>CM075064.1:54923995-57323995 GCA_037428765.1 Rubia yunnanensis | reverse complement strand
TGTTCTCTAAATGGGACATTTTACCTTGAAGTCCTGTAAGGAGGATTAAAAGTGACTTTTACGCTTTTATTACTTTTCTAGAGGATTTTGTGTGACAAGCCAATTTGTTTGAAGACTTCGAAGACTTTGAAGAATAACTTTGAAGAAAAACTTTGAAGATTTGAAGACTTGTAATTGAGCTTTTGAAGACTTGTAATTGAGCTTTTGAAGATTTGAAGAATTGAAGAAGTGAAGAGAAGAGGGGGATATGAAACAAAAAGAAGAAAGAATAAATGGTGCTGGACTGGGAGTCCGCCGCGAGGTCATCGCGAGCACGTCGCGACTCGCGACGGACGAGGGGTCAGAAACCCTTCTGGGTTTTTGCACTATAAATACTCACCTTATCTTCTCCTCTTCAGCACCTTCTTCTTCCTGTGTTTTTTGGGTTCAACCCTAGTTTTTCTTCCTTTCTTTTCTTAGTTTTTGTAGGTTAATCATGTCTTTGTATTATCTAACTTAGTTTTATCTTGGGAGCAAAGGATTGAATCTTCCATTTCTATGTAGTAAGAACCATATATATATATATATATATATATTTTGTTCTTTTGCTATTGTGCATTTATTGAGCTTTGAATGTGAAATGTTAATGGAATTAATGTTGTTGGAAGCTTGAGTATATGAATTTCTTGTATGATTACTTTTTAGGGTTGGGAGAAAGTAGCTAATTCTCCCCTCTTTTAATGTGGAATCCAAGAGCATGAGTTAGAGCTTCTTAAATGATGTTGATGTGTTAATAATTGCTAGATGAGTGTGATGATATCGAACTTGTTGTCATGTTTGTTTTAGGTAGCATAGGTAGCAAATGAGAGAGGTCTATGAATGTCGATCATTCTTGACTAATCTTGTGTAAATGCATGAATTGGTCAAATGCATAGATATGGTGTAGTGTTTATAAGTGTTGCTAAGATTGTTGATTCTTCATGCTAAATGCCATCAATGGGATACTCTTAGTACTAAGGGAGTCATTGGTGAGGTTTTACAAGAGATATCGAATTCACTCTTGCAAACTACTACCTAAGAAGGATAGAAGATTTATCTTCACAACAAGTAGTCGAAGTAGTGAATAGATTGTTTTGCTCATTCTTGAAGCCTTTATTATTTAGCATTCATGTGTTTTCAATGCTATGTTTCATTTCATTTATGCCATGGGTTGTTTGAGAATAGTATAACTTAAGTGCTAGGGAATTAGGAACGTGATGAATTCCTTACCTCCTTTGCATGAAAATCTAAGAACATGAACTTAGAACTTCTTGTGTATAATGTGTTGTGATTCTTGCTAGATACGTACGTTAATGTGGTAGGTAACAAATGTGATAGGGTGCGTAAATGGTTCAATGATCTACATTAGATTTGGAAGTGGATATCAATTGCCCCCAAGACTTTATCTTTTGTAGTTTTAAAACCCTTTTTCTTAGTTTTGTTTGATGATTTAGCATAGTTACTTAACTTTTCTAGTTCTCTTGTCTTTTAACTTTCATAACTTAGGACCACAACCAACCAAAACCCTCCTTTTTGCTTGCTTTTATATATCTATATATATCTATCTACTTCTAGCATAATAGAAACCTTTTGTGCTTAAACGCTTGAGAAAATTCCCCTTCTTCGTGGACGACCCCGACTTGCCACTATCTACTTAGTCGTAGATAGTAAGTAAAAAGGGCTTATAAATATTAATTTTGAGAGGTACGGCGACGACCTCCCATATGGTATAGCTCTTCAGTACAATCTCTTATACATAATGATAATTAATCACTCATTACGGGATTACGCAATCTTACATGGTATCAGAGCTACGGTAACCACAAATCGCTAAACCCTAATAATATTTTCTACGTTGCTATGGAAAATAACTCCTTTGATCGCTAAGAACAGAAACCCTCTTTCCCGCAAAACCTAGCTGCATCCCCTCTTGCTGCACCCTTCTTCTTCAATCTTTTATACCTATCTTCCCATTAAGGGAGATGGGGAATAACAGTTTATTTTAATTTATGTTTTTGTTGTTCAATAAGTGTGAGATTTATCTCTACAGATTAGTTTTTTTATTCTACCGGATCGATTAGATCGGTGTGTTCATATTTGTAACTCGATTTAGTTGTCCACGTTGATGTATTATTCTCGATCTTCTTGTTCAGATTGTGTGTTCTTAATTTTGTTTGTGGTTTTGTTTTTGAGTTTCCATTAATTTGGATTCATCATTTATGTGTTCTTCAAGGTGTTAACAGTTTGGACAACATAGATCGTGGTTGGATCAAGTGGTGTTACAGTTGTAGAAGATCCTTGTTTGTCGCAGTGATATCGATGTGTGATACACTCTTCTCTGCCAAGTGGCCATGATTTTTGCAGGAAGCAAGTTAATATCCCCAAGGGCGATGTTACAGCTTTTTTATTAGATCTCTGATCTTTAATAGTACAGATGACCAGTCTGGTTGACATGTAATTTAGGTATCTTTGCAATATGTTATTCAGTACTGTAGGACAGGGATATTTGCACCGGTAATTAAGGGCCATAGCACTGGTATTTTGGCCCCTAAAAATACCGGTGCGTATGTACATGAGTCTAAAAATGCAACACATTTGCACCAGTAAAAAAACCGGTGTAGAAAATTGTTTGCACCAGTATTTTAAAACGGTGTATAAATTTTGAAAAGTTGGGGGGGCACAGAGTATCTATACCGGTAATATTTGGAACACCGGTGTAGAAATTTTGCACCGGTATATAACATATGAACCCGTGTAAAACCGTAATTTGTACAATTGTATTAAATGATACACCTGTATTTCTTTTGTAATAGGAATATTTTTTTTGCACCGGAATAGTTTTGCACCGGTATTTCTTTTACACCGGTATTATTTAAATAATTTAAAATAATTTTTTTAAAATTTAATTTAATTTTTACACCGGTAAATTCATTTTCTACTGGTGTATGATTTGGATAAAATTTGCAATGCCCAATTTGTTTTCCGATGGTCCCTCCCGGATCGTTTCCGGGGCAACAACACCCAGAGATACTTGTGAACTATTATAAATTAGAAATCTTTGAATCGGTAAGAAATTTGAAACAACCTATTACAAAAATATTGCTCGCAAAACACACGAACATTGTTCAAACTATGAAATAGAAGAACTATCTTAAGAATGGATTGAAATGAAGTAAAAAATCACACAAGTTTACTATAACCAGAAACCATTCATAGAATTCTAATATCATCAACCGTTGAAAATCAACCATCAACCTATTATGTCATTCTTATCATCCAGAAGTTGCAACGTTGTGTTCGCTTGCAGCTGGTAGTCTTCGAGCCAAGCCCCACGACATCTCTCTGCTACATCTTCTCTCTGCTACACCTTGAATTTCTTACACATGGTACGACCCTTGCCCTCTGGGAAGACTGTTAGTCAATAATGTAACGTTTAGAGATGAATGGTTAACCTCCAAGATATTGTTTATCTCTGGATAATTAAAAAATTCTTCCGTGAAGAGCATAATGATGTACCCGCATTGCCACGAACCATTCTGGGTTCGGTACTTCACATGAAAGGTAAATGTAAGTACTAACCCTGAACATAATAAATTGAGGGATGAAATGACAGAATAACTTACCGTGATGTTGTTGATTTTCCAAGTGTAGTCGGGTTCCGGCTCCGTCTTTCTCTTCTCCCTTTGGTATGAACATGCAAGCCTGTCAATAAAGTAAATTAAAATGGTTACTTCTTCCCGTATATTACCAAACTGGGATTTATTATTTGATTGATTGAAATACCTAGAAATAACCCAGAGTTCGATCAAGTTTGTTGGTTTGATACCCTCAGACAATGTGTCCAGAGTGAAAACCTCCTCCGTTCTGGGACGGATAATAATGAGGTACCAATGATCGTTGTTGAAAAACCATGTTAACAAATTAATAAAGTTGAAGTGGTTTGAAATGTAAATGTAATTCCAGGAAGAAATACTTGCATTCTTATATAGGGGAAAATGTAGAACTTAGCATCCGTTGCCTTCATTGTTTCCCAAATTAGTTTAAAACGATGTTCGACCTCCTGCTCAAAGTTGGCACCTATGTGAGAAAATATGGGAAACTAATTCTGGGTTCGGTATTGCACAGGAAATGTAAATATAAGTACTAACCCTAAACATAACAAATTGAGGGATGAAATGATAGAATGACTTACCATGATGTTGTTGATTGTCCAAGTGTAGTCGGGTTCCAACTCCATCTTTCTCTTCTCCTTTTGGTATGCGCATGCAAGCCTGTCAAGAAAGTAAGTTAAAATGGTTACTTCTTCCCATATGTTACCAAACTGGGAATTATGATTTGATTGATTGAAATGCCTAAAAATGACCCTGAGTTCGATCAAGTTTGTTGGTTTGATACCCCCTGACAATGTGTCCAAAGTGAAAATCTCCTCCGTTCTGGGACGGATAATGATGAGGTACCAATGATCGCTGTTAGAAAATTATGTTAACAAATTAATGAAATTAAAGTGTTTGAAAATTAAATGTAATTTCCAGGAAGAAATACTTACATTCTTATGTAGGGGACGATGTAGAACTCAGCATCTATTGCTTTCATTGTTTTCCAAATTAGTTTGAAACGGAGTTCGACCTCCTACTTGAAGTTGTTCAAGATGCCACAGTTGGATGGGTAAAATTGGACGGGGCCTGAATTAGTTTCCCATATTTTCTCTCACAGGTGCTTGTAATATTAATGATACTGAAAATGAAATCCTAATCAATTTGAAAAACATTAAGACTGTAAGTTTTGAAACTCACCACATCCACACATTGACCTATGCATTATCGATCCATCTCATCGAAAGCATGTTCCCCAGTTTCTTCCCAATCTCGACCAGAACTTCTATTTCAACACTGCAGGTGTAATGGCATCCGAATGTTGATGGTCGAAACACTGGGAAGAACATGCAGTCCTTCTTCTTAATCATTTCAAGGATAGAACCATTTGCTTCATTTAGGAATCACACCATGATGGGCCAATCTATTAGGTTTTGTTTGTTAACAATCTGCAAACGTAAAATGATACGAAATGATCACTTGAGTAAGTAGTATTGAACTATCGTTGTCAATGGATAATAAAGGTTCTCGTTTTAGTGCATTACCTGTTTTGGCAACCTATTTAATCTTGGTCTTGTTGATGGCCATAAATTAGTCGTCGACTGGGAATTTTACTCTCCAGTATCCTGCTACAAGGATTAATGAATACGGATAACTTTGAAGAATTGAAAAATAATGTGTTAAGAGAATGTACCTCATCGTTGGTGGTGAGAACCATAACCTCCTTGTCGTCGTCCATATCACCACTGGCATTGACATCATCGATGTCACTTGGTTGCTCATCTGCCTTACCTATTAAAGACACCGGCCAATCCACAATGCTATTGAGGGTCTCTCCAACATTATTGAAGTGGTGGTCCACCGAGGAAAATCCCACCCTAGGACGGAGAACTGGCTCACATACTCTCACGCGAGCAACACTTCCTTCTTGGGCATCTCGACGACGAGATTCCTGTCACAATCCATGGGCGACCATTTTCTTCTTCCCAACAATGTCTTTAATGAAAGAGTCACGTATTCTTCATCCTTTTCCTATACTAGTTTAGTGAATAGATAAAATGGTTATGGAGATATTTCAGATGTGTAATTTAATATATAGGACATGCATCAATTCATGAAGGTGTACCTCTTCATCTCCTTCTCCGTCGTTGGGCTCTTCACCAGATGTTATAGCAGCTACAGCAATGTCATCCATCGTCTTCTCTATAAACTTCTTGGGATCGTCAAAGCCTAGCGGAATCTGAATACCGCTTGCAGATGCTAAGCCTTTCACAAATTGCTCGAGGTATGATACCATAGCTTTCACGACTGGTTGATCGTTAGATGGTCTCCTCTAGGTTGTCTGCTTGGTTGAGGAATCACTGCCGCACTTATTGTGGGAAAGATGAGGAACAGCCACCACTGTGGGTAAACCTGTTTGAGTTCCCCTATACCTGCCCAGGTGATCCTTTGTCTTTGTCACTTTTATGAGGATGTCTTCACCCAGCTGCAGTTTCAATGCTCCTTTTTCCTTAAGCTTGTTCAATTTCAACTGAGAAACACATGGGAAAGCAATTGTTTACATGAATAATGTGAAATACATTTAAAAATTAATTTAAATGGTCGATTTTGGTATAACTTACAACGTCTGGTGCTATCTTCTCAACCTCTTTCGATGTGTATAACCCTTTCTTATCTTTGATTGCCTCAAGGTAGACAAGAGATCTATTAGGTGTGAAATCCTTTTGAATGAGTTATTGCTCAATCTCCTCGTCAGTGAATCCCTCGGCGGTCAACCTAATTCTCTCTTTCTCCTTTTTCTCCTTAGTCAATTTGTCACGGATGTATCGATTATCCCTTCTGCCCGTGTGGTGCGTGTAATCCCTGCCCTTGTTGCATTCAGTATTTGTCTCCCTGAGCCTCTGATATCGTTGTTATAAATAAAATTTTAGTTGAATAGAATTTGTGGGCAACATAGTTCTAAACAAGTATTAAATTTTTCACGATACCTAAAAATATGGATGCCGACGGCTCTTTTCAAACAAGTGTCATTCGTCTTCATCCATCCACTTTTACTTCTCCCATGCTGGTTTTCCTGTTTTATTGATACCTTTGTCAGCGTCGTGAATAAACCTGTTCTCCACCTTTGTCTTCCAATTCCTATGTAGGTTTTTTGCCCTCTCTGTAACCTCCTTCCTCAGTATTTCTAGTTGCTTGTCTATCACAGGTGTTTCAATTGTGAAGCTCTCCAGGAAAGAATCATATGAAAAGGCATGTCATTAATCATGTGTTCACTAAGACTTTACCATAAATAAAAAATTTAAATGACAATTGTCGAAAGTCTTACTAGAACATCCTTCCATGAATCTTCCTTAACATCATCAGGGATATTGCTCCAGTGTTCGCATGTGCCAAATCTGATGCGGTGTTGGAAAGCGTAATTGCCAAAAGTATGTCACGCTGACCAATTCTTAATGCATACTGCTTGATTCCCACGGAACTCAAACACAACAGGAGTTGGAGTGTTATGCTTTGCAAACATCATAGACTGGCACATGCTAGTTCCTCATCTCCTCATATAACTTTTTAGCTCAAACTTGTCCCATCCTTCTCCATTTTTGCCTCCAGTATTTGTCAAGTCGTCGTCCGCTTCATCAACAGTTGGTCTTCCTTTAATGGTGCTCTTTCCCATTCCCTTGCGAATAGGTGTTTTGGCCATCTATTTACTGGCGTATTCTCCTTCAACATCCCCTATAATCACATCACTATGTTCCACAGTTGTTTTCTTTCTCTTCACTAGTCGGGTTATTTTTTGCGTTACTTTTTCCTCAAATTGTATCTTCAATGGGATCCTTTCTTGAGGAGGTTCTTGGTCTGCCACATCAATCTCCTTATCGGCCACATTCTTCACTCCTCCTCCTTCTTTGTAACTGGTCGCTTCCTCTTCGTGTTTAAGTTCCCCTTCTTCGGCAGCATCTAAAACAGTAGAATAGAAATTTATTAATACAAACAATAATGGTACTTAAAGATAAACATTGATAGAACATGGCATACAACTTAAACAACAAATTCATAAAACTTTTGAGCAAAACATGGCATAGAAATTGAACAATACCTAAATGAAACTACATTATGTATGTCATAAAAGTTCATACAACATAGCATAGAACTTGAACAAACAAGGCATGGAATTTGATATAAAATGAAATGGAACCTTATAGAAGTTGATCGAAAACCATACCAATCTCTTTGGATTAAAAAAATAGGCCTACAATCGAGCAATTATCACTCCCCCCTAACATGACTATCAATATTATCACCAACCAAAGAACTCTAGTACTACATCATCATTCCACAAAAATCTCAAAAATTTTTAACCCCGCAATTGTATAAACATGCCATTAAAGTTACCTTTTCAACTTTTTTATAGTTACATGTTTTTGTTCATAGAGGCATTTAGTCGAACATGTGTTGTGCGTGAGAGTTGGAATGGTTTTTTGAAGAGAAATTGATATGGTAAACCATGCTTACATAAACACCAACACTTACCTTCACCAATGAAACGTTTGTGTTGCTTCTCCCTTTGCTTGAACTTGCCAAGAATGGAATGGGAGGAATGCAAGTACTTTCTTCTCTTGTGTTGTTCAAGGGTTAATGAAGGGTTGCTCTTCTTGTGTTGCTTTTCTTGTGTTGCTCAAGGGTTGATCAACCCTTTATTGGAAATACGATGAGAGTTACAATGATTGATGAGGAGTTATGGTGGTTCAATTTAGTGTGAATTGAATGGTTGAAGTGGTGGAGGGGGGTTTTCAAAGAGAATTTGAAGGTGTTTAATGAGGAGAGAAGGAGTTGTGGGAGTTATGTCTGTTTCAAACTGTTGAAAAACATATGAAGCCATTTTTTATGCCCGTAATATGTAGAGTACCAGTGTAATTTTTGTAAAAACCAGTTTAGAAAATGGCAAACTATTCAGCATTGGCAGGGTTACTTTTTTTGCGCCTTCAAAAAAATTGAAGAAACTGAAAAATTTTCAATGCGCGCCAAAAATATTCAACACATAAAGCAGTAGTTGCTTAATATTACCGGTGTAAAAATTTGTTTTGTGAATAATTCAAATTCTCTCTTATTTCATTTACCTCCCATGCATTTTTCCAACAGCTCCAATTATTCAAATTGGCGCTTTATTATTGTAAAAAGACATTGTACAAGTTGTTTCATGAAAATATTGACCACACATGTGCCCCGTACATTGATGTTACTGAGCATTTTTTAAATTTATGAAATTTTCATTTTGACCCCAAAATTTTGTTTCACCCCGTCAAGCACTTTTTCATCGTTCCAAAGATGATTTTAAGAGGCCCCATATTGAATAAGTAATGTTTCCGCACCTCAATGGTATGGAGGAACCCACAAAATTTATTATATGTGTTTATTGCAATTAGGTCCCTGATGCGTCTTCGACCACCAACCTGTTCGTGGGCTTGGCATCTTCTCGAATGGACCTGCAATAAATCTATCCCTAGGGTTCCAGGGGTCAGCACTCTGATGCTTAAGTTAGTTCAAGCGTTCAATATGATTAAGACAACTTGAATGATAAGTAAATGTGTACCTTGTATTTATACTCCATGTCCTAAATAACGTACTCCTTAATTATCGCCCTTAATTACCCAAGAATGCGGTAATTATATTAGAGTATTAAATATTCCCCTAACCGGGCTGCCATACATGTGGCCCAGTCGCCTTCTTGGACCTAACCTCTATCAAGAGCCCCCAGAAAAGCAGGTTCTCGACCTTAGAAAGCTGGAACGTCACGAAGGTCTTTGAGGTCTCGAATACATAGGTCAATTCGAGAACTTTGAAAGCTCGAAATGAACTTTGAACGTTGTGTTCCTTCCTTTGAGGGCGAGAACCTGGTTTTCTAATCAACTTCATCGTTTAAGATTCTGAAAAGGCGTGTACGTGCATGTCACTGCCCCCCAAACACCGCACTGTCAGAAGACAAAGAGGCTATCACGTATTTCCATAACTTTTTATATTTCCAATGCAAAAATTATTACCCGTCAATTCAGCCCTCAATTTACACCTCACTCACGCTTCCTTATTTACTTTTCTCGTTTGCAGGCATTTTCTTACCAGATTTCTTTCTGTATTTCTCTCGCGAGTGATCTAACTTCCATCACTTTTTCTAGAAATCAGTAAGTTCTTTCATCCTTATTCTCCTTCTAATCTTCTTGTTTCCCCCCTTTTCCATCATAGCCCACTCTGATGAGGGTTCCGCCTCTAAGAAACATTTTGGTGAAATTAGGGTAGGCGAGTCGAGGGTTAGTATGCTGGAGAGAACCGATAGCGACATGGAATGTACCCATCCCGAAGGACTCCAACGCAATTCAGGTGCTGGAGAGGGCGTACCTGATCATGGTGCTAATAGTCCTGGGGAAGAGAGTGTCATTCCCATAACTAATATGCCCTCTCAAGAAGCTGTCAAAAATTGGCCTCCGGGCATGGGTAAAAACAAGGTCCCCTACGAACGGCAAGATTGCCTTTTACCCTCCTACAAGTCCAGAGCTCGAAGCCATAAGGGAGGAGGAAGAATTACTTCCTTTAAGGGAGAAGGCAATCCTCGAGGGGGGGGGAAGCACCCTCGAGTGGAACTTGGGAGTCCTCTCTAGCTGAGCTCTCTCTAAAGAAGAAAAAGGGAACTCATCGAAGATTAAGCTAAGGGAGCCCCCAGTTCCAGTAGCGGGAACCACTATTACTAAAATTTTGAACTCGATCCCTCCTGGGCAACGAGTGGGTCCGAATGCCAATTTTCAACCCTTTTGAGAAGGTGATTCCCCCCATAACCTTCCCAAAGGATGATTGTCTATCTCTCTCCGACACCTTCGTTGCGGGCTCACCTTTCCCTTTCCATCCCTTTTTTTCCAAACTCCTTAGGGAATTTTAGGTGAGCCCTGCACAAGTCCACCCCAGTGTTTTGGTAATATATATGATGTTCTTGACCAGATGTGATGAATTCAGTATTAAACCAAGTTATAAGCTGCTTCCCTCACTATGCTTCGTGTCCTATGGTGAGCGGTCTAGCGATATGATCGTCATGTTTGGTAACCGAGAAGCACATCATAAAGTTTTTAGTGTTCTTAGAAATTTGGGTGATTGGAAGAGCTGGAAGAAAGGTATCTCGTTCAATAGCAGGAGGTACGAGTTCCTTCATGGAATTGGGCCGTGCTAGTTGAGTCTCCCAAACCTGGGGAATATATCTTCCTAGATTCCCTTGAGAGGGACATACAAAAACAGTTGTCCAGCTCCCTTGACTAAAGCCTTTTCAACAACCCTAACCCCTGGATTGGTGGATTTGCATTCCCGCCAGAGTCTATGAAGAATAAGTGTATAATACACTCCGTAAATATACAAGAAAGAGGCGATAAGAACGTGAGGGCCCCAGAGATAGCCCTCCCCTCGAGATCATCGTTAGTGACTCTAGGCATTCAGGACCTTTAGCAGGTGCCTTAATAGAAATATACTTCTCTCATTTGTTGTGTTATTATATTCATCACTATTGGCTGACTCTCTTTCTTTTTCCATTTTCAGTGGGTCTCGCTAAGGGCTTAAAGAAGCCAAAGTCCTCAAAGCAAGGTCAGGCTCCATCAAGGAGGATCATTGATTCCTCGAACCAGGGTTCCATTCCGGTGTCTCCCCCCTTGAACCCGGTTTCCCCTCCTGCAGAAGGCTTCGAAAGGCCTTTCTCAACCATTTGTGCTGAGCACTCTCCTCACATCAGGAACGTTCGCCAGAAGAAAAAGGTGAACCTCAATACTATCGGCTCCCCCTGACCAAGACCAGTAATGGGAACATATGGCAGTGAGTATATTTATCAACAATCTCCACCCCTTTCAACTGATGTGATGTCTGTATCCATGATCGAGCATCAACTTTAAAAGATTGCCTCTAACCCTGAGGTTCTCATCCCTTCTCTTTTCTCTCCGCTCTTTTTGTTTAGTAGCCTTAATCAGAGCTGAATTGTTTTTTCAGGCCTCTAAACCTTTGCGTGAGGCCACGGAGAAAATGGTGGCCTTCGTTTCCCTTTATTCTGTTGGCGAAGGTAAACTTTGTGAGGAGCAGCAACCAAAATGCTGAGATTTTGCAACTAAGGAAGGCGCTCGAGGAGAAAAATAAGGTCTCGAGGAGAAGGATAAAAACAAGGTGCTCGAGGAGAAGGATATGGCTCTTGAAGAAAAGAAAAAGCTTTTGAAAAGTGAGGGGCAAGGTGTTGATGCGGAGAGGTGTCAATTTTTGCTAGAGAAGGATACCCTCGACAGAGGGTTCAAGCTGTAGAAGATCCGGCTACGCAGGTGCAACTGCTCGAGGCCTTCAAACACAAGCTATTGAATAACCTGAGCTTCTTGAACTTTTCCTGGATCTTCTAAGGGTGGCCAAGGAAATCGGCTGCAGTGAATTAGCCAAGGAATATTTAAAGTCAAAAGTGCCTGCCTCTCTTTCTGAAGATTTGGCCAAGAAGGTGGACGAACTAGTTAATCCAGAGCTCGATACCACCTTGGATGCAAAATGGGAAAAGGCTATAAAAAACAACGGCCTTCACTTTTCCCTAGTGAATTTCATCAAGGTCAAAGGGCAATTCTTCACTGCTGAGAGGATTCGAGCGAATCTCCTTCCTGAGGCTGCAGACGCCTCTCCTGAGCAGAATTCCCTCACCAACCAGGTCCAAAAAATGATTCCTTCCACATCAATGGAGGATGAGTCTAGGGTTGGTACTTGATTGTAAAAATTTTCCTCTTCTCTGTTTTTTTTTACTTCTTAATTGTAACCCTATTTTTGTGAGAATCAAAGAAAATACATTTTTTTTCGTTTTGCCGTGGCTTATTGATTTTACCTTTATTTTCTCTTCGTAGTATAATTCATTGAAAATGGTGCTCAAAGGCACTTACGGGGAGCTTTTGAGTGCCCAAAAAGAGCTGGATGAGACAAATAAATAGCTACTGATTGCTCTGTGAGATCTTTCTAAGTGTAACCAAGAGAAAGACTCCTCGAAAGACAAGTTCCATAACCTCGAAGCCGAGATAAAGCCGTGGAAATCTAAAGATTATCCTTCTTTCAAGGGGTTTGTCAAGGATTTCCTTAGCAAGGAATTTAATGGTACCTATCCTTTAGAAGTGGTCAAGGGTTGCGATCCCGCTGATGAAGAACTAGAAGAACTGATGCGTCAAATTTATTTGAAGTTCCGTTCTCTGAAGTCCTTCCATGCCACTGTAACTAGGCTTTCAGTAGTGGAAGGGCACCTAATTGGTTGCTTGGGAAAAAGTCATAGATTGGTAGCCCAGAGGGAATTAATTGCCAAACATCATCTGTTAGCTCAATGCAGAGTGGCTAGCCTTGAAGAGGACTTACTCGCTTCAAAGATAGCTAGTGAGGACCCCCCCCTTCCACAAGCGAACCCCCTTCAGCCCCTCAAGCCCCTCGAGGTAGCCCCTCAGTTGAAGATAGCTTTTTGGTGGAATCCCTTTTATCAAAAAATGCAAAACTCGCTGGGGAGATTGAGGCCTGGAAGGTACAAGATACAGAAATGGAACAACGTTTTGCTGAATTTGAAGAAAAAATTACCGCACACGAAGTAAGCCTTCGTGCCCATATTCTTTCTCACGACATACCTTCCTCCTACTTAATCAGCAATGATTATATTCCAAAGTTTCTACTTAAAGCTGCCCGGTACTAGATGGAAGAGGTTAACATTCATGAGAATTGGACTTCACGGCAGAAGAAGGCTTTGACCTCATTCTGAAGTTGCTAATGTTCACCTTCTTGGTACTCGAATTTCGTTCATCTGTTCGAGAACATAAATTTCTCCTGGATGCGATTCGATCACTTTATAAGGTCCTTCCCAATTCACAGCTAACTTCCCCTTGGGCTCCTTTCTACTTTTCTCATTTTTCCTCATTACCAAGTCTCCCGGGTTAAACAAAACCTTCTTTACCCTTCTGTCATGATACCTTTTGATCTGTTCCTTGACCTTAGCCTTGTGTAAAGAAGCTTGCTCTCTCATTTCCTCCACCATATCCAAATCCAAACATCTGTTTTGCTGATTCATTGTCTCATCTGCAGCAACCATCATCCTTGTGCTAGGAACTCCTATTTCCACAGGAATTACTACTTCCGAGCTATATACGAGACTATAAGGTGTTTCCCCAGTAGTGGAGGACTTAGTTGTCTGATATGCCCATAGCATATTGGGTAATTCCCATATCTAGTTACCTTTCGCCCCTTCCAGACGCGCTTGTATTCCATTAAATATTGTTCTGTTGGTCACTTCCACTTGTCTGTTGGCTTGGGGGTGGTAAACATATGTCACCTTTTTCTTAATCTTATTTTCCTCGCACCACTACTTGAAGGGATCCTGAGAAAACTGTGTTCCATTGTCCGTGATGATAGTTCTTGGGATTCCAAAATGGCACACAATGTTTTTCCAGCAAAAGGATATGACCGTTTTACCCCTTATATTTGTCAAGGGCTCAACTTCTACCCATTTGGTGAAATAATCAACTGTCATTATTAGGTACCTGGATTTTCCTGGCGCTTCCGAAAAATGGCCCACCAAATCCATTCCTCATTTGTCAAATGGCCACAAACTAAAGATTTTCTCATTTCTTCCCGTGGAACATATTTTATAGGTGCATGTCTCTGACACTGATGGCAAGCCTAAATATACCGGTTCACATTCTCGAACATTGTCGACCAGTAAAATCTTGCTCAAATGTGCCTCCTCACCACGGACCTGGCTCCCTGATAGCTGCCACATACCCCTTTTGTGAACCTCCCTTACGGGGTAATCTGCTTCGTGAGAGTTAACACATCGAAGTATTTGCTGCAATTGGCCTCTTCTATATAACTCTTCTTCATGCAACACATACATTGGAGCCTTTAACCTTATCTTTCTGGCATCTATTTCATTTTCTGGTAGGATTTCCTCTCGAAGATATGTCACGAACGATGTCATCCAGGAGTTTGCCACTTCAACTGCCATCACTATAGGCTCTTCAAAACTTCGCTTGCTTAATGTTTCCATGAGGATTTTCTGTTGGGATTGGGTTCCCAAATCCAAAGAAGCAAGCTTACTTAGACCATCCACTTTATGATTGTTTTCCCTCAAAACCTGTGTCAATGTATAAAATTCGAAAATTTTTAACAAGTTCTTTACTACCTCGAGATATCTCTAAAGATTATGCTCTATGGCCTCTTACTCTCCATTCACCTGTTGAACCACAATTTGAAAATCACTAAACTCCTCAGTTCCTCCACTAGCAGCTCATTCGCGAGGCGCAATCTAGTGATCAATGCCTCATACTCAACTTCATTATTAGTTTCTTTGAATGCAAAGTTCAATGCATAAGGATAATCTCTACACTTAGGGCTAGTTAGTAGAACCCTCGCTCCACTTTCTCCTAAATGTGATGAACAATCCACATAAAACTTCCATATCTTTCTTTGCCTTATTTCTTCATTCTGAATGGGCTCCAAACACACTTCAAGGGGTTATGTAGGTTCCAATATAAAATCTGCTAGTGCCTGCCCCTTAATCGCCGCTCGAGGTTGATATTGGATATCATGTTCTCCCAATTCTACTGCTCACTTCATCATTCTTCTGGAAATCTCTGGCCTCAGTATGATCTGTATAATTGGGTGGTTCACCACTATCTTATGTCCCTAGAAGTAGGGTCTCAACCTTCAGGCTGCATGTACGAGAGCTAGAATCAACCTTTCGAGAACCGTATACCTCGTCTCCGGCTCCTGCAAGGCACAGCTAACGAAATAGATTAGGTGCTGAACCTTTTCTTTTCTTTAAACAAAGTCGCGCTAATTTCTAGTGGTGATGCAGAAATATAATAGTACAACGTCTCATTCTTGTCTAGTTTCATCAAGGTAGGCACTGTCCCCAAATGTTCTTTCAACTGCTCGAATGCCTCATCACACTTACCATTCCACTCGAACTTCTTTGCCCTTCGAAGAATATCAAAGAAAGGCAAGTGCTTATCTGCCCCCTTCGATAAGAACCTGCTTAATGCTGCCAAAGATCATGTAAGCTTTTGAACATCCTTTATCGATTATGGGGTTTGTATTGTCCTCAGAGCTTCGACCTTTTCCAGGTTTACATCAATCCCCCTCTCTGAGACTATGAATCCGAGAAACTTCCCTGCTCCCACACTTAAGACACACTTAGATGGGTTCAACTTCAAATTAGCTCCCCAAAGCTTACCAAATGTTTCTTCCAGGCCTTTTACAAATTCTTCATAACTATTGCTTTTGACCACCATTTCATCCACATATATCTCCATGTTTTCCCTATCTGTCCCCTGAACACTCTATCGACCAGCTTCTGGTAAGTAGCCCTAGCATTCTTCAACTTAAAGGGTATCTTCTTATAGCAGTACGTGCCCACGTCTGTAATAAAAGATGTATTTTCCCTGTCTTCCTTTCCCATAAGAATTTGGTGGTACCCCTTATGCGCATCAAAGAATGCCAAAATTTGGTATTCAGTGATGGCTTCCACCAACTTATCTATTGGTTGCAATAGGTAACTATCTTTGGGGCAAAATTTATTTAGGTCAGTAAAGCTTATACACATCCTCCATGCTCCATCATGCTTTGGAACCATAACTGGGTTGGCGATCTAATCGGGATAGAATACCTCCTCGATCACATCTGCCTTCAATAATTTTTCCACCTCCTCTTTAATTGCCTTAGCTCGTTCGGGAGTGAACACTCTTATCTTCTGCTTCACTGGTTTACTCGAAGGGTCGATATTCAGCCTATGCAATGCAAGACTCGAATAGACCCCCATCGGGTCAGATGTATCCCACGAGAACACATATTTATACTTTCCTAATAAGTCTTGCAGTCCTCTTTTCACATCTTTAGGAGTTAGTTTCCTATTAGATACTGACCCTTTATCCTGAATGGGCATCTTTAATGTATCAGCTAATCCTGCATCTACGTGCACTGTTGCTACAACCCTTTGTTTCCTCGCCTCTCGCACTGCCGTTAGGTTACATTTTTGTGCCACAGTCTGATCCCCTCAAATGGATTCCACCCCATTTTTAGTTTGGAACTTCATCATCAGGTGGTAGGGTGACCAGCCCGCCCGAGCCTGGCACATCCATGGCCTTCTGAAGATTACATTGTAAGGGGAAGGTGCATCCACGAAAGAAAAAAATGCATCTGACGGTCTTTCCCTTGTCTCCATCCGCCACTCGAACAGGCAATGTTATCTCTCATATGGGAAATATTAAATTTCTCGTAAATCCTTATAAAGGGGAAGCAGAGTTTTTCAAATTCCCACACCCTATGTCTAACTGGCCAAAACACTCAACAAACATCATTTCTACCCTGCTCCAATCATCAACGAACACCCTCATGATCAAGGACGTTCCAATAATAGCTAAAAATACCATGGGGTCTACATGGGGCATTTGGTCTGGCACAACATCCGCTTCCGAGAAAGTGACAGTCTCATCCGGCCGAAACCTCTTATGACTGGGCTCTTCCACGGTGTCATGGGTCACCCGCTAAGGGTGCTAACCGTGTGGCTTAGCCGTGTACCACCTTGTCACAACTACTGCCTAATTTCCCATGTTTGTCACACTCAGATTGGTTGCTCGCAGCTCACCAAGCCTTTAGAGGGCCATGGTTGAGTGTGCAGTGGAATACACACATGAGTTTAGATTAGGAGAATAGCTTCACACACATGAACAAAAGATGCAATACAAAGCCTAAAACTGGGGAGAAAATGCTTGTATTCAATATATAAAAAAATGGTAACCGAGTGTGGGTTGCTCAGTACTCTACATATATGTTGTGCAAACATTATCACGAGTGTCAGCTACATAGACAAAAGAAAGGTCAAAGGCTAAAACGGCACGTAGGCCTGGACCTTGATAAAGAAACTAAGCTACACTACTGGCTAAGCTATTTACAAGAAAAAGATAAGACTTCTAGGACAAGGAGCTTGGAACAGATCTTCTCGAGACGTGACTCAAAGCTTAGGGCACTGGCCTAGCAGTTAACCGGGCACTATGTGCATGGGAGGTTGGCACAGATGGCTAGGGCATTGTGCACAGTGCATCGCGAGCATAGAAGGGGACAACACAGGCCATGAGCGGTTAAGCATTCTGCAGTGGATGACCCAGAGGCATGTGTGGTGCAGTCGAGGGAGACCGGTTCGTAGGGATACACTGAGCGGTACAGGGCCTCAACATTGTTTTGGCTTGCATGCAGGCATAGGGTTTCCTTGAGGTTGGGTGATGATCCATACACGATAACATTCACCCCCACTCAATTTGGTGAACTTCCTTGGAGCCATCAATTCCCCAAGGTGCTTCACTACCCGCATTTTTCTCATACACTTCTGCCTTAACAAAGGGGTTGATTCAATTATTGGCGCTGGTGTACTCTGGTCTAGCCATGGTCCTCGGCTTCTCTTCATTTTCAGTTTGAACTGGCTTAATTTTATAGCACCCACTCCTTGATCAATAACCGAAGGTTCTACTCTGGATTTTGTTCGGTATGCATCATCATCCGTTCACGTTTCTGCCTTTAGCCTTGTGGAATAACAAGGGGTTGCTGATGTGAATGATGAATTGTCTTTCCACATCAAGGTTTACAAGGTTTAGCTTGATTGAACAACTCAAAATTGGAAGTTTGATGGGGCGCGCCAGCCAGCAGATACATCTTTGGAATCCAGATCTTCTTGGCACTTCCTACCCTCCTTGCTCAACAAATCTTCATCCTTTATAGCCGGGGAGCGACCCACAACATACTCAGTCTTCAGACCTGCTTCACAAAGCTCCGCAGATCCATCGGGCAAACCAATTGCTGGTGTAGACCCTCCTGACCCTTCATATCTATTCTCTCCACTGGGATCCACTGAATTGTGGTCCTCATCTTGTCTTATGCACATAACGAGCTACAAAGCCGAGAGTTTATCCTTGGGTGATCTCTTTACAGTCATTTTAACCGTGCACGGATTGGGGCCTAAGATGTAAAGATAGTTTTCATATAGGTATACGACAATCTGTGCATCTCTCAGAAAATCCATACTGAGGACTAAACCGAAGTCATCCATTTTAACGACATTGAAATCCACTATAGCTTTCATGGTTCTAACCTGAACCGAGCAGCACCTCGCAACAGAAAGTACCGGTGGAGCTATATTGTTAACAGCCTTCAATCTGCCCACAGCTTTCTCCAACGTGAGCCCCAATCTTGATGCTTCTTTTTCAAAGACATACACATGGCTAGCTCCCATATCGACCATCGCTTAGATGGGTTTCCCATTGCCAAACTGCCAACCAAAAATAACTAAAAACTATGTCAAATGCATTGGTTAAAGCATGCAAAATGGTGCAGACCAGACTCCTCACACTTAAACCTTTACTCGTCCTCAAGTAAATAAAATCAAAGAAAAAGGTTCAAGAAGAATGAAGCATGCAAAAATGACCAATGCATTCAACCTATTCCCAAGCTACCCAAGTTCCCCCAAGAAGGTGAAAATCCTCACAACTCTCAAACTCCCCAAAGTTCCTGAAGAAACCAAACCACCTAAATCAAGTAAATGTGTATGGAAAAAGATTAGTGACAAAAGATCGGAATAAATCCAAGCTCAGTTTTCCCAAAGTAGTCCCAAAAGCAATCAAAGAGTAACCCTCAAGAAAAACAATCCACCAAGGAAATCCAAAAGCCGTCGACTTGGTTGCAACATAGAGATAACTCAAGATTCTCAACCTAGTTGCAATCAAGGAGTCCAATGTATCGTCAACCTAGTTTCTTGTTTCTTTTTTATTTTTTCTTTCAATTTCTCTCATTTTCCCTAGGAGCCCTTTTGGGTTTTCATCCTAGCTTGATCCCACAAAACGTGCTCACCTCTCACCTTTTTTCCACACGACCTCTCATTTTTTCCTAGACTCGTAAGTCTAGCCTCTCACTTTTACCTAGGCCTTTCGACCTATACAGGCTTTTCCTAATGTTATCCAAGTCACCCTTTTAAGTTTTTGACTTGTCCAGGTTTTAATTTTTCCAACTTTTTTGTAGTACAAAATTGCCCCAAAAGTGATCTCCATACTACAAAAGTAAATAAAAAACCAATACACCACCAAATCCTAAAGCAACATTCCACGTGAAAACTAAAATCCTAGCATAACATGCAAACCACAAAAATTTTCCAAAAGCATCCCTATCACAAGTAACCTAAAATCTACCATAAAAAACAAACAAAACATGCATGCATGAAGAAATACATGAATGAGAGTTCCTAAGTGCTCAATGATCCCTTCCTGATATGTCTATTTCATGTGCATAATTTAGTACTGTTTTGGGTCACTTTTGTGCTCTTTTATTATCAAGAGCTTGTGTTTTACCTTGAAATTCTCCTAGGAGGGGTAAGAGCAACTTTACGCTCTTTTACCTCTTCTAGTTGGATTTTGCGTGACAAGGGATGAACACTGAGGCATGAAGACCGGAGACCATTAAAGATCACAGGTTTGAAGACTTTTGACGACTTGCTTCGAAGACATGAAGACTAGAGGCCATTGAAGACCATTTTTGAAGACTTGAAAAATGAGAGGAATCGCTATGAAGATAATTGTTTTCCACAAGAAAAAGAAAAGAAAACAAGGTTAAATTCTGGCACTCATACGAGTTGCGATGGCCTCGTCGCGAGCCCGTCGTGCGTCTCGATGAGCCTGACCAGCCAGTTGTGAGTCCCAACGAGCCCATCACGAGTCGCGACCAACGGGTGGCAAGAATCTAACCTTATCCTTTTTGTACTATAAATAGCATTCTCTTTCCTCTCATTCAGATCTTCTTCATCTGCATTTCTGGTACTGTTTCAAACCTTATTTTCTTCCATTTTCATCTTTGAATTCTCTTGTATTATGTTTCGTTGTTTAGCATTAATTAGTATGAACTCTTGTAGCTAAATCTAGTTCTTGGGAGCAATTGATTGAAGCTTCCAAGCTTATGTGGTAAGATTCTATGTTTGCTCATTTATGAACAATTATTGGAGAGCATTTATTATGCCATTAATGTTTTGTTTTACCTCATTTATACCATGGGTTATTTGAGTATATGAAATGTTTGTAAGATTTAAATGTTAGGGTGTTAGGAAAGTTGCAAATTTCTTAACTCATTTGATATGGAAATCCAAAAGCATGGATTTAGAACTTCTTGTGTATAATGTGTGGTAATTTTTGCTAGATGAGTATGTTAATGTGGTTAGTTTCCATATTTGTCACATAGATCCAAGGAAAGGTTGAACCTTGAATGTTGTTAGTTGGTTAAATGACTATGTCTTTGGTAGAAGGCTTGTTATTATCAAACCGATGGTCCTTTGGGTCAAATGTCATTGATGAAATACCCCTATGATGTTGTTTGTCTAGGGTGATCATCAATGATGTTGTTTGTCTAGGGTGATGAAATGCCCCTATTGATGAAATGGTCGTTGTTTGTCTTTGCAAACTACTCTTAAGGAAGAATGAATGTTGATCTTTGAATGAGAAGTGATAACATTCCCCATAGACAATAAATTAAATTGAATGAGTCAATGAGTCAATGAGCTATATGAAGTTTGGAAGTGGAAGTCGACTGCCCCCAAGGCTGTGTTAATTATAATTTACATCATGTCTTTAGTTGTATGGCACGATTAGCATGGTTCTCTTGCTTTGCTAGTTGTTGTATTTCAATTTGATAACTTAGGATAAAAAACCAACCAACCCCCCCCCCTGTTTACATGCTTTTATATGTATCTATATATGTATATTCTTAGTATGTTTTCTCCTATATATGTTTAAACACTTGAAAAGGTCCCTCTTCTCGTGGACGACCCCGACTTGCCATTATCTACTTAATTGTAGATAGGAAGCATTAGGGCTTAAAAATATTAACTTTGAGAGGTACGGTGATGACCTCTCACTTCCCCACACTTAAATAATGCATAGTTCCTTATGCATTCTCATGTCAAATCAAAGGTGAGGTAGGGAAACTATTGATACTTACTCTTCCGGCCCCAAAGGGCCAGTCTCCTCGCGGCTAGTGAAACACCTCTCAATGAATCCCTTTGCTTGGATTATGGCCTCAAGGCAATCCACCCTCGTGTTTAGCTCATAAACTTGTGTTTTCACTACTCAAATAGCTTGAACTATCCCTTGAAGCACTTGGGAAGAACTTGAGAGTTCCTCCCCAAGTAGGTGTAGTTGATCCATAATGCCCATGGAAAGATGAGATCTACTCGGAAGTGCTCTCGAAGATGTCTCCCCTTCGACCTCTTCTAGGTCTACACCCAGGTTGGCCAATACTCCATAGAAGTTATTCTCAAATCGTGAATTGGGTTCAATGAATAAGTCATCTAGGCTCATATCAAGGTTAATGGAGGTGCCCCACCATAAAACCACACAAATATATCCTCTAAATTTGTAGTTCCCACCATGAATGCCCTAGATAACTTCTCAATTAAATAGGTCGATCCTGACCTACCCAAATTAGCCATCCCCCGATGCGAGATAGGATGTCCCAAATGTTACACAAAGAGGCCAACCATGCCTCCCATAGGAATCTTCCCACTCTTCTGCTCTCCTATAGCTATGAATTCATAAATAAAAATAATAACCAAGTCTGGGTAGATGTTTCCCTCCGGTGTCATCGCCCACCCAAAGAAGGTGTTCATCAGAGCCCGAAAAATGTGTCAATTCACCATGGCATAGAACGCTCAAAGAAAGGAGTCGATGAATATAACATATTTTTGGGTGGACTATAGCCATACTCTTGTTAAGATTCCTCCTGTCCTTCCCGGTTAGTTGTCTCCAAAAATTTCCAAGGGAGAATGGCATTCCCTAGCGATTAGTTCATGGAATGTCCCGGCAGGTCTTCCACCCAAAAGCTAGTGCCACCTCCTTATAGGTCATTTGGCACTCCTCGTCATCCAAGTTAAACTTAATTGCCTTATGACCCTCCTCATCAGTGACCTTTCAAATAGTGGCTAGAAACACTAAGGTACACCTTGTGTAGGTTTTGGAATGCATGTCAAGAAAACTTTCTAGGTCTACCTAACCCAAAAGAAAGGTCACGGGTTCAAGCAAGCCTAGAGCCATCAAGGTGCTCTTGCAAGCAAAACCAGTCTCCAAAATGCTCTCTTTTTTCCCTCAAATTCATCCATCATCGGGCTGCAGTTATGGTAATGTTGGTTAAACCCATAAACTCATCGATCACAGACTTGGGGTTGCAAGGAATGGGAGTCACCTGTTTAGGGTTTGCACCTTTTACCAGCTTCTTCCATTTTTCAACCCGCGAAGACTTCTCTCTCTCTCCGAAGTACCCTTTTTAGGAGGCATCCTAACAAAATGGAAGAGAAGAATGGTAATGTGATCACTAATAAACATTGCATGGCCCATGATGTCATTCAACAAAGAACATTCTCCCAAAAAGACTAAACATTCAAAGCATGATGGTATAAGCATAAAGGCCATTTATAACAAGAATATTCCTCATTAACCAACAACATCATGTATGCCTTTCACCAACACATCAATAGATTCATGCAAACAAGATTCATACTCTCTCTAATCACCCATAAATGAAGAACACATCATTTAAGATCAATAGCACATTCAGGACTTCCATAATTTCATCATCACAAGATTGGACACACAAACCCAAACAACATCACATAAACACATGCTCATTCAAAAATAATGATTTTCATAACAACACCACAATATCAATCAAGCATATATACAAAGATATCTAATGGTTACTCAAAATTCAAAGCCAAGAAGTGTAAGATCCACAGAAGAAGAAGCAAAAATTGCTAACTTTTGGAAGGAAACTTCACTTTTTTTTTGGAGCTCACCAAAGAGTGTGTGTGTGAGTGACTTTTTCTTGAGAAGAAATAATGTGTAGATGATGAAATTAGGTGGAGATATGTACAATGAGAATAAAATTTCAGCATAGGTGAAAAAGACAAAGGGGTACAATTTTGATGAAGATGGAATTTCAAATTAGGGGATAAGTAGTACAATCAATTAATGTTGGAAGTACTATTTGCATAAAAAATCCTAAGGAAATAAGAAATATCACTTCTTGAATCAAAAATTCATTTTTAATTTTGAAATCCAAACTTCCTTTTCAAAAAGTAGCATTTTTTAAACAAGTTGGGGGGTGTAAAATCAAAAATTGACAAAAATAATTTTCTGCCCAGTTTTCCCACCTTCACAAGATAGAGTCTCGTGGCCATCATCATGGCACGCGACATGCCTTCGTTATAAGCGTTGTCACGAAGCAAATACCAGATTTTTCACTCTTCCTTAGTTTTTCTCAACTTTTGAAAGAAAATTGTCACCCATACAAATCCATTCCATCTATACATAGAACACATTTTCACATGTAGATCTCCAAATCAAGCAAGAATTTCATTCAAATTATCTTTTATTTCAAGCAAGACAAGCAAATTCTACCAAGTCACTACTTCAAACAAGAAAACAAAATAACCACGTATATTTATTGTCGTCATCACGACTTATGGCACGCAAACCATCTTCATCGACAATGGCATGCAGTTCACAAGTGGTATTTATATAGAATGATGTGTCAAAATGGGAATCGTACAGAAAGTTACATTGGCAGCCCATCCCCAAGTGAATAGTCAGGTAGAGGTTACAAACTGAACAATTGTTCATGGTATTATTAGAAGACTGGAGAGAAAGCGAGAAGGTTGGGTTAACAAGATGCCCAACATTTTATGGTCATACAGGACCATAGCCAGAGAACCAACTGGAGAAAAGCCGTACAGTTTAGTATATAGACACAAAGCGGTGATACCAGTTGAAATTGGAAAAGAAAGCTTTCGAGTTGAGTAGTACAAGGAAGATGCCAACCCAGATAAGGTGAGGTTAAACCTGGATAAACTCGAAGAAAAGAGAGACAGAGCAACGATCAAGAAAACTAAGTACAAGGAAAAGATGGCTAAAGCCTATAATCACAGGGTGAAGGAAGCACGATTCCAGATTGGCGATCTTGTGTTAAGAAAGAACGAAGCTATCTTGGTGCAAGATTGTGGGAAATTATGCCAAAAGTGGGAAGGGCCGTACAAGATAATGAAGGCGTATTGATCAAGCTGCTACGAGTTGGAAAGAATTGATGGTAGCAGCGTTCCAAACACTTGGCACATAGTTAACTTAAGAAGGTTTTATGTGTAAAAGAGCCGAGGTGATAGGTTAAACTAGACCCCATGTACAGAAACCATGAAATGATCATGGTTGGAGTTCATTCCACTACTTTGTTATGAAGGCTACATTATCGCAGTTCAAATTTTTCTGAAGTTAAAACATTCTTTTGCAAGCTTCTTTACTTTGCATTGTTAAGTTTTAATTTTGTATTCCTAGCTAGCAATCACGAAGAGTTGATAGCATAAGTTCTACTCAGCATATGGCTTCAAAGAAAACATATGTTTAAGCAAGTCTCAGACTTGTAGACAGGGCAGATATGCCCACAACAAAGCAAAAATAAGCTATAGATCTCGTGACTTAACAAGAAAAATAAAATGAAAGATATAGACCTTACTATTAGGAAAACTTTCCTACAACACAATGACAAAAGCAAGCTTTAGATCTTGCGGCTTCGCATATTACTCAATAAAGCAAGCTATTTACCTTGCTTCAAGGCAGATATGCTCACAATAATGACGACTAAAGCAAGCTATATATCTTGTAGTCCCCGATAAACAGATCTTTCACATTCAAATACAACAGAAAAAAAATATGTGAGAAAAAAAATTCTTATTAAAAAAGGTCACATGGAAGAAAATGGCTTAAACAGTCACATTATCCAAAAAACAGCGAAAACGACACCATCAGTAGAAAAGGAATAGCAGTGTATACTATCTACACATATAGATTTGGGATGATCTAAAAGAAGAGGAGCCACTACGGTGGAAAATATGCTCAACATCGCGAGAGGGATGCTCTGCCTCGCGAGAGAGTTGTTGAGTTCTGCGAGAATGGTGCTCAGCCCTAAGACGCCTTTCCTCATCTTCACGCTCCTTGCTGACTAAATTTTCATACTTCCATTTCATGTGTAGATATGCAGGATGTCACATTATACCCCTTCGCTCCATAAGATCAAGATACCTAGCATAGTATTCTTTAAAATCAGTTATGGGACCAAATTTCTCGCGATCAAGCTGCATACTCATAACATTAACACTTTCTTCATACTGTTCAATTTGATTCTTTAGGTTCCACACTTCCTCTTCCAAACAACGAATATGCGATTGGACATCATCAGATAACTTGATTCTCTACCCTTCAACTCTTGCCGTAAAATCCCCATGATTGGTGGATCAGCCTGAAGACGAAGGAAGAGCTTGTAGCCTATATTTGTAACCATGCAAGCTTGCTCCAATTCTTGTACAAACGATCTAAGATGATTGCACTCAGTATGAAGTTCTTCATTTTCACCTCACAGTCGCGTGTTTATGGCAAACTGTTCATCGAATTTAGTTTTCCAGCCGCCAGCAGAGATTGAGAAATGATCACATTCATCTTGCTTTTTCTTAAGCTTAACCAGAAAATAATCAATGTGAGCACATTTCTTGTCAATAATCAATGTCATTTGATGAGCTTCATGGGTCATGCTCGAACCATATTCTATAGCTTTGACTTGTTGACGAAGAATCTTCACCAGGTTGAGCTGTTACCGATGAATAAGACCATTCTTCTTATTCAGAATCCTACAAAGATCCCTCAAAGCATCTTGAGTATCCTTTAAAATCACGTTCCACTTCTTCTTTAGGTAATTAATACCGAGCAGCATACACTTCAAACGAATGCCCAAGCATAAATCCCACTCTTCAACACGAATAGGAAGGTTAAGTGTTCGTAAGTAATTGCTAGCAGATTCAAGATCAACTAAGCCACGGAAAATATCATTGCAAGTAACTCTACATTGTGCCCAGCAGGAATAATCTTACTGCAAGGACAACTTGTAGATAAGGAAGGAGATAAAGCCGGAATGGGAACTTGCCACCCAATAAATAAAGGAAGCAATTCAAGATGTGAAAATAGATTAGAAGAAACAACTTTCTCACACTCTTTGGTAAAGCATCGAGTAGTGCAATCCAAAATAATAGGCTTAGAAAGAGAATTACGTCCCATAAAATCAAATCTTTTTAAGAATCTAGGATCAACCAAGATATTGAAGCCCTGAATGCAAGATAACGAAATGAGAAAGACAAATAAAAAACCAAAAAGATATTCATGTCTAAGAGTACATTCATAGTACAGAGATACACCAAAAAACTATTTTAGGTTTACAATCTAAACCCACGGAAACCAAGTACACTAAAAAATAAACTAACTTCAGTGTTCGGCTGGGGCTGAGCAGCGATGGCAGTGGTATCCTAGCTCCGTGGCTCAATGAGATTTTCTTCGCTCGGCTGCTGAGCAGGGGTCTCATTATTCTCATTTGCCTCAATGAACACACCAGCATCGGTATTTGGAGTTCAGCTATGGGCACTAGGTCTGAGTGACAGACTATCTAGATAATCCACCTCACCCTTTTGCAACTCGCTCACAGAAAGAAGACTGGGAAGACTTGCGAGATGGGTCAGTAGATCAACAGGATGTCCTTCACCACTAACCTTGGCAACAAATGCCTTGTTGAGATTCACTCTATTTTCCCCAGTGCCTCAACACACATCTCCATTGAAGGTACGCTCTTTAAATCGCAAGTGGGGTTCCACTCACGATGTTCTTTCACAGCCTCCCAATAACAACCGGTGCGAGCGTGCTTGAAAATATCATCAAAATTTTTATGGGACTTGGTCTTCAATAGTCGATCTACAAAAACTTGAGGGTACTTGGGATTCGCAGGACCATTGGTGCGTAGTTCCTCCAATTCAGACCGAAGGTGAGCTATTTCTTTCTTGACGGCCCGGGCACGCTCACCAGCATCGTTTGCCCTCTTCTTAGTAGCCACCCTATCCTCAGCAGCCTTCAGTGAAGTTTCCAAAGTTGAACATTTTGTTGCCTGGGCTTTATATTTCTCTTCCATGACCTCATAAATGGGGGAAAGCTTAGAGAGCCTCTCGCTCACAATTTGAAGGCTTTCGCCGGCCTACTAATGCAAATACAAATAGACTAAATTTAGTAAACACATTACACACAAGAAATAAAGATAAAAGATAAGAAAAGGTCAATAAAATTCCACTACAATGCTTACCACAGCCAGTGTGTCAGGCAGAGAGAGGTTGGAGAAGATGTCAGAAATCATCCCCTCCATCGAAAACCCTCGATTTGAATAATGGTTTGCGAATTAGATTAGCTATCGCGCCCCTTTTTAAAGGGAGGAATAAAATGATTTGAAGACCCTTCACTTCTACCCTTTTTGCTTAGGCACACCGGTGGGGAGACGTTCGCCTGTTCCCCCCCCCCCCACTTTAGCTTTACCCTTATCATTGGGGCCAGTTTGGTTAGCACCCTGGGAGGTCGTCACCATACCCCTCAAAGTTAATAATTTTAAGCCCTAATGCTTCCTATCTACAATTAAGTAGATAATGGCAAGTCGGGATCGTCCATAAGAAGATAGATCTTTTCAAGTGTTTAAACATATAGCGGAGTAAACATACTATGCATATACATATATAGATACATATAAAAGTATGTAAATGGGGGGCCTGGTTGGTGTTTGATCCTAAGTTATAAAATTGAAAGATAACAATTAGAAAAGCAAGAGAACTATGCTAATCATGCAATACAACTAAAGAGATGATTAAAATGATACTTAATGGAGCCTTGTGGCCAATCGACTTCCACTTTCAAACTTCCTATAGCTCATTGATTCATTCACTCATTCCATTACATTTATTGTCTATGGGGAATGCTATCACTTCTAATTCAAAGATCAACATTCGTTCCTCCTTAATAGTAGTTTGTAAAGAAAATAACCACCATTTGCAAACCTCATTAATGATCACCCTAGACAAATAAACACCATAGGGGTTTTTCATCAATTTCATTTCACCAAAAGGACCGTATATAGATTTGATAACAACAAGGCTTCTACCAAAGACATAGTAATTTAACCAAACAAAGCATTTATTAGGTTAAACCTATAACAAACAACATTCAAGGTTCAACCTTTCTTTGCATCTATGGGATATAATATGAGAACAATCCACATTAACATACCCATCTAGCAAGAATTACCGCACATTATACACAAGAAGTTCTAAATCCATGCTTTTTGATTTCCTATCAAATGAGTTAAGAAATTTGCAACTTTCCTAACACCATAACACTTCAATCATACAAACATTTCATATACTCAAACAACTCATGGTATAAATGAGGCAAAACACAATATTAATGGAATAATAAATGCTCTCCAATAAATGTTCATATATGAGCAAATATAGAATCTTACTACATAAGTTTGGAAGCTTCAATCAATTGCTCCCAAGAACTAGATTTAGCTACAAGAGTTCATATTAATTAATGTTAACAAACTAAACATAACACAAGAGAATTCAAAGGTGAAAAATGGTAAAAACTAAACTTTACTCGTGCTCGAGTAAGAAAAGATCCAAGCATACAAAGGAAACGGCATATCCACATCCTAACTACTATTCCCCCAAGTCAATACCTCACAAAACTCTCAATATCACACTTCTCAATGTTAAGGTCAAATGAGAAGTTTCCCACAACCCCCATTCCCAAATCTACCCAAACCATAACAACCCATCAATTCATTGACATCCCTAAAACATCTCCAAATCCCGAATTGACAATCCCAAATTCAATGGGACAAGGTGAAGCTAAAGATATGTATAAGGTTCAAAACACATGCTCCACTTCATACCAATATATCAACCTAAAAATGAAGTATATTAACGATCAAGAGTTCCATAACTTACCTCGTCTTCCCCCGGTAAATTTTCCACTCCCAAGAGGTCTCAAGATGCCAAGCTACACGATACATCCATATGGCCACCACAACCTTATGACTCCAATGCCGGAAAATGAGTGAACACATAACATTTTTTCTTTTTTTTTTCTTCTTTTTCTCTCATTTTTCCGAGGAGCCCTTTCGGGTTTTCATCCTAGCCACACGTCATTTTTTCGGCTTACATCTCACCTTTTCCACACATTTAGCCTCTCAATTTTACCTAGGTCGCCCTCTCGGGTTTTTGACATATCTGGGTCCCCAATGTTGCCTAAGGGTTTTCAACTAGCGGGATTCTTTTATTTATTAAAACAAATTCATTTTCTATTTTTTTCAAATTTTCAAAAAAGATTTCATGTTTCTCCAATCCAAAAAGTAGCAAAGTACTTTCCAAATGTTAAGGCTAAGAAAAATATTAAATTCAACATCATCTAAGTACATCAATAGAAAAACATCACAAAACAAAAGGGAAAAAATATCCAAAACAAAGCAAAAGAATTATCCAAAAGTACCAAGTCTAACAAAATATCTCTAACCCCAATCGTGAAATCAGTAGATACTCCTCTCCACACTTAGAACACTATATTTCCCTCAATGTAGACAAATAGGGAAAAATCGTACAAAGTGAAGTATGGAAAGGGTAAGGATATGATGCTCACAAATCACTGATGTGAAGGAGATGAGCCACCACCGAAATAGCGATGTTGATAATGAGTCAGCCAATCCATGCTCCTCTGCCTCCTAGCATTCCACTTCTCTACTCCCGAATCAGGGCTTTAGACACAGCCTTCCTAGGATTGCATCTCATCGATGAGAGCTGACAGGTGATCAATCTCTTCATCCATTTCGATCATGCTCTAGGAGATGAACACGTTGTGCTCCAGTATCAAGCTATCTTGGCGGCAGAATCCATTCTACATGGTTTGCATCATACGCTCATAGAAATCCGGTGGAGGCTGGGAGTAGTGAGGTGCCATATCATCCTCCTACTCAGGCTCGGGCTCTAGTGGAGGCTGCGGGAAGTGCTGCACTGTCGCTTGGAGAAGGGCTTGCTGCTATCATCGTGCTGGACAAGGGCTGGACCAAGGTCGTAAAGCTCAGATTGGAAGTCCTCTCTACATGAGAAGTTAGCTGAAATTGCCAAATCTGCTAGAGGTGTATCAAACTCCAACTTCATCTTGTTGGGCTAAGGAAGTGCCATGAATGTGACCTTCCTGGCGCCATATAACCAATGGAATACCCTCGTGGCTCGGGTGGCACTGAGCATCTCGAATCAGACCAACCTCTCTATAGTGATGATGCAAGAAGTGTGCTTCTCTAAGAATGGAAAGTCAGCCAGTGGAACCAATCCAGGTACCCCGCCAAGAAGCTTATCATACCTCCAACAATAATCTTCCTCTTTGGCATCCCCACCACCTCTACAATCCTATTTATCCAAAGGTCAGCCCATAACCTGTAACACAGTCCATCGTTCGCCAAGTGACAAAGCAAGTGAATATCATTGTCTATCACATTCATCGGCTCCGCCAAGCAAAGTACTGTGCCAGCCAATAGTCGGTGCACATAATGGAGTACGGGGTGGATGATGACACTACTCTTGTCGTGGAAATTCTTTGGCCTTATGTTAATGAAACTCTAGAAATACATGTCCTCCATGATCGATCGCTCCTAGACCTGTGGGTCCAACCTTGCATGTATCTCTGCAGTGTCCCATCCAAATGTCTCCTTAACCTGTGAGATGATCATCTGTCGAGATATATCATCCAAGTGGGAAGAGATGTACCTCTCGCATGGTTCATCATCTCTCATGCTGCATATCCTGACCATGGATAGGAACTCCAGTGTATATTGCCGGTAAGAGGGGGCACTCCTGCTTATGAAACCCTCCATCCCCCCTTTGGCGATGAGGTATCGGACTGGCTAGGTGAGCCCAGGAGCATCCAATGTGGGCACATCTATAAAACTCATTTGAGCTAACGGCTGGCCAGGGCCTCCCATCTCTCCGCATAGGACCCGGTGATCCGGGCCAAACCCATGTACCTACTTGGAGGAGAAGGTACAGGGCTCGACTCCAAAGCTGGTGGTGGAGGCAGAGGTGGAGCGGCAGTGCGCTTACCTTGTGGAGGAGCTCTAGTCTGTTGGTAGAGGCCATATCTAACAAACACAAAAAACAAGTTAAACGTAGAGGAATATACATATATGCAATATTACAAAGTTATACTCAACCTTTAAACTAGTTTTTGCCAATCATCACAAACCAAATCAAATCTATGCCAACTAGTTCAAGTCCTAATTACAATTGCATATAGAATCCATGTTATATCCAAAATGCCCATATTCTCAATTCCATGAAGTTCTCACATAGCTGAATATCTAATATGGTATATCTCATAATCACAGTCATGCCTAACGAGTTTTAGCCACCATTAGTACATTTATAACGTCAATATTCAAGTCTCATGGCTAAACTATCCTAAGAAAAATAGCGTTGCATTGAAATAACAACTATGTCTAATCAAGGGGCCAACATGCCTCATATCTAGTATAAGCTACAATCCATTCTCAACAAAAGCTACACTAATATTACAATGCAAGCAAAAAACCAACACGAGCGAATCAACACACTCACAGTGAGTCTAACCAAGCCATAAACACAATATATTCACACAATCCCCATCAAATCAAATTGCAAGCACAATATATTCAAAAGAATCTACAATGTTCCAATAATCAAAATTCCTACGACATCACACAAAATTCACCCAATATCCCACAAAATAATTTATTCAATATAATTACAATTGAAGCTTAAGAGAGTAAATAATTGTATCACTTAGATGCCTAGGATAAAAAAGGAACTAAGCCAACAAGTAATTTGAATCCGAATTGCCAAAAATCACAAAACCCCCAAATTCTAGGGTTTTTTGTTCTTCAACAAATTAGGGTGATTTGTGGGTAGAGATTGGGAAGATGGATTGAGGGGTTGTTAAGTGGTTCTAGGGGTGGGTGCCGGTGAGTAGTGGTCAGAATGCGGTGGAGCGGTGGAGGAGATGGAGGGGATGACGTAGAAGATAATGGGATTTTGATTATTGCTACACATTTTTTAAAACCTATTCTACATGCCCTTCATGACTCACGACGTGTTCATCGTGACTTGAGATTGGTAGGTAAAAAGGTACCTTAGGTTAACATTTACGTTGCGACTCGCGATGGGACCGTTGTAACTTGCGAAAAGTGGAGCCAGAAAGCTCCATTTTCAAACAAAATTCCTGATCTGATAGCGACTCGCGACCACTTCGTCGCAACTTGCGATGGTCCATCGTGACTCGCTATGAGACCATTGCGGCTCGCGAAAAATGGAGGCTGAGGTTCAAAATTTCTTCCAAAAATTTCTGATTCCTTCGTGACTCGCGACGAGCTACCCCCCTGGTTTTTTGAAAAAAATTTTGATTTCACCTTTTGTCCGAGTTTTTCCTGTTTGACTCTAAGCATTTCTCCCTTCAAAATTCCAAGGCCTTGGTTTCAAATTGCTACAAAATTATGGAAAAACAAATCGTGAAAAGCACAAAGCAAAACAATGAAACTAATGAAAAAATTCAAAGCCAAGTAGCATCAACGAAAAGTCATGAATGACGATCCGGATGATCAAAACCAAGTATTTTTAACATCATCGACACGACTCACTCCGTTTTCTCAGATTTTACTCACAAACCAGATCGAAGAGGTCAACATCCTCTCCCTTCTCCGGAACAAAATTCTCGTGGTAAAGCTTCAAACGTTGTCCATTGACTTTGAATGTATTGGACTTAGCTCGATCTAGGATCTCCACCGTGCCATGCGGGAATACCTTCACCATCTCAAAAGAACTGATCCATTGGAACCTCAACTTACAGGGAAATGATCATCTTGTCGTGCCACACCTTTGTCTTCTCCTTATAGATTTTGGCATTCTCATAGGACTCCCTCCGGATCTCATCTAGTTCATCCAATTGTAACTTCCTATGCAAAATGGCCTCATCTATATCAAAGTTGAATTATTTGACTGCCCCGTAAGCTTTATGTTGAATTTCCACCAATAGGTGACCGGGCTTACCAAACACTAAACGGTATGGTGACATACCGATTGGTGCCTTGTAAGCCATCCTATATGCCCACAAGGCATCATTCAACCAGAGAACTCCAATCCTTCCGGTTAGGGTTAACCGTTTCTTGAAGGATGGACTTGATTTACCGATTGGAAACTTTGGCTTACCCATTGGTAGTGATGCCATACATCTTCAAGATTTCCTCTATGGTCCGGTTGCAAAAATGGGTGCCATGGTCACTAATCATGGCTCGGGGTACCCCAAACCTAGAGAAGATGTAATCTTTCAGGAGCTCTGCAACCACTTTAGAATCGTCACTCCTAGTGGGTTTTGCTTCAACCCACTTCGACACATAATCAATGGTGAGAAGAATATATGTACAGCCATAAGAACTAGGGAAAGGTCCCATAAAGTCAATACCCCAAACATCAGATATTTCACAATAGAGCATAGCTTTTTGGGGCATCTCGTTTCTAGATAAGATATTTCCTACTCTTTGGCACTTGTCACAAGTCTTACAAAATATGTATGCACGCTTATTCAAAGTAGGACAATAAAAAAATTCCAAGAATTTCTAGCGGTTCTTTTAGCTCCCAAATGACCGACACATGCATAAGAATGACAAAAAGTGAGAATCGAATGCACTTCATTATCGGGGAAGCATCTCCTCACAACTTGGTCTACACAATGTTTCCACAAAAAGGAATCATCCACAAGTAATATTTAGCATCGCTATTTAGCTTATCTTTTTGTTCCTTCGAAAAGTGAGGAGGAAATTTACCACAGAAAAGAAAGTTCACAATGTCGGCATGCCATGGTTGGAGGTCCCTGATAGTGAACAATTGTTCATCGGGAAACTCTTCCCGTAGTTGCTCCTTCATTGATAGATTACGTCACTATCTTGGCATGGTTGCAACCGGCTCAGATGATCAGCCACGAGGTTCTTAGTGCCCTTCTTGTCTCACACCTCTAACTCAAATTCACTCAGAAGCTGGATCCACCTAATAAATCTTGGGTTGGCCTCTTTCTCCATCATCAAGTGATGAAATGTGGCATGGTCAGTGTACACAATAACTTTTGTACCAAGTAAGTAAGATCGAAATTTCTCCAAAGAAAATACCACTGCTAGCAACTTCTTTTCTGTGGTGGAGTAGTTTCTTTGGGCCTCATTGAGAGATATGGATGTGTAGTAGATGACGTGATGCGCTCTCCCCACCCTTTGACCATGTACCACTCCAACAGCGTAATCACTAGCATCGTACATGATCTCAAAAGGGAACGACCAATCCGGGGGTATTATGATAGGAGCCGAGACCAACCTTCCTTTCAATGTATCGAAGGCCCCTTTACAACCCTCATCCATCACAAATTCTATCTCCTTTTGCAACAACTTGCATAAAGGAGATGTAAACACGACACCCATTTTGAACTCGAGTGGGTACCATTTCACCCTTCTCATGTTTGACCATCATTTCCCCACTTTTATTGGGCACCACTTGAGTTGGACTCACCCACTTGCTATCCGAGATTGGATAGATCATGCCCGCTTAGAGCAACTTGAGAATTTCTGCCTTTACCACCTCCATCATAGGCGGGTTTAAACGTTGTTGGGGTTATTGCACGGGTCTCTTATCTTCTTCCAAAAAAATTCTATGCATGCAAGTGGATGACTTATGCCTTTGATGTTGGCAATAGTCCATCCCATTGCTTCCTTATTCTCCCATAGCACCACCATCAACTTTTCTTCTTGCTCTTTGGTGAGCTTGCTTGAAATGATGACCGAAAGTGCCTCCCCTTCCCCAAGAAATGCAAATGTTTAAGCTCAATCACTGGAGCTTTCACAAATGACTGGATGAATTCCGTTTCTTCGGTTTCCTCCAAGACTAGAGGGTCAGGACTTTGCACCACTTCCTCAAGAATGCTTAACTCCTCAATGCGTTCCAGTTAGTTAGTACTCATGGAATATACAAGAAATGCATTTTCAACATCATTTTCCAAAGCAACTAACAAGGAATCATCACCACTTAATTCAAAAACATCTTGCACAACATTGTCAACAAAATCAATAGCATGGTAAGAGTACTCTTCAAGAGGATACTTCATAGAGTCATTAATGTTAAACTCTACTTTAATCCCATCAAATTCCATGGTGAGGGTACCATTATGCACATCAATGAGAGTCCTAGAGGTCTTCAAAAATGTCCTAATCAACAAGATTGGGCTGGCATGTTTATCATGCTCCATGTCTGGGACATAAAACTCCGCTGGGAATATTAAGGAATCCACCCTGGCCAACACATCCTCGACTATATCCTTAGGGTACGCACTAGAACGATCGGCTAGTTTGATCACCACCCCGATTTTGTGTAAATTACCAAGATTGAGGCTTTCATACAAAGAGTAAGGAATCACATTTATTTATGCACCTAAGCCAAGCATTGCTTTTTCAAAATGTGTATTCCCTATCATGCAAGGGATGTAAACATGCTGGAATAGCTACATTTAGGGGGTAACTCCCTTTGGCACAAAGCGCAGACATGTTCACTTTTCTCATTTTTAAGCTTGTTCTTTGTTCTTTGTTCTTTGTTACCTATTTACCACACATAATTCCTACAAAAAAATTTTCATAGCTAGGAATTTGCTCAATAGCATTCAAAAGAGGTATATTTACCTCACACCTATGAAAACTTTCGTAGATGTCTTCGTTGGATTCCTTCCTACGTTTGTCCTTTAGAGCTCTTTCGATCAAATGGTAAATAGAAAAACCGTGGAACGTTTGTGCGGGTGACATGAAAGGCACCCTCCCGTACTACAATATGGATCCTACTGGCCCAAGCTAATTAATGATGAGCTTGGGTGTATTACATGCATATCCCTATACTGAATGGGAAAACTAGAGGGTGATGAAGGATGTATTGAATAGGGGTGTAAACAAATTCACTACCCCATTCAAAGAAACCGCTTCTACCTCATACATCCAAAGCCTTCTATATCTGCTGAGAAATGTTTCCAGAATAATTGAGAGTCAGGATTGAGATGCCAATCCAAACCCATACATACCAATCAGAGAGGGTACTGGCTCTACTTACACCAAATGTTATCATCATATACGTAGCCGAGGTTAATTATCTCGGGTCTTGTAGAACATTAGAAAGTGGTCGCCACTGGGTAGATTTGTCCTGCGCCTTCAGGAAACCGTAGTGTGGTGTCAATTTTCTCCGTCCCATTGTAGCCAAGAATAAAGGCCTCGAGTCTTGTATGTGGGTGTCTTGTGTGATGCGAGAAGTTGAAACAGATGTGTGTCATTGTTCCGCATGATGGACTATTCCTACCATATACACTCCTAAGGTGGGAAAAGAGGAGTGTTATTGGCCTTCCAACGCTCTATTTCCATGAATATATTGGTGGAAAGAGAAAGAAGAGGCAATGCCAGGTGCTCTTGTGAAACCCGCATAATATACCATGGAGAAATTTGGAGAACAGGCACAACTTGTACCGCGTGTGCCTAGCGTGGTAATTTTGTAACCACTCATTCCATTTTAAGCTAATGGACAGCTTTATGCCTTTTTAACACTAGTGTAGCGTGAGCATATAGCGCATGAATTTATCCGTCAATATCATAGTAACAACCTTGGCTAGGAAAGGTATGGGAGGAACGTACATTCCAACCATGTTTCCTTTTGTCCAGAATGCAGCGGTCAAGCCACTATCTGTTAATTCCTTAGTAATAATGAACATGCTAGCCATCCCTAAGGATGACAAATAAGTCCTCCAAGGAAAGGCCTTCCTGTTATACTACATGCCGAGACACGGGTGCACATGTAGAAAAAATGCGCAGCCCGTGATGTAGTAGAACCGTATTGGCAACCAATATTGTCTCCAAAACACCGTGGCGCCAGAGAGCCATGTCACCAGAAAACCGTGACACCAAAAGATCGTGGTATCATAAAACCGTGTGGCATCCCCACGCACTAAACCCCCCAGTACCGTCACACGAGTATTTCTCCAACAGTCTCCCCTCAAACTGTCTCTCCATCAAACCGTCTCCTCGCGAACCTGTGAATCATCTCCTCGCGAACCTGTGAACCATCTCCTCGTGAACCTGTGAACCATCTCCCCTCGAGGATGTATACCATATCCTTCCAACCGTCATCCCTCACTACCGTCTCCCCTGGAACTGTCTTTCCTCGAGCCGTCATCCCTCGAACCTGTATACCTAGAACTGTGCCACCTCGAGCCATCAGCCATCGAACCATTAACTCCCCCCTCTATCCATGTTCTCAAAACCCTAAATCATTACCCCTCGACCATCAACCTTACCAACCAGCTACCCTTGAATCATTTATCGCCTCGAAAATACTCCTTGGAACATCACCCCTCAAACTATCAAAACCATTGTCACCCGTCTAAAACCACTCGAGTTCTCAAAACCACTCGAATCCTCGAAGCAACAAAACCATTGTCATCCGTCTAACCATCAACTTCACGAGTCCTTGAATCATGCTCCATTCCCACTCGAACCGCTAACCCTCCTCCTCATACCATTTCCCTCGAACCATCAAAACAATCAACCTCACCATCTAGCACCCCTAGAACCCTGAATACCATCCCTCGAAACCATCTACAATCCGTCATTTGCAACCCTCTCGAGGCATCTATACTCCTTCACTTGAACTGCCACCACTCAAACCATCCACCAAGCCAGATCTTGAACTAACCACCATTCTCGCCCCTCAAACCATCAACCTCACGAGTCCTCGAACCATGATCCACTTCCCCTCGAACTATCACCCAACCTCCTTGTACCATACCCCTCGGACCAACGTCCCTCAAACATTAACCTCACCATCCCACATCCCTCAAACCCTTAACCATCCCTCGAATCTTCAGCCCTCGAAACCCTATACCATCCGCCATTTCCACTCTCGCCTCGAACCATACTTCTCGGACCATCATCCCTCGAATCATCATCCATCCTGCACTATGTCCATCTACCAATCAAACTATGAGCCACCTAGTAGATCCTTGCTCCATACGAGCCGTCACCACTGAAACCATCAAGTAGCCGAGTGGTCAAACCATCAACCATTTACACCCATCGAACCATCAGGAGTCCTGGAACCATGATCCTTTTCCCTTCGAACATCAACCATTCTCCTCGTACCATACCCCAAACCATCCACCATTCTCGTACCTCGAACCAATAACCTCACGAGTCCTCAAACTATGATCTATTACCCCTTGAACCATCAACCAACCTCCTCGAACCATACCCCTTAGACCCACTCCCCTTGAACATCAACCTCACCACATCTCTCATCGAACCCTTATCCCTCGAACCTGCATACCTCGAATTGTCCCACCTCAAACCACCAGCCCTAACCATGAACTCCTCCCTCGAACCATGAAACCCTTGAGATCCTCATCCAGCAATTCTGAAATCCCCAACCATCCCTCGAACCTCACCCCTCAAAACCATCTAAACATCGACCACCCCATCCAGCACTCCTCGAACCCCCAACCAACCCTCGAACCTAACCCCTCAAAACCATCTAACAACCGACCACCCCATCCGGCACTCCTCAAACCCCCAACCATCGCTCGAACCTCACCATGAAACCATCAACCATCCGTCATTATAAGCCACCACTCTAACGGGGAGCTACTCGGGGGTACTAGAAATGTTATTATGGCGTACTCTAACAATCCACCACTAGTGCCACCACACGGACTAACGCTAGCGATGATAGTCGGATGTACTCGAACCAACCACTACTAGGTCCGTCACTTGAACCCGTCATTCAATCCACTACTAGAGTTGATACACGAACACGGAGTACTCAAACCAAATACTCGACCCGCCAGTAGTGATAGTACATGAACCAGACCTAATGACTCCGCTCGAAGCTGGAGTACCATCACAGAACTTGTGGATACTCGTATTACCACTCGATCCTAGTTATCCGCCTGCATATCCATCAGCAGCCATGATGCCAACCTAAATTTACTCCAATCTGCCGCGGCAACAATTGGCCTCGAGCAGATAAGTATAGATGTTTATCCAGAAAAATCCGGTTTAGCATCATATAACAATCAGTTTTGATGATTTTGATAACCCTTTCCGAGCTTGGTTGATTGCCATCATGAACAACAATATTTCTTTCACCCCAAATATGGTAGACTGTTGTGATTAGTGCCAATGGACAAAGCTTCTTTCTAAGTTTTGATCCTTTCACTGCCTTTTGATCCATGTTTCGGAACATGGAATTTATGAGGTCCATCTCATTAACACAATCCATTGCCTTTAGAGCTTTCGGGAACGCTGGTTCCGGTACACATGGGGGAATTTCCACCATTCTTTCCTTCTTGTGAAGAGGGGATGAAGGTTTGGGATTGGAGGTTGATTTCTCAATGGTGATCTTCTCGTTCTTTTCCTTTCCCTTCCTTTCTTGCTCCTTGACCACCTCCTCATTCTCTTCCTCCACTTATTTCTGAAGTATTTCAATCCTTCTAGGTTTATCTTCAATAACTTCACCAACCAGGGGAGAGCTAACCTCTTTACCACTTCTCAAAGTGATAGCACTAGCATTTTAGCGGTATTGATCTCCGGCTAGGAGAGAAGTTTGCCCTTTCCCCAGGCCTCCATCTGATTCACCACTTGAGCTATTTGGATCACTTGAGTTTCCAAGTTCTTGATGCTCACCTTGGCCTCATCTTGGAATTTTTTGCCTTTTTCTGCACACATACTCAACCACTGAATGGCTTGCATCACCTCATCCATTGTTAACCCTGAGCTATCCCCTTGGTCTCGGGGCTTGTCTTAGAGCCTTTGAAATTATTGTTGAGGTGGCTTGTATTTTTGTTGAAGAGGCCAATATGGTTGAGGGTTTTGGCTTCCTTGCGGGTTTCCATGCCAGAGGTTCGATTTATCACGATTTTCCCAAATTGTACGGCCAGTTTTGGTACCCTTGATAAACTTGATAGCCTTGGTGACCTTGGTAGCCTTGATTGCCTTGATTTCCTTGATATCCCATGGCACTCACCTCTACGACATAGTTCTCTTGTAATGTAGGGCAAGTGCCCGTAGGATGCACCAAGTAATAAATTTCACATGATTAACATGTGGCGCATTTTTGGGCTTCGTCATCAACCATTTTACCATAGATGCAAGGGCCAAGACTTGGTCCTAGAGCATCCTACTATTGGAAGGGTCACTTGTGGGTATTGGATTTCTCCTTCTCAAATTGGCCCTTGAGCTAAAATTCCTTGATTCTTCCGCTAGCTCCTCATACAATTGCATAGCCTCAGATAACGTCTTGTTCCCAAGGGTTCCACCACAAGAAATCCTCACCAAACTTTGATCTTTATCAAGAAGACCATTGTAGAAGTAATACCCCAAATCCCCTTCTGAATAACCATGGTAAGGACAACTTGCGAGAAGCTTCTTGAACCTTTCCCAATAATCAAAAAGAGATTATTCATACCATTGGAGGAAGTTACTTATGTCCTTCTTTAAGGTGGTGGATCTCGAAGCTGGGAAGTATTTGGCTAGAAACTTCGTTTTCATATCAAGCCAACTCTTGATTCTCTTAGGCGGCAGGTAGTAGAGCCAATCTCTTGCACCATCCCTCAGTGTGAATGGGAGTGCCTTCAACTTATAGAAGTCTTCATCCACTCCATGGGGGACCATACCACCACAATAAAATTAGAATTTGGTGAGGTGTTTGTTGGCATTCTCCCCTTGCCTACCAAGAAAGATGGGTAGCATGTTTATGAACTCGGTCTTTAGCTCAAAGTGCCCATTTGGTCCAACCAAGGGTACTCAATGCACATTAGCTATTGATCGAGGTTGGGGGCCATGATGTCTCTTAACTATGCTTGCCCCAAAGAAATCTCCCTTCTTTGGAAAGGAGGAGCTCTCCATCGGAGAGGAGGATGTTGAGGTCCTCCTCCTGGATGCTCATCTTAGTGCTCATGTTGATGCTTCATAGAATTACAATCATCCACAAAATGGTCAGTAGGAGGGGTGTTATTCACACTTTTCAAAGAAAGCCTCCTAGCCCATCTCAAATTCAACTCTAACTCGGGGTCGTAGTGTAGAGGTTCTTGTGAAAAGGATCACGTCGAACCATACACCAAGAACTCGAACAAAATGTCTCCAAGCCAAGCGAAAATGGCAAGTCAACTAAGAAGTCAAAATAAAAGAAAAATAACAAATATTTACAACTAGCACATAATCACACATAATATGCCTAAACACTTAAAAATAAACGCCTCTTCCCCGGCAGCGGCACCAAAATTTGGGAGGTCATCACCGTACCCCTTAAAGTTAATACTTTTAAGCCCTAATTCTTCCTATCAAAAATTAAGTAGATAATGGCAAGCCAAGGTCGTCCACGAGAAGATGGACCCTTTCAAGTGTTTAAATATATAGCGGAGAAAGCATACTAGGCATATACATATATAGACACATATAAAAGTATGTAAATGGGTGGGGGTTTGGTTGGTGTTTAATCCTAAGTTATCAAATTCAAAGACAATAATTTGAAAATTAAGAGAACTATTCTAATCATGCAATACAACTAAAGAGATGATTAAAATGATACTTAACGAAGCCTTGGGGGCAATCAACTTCCACTTCCAAACTTCCTATAGCTCATTGCTTCATTCACTCATTCCATTACATTTGTTTTCTATGGGTAATGCTATCACTTCTCATTCGAAGATCAACATTCGTTCCTCCTTAATAGTAGTTTGCAAAAACAAACAACGATCATTCGCAAACCTCATTAATGATCACCCTAGACAAACAACATCATAGGGGTATTTCAGCAATGGAATTTAACCCAAAGGACCATAGGTTTGATAACAACAAGCCTTCTACCAAAGACATTGTCATTTAACCAAACAAAGCATTAATTAGGTTAAACCTAGAACAAACAACATTCAAGGTTCAACCTTTCTTTGCGTCTGTGGGATAAATAAGAGAACAATCCACATTAACATGCTAATCTATCAACAATTACCACACATTATACACAAGAAGTTCTAAATCCATGCTTTTGGATTTCATGTCAAATGAGTTAAGAAATTTGCAACTTTCCTAACACTCTAACACTTCAATCATACAAACATTTCATAAACTCAAACAACCCATGGTATAAATGAGGCAAAACACAACATTAATGGAATAATAAATGCTCTCCAATAAATGTTCATAAATGAGCAAATATATAATCTTACTACATAAGTTTGGAAGATTCAATCAATTGCTCCCAAGAACTATATTTAGCGATAAGAGTTCATACTAATTAATGCTAACAAATCAAACATGAGACAAGAGAATTCAAAGGTGAAAAAGAGTAAAAACTAGGGTTAGAAACAGTACCAAAATGCAGAAAGAAGAAGATGTGAATGAGAGGAAAGAGAGTGCTATTTGTAGTACAAAAAAAATAAAGTTAGGTTCTGGCCACCCGTTGGTCACAACTTGCGACGGGTGCCAAAACTTAACCTTTTCTTCTTTTCTTTTTGTTGTGATGAACTCTTATCTTCAGAATGATTTCTGTCTTTTTTCAAGTCTTCAACTCTTTGAAGAAAGTCTTCAAAGTCTTCAAAAAAAAATAGTCTCCGACGGCCTCCAGTCTTTAAGTCTTCATGTCTTCGAAGCAAGTCTTTAAAGTCTTCGAAAAGTGATCTTCAATGGCCTCTGGTCTTCAAGCCTCCATGATCTTCCTTTGTCACGCAAAATCCACTTAGAAGAGGTAAAAGACCGTAAAGTTGCTCTTTTCCCTCCTAAGAGAATTTCATGGTAAAACACAAGCTCTTGATAATAAAAGATCACAAAATTGACCCCAAAAGTACTAAATTATGCACATAAAATGGACACATCATGCCCCTCGGTGGAATGTTGCTAGTAGCTGTGTCATTCGGCTGAACTGTGACATCGGTCGTATCCTCATCTTCACCATTAAGGAAAGGACTAACAATATCATCTTACGCCAGAGTCATATCTGAAACATAAGAATCTCTTTGGGTTAAACGAGCACAAGAAGACATAGAGCAGTTTCTAAACACAAAAAAGGTTGTAGAACAAGCACATCAAGACAAAGACAAACAGAACACCTTCAGCGTCAGAGATAGCATGGCAGAAATGTTGCGTATGACCATGAAGTGTAACCACAATTTCCGTGTCTTCGGTAAAATAGACACTCAAACCATGACGCCTAACCTTGGGAACCTTGATGTTCCAAGATGGCACGACAACCCTGGGTTTTTGTTTAAACTCTATAAAGAAATATTTGGTACGCTATTAACCAACATTACTAGGGAAAACCTTCACGAGCTTAACCCCAGCGATTACAGGGTAAAACATAAATTCATCTGTAGTGTTTTTAACTTTCCAAAGATCATAAAAATTACGAAACAACTCAAGAGTAAAGGGTACATTTTTTTCCTCACACACATGAAGAAACCCCATTATGATAGCAATGCCCTTGGGGTGGAATTGAGAAAATGTTGTTTTATAGTAGCACGGAATATTGATCACATGCTGGGGAAGAGGAAAATGAAGGCTGAAGTTTAGATAGAATAGGTAGCATGATATATATCCAGGAAGCGGGGTACAAACACATTCATTGTTCGCAGGTGCACGAAGCTTAAATAGGATTAAAAAGGGGAAGTGATTCTTTAACTCGTCAAGATACAACCCAGTAAGCATACTAGGTGTGGAAGAGGATCCGGTGGCTCGGCCAGAATCCAAACCAGAATAACTATCTGGTAGGGGAGATTCAGCATGGTTGTGGGAAGATATGGAAATAAATAATAGGCCTAGGTTTTTTATGAATAAAAAAACCTAATCAGTGGAATGGATAGTACTTAACAGTCTGTCAAATAAAAAACTCAGAATGAGTTTTCCGGAGTAGATGACTGGTGGATTATACAGCACCAATAGAGCAACCACTATTATGATGAAAAAAGATAGGCTACAAAATTCAGAGCATACAATAAAAAGGATGAACACGTAAACAAACCTTGCTCTTCAAAGGTTAAGGAAAACAGATGTGCAGGAAACTTAAATTCGGTCAGAGAAGATGACAATTTTGGAAGAAAACAAATTTAAAACTAAGGAAGAGAGAAATTATTAATATTTATATAAAAGGAAAAAGAGGAAAGAAAATTCAAGGAAGAGAAATAGTTCTGAAAACAAAATTATGAAAATCTGACAAAAGTAACTTACCTTTCACAGATTTCGAAGTGGCGATGGAAAATGAAAAGACAATGCATTAAAGAGTGAACTCATTTAAAATTCCAATTTATGAGGAGGATTATTAGCAAGCGTTAGGAAAATACATAAACGATCGATGGAAAAGTTGGACAGAATCACAGATCTTTTGAACAGGTTTCAGGCTATCAACAAAAACAAGTATTTCAAAATTCAAATTTTGAAAACAAAGGACTTAGAAGACAAACTATTTATCAACCACGAAGCTATTAGCACTTTGCAATTCATACGAAGACAAGGATGGAAATCACGAATGAACCTTTTGTATAGCAGCTCTGTTCGTATCCAATCACTTCGATAGAATTTTCTCCATACCACATAGTCTTCGGGGCTGGGGGATTATGGTTCATACCAGGCCAAATGATCAGAAGGCCCAAACACTAGCAAAGTTATCTGGGTCAGGCAAAGCATAGAATAAACAGAGGTCAACCCACGAACCGATAGTTCTGGAAACCCTAATCAGTTGTTGCTCACAAAACCAATTTTATCAGACACACGATCACACACACAATGGTAAGGCGGGACACACGATCACACACATGATGGAAATTCCATAATAAGCGGAGCTATATCCATGGCGTATTATAAAAGGAAAAAAAGGAGAAGCTGGAAAAGAAAAGTGCAACTATACTAAGGCGAGTTAAGTGGAAAAGAAGGCTACTGACTTCAGCATAGGAGTTTCTTCCTAGGAACCAATTTTGGGGTTCTTTGTGTAGGTGCACTTTGGTGATCACGATCAACTTGCTGGAAGAGGGAATGCCACAACAAATGTCTAGGCTATTTAGGTAGAATCTACATGTTAAATGGTAATGTAAGCCATGCCTTGTTTTGAAGATCACATTACCACTTTTTGCCTCATTTTATTAGGATGCCACCAAAGAGGAATACTTCGGAGAAGGGAAAGTCCACTTGGGGTGAAAAGAGAAAGAAATCGGTAAATGGTGCAAACCATACACCAGTAACTTCTACTCTTCGAAATCCCGCGATTGTGACAGATGGTTTATGGGACTATCCAATATCTTAGTGACTGCAGCACAGAGGTGGAGGAATTTGAGAAATCCAAAGAGGAGTATACTAGAGACCAGTTTCGCATGCAAAGACACACTGGCAGCTCTAGGCTTACTCGATCCCGTAACTTATCTATTGGGCTGGGTAGGTCTAGAGGGGTTCTTACATAAACATTCTAAGTCTTACCTTCGGTGGACCCTAGAGTTTCTAGATACTCTTTGGTCGATCACGGACGAGAATAGACACAAGGCGATCAAATTCAATCTTGATGACAAGGAGTATCAGATGACACGCTGGGAGATAGCCTGTACCTTTGGATGGAGGTACGGTAAGGAGATCCCTAGGATGCACCATCAAGGGATGTCTTTTTCTCTCGAGACTTTTTGAAGGCAGCTGACAGGGACTCATTGGAAGAATGTGTGCAAGAGTATCATCTTGGTTCATCCAACATTTTGTTACGTTCACTGACTATTGGGAATGGGGGGGTTTTCTACCACAGTGAGCCAACACAGTGTCCAGGTTAGGATGTCCATTGCCTGTGGAAAATAACCCCTGAGGGTAACTTCTACCCAAACCTTGTGGGAAACTTTCTACACGAGTGCATGATGATGGAAGAAAGAGTGAGTGGTAAGATATCTATGGGTGGCATGGTAGGTCTACTAGCACAATACTTAGGGCATCCGGTCACACAGAGAGCATTGGCTAACTTGGGATGATCGGGTACAAGGTATAACATTGAGAAGTTAGCCAAGTCATGCATGGTGGGACCTACAACATCGGAGGGTAGATATGTATGGCTTTATAGTGGAGCGAGCACTTGTAGTTTCAGGGTACTTCCACAGCAGGAGTGTACCGCCATCAACGATGACACATGTTTGGATGACCTATTTATTGAGCAAGATCAACTCTTTGACAGAGATTTCTATAAAGTCTTAGCCACCCTCGAGATAGACATTGAGGAGGTCAAAGGTGAGACATCTTCGAGAGTATATCATAGCCGCTCTCACCTATCTACGGACACCATTGACCGATTGCATGCACTTGGGGATCAGCTTCCCAGCTCTACCCTAGCGTTGCAAGAGGTAGTCCACATGATAGGGGGAGTGAGGATGCAAGTGGAGAAGCTTAGTTCGAGAATGGATTGCATTGAGGCCACCCTTCAAGCAACGGACTACATTGAGAGAAGCAACACTAGTCACATGGAGGTGGAAGGCCCTTTGGGGCCGCAAGAGTAAGTGTCACAATTTCGTCCAACCTTACTTATGTTTTGACATGATTTTCCTTGCATTAGGGAGTATGAATCGGTTAAGTGTGGGGAAGGGAGTAGTGACCACTTAGGGAGTTTCATTCTTGATTTCCTGGGTGCACATTATGCTTTGTTGGTATTGGTGATTTTGTCGAGGGATGATTTTGGGTGGATATTTGGTGGCATGACATACTGTGCTAGTTTCTAGTTTGCATGGGGTAGGTTATTTTAGACTATTGGTGGTGTATTTTTTTGTGATTGATGTTATCTTTTGTACTATGAAGCCCACTTTTTGGGCAATTTTGTGCTACGCCAAAAACATTGAAAAATAAAAACAATGAAAAACATACGAAAACATGGACAAGTTGAAAACCTTAAAGGGCAACTTGGGTAACATTGGGAAGCACTCGGATAGGTCGAAAGACCTAGGTAAAAATGAGAGGCTAGGCACGGCTAGGCTTACGAGCCTAGGCAAAAATGAGAGGTCGTGTGGAAAAAGGTGAGAAGTGAATACCCTTTGTGTCTTAAAGCTAGGATGAAAACCCAAAAGGGCTCCTAGGAAAAATGAGAGAATTTGAGAGAAAACAAAACTAGGTTGACAATACATTTGACTCCTTGGTTTTAACTAGGTTGAGAATCACTATGTTACAACCAAGTCAACGACTTTTGGATTTCCTTGTGGATTGTTTTTGGCAGACGACTCTTGGATTGCTTTTAGGGATCCTTTTAGGGAAAGTAAGCTAGCCTTACACTTATCTTTTTATCTTACCTTTTTCCACATTTTACTTTTGGGTTGTTAGATTGCTTGTGTTCTTCGGGGAGTGTGAGAATTGTGAGATTTTTACTCTTTTTGGGTGGTAATCTAGGAATAAGTTGGATGCCTCGGTTAAATTATGCTTGCACATTACATTTCGCTTAATTCTTTTTCTTGTCTTTATTTACCCGAGCATGAGTAAAGGGTTAAGTGTGGGGAGTCTGATGTGCTTCAATTTGCGTGCGTTATAGCTTGTTTTGCTTGGTGGATTGCTAGTATTTGTTGAATTTACGTGGCAAGGGGTTTAGATGACCATGTTTGGTTTTCTTGTCTAAATACCGCATTTTGTAGACTTAATTAGTACTAATGGACATCTTGTATCTACGGGCTCCTAGATCTTACATGTGATCATCTTTAGTAGGTCACCTGTGAGCACTATTTGTTTACATTCTATGTGAAGGTTGTTCGTAAGGGCGGTAGAAGATATTGAAACCATTTTCAAGGACAATAGAAGAGATTGAAGGCCATTCACCTCTAGAATGGTAGTAGACTAAGGCCACGAACATTAATGTGTGGTAGAAGGAATTGGAGTCAAAGACAGGCGGCAAAAGAGATCAAAGCGGCCAATGAAGAAATGAGGAATCTTGGTCCGATGAGTTGCGCCAAAGTCTGAGAAAAATCTAAAAAGAACTATCCTTCAAGGCTAATTCCATTGGATATTCCTTCTCCAGCACTATAAAATTGACTACCAAAACTCTCAAATTGGACTAACGGTTCACCCGTAATGAAGGAAATAGGTTCAGCCAGCCAAGGTACCACAGGTTAGTGCGGGCCGTTCATAGTTGGCACCAACGTCCCGCGCCAATGTAGTTGGCCCGTGCCAACAGTTTTCAACACGAGGTTGTGGCATGGACCACGCCAAATCTCACAGGTACGTGCACAAGTTCAAAATTTCACTCACATCCGGCTAAGTATAGGAGCATATCATCCAATTTACGAGTGCCCATACCATTCCAAGTCTAAGATGTCGAGAATAGCCGGCGGGGTGTGGAGAATGACACACCCTGTGCCAAGTTACTGGGTGAATTAGCCTTCCAGACCATGGTTCGCACCAAGGGCCGCATCCTGCACAATCAAAAGTCCAACAAAAGCCTTCCAACCGATGGCCCGCACCAAAAGCCATGGTCCGTGCCAAAGGTTTTGGAGCAAACCGCGACAGATCCAGTAGGCCACAGTAGCATGGATCCATGTCCCCCACCAAATGCAGTGCCCCGTGACAATGCGACGGAACAACCCGCACCAGATCATACACCTCGTGATAAATACACAGTGTGGACAGCGCCATCCACAACGGCCTGCGCCGTACGGCGGCTAAAATTGGTTTAGTAATTTTTGGCCTATTTTGGGCCTATTTTTAAGCCCAATCCCCTTCTCCAATAAATGTGGCTTAGTCTACTAGGTTAAAAAGAGAATGTAGTTTTTTATTCATTTTTATTCATTAGGAGAGTAACTTTAGAGAGAGAAACACTCTCTCATTTTTTTTCTTTCCTTTTTTTTGGATCCTATGATGCGGAATTCAAATCCATATTTGAAATCCATATCTATGGAGTAGTTCCCATAGCCTGGGGATAATTTTTAGACATGTTTGATTAATGCTTATGTGAGATTCATTAGATTTATCTTAGTATTTATGTTCATGATACTATTGTGACTTGTTCTTGAATGTTTGAATTGCATGAATAGTACACTACATTAGCACACTTTGGGCTACATTCATGTATTGTGAAAATATTGATGCTCCATTAGGAAGGGAAACCTGGATATTAGAAAGGGTAAGGGAGTACTTGTGTTTGTGTGGGTGTGTGCATGGGATACTAGAGTATTGCTCTGACTTACTCGCCATTGCACTAGTCTTAGCTGATTACATAACATAGTCTGAGAGGTTGCGGTTAGAGATAGTGAAAAAGTAGCAAGCTAGGGTTGTAAGAGGCCCTATTGTTATAGATAAGATGCCAACGACCCCTTGACCTCATTTATAGGTGATTGGGAAGTAGTGCATTTGTGGTGGAAGCCCAGGTTGTAATCACATGGGGGAGAAACAGACCTAAAACAAATGCAGGACCTTTTTGTACTTTCCTAATTACGATGGCAGTGTTGATGAAGGGTTGTGAGCACACCTGATGTGACAGGTACGGGAAAGTGTATGCCATCGGCCACACCACATGTTATGAACACTCTATTAGGTTGTTAGTAAATCTTACGGGTGAATGAATAGAGGATCGAAGCATTAAATCATTCATGTCTCACAATGGTTCCCCAAGTGCTTAGCTTTATATATTACTTGTCTTTTTCTGTTATGCTTTGTAGCTGTTAATCTGAAAAACTACCCATCCCCACCTTGTTTGCATTTACTAGCTATTCATTCACTCATATGAACTGACGACTCGTACGAGGTTGTGTTTTCATTGATTCTTAGGCCCTATCATCTTTGTGAACAAACCTAGGGATTACCGTTAACTAGCCTATTGGTAGCGTAGCTGTGATTTAGGGTGCATAATTATAAATTTTATCTTTGACATGTCATCATCAGCCTCCGTTTGGGTTAATTCTATGCTACGGTTTTAACGACTGTGAGTATAGGTGGGTCATCACCCGAGTACATGTCATCGGTTGAATCATTTGTTTTGTTAGCGTTTGAACATACTTCTAAAAATGTTTGTTCATGGTCACGATGCCCTTGTAAGGATTGTAGAAATTATGCATATTTAGGGAGGAAGAAGTTGCAGGGACATCTCATAAGGAGAGGGTTCCAAACTAGCTACACTCGGTGGGTATGGCATAGGGAAGTTGTGGAAGTATCACATTCAAATTATTGGAGAACATGATGGCGGGTGATGAATTAGATAGTATCGCCGAGTTCGATGAAATGGTGGAAAATATTGTGAGGGTATTCAAAGGTAAACCAGAGCCGTTACAAGCTTTGTTTGACGACATGGGGATGCCTTTGTACGATGGTTCAAAAAACTCGGTTCTGAATGCGACTCCGACGATAATGAATTTGAAGGAAAAGTTTGGATGGACAGACAAGTCTATGACCAAGGCTATCGAGTTTTTTAGGCATTTGCTTCCCGAGGGTAATTTAATGCCCGATAGGTTATATGCTGCAAAAAAATACTATGCCCGATGGGATTGGAATTGCGAAAAATTCATGCATGCCTGAACGATTATATGCTGTATAAAGGGGAAGAAGATAAAGATCGAGAAACTTGTTGGGTATGTGGCAAGAGTGAGTACAAGTGGAAGAGAGGTGTGATTGCAATAGGTGTGGAAGTTCCACTTAAATCAAAGAAAATGACACCGGTAAAGGTTTATGGTACCTCTCAATCATTCCCCGTGTGAAGAAGTTGAATGCTTGTAGGGAAGATGCCAAGTTGCTACATTGGCATGCAGGTAGAGTTCGACCAACAGATGATGTCATAAGGCATGCTTCGGATGGGGATCAATTGAAGAAAGTCGATGCTATGTATCCTCTGTTTGGAAAAGATTCTCAGCATTTGAGGTTAGGGTTATGTACATATGGTATGAATTCTTTTGGTAACATGAGTAGCACAAATAGCTCTTAGCATGTTATATTGGTCACATACAACCTTCCATCTTGGTTTGACTATGAAACATAAGTATGTGTTGCTATCTTTGATGATATCATGTTCGAAGAAACCTGGTAATGATATTGATGTATATATATATATATATATTATATATGTATATATATATATATATTTTTCCTCTAGTGGAGGATTTTTTGATGTTGTTTAATGATGGTTTTAGAGGGTTTGATTGGTTAGTTGATGATTTCTTTACTCTTAAAGCGTTGTTATTTTGCACAATTAATGATTTTTCCTGCATATGGGAATTTTTCTGGGTATTCTGTGAAAGGCCACTTAGCTTGTCTAGTTTGTGAGAAAGACACTAATTTTTATCAATTAAAACATGGTTACAACATAGTTTACCAGGGGATCGGGCGGTTTCTTCCCAAGGGGCATCCATTGCGATTGGCCAAAATATGGTTCAATGGGAAAGTGGAGACACGAGTTGCACTGGTGCAACGATCAGGTACACAGATTTATGAGATTGTTAAGAATTTTGCCAATGACTTCGAAAAGAAGAAAAGAAAAGTTTCCGTTGAAGGAAGTTGGAAGAAATGCTCAATATTTTTTAATCTACCTTATTGGGAGCATTTGAAAGTTAGACATTGTATTAACGTTATGCACATTGAGAAGCATTTTTGTGACTCTTCGGTTGGGACATTGTTAAATACCCTTGGGAAGATAAAGGACAAATTGAAGGCTAGGCTAGATTTGGTTGAGTTGGATATTCGGAAGAATCTTGGCCTAGTGGCTATGGGTGATGATTGTTATTTTCCCCCCACTTGCCTTTCAATGTTGCAGATGGAGAAAATTTCTTTTTGTGAGACCCTTAGTAGTGTGAAAGTGCCCAGTGCCTCCTCATCTAACATCAGCACTTGTGTGTTAGTGGAGGAGTTGAGGTTGGGTAGGTTGAAGTCACACGATTGTCACAACATAAAGTAGGAAGTGAGTGTAATTGCCATTAAATCTACATTGCCTTCTCATATAATATTGTGCATTATAAAGCTTTGTTTCTTTTTCACATCCATTTTTCGAAAAATTATTAGCATATCGAAGTTGGATAGGTTGCAAGTAATGATTGTTGAAGTTGTGCTGTATGGAAATGTACTTCCCTCCCTCATTTTTTCATATTATGGTCCACTTGATTGTCCATTTGGTGTGGCAGATAAAGTTATGTAGTTCAGCTTTTCTAAGATGGATGTAACCATTCGAGAGGTATATGAAAATCTTCAAGCACTTTGGTAAAATAAGTATAGGCCAGATGGTAGTATTGTGCAGCGACACATGATGGAAGAGGCCATTGAGTTTTTCACTAATTATATGAAGCATGTTGAATGTGCTAGGGTTCCAATCGGTAGACATGAAGGGAGGTTGGATAGTTTAGGGGTTAGATAGGGAAAATTATTTAGCCTTTGTGCAGAAGATTTATGTGTCGCCCATCTTTATGTTCTGTACAACCACGAGGGTTTAGTTCCTTACATAGAGATTCATATGGAATCCATACAAGTGAGGCACCCTAATTTTTAATGAGGCTCAGGTTCTTGAATTGCACACCTCTACATTTGCATCATGGTTGCGGGATCACGTAGATGTCGGCGAACATCTAACGATAGTTAAATAGTTGGCTCGTAGACCATTGGGGACCGTTATATCCCACGGAGGCTATAACATCAATGGTTTTATGTTTTCCACAAAATCAATGGATGATAAGAGTGTCACTCAAAACAGTTGAGTGTCTCTTCTCTCCGAAGCATTGCACGTTGGAAAGGGTGGTGATGAAAATCCTATGTATGTCATAAAATGCTACTTTTGCACAATTTCGGAAACTTTGGAGCTTGACTATAAGAGTATGTGTATCCTTGTGTTTAAATGCCAGTGGGTCAATATTAGCAACGGGCAGTGCATCCAGGATTTGGGCTTCACCCTAGTCAATAGAAGTCGAGGTTGGATGGAAGAAAGGTCCTTACATATTGGCGTCTCAAGCGCTGATGTGCCCATTTTATATGGTTATATTAGGACTTTTGGGATTCACTTTTGTACACTTTTGTGCTCAAAATGTGGCATTTTACCTTGAAATTCTCTAAAGAGAGTTAAAAGCGACTTTTACGCTTTTATTACTTTTCTAGAGGATTTTGTGTGACAAGGAAATTTGTTTGAAGACTTTGAAGAGTTTGAAAAATATCTTTGAAGATTTGAAGACTTTTATTTGAGCTCTTGAAGACTTGAAGAATTGAAGAAAAGTGAAGTAAAGAGGATGACATGAAACAAAAGAAAAAGAAATTAAGATGCTGGAACTGGACTCCGTCGTGACTCACGACAAACCCGTCGCAAATCCGTCGCGACTCGCAACGGACGTATGGCCAGAAATTTTTCTTACTTTTTTGTACTATAAATACTCACCTTATCATTCCCTCTTCACATCATCTTCTTCCTGCAATTTTTCTAGGTTCAAACCCTAGTTTTTCTCTTCTTTCTTTTCTTAGTTTTTGTAGGTTAATCATGTCTTTTAATTATCTAGCTTAGGTTTATCTTGGGAGCAATGGATTGAAGCTTCCATATCTATGTAGTAAGAACCATATCTATCTATTTAGTGCTTTTGCTATTGTGCATTTATTGAGCTTTGAATGTGAATTATTAATGGCATTGATGTTGTTGGATGCGTCTTATGCTTGTATTGCGCCATTTGTGTTGCTTTGGTTGAGAATGGATTGTGGCTTATAATAGATATGAGGCATGTTGGCCCTTGATTGGACATAATTGTTATTTGGATAAAATGTTAATTTTCTTAGGGTATTTTAGGCATAGGACTTGAATGTTGACCTTATGAATGTACTAATGGTGGCTAAACATGTTAGGCATGACTGTGATTTTGAGATATAGTATACTAGATTTCAACTATGTGAGACCTCCATGGACTTGAGAATATGGACATGTTGAACATAATATGGACTGTATATGCAATTGTGATTAGGACTTGAACTAGTTGGCTTGGACTTGATTTGGTTTGTGATGATTGACAAAAACAAGTTTAAGGTTGAGTATGAATTTCCAACATTGCATATATACATATTCCTGTGTGTTTGACTTGTTTGTTTTGGTTGTTAGATATGACCCCTACAAAGAGACCCAGGGCTCCTCCTCAACGCGGGCGCACCACCGCTCCACCTCCACCTCCATCACCGGCTCCGGAATCGAGCCCTGTACCTCCCCCTCCGGATAGGTACATGGGTTTGACCCGGATCACCGGGTCCTATACTGAGAGGTAGGAGGCACTGGCGAGTCATCAGCTCAAGGAGATGAGCTTTGTAGATGTACCCACCCTAGGAGCCCATGGGCTCACCCAGCTTCTCCGATGCCTCCTCGATAAAGGGGGGATGGAAGGATTCATGAGCAGTAGGGCACCCTCTTACCGGAGATACACGCTAGAGTTCCTGTCCACGCCAGGATATGCAACATGAGAAATGATCAACCTTGCAAGAGGTACATCAATTTCCACTTGGATGATATATCTCGACAGATGACCATCTCCAGATTGAGGAGGCATTTGGATGAGACACTGCGAAGATACGGGCCAGGTTGTACCCACAGAACCAGGAGCGATCGATTGAGGATGACATGCAATTTTGGAGTGTCATCAACATGAGGCCAAAGAACTCCCATGTGAAGAGCAGTGTCATCATCCACCCTGCACTTTGTTATGTGCACCGACTCTTGGCTGGAACAGTACTTTGCTCGGCGGAGCCGACAAATGTGGTAGACAACGACATTCACTTTCTGTGGCACTTGACGAGTGAGGGACCAGGATACGGGTTGTGGGCTGAGCTATGGATTAAGAGAATTATAGAGGTGGCAGGAAAGCCAAAGAGGAAGATTATGGTCAAAGGTATGATGGGTCTCTTGGCGCATTACCTAGGATTGGTCCCTCCGGCTGACTTTTAACGCTTAGGGTTGCGCATTTCCTACCTCATCATTGCTGAGAGGTTGGTTTGATTTGAGATTCTTAGTGCCACCCAGACCATAGGGGTATTCCATTGGCTGTATAGCGCCATGAAGGTCACATTCATGGCACTTCCTCAGTCCAACAAGACGAAGCTGGAATTTGATACACCTCTAGGAGACTTGGTGATTTCACCTGACTCCTCCTGCACAGAGGACTTCCAGCGTAGGCTCCATGACCTTGCTCCAGCCCCTGTCCAGTGCGATGATAGCAGCCTATCTTTCTCCGACCGATAGCAGCAGCACTCTCCTCAGCCTCCACCAGGGACCGAGCCGATGCAGGAAGACGATGTGCTACTCACTACTCCCAGCCTCCACCGGATTTTTATGAGCGGATGATGAAGACCATGCAGGATAGATTCTACCACTAGGACATCATGATACTATATCATAACATGTTTGTGTCCCAGGCCTTGATCGACATGGATGAGGAGTTTGCTCACCTATCAGCTCGCATCCATGAGATGCAGTTCCAGGCAGGCAGTGTCTCAAGCCCCAATCTGGGAGCAGAGAGGTGGGGATCTAGGAGGCAGAGAAGCATGGATTGGCTGGCTCATTATCAGCAGCGCTATTTTGGTGGGGGTCCTTCTTCCTCAGATCAGTGATTTGTGAGCACCATATCCTTACCCTTTCCATACTTTGCTTTGTACACTTTGGCTCTATTGTCTACATTGAGGGCAATGTAGTGTTCTAAGTGTGAGGAGGGGTATCTACTGATTGCACGGTTGGGGTTGTAGATACTTTGAAGACTTTGCTACTTTTGGATAACTCTTTTGTTTAGTTTTTGATATTTTTCCCTTTTATTTTGGGATTTTTTTTCTTTTGATGTATGTGGATAATGTTGGCTTTGACACTTTTCTTAGCCTTAACATTTGGAAAGCATTTTTCTACTTTTTGGATTGGAGAAACATGAAAAAAAAATTATAAAAAATGTAAATAAAAATAACCCCGCTAAGTTGAAAACTCAGAGGGCATCTTAGGCAACATTGGGGGCCCAGAAAGGTCGAAAATCCAAGAGGGTGACCTAGGAAAAAATGAGAGACTAAATGTGTGGAAAAAGGTGAGATGTAAGCCGACGTGTTGCTAAGATGAAAACCCAAAAGGGTTCCTAGGAAAAATGAGAGAAAATTAGAGAAATTGAAAAATTGTAAGTGTTCACTCATTTTCCGGCGTTGGAGTGCGGTGGCCATAAGGATTGATTGGGTAGCTTGACATCTTGAGGACCTCTTGGGAGTGGAAAATTTAGCGGGAGAAGAAGAAATAAGTTAGAAACTCGTGATTGTTGATATACTTCATTTTTAGGTTGATACATTGATATAAAGTGGAGCATGTGTTTTGAACCTTATACATATCTTTAGCCTCACCTTATACCATTGAATTTGGGATTGTCAATTTGAGATGTGGAAATGTTTTAGAGATAGCAATGGTTTGATAGGTTGATATGGTTTGGGTAGATTTAGGAATGGGGGTTGTGGGAAACTTCTCATTTGACCTTAACATTGGGATGTGTAATAGTGAGAGTTTTGTGAGGTATTGACTTGGGGGAATAGTAGTTAGGATGCAGATACGTCATTTCCTTTGTATGCTTGGATCATTTCTTACTCGAGGGCAAGTAAGGTTTAAGTGTGGGGAGGTTTAATATGTCCATTTTATGTGCATAATTTAGTACTTTTTGGGGTCACTTTTGTGCTCTTTTATTATCAAGAGGTTGTGTTTTACCTTGAAATTCTCTTAGGAGAGGTAAGAGAAACTTTGTGCTCTTTTGCCTCTTCTAAGTGGATTTTGCATGACAAAGGAAGAACGTGGAGGCTTGAAGGCCATTAAAAGATCACTTTTCGAAGACTTTCAAGACTTGCTTCGAAGACACGAAGACTTGAAGACCGGAGGCCGTCGAAGACCATTTTTGAAGACTTTCTTCAAAGAGTTGAAGACTTGGAAAATGAGAGGAATCATTGTGAATATAAGTGTTCACCACAAGAAGAAGAAAAGAAAACAAGGTTAAGTTCTGGCTCCCGTCGCAAGTCGCGACAAACCCTTCGCGAGTCGCGACCAGAATCTAACCTTATCTTTTTTGTACTATAAATAGCACTCTCTTTAATCTCATTCATGTCTTCTTTTTTTCTGCATTTTGTACTATTTCTAACCCTAGTTTCTACCATTTTTCATCTTTGAATTTTCTTGTATTATGTTTGGTTTGTTAGCATTAATTACAATGAACTCTTGTACCTAAATCTAGTTCTTGGGAGCAATTGATTAAGGCTTCCAAGTCCATGTGTTAAGAACAATGTGTAGCCTATTTAATACTCTTAATATTATGCATTTATGGAGCATTGAATGTGTTTGTTAATGTAATTAATGTTATTGAAAGCTTGAGTACATGAAGTACTTGTATGATATGCTTGTTAGGGTTTGGGGAAATGAGTTGATTTCCCCTTTCTTGATAGGAATCCAATAGTATGATTTAGATCTTTTAATTGTGTTGATGGATTGATAATTGTTAGATGAATATGATAATGTTGAACTCTTTGTCATGTTTGTTGCTTGTAGCAAATGAGAGAAGCGTATGAATGTCGGTCATTCTTGATTAATCTTGTGTAAATGCATGAATTGGTTAAATGCTTAGACACAGAGTAGTGTTTATAAGTGTTTCCAAGCTTGTTAATTTTTCGTGCTAAATGCCATCAGTGGGATACTTTTAGTCATGTTTCGACTACGAGATTCATTGGTGAGGTTTGACTAGAGATGTCAAATTCACTCTTGCAAACTACTATCTAAAAAGGATAGAAGTTTAGTCTTTACAACAAGTAGTGAAAGTAGTAAATAGGTTACATGTTCAATGATGGATAAGAGGCTTGGAAGTGGAAGTCAGTTGCGCCCAAGGTTCCATTAATTGTTGATTTAATATCATCTTTAGTTGTCTTGCATGATTAGCATAGTTCTCCTGCTTTGCTAATTGTTGTCTTTCAATTTGATAACTTAGGATAAAAAACCAACCCCCCCCCCCATTTTCTACATGCTTTTATATGTATCTATGTATGTATATGCCTAGTATGTTTTCTCCTATATATGTTTAAACACTTGAAAAAATCCCTCTTCTCGTGGACGACCCCGAGTTGCCATTATCTACACAATTGTAGATAGGAAGCATTAGGGCTTAAAGGTATTAACTTTGAGAAGTACGGCGACGACCTCCCATCTTCCACCCAAAAGTTAATGCCACTAGTCTATAGGTCAATTAGTACTCCTTGTCATCCAAGTTGAACTTAATCACCTTGTGACCCCCCTCGTCTGTGACCTCCAAATAGTAGTTAGATACTCTAAAGTGCACCTTATGTAGATTTTTGAGTGCACATTGAGAAAGGTCACTGGTTCAAGTCAGCCTAGAGCCATCAAGGTGCTATTGCAAGCAAAACTAGTCTCCAAAATGCACCTCTTTGTTTCCCTGGGAAGTCGTCACCGTGCCTCTCAAATTTAATATTTATAAGCCATAAATGCTTACTATCTACAACTAAGTAGATAGCAGAAAGTTGAGGGTTGTCCACGAAGAAGAGGGATTTTCTTAAGTGTCTAAACATAAAAGGTTGATATTATGCTAGAAGTAAATATATCTATATCTATAAAAGCAAGTAAATGGGGGGGGGGGTTGGTTGTTGGTGGTCCTAAGTTATGAAATTAAAAGGACAAGATAACTAGCAAAATCAAGGTAACTATGCTAATCATTAAACAAACTAAGAAAATGGGGTTTAAAACAACAAACAACAAAGCCTTGGGGGCAATTGATATCCACTTCCAAGCCCAATGTAGATCATTGAACCATTTACACATCCTATCACATTTGTTACCTATGGGGAATGCCAATGGAAGATCAACATTCATTCCTTCTTAATAGTAATTTGCAAAGACAAACAACGACCATTTGCAAACCTCGTTGACAATCACTCTAGGAAAACCACACCATAGAGGTATTTCATCAACGGCATAATACACGAAGGATCATAGATTTGACAACGACAAGCCTTCTACCAAAGACATAGCCATTTAACCAAACATAGCATTCATTAGGCTAAACCTAGAACAAACTACATTCAAGGTTAAACCTTTCATTGCATCTATAGGATAAATATGAGAACAATCCACATTAATGTACTTATCTAGCAAGAGTCACAACATATTATGCCCAAGAAGTTCTAAGTTCATGTTCTTAGATATTCATGCAAAGGAGTTAAAGAATTCGTCACTTTCCTACCACCCTAACACTTCAATCATGCAAACACTTCCTATTCTCAAACAACACATGGCATAAATGAAGTAAAACATAGCATTAAGAACACATGAATGCTAAATAACAAAGGCTTCAAGAACGAGTCAAACAATCTATTCACTACTTCCACTACTTGTTGTGAAGATAAATCTTCCATCCTTCTTAGATATTAGTTTGCAAGAGTGAATTTGACATCTCTTGTCAAACCTACCAATGACTCCCTTAGCCAAAACACGACTAAAAGTAACCCATTGATGGCATTGAGCACGAATAATCAACAAGCTTGGCAACACTTATAAACACTACACCGTGTCTAAGCATTTAACCAATTCATGCATTTACACAAAATTAGCCAAGAACGATCGACATTCATTGACCTCTCTCATTTGCTACCTCTCTCATTTGTTTCATGTATTCCTCTTCACTTCACTTTTCTTCAAATCTTCAAAAGCTCAAATACAAGTCTTCAAATCTTCAAAGGTATTCTTCAAATTCTTTAAACAATTTGCCTTGTCACACAAAACCCTCTAGAAAAGTAATAAAAATGTAAAAGCCACTTTTAACTCTCCTTAGAGAATTTCAAGGCAAAATGCCACATTTGGAGCACAAAAGTGTACAAAAGTGAATCATATAAGTTCTAATGTAACCATATAAAATGGGCACATCATTTCTTAAAATTCCTCCATCTTCGGGCTACAGTTCCGATAATGTTGGTCAAACACATAAACTCATCGGCCATAGACTTGAGGTAGCGAGGAATGAGATTTTCCGATTTAGAGTTTGCACCCTTTACCGACTTCTTCCGTTTCTCACCCCGCGAAGACTTCTCTTTCTGCGAAGTGCCCTTTTTCGGAGGCATTCTAACACAATGAAGGAGAACAATAGTAATGCGATAATAAACAATGCATGGCCCATGATGTCATCCAATAAAGAACATTCTCCCAAAAAGACCAAACATTCAAAGAATGATGGTATAAGCATAAAGGCCATTTAAAAAAATATTCCTCACCAACCAAGAACATCATGTATACCTCTCACCAACAACATCAATGTATTCATGCAAACAAGATTTATTATCTCTCTAACCACCAACAAATGAAGAACATATCATTCAAGATCAATATCACATTCAAGACTCCTATAAATTCATCATCACAAGATTGGACACACAAGCTCAAACAACATCACATCAACACATGCTCATTCGAAAATCATGTTTTTCATAACAACACCACAATGTCAATCAAGCATATATACGAAGAGATCAAAGGGTTACCCAAAATTTGAAACCAAAAAAGTGTAAGACCCACACAAGAAGAAATAAAAATTGCTAATTTTTGGGAGAAAAGCTTCACTTTTTTCGAGCTCACCAAAGAGTGTGTGTGATTGAGTGTTTCTTGAGAACAAAGAGTGTGTAGATGATGAAATTAGGTGGAGATTTGTACCATGAGAATGAAATTTCAACATAGGTGAAAAAGAGAGAGAGAAGTACACTGTAGATAAAGATGGAATTTAAATTAGGGGACAAGTAGTACAATCAATTAATGTTGGAAGTACTAATTGCATAAAACATCCTAAGGAAATAGAAAATCTCACTTCTTGAATCAAAAATGCATTTTTAATTTTGAAATCCAAACTTCCTTTTCGAAAAGTTTCATTTTTTGAGACAAGTTGGGAGGGGGGGAATAAAAATTGACAAAAAGAATTTTCTAACCTGTTTTCCCACCTTCACGAGACAGAGTCCAGTGGCCATCATCATGGCACGAGACCTGCCCTTCGTGACAAGCATTTTCACGAAACAAACCCCAGATTTTCACTATTCCTTAGTTTTTATCAACTTTTGAAAGAAAACTATTGTCACCCATCAAAATTCATTCCATCTACACATAAGCACACATTTTCACATCTAGATCTCCAAACCAAGCAAGAATTTCAATCAAAGGATCCTTTATTTCAAGCAAGACATGCAACTTCTACCAAGTCACTAGTTCAAACAAGAAAACAAAATAAGCACGTATATTTATTATCGTCATCACGGCTTATTTCCTCTTCACGCATTCTAATTTGAAGCACTTACCGGTGGGTCTCTGGAATCACCATCGGCGACTGCCCATGATGACGTCGTTGTGAAGAGGTCTCCATCCTTACCTTTGTAGCCCTTTTTGGCACCTAGAAATGTTTCTCCTTGCTTTTCCAAACTTGATTCTTTGAATGTCACTTTGGGGTTAGGAAGAGGTATAGGAGCTATCAAATCATCGACGCTTCCCTTTCCCGCTAAAATTTTGTTAGCTTAGAAAAATAATCTAGTACGGACTTATCATTGACCAAATCATGAAATTTATCGGGCTCCTCCACAAACTTATCGACAAGAGATTCATGCTCATTGGTAACACAATAAGGTTCAAGAATATCATTCTCATCAAAAAGTGTCACACCTTTGCACATAAGAGAAGGTTTTGTTGAATCATGCCTAGATTTACAAATGTGGAATTCCACTTTGTCTATGTCATTGTCTAGAGTCAAGATTGTTGAGTGGACATCAATTTTAGTCCTAAATAGTTTTAGAAAAGGTCTCCCCAAAAGGATTGGGGGTGCAATTCTTTCGTGCGCTACGTCTAGGACAAAAAAAATCTGCCAGAAATACCAACTTGCCTACTTGCACCATCACATCCTTCACTAGCCCACGATGGCTAGCTTGGGAGTGATCCGCGAGTTGAAAAATCACTCTAGTCTCTTTAAGTTCATCAATTTCAAGACATTAAAATAGACTAAATGGAATCACATTGATAGAAGCTCTTAAATCTATCATGGCATGTTCAACAAGTGTTCCACCTAAATAAATCGGGATATAAAACATTCCGGGGTCATCACATTTCTTACGCAAATTCTTATAATTCAAAATGGCAACTTCCCCAATTTTTAGCTTCCCTGACTTCTTAGGTGGTCTACGCCTTTTCTTAGTACATGAAACCTTAAGAAATTTAGCATATGAAGGCACATTGTCAATCAATTCCAAGATAGGGATAGATACCTCACTTTTTTTAATACTTTCTGAATGTTGACCTCATTTGTCTCCACCTTTGGCTTTCCCCTCAAAGAAATTGGAAATGGAGGTGGAATAGCAACTTGTGCTTCAGGTGGTGGGAGCTCCTTAGAGGGTGCTTCTTTGAACTATCTCTTCTTCTTCGAAATGTGCCTTAGTGTCCTCCACTAACTTGCCATCATCTTGTGTCACCTTCTTCTTGGTTTCACAAACCTCCTTCCCACTCCTTAGTTTGAGTGCACTCACATTTCTTGGATTCACCTCCAGTTGGGAAGGTAGTTTGCCAGACTCTTTTGCTTCAAGTCGGCTTACCAAGGTGGCCAGTCGTCCAACTTGAATCTCAAGGTTCTTGATACTTGAGAAGGCTCTAGTACCAAGGTCTTCAATTTCACTCCAGGTCCTTTCTGCAAAGATCTCATGTTTCTTCATCAATTGACCAATGGCATCAAAGATCTCCTCCCTATCCAACTTGTAAAGTGTGGTATGATTGTTGGATGGACCTTCACCCCTAGGATAAGGTTGAGGTGGTGCTTGTCCACCCCTATATCATTGAGGTGGATTTTCATCCCTTCATCAAAAATTAGGGTGATCTTTATACCTTGAATTGAATGTATTTGCATAGGGGTGCGATCTTGCTTTGCCTTGGTTCCCCCAGAACCCTTGTTGTTAACCCCTAGAGAATTGAGGTTTCTCCTGATTGTTGTAGTCCATGGCATTCACTTCTTGCACATCACCAATGACCTCGGGGCATTTTTCGGATTGGTGGTCGAGGTTAAAATCCCCACACATCTTGACTTTGTGCACCTTTCCTTGCAAAAGCTCTTTCATCATAGATGCAAGACCTTGGACTTCCTCCTCTAACTTTAGCATGTGTGAGGGTTCATCCAAGACCTTAACCCTAGACCTTGTACCAAATTGCCTCATCCCATTGGCCATCTGTTCAAAACGTTTCATCGCATCCTTCAGGCTCTTGTTGGCTGTAGAACTGTTGCATTTGGCATTTACCATCCTCATGTCTTCGTTACAAAAACCTTGAAAGATGTAATAGACCAAATCTCCTTCCTTGAATGGATGGTAGGGTCAACTAGCTACGAGTCTCGTAAACCTCTCAGAATAATCATATAGGCTCTCGGACGTTCATTTAGTAATGTTGGACAATTATTTATTCAACCATGCCGACTTAGATGCTGGAAAGTATTTTTTCCAATAATTGCCACTTTATATCCATCCACAACCCAATGCAATCTGGTGGTAGATAATAAAACCAATATTTTGCTCCATCTTGCAGTGAAAGGGGGAATGCTGTCAAGTTGTAATCATCTTCTGACACTCCCGAAGAATTTATATCTATGCACACCGAATGGAATTTTGATAAATGTTTGTTCGGATCCTCTCCTTCCATACCGTGGAAAGTAGGAAGGAAATGTATCTTCCCACTTTTCAGCTCACAAGTCACATTTGGAGGCAAAGGTGGGAATGTGATACATAAGGATTGGTTCTCTAAGTTCGGGGCTATAAGCTCTCTCAAAGTGCAATTATCTTCTGTCATCTTGTGCGATGCTTCCTCAAAATTCAAACCCCTAGGTTGAGCCTATGATCTAGTTCTCTTTTTCCTTCTCCTCCGATTACCTGTGAAATTAGTTAGAGAATGCAAAACACCTAGATTTTTGGTAAGGGTATGTACCATAAACTAGGGTCACATTATCCTTCCAATGTCACAATAGCATAGCAAACAAAATCAAAGTAATAAGGAAACTATGACCAAAACTTCAATCGCGGCAAACAAAACAAAATAAAAAACAATAAAAGATACTACTAACTACTCTACTAACATGTCAAGCTCAACTAATACTTGAATTGGAAAAGAATCCCTGGCAGCGATGCCAAAATTTGACCAACCCCGGCCCGGTTGTCGTTAAAACATAGGCCAATGGGCATACAGGTTAAAGATGGAGTTTTTTTTTCACCCGTTCTTATCGCTTAGCTACCAAGGGGTAGTAAGTGGAAAGCCCTGGGTTTGTCCACAAGGATTCTAGGGCTCAAATGCTAATTAAAACACAACCTCGAGCGATTCGACAATCAACATGAGTGACAGGAACAACTAGTAATGTAGACATGAAACTGGAGGGGAGGGGGTGTTTTCAACTAACAACTACAAGCATGCAATTGACAAACAAGTAAAATATTTATACTGGGCACTTGGGAATCAATCAGCAAAATGGTAGTTATAATGCTTCAATACTCGATACACTCACATATAGAGATACAAAAGACCTATTAGTATGTTCACAACATGTGTTGTGGTCGATGCATACACCTCCCTAACCCTATCATGGTGGGTGCGCTCGCAACACTCTATCGACACCGCCATCGTAACTAGGGGAGTACAACAAGGTTCAAAAACATTGCAGGTCTGTTTCTCCCCCGTGCTATTACATCTCGGGCTTCTACCACGAATGCAACTACTCCCCCTAGGTCCTGTATACGCTAGGCCCAAGATTGCCTATCTGTGATACTGGGGTTTCAACACAACACCTAGCTTGCTACTATTCACTATCTCTACCCGCAACCTCTCAGAAAATAGTTACGAAGTCAGCTAAGACTGGTGCGATGGCAAATAGGTCAGAGCATTCATGAATTCCCCGTGCACACACCCACGAAGATGTGTTCTCCCCTACCCATTCTAAAATTCAGGTTTCTCTTCCCAAGGGGGCATCAATAATTGAACTATACATGAGTATATCCCAAAGTGTGTGCTTATATGTGATGTACTACTCATGCATTTATAACATTGAATAACAATCACAATAATAAAATAAACATAAAGATATGATGAATCTAATGAATCTTACAAACCATTTAGAACATACCAAGTGCAAAACTTAATCTCAAGATAATCTAACTACTCCCTAGAAATGGAGTTAAAATATAGATTTGAATTCCACATCTTTGGGAAAGCAAGAAGAAAAAAAAGGAAAGATTACAAAACCTACAAAAGGAACTCCCTCCTTCTCTCTAAGCTCTCTCCTCTCCAAATGTGTTTCCAAAAAATGATCCAACCCTTGTAAATCAGTAGACTAGGGTCCCATATATAGTAGTAGGAGATTGGGCCTAAAAATATGCCCAAAATAGGCCAAAAGTAGCTAAACCTTAGGTCATCCGCCAAGGTTTCATGGGCCGGCACGGATACCACTGTCTGTAAAGTATGCATAGCCATGAGACGTCAGATTTGCCACAGTCCATGGATGTTCATAGTCATGCCAATGGGATCTGGTGTGGTCCGTGAAGCTAAGATCCTACCATGGTCTGTGAAGGTTTTCACGGACCGCAAGCAACATGCAGTTTTTGCTCAGAGTTTTCCCAGGATCCGTGAAGGTTTTCGTGGACCGCAAATTCACGAGCAGCGAATAGCTTGTGGCTTTTGCTCAAAAAAAATTTCACGGCCCGTGAAGTTTTTCATGGACCTACTGCATACTTAGTCGAATTCTTCAACTCTTCATCCCCTTGCTTCACGACCCGGTGCTTTTGTCACGGCCAGGCGCCTTGCTTCATGAAGATCTCGTGCAGGTCTTCACGAAACCCCTGGAATCTTGTGTATTGTAGGCCATGAAGATTTTCATGGGCCACTGGTGCTTGACCATTCATGGTCTGTGACCAGCCGCTTGTCCTTCGTTGGCTGAACTTCATTTGCTTGTCACGGGTGAACCGTTAGTCTGAATTGGGAGTTCTAGTAGTTAATTTTGAAGTACTCGAGAAGAAAATTCCAATGGAACCAGCCTTAAAGGCCAATTATTCCTGGATCATTCTCAGACTAAGGAAACAATCCTCGGACCATGATTCACCATTTTCTCCTTTGACTGCCATGAACTCCGAAGCCACCTATATTTGGCTTCAATCTCCTTCTACCATATATTGATAATCCTGGCCTTTAGCTACTACCATTCAAATATGAACGGCCTTCAAATCTTCTACCGTTAAAAGCAAACGGCCTTCACAAGAATGTAATGTAATAAATAGCATTCACGGGTGACCTACTAAAGGTACTCATAATGAAGACCAAGGATCTCGTGAACAGAGATGTCAAGAATCACTAATTAAGTATACAAAATGCAGGATTTAGAATAGAAAACCAAACATGATTGTCTAATTCCCTTGTTATGTAAACTCAATTAATATCGCCAAACTGCCAACCAAAAGTAACTAAAAACTATGTCAAATGCATTGATTAAAGCATGTGAAATGGTGCAGATCACCCACATTTTGAAGACTTAATTGGTACTAATGGACATCTTGTATCCAGGGGCTCCTTGATATTCCTTATGATCATCTTTGGTAGGTTGCCCGTGGGTATTTTTTGCCTACATTCGATGTGAAGGCCGTTCTTAAGGGCGATAGAAGATATTAAAGGACGTTCACAAGGACGGTAGTAGAGAAGAATTCCATTCACATTATAATGGTAGTAGACAGAGGCCACAATCATTGATGTATGTTAGAATGAGATTAAAGCCAAGATAGGGGGGCAACGGAGTTTAAATCGATAAATAAAAAAATGGGGAATTGTGGTCTGATGAGTTGTGCTCTAGTCCGAGAACGGTCCAAGAAGAATTAGCCTTCAAAGCTAGTTCCATTGTATTTGTCATCTTGAGTACTAAAAAATAAACTGCTAAAACTCTCAAATTGAACAAACAGTTCTCCCATAGTGAAGGAAACTAGTTTAGCCAGCCGTGCATTGTTTGGCACCAACGCCCGCTCCAAACGAGATGCCCTGCGCCAAGAAGACCAGTGTGAGGCTATGTCCCGGCTAGCGCTAAAGGCCACAGGATGCCAGCACAAAGTGAAGAACCCTTCAAGCAGCTAAGTATGGGTGCGGGACATCCTGTTTTTGACATCCCACGTCGTTCCAAGCTCAATATACCAAGACCACCCGATGGGGTGTGGGAAATCACACGGCGCACGCCAAAGTTTCTAAGCAAAACACCCTTTCTAACCACGGCCAACCATGGTGCGGATCAGAACCTCAATTTTCAGCAACCTGATGGTGCCCTATAGAAGACAACGCAACCCACACCAGGGTTGAGATTCAACCCACGCAAAGCCTAGCTCCCAGCACAACATGAAGATCTGCGCAACGCCCTAGATCTAGCACCCCGCACAGATGAAGGGACACGGCATGCGCCAGTTCCTGTGCCCCATGCCAAGGGTAAACCACGAGCAACATCATCCGAGATGCCCCGGGATGAGCGGTGCCTGAGCTAGGGTTTACCCTATTTTGGCTTATTTTGGGCCTTTTTTTAGGCCTAATCTCCTACTACTATATATAGAACCTTTGTCTACTAGGTTTTCATACCATACATTACATTAGTTAGATTACAAGAGTAGTTTGGAGACTCTCTCCTTAGGAGAAACTTTATCTTTTTCTTCTTTTTATTTTTCTTTGATCCTAAGATGTGGAATTCAAATCTTTATTTGAATTCAATGTCAAGAGAGTAGTTTCTATAGCTTGGGGACAAATTGTAGTGACTTAGTTTAATCTATATGCTTTTTGAGATTCTTTAGTTCATCCTAATTTTGTGTTCATGACACTATTGGGATTTGCTCTTGAGTTTAAATGTATGAATAGTACACTACATATAAGCACACACTTTGGGCTATATTCATGAATGGTGCAAATATCGATGCCCCCTTGGGAAGAGAAACCTGGTTGTTAGAATGGGTAGAGGAGAACGCGTCTGTGTGGGTGTGTGCATGGGGATTCGAAGTCACTCTAATCTACTTACCATCGCAACAGTCTTAGATAAATTCAAAAAGTTGTCCGAGAGGTTCTGGGTAGAGATGGTTAAACTGTAGCAAGATAAGGTTACAAGAAACCCTAGTATCATAGATGAAGTGCCTACGACCCTTGGGCCTAATTGATAGGACTCGAGGGAAGTAGTGCCTTCATGGTGGAAGCCCAGAAGGTAGTTTCACGAGGGAGAAACAAATATACAACAATGGTCGGACCTTGTTGTACTTCCCTAATTACGTTGGCAGCATCGATAGAGGGTTGCGAGAGCACCCACTGTGGCAAGGATGGGGAGGTGTATGCCATCGGCCACACCACATATTATGAACACTTTATTAGGTTTGCCTAGATCTCATTGTGATTGAATCAAGGGTAGAAGCAATAGATTGACCAAGTTGCTCAATGATTTGCTCAAGTGCTTAACTTAATATTGTAGTTATGTTTTTACTTTTCATGTTTTGTAGTTGTTAGACTGAAAAACCAACCCCCTCCCTATTTTCATGTTTGCTTTGCTAGCTATTCCTTTCACTCGTACAGATTGATGACCCGTACAAGGTTGTGTTTGAGTTGAAACATTAGACCTAGCATCTCTGTGGACAAACCCAGAGCTTACCGCTACCTACCTTATATGTAGCGTAGCAGTATGAGTAGGGTGCAGAACTATAAATTTTGATCTTCTGACCACACTGCCTCCAATCGGGTGAATTCTAAGCTATGGTTATAACGATCCTGGGGGGAGGCAGGTCACATATTCTAAAGCATTTCGAGGTATGCCTACTCTTACTAACAAAAAGGGAATTGTGTGTGGACCATGTATACAAGGTAAACAGATTCGATCTCCTCACTTTTCTATTCAAGATATTATCACTTCAAGAAATCTTGAATTACTTCACATGGATTTAATAGGTTCAGTCAATACTACTAGTATGACTGGGAAAAGGTATATTTTTGTATGTGTTGATGATTATTCTAGATATACTTTGGTGCCTTTTCCCAAAGATAAATTAGATACAGTGGATGTCTTTAGAAGTCTGGTGGTTAAGTTTCAAACAGAAAAAGGGAGTCTTGTTGGAAAGATTGTGAGAGTTCGTAGTGACCATGGAAAAGAATTTAAAAACTCTATGTTCAGTGATTTATGTGATAAACTTGGCATCCAGTATGAAATCTCTGCTCCCATTACTTCTCAGAAAAATGGGAATGTAGAATATAAGAATATGACACTACAGGAGATGGCCCAAGTTATGTTGGCAGAAAAAGGAATTCACAAAAAGCTGTGGGCAGAAGCAATGAATACAGCATGTTATACTATAAACAGGGTGTATCTACATCCATTCATAGGCAAGACCTCGTATGAAATCTGGAAAGGTAGAAAGCCAAATATTGCATATTTTCATGTGTTTGGAAACAAGTGATACATCCTCAGGGATAGAGAAAAGTTAGGATTGTTTGACAACCGCGATGATAAGGGAATGTTTCTAGGTTATTCAGTGAATAGTCGTGCACACGGGGTGTTTAATCTCCACACTAAAACTCTTATGGAGTCAATCAATGTGATTGTTAATGATTCAGATGGAAAGCAAGTATCAGGAAAAGGAGACAATGAACCAACTCCCGATCATGTTCCAACACAACATACTTCGACTAGTAAGCAAGTCAATTTTTTAAACACTACAACCTTATGAGAATCATGATAACCCTGATGACACCGATGTTAGAACATCGACCTCTGACTCTCCACTCTTGTTCCAACACAAGCTGAACCGGAACCAAGTGTGAAAAGAACTCAAACTCTACCATGGGTTAATTACAGGGAACTTGTTGGATTACAATGCTTTATTTCAGTGATTGAACCGAAAAGTTACAAAGAAGCCCTCCTTGATGAGTACTGGATTGCAGCTATGCAGGATGAGCTTGGACAGTTTGAAGGGAACGATGTGTGGTATCTCACTCCTCGTTCCAAAGGAGTAAATGGTATTGTTACCAAGTGGATCTTCAAAAATAAGTCAGATGATGATGGTTAGATTACTCAAAATAAAGGCAAGGTTACTGGCACAATGGTACATTCAAGTGGAAATAGTTGATTTTTATGAGACATTTGCACCAGTTGCCAGGTTAGAATCTATCCGGATCTTACTTGCTATTTCATGTACTATGAACTTTAAATTGTACCAGATGGACGTGAAAAGTGTTTTTCTAAATGGAGTGGTGAATGAAGAATTCAATGTTGAACAGCCAAAAGGATTTGAGGCTCCATACTATCCCCATCACGTGTATCGACACAAAAAGGGACTGTATGGTTTGAAATGGGTGCCAAGGGCATGGCATGAGCGACTTACTAACTTTCTTATTCAAAAAGGTTATCATCGAGGGGAAGTACATCGCACTTTATTTGTGCTCAACAAATCATCAAAATTTTGGATTGCTCAAATTTATGTAGATGACATTGTATTTGGCTCTAATTCACCATTTATGGTACAGGATTTTGTAAATCTCATGCAAGATGAATTCGAGACGAGTATGGTTGGTGAACTGATGTATTTTCTAAGGCTTTAGGTGAAGCAACAGAAGAATGGCTTATTTATATCTCAAATTAAGTATGCCATGAATCTTGTGAAACGATTGAGCTTGAGCAATTCTCTATCTGTTCGAACACAATTGGGGGGCTAAAAATAAGTTGGTAAAGGATAAGAAAGGTATTTCAGTAGATCAGAAAATGTACAAAAGTATGATTCATAGTCTTTTATATCTTCCAACCAGTTGACCAGATATATACTTTAGTGTTGGGTATGTGCAAGATTTCAGGCCAATCCGGAGGAAATTCATTTGACTGCATTAAAGAGGATTATTCATTACGTGAATGGGACTTCTGAGTATTGTATATGGTATAATAAAAATTAAGACTCATATCTATTTCTATATAGTGATTCTAAATGGGTTAGTAATGCAGATGGTCGAAAAAACACCACTTGTGGATGTTTCTTTATTGGGACGAATTTGGTATCTTGGTATAGCAAGAAGCAAAATTCTATCTCGTTATCTTCTGCTGAAGTTTAATATCTTACTGATGGAAGTTGTTGTGCACAATTATTATGGATGAAACAAATGATAAAAGATTATGAAATTCATCATGGGCCCCTGAAGATCTTATGTGCCAGTAAAAGTGCTATAAACATATCCAAGAATCCAGTCAAGCATTTTCGAACGAAGCATGTTGATACAAGGCACCACTTTATTCGAGATCTTGTGGAAAGAAAAAAATCTATGGTGGTCTATGTTCCAATATTGACAGGCGGGCAGTCGTCGCGCCCGCCGTGCAAAAGATAATTTATAAGCCCTTTTTGCTTACTTTCTACAACTAGGTAGATAGTGGCAAATCAGGGTCGTCCAAAGAGAAGAGGGATCTTCCTAAGCATCTAAGTACACAATGGTTGATACTAGGCTAGGAGTAAATATATATACACACACTTAAAAGCAAGTAAAGGGGGGGTTGGTTGGTTGGTTTCCTAAGTTAACAAAGATAATTAGCAACGTCAAGTGATTATGCTAATCATCAAACGAAACTAAGAAAAGGGGTTTTAAACTACAAAGATAAAATGCCTTGGGGGCAACGGATATCCACTTCCACATCTAATGTAGTTCATCGAATCATTCACACATTCCATCATTTAGCATTCATGACCCAACGCTCACACACCCCATCTAGCAAGTACCACAACACACACATCACAAGGAGTTCTAAGTTCATGCTCATAGATCTTCATGCAAAGGCGCTACGGAATTCGTCACGTTCCTACACCTAAGCAATTCAACCACACAAGCACTCCCTATGCTCAAACCACTCATGGCACACATGCAGTGAAACACACCGTCAAGAATACATAAACGCCGAATAACAAATGCTTCAAGAATGAGTTTAAATCATCTATTCAATACTTCAACTACTTGTCGTGGAGACTAAACTCCTATCCTTCTTAGTTCGTAGTTTGCGAGAGTGAGTTCGACATCTCTCGTCAAACCTCACCAATGACTCCCGAGTCGCGACCACGACTCAAGGTGTCATTGGTGGCATTTAGCACGAAGGACCAACAAGCTTGGGAATGCCTATGACCACTACACCGTGACTAAGCATTAAACCAATTCATGCAATTACACTAGATCGGATGAATGTGCAACGCACATTCATCCACGAGCATATGACTCTCTCGTTTGCTACACAAACGAACATGACGAAGAGTTCGACATCAATCACATTCGTCTAGCACATTGTCAACACACTAACACAATCAAAAGCTCTAATTCATACTCTCACATTACTAACAAGAACAGGGGGGAAATTAACCCAAATCCCCCAAACCCTAGCTAGCAATTAATCCAAGCATTTCATATCATCAAGCTTTCAACAACATCAATGCAATCAACAATTAACATTCAAAGCACAATAAAAGCACAATAGCAAAAACATCAAATAGATAGATAGAAATGGTTCTCAATACATAGAAGTGGAAGCTTCAATCTATAGCTCCCAAGTACAAGAACTACTCTAGAACAACAAAAGACATAATTAAACTAAGAGAAAGCTAAGAAAAGAAAGAAGAGAAAAAACCTAGAATTTTTGCCCAAAAATGCAGAGAAAAGCGGGCTGGAAAAGCTGGAGAAGAAGAAGAAAGAAAGGGTATTTATAGTGCAAAGAAAATAAGAATGATTTCTGGCCGCCCTTCGTCGCGACTCGCGACGGTGTTCGTCGCGACTCGCGACGGTGTTCGTCGCGACTCGCGATGGTGTCGCGACGGTGTCGCGACGGGAGCCAGAGTTCTGCATTGTTTCTTTGTCTTCTTCATAGCCATCCCTCTTAATCTTCAAGTCTTCACAGCTCCAAAATGGTCTTCAACGGCCTCCGGTCTTCATGTTTTCGAAGTGAGTATCCAAAAGTCTTCGAAAGTATAGTCTTCAATGTCTTCCGGCCTTCGTTCCTTCCGTGTTCTTCCCTTGTCACACAAAATCCACTTAAAAGAGGTAAAAGAGTACAAAGTTGCTTTTGCCTCTCCTAAGTGAATTCCAAGGTAAAACACAAGCTCTCGATAATAAAAGAGCACAAAAGTGATCCTAAATACTACTAAATAATGCGTCTAACATGGACACATCAAATATCAGAGCAATTTGCTGATATTTTCACAAAGGCACTGGATTCAGCCACATTTGAGCTCCTCAAACAACACCTAGGTGTGTGGCATATCTGAGGTATTTTTGCCAAGTTTTTTTTGGTAGATGTAGATTTATTTGTTTTTATTATTTTTGTACAAAAAATTGAAATACATAAAAAATAGAAAAGAGAAATAGAAAATTTTGGAAGTGGTATTTGCATGTTGGAATATGAAAGGTGAATAAATCAGAGGAGAGAGAGATAGACAGGGGGGAGCTAGTGGATTTGATGGCTGGTAATTGAATGAATGTAATTCTTACACTAGAAAGAGAAAAATGAGGTACGGATATAGAGAAAAAAGGGAAGTAAATATTTTCAAATTTTTATCTCTTTACCTTCTCTCTTTTTTCCTGCAACGTCTCTCCCTATTTTCTTGCCAATTTTTCTTGATTTTGTTGGTTTGTGCTCGGATTTTTCGTAAAAATAGATTAAGCACAGTAAGTAGTCACTAAAGATTGCTTTTAGCAATCGATTTCTCAGAGAGTTCATAGAGAAGAGCAAAATTTTCAAGAAGATTTTTTGGAGAGCCAGAGTAGAGCTTTCAAGTGCCTAAAAGAAACATGTTGGAGCCCTGGGATGGTATTCTAGAACCAGGAGTTGAAGTTGTCCAATCACCATCAAGTGAGCCAATAACTGATCCCTCTGTGTCGGTGAGAAGCAAGGTATTCTAGGAAAAATCCTTGGCCAAACTTTAAAATCTTTGGATGATTGTATAAATCATTATTTGAAGCACAATAAGAGGGTAGATTTAAGAGGGTACAAGTCTATGTTTAGATATATAAATGGGGTTAATTTATTTCGACCATTGAGAGGGACTATTGGGGTGATTCAGAAAATTGGGGGCTGGAATCCTAAGTTGGTAGAACTGGCATGCATAGAGCATGAAGGGAAAAAGATGATATGTGTGTACACAAGGGCTACTAGGCTGAGAAAGCTTAAATTGAGAAAGATTGGAGTGGCCTTAGAATCTGTATGTGTTAAGTTCGGCCAGTTACAAGGCTCCTCGGGTTTATGATGCTAGTGTGAGTGAAATTTTAAGAAGGATGAGAGAGTTGTCTCCTAATGAAGAGGAGTTGTCCTGTTGTGATTGAGATTAGTGACTCTGATGATGAGGAGTTGGAAACCAGGGATACTGGTCATGTTCCAACAGAGAAGGAGGATACAGGGGGAGAGGATATTGATGCATACACAAAGATTATCAAAGATCATGATTTGGGAGGAGAGTTTGTGATTCTGGCTCCAGAGAGGGAGACAGGGGAAGAAAAGCTGGGTGCTGATGATGTTCAAACATCCTTTCAACAGGATATTGAGGAGGAAGCAGTTGAGTGTGAAGAGTTTGGCCTTGATGATGTTCCAACTTCAGGCCAGCCAAACGTAGAGGAAGCCAGGGATGAGAGTGATGTTCCAACACAGGAACACACTGAAGTTGAAGGTGCTGATGCTGGAACTGATGTTCCAACACAAGAAGCCCCGGTTGCAGATTTTATTTATTCTAGTGATGAAGTGCTGGGGGATTTCATTCAAACCAAAGATATAAGAGGAAGGCTTCAGTGATAGAGACCCCACAGCTAGAATTGAAAGAGAGAAGAGTCAGGACAGGCCAGAGTTTAAGACATGCTCTTTCAGCCAAGGATGCATTAAATTTTAAATTTTTTGATAACGGCTGTCAGGATATCTGCAAGACTATTTTCCAAAAGAGGATTATATCAGAAAAGGCATGTTGATCTAAATGCATACAAGGGGTGTGGGTTCACTGACTACCTGGAGTATTTGGGGTTTACAACAGCTACCTTTGGGTACGGAAAGTACAATTAGGATTTGGTGTAAGAATTTTATTCAAATCTAATGGAAGGGAACCTAGACAGTGAGTCTGTGCAGTTCAACAGGGCTTATGTTTGAGAAAAAGTGGTCAGATTTTCTGGAGAGTAAATCAACAAAGTACTGGGATTGCCTACTCCTGAGTTTGAAACTATTTACCCTGGGGATCTCTCAGTCAGCTATGACCAGGTTCTGACAGAAATCACGGGAGGATATCAGACCCAGTGGCCAGCTCAAGGTAATGCAGCTGCATCTAGCCTCAGTACCAGTATCAAGTGGCTATCAATTGTTGGATTCCTTTCTCTAACACCAATGTATTAACCCTAGATACTGCTAAGTTGTTATACTTTGTTGGCACTAAGACTCCTATAAATCTTGGTCTTCTAATCCAAGAAAGCATAGTTAAGCTTGTTGGTTCATCTCAAGCCAAGAACTAATTGCCTTATTCCTGTATCATTTCTGCGGTGCTGAGAAAAGAAAAGGTAAAGGCAGAAAAGAGTGATGTGGAAGGATATGTTGTGCCTCTAAACCAAATAAGAAGACCTTCCAAAGAACATTTAAGGATCTACCTTGGAAACCATCATAGGCTGGAACTTCATCAAATGCTGCTTAAAATGTTAAAGAAGCCAAGAGGCTGGCTGTGAAGACCAATATTGCATCACTTCATGTTCAAATTGTTGCACTTGAAGAGGAATTGAAGAAGTTGGATGTTGTAGATGAAGATCTTGAGGATGCTACGGATGATGCATGATCTATGTTTTTTGGATATTCTAAAACTTTTTGGCATGCTTTATGTCCCCAGGGGGAAGTACTTTTGGATTTGATGGTTGATGTTTTTAGATATTTCAGGATTTCTGATTCTGTGATATTTTGTTATTTTGAGCCAGCTGGAAGCTAGGGTCATGATGGATATTTGGTGTTTGATACTCCCTTCGTCACATAATTATTGGCTTATATATTTTTTCATGGTCTTCAATGATTATGTTTAACCGTTAATATCTCTAGCTACATATAATATTTTCGCATATAAAATTGATATTTAGAAAATAGATGTTAAGATGAATCTAACAATATCTCACGTGATATTTTTATTATACATATATTAATTTGTATTTAAGGTCAAAGTTTATCAAGTTTGACTCTGAAAAAGTAAATAGGCCAATAATCTTGGGACGGAGGGAGTATATGTTTATTATTCTCGGATTTCTAATACTTATATGTTTGGTTAGTCCTGTAGCCCTGCGTTTGTGATCTCGTATATTTCGCTTCTCCGACATCTTGCTGAGTTTCCCCCTCATCTTTTTGCAAAAAACCGCTCCACGGTGGTAAAGTCTCATCTTGTGTGTTGGCCGAAGTGACAATAGTCACATTGAACTCTCGAATATGTTCACTGTTTGTGAATTTGATGTTCCAACATGAATATTGTTGAGGTCTTGATAATTTGGAGCTGTGACATTCAGTGGGGGCTAAATTTTCTGTTGAGCTCATGTTCCAACATTCATACTGGTGATAATTTGACATTCTTATTTGCATAGTTGATGCGATGAAAGTCCAAAATATAGATGGGTCCATAAAATGCCAAAGACGGAGAATGTAAAGCCCATATTTGTTAATTGATAATTTGTGGTTATTATGCAAATATGGTATTATTGTGTTGCAACATTAAAGAAGGAATTTTTGTGACATAAGAAATGTTGAAGAAGAAATCCAAGAGGCTATATATTTCATCCAAGTTGTATTTGATTTGAAAAATATGTCAACTCCTATATTTGTGGGATTGGATTAAGATTTGTAGAGTTAGAATTAATATGGGTTTCAGCTATGGTAAGGATATGGACAAGATATTCTGATTCCCATCTCTAAGGGATTAGATTTGATAAATCTTATTTCAAAATGATTTGATTGTGATCAGAATATTTTGTGGAAATAGGATTCTAGTCGCACAAGTAACTGATGAAGTGCGACTGTGCTATATATAGTGGACATTGTGGCTAACATACTTACGAATTAATACAGAGAACGTATGCACTCAAGTTTTCAATATTCAGAAGTAGCACGGAGCTATACTTTGGTGTTCCAACATGATCAAACTCTTTTGATCTTAAAGTTCAGAACATAAACCTTAATTACTCGAAAGGAGGAGATCTAGCCTCAACGAATTTCAAGATCAGAGGGAGTCTGCGGATCGGCATTTAAGAGAGCTAATACAATTCACGTGTTTGATTAGAAAGATAAGTATCTTGTATTGTGTATTCTGTACTATATTTCTGATAAATGGATTAATTCTTAACTGGCCAAACTCCGCAGATGTAGGTGACATTCACCATCACTAGGTGCAATTTTTGGCGAAAAACGTGCGATATACGAATCACTGTTCCTCTTCACCCTCTTCTTCCAATTTCTGTTACTGTTCACGGCCATTAACGGTCATATTAGCCATTCATGGCATCGCCGTCGCCCGCTCCCATCGTGGAGTTGGGCATAGCCACCAATAAGAGGTTCATCCAAGCTCTTACCTCCAAGCCACTGCCGTTATTTTCTTCTCTTCCAGACACACCAAATTTACATCCGATAACTGAATACAAAGGGAAGATTGCGTTTATCCTTCCTCAAGAGGAAGGAGAACGCCTGGCATCTCATTACCAGAACGCACTGGTGGGCAAGTTCAATCGGGGAAAGCCCTCGATGGAGCTTTTACAAACTGCTTTCAAGTCAATCGGATTTAAATCTAAATTCCAGCTTAGCTCAATTGACTATCGTCATGTGCTAATTAGGTTTCAGGATCCTGAAGACTATCAGCGCTGCTGGATGAAGGGACAATGGATGATCCAAGGCGTAGTGATGAAAGTGCAGAAATGGTCACCCGATTTCTCACCAATAGCTGAATCTTCGATTGTCCCGGCGTGGGTAACGATTCACAAACTTCCTCTTCACTTTTATAATACCTCTGCTATTATTGGATTGAGTAGTCAGATTGGTAGATTTTTAAAAATGGATGCTGCAACTGCAGCTCTAACTAGACCTTCGGCTATTAAAGTCTGTGTCGAAATAGATCTTCAGTCTCAACTACCAGCTTCAATAGTTGTAGGTATAGGGAATAAGGTTGCTGATTATCCAATAGAATATGATGAACTGCCATACTATTGCTCCCACTGCAAGATTGTTGGACATAATCAGGATAAGTGTACTTTTCTCCACCCTGAGCTAAAAAGGAAGGCCACTGATACTAAACTAAAAATTGGAAAGGTGGACAACAACACTGCTAAAATGGTCAGTAACACTCAGGAAAATTTAATCGCCGGGAAACAATTACTTTCTGAGGAAATAGCTAAGGATAATGTAGTAGGTTCTTCGGCCCTTACTGTGTCTCAGAAACAAGTAGAATGTCAAGAACAGAGATATCAATCAGTCCATCACCAGGACAACATTTCTAACTTATTTATCACTACTCATAAGAAAAGATCTGATTTTTACTCTCTGGATGATATTTCAAAGCCTATTACAAATACTATCTGGAGAAAGAAGAGTAAACAGCCTGACAAATCCCTAGTTGAAGACCTACATCTAACAAATACTGTGTCCATTTCAAATTCCTTTCATGCTTTAGATGTCTTCACTGAGGAAGAACAAGAAGGAAAGTTGTGGAAATCTTCCATGAATCTCTGGAAACACATGAGCAAGTAGTACACACAGGTATACCAGGTTCACCAGCAAATAGGTCAGAAGGAAAACTAACTCCAGGTAATAAACCAGATCAAATCTTCATATCAGCAACAAAATCTTCAGCAGAACTAGAGCAGGATCAAGCACAGAATGAGGTATCAACTGATAGACCGGGCAAAGCTGATCAACACACAAATGAGGAACACAATAAGGTACACACAAAGGTTGATACTCCAAAGTCTATTGAATGTAGTGAAAAAGGTAAGGACTCTTTAGATAATATTAGTAAGGCCTCTACCAACAAAACTAGGAAGCTTCGATCCTCACACAAAGCTGTCCCAATGGTTTTTAAATGATTAGATACACAATCATAGGGAATATATTAGTGTGGAATGTTAGAGGATATGGATCATCCCTGGATAGACTAAAAACTCTAAAGATGAACCATAAGATAGACATACTTTGTCTGATTGAACCTTGGCATGATAATCAACATATTCATACTCTAATGCATGCCCTAGGATTCAAAAATGCTCTTACAGCTCAAACTACTAAAATCTGGATTCTTTGGAATTAATCTTTTCACTTAACCTGTATCAGAGAATCTGATCAATTTCTACATGTTAGAATTTCTGAAGTAGCTACCTCACTTAGTTAGAATTGCTTCTTTATATATGCTAGTGTTCATAGGAATGTTAGGGAAAATCTTTGGCAAGATTTGGGCTCTCCTCAGTCTGAACCTTCCATATATATTGGGGATTTTAACACGGTGACATCAGTTAATGAATACAAAGGAAGGAAAACCACTCCTCATAAAAGCATGAAACAATTTAATGACTTCATCAATAGCTCTGATTTGCATGAAATTACTACTGTTGGGAATTCTTTTACCTGGTCTAACAATCGTGTTAAGGACAGATGTAAAGACCTCATTTTCAAAGGCTAGATAGGGGACTCTGTAATCTTGACTGGTTGGATCTATATCCTAATAGTTCTATCCAAGTTTTAAATAGAATCACATCGGATCATTCTCCTCTACTTTTGTCTATACAATCTGCTTCTGAAATGATCCCTAGGCCTTTCAGATATCAGGATATGTGGTCCACTAGGCAAGACTTCAAGGATATTGTGATTAGAAATTGGAATTTAATATCCCCTTTAAAAGGAATGACTGGCTTTGTTCATAAACTGAAGAGGCTTAAAATGGAAATTAAACAATGGAATAGAACCAGTTTTGGGAATGTTAACCAGAACCTCATACATGCTGAGGACAGAGTTTGTGAATTGGAAATAATTTTCCAACAAACTCAAAATGAACAGGATTTAGCTGAACTGAATGAATCAAAAGCCTTATTGCTTAGACCTCAGAAAGAGAAGATCATTTTTTTAAAACAAAAGGCTAGACTAAATTGGCTTAAGTTTGGGGATGCTAATACTAATTACTTTCACCATGCCATTAAGGAAAACAGAGCCAAATCTAGAATTAGCAAGATTAAGGATGGCTTAGGCAACTGGATTTCTGACCCTAACCTGATTAAAGAAGAAGGCATCCGTTTTTACAAGAACTTATTAAATGAGGAATCCCCTCCAAAATTAGGATCCTATCTTAATTATTTTCTGAGTGAGCTACCAGTGGTCATTTCTGAAGAACAAAACCAAATGCTTCTTCAACAGTTCACAATCCAGGAACTCAGACATGCTGTATTCGACTTGAACAAAAGCAGTGCCCCTGGATCTGATGGTTTCTCAGGTAGTTTCTACACAACTTTATGGGAAACCATCAAAACTGATTTGTTAGATGCAGCAAATGATTTCCTGGTTTCAGGAAATATTCCCTTAGCTATATCTAGCACCTGGTTGGCCTTGATCCCCAAAAAACCCATCCCAATCTCCTTCTCCGATTTTAGACCAATTAGTCTATCTAACTTCATTAATAAAGTGTTTTCAAAAATGCTAATGGAAAGGATCAAACCTTTAATTCATTCATTAATTTCTCCTGAACAAAGTGCTTTTATCAATGGTAGAGATATTACTGATAATGTGTTGCAAATGCAGGAATTGACAAGAATTTTAAACAGAAAATCAAAGGCACATAATATAATTGTGAAACTTGACATGCAAAAGGCCTTTGACAGAGTGTCATGGTCTTTTCTAAATTCTATACTTCTTCATTTCGGGTTTCATGGAAACTTTGTTAAAATAATACTGAATAATATAACTTCAGCTCACTTCTCTGTCTTAATAAATGGAGTCACTTCTGGTTTTTTTAAATCTTCTAGAGGACTAAAACAGGGAGATCCCCTATCCCCTTTTCTTTACAATCTGGTATCTGAGGCTTTCTCAAGGGTTCTTAAAAGGATGATCAACACTGGTTATCTCCAACATTTTAGTTTACCTCAATCTTGCTCAACTGTTACTCACTTGATGTATGCAGATGACACAACAATATTTCTCAATGCCAAACCTACAACTCTGAAGAGGTTTAAAAGGTTTTTAATTGCTTATGAACAAACTACTGGTCAAAAAGTTAATTTTGGGAAGTCTGAATTCTTTGCTTCACATAAAACCCCTCCTCACATCACTCTTTCTGTTAAAAGAATACTGGGAATGAAACATGGTTCTTTTCCCTTCAAGTATCTAGGAGTGCCTGTTTTCTATGGTCGTAATCTGCAGGTATACTACAAGCCGATGCTAGAGAGGATGGAGAAGACAATCAACAATTGGAAGAATAGATGGCTCTCTAGTGCTGGTAAGTTAGTACGCATAAACCATTGCCTAATTTCGATTCCTACTCATATCTTCTCTGTTTTGAGCCCTCCCAAGATAATCCTAAGGAAAATAGAAAAAATTTCCTCAACATTTTTCTGGGGGAAACTGGACAATACCGATAGGAAAAAATGGAGATCATGGAAAAACGTGAGTTTACCAATTGATGAAAATGGCATAGGCCTAAGAGATATAGGAGCAATAGTAGATGCATTCTCATGTAAGCTATGGTGGAAATTACAGGCCAACAAAAATCAATGGACTTCATTAATATGGTCACTCCCCAACTCTTATAAAACATCTCATACTTGGAAAAGAATCTGCCGAATCACTGATAAGGCTAACAGTTACTCTAAAGTGATATATGGACTGGGAGAGTGCTCTTTCTGGAACTCGAACTGGACTGGTGTGGGGGCCCTTTTCTATGAATGGCCTGACGGGTATAATATTCCTTTTGAGGATATCTCCCTGAGGTATTTCATACAAAATAAAGCTAATCTCCTACCACAGCTGGAGCCACACCTGGCTACCAATATATTTGCCATTTTGCAGGTTGCAGAACTGCACTATCATCATGAGGATAGAATGATTTGGACTCCAAACATCAACGGTAGTTTCACAGTAAGCTCGGCCTACCACACTCTCAGGCGTCGAAAATTCAGAATCAGACACCTTTCTAAGGTATGAAGTAGTTTTATCCCTAGGAAAATGTCAGTCATTTTGTGGCGTGCAATCAATTGCATCCTGCCTTTCGACAACATTTTAGTCAGGCTGGGCTTCCAAATTGCATCTATGTGCCCTTTGTGTATGAACCACATTGATAACTTAGATCATTTTTTTAATTCATGTTCATTTGCTATTGAAGTTTGGGAAAGAGTGGCTGATCTGATACATCTGCACCTACCTTTGTTTGAAAAATTGAAGCACGGAGTTGATTACTTCCTATCTTTTAAAGCTGATACAAAGATCCATTCTAATATTATCACAGCCTCACTCTTGGTTACAATATGGATTTTGTGGGTAAAGAGGAACAAAATCATTTTTGATAATGAATCAGTCTCCCCTACAGCCTGCTTACATGAGATAAAATGCATCACTCATGATATATTTACTGTGCATCACCAATCTGGTAACATAACCAGGAATAGGTATTGGATAGAATCTAACATTATCCCTAACATTCACCCCAAGAGAAGGAAACCTCTAATTGCTGTAACTTGGAAGAAACCTTCCTCTGGACTTAAGTTAAATACAGATGCCTCATGGAAAAAATCTGGTTTGGCTTCTTCGGCTGTAGTGGTTAGGAATATGTTCGGGAATGTGGTTACAATGCGAACTAAAACTTTCCAATCCCCTACACCACTACATGCAGAATTGATAGCTATACAATTTGGATATGAAATATGTGAAGAACTAGATATCGCAAATGGTGAACTGGAATCTGACTGTTTAACTGCTGTTAGGGGTATACATAATCCGATGACTGCCCCTTGGAGGAATTTCTCTATTTGCAGTACTCTTAGCCTCCAGCATATGAAATTCCCAATTACACACATTCACAGAGAGGCTAATAGTGCTGCGGATTACTTGGCTAAATACTCATTACAGAATAATTTACAAGGGAACATAGATTTTCAGTTGGCACCTCCTGTGCTCAGAGGTCTAATTTCACTAGACAGACTTGGTTTACCTTCCATACGAGTAGGCTCTGGATCTTGACATGCTCATTTACTCTAGTTGCTCTTCATTTACTATATGCAATCCACTATATGGACTCAAAATTGTCGTTACTTCCTGTTTCTGGAATGGAATCTACGCTGTTTTTCTGTTTTTGCCTCAGGATGGATTGTGCCCGACTCTGATGGAACACGAGGAAAATTACCACTGGACTCAGACAATCTATACTACTCTAGACCAACTCTTCTGGACTTAGAAGCTCGACACATCTCTCGGATAGAGATATACTCTTCTGGATGTTCTTAATCTTCTTTCTATAGCTTCTTTCCTATTGATTTCCACGGACATACTGGGGTTTCGAGTTGCTCGATTCGCCGACCTGTTTATGGAAAACATTGGAAAGTTATCTATAGAAAGGTACTAACTCTAGTTTAGCTTCATTCGCAACCAATTTTGTTTCTGAATATTCACATTGATCTCTGATCATCATACAGATGATCTTTTGTATACACGTGTGAATCTTTAGGCTTTTGCCAGCTTTATGGTTTGGGGAGCCAAATACAAATTTCCCCCATAATTAATTAAAAAGAAAAAGGTGACATTCACCGAACTGCGTAACCAATTCACATGTCTTTAAGTTTTTAATGTATTACGAACTTGATTAATTGGAGTATATCGAAACACATTAATCTCAATCGAAGTAATTTGATAACTTCTCGAATTTGTTTCTACTGAGGATATTCCTTGTCCGTGCACGCAATTCCTTGTTCACTGTTAGCACCAAATCCTATCCTTCTGTTAGCCTCAGTCACAAATGCAAATCTGTGAAAGCTAAACACATTAGATCATCAAAAGCAAAAAAAATCATTAAAAAAGCAAAAGGACAAAAAATAAAATGTGTTTAATTATAATCACTCAGTATGATATTTGTAAAGTAAGTTCGAGCATAAACTTTCATACAAAGTTCATCCAGAACTGACCTTTAGGTAGAAAAACAAGCAAACTTCCATATAAAGAGATCCTCAAAAACTGACCTTTTGGTGTCGCAAAAGATCAGCGGTGTTACAACAGTCCCACAAAATCATACTAGAAGACGCATCGGTTACGCAGCGGGGATGGTGCCACCCAATGGTGGATTCACACCACAGACGTAGCACCGTCGATTAGCAAAAAAAAAAAAACGACTGCGATGCTTTCGCCGTCGTTGTTGATGCCTCGTAGCCAATCGCTGTTTGAGCAGAGCCTCCGATCGGAATCTCTCACGCTGTAGGACGTGGTTTATGTCAAAATAACGGTAGTAGTGGCACAGAAGAGTGGAGGCAGCAACGGTGGTTGTGGGAAGACAGTGGCGGCAGCTGTGGGAATGGAAAATTAGGGTTCATAGGAAAGGGGAGAGAGGGATTGTATCCTTTTTATGTTATTGCAAAAAATCCTCTTAGTTAAAAAAATTTTACTGACTTTCACCAAGATTATTGGTCTGTTTACTTTTTTTAAAATCATACTTGGTAAATTTAGGCCTTAAATATTTATTTTTTTTAATGAAAACACCCTGAAGGTGAGGGAGTTATATATTGGGATCCCCAAGCCCTATGATAGTAATCACAGTTTGTACAAGAGGTGTGACCAGATCGAGAGACATCGAAGCAACATTGTTGCCTCCAAAAGTCCTAATCTATAAAAGAAACCTAAACTATCAATGAGGACAGCTATGCCTGAGTAGCGTGAAGGTTTAATGAAGTTGCGATCCAAAAAAGAGAATCTCCACCCCCTGTGTGAATTCTCTCTCTTGGCCAGGCAACTTCAATTAACATTAGCAATATACAAAATAGGAAAGTTTGAAGTTAATCATCAAAATCGTAGAACAGGTAGATGGCATCATCAAAATCCTTCTCTTCTTTGTGGTTGAACTAAAACATCAAGATCCAATGTGAACCATCAGTATAGTTTCGAACTATGGTATATCTTGATCAAGAGTTCCATCCCAGCAGATGATAAATAACCTGATCAATTCTGAGTACACCTGCATAAAAGGAACTTGATTAGCAGTATCAATCCTTAGAGGAAGTTATTAGGGTGCTCTAACTTGAGGAATATGTGCCCTATCTAAAGAAATCAGTCCCTTAATATGTTGGGGAATGGAGTTAGGCTGCAGACATATTAAGTGACAGTTGTGATGCTTAGCTATAGCATTAGCTACTGAGTTTCCTTCCCTGTAAACATATTGAAGCTGAGCACTACCCAATAGAACATTAATTTTATATGCCAAATCAAAGAGGTTCCAGTTTGCAGAATAAGGGTTGGTAATCATGTTCACAACCAACCAACAATCAGTTTCATAATAGCACTTATTTCTCAAATTAGAAAATTTCTCAGTTGCAAATAGGATAGCCCTCATTTCTGCTTCAATAGGAGAACCAGCATCAATTGAGGCAGAGGCTAAATCAATCATTTTACCCAAGTTATCACGAACAACCATACCAACTGCAGCTTTATCAGGATACCAAGAGGCATCAACATTTATTTTAATATATCCTGAAGGTGGTGTTTCCCAAAAAACTGCAGCTATATTAGGCTTTGGAGGAGGTCTACTAAAAGGAATCCAATGACTTAAGGAGGAGTCCATATCAGAACGTGAGAAGTAAACCCTTGGTGTAGTTAAAAGAGCCATTTTGATCAAATCATGAACCTCATTAGAGATTTTTTCTGAGGAGAAAGGTTTATTATCATATAAGAACCTATTCCTAGCTTTCCAAAGTGACCAACAGGTAATAGAAGGTATGATTTTGCACACAAAATGCTTCCAGCCAACCAAATCCTTGGTATTCCAAAAAATAAAGAATCTTTGTATAAGGGAATGATCAGGATGTATATGGAAATGAACTAATGAAGCAATATTTCCCCAGACTGCCTGAGCAATATGACATCAAGTGAAGAAATGCTGAATTGTGTTTGATTGAAAACAGGCAGGACACTTAGAGGCTAAACTGAACCCTAAGGTAATAAGAACTTCATCAAAGGGAAGAAGGGATTGCAACATTTTCCATGTGAATATAGAAATCTTCTTTTGCAAAGCCTTGTTCCAAATGAATTTACATGCAGGGAAGTTACCTGATACATGAGTGAGAGCCTTGTATGTTGATTTGGATGTGAAATTACCTGATGCTTCAACCTTCCAAATTAATCTATCCTCTCTGCCAGGGACCAAAACAAAGGCCTGTAGAAATGACAAAGTATCATTTTCTAGTAAAGAACTAAGCTGAGTCATAACCAAGGATTTGTTATTTATAAAGTCTGCCACAGACAGATCTGGCATATCAGCAATTATATGTTGAGGGATGATATTGCACAGGGGCCCCCTCGGGCACCAATTAGCTATCCAGAAATTGCAAGTGCCCTTCCCATGGATGATTACTGAATTTTGTTCTGCAAAAGAGTTAATAGACAAAATTCTCCTCCATGTTACAGATTTCCTATGTGACAGAGGCAGTGACCAAATTAATTTAGACCAAAGAGTAATCCCTAATTGGCTTTTCCACCAAAGCTTAGCTGAACAGGTATCAATAATGGCTCTAACAGATCTAAATCCAAGACCATTAAATTCAACAGGAGTTGAGATATCAGACCATTTTTTCCAGATTTTATTTTTTTTCCATTTGATTCCCCTCAAAAGAATCTAGCTAATCTTTTCTCAAAATTCCGAATTATAATTTTAGGTGGATTAGTAACTGCCCATAAATGCTGAGGTAAGGAGTATAGACAATGTTTAATTAAAATCAACTTGCCCCCAGCACTTAGCGACTTATTTTTCCAACTTTGTAGTTTAGAATCCAGGTTAGTCATTAAAGGTTGGAAATACCTTTTTAAGGTTCTTCCCCTAAATATGGGACAACCAAGATACTTGAATGGAAAAGAGCCTTTTTTCATTTTTAGAATAGACATAACCTGATTGTTTTTCAGCACTGAAGCCCTCTTACTGAGATAGATTTCTGACTTGTCAAAGTTAAATTTCTGTCCTGAAGTCACCTCAAAAACATCTAAAAATGCTTTCAGTCTTATGAGGTTAGATTTAGAAGCTTGCATGAATATCACAGTGTCATCTGCATACATTAAATGTGACACAGCAGGGATTGAAGCAGGCAAATAAAAATGAGTAAGCCTATTGTTAGAGAAAATATAGGCTAAACTTCTTGAGAAAGCTTCAGTGAAAATATTAAAAAGAAAAGGAGACAGTGGATCACCTTGTTTGATTCCTCTAGAAGCTTTAAAGAATCCAACTGGATTCCCATTAACAAGTACTGAAAAATGTGCCTGTAATAAGTTACTCATAATCGCAGTTAAAAAATTCCCTTTAAACCCAAATTTGACTAAAATTCTCCTAAGGAACTGCCAGTTTACTCTATCAAAGGCCTTCATTAAATCTAATTTCAAAATGCAATTTGGAATCCTGTTCTTTTTGTCAAGAAATCTGACCATTTCCTGTAAATAAATTATGTTATCCGAAATGTCCCTTTTCTTTAAAAAAGATGATTGAGTAGGAGATATTAGAGTGTCCATATAAGGCCTTAGCCTTTCCATAAGAACCTTAGAGCAAATTTTGTCAAGTACATTAGATAAACTAATTGGCCTAAAGTCACCAAAATTGCTAGGTGTTGCTTTCTTGGGGATGAGTGTAATCCATGTACTAGATATCCCCTTTGGGATGTTGGATCCTAAAATGAAGTCATTCACTGATGCTATTAGATCCTGGTTAATAAATGGCCAGCATTTTTTATAAAACTTAGGGGTAAAACCATCTGGCCCAGGACTACTGTTACTATTTAAGCTTTTTATTACCTTTTCTAATTCAGATTCTAAAATGGGAGAAGCTAAAGATTGATTATCGTCATTATTTAAAATTTTGGGAACTTGACTGAGAAAGTGAGAGGAAAAAGTATCTTCAGTATTTTGGTCAGGTTCAGTTAAGAGATCCGAGTAGAAGGCAATTGCTTCATTCTGAATATCAGTTTGGGAGTTTAACCATTGACCTGCAGAGTTTTTAATTTTATTAATCTGCATCCTACAGTTCTTTTCTTTGACTACCTTGTGAAAGTATTCAGTATTATTATCACCCAGTTTGTGCCATTTAAGTCTTGCCTTTTGTTTCCAAAATTTTTCTTTTTCCTTAAGAGCCCTAAGGAGAAGAGCTTTTTTCTGGTTTAGTTTAATAAGTTCAGAGTTGTTTGGATTTAGATCAAAACCAATTTCCTGTATTCTTAGGGACTCCTCAGCTAGAGTGACATTGGACTCAATATTACCAAATGATTCTCTGTTCCATATTTTTATCACTCTTTTTAACCTAATCAGTTTTAAATAAAATCTCATCATACCAATATCCTGAATAGGTTTTTCCCAATTTTCCTGAATTAAGTCAATAAATTCTGTCCTTTGAAACCATGCATTAATGAATCTGAATGGTTTAGGGAATGATGGAGTAAGATTGGATATCTGCAGGAGTAGAGGAGAATGATCTGAGGTATTTCTATTAAGAATCTGAATTGAAGATGATGGAAATTTATAGCTCCATGAAAGGGTACAAAGTCCTCTATCTAATCTTTTGGAAGTAGGGTTCCTAAGCCTTGAATTACACCAAGTAAACAAGTTTCCTACAGTGTTTATTTCCTGAATATCATTGGAATTTATCCAGGTATTAAAATCCCTAATGCTTCCAGGAGCTGGATTGGAAGGCCCTCTATATTCAGACACATTAGTTATTGTGTTAAAATCCCCTATAAAAATTGTATCTCCATTGGAAATTGGCTCTAAATCTTTCCATAATAATTTTCTGCCCTCTCTATTTCTTAAAGCATAAATGAAAACCGCCTCCATACAAAGATTGAAAGATTCATGAGATATGTCAACATGCAGAAATTGATCATGGCAATTTTTCAGTGCGACATTGAGTAAATGAGACCACATTAACCAAATTTTCCCATTAGGCAAGGCCAGACAATTGGAAAATTTAAGAGCAGTCATATAGGAGTGTATTTTAGAGTTATCATGTAAAGGCTCAATTATACAAAGCACCTGAATCTTCTTAGTTAGAATCAAATTAGAAAGTCTCAGTATTGAGGTTTCCATACCACGGAGATTCCACACCAGAAAATTTATATTAGGTGTGTCTATCATATTTCACCTGATTTATTACCCTTTGTGGCCGATCTCAATAGCATCTTATTCAATTGGCTACCTTGATTTTGAAACTTACCTGGGAGTTCCTGAGTGGTGATTTCCACAGAATTTTGTTGCTCTCCAGTCTCCAGATCAAAGTCAGTTTCCAAATCTTCCTGAAATGTGATATCTGCTTCATTATGATCCTGGAATTGTGGACCTTCTTCCTGCAAAATAGAGAATCTGTTTGACATCTTTCTATATTGGGAAAGTGTGGGGTTAGACAAGGAATCTTTCATAGCAGATCGATGTAGACCAATTTGAGAATCATCATTTGCATAAGATTTCAAAACTGGTTTTGAAAATGCAGTGGCCTGAAGTAACTTAGTGGTAGAATCTTCAGGACTCAAATTTAGGGTCCGTTGTGATGTTTGAGTCCTTTCAATGGCAGGAGTTGTGGGATTCTTAACTATGGTATTCTGGCTTCCACCCTCATTTACAGGATCAGGGGAGGATGGATCATTGATTAGTGGAGGCAGTTCAAATATTTTTCCAGTTGCTTGCCATTTAGGATGAGGTTGAACATGCATTCTGATAGATTCATCTATCCTGTCATTTGTATTTTGGGGATTAACTCTACATTGGCCCAAGGAATGACCTAATTTAGCACAATGACTGCAATAGAGAGGGATATCTTCAAACTCAATTGGATATTTCTTATTGTTTGAGATTGAACCAAGTCTAATGAAATGAGATAGAGGCTTCATAAGATCAATTTCAACACAGAATTTAATAGCAGAGGGCCTAGTTAACATCTTAGTTGCAAAATCATTTTTTATGAAGTTACCTATACTGTTCCCAATGCATTCAATGGAGGCAGAGTTATAGTAATAAAGGGGAACTTCCCTAATCGTACACCAAATCGGAACAATCGGAGATTCTTTTTGTGTGGAGAACTCAGGTGTCCACTTAAGCATCTTAAGTAAAACACCATTAAAATTCCATATACCTTTCATCCAACAACGTTGGTAGTCATTAACCAACTCAAATCTAATTAGGATATGTTTATAATCAAGAGACCCTAATTGGTACTTACCTTCGAACCCAATAGTTCTGAGCGCTGCCTCCATCTGATCCATACTAAATCTGCCCTTCGTGAATTTACCCACCAAGGCATTGGAATAGTGAGCCGATAGAGTAGCAATTTGCTCATCTGAGTAAAGGCAGGCTGGATCACCAAGATGGGAAGATTTAGGGATTAGTTCAGGATTATTTGGGAGCTGAGTTGATAGAGGAGGTGATTTTGATTGAAGAGCTGCAGCAAAAGTTTTTGGAGGGGGTGGGAGAGTAGATGAGGAAGCCGCCATATCGGCCGGCGAGAACAAGCCCCGCCAAGGCGGAGCAACCAGAAAACGGTCGATTGGAGGACCTGTACCGACACAATAACGGTAAAAAAACGGTAAAATGAAGAGATGAGGAAGAAAAAGTGAGTTCGCACACACAATCGCACTTAGTTTCGCACACAGTCTACAGTGATGACGTATCGAAGCACGATGATATTTACCTGGCCTTAAATATAAATTAACATGGGTACAATAAAAGTCTAATATTGTTATATTTATTTTTTAAATATCAATTTTATTAGGTATTTAGAGATATTAACGATCAAACATAATCATTGAATATCGTAAATACATAAATATATAAATAATTATGGAAGTAGAGAATATAAAGTAATATCATACTTCAACAAATATTATATTAATCTTTGTGATCATTGATTCTGACATAGCCTGAAATCTGATTTACATTTGTTATTCGTTGAAGAAGATTTTGAACAAAGCCAGTCATATTACTAGTGCTCTGTTTAGTGGTGTCTCCATCTTGTCCGTCCATGCTTGTTTCCGACATTTCAACGGTCACCACAGAGAGAGATTTCAGTGTGAGTGTGTGTATGCTGATGGCTCCGTCACTTTGACAGAGCGATTCCAGGTAAAACATAACTATGTACATCCATTCATTGTTTTTACCTTTGTACCTTCTGCAGCCATGCGTCTTTAAACCGCACAATATAAGGATGATTCAGGTTTGCCATTTAGTTCATTTGCAAGAAGAACCACAGTCAAGAATCAAATTGAGAATGAAGAGACACAAATACTTGCACGGTCAAGTTGAATTCTGCTCCAATTTCTCAAATTCTTGGAATCAAGACCGATCAGATTTTCTGCGGCTGATTGATTGCCCAACCTCATGTTAGAAAATTAATCCAGGTAGAATCAAGATAACAGAAGGATGAAGAAAAATAAAACACAACGTTTTAATGTGGTTCACCAATTTGACTATATCCACGAACATATACAGATTTTATTACTACAAGGGTTTACAGAAAACAGACTCGGAAATGGTAAATTTTAGACCTGAACAAATGTCTAACAACTCACTACTATTACAAAACGGTAACTCTCCATATTTATAAAGATCAAGTGCAACTCTTCAGTTACTCGTTATTAACAGACTCTTGAATAAGACATTTACCAAGCTTATGAATAGTTCACCATTAACAGCTCCTGAATTCCTCACCATTACGCTCTTGAAATTCCTCAGTTGATTTATTGGAATCTGAGGAGACAACCCAACAAATCATCCCTCGACTCAAAATCCAATATACAGAACAGACATATATCCTAGAATAGATGCAACATGTATCAGATCAAAAATAAATTCAACTAGGAAAGAATCTATTAAGCAAAACAGACAATTAACAAATTCAACTGAGAAAGAACTTGTAAACCAGCAGATGCAACAAACAACTACAGAGTCAACTCCTCCTCTTCTAAATTTGTACCAGTTTCTACTACAACAGTAGAACCCTGGTCTTTACCAGATTTCATCTTCTCTAGACATTGATTTTTCCAATGCCTCTTCTATTTACACATCTGGTTTAGGGCGCTTGAAACCTTGTCACTTATTACCAAAATTTCTATGACATTTACTTTCATGGACAAAAAAAGCAAAAGTCTGACTACCTGCGTCAGCACCAACCGCCTTATGGCGCAACTCTCCGGTATGAAGAGGTGCCCTAACCTCCTCCAAAGCCAAAGTATCTTTACCACCAACAACAAACTTAACAAAGTTCTCATATGATAATGGTAAAGCACTAACAGAACTAAAGCAACATTCTCATCACTAACAGTAACCTCAAACTGTCTCAAACTAGAAGACAAAAAATTGGATACCGAACCTCAATTAAAGGTACTGGAGCCATTCAAAAGAACAAAAGCAAACAAAGAATTGATTCCATGTGACTTATTGGAGTTTCCAAAATAAACCACATGTGCATGCCACCAAAAATAACTTTGAACAAAAACAAAGAGGCCAAAAGAAGGGGTGGTTCTTAATAAGGGACTGTTGAGGGTGCATACGTCCATACTCCATAAGGAGGGGCGGTTCTTTGTGTTGGGGTTTGATTCAGTTGAAGATATAAGAATCATCCTAAATAATGGTCTGTTTGCAATCAATGGGGGGCTGCTTGTGGTTCAAATGTGGGAGCCTTCCTTGGTTCCAACGAATATGAGAGTCACGAGGATTTTGATTTGGGTTCATTCGTTTGGTTTATCATTTGAGTGTTTTTGTGACCGAGCAACGCGTAAGCTAGCAGGGATGATCGGGGAGGTGACGGAGGTTTCAGTGGGTTGGCAAGATACGAAGAATAGTGTTTCTTAGAGCTCGTGTCTAGGTTGAGCTAGGGAAACCTTTGGGGTTTGTTTTGTGTTTGCTTGACTTGAAAGAGGTCTGGATAGGATACCAATATGAGCGATTGCATCGTTTTTACAGGTGGTGTGGGCAGATTGGCCATAATATATCTCATTGTCAGTTCTCGGATACAAGAGATTCAGAAACTTACTTGTATGGGGCCTTTCTATAACATTGTGCCATAAGAGTGGTAGACTGTGTATAGGATGATATGGTTGAGTTGTTTCCGACTTCTTTAAGAGCTCATGGCCACTACCCGGTAAGGAGATTTACTAAGGTGCTAGTCTTTTACGTAAGAGAGTGGTGGAATGTATACTATGACTTCAGGGATACAGATATTCGTGATGGTTTTGAGGTTGAAATGTGTTAGAATAAACCAAGTAGAAGATTAGATAATATTTTATTCCATGTTAATGACTAGTACTAGAGTTATATTTAGACTAGTCTTCTTTGTACTCTATATATATTCTTCATCATTAATCATAATCATTATGGGAAATTACTTTATTATGGTATCAGAGCAAACCTGGTTCTAAAATCCACCTCTCTCTCTTTCGGCCGCGGTCTTTTTTTTTTCTTCCGCCATCGAAAATCAGTTTTCCGCCGCAGCCTTTGTCTGCTTTGGTTTCTCTGCTTTGTTTTCATCCCAAGATTCCCAGGAAATTTTCAACAAGTATCCCATCATGTTTGACGAAGCCACTATTCTCATCATGTTTGACGATAAATTATCTTATAATACCTTGCTCCACATGATGACTATCAAATTGTCATCATCCAATTATTTGTTGTGGAAGCGTCAAACTGGTTATGTTCTCCGACCTCAGAAGCTGTATGGTTTTTTTATGGTTCCAGGCCCTGTCAGACTGTTCCTCCTCGCCCCCTGGCCGCTGCTTCCGTCTCCTATGTAGGGGCTGTTACTTCCACTCCAGTTCGAGGCTCCTCCTCCAAGCCTTATCCCATGGAGGCTTACTTGAAAGCTCAATCTGATTATGAGAATTGGGTTGATGAAGATCAACGTGTTTGCAGTCTTCTCGTTTCTTCCCTCACCCCGGAGGCTTTGGCGGTTTTGCCTGACTGTGCCACTTCAAAGGAAATTTGGGACAATCTATCACGACAGCAGTGCTTCATCCATCCTTCGTCTTAGTGCTGCTGCCCATGGTATACGTAAGACTGGTACAGTTCATGAACTCCATCTCCAGTTTAAAGATATTTTTGAGCAGTTGTCTATGATGGGTTCTCTTGTATCAAATGATAATCAACTTATTTGGTTTTTGACTGCTCTTGGAACTGAGTTTAAGGATTTTTCTACACCTTTAATTAATTCATCTCCTGCTCCTTTGTATGCCAATATCTTATCTCATTCCAAAAACCACGAGGCTTTTCTGAAAAATTTACAGGACCATTCAGCCCCGACCACTGGGCCTGCCGCATTCACATCAGCAAAATTTCCCTCTGCTGGCCGTGCATGGGATCACGCACCAGCGAGAGGGGCGGTGCGTATGGCTCACGCGCCGCCAGAGGTGGCCGTTTTAGCAGTCGACGCAGCGGCAAATGCGGTTTTCAATCCTCAGCTGGAGCTGGTCGTGGTTGGCCGCAATGCACTTGGTGTGGTCGTCCTGGTCACTATGTTGCGACCTGCTATAGGATGCTTGCTCAGACTGGTTCTCAGGGTCCGACTCATCGTATAGACTCCACTCACATGGCGGAACGTTTTCAGTCATCCTTGCAGTTAGAGCCTACTGCACAATCTTCTGATTGGTTCATTGACTCTGGTGCTACCAGTCATATGGCATCCTTTGCCTCTGGTTTAGAGTCTGTCGCTCCATATTCTGGTAATTCTACTGTTTCTGTTGGCAATGGTGCTTCTATTCAAATCTCTCATATTGGTGACACTAAAATTTCTGATGATTTATACCTTTATGATGTTCTGGTTGTTCCTGATATTACTAAGAATCTGCTATCTATTAGTAAACTGACCAAAGATTTAAATGCCTTTGTCACTTTTGATAATCGGAACTTTGTCATTCAGAATAAAGTTCCCAAGGCGGTCATGGGCAGGGGCCACAGTGATGGTGGTCTCTATGTTTTGGATAGAGGTGATTCAGCATTTTTCTCGCATTTACAGCAGAATAAAGGATGGGCATCTTATGAGCTTTGGTATGCTCACTTGGGTCATGCATCGTCGACAGTTATTTCTAGTTTGCAGAAGTCTGGTCTAGTTTCTTTATCTTCTTTGTAGCCCAAACCTGTTGCATGCGCCCCCTGTGTTATGGCAAAAGGTCAACGGTTGGCAATTATTGAGAACCATAAACATGCTACGCATGTACTTGATTTGATTCATTGACACTTATGGGGACCTTTCCCTGTTTTATCATCAAATGGTTTTTCCTACTATGCTTTATTTTTGGATGATTATTCTCGTTTCACCTGGCTTTATCCACTTCGTCGTAAGTCGGATTTCTTTGATGCTTATTTACAATTTGAGGCATTTGTGGAGAATCAGTTTTCATCCAAAATTAAAGTATTTCAGAGTGATGGTGCTACTAAGTTTCTGAACACTCGTCTACGAAGTCATTTTGCTACTAAGGGCATCACCATCAGATATCGTGTCCTTACACTCCGGAACAGAATGGTAGGGTGGAACGCAAACATAGGCATGTTGTCGAGATGGGTCTTACTATGCTTTTTCATTCGCATATACCTATCTCTTACTGGGATGATGCCTTTGCTGCAGCTGCATTCACGATCAATCGATTACCTACTCCTATACTGCATGGTTCTTCTCCTTATGGGCTTCTATATGGTCGGGATCCTTGCTACTCGAATTTTCATCCTTTCGGTTGCTGGGTTTTTCCATTTGTTCGACCATATGTGGATCACAAATTATCTCCTTGCAGCATTCCATGTGTCTTCCTTGGATACAGTTCCCAGTACAAAGGTTTTCGTTGTCTAGATTCATCCACATGCAGAGTCTACATCACAAGTCATGCTCGATTTGATGAGATATATTTTCCTTTTGCCACTTCTTCGACTTTGGGCTCTCCAGCATCTGTCCTTGATGTCTCGGCTTTTATTGATCCAGATGGTGATATTAATACCTCTGCGCCAGTTTCAGCTTTATCTCATTTGCCGCCTTGCACCATTTGCACGACGGAACCGGAACCAGCCTTTCCGTCAATAGTTCCACCGTCCTTACCACCGGTCATGGTGCCTCCTCCAGCTACGGCCACCTCTTCTCCGGCTACGTCCATCGGCCATGACTCGATTGCCTCTTCCAAGTCTTCTCCGGCGTCATCCGCCAGCTCCACTTCTTTCGCCTCTGCCTCGTACACATCGAATGTCCACTCGGTCATCTACTGGTGCCATTCAGCGAAGGGATTATTTGGATATTATTGCACATGGCCTTACTGCTGCTCTTCTTTCTCAGACAGAACCCACGGATTATCGCTCGGCTCTTCAGGATCCAGCCTGGGTTTCAGTTATGGATGATGAGATGGCTGCTCTTCGTAGTCAGCATACTTGGGATTTGGTGCCTCGACCTTCGGATGCCAACATCGTTGGCTCCAAATGGGTCTATCGGCTCAAGTATCTTCCGAATGGTACCATTGACCGTCACAAAGCCAGACTTGTGGTACAAGGATTTTCGCAGATTCCAGTTTTAATTTTGACCATACTTTCAATCCTGTGGTCAAGGCCTCCACTGTTCGGACTGTTCTTGCAATTGCCACCATGCGTTCTTGGCCACTTCATCATCTGGATGTCAAGAATGTTTTTCTTAATGGTGTTCTAGATAGTCCGGTCTACATGAAGCAGCCAATTGGTTATCAGGATTCTTCTCATCCAGACTATGTTTGTCGTTTGCGCAAGGCTATTTATGGCCATAAGCAGGCCCCTAGAGCTTGGTTTCAGCGGTTTAGCAGTTATCTTACCCAACTTGGTTTTCGGTGCAGCTTTGCTGATACTTCTTTATTTGTTTTGGCGAAGGGGTCCTCCTTGCTGTACCTCCTTGTGTATGTTGACGACATTATTCTTGCAGGGAATTATTCGACTCTTTTTCTTCAGTTCATTTCTCGGACGCACAAGGAGTTTGCGATCAAGGATCTTGGTGCTCTTAATTACTTTCTTGGTCTTGAAGTTTCTCCTACTTCCTCAGGGTTGCTTCTCGGCCAAGCGAAGTATGCTCGGGATATCTTGACTAGGGCTGGTATGTCTGCTTGCGGGCCTGTTTCCATGCCGTTTCTTGCTGGCTCTCAGCTGCACAGTTCCACTAGTCCGACATTTCGGGATCCTACTCTTTATCGCTCTCTCATTGGGGCCCTTCAGTATCTCACCATTACTCGTCCGGATTTGGCCTTCTCGGTCAACACTGTGAGTCAGTACCTTCAGGATCCTAGAGATGATCATTTTGCTGCAGTTACATGGATTTTGCGTTATGTTCGTGGTACTCTTCATTATGGTTTGGTTTTCAGTTCTGCTAGCACTCCAGATGTGTTAGGCTATTCTGATGCTGACTGGGCCCGCTGTCTAGAAACTCGACGTTCCACTTATGGATATGCAGTTTACCTGGGTGGGAATCTTGTTTATTGGAGTGCCAAGAAACAACCCACTGTTTCTCGTTCCAGTACGGAGTCTGAGTATCGTGCTCTTGCCAACACTGCTTCTGAGGTTGTCTAGCTCACTCATTTGCTTCGTGATCTTCGAGTTCCGCTTTCTGGCTCGCCATTGTTGTTATGTGACAACAGTATACACTTGAATAGGACATTAACCAAGCTCATGAATAGCTCAACATTTAAAGCTCTTGAATTCCTCACCATTGGACTCTTGAAATTCCTTAACTGATTTATTGGAATTTGAGGAGACAACCCAGCACCTCAATGCACTGGTGATGGAAATAATTCAAACCTTCAGACTACTGAATGTTGTCTTTGTTGTGTCATCATGTTCTCTGAAACTCCTTTCTCTTCCACCTTCTGTCCTCGTTGGTAACAGCTATTGTCGCTGGTAACGGCTATTGTCGCCGGTAACGGCTATTGTCGCCGGTAACAGCTATTGTCGCCGGCAACGGCTATTGCCGCCGGTAACGGCTATTACCGCTGTGAACATCTGAGCGATAAGATTTTTTCCTTTTCTCTCATACCGTTATCTGACAAAAACGGTCATAAACGGACAGATCCCCTTATGGCGGCACATCCGCCTGCCCACGGCGGCAACGCGGCAGGCAAAACCTTTCTCCAGGCCCTAGCAAACCGCCCCCCTCCACTGCAAGCTAACCTTCCGTCCAATCCTGAAATTGTCCCCAAGATGCTATATAAAGGAGATATAGCTTGCCTTGTCACGCGCAAAGAAGCCGAAATCCTCGCATCACACTATGAAAATGCCCTCGTTGGCAAATTTGCAAGAGGCAAGCCACCGATGGTCAAGCTAAATAAGGCGTTTCAATCTGTCGGTTTCAAAGGTAGCTTTCAAATCGGCCCGATTGATTACAGACATGTCCTGATACGGTTCTAAGAAAAAGAAGACTACCAGCGTTTCTGGCTAAAAGGCCATTGGACTTTCCTTGGTGCTCATATGAAAGTGCTGAAATGGACAATGGATTTTTCTCCAGAAGCAGAATCCTTAATCGTTCCGGTATGGGTTACTATCCCTTACGTACCTGTGTTTTTCTACAATACTGCAATGATAAAGTCGATGGGCAATCAAATTGGTAATTTCATAAAAATGGATGCTGTTATTGAGGCTCTATCTAGGCCATCTGCTGTCAAGCTATGTGTGGAAATAGATCTTAAGAAAAAATAGCCTACCTTCATTAGAGTAGGAATAGAGAAGGAAGGGGTAGAATATAATGTGATGAAACTCCCTCTGAATTTGAAGAGCTTCCACTGTACTGCTACCACTGTAAATCCATAGGTCATGATGACAATCAGTGTGTACATCTCCACCCTGAACTTAAGAGAAATAGACCTTTTAAGAAAGCTCATCCTACCACTGATGCCACTATGCTACATAAAGATGGAAAGGATGTGGTTCCTCCTATTTTCAATGCTGGCTCATCTCGAGTTTCTGCTCAAGACAAGGTTCAGACAATTAAGTACCAGGAAAAGGCTCATAAATCCAAATATGTACCAAAAACAAAAGTAACGCTCTCTGATGACCAGATGGTTGATAATAAGGCTATCAACACTGAAGATGGAGTTATTGAGGAGGTTACTAAAGTCAATGAGGTCACAAAGGTCACCGAAGTCATCACTGAGGAGAATGGGGAACCAGATCCTCCTATTAAGTTTGTGAATGATGTACATCTTTCCATGGATGTTCCTGAAATTGTGGACATCACAGAACAAGAAGAAACCTCTCAACAACAAGAAATCAATGAAGATTCTCAGTCACAGGCCCCTGGGGTGGTCTCTCTAGCAGAAACTTCATCTGGATTCCATCTCCAGCACTCCAGCACACCTACACAACAACAACTTTCCCCCACTCAGGACCTTCACCCCAAAACCTATGCTGGCAATTACCCCTCCTCTGCACCACCATACTTTAACAGTAAGAAAGCATATGCTAGGGATGACACCCCGGCCAAAAGAGGTAAGACTTTCTCTCCTTTGAATACAATTTTGGCAGCTAAAAAATTTATTTTCTCTCAGCAGAGATCCAAACAAAACAGGTTCCTTCTCCTGGCTGAACCTGAAAACCCTGTGGAAGTTTCTGAATCGGGCCCTGAGGCTCCTGCTACCAGTGCTGAGGGTCCGGCTCCCAGTACTGAGGTTCCAGAAATCCCTGTTTTAAACCCTCTTCAAGATATACCCCACCATGTGGCACAGGTAAGTCCCACAAAGAACCAGAAAAAGTCCTCCAAGTCTAGGAAACCTGCTAAATTAGACAAACAGGGAAAATCTAGCACTTCAGCTAATGAGACCTATTTAACTCAGTTAAATACTATCATGACTAGATCAAAAAGCACTAATGATGTTTCTCTAAGAATAGCACAACTATAAAAATAAAATTCCTGGTTTGGAATCTCAGAGGAATGAACACTTCTATGCTTAGACTTTCTAATCTAATCACTAGGCACAACTTTGAACTTCTCTGCATTATTGAACCTAAGCATGATAACATGCAATGTGAACATTATAGACAACCACTTCATTATGACAATTGCATGTATGCCAGTAATGGACAGATTTGGCTTTTTTGGAATACAACCTTATCATTATCTGTTAAAGCTGATAATCTTCAGTTTCTAGCTGTAACTTTGGACTCTCTGACTCTCAATAAAAGCATGGATGCATTTTTTGTTTATGGTCTGAGAACTAGAAATGGTAGGAAAGATCTATGGTCTGACCTTAGGTCTTTTGTTCGCTCTGAGTCAATTTTTATTGGAGATTTCAATGCTATTACATCTATAAACGAATATAAAGGTCCTTCTACTCCCAAACTTGGTAGTATGAAGGACTTTAATGAGTTTATTAATGTAATGGCACTGGATGAAATAAACACTGTTGGGAATTTTTTTACTTGGAGCAACAACAGACTTAGGAACCCTACTAGACAAAGGTTAGACAGAGGGCTATGTACATCATCATGGTCATCCACTTTTCCTGATTCTTCTATTCAAGTTTTAAATAGAGCTTCTTCTGACCACAATCCTATGATTCTTTCCATTGGCAGTGATATTCAATCTGTCCCTAGGCCTTTTAGATTTCTGAATACTTGGTATAAAAGGAAAGAATTCAGGGATGTTATCAAACAGAACTAGAATCTTCCTATCCGTGAAACAGGAATGCTTGGCTTTTTTCTTAAATTAATAAGACTGAAGAAGGAGCTTAAAATTTGGAATAGGGACCACTTCGGTAATATCCATGAGAATGTGATTAAGGCTGAATCAGTTCTAGGTTTCCATGAATCTGAATATGATATAAATGCTTCCATTGAAAACCTGGTTAGAGTAAAAGAAGCTAAGGCCAGTTTGGTCAAAGCTCTCATAGAGCAAAAGAATTTTTGGAAACATAAGGCTAGGGTAAAATGGCTAAAGGAAGGGGACAGTAATACCAAATTCTTTCATACCTCTGTTAAAGAAAGAAAAAGTAGGCTTGGCATCACAAAAATTAAGAGCAGTATTAACCAATGGCTAGATAACATGCAAGATATTGAGAATGAAGCCATTAACTATTACAAGGATCTCTTAACTGAAGATAGTACACCTGATAGTAACCTGTTTCAATCTCATTTCTTAAGCCAAATCCCTAAATTGATCAACAGTGAAGACAATGCTAAATTGCTACAACCTGTTGTACTTTCTGAGCTTAAAGAAATAGTTTTTAGCCTGAACAGAAATGGAACTCCTGGTCCTGATGGTTTCACTCCCATTTTCTATATCAAATCATGGTATGTCATTGCCAATGATTTATTGTCTGCAGTACATGATTTTTTATCTAGCAGCAACATTCCTAGGGGTATCGGCAGCACCTGGATAACAATTATCCCTAAAAAGGATATTCCCGTGTCTTTCGATGATTATAGGCCAATAAGTCTTTCTAATGTTGTGAATGAAATCTGCTCTAAGGTGCTTATGGAAAGACTTAAACCCCTTATGCCCAGGATTATCTCTCCACAGCAAACTGCCTTTCTTAAAGGAAGAGATATCTCTGATAATGTTCTCTACCTTCAAGAAATGGTCAAATTTTTGCACAGGAAAAATAGAACTCCTAATTGTATTGTTAAACTAGACCTCAGGAAAGCATTTGATAGAGTTAAATGGTCCTTTCTATATTGTGTGCTAGCTAAATTTGGTTTCCATGCTAAATTCATTTTTAGTATAATGAAGAATCTATCACAGTCATGGCTCTCAATTCTGATAAATGGTAAGCCTGTGGGTTTTTTCCAAGCATCAAGAGGTCTTAAACAAGGTGATCCTCTCTCTCCTTTCTTGTTCAATATTTTTTCAGAAGCATTTAGCAGGAGCTTAGCTTTTATTTTTCAAAATGGTAAGCTAACCTACTATGACTTACCTGGTCAGGCTCTCCAAACCTCTCACCTCTCTTATGCAGATGATACAGTGGTTTTTCTTAAAGCCAATACTCAAACTTTGATTGGGTTTAAAGCCTTCTTATCTAAGTTTGAGGATACTACTGGCCAAAAGATAAACTACAACAAGAGTGATATTTTCATTAGTAGGCATGCTTCTGTTCATCAAATTACCTCTGTTCGGACAATTCTTGGCATGAAAATTGGTAAACTTCCTTTTAAATACTTAGGTGTCCCCATCTTTCATGGCTTTGAAAAAAAAATATTTTTCCAACCATTAATGGAACAGATTGATTCTAGGCTAAATAGTTGGAAAAATAAGTGGCTTTCAACTGGGGAAAAAATCACTCTCATTCAGTCATGCATTTATTCTATTCCACAACATATTTGGTCTATTCTTAAACCTTCAAAAGAGATTATTCACACCGTGGAGAGAAAACTAAGTAGATTTTTCTGGGGGGTGCATACCTAAAAGGGCATGGAGGAAATGGGATGCTCTCTGCTACCCCATTAAATAAAATGGCCTACGTGTCAGATCAATTCCCACCATCATTACCACCTGCTCAATAAAATTGTGCTGGAAATATCAAATTGCTGATGCCCCATGGACCTATTTTATTGCTTCTCTGCCACCCTCCTTTAGAACCTCATCAAATTGGAAAAGAATTTGCTATGTTAATGCATGGGCTGAGTCTCATTCTAGAGTGATAGTTGGTACAGGTTCATGTAATTTCTGGTCATCCAACTGGCTGGACTTATGTCCTGTTATGGATCTGTGTGACCAAAATCTTATTGACATTCCAACTGACTGTACAGTGGCTAATTTCATCTTTCACAAGGACACTCTTCTTCCTAAAATCTCCCCTTTTCTCTCACCTAATGTTGTCTCTCTTTTGCAGGGTGCAACACTCTCTCCACACAGACAGAATAGGTTAATATGGAAACCTGACAAAAAAGGAAGTTTCTCCTTTCAGTCTACATATCAATTGCTCAGATCACAAAGAGGTAATATTGCCTCAATTCAGCACCTCTGGAATCCAAGGGTTTCAAAGAAAGTCTCAGTTTTTATGTGGAGATTAATTAACTCTTTCCTCCCGTTAGATAATGTTTTGAAAAAGATGAGTTTTTGCATGCCTTCAAGATGTTGTATGTGCTATCAGCATGAGGAATCTCTAGATCATTTGTTTAATTCCTGTCCTTTTGCCATTCACATTTAGAAGACAGTGCACGAGTTTATGGGTATTAGGGATAGAATTTTTCCATCCATATGGGAAAGACTGTCATGCTACCTCACATATTCTGGCCTCAACTCTTTACATTCCTTGATCATTAAATTAGCACCTTCAATAGCTTGCTGGAACCTCTGGAAGGTCAGGAATAAATATCTGTATGACAACGTGCCTCCACTGACCAGCTTTGTTGTTTCACAGATCAGGGGTCAGATCTTCTATTCTTTCAGTGCTAAACCTGTTTATGTTTCTTCTGTTTTTGACTTGGGTATTGCAGATCACTCCTTTCTTCCTCTAATCAAATCTGCCCCTAAGCCAAAAATTTTTAAAATTGATTGGTCTAAACTGTGCATAGGTTTTAAAGTTAATGTTGATGCTGCATGGTGTGGTCTTTCTAAAAAGTGTGGGCTTGGTATGATCATCAGAGATAATAGAGGTGGTTTCATTGATGCACATAGGAAGTATACAAATGCTGAAACTCCTCTAGAAGCAGAACTTAGGGCAATTTTATTTGCTCTTCAGAGGCTGCTGGTTGCATGCTATTCAGTTCCTATCTGTATTGAATCTGATTGTCTTAATGCAGTCTCCTTTGTTCTGAACCCATGCTCATTAGACATTGTTCCAGTTGGATGGTGACATTAACCTTCTTCTGAATGATATTACCCTAACACATGTATATAGACAAGCTAACCAAGCTGCTAATAGCATAGCAAAATCATTTATCCAAGCTCAATCCTGTTCAAACCTATCTTTTAGTTCCCTATCTAACACTGTACAGGGACTGATTAGACTTGATCAGATTGGTGTACCTACTATCAGAATTGCAACTTGAACGGATGCTACTGATCTTACTTGTTTTCTGACAGGATGCTGACCAAAGATCTCGAGGGATGCTAACCAAAGATCTCGAGGGATGCTGACCATGATGAGCTCAGAAGATCAATTTCTGGCTCAGAAGATCAATTTTCAGCTCAGAAGATCAATTTCCGGCTCAGGAGTTTCTCCTTTCCAGCTCACTTTTTAATTCTAGCTCCACCTTTTGACTAAATTGTGCTTCATTTTATACGATCACTAAATTGTTCGAAGGTACGGAGCTAAAATTATTGGGTGAACACAGAAACCTACTGCATTGATTTTGGCTGATCAGATGGTTCGAGACCTCGAGGGGGTTCGAGACCTCGAGGGGTGGTTTCGGGATCCCGAGGGACCGTTCGAGGCATCGACCTCGAACATGTGGATCTCGGCGGTTCGTTACCTCGAGGGGCTAGAGATATCGAGAACTCGCACATGGTGGATCGAGGAGTTTCAGCGGTTCGAGACCTCGAGGGGTGTTTCGAGACCCCGAGGTGATCGAGGCCTCGAGGGGTGGTTTGGGACCTTGAGGTGTCTTTCCGAGACCTCGCAAATGGTGGGTGAACAAAGAAACTTACTACATAGATTTTGGCTGATCACATGGTTCGAGACCTCGAGGGGTTTCGTGACCTCGAGGGTTTCGAGACATTCGTGACCTCGCACATGGTGTTTCGAGGAGTTTCAGCAGTTTCAAAGACCTCGAGGGGGGTTTCGAGACCCCGAGGGATTCGAGGACTCGAGGGGTGATTCGGGACCTCGAGGTGTCTTTCCGAGACCTCGAGGGGTTCGAGACATTGCAGCAGTTCCGAGACCTCGAGGGGTGTTTCGAGACCCCGAGGGATTCGAGGCCTCGAGGGGTGATTTGGGACATCGAGGTGTCTTTCCGAGACCTCGCAAATGGTGGATGATCAGATGGTTCGAGACCTAGAAGGGGTTCGTCACCTCGAGGGGTGGTTTCGGGACCCCCGTGAGATGGTTTCAGCATCGAGACCTCATAAATGGTGGATCGAGGAGTTCGGCGGTTCGAGACATCGAGGGTTTCGAGACATCGAGACCTCGCACATGGTGGATCGAGTAGTTCGGCGGTTCGAGGCCTCGAGGGTTTCGAGACATCGAGACCTCGCAATGGATCGAGGAGTTTCGGCGGTTCGAGACCTCGAGGGATGTCGAGACCCCGACGGATGGCTCGAGGCCTTGAGGGGTGTTTCGTGTTCCCCGAGACCTCGCAATCGTATCCTAAATGGACTGTGACAGTTAGTACCTGTATCAGGAGGTTCGTGACCTCGTACTTTTTTATTACACACTAACATAGGTTAGTACTATTCTTTTGGAATCAACTAGGGTTGGTTCGAGAGTGTTCCAACTCTCATATGTATCTCATATGATCCAAACTTAACGATTGCTACCTGTATTTTGTGAATGTTTCTTTTTAATGGTTTAGGGGGGGCCAAATAAAATTCCCCTCCATCTCCGGATGGTTTCATTTAAAAAAAAAAAAAAAAAGTTGTCTTTGTTGTGTTCAAAATATTGAGGGAGGAATACAACAACAATTTCTTATCATCGTTGATATCAGAGATCAAAGAATACAACGGCAAAGACCCTTTTCTTCCATGGCTCCGGTAAGCAAAGGAATCAATCATTCTCAATCAACTGTTCTTTCCTTTTTGTATTTAATGGTTCAGCCTATTTGTACAACAGAATACGCGAAATGAAGGATACGATTCCTCTCATGTTTCTAAAAGAGAAACTACATCGGGTTCTGTAGAAATGCACCTTGACATTCCAAACCGAACGCCACTACGCCAACGACCCGCACTACCTTTGCATTTGGCTGCAATTGGCAGTTGTACTGAATTCACTTGACTAGAAATTGAGAACTTTTCATTTCAATGCGATTTGATTATTTTAGTTTGATGGGAGGTTTGACTTGAGGATAACTGATTTGGGAAGTTATTTTGTGTAGAGGGACCTTGTGGATGACCCAAAACCTATCCTGAAAACGATGAAGGAAAACCGCATTGGGTGAAGAAGTCACTTTACTTCTAGGCTTATGCCCTGTATTTTGAGAAGATGAAGAAGTTTGAGTCAGCATAGAGGATGCATCATTTGGGAGTCTAGAAGTAAGTCCGAGCATTATAAAATTGTGCATTTTATGATGTTGTTATTGTAGGAATACTATGTTGTTGTTTTAATACTAACGGTTAGTTGATTGAAGATATGCTAGAGGAATACTATATTGCTGTAGCAATCACTAGTGGAGCGAGGGGTCATTAAAGGTGGCTTTATCGGATCAGAGAAGTCACTTTCAAAATGCCTGCTCTAGCCGCGCCGTTGGTCGTCGCCAATTGAAGGCGGTTCCACGAACCACCTTAAAAAAATGAAATTAAAGGCAGTTCAGAACCGCCTTTAATTGCATTTCTGAACCGCCTTTAAAAGGTTGGAGGAACCGCCTTTAATAGGTTCCGAACTTGGAAGGAGGTTGGGTTCCTTCGGCCCTGGGTGTTGTTCCGAACTCGGAAGCCCCATTCAAGGCGGTTAATAACCGCCTTTAAATCCCCAGTTGAACCAACTTTACTTGAAAATTCATGTAACATAATAACTGCCTTTAACATAATACACAAAATGCCCAATTCAATTTTTCAATTGAACTAATTTTCTTCTTCAATTTCCTCTGCTAACGGCTATATTTTTCTTCATCGGAGTGTCATCCTTCCGCTGCTATGGCGGCTCCGCCGTCTGGTAGCGGTGGCCACGGGGGAGGAAAATCCTTTCTTCAGGCCCTCGCTAACCGCCCACCGCCCCTACGTGATTCCCTCCCCTCAAACCCGGAGATTTCGCCCAAAGTCCAATTCAAAGGGGAGATCGCATGCCTTGTCACGCGCAAGGATGCTGAGACTCTTGCCTCCCACTACTGCAACTCTCTGATTGGTAAGTTTGCCCGTGGAAAGCCGACGATGATCCAACTAAATAGTGCTTTCAATTCTGTAGGCTTCAAGGGCAAGTTCCAGATTGGCTCGATTGACTATCGTCACATTCTCATCCGATTCCACGAAAAGGAAGATTATCAACGATTCTGGCTTAAAGGACAGTGGACTCTCAACAATGCCCAGATGAAGGTCCTCAAATGGACTCCTGATTTTTCACCGGAGGCAGAATCGTCGATCGTTCCGGTATGGGTATCAATTCCCCAAGTTCCAGTTTACTTTTATAACTCTTCCATGCTTGAGATTATTGGGAACCAAATTGGAAAATTTATCAAAGTTGATGCTGCTACTGAGGCACTGACTAGGCCTTCCTGTGTCAAAATGTGTGTGGAAGTTGATTTAAAGAACAAATTACCAACACATATTAGAGTGGGTATTGAAGAGGAGGGAAATGAATTTAATGTACGCAAATTACCCCTAGAATATGAGGATATCCCACCCTACTGTTTTCATTGTAAATGTATTGGTCATGAGGACAACTATTGTGTATATTTACACCCTGAACTTAAGAGAACTTGGACAAAAAAACCAGAGTTCAAAATACCTGAGGCTCATCAGATTAACTCATCTCAACTAGAGTCTCTTAAAGCTGGGAGTTCTGGAATGTCTATTTTGGAAAAACAGAAAAACTCCCAAGCCCAGAAAATGGTATATGTTCCTAAGAAAGTCCCTAATATTGAGCAGGACACCAATAAGACTAATCCTTCTGGTTCTGTTCCCCTATTAGCTCCCCATAGCTTACAGATTCCTGATCCTGTGACAAATGGATCTGTTCCCTCAATGATTTCTGATCCTGTGACAAATGTTTCTGTGCCATCTGGTTCTGTTCCCCAGCTGGCTCTACAAACTACAATGATTCATGATGCTATGACAAATGATATGCTAGATCATAACACTAAGATTGATGCTATTAACTGCACTAATGAGATGCCATATCATGATCTGAGCCAAATACTGATAATAGAACAAGACAAGGAGAACCAACAGCTTAATAAGGCAACAATGGTTCCTCCCCTCCCTCCCCCTCTGGAGATGACAGGAAAAAATAAGGTTTCAAATTCATGTACTACTCAAAATGATCTGGTAATCTCTGGAGAAGTTCTACCCTTGTATGGGGACACTTCCCCTGCTGCTCCTTCCTCTGGTTATAGTCCAATTAGGCAGATAAACAAGATATCTCAATCTGATCCTACCAACCGTAGGAAAACCTTTGCAAAGGATGATCTGTATGGTAAGCGAGGTAGATCTTTCTCTCCTTTTAATTCCATTATTGCTGCAAAAAACTTCATCTTTTCTCAACAGAAACATAAGCAAAATAGGTTCTCCCTTTTGGCTGATGAAGCATTGAATGAAGACCTGCACATTAGGGAAGATCCTTTACAAAGTGGCACACTGGAAGTAGTTTCATCCTCAGCCTCTCCAGGTACTATGGAGGACCTGAGCCATAAGGTTAGTCCCTCCACTACTCATCATGGTAAGGAAGGATCTGATAGTCCTCAAATGAAGCAATTAAAAAAAGGTAAAGAATCCTTTTTCTCACAAAAAAACATTATAATGACCAGATCAAAAAGCTCCTCTGATGTTTCTCAATGAATTGTACATCCACCAAGCTTAAAATGTTGGTCTGGAATATTAGGGGCATGGATACATCCATATTAAGGCTTTGTAATCTTTCTCAAAGACATAATTTTGACCTTATCTGCCTAATAGAGCCTAAACATGATAATTCCCAATGTGAGTCATATAGGCAGAAACTAAAATTTGATTTCTGTTTCTCTGCTAATAGTGGCCAAATCTGGTTATTCTGGTCATCAAATCTAATCCTAAAGGTTAATACAGATAACCTGCAATTTCTAGCAGTAAACTTGAGTAGTATAAAGCTTAATTGCCCAATGGATGCTTTCTTTATCTATGGACTTAGGACCAGAAATGGAAGATTACCCCTTTGGGCAGACCTTAGTTCCTATAGCCATTCTGAATCTTTATTTATAGGTGATTTTAATGCCATTTCTTCTATCACTGAGTATAAGGGACCATCATCTCCAAATTTAGGTAGTATAAGGGATTTTAATGGTTTCATAAATGGTTTGGCTTTGGAAAATATCAACACCTCTGGTAATCTGTTTACTTGGTCAAATAATAGATTAAGATCTCCCACAATAAAAAGACTGGATAGAGGTTTGTGCACCCAATCTTGGTCTTCATGTTTCCCTCAATCCTCTATCCAGATTCTTAATAGAGCAACCTCGGATCATAGCCCTATGCTATTAACTGTAGGAAATGATTCGCCCTCTTGCCCAAAGCCTTTTAGATTTCTTGATACATGGTTTAAGAGGAATGAGTTCAATGAAATCATCAAACAAAATTGGGAAATTCCTGTCAACAATACTGGAATGTTAGCCTTCTACCTTAAATTAATTAGACTTAAAAGGATTCTAAAAATCTGGAACAAAGAAAAATTTGGTAATATTCATGATAATGTGATTCAAGCTGAACTTGCAGTACAAACTCAAGAGTCTCTAGCTGATGTTTCAGATTCTTTGTCAGATCAGGTTAAGTTGAAAGAGGCTAGAGCTAGGTTAGTTTTGGCTCTATCTGAACAAAATATTTTTTGGAAACATAAGGCTAAACTTAAATGGCTGCAAGAGGGAGATAACAATACTAGTTTCTGCCATAACTCGGTTAAGGATAGAAATAACAGACTGAAAATAACAAAAATCAGGAGCAGAAATGGATTGTGGCTAGATAACCCTAATGATATTGAAATGGAGGCTATTAATTACTATCAGGAACTCCTGAGTGAAGAAGCTGCAACTCTCAGCTCTCCTTTTCAATCTCATTTTCTTAATCATATCCCATCTCTAGTGACTGAGTCAGATAATGAAAAGTTACTCAGGCCAGTCTCCCTTGATGAACTTAAACAGATTGTTTTCAGCCTGAATAAGTCTAGCAGTCCTGGTCCAGATGGTTTCACTGCAAAATTTTATATTAAATCTTGGAACATTATTGCTATAGATCTTCTTAGTGCGGTTCAGGACTTCCTATCTTCATCCATTATGCCTAGAGGTATAGGAAGCACATGGATTACTATTATCCCAAAGAAGAAAACTCCAATCTCCTTTGATGATTACAGGCCTATAAGTCTTTCTAATGTGATTAATAAGATTTGCGCTAAGGTGCTTATGGAGAGACTTAAAGATATAATGCCTAAATTAATTTCCCCTAACCAAACAGCATTCCTTCAAGGTAGGGACATTTCAGATAATGTCATCTATCTACAAGAAATGGTAAGGCTGCTCAATAGGAAGAAAAGGGAACCTAATTGCATAATGAAATTAGATCTTAAAAAGGCTTTTGATAGGGTTAGATGGTCTTTCTTATATAAAGTCCTTGCTAAATTTGGTTTCCATCCAAAATTCATCTTTTCAGTTATGAAGAACCTGTCTCAAGCATGGTTCTCTGTTATCATTAATGGCAAGCCTTGTGGTTTTTTTCAATCTTCTAGGGGTATTAAGCAAGGGGATCCTCTTTCCCCTTTTCTATTTAATATTTTCTCTGAGTCTTTTTCTAGGAGTATGGCCTACATTTTCCAAACAGGTAAGATCTCATCCTATGACCTGCCAGGTAACCCTCCTAAAATCTCACATCTTTCATATGCTGATGATACTGTCATTTTCTTTAAAGCTAATAAACTAACTTTGATTAGGTTAAAAGCTTTCTTATCTACCTTTGAAGAAGTCACGGGCCAATCTATTAACTATAATAAGAGTGATATTTTTATCAGCAAACATGCTACTGCTCAAAGGGTAAATCAGATTAAGAGAATCATGGGAATGAAAATTGGCACTTTTCCATTCATGTATCTAGGTGTTCCAATCTTCTCTGGTGCTTTAAAGAAGATCTATTTTCAACCTCTATTTGAGCAAATTGATAATAGGATTAACAATTGGAAAAATAGATGGTTGTCTACAGGAGGTAAACTAATTTTAATTGAATCCTGTATCTACTCTATCCCTCAACATATCTGGCAAGTAATTAAGCCCACAAAACTGATTATCTCCTCCATGGAGAAAAAACTGAGCAGATTCTTTTGGGGAGATAATGAACAGAAACCAAAAAGAGCATGGAGAAAGTGGACTGCATTATGTGCATCAACTGATCAAAATGGTTTGGGCTTTAGAAATATTAGAACTATTGTTAAAACTTGTTCAGTTAAGCTGTGGTGGAAATTCCAGATGGCAGATACATTATGGTCTCACTTGTTGGCTAACCTCCCTCCATCTTATAGAACATCTCCTAACTGGAAAAGAATCTGTTCAGTGCATTCTTGGGCTGAACCTAACTCAAGAGTAATAATTGGAAATGGAGAATGTAACTTCTGGAATTCCAATTGGTTGGGAACTGGAATGATCTCTGATTTATGTGATCAAAATAGCATAGCTATTGATGATAATTGCTCTGTTGCTGAGTTTATACAAAATAAACCTAGCTTTCTCCCTTTAATTCAACCATTCCTACCACCTCACACTACTCTTCTCTTGCAGGAATCAAGAACATGGCCACATAGACCTGACAGACTGATCTGGAAGCCAGGATCCAATGGTAACTTCTCATTCAAAGCCACTTATTTGTTACTATGTAACAATTCAGGTCAGTATGCTTCTCCAAGTCATTTCTGGAATTCCAGATTTGAGAAAAAAATATCTGTGTTCATGTGGAAAATGACAAATTCACTGCTTCCTTTTGATAATATTCTTCAACATCTAAGAATTAATCTGGCCTCTAAATGCTGTATGTGCAACTTACATGTGGATGATCTGGATCATTTTTTCAACTCCTGTGAGTTTGCTTTGAAAGTCTGGAAATATATTCATCAGTTTATGGGAATTAGAGATAGATTTTTTCATTCTGTGTGGCACAGATTATCTGTTTATCTATCCCTCCCCACTCTTTCTAAATTACATACCACCATTGTTAGAACAGCAGCAATCTACACTTTCTGGAACTTATGGAAGATGAGAAATAGTTTCATCTTTGATTCAGTTAAGCCCTCTGCTTCTATTGTTCTTGACCAGATCAGAGATCAAATCTTCTTTTCTTTCTCTGCTAAACCAGTATACATATCTTCTCCATCTGATCTCAGCATTGCAAACCACTCTTTTCTTCCTCTCATTAAGACTCCCCCAAAGCCAAAAATCTGGAAAATTGTATGGATCAGGCCATCAACTGGTTTTAAAGTTAATGTAGATGCAGCTTGGTGTTCTAAGACAAATAAATGTGGCCTCAGCATGATCATAAGAGATTGTAGAGGGTGTTTTCATGAAGCATATACATCTTTTACTGATGCAAAGTCTGCTCTTGAATCTGAACTAAAAGCTATTCTGTTTGCTATTCAATTCTGTGACTCTTTGTCTAGTGTATGTATGGAATCAGATTGTCTTAATGCGGTGCTATATGCAAATGATCCATCAAAATCACCTTGGCAGCTGTTTAACTTAGTAGATGAGATCCATCTCTCTTTAAGGGATATTCGCATTATGCATATTTTCAGGGAAGCAAACCAGGTAGCACATTCTCTAGCAAAGACATGCTTCTCACAAAAATGTAACTTAGTTTTTTCTCAATTCTCATTGCTGCCTAACCAAGTACAAGGACTAATTAGACTGGACCAAATGAACACTCCCTCTGTGAGAATTGATCAATAGTTGGAAGCTACTGTTTTCTTACATGTTTTTCCATGGCAGGACAAAGATTGGATCTGGTTTTCACTGCTGGACTCTGATATTGAACAAGTTTGGATGCTACTAACTTCCTATTTTTTGGATGCAGGTTTTCACAATGCAGGTTTTTAGGATACCCTCCCTAAGGATATCCTAAACAAGCTCGGATGCTACTAACTTCCAATTTTTTGGATGCAGGTTTTCAGGATGGTCACTATGGATGGATCAAATCAAGCTCCAGCTCAGAACAAGCTCACAGGAATCATTAAATCACTCAAGCTCAACTCAAGCTCACCCGAGTAGGATCCGATGACACACCGGAGGCCATAATACCAGGTTGCTGCGAGCAACATTAGGTTTCAAGTCTATGTTGCTCTACTGCATCCTTTTCGCTTCAACAACCTATACACGGCTCTCAAGATCCTAAATGAGCATGCTATGGTCAGCACTGATCATCCAATTTGGAGTAGGTTGTTCATCAGTTTTGAGTAGGGAAATGAGAAAGCTCATCAGTTTTTTCTTCTTTCCACTACAATTTGCTAGTTTTCACTTGTTTTTTGCAAACTAAGAGACTATGTTTATGGTTGTTCTCTCTGACTGACCTGTGTCTCGACGTCGATTCACTAACAAGTTCGAGAGTACATCCTATAGCATCCAAATACTCTAGTTCATTCTTTTGGAAGCAACTTATGGTTGCTTCAGGAGCAATCCGCTCAGTCTGTACATTAACTTAGCCTTCTGGCTTCTTTATTTTGTTTTATTACGGCTCGGGAAGGCCAATATAATTTCCCCCATCTACGATGGTTTCATTTAAAAAAAAAAAGAAGATATACTTGTAACATAATAAATGAATATATTGTACTTGGTCACAATAATCTATAGAAAATGCTTACTAAGAAATATTCTATAGATAGGAATAGAAATGCACACAATTCTATTCTGAACTATCACTACATACTAATGTATCTAAATTGTGTTACTATACCAAGTTGGGGTTTCCAAGAGAGCGAGAGCGGTTGATAATGAGATGCCCTGCCAAAATATTCCTTGCGTTGTTGATTTCTTCTTTTTGAATAGAGCCTCGTTGCCTTTGGAAACACCTAAGAGTTTCAAGATATTAGCAAATACGAATTGGACATTGAGAAACAAATAATGTTTAGGGGAGCGAATGTACAATTACCTTGTGTATTTCAAGAAAATCATCATTTACACCTTCTATGCACTCTATTGCATACAACATTACGTAGTAGCCATATTCCAACATTTGGGCTTGTTTCTTGTACTGAGTGAAAACCACATTAAACTTGTAAGGTATAGAAATACCTAAATAAATCACTTTGGAAAAAGAAAAGAAATTGTACTAATTTATACCTTGATTTCCACCACCCCATATTTCATTCCATCAACTTCACAAGTGTCCTTCATAGCGGACTCCAAAATCTTGAAGAATGCTTCCGATGGTTGGAAGTGCAATGGGTCCATCCCATACACCCATTTCTTTTCTCGAACAATCACGATCAATCGTCAATGATCTCTAATCAATTTTTTTTAATAATTTCAATAAAATAGCTTAACTTATGTTTGTAAACATAATTTTGATTGTTACTATGACCTTTCAATGTAGGGCGCAATGACCAATTTTTATCCCTCCTCCCAAGATTTTTGCGAATGTAATCAATTATATCCCTTGTACATCCAATTTGTTGAGTCATCACCGGACACATGTATCTAACCCATGCCTTCTTTTGATTGTACATAAAATACAAGTACCTTGCAAATAAGAAAATTTTTTACATAAGTTGTAAACAATGTGACATTAATAAATAGTGGACAAGAAATAAATGTATATATAAATAAATGTTTTACAAGATGTATACGGACATTAGCGTCTGATTAACTTGCTCACATTTTCATAAGTCTTTGAAATCACTCCATAGCATGATGTTATCTTGTTTTTCCCCAAATACGCAATCATTGCTTGAAAAATATTGAGTCTAGTTCAATTCATATGGTAGAAGTAAATTGTTTAGCACACGTACCAAGTGTGGTGAGTCTTTCGGGACTTGTCCTCTTGGAACCGATTGTCTAATTTTGTCCGGTGTTGTTTGGACCGGTTTGGGTGTTTTGTGGACCGCTTTTGGTGTAGCTTGGACCCCTTTAGACATGTGGATTTCAAATGTTGATCCTTTATAGGATCGGCATAAATAAGTCGACGCAACCACAAAATAAACATTCCTAGTGCTGCCCCGATATTTTTGTTTTCGCCGGCCGGAATAGGCAACGAAGCGCCCTTCACCAACACCTTTTCCAAAGAAACTCTTGACAAATCTTCTGCAATTGGTACTGTGTGATGATATCTCATTAACTCATGCTACGTAGAGTGGTCTACCATCTATGTCTCGATCAATGTATAATTCACACATATGAGAACCCTAAATCGCACTAATTGCATTTGTCAACCATTTCAACAATATTAGGATGAACGATATCAAAAGGTTAATTGTGTACATTTTTATCACTTGAGAGGATTGCCTTGTCGAGGTTGTCGGCCTCATCATTAGGAGTTTGAATGATTGCCTTTTTATTTACCTCAACATCCTTGGGAGAATGGTGTGATCCTCTTGATGGCGGTGTCCAATCGGGTGTCAAATCATCTAAAGTTCTCAGGAATAGCAAGGCCGGTGTGTTAGATCAACTTTTGAATGAGAATGTGTAGTTGCTCAATTTGTTTCTCTTATTAAAGGGGATTTTTTTTTTGCAAAGTTTGTATCCGTGATGGTTGTGCACACTTATAGTACCAAGTAATCTCAAACGCCTCTCTTTGGGTTATGAACCCTCCCACTCCCCTAATACGCCCCACATGGTTGGGTTTTTGTGTAGCCTCAACAAGTATGTCTTTCTTAAATGTGGGTATGGATTCTCCCTCCAATTCACCATTCTTTAATTTTTCCTAACCATTACAATGATTGGATTTCATTGGCTAATATGAAAGGGAAATAGGGTAGAGAAGAAAAAAATTAAGGACGTGAAAATTTACCACTCTTTCTGCAATTTCTTTTTCCTCCTCCTTCTTGTATATACCCTCACTGTTTTTTCGTCCTTTGAGGAACAAATCATACCGATCAATATCATTCACATCCATTGGTCTTACACTTTCCCTTGCCTCATTTTCGCTCATCCTGGGCTCGATTGCAATTTGGACATATTTTTCAAGATGTTCTTCCACTAATTGCATTGCCGTTATTCCATACCCCCCACAGCTTAAACGATGAGGAACTACATTCAAACTGGCTAAGCGTTGTTTTTCTTTTCTATGTACCCTATGTTAGAGACAAGTCAACACTAAAGACACCATTATCTAAATACTCTGTAAATTAATTTTTTGATTACTAACATTAGAATCATTCTCCAACGCTCTTCTCTTGTGGATCTCCCAACTATTTGGTTCAATGTGTGTGCACGTTATCCACGGTCAATCACCCTTCTCCGATGAAAGAATGTAGTCTCTGGACTAAGTATATTTGTGTTCCCGCCAACTCTTGCACATCATGGTCATTGCCTTCTTTCTTAGAAATGCCATATCCGGGCAATCAATTTTGAAAGGTCTCTAAAAGGGTTTAGAATGATGGGATTTAAAATAAGAGGAAAGTTAATATGTTCATTAATAGATGCGAAAAACACTATGGCCATAAAGGGTACCTTGAATTCCATCCATAAGGTCTCCTTATAGTCATTTGGCACCTCATGCCAACTATCATACTTGATGTCGACCCTTGTTCTTCCTATCTTTGCCACCCAACTAGACCACTTTGCTTGTTCTTTGGACAAACACGTTGCCGATTTGATGAAAACAAATGTTGTCAACTCTTTCCTAGCCATTCTACGTTTTAGTGCTCTACAATGAGTTTTGGTTATTCCTCTTTCCCCGAACACATCATCGCCATTGCCACTAAATCCCAATTCCAAGAGTTGGGATTTCTATGAGCGTGATGGATCATCATGAGTCTGTTTCTTAGACATTTTTATCCCCTACAATAAAAACTTCCTCTTCGTTCTATGAAACTAACTTCATAAAACATAGCTAGTGAATTTCTAATCCCAAAATCTGTTACTTGAGCTACAAACAGCCCTCACTATAAAAATCACAAAATGTCATAACTCCTAGTGCTACCTACATCACATTCATTAGGTATTTACTTTATATAGAAGATTAAACTAGCATTTTTAACATTAACCCTAAAGAAGCAAAACAATGGAAAAAAAACATCTATCTCATTGAAGAAATCTAGAGTTTAGAAGCACCAACATTTACATCATACAAATGAGAGCTTCATCTTGCTCAAAGATTGCCAACCTACAAGTAGAATAATAAATAAGCTCCTATCCTATAACAATGGAGAAAATGTAGTGAAAATTTAAAAAAAAATGAAGAGGATAGAAGGTGTATTAATCATGAACACATACCTTTGATTTGTAGATGAAGAGAAATGGAGATGAAAAGATGGAAGAAATGGAGAAGAAAGGATGGAGAGGTTTTGGTGTAGTGGGAAATGGGGGGAAATTGCGGGTTTCATAAGGGTATTTAATACCCTTTTTAAAAACTGCCTTCAATTCTCTTTTTTCCGTATTACAGAGCTTTCAAACTCGGAAGCCATTCCTCCCTTCATCAAAAACCTAAGAATAGGTATCGAACTTATAACCTTTGTCAGTATTTTAAAAAACCCAAATTATAGGATTCTATCGTTTTTCAAACAAAGAATCCCAAATTGAGCTCCCCTCGAACCCTAACCGCTGCATTTCCCTTAAATTCGTCAATCCCACAACAATTTTAAGGTCAAGGCACACTAAGAAAAGCATCGGGGTGGCGAGTGATCGTAGTCATTAACCGTTCACCGAGATTGGGGAGTCAGAGCAATTTCACAATAAGAAAGCTGAGGATAGGTATTTTGAATATATCATGCGTAAAGTCATTAATTCAAAGGTTATTAGGCCATCATCTATTGAAGGATTGAGTTTGCGCTACTTGTTTGATGGATTCAAAGTTCAACATCTAGAAAATTTGATGTGCTTAGAAGATAATATCTACCATGACGAGGTGATTCAATTTTATGCCAATTTAGGCCAAAGCTTTGGTAATGGGGATCATACGAAGGTGAATGTGAAAATCATAATAGTTAAAAAGTTTACAATCAACGAAGCCCTAGGATCGAGCTATACCTCCCCCAATAAATTGACAACCAAAAATGAGATCTATCACCAACAAAGTTGGCCATTGGTGACCGAATACACCCCATTAAACCCTTTAGAAATGGCTAGGAAATATTTTGGTCGAAGGGGAGCTATGCCGAGCCCGGTGGATAGTTATGACCTCGGGGTTCTAACAGTCGAGCAATGCCTAATTTATGAGTGGGTTGCGTGAATGTGTTGCCCATGGGTGGGCACACATGTGAGCCTACAATCGGTAATGTGATGCACTTCTACTACTTGATGGAGGGCATGAGGATAAACCCCGGGTACACCATACTTATGCACATGCTCAAGGCTGCAAATACGAAGAAGAATAAACTACCCTACGGTGGATTGATTACGGGAATGATTAAGAAAGCTAGAGGCACAAACCAAGATCGCCCTCAAAGACTTGAATACTATGATGTGGAGTGGTTCCAACAAAAAAACTTCCACCTCGGGGTTGACGGTAGAAGGGTGCAACGCATGATTCCGAGTCAAGCCACAAAGAATGCAAAAAAGGGCTAGGGATGAGGATGTTGATAGAGACGAGATTCATCTTCTCATAAGTTTATAATTTTTTTAGTATTAACGTATAATTGATATTGTTAGTGAAAATTATATGTTATGATTTTGAAAAAAATGTGTTTGTAATTTGCTTATGTTAATAGGTTCACAAAGTACTTGGAAGAGCCAAATTGCCCGGTACTTGAATTGAATATGTGGTGTCATGAAGCAAACCCGAGAAATGTTGGTTAGAGCAGAGGCACGACAAAATATTTACATGGAATCTCGGAGAGTACATCTTGTGCTAAGCAAAGATGAAGAGTCACCAACATTTGAGTAGGTTTTTTTGGAAAGCGAGGATAAGGTGGAGACAGAACCAAACCAAGAGGATAGCGAGGATCATCCCCAACAGGGTTGGATAAGCCCGGTACTTAAAGGTATAAAGAGATCATCCCCGACAGGGTTAAAGATAACTTTAAGATCGATCCGAGAAGGAAGGAAACAATCGCTTCGTGAATGCCTTAAAAAAGAATTCCGTCTCACTATGAACATCCTACGAAGAACAGTATCTGGCGATGTTTATGAGGGCATCAGAGCCATCACCATCGACAAGGATAACCGCCCAAAATGGGAGCCTTCTACTGTAGAGGAAGTGAAGGATGAGAAAATTGATATTGTTTTCCAGCAATTTGAACCAGAGCTGGACCTCAACATTCCAGAAAGAGACGATTGCAGATGGGAAGGCAAATACGAACACGCAGTTTCTTCAAAGTTCTGGTGATCACTGTGCGTACAAGTTTGTGCTTCTGTGATCTTGTGTCAGAAATATTGAGAGTGATTTGTATAATTATTATCATTTTCTCAAGTCAATATGTAATCGTTACAGATAATCTTAAGTCTTGCATTGTAGTCCTTTTGAATCTTATTAAGAGGCTAGTAAAACACAATAAAAGTTAGCTATGGAAACAGTGTTCGGTACCACAGAGGTAATATATGATCCGATATCAATGTAACGGAAAAAAAGAGGATAGCGAGGATCCATGAAGTCGTTCATATCATGGTCTAGTTTGTTAGTGAGAAGGAGAGAATAAAATATTTTCATCAAATGGTTTAATTTTGGAGTTTGTTGGATTAAAGTGTTGTTGGATTTATTTTTTTATCATGTGTTTGGATGATATGTAACTTAAATTTTTGTAAACCAAATGAATTCAAGATGTTTTGATATATTTTGATTTATATATTAGATAATTACGCGTTTAAACTTGATTTAGATAACATGGAAATTAAGGGAATGTGAAATGAATAATTGGGTCTAAATTATTTTTGATTTTGGAATGATTCTTGGGTTTTTTTTAAATGGAGCATGTTTGTTACGTGTCCGGAACTCATTCGTGTCCAAATAGAGCATTGTGGATGAAATTTGTTCCAAGTTCAGAACATAGGTTCCGAGCTCGTCCCCTTTTTCCGGCCCGAATTTGGAATAAAAAAAGCATAGCTTATTTTCATGAAAAATTAAGTTATGAGTTCGTGTGATAAATTGGCCCAATCAAGTTCAGAAAGACTATTTCGGCCGTTTGATAAATTGGCCCAATCAAGTTCCGGAATCGGAACACACTCTGTATTTTTTTTTAAATCCCTAAGTTGAGTCAAAACCCTCATATTGTTAATTTACAAAAACCCTACACCCATATCTGACCTCGGAGACAAAATTGCCTTCAACCACTCAACATCTGAGGCTAATTTTCTCAAAGAATGACAAAGGGAGGCTCATCACGCATCGCTCGCGCTAGATCGACCGGAAACAATCCCGAGTATGACAATGTGAAATTTGTTTCATTTAATGCTCAAAAGAGATATGAACTACTGCATTCTAGTAGAAAACCTGGTGCACTTGGGATGCTAAGATGAAAAGATTTTTCTGCCAACCAATCTGACTCATATCAACAAGTGTGAAACTGAAATCCTCAGTACGTTATCCATTGTTGAAATCCACCCACCGGGATTTTAAAATAGCAACTCGCATAGTGACATATTCCAGCTCCCAATATTCAAAATTGTGCCAAAATAAGATTGATCAGCATACAATGGATTAGTATGACTTCCACTAACGATATGCAAAGCTTCAGAAACTAGGGAGACTCCACTGTTCTGAGACACACTCTTATAATACACAGATTTTGTTGCAAACTTAAAACCATTGATGTCATATCCTCCGTAAAATAGAAAAGTACCAAGTGGTCTACGAGCTAACCATTTCACTTCCATTGGATGGTCTCCCACGTCTACGTGTTCACTTAACCGGGACAAAAAAGTACCACTATGTAATTCCAAGACCTGAGCTTCATTAAAATTAGGGTTCCGGACTCTAATGGCATCCATGTGAGTCTCTATCTATGGGACAACGTATTCACGATTGCAAAGAACATAAAGATGGGTGGTACTGAAATCTTCTGCATTAGGGCTTAGCAGTTTTCCCTGCCTAACCCCATAACCTTCCAACCGCCCCTTGTGTCTATGAGTTGGGACCCCAATGGAATCGACCTCCTTCAAATAATTGGTACAAAACTTGATGACCTCCTCTGCCACATAGCTCCGTACAATACTTTCATCGGGCATGTACCGATTCATCACAAAATGTTTGAATATTTTCATATACCTTTCAAACGGGTACATTCACCTAAGAAATACATTACAACAAAGCTTTATCTCTCGGACTAGATGAACACACAATTGGACCATACTGTTAAAGAATGATGGTGGAAATAAAATTTCCATCCGGCACAAAACTTTAAATCATTTACTGCAAAAGGTCAAACTTCGGCACACTAATGTTTTAGCTACAAATGGACTTGAAAAACAAACAAAACTTCGTAATGCATATTCCTGCATGTGATGGAAATGACGATAAAATTGCGATGATGGTCATTTCCTGCATTAGATTGTGACAATCAAGAGACTTCAACCCCACAAGTTTCAACTCCTCACTGGCACGAGCCGTGGGATCTGGTATTATGTGCGTTAACTCATTTTGTGCAGACTGTGGCATCTGGTACGGTCTGCGTCGTCTCCTTTGGCATGGACCGTGGCATCTGGCGCGGTCTGCGTCGTCTCCTTTGGCATGGACCGTGGCGTTTAGCGTGGGCTACAAACAACATCCTTGTTTTTGCACTTTTTATTCACGGGACATGACGTTTGGGGGCTAACCATCGTTAGAAACCTCATTTTTCTCGGTAATTTGGCATGGGCCTCTTAATTCTTCTTATTCCACCAGAGTCTTGACATTTTACACTAGAAGCCGCGTGTGCCGTCGATAACGGGATGGTCTACGCCATACTTAGGCATTTTTAGTGACTTTGGAATTTGTGCGCATGGGGCATGGTCTGCGCTGGGCCTTGGCATAGTCTGTGCCAAAGACATTTGGTGCAGACCATGTCGTCTGGTGTGGGCCGTTAGTGCCATCCATGAGCGGTCCATGCCAACCCGTTTGTGCCTTGGCTGACTGAACTTCTTTCCTTCACTACGGGTGAATCGTTAGTTCGATTTGAGAGTTCTAGTAGTCAATTTTATAGCACTCAAGTAGAAGCATCCAATGGAACAAACCATGGATGCTGATTCTTCTTGGATCAATCTCATAACTTGGTGCAACTCATCGGACCATGATTTACAGTTTCTTCACTGGTTGCCTTGAACTCCAATGCCGCCAATCTTTGGCTCCAACCTCCTTCTACCATGATTTAGTGTCTGTAGCCTTCGTCTACTACCATTCAAGGTGTGGATGGCCTTCAACATCTTCTACCATCCTTGCAAATGGCCTTTTATACAAAATGTGACGTAAAGTACTCACAGGCGACCTACTAAGGAAATCACAAGGGAGATCTAGGTGCTCATGGATACAAGATATCCATTAGTACCAATTAAGTATGCAAAATGCAGGATTTAGACAAGGAAACCAAACATAATTGTCTAAACCCCTTGTCACGCAAACTCAACCAATGCTAGCAATCCAACATATAAAACAAGCCAATTCTTACACCAAATGCAACGGTTAACGCACGCTTAATGAAGCATGCCAGACCCCCACACTTAACCCTTTACTCTTCCTCGAGTAAATAAAGACAAGAAATGAACTAATAAAAATGTAGCGTGCAGACATAAGCTTACTGAGGCATTTAACTTATTCCTAGATTACCTTGTTTCCCCCAAAATAGTAAGAATCTCCCAACTCTCACACTCCCCGAAGAATACAAAGTAGTCGAACCATGATGTGTCCATTTTAGATGCATTATTTAGTAGTATTTAGGATCACTTTTGTGCTCTTTTATTATCGAGAGCTTGTGTTTTACCTTGAAATTCACTTAGGAGAGGCAAAAGCAACTTTGTACTCTTTTACCTTTTCTAAGTGGATTTTGTGTGACAAGGGAAGAACACGGAAGCAACGAAGACCGGAAGACATTGAAGACTATACTTTCGAAGACTTTTGGATACTCACTTCGAAGACATGAAGACCGGAGGCCGTTGAAGACCATTTTTGGAGCCGTTGAAGACTTGAAGATTGAGAGGGATGGCTATGAAGAAGACAAAGAAACAATGCAAAACTCTGGCTCCCATCACGACACCGTCGCGACACCATCGTGAGTCGTGACCAACACCGTCGCGAGTCGCGACGAACACGTCGCGAGTCGCGACCAACACGTCGCGAGTCGCGACCAACGGGCGGCCAGAAATCAACTTTATCTTCTTTGCACTATAAATACTACTCTCTTTCTTCTTCTTCTCCAGTTTTGCTCAGCCCATTTTCTCTGGGTTTTAGGGCTCCAAAACCCTTTGTTTTCTTCTCTTTCTTTTCTTTGTTTTTGTAGTTTAATTATGTCCCTTGTTATTCTAGAGTAGTTTTTGTTCTTGGGAGCAAAGGATTGAAGCTTCCATTATCTATGTAGCAAGAACTCATTTCTATCTATCTATTTGGTGTTTTTGCTATTGTGCTTTGAATGTTAATTGTTGATTCTATTAATGTTGTTGAGAGCTTGAGGATATGAATGCTTGTATGAATTGCTAGCTAGGGTTTGGGGGATTTGGGTTAATTTCCCCCCTGTTCTTGTTAGGAATGTATGAGTGTGAATTAGAGCTTTCGATTGTGTTAGTGCGTTGACAATGTGCTAGACGAATGTGATTGATGTTGAACTCTTCGTCATGTTCGTTTGTGTAGCAAACGAGAAGAGTTATATGCTCGTGGTCTATGAGTGGTCGCTCTTGACTAATCTCGTGTAATTGCATGAATTGGTTAAATGCTTAGTCACGGTGTAGTGGTCATAGGCATTGCCAAGATTGTTGGTCCTTCGTGCTAAATGCCACCAATGACACCTTGAGTCGTGGTCGCGACTCGGGAGTCATTGGTGAGGTTTGACGAGAGATGTGGAACTCACTCTCGCAAACTACGAACTAAGAAGGATAGGAGTTTAGTCTCCACGACAAGTAGTTGAAGTATTGAATAGATGATTTAAATTCATTCTTGAAGCATTTGTTATTTGGCGTTTATGTATTCTTGACGGTGTGTTTCACTGCATGTGTGCCATGAGTTGTTTGAGCATAGGTAGTGCTTGTGTGGTTGAATTGTTTAGGTGTAGGAACGTGACGAACTCCGTAGCGCCTTTGCATGAAGATCTATGATCATGAACTTAGAACTCCTTGTGATGTGTGTGTTGTGGTACTTGCTAGATGGGTATGTAAGTGTTGGGTCCTGAATGCTATATGATGGAATGTGTGAATGATTCGATGAACTACATTAGATTTGGAAGTGGATATCCGTTGCCCCCAAGGCATTTTATCTTTGTAGTTTAAAACCCCTTTTCTTTAGTTTCGTTTGATGATTAGCATAGTCACTTGACCTTGCTAGTTATCGTATCTTTTTATCTTTGTTAGTTTAGGAAACCAACCAACCAACCCCCCCCCCATTTACATGCTTTTATGTGTGTGTATATATAGTTACTCCTAGCCTAATATCAACCATTGTGTGCTTAGACGCTTAGGAAGATCCCTCTTCTCTTTGGACGACCCCGATTTGCCACTATCTACCTAGTTGTAGAAAGTAAGCATTTAGGGCTTATAAATTATCTTTTGCACGGCGGGCGCGACGACCGCCCGCCCGTCAAACAACCCAAAGTAAAATGTGGAAAAGGGAAAGCAAAGAAGATAAGTGTCAAGCTAGCTTACTTTTTTTCCAAAATGATCTCAAAAGCAATAAAAGAGTCATCTCCCAAAAACAATCCACCAAGGAAATCCAAGAGTCGTCAACTTGGTTGTAACATAGGGATAACTCTAGATTCTCGACCTAGTTACAACCAAGGAGGCAAATGTATCATCAACCTAGTTTTTTTTTCTCTAAATTTCTCTCATTTTACCTAGGAGCCTTTTCGGGTTTTCATCCTAGCTTTAACCCACAAAGGGTACTCACTTCTCACCTTTTTCCACACGGCCTCTCATTTTTACCTAGGCTCGTAAGCCTAGCCTCTCACTTTTACCTAGGTCTTTCGACCTATCCGGGTTTTTCCCAATATTACCCAAGTTTCCCTTTCGAGTTTCCAACTTGTCTGGATTTTTATATTCTTATTAATTTTTTTCAGTTTTTAAATTTTTTGGATGTAGTGCAAAATTGACCCCCAAAGTGGGATTCATACTACAAAAGATAAGACCAAAACAAAAATCACACCACCAATATCCTAAAACAGCATACCCCATGCAAACTAGAAACCCTACCTAGCAAGCCATACCACCAAGTGTACATCCAAAAACATCCCACAACAATCATAATCCAAAATCACCAAAAAAACCAAGAAAAATACAAAATTGCACCGAGGAATCCCAAGAATGAAAACTATCTAAGTGCTCAGTACTCCCTCTCCCAAACTTAACAATTACATAGTACTCAATGCAATAAAACCATGAAAAAACATAAATGAGGTTGGGAGAAATAGTGACACTTACTCTCGCGGTCCAATAGGACCTTCCTCCTTGTGTCTTGTGCTGCTCCTTTCAATGTACCATGTTGCCTGAATCGCGGCCTCGATGGAATCCAACCTGGTGCTAAGCTCCTTTATTTGTAACCTCACAATGCCAAAATTTAACCCACCTCCACCCGAGGTCGTTAATTGTAGCTAATTAACCCAAGCAGGGCCTTTCAGAGGTCAAAGATAAAATTTATATTCTGCACCCGTTCTCACTACTACGCTACCGATAGGGTAGTTAGCGGTAAGCCCTAGGTATGTCAACATGGATGCTAGGGCGTAAGAGTCAATGAAAATACAACCTCGTACGGGTCATCAATCCGTATGAGTGAAAGGAATAGCTAGTTAAGCAAACAAAAAGGGGGTTGGTTTTTCAGCTAATAACTACAATACATGAAATTAAAAAGCAAGTAATCTAATTAGCTAAGCACTTGGGGAGTCATTACGCAACATGGTTAATTTAATGTTTCGATCCTTGACTCATTCACATGGAGATTTAGACAAACCTAATAGAGTGTTCACAACACGTGGTGTGGCCGATGGCATACACTTCCTTGTATCTGTCACGTCGGGTCTGCTCATAACCCTCCACTGACACGGCCATCATAATTAGGGGAGCACAACAAGGTCTGACCATTGCTGTAGGTATGTTTCTCCCCCGTGCGATTACATCTCGGCCTTCCACCATGAATACATTACTTCCCAATCACCTATCAATTAGGTCAAGGGGTCATTGGCACCTAATCTATGACACTAAGACCTCTTACAGCCCTAGCTTGCTACTTTTCCACTATCTCTACCAGTAACCTCTCTAACTACTTTACGTAATAAGCTAAGATTGGTGCGATGACAAGTAATTCAAAGCAATACGCGGGTCTCCTATGCACACACCCACGCAGACGCAACATACTCTCTTACCCATACAAACATCCAGGTTTCCCTTCCCAATGAGGCATCAATATTTGCACAATCATGAATACAGACCAAAGTGTGTGCTTATATGTGGTTACTATTCATGGAATTCAAACACTCAACAACATTTCACAATAATATTATAAACACATATTAGGATGAACTATAGAATCTCACAAACCAAATATTTAACCATGCGCCTACAATTTAATCCCAAACTATAGAAACTACTCCATAAATATGGAATTCAAATATTGATTTGAATTCCACGTCTAGGATGAAAGCAAAAAGAAAATAAAAGAAAATAAAAGAAAATAAAAGAAAAGTAGAGAGAGAGAGAGAGAGTGTGTGTGTGTGTGTGTGTGTGTGTGTGTGTTTCTCCCACTACAATGATGAATAAAATCTATCTACTACTCTCTACTCTACTTTCTATGTTTAACCTAGTAGACTAAGGCTATATTTATTGGAGAAGGGGATTGGGCCCAAAATAGGCTAAAAAGGACTAAACCCTAGTTCAACCGCCGCTCGATGCAGGCCGTCGCGAATGGCACGGTCTACGTCGAGTAATTATCACGGGACGCGGGATCTGGCGTGAGCCATGCCAACACCTTGACACAAGGCACTGCATATAGCACAGGCCGTAGCTTTGTGCTGGTATGGGCTGGTGAATCTGGTGCGGTCTGCGCCAACACCTTTGGCACAGACCGTGGCCTTTGGCATGGGCTGTCTTCTGGAAGGCGTGGCTTGGACTTCTAATCGTGCAGGATGTGGCCCTTGGGGTGCGAATTGTGGTCTTGAAGGCTTATTTGCTCAGAAACTTGGCACGGGCCATGTAATTCTCCACACCACACCAGCTGGTCTCAATATCTTGGACTTGGAACGGTGTGGGCCATTGTGAATGAGACGGTACATGCTTATACTTAGCCGGATTTGGTGAGGATTGCAAATGATGCGCACATGGCCTGTGGCATTTGGTGCAGTCCATGCCATAGCCTTGGGCTGACAGTGTTGGCATGGGCTAAATTCTTTAGCGCAGCCCGTTGGTGCCAACCATAAACTGCCCGCGCAGACCTGTGGCACCTTGGGCGGCTGAACTTATTTCCTTCGCAACGGGTGAACCGTTAGTCTGATTTGAGAGTTTTAGTAGTCAATTTTATAGCGCTTGAGAAGAAGAATCCAATTAAATAAGCCTTGAAGGCTAGTTTATCTTGGATCGCTATTAGAATTTTGCACAACTCATCGAACCACAATTAGTCATTTCTTTGTTGGCCGCTTTGATCTCTGTTGCTGCATGTCTTTGACTCCAATCTCCTTCTATCATACATTGATATTCGTGGTCTTCATCTACAACCATTCTAGAGGTAAATGGCCTTCGATCTCTTCTATCATCCTTGTGAATAGCCTTCAAAATATTCTACCAATCTAATAAACGGCCATCACATGGAATGTAACCAAAAATTACCTACAAACGACCTACTAAAGATGATCACATGGAAGATCTTGGAACCCGTGGATACAAGATGTCCATTAGTACTAATTAAATCTACAAAACACGGGATTTAGACAAGAAAACCAAACATGGCCACCTAAACCCCTTGTCATGTAAACTCAACTAATAGTAGCAATCCGCCAAACAAAACAAGCTAAAAACTATGCCGAATGCAATGGTTAACACACGCAAAATGAAGCACATTAGACTCCCCACACTTAACCCTTTACTCGTCCTCAAGTAAACAAAGACAAGAAAAAGAATTAAGTGAAATGTAGCGTGCAAGCATAGGTTAACATAGGAATCCAACTTATTCCTGGATTACCCGGTTTCCCCAAAAAAAAGAGTAAGAATCTAACAATTGTCACACTCCCCGAAGAACATAAGCAATCTAACCACCCTAAAGTAAAATGTGGTAAAAGGTAAGCCAAAAAGATAAGCGTTAAGCTAGCTTACTTTCCCAAAATGATCCCCAAATCAATCAAAGAGTCGTCCCAAAAACAATCCACCAAGGAAATCAAAAAGTCGTCGACTTGGTTGTAACATAGGGATAATTCGTGGTTCTCAACCTAGTTATAACCAAAGAGTCAAGTGTATCATCAACCTAGTTTTTTTTCTCTCAATTTCTCTCATTTTACCTACGAGCCCCTTCGGAAGGGTACTCACTTCTCACTTTTTTAGACATGGACTCTCATTTTTTCCTAGGCTCATAAGCCTAGCTGGGCCTAGCCTCTCATTTTTTCCTAGGTCTTTCGACCTATCTGGGCTTTTTCCAATGTTACCCAAGTCGCCCTTTCGAGTTTTCAACTTGTCCGGGTATTTAAATTGTTTCATTTTTCAAAATTTTCAATAGTGTAACACAAAATTACCCAAGGGCTTCATACTACAAAAGATAAGATCAAAGCAAAAATTACATCACCAATAGCTTCCCAAAACATCCCAAAAACAACTACAAAAGGTTCCCTCACAACAAAAACAACAAAGAGTTAAATGAGGGAAAGAAATGAAGTTATGGAAAAGATAGTCATCCGTAAATCCAAAACTGTAGAACATAGGCTAAAAGAGATACTAGCAAAGGGAATACCATCATGGAAGATGTTCCAACGTCTCGCACACTATTGTTTCTTGCGTTGTTTCCAAAGCAAGTAACTAAGGTGAAGGAAAGGTTGGAATCAAAAGAAAAATCACTCCCTCTATGCAAATGGCTCTCGGTCTCTACCCGTGCAGAGGATCCATATAGCATTCCACTATGCTTGCACTCCTTAACCTGTCACTAATATCCATCAGTCCCTCATGGAGAGCTCTCATGCCTTCCGTCAGATACTTCAACTAACCATCAACTCTGTCAAATTTGGAAACTGTATCCCCGTGATGGTCATCTAGCTAAGCTCTGGCGGTGGCCAAGTCATGTCTCACCCCCAAAGATGGAGTCCTCCAAAGATTGTGCCCAATCCGGCTGGTGCTGCTGAGGTGGCTTGGTCCACATGGGATGAGAAGAAGCATACTGAAAACTCGGCGACTCGTGCTCTTGGAAAGTGCATTACTATGGATGCTTCCATAAGTGAGCTCCCTAATAAGAGTGGCTGGAAATGATATGTCTGCGAAGCTCAAATGGTGGAGGGGACCCATGAATGTTGTGCCTACTAAACTTTAAGAAATCCCGATGATGAGAGGAGATGTTATGTCTATGTGACCCACCAGAGCCATACCATGTGGAATGGTAAGAACTCTCATGCAAACTAATCAGCCCCAGAAAAGGGGGTGGTCCTCCTGATACCTGCTGAAAGGGTGGCATTGGCACTATAGGTGGTGTCATAGCATGAGGTGGAGGTGGTTGCTCTATGATTACACCCATGGGAATCTGCTGCTTCGGCTGCTTATGCTTCTCCTACTCATACTCCCCCTCGTTACCATCACTTCCCAGGTTGTGCTCCCTCAAGACTGCCTCTAAATCTACATCAGGCTCAATGATAAGATCTGACAAACTGAAGGACTTGCTCAACTTGGTTCTCTCACTCTGGGTCAGCCTCATGAATCTCTCCCCCTTATACAACCAGAAGACGGTACCAGGCTCTATCTTTATCAGCCTTGCCTCTGTCATGTAACTGCAACCAGAAGAGTGAGTGTAAAGATTGAGTCTGGGTTGGCCCTTATATCTTCACTCTCAGGGAGGTGGAAATGTCGCGCCAGAAATGTGACCATTCCTCCCATCGAGATTTTCCTAGAGCGGGCTCCTAAGAAGGTGAGATCCATACTCCAGGAGACAAACTCTTCTACCAAGTTGGGGCAAGCCTTCCCCGTGCATACAGACCATAGAAGGATCATGCAGTCCTCATCAGTGGAGGCGGTGGCCTCCCTTTGGCAACTAACTATCAAGGTCAACAGTCGGGCTACGTATCTGAGTGTCGGGTGCACTATGTCATTGTTCTTGCTCTTCTTTACCCTCAACTGTTTGGTAATGGCACCCCAGAATGTGAACAAATTGCATATGTTCGGCTCCCTAAACACTGATACATTTCTCTGCTCCTTCCATTTGAAGATTTTCCCCAGCTCCTTATAGGTCAAGGTGTGGGGCTCATCACCTAAATGGAATGTAATACATTTCCATCCATGTTCATCTTGAAACTTCTCGACAGTGGCCAAAAACTCCAGAGTATATCTAATGTAGGTGGGAGAATAGGGTGGTAAACTTCTTCATACCTACCCTACCTAACAGCAATTGGACAGGCTTGTAGAGTTTGAGACCATTGAGGGTCTCTTTGCTAAAAACTTTGTCTCTAAAATGGGGCACCCTATGAGCCACCCCCACCTTTCCGGCCCTAGTCAAAGTAATCAAGCCCATATAGGATTGCATACTAGACTCCCCCCTCTCTCTTGGCACATGAGGCATAATATCCAAGAATATAGCAAGAAAAATAGACAGAGTATAGCACAACTTCCCTCAAACTACTCCCAACACAAAAATAATGATTTTCAAGTACATCTACCAACAACACTAATCACCAAAAATCCCAAGCATGCAACCACAATCACACGGTATATACGCTACTCTAATTCTTCTCAAAAAGAGTAAGTGACCCACCTCTACCCAGGGTCATTAAAACCGTAGCTTAGAATTAACATAAGTGGAGGCTGATGTCAAAGGGATCAAAGATCAAATTTATAGTTTTGCACCCTAACTTATGGCTATGCTACTGATATGGTAGTTAGCGGTAAGCCCTAGGCTTGTCCACAGAGATGTTAGGGCCTAAGAGTCAATGAAAACACAACCTCGTACGGGTCGTCAATCCGTACGAGTGAAAGGAATAGCTAGTAAAGGTAAACAAAGGGGGGTTTCAAATTAACAACTACAAAGCATAAAATAAAAAGACACAAGTAATCTATATAGCTAAGAACTTGGGGAACCATTGTAAGACAAGAATGATTTAATGTTTCGACCCTCGATTCATTCATATGTAATATTTTCTAAACAACCTAATAGAGTGTTCACAGCACGTGGTGTGGCCGATGACATACACTTCCTCGTACTTGTCACGTCAGGTGCGCTTGTAAACTCTCCATCTACACCGCCGTCATAATTAGGGAAGTACAACAAGGTCTACCATCGTTACATCCCGGGCTTCCACCATGAGTGCACTACTTCCCAATTACCTATCAATCAGGTCAAGGGGTCGTTGGCACCTTATATATGAAACTAGGGGCTCTTACAACCCTAGCTTGATACTATTCATTATCTCTACCCGTAACCTCTCGGACTACTTTACATAATCAGCTAAGACTGGTGCGATGGCAAGTAAGTAAGAGCAATACTCGGGTTTCCCGTGCACACACTCACTCAGACGCGGCGTACTCCCTTACTCATTCTAACATCCAGGTTTTCCTTCCCAGGGGGAATCAATATTTGCACCAACATAAATATAGACTAGAGTGTGTGCTTAATGAAGTGTATATTAATGTAGTTCAAACATTCAAGAATAGTCACAATAATATCATGAACACAAATACTAGGGTGAATCTGATGAATCTCACATAAGCATTGATCAAAAATGCCTACAATTTATCCCCAAGTTATGGAAACTACTCCATAGATATGGAATTCAAATATGGATTTGAATTCCACATCATAGGATCAAAACAAAAAATAAAAGGAAAGAAAGAAAATTAAAGAGTGTTTCTCTGTCTAAGGTTGCTCTCTTAATGAGTAAAAATGGTTCAAAAATTATCTACTCTCCTTAACCTAGTAGACTAAGGCTATATTTATAGGAGTATGGGATTGGGCCTAAAAATATACCCAAAATAGGCCAAAATAGACTAAACCCTAGTTCAGCACAGACCTTAGCTTTTAGCGTAGGCCATTGTTTGGAAGGTGTGTCTTGAACTTCTGATCGTGCGGGACGCGGCCCTTGGCGTAGACCGTGGTCAAAAAGGATGATCTGCTCAGAAACTTGGCACGAGCCGTGTCAGTCTCCACACCCTGCCGGCTGGTCTCAACATATTGGACATGGAACGACATGAGCCGTCGTAAATGGGATGGTCTACGGCCATACTTATCCGGATTTGGGTGAAGTTTTGAACTCGTGTGCGTGGCTTGTGAGATTTGGCGCGGTCCACACCACAACCTCGTGCTAAACACTATTGGCACGGGCCAACTCCATTGGCGTGGGCTGATGTGCTTCATTTTGCATGTGTTAATCGCTGCATTCGACATAGTATTTAGCTTGTTTTATTTGTCAGATCGCTAGTATTAGTTGAGTTCATGTGACAAGGGGTTTAGACGGCCATGTTTGATTTTCTTCTCGAAATCCTGTGTTTTGTAGACTTAATTAGTACTAATGGACATTTTGTATCCATGGGCTCCTAGATCTTCCTTGTGATCATCTTTAGTAGGTCGGCTGTGAGCATAAACATCAGTTTTGTCCATGATTTCTTTTGTCCTTGTGCTTGAAACTGAGTGAAGCTTTTTGAGTGGCAAACCTGCAAATAAGATTATTCAATAGCATTCGTTCTCGAAAGCTTACTATTATTCATGATTCTTATAGAAGGTAATTCCAAGCTATCTTGGTACAGATATTATTCAGAGAACTTTTCAAACAACCCTTCGGGTTGGAAAGACAGTAAACCTTGGTATAGGTCTTATTCAGAGAACTTTTAGCCAATATCAGCTGGGAAATTAGCATCACTATAGGTATGCAATATCAAATCAATGGATAATAGCTAAAAGTTCCGCATGAAGTGAGGAATATGCATCAGTAAAATTAGTTCGAGCAGCAATGAAAGAAGCATTTCAATCTCTTATTTTAACTCCGATTCCAGCCTTATTATGTAGCCAACCCGCATCAACATTAGCCTTATAACCCTGGTTTGGTTTAGCCTATAACAATTCATTAAAATGATTCATCTCAAAACAGCAATTCTTGTTCTAAAAGTTGGAATATAACTCAAAACTAATGAAACTAACCTATAGTATTGCTCATCTCAATTCTCTCTTGTGCTTCTTCCATTACAACCTATTAGAATCATGGGCTTCTATCATAAAACCAATTGGTACTATGTAGAGATGACCCATGATCTTATATACTGAATTATATGACTGCCAACCACCAATGTGGGACTAACTCTAACACGCCCCCTCACGTGCAGCGGCATGAGCCAACCTTGGGCTCTGATACCATATTAGAATCATGGGCTTCTATCATAAGCTTCTATCATAAAACCAATTGGTACTATGTAGAGGTGACTCATGATCTTATATACTGAGTTATATGACTGCCAACCACCAATGTGGGACTAACTCTAACACAACCATAATCCTATAAAACACATACATATACCCAAATCAATTAAAATTTTACAAAGCCCAAACTTTCAGAACATGTAAAAAGACTATATTACCCTTCTTCACTTAGCCAGCAACCGCCACCATCTAGCCACCCCCAACACCTATCACTGAACAACCATCATCAAAAGCTTTAAGATGGGTTTACGATTCCACAGCAAAGGCATCACAAATATGACTAAATATAAACAAGTGGTATACATCTAATAGTAATTTGAATGATACAAAAGCATGTGGTACATCTGTTATAAAACCTTCAACAACGTGAACTTAAATATATACTGGAGTGATGATTAAAAATATTGCTAATCCTATTCATTCCAATATATTCCACGCACAACGATCCACGATTCACAAAGACAAGCACAACCATTTCATTCAATTACATAAACCTAAAAATCCATAGGTCTATGAACATAATTTTATCTTAAAAACAAAATTATTAATCTATGGTGATTCCTATGCTAACTATAGATCTAGATCAAACACTAATTACGTGGGAGCTAAATCTATGGGGGATTAAGCTACAAAGATTAAAAATATAAAACTATAACTCGTTTATTGGTTTTAATAATCAGAGTCAACTGAAGTCAAACACTTAGAGCTTTGCACTTCTACTTTCTAGTCACGATGTCATACGCCAGATAAGCACTAATATAAAAGTTTGAGACTTCGAGATAGTAAAGTTCACAAACCTGCGTCTTCCCCAAGCGAGATTCAAGGTCCACTTGGTAATCTCTAGGAAATAGAAACTCTTTCCTTCTAAAAAAGGTTATAGATGGTAATTACGTTATAGAATTAGTTTTCTTATTGAATTAGTTTTCTTATTAAATTAGTTATAAATGGTAGTTTCCTTACAATATATAAGGGTACAACAAATCAAAATCTAAAAGGAATAGATTCTAAGTCTATAATGAAACTACTATTTATAACTAATTCCATAAGGTAACTACCATCTATAACCTTTCCTACAATTAAATGATTTTATTTCCTTAACACCCTCCATCAAGTTGGAGCGTGATGCAAGAATGCCTAACTTGCGAATAACATTATGAAATTGCTAATCATTAACCGATCGAATCCACAGGCACGTGAGCTTCGGGATCGGCGCGTGTGGCTTAATGCACAGATCGATCGAATCAGGAGCGGTTGTGCACGGATTACCATGGCCAGAGGGTGGCTGTGGCAATCAACGAGCAGCGGAACGGAGCAAACGGCGGGGGCTGTGCGGCGGCGCATGGATCGACACGCGGTTTGATGGCGGCGGTGGCTCGGAAAGGCAGCGAAATATTTTCTTAGGGTTTCAGGATTTTAGGTTTTGATACCATGATAAAAATATAAATGACTTTATTAATGGTGCATTGATATCACGTCAATGACACACCTTATCAATCATGAGGGTTACAATATATAGTGGTACAACAAACCAAAGTCTAAAAGGAATAGATTCTAAGTCTATAAGGAAACTACCATTTATAACTAATTCGCGGAAACTAATTCTAAAGGTAACTATCATCTATAATCTTTCCTACAAGTAAATGGTTTCTATAACCTTAACGAGTCATGAGAGTTACAATATATATGGGTACAACAAACCAAAGTCTAACAGGAATAGATTCTAAATGTATAAGGAAACTACCATTTATAACTAATTTCATAAGGAAACTACCATTTATAACTAATTTCATAATGAAACAAATTCAATAAGCTAACTAGCATCTATAACCTTTCATACATGGAAAGAGTTTCTATTTCCTTAACATCTATGCTTCGAGGGCTTCCTCTGAGCCGCCGGACCTTTGGCTGCGACAACAACGCACCCTATCAAGATCTTAAACCACACACCCAAAACTAAACCTACACCCCATAAAACTCACACTTACAACCAACAAGCTGACCGAAAACTTAAAGAACCACCAAACCATTCTACAAACATAATTTCAGATATATCCTTATTACATTCTAAAACTATAGGCAGGCATATGAAATCTCACCTTTTAATTTGAGCTTCGCTTCCTCCTGCATTAAAAGGAAAATCCACAAATTAGTAAAGTAACCAAAAGAAAGAAAAATTGTTTAAAAAATGGAGTGAGATACATAGTCATAAAATAAACCTTTTCTTCACGTTCACGGGCACGCTGTAAGTACTCTTCTCGATCAAATTTCCTGAAAGTGTTATCCACGCCAGCAACCTACACAGAATTCACCAGAATACACTAGATGCAAAAGCATAGCAGAATATTCAACAACAAACAATCCATGCAGTCAAGAAACGACGTATATAATCTGTTCATTCGCAACAACAACAAAAAGGACAGAGACAAACTATCGGCGGATTCTCACCCTCCTTCCGACCCGTGCCTTTGTGGATTGCTATATCACGCCCTGTATTTTACTATCCACGCCCTAATACGTATAAATACACGTATTAGTATTTTGAAAATAAAAAATAAAATTTGGAAGAAGTAGTATAAATTCTCTCCATTTCTCTCATTTCTCTCCATTTCTCTCCATTTCCTTCTCGCCATCTCCTTCTCCCCATTTCCGCCGCCGCCGCCGACCGCCGCGCCGCCGCCGACCGCCGCCGCCGCCGGAAAACGTAAGTTTTGGACGAAATTTTTTAAATTTTCGTGCAAATTATATGGATGTTGCCTAAATGTTGCCAATCTATTCGAATTTTGTTGAACTTGTTGGAATTGTTAGAATTGGGGTTTGTTAGAATTTTGGTAAATGTGGAATGGATGTTGGGTTGGTGGTGAGTATTGGCCGGAGGTGGCCTTGGCCGGCGGAATAGTAAGGGGTAGGGGAAGGAGGAGGAGAAGGTGAAGGGGAGGAGCTGGCGGGCGGAGGTGGTGCCGGTCGGCCGGCGCCGGAGTAGGCCGGCGCCGGAGGAGGAGGCCGGCGGCGGTGGAGGCGGCCGGCGGCGGTGGAGGCGGCCGGCGGCGGAGGGTGGAGGGAGGAGGAAGATGAGGGGTTTGGTTGTAAATATAAGAAAATAGGAGGCTTTAATCTTATATTAATTTCTCTCATAAGATAATAGGAAATTAAAAAGTAGAATAATTTGCAAAAATCTAATATTAGGAATTTAATCAATTTTGGAATTAAAATGAAGAAATTGTTATTTTTAGAAATTGTTTAGTTTAAATTTGGAAATGATAACTATTTTCGTAATTTGGAAAGTATATGTACCATAATAGAGTATAGTCTTATTTAGATTAACTTTTTGAAAATCTAGTTTATCAATCCGATGAAAACAATTGTGCAGTAAATGCTTATGATATGTTTTGACAATTGTTTCTTTGAATGTTAATACTAGTGTGATGTGCTTAAAAATTCAGATTATTTAGTAATGTGATTTCCAATTTGCAATTTAAAAAAATGTGTAGTTCGTTGTATGAGATTGTAAGAGAATTAAATTTGCTGTTTGGAGTGGGGTTTATTTTTTTATGTTATATTCACTTTTTTCTATGCATTATAGAATATGTAGTTTCCGGTAGTAAATTGAAATTATGCACAGTTTGAAAATATTAGTTTACACGTTGTTGAAATGTATGTTAATTTATTTTATCATATCAGTTTAAATCAATTGTTGTTATACTAATTACATATCTTGTGTTGTAGATGAGCACTGCTGGTCAACCTGACGGCCATGGTCGTTCTATACGACGAAGAGGTGTTAGTGCCTCGGCGAGACAGGCGAGAGGCCACGTGGTCGAGGATGAACAGTCGCCTCCGCCACAGGAGTGTGATGTAGGAGCTGAGCGGCCTTCTCCACGGCGCGATCATGCATTCGATCCCATGCCAACATGGGACGGTCCGGAGCTTAACATTCTCGCGTCCGGTGGAATCCGTGATGATAGTGATTGGCAGTCGATGTATGACTTGCCGGCAGAAAGCAGCCCACTCGATGCCGAAGGTAGGCAAGGACTGAACACATGCAATGTCCCCCCGTCTGGCCAACCTGGGACGAGTGTACCATTGGATGCTGGATTCGAACGGTATGCTGGTGGAGGAGCCAGGCACACCGTTAGGAATAGAGCTGGTCGATTCACGCAATCTTCTGGTGGATCGTGCAATGCCGGTGAGACTGGCATCGGAAGGGCACCGAGGAACTGGAGGAAGCGACACGCCGATGAGACGTGGCTAGTGCGGGGACCGATGGCTGGTGGCCCACAAGATGACCTCGTGATACCAAGCTTCGGAGGACACGTCGCTGTCGACGTTTGGAATGGTATAGAGCGAGGTGTGCTGAGATGCCATGCTCGGTCGCCGCTATGCAAGCAGCTAGTCACTACGCTCCCTGACCTGAGCGATGTTGTACAGGCCCGGATACGTGCGACCGGGTTGGCCCACCTTCCTGCGATTATGTTCCAGTTCCTTGACATGGCATTGATATCCGCTTTTGTCGAGAGGTGGCAGCCGGACACGAACACATTTCACATGCCTTTTGGGGAGATGACCATCCTGATGCACGACGTAGAGATGATTCTTGGCATTCCTATCGTGGGTGGCGCTGTTGCGAGTACCATTTCGGTGGAGAGTATTCAGGAAGCATGCGCTGAACTATTTGGGAAAGACGTGGAGTCCTTCGTCGCGGAAGACTGGAACGGGGGTAACATAGATGGCCAATCATTGATGGCGAGGTGTGTAGCGGCGGGTCAGAGCGATAACTTCCAATTTATGTGCTACATGTTGACCCTGTTTTCATCAACGCTTTTTGTGGATAAAACTGGGAATAAGGTTAGAGCCAACCTTCTACCTCTACTTGATTCGCAGTTGTCCTGGGGCTCGGCGACATTGGCCAGTTTGTATCTACAGTTGGGAATTGCATCCCGGTCCAAGGCGCGCGGCCTATGCGGCTGTTGCACGCTGCTGCAAGCATGGATATACGAGTACTTTCCAATGTTTCGGTCGAGGCTGAGTACACTGCCAGCTCTTCCGGGACGCGCCAACCGGTGGCACACAGGGGATAAAATGGGGAGGGATACTGGGAGGCTGGCTACCATCCGGCGTCAGGTGGATGCCTTACAGCCCGACCAGGTATGAATTCCATGCTTTTACTCTTATTCTAATAGTAGTGGGTAGATCGGATTCCATAGGAACGTTACATTTCTGTGAAACACGCGCAGGTGGATTGGTTGCCATATGGACTAGACGTGGTTAGGGCTGCTAGGGGGAGGACTCACTACCGCGGCGTGATTCGATACCTCGAAGCAATGGAGGCGTACATGCCATATCGCATTGTGCGCCAGTTCGGTCTCGTACAGGGTATACCGCAGAGTCTTATGATTGTGCCAGAGCCTTGTTCCCGGCCCGCTGATCCAGCCAGCTATTCGGTGACCTATCCAGGGATGCTGCAGCTGACCCTATGGCATATGGCACACGCTTGGCACGACGGTCAGCTTGCCGAGTTCCCGATTGCCACAAGTCCGTCAGAGTGTACCTTGGATTATGAGGAGTGGTACGCGACTCATTCACACCCATTGATCGCGAATCCTGAACTTGCTGCCACGAGTAGACGGGATAAGACACATCATCAGTTATCGGTAAGTTTTCTCCAACTGTTTGCTTTGAGTAATTGTATTACATTTGATTGTTCCGTTATTGAAAAATGTGTTTCCTGTGCATCAGATGCTGAGTGACATGATGAGCGACTTGGATCCGTTTGACTCGACAACCGTTGATGGACTCGGCGACCCGTGCATGAAGGAGTTGTTGACTACTTGGATCGGTCGTCGCGATGAGTATCGCAGGCTCGGTTATGGACCCATTCCCTAGGCTACTGTTTGCTTATGTATGTACCCACTGTTTGCCCACAGTTTGCTCATTTATGTAATCGCAATTGTTTGTGCATGTCAAATTTATAAGGCATCGCTTTTTGCAACGGTAACGCTTTCAGACTAATTGTAACGCTTCGATAATAATTGTAACGGTTGCGTACATGCCGAAATGTTTCACTGGGTACAATAGTTAATTACTCTCATTGTATGCTTTGGTCCAAGCCCTTATCCTCCTACGAAAGGGTAACTCCCAACCGACGACATCAGACTTCCTCAATGTGGTCCATAGATTAACCACGGGGGGCATGGGACAGTTTTCCTTCACGTGTATCCGGACGAAATGGCTTGCACTGCGTACGTATACAATGTGTAGCTCCCTCCTTGTTCCATCCTCGCCCCCACCTGCCCTCAATGGAAGGACTGTACAGCAATAGTCTGCCGACCCATTCTCTAAAATGTAATATAAAACTACAACCGTGTTGTAGTAGGTGGCAACAGGAAACATGTCTGCAATGACCGTGAACCAATGCTCTGGACCACACGGACCTTTGGTGTGGTGTATACGGGCTCTAGCTAATTCAACGTTGTCTTTCGAACCGTATATGGGAACATAGTCAGGCCAGTGAGTTGATATCTCGTTAAACACTGCCCGACGCGCTCCAGACCATTCACCTTCACCGTCTACATGGAACGTATCAGCAACGCATCTGAAGCCACAGTTTCCATCACTCACGACATCGTTCCAGCCTTCGATGTAACGCCGGACAATGTGGGGGACACTTTCGAGGAACGGGAATGTCGCTATAGGAGAAAACAGTAAGATTAATTTCTTTGTAAGAAATTTAATTCAATAGGAAGAATGGTGTTTGTACTTACCGTGCCGGCTACCGCTCCGTGATGTGGTGCACCCCGGGGACCTTGAGCTACGCCCGTATCGCCTGTTCACGTGCTCGTGGTAGCTCGGTGAACGTCGGGTTGATCTTGATCGGGGGACCTGCTCGCTTGGTCTCCCACGTGCACTAGTACAATTGTCCGGCTCGCCAATGCCGCTGTCCTCCGGATGCAACTGCTCATCTATGTAGCTTGAAACTCGTCGGCGGACTGAAGGGTCGCTGCGTGCCAGCTCCTCCAACTGAGTGTTGAACCGTGACTGATCCTGTTCAGCCCTCGAAATGTTTTCCATGCTCCGCACGAGATCACCTAATGCCAGGCTCTTAAACAACGGATGAATGTCGTCCAAGTACAAGGGGATTCCTTGTGCAACTGCCCTCGCCATGACGCATGCACACGGTATTCCGTGAGTCGAGCGCAGTACACAACCACAGTATGCGTATACCTGTGCTCCGAGTGCATCAATCCTCCCGGACTCGACCGTCAATTTATCCAGACAGTATTTGGACACATTGTTGATTAAGTTGTTGAAAAGGGCCCTACGGTGCAATCTTCCAGTGCACGTTCTTGATTTCTCCAGGTTGGCCTTGATCATAGTAATTTGCGCGGCTATCTGCAGGTCGACACGCCTCCATATCGTATCCAGTGAACCAGTTGACGTTTGTAACCACCCTTTCAATGACGAGTGTGCACTTTCGACCCTGCATGTAGTTGTGTTCCCGAAATGCAGAAATCTGTTCGTCCATACCCGCACAAATTTCTCCTTATGGGGGTTGAGCCACGTAGTCTCAGCGTAACTAATAACAGCTTCGCTCCAAGACTATCCAATCCTCATGTCCACCAAGGCGGCTTCGTACTCTGAAACGGTGGACGCATTGCAAACCCAGAACCATGCACCATTCTTGAAGGCTGCCCCGTTCCTCTTATTCCCTGTCAGCACAGTAACACGTGCCTCCACATCCTTGTTAATATGCCAGGTGCAGAGCAAATGATTCGATTCTGGAAACACAGTCCGAAGTGGCCTAATCAGTCCCATCTCTCGACCGGTGACCACAACCTCAGGGAACGGTCCATCCACAAGGAAGTTCTTGAGTGCGTTCAGCACCCACTTATAGTTATCTGTCATTTCTTCAACAACAATTGCGTAGGCAATCAGGAAATTTGTGTTGCAAGGAGACATCCCAACCATCTCAATGAATGGCATGCCGTAGCGATTAGTCTTGTACGTTGAGTCGATGGCCACAACCCACGGAAACATGCGAAATGCGACAACAGCATCGGGATGAGCCATGAATAAATGAGTCAAAGTACCATCAAGTGCTGAGCGGTGACTAGTGACATACCCTTTCGAGGTGGCAAGATGCAAATAATTCTCCGCTGTGTTGCGCCCGCCTCGCCTTTCTGTTACATATGCCGATCTCTCATTGTACACCTGCCTAATGGTCTGATGCAGGTCTGGAAACAAATGACTGAGGCTGGCATTGATATGCCTGGGGGCTGTTTCTGAATCTGTCAAATCTCTAATCATTTGTTTTGCGTCCGCATGGAGCTTGCAGCTCTGTCTGTGACCCTCAGCGTACACTGAGAAAGGGTGGTTGTGCATCCCTCGTCTAGGATCCTTGCACGGCACTACATTCCAACCGTCCCCCGTGCTACTCTCTTTCAAGACAATCGTGAATGGGCAGTCACAACTTCTAGTCGAAGTGTTACTCCGTCGGACTACATCGGGATCGCTCGTATCGATAACCTTATCTTTTCGGCCCCGATTGCAAATGCAATATAACCTCAGGGGACCATTCCTATTCTTTTTGTAGGACCCCGTGACAAGTTCAAATCCCACTTGCAGAGCAATCCGTTGCAGGTAGGAATAAGCCTCGGCGTGACTTGGAAACACATTTGAGGTGGCAAATGGAGAGTATCCATTCCGCTCTGCAGCAGCTTCACATGACTGATTGTCATCCTTAAACAGCAATAAACATCAAGTAATTAGTTACACTCAACTGCTATACCAACAACAATGACGTCGTCAATTAACGTTCAAACAAATGGATTGTTTAAAAAAAACATACAATAAAGTAAAAATTATATTGGAGGAAATAAATTTAGGCTCACACTTACAACGTTACATAAATAACTTTTACAAACCAAGAAGTGCATTGCTTGATTTTAAATTATCGTCAGAAACATAAATTGAAATATGAACAAATAAAGATAAAATTACAGTTAAAACGTTAAAACATATATTTAAATGTGAAAACATAAAGATAAAATTAAATTAGAAGAAATAACATTACAATTATAAAAGTCCCGTACATGAATTAACTCCCTAAACTGAAATTACATTCATCCATTTCAAATTGTCCTACTTACGGACTTAATGGTGCACTGCTCCATTTCTTATTAACAGCTAAAACTTACATGTAATTGTAAAAAAAAATGTGATAATAATAGGAGATAAATTATTGTAGATAAATTAACAACAAAATTACGTAACAAAATTAACAACAAAATTAACAACAAAATTAACGTTACTGCTATTAATAGGAGATAAATTCATAGGAGATAAATGTGCAATAATTTTTACGTAACAATTAATAAATTAAAACACAAAGATGAGCATAAATTTCTACTGCAAAAATTAATAAATGTAACTATTACTTATGGACAGAAAACTAATTAGTAAAATTACCTCCGAAGACATGAAATTTCTAACACCCTTGTTTGGAGTAAAAATTTGGAGAGTAAAAATTTGGAGAGTAACAATTTCGAGTTCCTCATATTTTTAGAAACACTTTTATAGCAGTAGAAATTACTAGTTGGGGAGAGGAAGCCCCTCCGGCTCGCGCCCAGGCCACGACGAGCGGAGGCAAGTCTGGCTCGCACCCGTGGCATGGCGAGCGGAGCCCGTCCAGCTCGCGCCAAGGGCACGGTGAGCGGAGACCCGTCCGGCTCGCGCCCAGGGCACGGCGAGCGGAGCCCGTCCGGCTCGCGCCCAAGGCACGGCGAGCGGCGCCCGTCCGGCTCGCGCCCAAGGCACGGCGAGCAGCGCCCGTCCGGCTCGCGCCAGGGTCACGGAGGGCGGCGCCCGTCTGGCTCACGCTAGGGTCACGGCGAGCGGAGTCCGCTCCAGCTCGCGCCAAGGTCACGGCGAGCGGAGGCCGCACCGGCTCGCGCCAGGGTCACGGCGAGCGGAGGCTGCTCCGGCTCGCACCCGGTCCGCTGCGAACGGACCGGTGGCCGGTCGCGGCCAGGCCGTCGCGAACCGGAGCCTCCGGCAGCGCTATGCGGCGGAGCCGGGAAGCATCGGCGCTACCGCGGCGCCCGGCATCGGCGGCGGTGGTCGGCGGCGCCCGGCGGTGGTCGGCGGGATCGACGGTGGTCGGCGGCACCTGTCGGTGGTCGGCGGGATCGGCGGCGCCCGGCGGTGGTCGGCGGCGCCAGGCGGCGGTCGGCGGTGGACGGCGGCGGCCGGCGGTGGTCCCCGCCGGCGGTTTCCCTTCTCCCATTTAACATTTTCCAATTTAAAATCTTCCAAATACAATATATTTTTAAATGTATATTGTATATATACAGTATAAATACAGGGCGTGGATAGTAAAATACAGGGCGTGAAATAGCAACACCCGCGCCTTTCTCGACGGTACGGCATTGAGCACACTTTGTCTTTAAGGTCTTCTCTCCGTAATCACAAACAAAGACAACGACATCCGATTTTTGGTAATTAATCTCGTATGTACTGCAGAATTACTGTAGTAAATATTCTATTTTTAGTAAACTTATGCAGCCTTCATTTGTTATGACTTAGTCATAAGATTTAGTTGCATTAATGTAGCAAGATAGTGGCATGAATTTAGGAAGGAAACGTGGTCATGTTTCACATGTTTTTAGCTTCAGTTGGTTTCTCTTTTGGTTATAAATGATGGATGGAAAAAATGCAGCAGAGGCATTCTGCACCAAAAACATATTACTTCTTGTTTCATTTTTTTGTTCACAGCAACTTTAGTGTTTCAGTTTGTTTTCCTTTTACTCCTTGCTTCTGAAACTACAAGTGGTATCAGAGATTTTGGTGTTCGATCCAAACTCTGAGTTGTTCGGTGTTTGATCCGCAACATGGCAGGATGGAGAAGGCGACAAAAACAAGGGGACAGACAACAAGATGCCACCATCGGAATGGCCGAAGCTTGGTGGAGGTAGTGAGACAGGTGGAGGCAGCGAAACTCGCATAATTGAACGAGTAATTCGAGAGAGTGACGGAGCGGTGCACTTCCCAACTCTCACTCGAACCAATTATGCAGACTGGGTGATTCTCATGAAGGTGCAACTTCAAGCTCAAGGCTTGTGGGCTGTGATCGAGGATGTTCCAGGTGATACACGTGATTATTGGCGGGCAATGTCGGCACTGCTCCAAGCAGTTCCACTGGAATTGGTGCGCACCTTGGGAATCAAGGCAACAACAAAGAAAGCCTGGGATACGCTTAAAACGATGCGAGTTGGGGTGGAGCGTGTTCGAGAAGCGAAAGCACAAACGCGTTGGACGGAGTTTGAGACACTGGCTTTCAAGGATGGCGAAGGGGTCGAGTCTTTTGGCATTTGAATCACGGCCATTATGAATGATCTGGAAGTACTGGGAGATCCAGTATCGGAGCACAAGGCAGTGCTGAAATTCTTGCGTAGTGTGCCAAGAAAATACAAGCAGATGGCAATGGCAATAGAGTCACTTGTGGACTTGAAAACTTTGTCCATCGAGGAACTCACTGGTCGGCTGTTGGTGGTGGAAGAGCGCGAAAAAATCGAGGACTCCACACCTACTGGAGGACGCTTACTACTCACGGAGGGGGAGTGGAAATCTTGACAACGAGGGCAAGATTCTTCCGGTGGTAGGGACAAGAAGAACAAGTCTCCGGCCAAGCCAAAATCACCGGCTGGGAGCAAAGAAAAGCCATCAAGCAATGGTGGTGGTGGCGAACGCAAGAAAGGGAATTGTCGCTATTATGGGATTCCAGGGCATTGGAAAAAGGAGTGCCGCAAGGAAAAATGCGACCGTGATCAGCAACAACATGTAAATCTTGCTCAAGTCGAGGTAGAAGGTGATGATGATCCAGCTCTACTCATGGTGCAGATTAAGGCATTGGATAATGTGACTCAAGAGGTGTACTTGAATGAGGAGAAGGTGGTTCCTGTAGATGTGGGAGATGACAGTTGGTATCTCGACACCGGCGCTAGTAGCCACATGACTGGAGACAAGAAGGTTTTCAGAACCCTTGATGAAATGGTGCATGGGAGGGTTCGATTTAGCGACGGTTTGGTTGTGCATATTCGTGGCAGAGGTACGGTGATGTTCCAATGTCTCACCAGTGAGCATCGTATTCTCTCCGACGCTTACTACATCCTAAGCCTACGGAGCAACATAATCTCACTTGGGCAGCTTGATGAAAATGGTTGTAAAATTGTCACCGAAGGGGGAGTTCTATGCATTCTTGATCGAGCTCGCAAGGTGTTGGCTCAGGTTAGGCAAACTCAAAACCGGATGTATACTTTGCAGCTGAATCTAGCGAATCTGATGCGCTTATTGATGAAAAAGGAAGATGAAGCTTGGTTGTGGCATGCACGGTTTGGTCATCTCCATTTTCGTGCTTTGCACAACCTGTCCCGAACTAAAATGGTGAAGGGTCTTCCTTATATCAAGCATGTGGAGGAGCTTTGTGATGGATGTTCACTGGGGAAGCAACACAGGACCCCATTTCCTCAAGCTTCGAAGTTTCGTGCAAAGCGTCCATTAGAGTTAGTGCACAGTGACTTGTGTGGTCCTATAACTCCAACAACCGTGGGTGGCAAGAGGTATTTCTTACTCATAGTCGATGATTTTAGTCGATATATGTGGATTGAATTGTTCAGGACCAAAGACGAGGCATTCCGGTGTTTTAAGAAAATCAAGGCTATGGCTGAAGCTGAACGTGAATGCAAATTGCTTGCATTTCATTTCGATCGTGGCGGCGAATTCAACTCTAGTGAATTTGTTGAGTTCTGTGAAGAGAATGGGATTAAGCACAACACCACAGCACCTTATTCGCCACAACAAAACGGCGTTGTAGAGAGGAAAAATCAAATTGTTGTTGAAATGGCTCATTGTCTTATGAATTCGATGGAGGTGCCCGAAATGTTTTGGGGGGAGGCAATGAAGACTGCTGTGTATCTTCTCAACCGCGCACCGACAAGGAGTCTTGATGGCATGACACCTTACAAAGCTTGGTACAAGAAGAAGCTGAGTGTGCACCATCTCAAAACCTTTGGGTGTGTTGCTCATGTCAAGAAACTCGGATTGCAGATCGCTCGGTGTTGGGAGTGTTTTTAGGTTACGAAAATGGTGCAAAGGGTTATTGGGTCTACAACCCGGTAGAGAAGCGGTTGTATGTGATTAGAGATGTTGCCTTTGAGGAGGGCCGTGCTTGGAGTTGGGAGGCAGCAAGTAAGGAAAAAGTAGCAACTCCGACTTCATTCACGATGGTTTACTCAACGGAAACCAGCCAAGGAGTAAATGGTTCCTCACGTACGCTTGCTACAGAGGTGACTGCACTGGAAGTTGAGCCGAAAACACCCACACCTGTGGAGACCCATGTTCAGTTTGCTACGCCACCAACAAATGATGACAATCTTGACTCAGATTCATGTCCTTCGCAATATTGACGGATCACATATGTGTACAACACCACTGTTGAGGTGAACAATGTTGAAGAAAGTGGAAATTGCTTCTTGACAGCGGAGGAGCCGACGAGCGTGCAAGAAGCACTTGCTGATCCATCTTGGAGGAGTGCTATGATGGACGAGTTGAAGTCGATCAACGACAACAAAACGTGGGAATTTGCATCACCTCCAGCAAGCTACAAAGCCAATGGTCAAGGTGAAAAAGGATCCCGCCGGCAACATCGTGAAGCACAAGGCGAGGCTTGTGGCGAAAGGCTATGCTCAACGTCAAGGGGTGGATTTTGAAGAAGTTTTTGCTCCGGTGGCGAGAATGGAAATGGTGCGGTTGTTGTTTACATTAGCCGCACATCACAAATGGGAGGTGCACCACATGGACGTGAAATCAGCATTCTTGAATGACGACTTGGTGGAGGATGTTTATGTGCAGCAACCACCGGGTTTTGAAAACAGCGCAAATGATGGAAAGGTGCTTAAGCTGCATAAGGCTTTGTATGGGCTTCGACAAGCACCGCTTGCATGGAATTCCAAGCTAGACGCTTCTCTCGCCTCACTTGGGTTCGTGAAAAACCAGCTTGAGCACATTGTTTATCGGAGAGGTACAGCTCAATATTTCTTACTTGTGGGTATTTATATGGATGATTTAATTATTACGGGGACAAGTGTTCAAGAAGTCATCCAGTTCAAGGTACAAATGCAGAAGATGTTTAAGATGACCGATCTTGGTCTTCTTAGTTACTACTTGGGAATTGAGGTGTGTCAAAGAGATGGTGAAATCACGGTTTCCCAAAAATCTTATGCAGCGAAGATTTTGGAATTTGTAGGCATGAGTGATTGTAATCCTTGTCATGTTCCAATGGAAAATCAACTTCGTTTAAGCAAGCATGATGGTAGCGATGAGGTCGATGCAACCAAATATCGTAGTGTGATTGGCAGTCTTCGTTACTTGGTTAATAAAAGGCCAGACCTTACTCATTCGGTGGGAATCGCTAGTCGATACATGGAGGCTCCGAGCACACAACATTGGGCTGCGGTTAAACAGATTCTCAGGTACATTAAGGGTACTTTGAATTATGGTCTTTGTTATAAATCAAGTGCAGAGGAAGTGGCCTTGCTTGGTTACAGTGATAGTGATCTTGCCGGCGACGTCGATGATCGGAAAAGCACCTCCAAGATAGCTTTCTTTGTTAGGAATAGTATTGTTACATGGTCATCACAAACGCAAAAGATTGTTGCTCTTTCATCTTGCAAGGCAGAGTATGTTGAGGCGGCAACAACGGCATGTCAAGGTGTTTGGCTTAGCCGTTTGATCGATGAAATGGTTAGGCGCCAAGAGTTGAGTTTCAAGCTGTTGGTGGATAACAAATCTGCTATTGCTCTTTGCAATAACCCGGTGCAACATTCATGGAGCAAGCATATTAACTCAAAGTTTCATTTTATACGGGAGTATTAAAACCGAAAAAATGGATGTTGATCACGTTAGCACTGATAGGCAGCTAGCGGACATTCTGACCAAGGCTTTGGCACAAAATAAGTTCATTAAGATGCGTCACAAGCTTGGTGTTGTTCGAATTAGTGTGGAGGAACGAGCTTAAGGGGAAGATTTGTTGGTAATTAAGCTCGTATGTACTGCAGAATTACTGTAGCAAATATTCTATTTTTAGTAAGCTTATGCAGCCTTCATTTGTCATGACTTAGTCATAAGATTTAGTTGCATGAATGTAGCAAGATAGTGGCATGAATTTAAGAAGGAAACGTGGTCATGTTTCACATGTTTTTAGCTTCAGTTGGTTTCTCTTTTGGTTATAAATGATGGATGGAAAAAATGCAGTAGAGGCATTCTACACCAAAAACATATTACTTCTTGTTTCATTTTTTTGTTTACTGCAACTTTAGTGTTTCAGTTTGTTTTCCTTTTACTCCTTGTTTCTGAAACTACACCGATTAACAACAACAAATAAATTACTATCAATCATTACAAATCTGATTGGATTTATAATATCCGTATAAAACACAAATAAATTCATCATGAAACAACACCTATAACAAATCTTGATAAAGTAGAGAGGAGCGGGGATGGTGGCAAGAGTAATGACAACGAAGATTAGATATGGCTCTGCCGTTGTTGCCTAAAACAAAAGGAGCCAGAGGAAGTCTCCTTATGAGGAATCCCCCTGCGATAGGGGAGAGCAGATCGGCGCTAAAGTCAAAGGGTGTTGCGATGAAACAGAGAGATGGTGGCGATGAGGGACGGTGTTGGTGTCGGTGTCGGCGCATCAAATGCTTTAGGGTTTTGATTTTGGGCCAAGCCCAAAATTAATGTTAGGAGAATTTGTTAAGTTTTTTTTAACGAGGGCAATGCTGTCTTTTTGCCATCTATGGAATGTCACATAAGATTTAGTCTTTGTTAAATTAGATTTAACATTTTCAATCGTATTTATATATAGAAAGTCATGTAAGGGTTGACCGTTAATTTGTGAAAGTAAAATTCGTTAGTAGTGTTTATATGTAAAGTTAATTAAGGGTTGACAATTAATTAGTAAAAGTCAACTTCGTTATTAGTGTTTATATGTAAAGTCAATTAAGGGTTGACCGTTAATTTGTAAAAGTCAACGTTGTTATTAGTATTTATATATAAAGTCAATTAAGAGTTGACTGTTAATTAGTAAAAGTCAACTTCGTTATTGGTGTTCATATATATAAAGTCAAGTAAGGATTGACCGTTGATTAGTTAAAATCAACTTAGTTATTAATGTTTATAATTACGTCGGTCATTAATTAGTTAGAGTAACTTTCATTATTAGTGTTTATATATATACAGTCAAGTAAGGGTTGACCATTGATTATTTAAAGTCGAATTCGTTATTAGGGTTTATATATAGGAAACCAATTAATGGTTGACCGTTGATTAATTAAAGTCAACTTGGTTATTCATGTTTGCATATAGAAAGCCAAGTAAGAGTTGACCGTCAATTAGTTAAAGTCAACTTAGTTATTAGTGTTTGTATATAAAAAGCCACGTAAGGGTTGACCGCCGATTAGTTAAAGTCAACTTTGTTATTAGTGTTTATATATAGAAAGCCAGGTAAGGGTTGACCGTCGATTAGTTAAAGTCAACTTAGTTATTAGTGTTTGTATATAGAAAGCCAAGTAAGGGTTGACCGTCGATTAGTTAAAGTCAGCTTAGTTATTAGTGTTTGTATATAAAAAGCCAAGTAAGGGTTAACCGTCGATTAGTTAAAGTCAACTTAGTTATTAGTGTTTGTACATAGAAAGTCAAGTAAGGGTTGACCGTCGATTAGCTAAAGTCAACTTAGTTATTAGTGTTTGTATATAGAAATCCAAGTAAGGGTTGACCGTCGATTAGTTAAAGTCAACTTTGTTATTAGTGTTTGTATATAGAAAGTCAGGTAAGGGTTGATTGTCGATTAGTTAAAGTCAACTTAGTTATCAGTGTTTGTATATAGAAAGCCAAGTAAGGGTTAACCGTCAATTAGTTAAAGTCAACTTAGTTATCAGTGTTTGTATATAGAAAGCCAAGTAAGGGTTGACCGTCGATTAGTTAAAGTCAACTTAGTTATTAGTGTTTGTATATAGAAAGTCAAGTAAGGGTTGATCGTCGATTAGTTAAAATCAACTTAGTTATTAGTGTTTGTATATAGAAAGCCAAGTTAGGGTTGACCGTTGATTAGTTAAATAAGGGTTGATTGTAGGTTCATTAAAATCAACTTAATTGTTAGTGTTTGTTTATAGAAATTCAAAGAAAGGTTCATCGATTATTAATTAAATTACACTTAGTTATTGGTGTTTATATATGAATGTCAAGTAAAAGTTGATTGTCGATTAATTAAAGTCCACTTAGCTATTATTGTATATATGTGTGTGTGTGTGTGCGTGTGTATAGAAAGTCAAATAAGAGTTGATCGTTAATTAGTTAAATTCAAACTAGTTATTAGTATTTAATATAGAAAGTCAAGGAAGGGTTGACCGGTTGCTAATTAAACTAAACTTAATTATCGGTGTTTATATGTAGAATAGCAAGTAAGTGTTGCTCGTTGATTAATACAAGTAAATTTAGCTATTAGTGTTTATATATAAAAAGTCGTGTAAGGGTTGACCGTTGAAGTGAAATTCAATCTAGTTCTTAGTGTTTATATATAGAAAGTCGAGTGAGGATTGAACATTGATTAGTGAAAACCAACCCAGTTATTAGTGTACATATGTAGAAAGTCAAGTAAAGTTTGACCGTTGATTATTTAAATTCAACTCATTTTTTTAGTGTTTGTACATAGAAGTCAAGTAACAGCTTTTAGTTTTTGTTAACATATAGGAAGCCAAGTAAGAGTTGATCGTTCGTTAGTTAAAGTCAACTTAGTTATTAGTGTTTATATATATACTAAATTAAGTAAGAATTGACAGTTAATAAAGTCATAGTACTATTTGTACATCGAAAGTCAAATAAGGTTGATCATTGATTGGTTAAAATCAAATATTTTTATTCGTACTTATATATACTAATTCATATAAGGATTGACCGTGATTAGTTAAAGTCAACTTTGTTATTAATGTTTATATATACAAAGTCAAGTAAGGGTTGATCGTTGATTAGTTAAAGTGAAACATTTATATTCTTATTTATACATACTAAGTTAAGTAAGAGGCGACCGTTGATTAGTTATAGTAACCGTAGTTATTAGTGTTTACATTAGAGAGTAAAACAAGGATTAACCTTAATTAATGAAGGTCAAAAAAATTTATTTATATTTATATATACTAAGTCAGTTAAGGGTTGAATGTTAATTAGTTAATGTCAAACATTTTTATTCCTATTTATGTATGTTATATATATAAAGGTTGATTGTTGATTAATTTAATTCAACTTAGTTATAAGTTAGAGTCAACAAAAGAAGTGAACGATTTTGAAAGTTAAGCAAAAAAAATCACTTAGAGTTTCCGCGAGCAGCTGCGCCTAGCCCCAGGCAACGTTTTTTGAAATCTTTGGCGGATTTTTTGAAATTTTTGGCAGGAAGATTGAAATTTTAAAAACTTTGGTGACTTTTTTGAAATTTTTGGCGGGAAGATAGAAATTTTAAACTTTTTGGCAAATTTTTCGGCGGAAGGTTGAATGTTTAAATTCTTTAGCACTGGTTTTTTAAAAATCGGTGTTAAAATAAATAAAAAAACCGGTGTTAAATTAACGCCAGTTTCAAAAACTGGTAACACCAGTTTTAAAAGCCGGTGTTAAAATAAAAAAACCGGTGCTATTACAATTTGGGCACCGGCTTTGAAAACCTGTGCTAAAAAATGTGTGCTAGAGGGAGGTCTATGTGGTAATTTAGATGAAGGCCATAAACATCAATGCGTGATAGAAAGAGATTGGAGCCAAAGATAGGCGGCATTGGAGTTCAAGGCGGCAAACGAAGAAACAATGAATTGTGGTCCGATGAGTTGTGCTAAAGTTAGAGAACGATCCGAGACGAATTAGCCTTCAAGGCTGATTCCATTGGATTATTCTTCTCAAGAACTACAAAATCGACTACTAAAACTCTCAAATCAGACTAACGGTTCACCCGTAGAGAAGGAAAGAATTTCAACCGGCTAAGGCACAAACGGGTCAGTACGGACCGCTCATGCATAGCACCAACGGCCTGGGCCAAAGGGGTCATCCCACGCTAATAGTGCTCAACACAAGGCTATGGCACGGCCCGCTCCAAATGCCACGAGCCGCAAGCACAAGCCTCGGTCCGTATTCAAAATTGGCTAAGTATGGGCGTGGATCATCCCATTTACGAAGGCACGCACCATTTCAAGTCCAAGATGCCAAGACTAGCCAATGGTCTGCGCCAAAGGCCCACCTTGCGCCAAGCTTCTAAGCAGATCAATGCTCCTGACGATGGCCCGAGCCAAGACCCGCACCCCGTGGATCAGAAGTTTAAAATCTAGCACACTGACGGTAGCCCACAAAAAAGGCCACAGTTTGCGCCAGATGATGCAACGCGGTCTGCACCGGATGAAGGGACACAGCTCACACCAGACCATGCAGCTCGCTCAGAAGTAAACACCACGGACCGCGCCATCCGCGACGGCCAGCGCCTGGCGGCGGGTGAACTAGGGTTTATTCATTTTTTGACTATTTTTAGGCTCAATCCCCTTCTTCTATAAATATAGCCTTAGTCTACTAGGTTAAAGATGGAGAGAGTTTATTTCATTTTTAGACTATTAGGAGAGCAACTCTAGAGAGAGAAACACTCTCACATTTCCTTTTCTTTCCTTTTATTTTTGTTTTGATCCTAAGATGGGGAATTCAAATCCATATTTGAATTCCATATCTATGGAATAGTTTCCATAGTTTTGGGATAAATTGTAGGTGTGCTTTGATTTATATGCCTATGTGAGATTCATTAGATTCATCCTAGTATTTGTGTTCAAGATATTATTGTGACTATTCTTGAATGTTTGAATAGCATGAATAGTACACCACATTAAGCACACATTTTGGGATATATTTGACCTGCTTCGGCCTGGTTTAATTTAAAACACAAGCTGAGGAGCTTACGGGTCAAAGATAGAGATTTATATAATGCACCTGTTCTTACTTCTAAGCTACCAAGGGGTAGTAAGCGGCAAGCCCTGGGTTTGTCCACAAGGATTCTAGGGCTTAAATACTAATTAAAACACAACCTCGTGTGGGTCGTCAATCCGCACAAGTGAAAGGAACAGCTAGTAGTGTAGACATGCAATTGTGGGAGGAAGGGGGTGGGTGTTTTCAACTAACAACTACAAGCATGCAATTGACAAACAAGTAAACTATTTATATACTAGGCACTTGGAAATCATTTAGCAACATGGTAGTTCTAATGCATCAATCATCAATTCATTCAGAATGGACTTATGAACCTATCTTATGCTCATTTCACACAGTGTGGAGATAGCCAGGTATTTCCATCTGTCTGTCACACGTTGTACCTACCACAATGCCCATATCTCATAGTCTATGTAATTTTGGGCAATGCGCTCCTTTCCTATGACGTTTCAGACCATTCCCTAATCACACACTCCCAAGGTCAACGCATCCCCGCTTAGAGGAACAATGCACTCCAAAAAGGGCATTGCCTTGCGTAGGTAGCAACCGTTGGATATGTAGTAAGATGCATTACATTCCCGAGCACTCCACTATGGATCTCAATCCCTAGGTCTAAAGAGGCAAAGGAAAAGACACCTTGTGATGACTCTAGAGTTGGCAAAACTCTAGTGGCTACATACAACACGCTAATCTATCGGGGTAAGCTAGAGGCTATTCCCCACCGACATTTACCGAATCGACCGGTCGACATGTGATTTACATCAAGCACAGCTATCCAATCAAAATCATGGTATAACACATATAAATATTTTCTCTCAAAGGATATGAATGCACTCATCTCCCCGGTGTTCTATACCTACTCCACAATTCCAACACTTCCTAAGATCGCAATGAAGCCTTGCACTATTTTATACTACCATACATGCATGAGTGAGTCATCATAATGAAATATCATAAATCACAATTCTTAGAAAACACAAGTTCAAGCACAAATATTTTCAAGAACGGGGCGTGGGATCTAGCATGGTCCATGAATATTCAGAGCTGCGGGCCGTGGGATCTGGCGCGGTCTATGAAGAAGGTTTCGTGCCATGGTTTGTGAACATTGCCATGGACCGTGAACAGTTCACGGATTTTGCTTAGAAGTTCTCACGGTCCATCAAGGTTTTCATGGACTGTGAGCAGCCTATGGTCTTTGATAAGAACTTTTGTCACGGCCTGTGAAGGTTTTCACGGACCGGCTCCATACTTAGCCAAATCTTCAATTCTTCATCTCCAAGCTTCACGCTCTAGGGTCTTTATCATGGCACATCGCCTTTGCCTTGTGAAGGTCTCGTGCATGTTTTCTTGGAACCCCTAGAACTCTTATGTAGTGCAGCCTAATTGCTTTGTCATGGGCCGCTGGTGCTTTACCATATGCGGTCCGTGATGTGCCATCGGTTGTGACATATGGGGGTTGGTGTTTTATACTAACAACTACAAGCATGCAATTGAAAAAAAAAAGTAAACTATTTATACTAGGCACTTGGGAATCATTTAGTAACATGGTAGTTCTAATGCATCAATCCTCGATTCATTCACATATGGACTTATAAACCTAACCTATGCTTATGTCACACAGTGTGGAGATAGCCAGGTATTTCCCTTCGTCTGTCACACGTGATACTTACCATAATGCCCATATCTCACAGTCTCTGTAATTTTGGACAATGCGCTCTTGTTCTACGATGCCGCAGATCATTCCCTAAACACTCACTCCCAAGCCACCAACATCCCCGCTTAGAGGAACAATGCCCACCTAAAAGGGCATTGCCTCGTGTAGGTCACAACCGTTAGATATGTGGTAAGATGCATTACATTCACGGACACTCCACTCTCAATCTCTAGGCCTAGAGTGGCAAAGGAAAAGACACCTTGTGATAACTCTAGAGTCGGCACAACTCTAGTCGCTACATGCAACACGCTAATATATCGGGGTAAGCTAGGGGTTATTCCCCCAGCGGCATTTACCTAATCGACTGGTCGACATGTGATTTACATCAAGCACATCTATCAAATCAAAATCATGGTATAACACATATAAGGATTTTCTCTCAAAGGACATGAATGCACTCATCTCCCAAGTGTTCTATACATACTCCACACTTCCAACACTTCCCAAGATCGCAATAAAGCCTTGCACAATTTTATACTACCATACATACATGAGTTCATCATCATAATGACATAGCATAAATCATAATTCTTAGAAAATACAAGTTCAAGCACAAATATTCATAAGCATTAGGATAGGGAAATCTAAATCTCAAGAAGAAATCATCAAAGTATGAATACAAATATCCTCAAGCTACTGAGCTAATCTACAATGGTTAGATCCATGGAAAATATTATGTTAAATGGCATGGATCCAGAAAATAAGATGAAAGGAAAAAAACAAAGGAAAAGAATAAGGAAAGAGAAGAAGAACTCTCATCTTCCTTCTCTCTAAACTAGAAAGAGAATCTACTCTACATTATTCCTCATTCGGGTTTAGTAGAAGACTAGGGATCCTATATATAGTAGGAGGAGATTGGACCTAAAAATAGGCCAAATGTAGCAAAACCTTAGGTCAGCCGCCTAGGCTTCACGGATAGGCACGGATGTCACGGTTCATGAAGCATTAAAGCATGGGGTGTGGGATCTGGCGCGGTCCATGAATATTTAGAGCCACGGGCCGTGGGATCTGGTGTGGCCCATGAACATTTAGTGTCGTGGGCCGTGGGATCTAACGTGGTCTGTGAAGCAGGTTTCGTGCCCCGGTCCGTGAAGATTGTCACGGACCGTGAATAGTTCACAGTTTTTTCTTAGAAGTTCTCACTGTCCGTGAAGGTTTTCACGAACCGCGAGCAGCATATTGTCTTTGATTAGATATTTTGTCATGGCCCGTGAAGGTTTTCACAGAACGACTCCATACTTAGCCAAATCTTCAATTCTTTATCTCCAAGCTTCATGCTCTGGGGTCTTTGTCACAGCCTGGCGCCTTTGCCACGTGAAGGTCTCATGCATGTTTTCATGGAACCCCTAGAACTCTTGTGCAGTGCAGCTTGTGTGCTTTTTCACGGGCCACTGGTGCTTTACCATGTGCGGTCAGTGAAGTGTCATCGGTGCTTCGTCGACTGAACTTCATTTGCTTGTTACGAGTGAACCGTTAGTTTGATTTGGGAGTTCTAATAGTCAATTTTATAGTACTCGAGAAGAAGAATCCAATGGAACCAACTTTGATGGCTAATTCTTGTGGGATAGTTTTTGGACTAAGGCAACACTCCTCGGACCACGATTCACCATATTCTCCTTTGGTCGTCTTGAACTTCGAAGCCACCTATCTTTGGCTTCAATCTCCTTCTACCATGCATTGATGATCGTGGCCTTCATCTTCTACCATTCTAATATGAATGGTCTTTGCCTCTTCTACTATTAAAACAAACGGCCTTCAATCTTCTACCGCTCTTACAAACGGCCTTCAATCTTCTACCGCTCTTACAAACGGCCTTCACATAGAATGTAACCAAAAAGTACCCATGGGCGACCTACTAAAGGTGATCAAAATGAAGACCAAGGAGCATGTGGATACAAGATGTCCATTAGTACCAATTAAGTCTACAAAACACGAGATTCAGACAAGAAAACCAAACATGGCCGTCTAAGCTCCTTATCACGTAAACTCAACTAATACTAGCAATCAACCACCTAAAAGTAACTAAAAACTATGCCAAATGCATTGGTTAAAGCATATGTAATGGTGCAGATCAATATCATGTATGGTGCAAATATTGATGCCCCCTTGGGAAGAGAAACCTGGATGTTAGAATGGGTAAAGGAGTACGTTGTGTGTGCGTGAGTGTGTGCATGGGAGACTCAAGTATTTCTCTAACTTATTTATCATTGCACCAGTCGTAGCTAATTACATAAAGTAGTTCTAAAGGTTATGGGTAGAGATAATATATAGTAGCAAGCTAGGTTTTTAAGAGACCCTAGTGCCATAGATAAGTTGCCTACGACCCTTGGCCTAATTGATAGGACCATTTAGGAAGTAGCGCATTCGTGGTGGAAGCTAGGGACGTAATCGCATGGGGGAGAAATAGACCTACAACAATGGTCGGACCTTGTTTACTCCTCAATTACTATGGTGGTATCGATGGAGGGTTATGAGTGCACCCGATGTGACAGGTACAGGGAAGTGTATGCCATTGGCCACACCACGTGTTATGAACATTCTATTAGGTTGTTCAGTAAATCTTGCATGTGAATGAATCGAGGATCAGATCATTAAATCATTCATGCCTCACAATGGTTCCCCAAGTGCTTAGCTTATTAGATTACTTTTGTCTATTTATATTTATGCTTTGTAGTTGTTAAATTGAAAAACCAAACACCCACCCTTGTTTGCATTTACTAGCTATTCATTTTACTCATACGGATTGATGACATGTATGAGATTGTGTTTTCATTGACTCTTAGACCCTAGCGTCTTTGTGGACAAACCCATGGTTTACCGCTAACTACCTTATCGGTACCATAGCAGTGAGAACGGTGCAGTATATAAATCTTATCTTTGACCTTTCCACAAAAGCCCTTCTCCCAGGTTAATTAGCTACAATTAATGACCCTGGGTGGAGGTGGGTCATTGGCCGTTGGTGCCAACCATGAACGGCTCGTGCCGGCCCGTGGTACCTTGGCCGGCTGAACTTTTTTCCTTTGCTACGGGTGAACTGTTAGTCCAATTTGAGAGTTCTAGTAGTTAATTTGATAGCGCTCAAGAAGAAATCCAATGGAATCATCCTTGAAGGCTAATTCTTCTCGGATCGTTCTCAGAATTTGGAGCAACTCATCGGGCCATGATTCCCTGTTTCATCATTGGCTACATTGATCTCCGTTTCTGCCTATCTTTGACCCCAATCTCCTTGAACCATGCATTGATGATCGTAACCTTCGTCTACCACCATTCTAGAGGTGAATGGCCTTCGATCTCTTCTACCATCCTTGCGAACGGCCTTCAATAACTTCTACCACCCTTACGAACGGTCTTCACATAGAATGTAACTAAAAAGTACCCACGAGCGACCTACTAAAGATTATCACGTGGAATATCTAGAAGCCCGTGGATACAAGATGTCTATTAGTCTAATTAAGTCTACAAAATGCGAGATTTAGACAAGAAAACCAAACATGGCCGCCGAAACCCCTTGTCACATAAACTCAACTAATAGTAGCAATCTGCCAAACAAAACAAGCTAAGAACTATGTCGAATGCAATGGTTAACGCACGCAAAATGAAGCACATTATACTTCCCACACTTAACCCTTCACTCCTCCTCGAGTAAATAGGGACAAGAAAAGAATTAAGCAAAATGTAGTGTGCAGGCATAAGTTAACCAAGGCATCCAACTTATTCCTTGATTACCATGTTTCCCCCAAAAAGAATAAGAATCTCACAACTCTCACACTCCCTGAAGAACATAAGCAATCTAACCACCCAAAAATAAAATGTGGGAAAAGTTAAGCCAAAACGATAAGTGTAAAGCTAGCTTACTTTCCCCAAAATGATCCCTAAAAGCAATCCAAGAGTCTTCTCCCAAAAAACAATCCACCAAGGAAATCCAACATACGTTGACTTGGTTGTAACATAGGGATCATTCGTGATTCTCAACCTAGTTACAACCAAGGAGTCAAGTGTATCATTAACCTAGTTTTTTTGTCTTCTCTCAATTTCTCTCATTTTTCTTATGATCCCTTTCGGGTTTTCATCCAAGCTTTAACACACAAAGAGTACTCACTTCTCACCTTTTTCCACACGGCTTCACATTTTTGCCTAGGTTCGTAAGCCTAGCCAGGCCTAGCCTCTAATTTTTACCTAAGTCCTTCGACCTATCCGGGCTTTTACCAATGTCACCCAAGTTTCCCTTGTCCGAGTTTTTGTATTTTTTTTCATTTTTCAATTTTTTAGTGTAGCACAAAATTGCCCCAAAAGTGGGCTTCATACTACAAAACATAAGATCAAGCATAAAAATACACCACCAATAATCCAAAACAACCTACCCCATGCAACCTAGAAACTGTATCATAGCATGTCATGCCACCAAATATCCATAAAAAATCATCCATCAACAATCAAAAACCAAAATCGTCAACTAGTAAGAAAAACTACCAACAAAAGCATAAAAATGCACCGAGGAAATCCAAAAATGAAACTCCCTAAGAGCTCACTACTCTCTTCCCCACACTTAACCGATGCATACTCCCTAATGCAAGGAAAATCATGTCAAAACATAAGTGAGATTGGGAGAGATAGTGACACTTACTTTTGCGGCCCCAAAGAGCCTTCTTCCTCCTCGTGACTCGTGTTGTTCCTCTCAATGTATCTTGCTGCTTGAAGGACGACCTTGATGCAATCTATCCTCAAAATAAGCTCTTTAGCTTGCATCCTCACTCCCCCTAGTGCTTGGACTCCTCTTGCAACACTAGAGTAGAGCTCGAAAGCTGATTCCCTAAAGCTTGCAATCGGTCAATGATTTTCGTGGATAGGCAGGAGCGACTATGATGTGCTCTCAAAGATTTCTCACCTTGGGCCTCCTCAATGTCTATCTCCGAGGTGGCTAAGAATCTATAGAACTTTCTCTCAAAGAGTTAGTTCGGCTCAATAATTCAGTTATCCAAACATGTGTCATAGTTGATGGCAGTGCGCTCCAGCTTTAAAAGTACCATAAAACTACAAGTGTTTGCTCTGCCACATAGACATACATATCTGCCCTCCAATGTCGTAGGTCCCACCAAGCATGCCTTGGCTAACTTCTCAATGTTATACCTTGTGCACAAGCGTCCCAAGTTAGCCAATGTTCTCTGTGTGACCGGATGCCCAATGTATTGTGATAGTAGACCTACCATGCCGCCCATAGAAGTGTTTAGAACCTTGCATCCAAGAACATGAAACCCAAGCATAATTCCATTACAAACAAAACCATGAGTCCTGAATTCAAACTTCCAAATTCAATTTAGGGGATGGAACTTTGGAAATTCCGGGTTGAACAATAACCTTATGTAAGCCATTACCACCCCATTGATAGGGCTGTGCTACCAAGATTCACCTCCTCCCAAATCACCCAATGCACGAAGAACATATTTTTCAAAAATAATAGCACACCAAACCACCCAAACTTCTTCAAAACATGATCATATACACAAGCCCAAACATATATCCCAACAACACACATACTTATTCAAAAATCATGCTTTTTATAACACCACCACAATGTTAATCAAGCATATAAACAAGGAGTTCAATGGATTACCTGGAGTTTGAAGCTAAGAATTGCAAGATCCAAACAAGAAGAAGCAAAAATTACTATTTTTGGAAGGAAAGCCTCAATTTTTTTTAGTTTCACCAAGAGTGTGTGTGATTGGGTATTTCTTGAGAAGGAAGAATTAGGGGTGGGCATCGGGTCGGTTTATTTGGTTTTCGGTCTATTCGGTTCGGGTTATTCGGTTTTTTCCCTTCAAAATTAAGAACCAAATCCGACCCAAACAAGTCAAATAATCCGAATTATCCAAACCAAATTCAAAATTCTGTTTCAGTTTAAAACCGAATTCAACCAAATAAACCAAATTTATTCCAATTTTTATCAAATCAAATTCAATTGATTTTTTTACCCACAATAATTATGGGCCAATCCAAAATATTCATAAATATGTCAAAATTTTAAAATAATTATGACCCAATAATTTAAGGCCAAGTGATTTATCACTTGAGGCCCAATTGGCAATTGGCAATTGCATCTACATGCTGATGCTTTGCTGTGAAAATATGGAGGAGTGAGTCTAGTATTTATAGTTGCTAGATATGCTAAGTTTCCTACATTTTCCGATGTGGGACTAAATTACTAATGTAGTAGTGCTAACTTGCTAAGTCTTCTTTCAAATTTCAAAGCATTGCCTCTTGGCTCTTCCTAGTTCCTATTTCCTTCACCTGCAGATTCTTTTTTTAAAAAAAGATATCAATAATCTGCCAATAAACAGACCGCAAAATATACTCAAATTAAGCATCGCCGTACTTTAATAAAAGGAAACAGCTCCAAATCCTTAATTAGTATCCATATCACTAATTCAACTCAAACGAAACATAAACGCCTTAAAGAAACCATCACTAATTAAACCTTCACCTGTGGATTCATTATAAATTGCAACTTTATTACCTTTTTTTTTAATTGATTATGAGTCTATCTCTTGAAAGACAATATTTCCATAAGTCATGGAAATATTATGGTTTAAAATACAAATTAGAAGAAATGAAGATAAATTTTTTGGGTTGAATGAATCGGGTTATATAAACTTTATAATTACTACAGGTTGCATAATAAAATTTTAATATTGCAACTAATACTTTTTACTTTGTATTATTATAATTAAACCTTGTCTTTCCATAAGCCTATGGAATAATGGAAAGATGGTATTTTCCAAGATTTTGCCATTTATTATTACATTATTTAATTTGAGGAGTATTTTGTGACTGAAGATTATTTAATACCGTTTGATCTCAAATCTTTTTTATTATTATTACCCTGTTAATTTGACTTATGTTTTTACCATTTCCATACATGATGAATGTGTTTATAATATATTTTATGATCTCTTTCTCTTCTATTTATATAAGTAATTTAAATACATTTAGATGGTGAAACAAAAATTCCACTATTAAATTAACACAACGTCTTGTTTTAGACTGACAACTTATTATACAAGATTATTTTATAACTGATATAACTAATAAGTTGATTTGATATTTTTTTTATTTATTGCAACAAATTTCTTATAACTTTTAAAATGTACAGTAATGTATAAATAATTATAATTTGACCATAATAGTTATTGAAACGAGATTTTTCATGATTAGTCTAACATTTAGATGGTCAAATAGGAGACTTTCTCCTAAATTAACTATGATATTTATATATTACTGTTTTTAAGTGTTTTTTAAGTTTAAAATTACATATTTTAGTAGATGTATTCATCAAAATTATTAGGAATTGTATTTTTTTAAAACTAAGAGTTAATGTATTAAAATGTATTATATTTTAGTTCAAATGTAAAATCTAAATTATCATAAATTTTATCTCTTACATCTTTATGTTTATGTAAAAATGATATTTTATACATTCTAGATCGTGTATTATGTTAAATTATTTTTCTACTATTATCATCCCGTCCCTCCTTAAAATCAGTTCCGGTTCTACCACTGTCTGCGGTTAAATAAAGGTTGTACCAGGCTAGTTGCTTTAGGTTCTATACGAGTAGATTTAAACGTTGGTTTTGACTTTGAACTGACATATTTTCTTCTTCTGTTTTAGTGAATATGGGAAGTGGAGACTGGAGATTACGAATCAGATTGAAATAGGCTCATTTTCATGCTACCGGAAGCATAACCATTACACAACGATCCACATCCTCACTTGTTTATGCTTCTCGATTGGCTAATCACTGTTTTCATCTCTTCACCAAGTAATCTCTTCTGAGTCCATTGTAGTTTGTTAATTTTTTAGAGTAGAGGAAAATGTCCATTGTTTGAGGAATGCTTTAGTCTAGTGAAAGATTACTGTTGAAGAATTAATTATTCGTGCACCTTATCACTGTGATTACTAAGATCACTGAAGTTTAGATATGGATATTTATTAATTACAGTTAATACTTTCCGTTTACGTTCATTCCAATAAGAATTTAAAAGAATATATATATATATATATATATATACACTTGTTTTTAAATTTATAAGAAATTTAAACGAACTAATTTATTAAACTTGTTTATAATGAATATGGATTGTAAAACACTTGAATATCAGTCTATTGTCTATTTGATCCATTTCACATTTTCATGTTAAGATGGTTGGGGTAATTTTTTAAAATTTATAGATTAGTCCTCCCACTTATATTTACTTATAAATTTAGTTTTGTATTTTTAAATTTTATTTATAATTATATATATTTAATTAATTTAATAAATTACAATTCGGTATTCAGTTCGGGTTTTGGTTTGAGTTTTAATATCCAAAACCAAACCAAAAACCGTATTCAGAAATCGGTTTATTCAATTTGGATATCCAAAAACCGCATATTAAATTCGGTTCGGGTTATTCAAATTCGGATAATTCAATTTTTGGTTCGGTTTTCATTTTTTTTGCCCACCACTAGGAAGAATGTGTCAAATGATAAATTAGGTGGGAAAGTGTACCATGGATTTAGAATTTCAGCATAGGTGATAAGAGAGAGATGTACAATTAGGATAAGAATGGAATTTTAAAATTGCATATTAGGGGACAATAGTACAAATCAATTAATTCCTAGGAATGTAGAAAGTACTATTTGCATAAAAAAAATCCTAAGGAATTCAGTAATTTCAAAATTCTTGAACCAAAAATGTATTTTTGTTTTTAGTTAGAAATTTGCAATTTTCAAAAATTTACATTCTTGGATCAATTTGGTAACGGAAAATTGGTTTTTAGCGCAAAATGTGCTTCTCACGACCCATGGCTCGTGCCAAATCTCTAGCATGAAACAAGGCCTCGTGCCAAACTTCTTGGCACAAACCAACCCCTCGTGCCAAACCCCTTGGCACGAAGTATCCCCTCATGCCAACTCTCCTGGCACAAACCTAAGCCCTTGGCACGGACTGTGTCAGGTTTTGGCACAAGATTGCCGAAAATTTTGACCTAATTCTTAGTCTTTCCTCTTTTTCGAAAAACTATGCCATCCATCAAATCTAATTCCATCCAAACACAGTCACAAATATCAAACTCAAATTTACAAACCAACAAAAGTTTCACCTCAAAAATCCTCATTGCAAACAAGAACATGCAAAATCTATCTAATCACTACCCAAAACAAGAAAGCAAAAAGAAACACCATATATTTATTGTCGTCCTCACGACTTATTTCTTTTTCATGCAAGTCTAGTTAGAAACACCTACATGTGGGTCTCTGGAATCGCCATCGGTGAATCCACCCATGATAACATCGTTAGGGAGAGTTCTCCATAATGAACCATCCTTACCTTGGGACCTCGCGTCCATCATGTGAAATGAATCTCCGTGTCTAGCTAAAATGGAGTCCGTGAATGTCACTTTAGGGTTAGGAGGAAGTCATTGGAGGTTTTAAAACCCCGACACTCCTCCTTTCCCATTGCAAGGTAGTTAGCATGGAAAAACAATCTAGCACAGACATACTATTAATAGCATCATGCACATCGGACTCATGAACAACATTATCGACACGAGACTCATCCAATTGTTCCTGCTCATTGGTAACACAAAAGGCTTCATGTTTTTCATGCTCATCACATAGGGTCAAACATTTGCACATAAAAGAAGAATTTGTCGAATCATACCTAGATATATAGATTTCAAACTCAACTTTATCCATGTCATCTTCTAGAGTTAAGGTTCCTAAGTGGACATCGAATTTAGTCCTTGACGATTTGAGAAAAGGTTTCCCCAAAAGTATTAGGGGTGCACTTCTGTTGTGCGCCACGTCTAGGACATAAAAGTCTACCGGAAAAACCAACTTGCAAACTTGCACCATCATATCCTTTACTAACCCATGAGGGCTAGCTTGGAAGTGATTGGCGAGTTGGACAATCACTTTAGTATCCCTACGCTCACCTATTTCTAGGTGTTCATATAGACAAAACGGGATCACATTGATGGATGAGCCTAAATCTATCATTGAATTTTCAACAATCTTACCACTTAAGAAGATAGGGATAGAATCATCGCATTTCTTAGGCAAAATTTTATTGTTCAAAACAGCGACTCCTCCCATTTTCAAATGTCCTAACCTCTTGGTTGGTCTACTTTTTTCTTTGTGCATACAACTTTAAGAAATTTAGCATATGATGGCACATTTTCAATTAATTCCAAGAGAGGGATTGTTACCACGACCTTTTCGAAGACTTTTCAAATGCTTGCATCATTGGTCACCACCTTTGGCTTTCTTCTCAAAGCATTTGGAAATGGGGATGGAATGGTAGCTTGTGCCTCGGCCGGTGGAAGCTCCTTGGAAGGTGCTTCCTTGACCACAATCTCATCTTCTTTGAAGTGTGCATTGGTAGCCTCCAACACTATATCATTCTCTTTCATCACCTTCTTCTTGGACTTACGAACTTTCTTTCCACTTCTCAACCTGAGAGCACTCACTTTCCTTGGATTAATTTTCGGTTGGGAAGGGAGTTTGCCGGACTCCTTGGCTTCAATTTGGCTCACCGAGGTAACAAGTTGTCCAACTTGAACTTCAAGATTTTTTATACTTGAAAATGCTCTATTACCAAGGTCTTCAATCTCACGCCTTGTCCTTTTCACAAATACTTCATATTTCTTTCCCAATTGACCGATGACTTCTAAGATGTCCTCTATATCAAATTTGTAGATCAAGGCATGATTGTTGGAAAGGCCTTCACCTTGAGGGTATGGTTGAGGAGGAGCTTGTCTACCCCAGTATCCTTGAGGTTGGTTATCCTCTCTCCATCGGAAATTTGGATAAGCTTGATACCTTGGGTTGAACGAGCAATCTACCAAACAAAACAAGCTAAGACTTATGCCGAATGCAGCGGTTAATGCACGCAAAATGAAGCACATCGGTAAGTTTGGCCGAGATTACCTCAAATGGTGAGTGTGGTGGAATCTCCTCTTAAGGTTTATATAGCACCTTTCTTAGGGTGAACCAAAGCAACTTCAATGCTCCAAAATAGAAATAAAAAAGTTCAGCTCCCCAGAGAAAACACCAATCTGAGGACGAACTTCCTTTAATAAACTCCTCAAATTCATGGATTTTCTGGTGTTGGGGTTTATTGGGCTGGATATAGCTAGAAGATAGGAAAATTTTGATATATGGTATGGGAGAATTGGATGAGAAATGGGAAAGTTATGGCCGAATTAGTGAGATATGGGACACTTGAAGGTTTTAGGCGAGAGAGAGAAGATGAGTTTGTGAAGAAGAGAGAAAATGGAGAAGGCTAGTATGAGAGAAAGGGATGAACCCAAGAGGTTTAAATAGGAGTTGGGATTGGTTTAGGTGGTCGGCAGCACGGATCTCAGGATGAGCCTCGCGCCAACACTTGGTGTCCATGTCAGGAGTGTGCTGATCTGTGCCACCCATGGGCAGATCTAGGGGGCGAGGGGGTGCTGGCGCCCCCCTAAGATTTAGTAGCGCGGAAATTAGGTCTAGCCTCCACTGGAAATATGGTTTCCGCCCCCCCTTGGATGGCCAGCTCTGCCCCCTGTTCATCTTCTCGTCAAAGAAGACGACTGGCCTGCTTTTTTTTCCTTTCCCTTCAGACATCAAAACGACGTCGTTTTGAATAAAAGTCTAAAGGCAAAATATGAGTTAAAAACCAATTGGGCCGTTCAAACGACGCCATGGGGCCGCTGTCAAGTTTCTTAACCAAGTCTTTGAAGCCTACTGCTTTTATGGAAGTCAAAATAGTACTGCTAACAATAGTTTACTGTAACTTTATATTCGGTTGTATAATTGTTTGTCATTTGTGATATTTGGTATTTTGCATTAAATATGATTTTGTTACTATAATTAATTAAGATGAGAGGATCATAAGAGATTCTTTATCTCATTTTTAAATTAATGCTGATGAATATGGTAATTTTTTAAAAAATTAAGAACATCACAATAAAGCTATATATTTTCAGTTGTAATTTTACCAAGTTATTAAATTATTTAATTAATTTTAGACATAAATTGATTTCATTTAGGTATAAACAGATTTCATTTAGGTATAAACTGATTATACATGTGATTTGCTCACTAATTTTATTTTTATAATCTTATTTAAGTTATTTTTAACATATTAATTAACAAGATCGAATAATTGTAAGTGTGATTTATCATATTTGTAGAAATTGGATGATTATATAAACACTTTATTATTGAAGCGGATTTTGTTTGAATATGTCGACTTGTGTTCAGAAAAAAATCCAGTTTAATTCAGCACCCAGAAAAAAATTACCAATATAATATAGCGTCCGAAAAAACTTTTTGTCAGTATTAGTAAGCCCCCCCCTAAAATACTAGGCTGGTTCCGCCACTGGTGCCACCCACACGTTTATTCGTACCAAGTCCATGCCAAATCCGTGCAATCTATGATCTGAGGGAAAATGGCAGTCACATCAGCTTCATGTTGTGGGATTTGGTACAAAGCATAGGTTCGTGCCAAATCTCTAGGCACGAACCATCAGTCTTTCTTTCTCCTACGAATTTTCTCTCGCACCTGCATCCAAAAACAATAAAAACCAGAGTAGTACTGTTCCACACAAATAATTGATGAATAAAATTTCCTAAAAATTTCCACCAAAAATTAAGATCACAACTAAAATTTTAAAAACATTCAAAAGAAGTCACCTACTTGAAATAAAAAATATTGTATCTTTATTGTCATCTTCACGACTTATTTTCCCCTCAACTTTTGAAAATAAAAATAGTGGCTTGGTGGGTCACCGGAATCACCATCCTTGACACCACTAGTGACCACATCACGATGGGTAGGTCGCCACATCATTCAAGGTTTACCTTTCACCTTTGGAGTGATGAATAAAGGAAATTCATTCTTCTCAATCGTGGATATATTCTTGTTTAGTTTGAGGATTGGAAGGGACTTATGAGTTTTTAACTCCTTTCCCTGCTTCCTTCCTTGCTGCATGTTAGTCATGAGATTCCTAGGTGAAACATCCTCATTCAGATTAGAAAAATAATGCTCAACAAGAATAGTAACACAAGATAAATCATTCACACAAGATAACGCATATAGAGTCTCCATATCGGTAAATATTTCTTTTTGGGAATATTCAAAATTTTATTTTTCAATCATCATGCAAACAAAACAAGAAACAGATTAAAGCAATACTAGCTACTCTACTAACATGTTATGCTAATCGACACTTAGACTAAATAGCATTCCCGACAGTGGGGCCAATATTTGATCTGCCTACACCCGGGGTCGTTAATTGTAGCTAATTAACCTGAGCAGAGGCTTTGAGAGTTCAAAGATAAAATTTATATTCTGCACCTGTTTTCACTACCGATAGGGTAGTTAGCGGCAAGATCTGGGTATGTCCACAGAGATGCTAGAGCCTAAGAGTCAATGAAAACACAATCTCATATGGGTTGTCAATTTGTACGAGTGAAAGTAATATCTAATAAAGCAAACAAAAAGGGGGTTTGGTTTTTCATCTAACAACTACAAAACATGAAATTTAAAAGCAAGTAATCTAATTAGCTAAGCACTTTTAATTTAATGTTTCGATCCACGATTGATTCACACAGAGATTTAGACAAACCTAATAGAGTGTGAAACAACATGTGGTGTTGCCGATGACATACACTTCCCCATACCTGTCACGTCAGGTTCGCTCGTAACCCTCCATCGACACCGCCATCATAATTAGGGGAGTACAACAAGGTCCGACCATTGTTGTAGGTCAGTTTCTCCCCCCATGCAATTACGTCCCGGGATTCCACCATGAGTGCACTAATTCCCAATAACCTATCAATTAGGTCAAGGGGTCGTTGACACCTTATCTATGACACTAGGGCCTCTTACAACCCTAGCTTACCACTTTTCCACTATCTGTACCCGTAACCCCTTGGACTACTTTACATAATCAGCTAAGACATGTGCGATGGAAAGTAAGTCAGAGTGATCTCGGTTCTCCCGTGCACACACCCATGCAAACGCAATGTACTCCCTTACCCAAACAAACATCCAGGTTTCCCTTCCCAATGGGGCATCAATACTTGCACCAACATGAATATAAACCAAAGTGTGTACGTATATGTGGTGTACTATTTATGCAATCTAAACATTCAAGAACAAGTTACAATAATATTATGAACACAAAATTAGGATGAACTATAGAAGCTCACAAAACAAATATTACAATGCACCTACAATTTATCCCCAAGATATAGAAACTACTCCATAGATATGGAATTCAAATATGGATTGGAATTCAAATATCGATTTGAATTCCACATCTAGGATGAAAGCAAAAAGAAAAGTAAAGAAAAAAATAGAGTGTTTCTCCCACTACAAATGATGAATAAAATCTATCTACTACTCTCTACTCTACTTTCTATGTTTAACCTAGTCGACTAAGGCTATATTTATAGGAGAAGGGGATTGGGCCTAAAAATCTGCTAAAAATAAGCCAAAAATGGCTTATCCCTAGTTTAGCCGCAGCCGGGACACGGGATCTAGTGCGGGCTGTGCCAATGCCTTGGTGTGGGGAGCTGCATCATGCTCGAGCCATAGCTTTGTGCTACTGCGGCTTGCCGAATCTGGTGCGGTCCGCTCCAACACCTTTGGTGCGGACCGTGGCCTTTGGTTTGGGCCATCGTCTAGAAGGTATGTCTTGGATTTTTTATCATGCAGGACGCGTCCCTTGGCGTGGATCGTGGTCTGAAAGTTGATTTACTCAAAAACTTGGCACGTGCCATGTAATTCTCCACACCCCACCGACTGGTCTCGACATCTTGGACTTGGAATGGTGCGGGCCCTCATAAATGGGATGTTCCTCACCCATACTTAGCCGAATTTGGTGAGGATTAGAACTGGTGTGCATGAGGTCCATGGCATTTTGCGCGGTCCGCACCGTAGCTTCCTGCTGAGACTGTTGGTATGGCCCATTGGTGCCAACCATGAACGGCCCGCATCAACCTGTGGTACCTTTATTGGCTGAACTTGTTTCCTTCACTACGGGTGAATTTTTAGTCCGGTTTGAGAGTTTTAGTAATCTATTTTATAGAGCTCGAGAAGAAAAATATAATGGAATCAGTTTCGAAGGCTAATTCTTCTTGGATCACTCTCAGACTTTGGCACAACTCATCGGACCATGATTCCCCATTTCTTCGTTGGCCGCTTTGATCTCTGTTGCCGCCTATCTTTGCTCCAATCTCCTTCTACCACGCATTGATATTCCTGGCCTTCGTATACAACCATTATCGAGGTTAATAAACTTTGATCTCTTCTACCGTTCTTGAAAATGGCATTCAATATCTTCTACCACTCTTACGAACGGCCTTCACATGGAATGTAACCAAAAAATACCCACGGCCTACCTACTAAAGATGATCACATAGAAGATCTAGGAGCCCGTGGATACAAGATGTCCATTAAGACTAACTAAGTCTACCAAACGTGGGATTTAGACAAGAAAACCAAACATGGCTGTCCAAACCCCTTATCTCGTAAAGTCAACTAGTACTAGCAATCAGCAAAACAAAACAAGATAAAAACTATGCCGAGTGCAACGGTTCATGCATGTAAAATGAAGTACATTAGCTCTCTCAAATTCCTTCACCTATGGGCTGCAGTCCCGGATATGTTGGCTAATCCCATGAATTCTTCACTCATGAACGTGGGGTTGTGAAGAATGGGACTCAGCGGCTCATGGTTTGCACTTTTTTTCCGGTTTCTTCCTCTTCTAACCCTGTGAGGACTTCCCTTTCTCCAAAAAATTCTTAGGAGGCATCCTACCTCAATTAAGGGAAGAGTGGTAATGTGAGCATAAACAAGGAATGGCCCACAAGATCATTCAACAAGACAACATTCTCCTAAATAGCCTATCCATTCAAAACATGATAATCTAAGCATAAATGCTATTTAAACAAGAACATTCTCACCAAACAACAAACTCATGTGAGTTCTCACAACCCCATCAATACGATTATGCAATCAAGATTCATCTCCTCCTAAATCACCCAACACATGAAGAACATATCATCCAAGCATAATAGCACATCAAGACACCCAAACTTTCTTCAACACAAAATTATGCATACAAACCCAAACACATATCTTAACAACATACACTCATTCAAAAATCATGCTTTTCATAACACAACCAAAATCTCAATAAAGTATATGAACAAAGATTTCAATGGATTACCTGGAATTTGAAGTTAAGAGTTACAAGATCCACACAAGAAGAAGCAAAAATTGCTATTTTTAGGGAGAAAAGCTTCAAATTTTCAAGTTCACCAAGAGTGTGAGTGAGTCACTGTTTCTTGAGAGCTAGAATGTGAAAATGATTCACTTAAATGGAAGAATATACCATGGATTTAAATTTCAGCATAGGTGATAAGGAACAGAGGTACAATTAGGATAAGAATGAAATTTTGAAAATTGAAAATTATGAGACAATAGTACCAATCAATTAATTCCAAGAAATGTTGGAAGTACTATTTGCATAAAAAATCCTAAGAAATTAGGGAATTTAAAATTTTATGAACCCAAAATGCATTTTTAAGTTTCAAATTAAGAATTTTTGAAATTTTGCATTTTTGGAACAATTTGACAGTGGAATTGGGGAAACAGCACAAATACATCTGTGTGAAAGTACCAGGCACGGACCCCCCCCTCCGTGTCAAAGACCCTTGGCATGGACTCCTCTTGCGTCGATGGTCCGTGCCAAATCATTGGCGCGAGGCCCCCTCATGCCAAGCTCCCCCGGCGCAGACCGTGGCAAGTTTTGGCTTGTGGCTACCATAAATTTTGACCTATTTCCTTGGTTTTTTCCTCTTTTTTTTTGAAAAAAACTATGTCACACATCAACTCTAACTCCATCCAAACACTATCGCGAGACTCAAACTCAAAATTTACAAATCAAACAAGAGTTTCATCTCAAAATTCCTCATCACAAACAAGAGAATGCAAAACCTATCACTACTACAAAACACACAGTCAAAGCAAAAAGAAGCATTGTATATTTGTTGACGTCCTCCCGACTTATTTCCTTTTCATGAAATTTAGTTAGAACCACCTGGTCTTCGAAATTTCCATCAGCAACTCCACCCACGATGATATCGTTGTGGAGAGGTCTCCACAATGTGTCACCCTTACCTTCGGACCTGTTATCTGCCATAGAAAATGAATCACTATGCCTTGCTAAGGTTGAGTCTGTGAATGTAACTTTGGGGTTAGGAGAAGCTCGAGGGGATACTCTTCCTTTCCCACTGCAAGTTAGTTAGCATGGAAAAGCAGTCTAGCATATACATAATATCACTTGAATCATGCAATTCATCGGACCCATCGACAATGTCATCAACACAGAATTCATCCAAATATTCATGCTCATTCGTAACACAAGAAGATTCATGGAAATCGTGCTCATCAAATAGGGCCACACCTTTGCACATGAAATAAGAATTAGTCAAATCATGCATAAACTTATAGATGTCAAATTCCACTTTATTCACATCATCTTCTAGAGTTAAGGTTCCCAAATGGACATCAATTTTAGTCATTTTAAGAAAAGGTCTCTCCAAAAGTATTGGGGTTGCATTTCCGTCGTGTGCCACTTCTAGGACATAAAAGTCTGTCAAAAAACCAACTTGCCAACATGTACCATGGCATTCTCTACTAGCCCCCAGGGCTAGCTTGGGAGTGATCGGCTAGTTGCACAATCACTCTAGTTTCCCTAAGCTCTCCTATTTCTAGGCGTTTATATAGATTAAATGGGATCACATTTATGGATGCGCCTAAGTCTATCATGGTATTTTCAACAAGTTTTCCAACCAAGGAGATAAGAATAGAGAACATTCTGGGGTCATCGCATGTCTTGGGAAAATTTGTATGGTTCAAAACGGAAAATCTCCCATTTTTAAATGGCCTACCTTCTTCATTGGTCTACTTCTCTTTTTTGTGCATACTTTTAAGAAACTTAGCATACGATGGCACATTTTAAATTAATTCTAAGATCGGAATTGATACCTCAACCTTTTCGAATACTCTTTGAATGCTTGCATCATTGGTCACCACATTTGGCCTTCCTCCTCAAAGCATTTGGAAATGGAAGTGGGATAGTCACTTGTGCCTTAGGCAGTGGAAGCTTCTTGGAAGGTGCTTCCTTGACCACAATCGCATCATCTTTCGAAGTGTACCTTAGTAGCCTCCAATACCCTATCGTCCTCTTGCATCACCCTCTTCTCGGACTCACGAACTTCCTTTCCACTTCTTAACGTGAGTGCACTAATGTTCCTTGGATTGACCTCCAGTTGGGAAGGGAGTTTGCCGGACTTCTTGGCCTCAAGTCAGCTCATTGATGTGGCAAGTTGCCCAACTTGAGCTTCAAGATTCATGATACTTGAGAATTGCCTATTGCAAAGGTCTTTAATCTCACATTGTATCCTCTCCGGGGAGACTTTATGTTTCTTCCCCAATTGACTGATGGCTTCTAGAATCTCCTATCAATCCGACTTATAGATCGAGGCATGATTGTTGGAAGGGCTTTCACCTCTAGGGTATGATTGAGGTGGGGCTTGTCCACCCCAATATCCTTGAGGTTGATTGTCTTCCCTCAACCAAAAATTTGGATGGTCTCGGTACCTTGGGTTGAACGAGTTTGCGTAGAGATTTGTCCTTGTATCACCTTTGTTCCCCCGGAACCCTTGTGGTTGACCCCTAGAAAACTGTGGTCTCTCTCAGTTTTTTGTACTTAATGGCCTTCACCTCTTGAAAATTTCTACAACTTTGGGACATGCCTCGGGGTTGTGATCAAGGTTGCACACCCTGCACACTTTGAGTTGATGCACTTTTCCTCACGAGAACTCCTTTATCATGGAAGCAAGAGCTTGCACTTGCTCCTCCAACTTAGGTGATTGGGCGGGTTCATCCAAGACCTTAACCCTTGACATTGTGCCAAAATTTTGCATACCATTGGCCATTTCTTCAAAGAGAGCCATTACATCCTTAGGGCTTTTGTTGGCAATTGATCCATTATATGCAGCATTCACCATCCACATGTCTTCATCATATAAACCCTCGAAGAAATAGTAAACTTGATCTTCCTCTTTGAAAGGATGGTAAGGGCAGCTCGCTAGCAATTTCTTGAAGCGCTCCTAATAATCATATAACGAATCGGTAGCCTCTTGGGTGATATTTGACAGTTGCTTCTTCAGTCCGGAGAATTTGGATGCCGAAAAATACTTCTCTAAAAATCTCCGCTTCATGTCAATCCAAGAGCCTATGCATCCCTGGGGAAAGTAGTAGAGCCAATCCTTAGCTCCATCTTAAAGAGAAAACGGGAAGGCTCTCAGATTGTAGTCATCTTTAGAAACACCCGGAGGCTTCATGTTTGTACACACCAAGTGGAACTCTGATAAATGCTTGTTTGAGTCTTAACTCGTCATACCGTGGAAGGTGGGAAGATAGTGGATCATTATGCTCTTTAGCTCACAGCTAACATTCGAAGGTAATGGGGGAAATGTGATGCGTAGTGGTTGACTCTACAGATTATGGGCTATAAGCTCCCTCAAGGTTCTGTTGTCCTCCGTCATATCTTACGGTACTTCTATCAACATTATCGGCCTAGGTTATGCTTCTATCCTAGCTCTCTGTTTCCTTCATTTACAACTACCTGCGTTATCAGTCGGGGAATACAAAACACCTAAGTTTCTGGTACGAGTATGTACCATAAACTAGGGGCTAATAGTACCCTTCTGAAGGCAACACCAGCAAACAGATCAAAAGGCAACAAGATAACTATCACAAAAGCTCAACACATGCATCAACAAAATAAAACAAAACGAAAGCAATACTAACTACTCTACTAACACATTATGCTAATTGACAATTAAACTGACGAACATCCCTGGAAGCGGTGCCAAAATTTAACCTGCCTCCACTCGGGGTCATTAATTGTAGCTAATTAACCCGAGCAAAGGCTGAGTAAGGTCAAAGAGATCCCAAGGATGGTCAAAGATAAAATTTATAGTTTTGCACCCAAGTCATTACTATGTTACCGATAGGGTAGTTAGCGGTAAGCCCTAGGTATATCCACAGAGATGCTAGGGCCTAAATATCAATTAAGCACAACCTCGTCCAGGTTGTCAATCCGCACGAGTTGCTGGGAACAGCTTGTATAGTAAACAGGGGGGTTTGGTTTTTCGATTAACAATTATATAACATGAAAGTAAAAATGAAAGTAAACTATATAAATAAGCACATGGGGGTATTTGTGTAACATGCTTGATAAATGACTTCTATCTTCGATTCATTCATATATAGACATATAAACCTCTCTTATGCCCATGTCACACAGTGTGGAGATGTCGGGTATTTCCCCCCATCTGTCACACGTGGTACTTACCATATAATGCTCCTATCTCACCGTCTTTGAAATTAGGGAATGCGCTCTAGTCCACCGATCCCGCTGACCATTCCCCGTCACTTCACTCCCAAGGCTAACATGTCTTCGCTTAGAGGAATACAAAGCCTGCCTAGAAAGGAAATGTCTCGCGTAGGTTGCAACAGTTGGATATGTAGTGAAGTGCATTACATCCCGGACACTTCACTGTGAATCTCAATCCTTAGGCCTATAGAGAGACAAAGGAAAATACACCTTGTGATAACTCAGAGTCGGTACAACGCTACAAACAAATACGCTAATCTATCGGGTTAAGCCAGGGATTTTCCCCCGTCGGGATTTACCGAATTGACCGCCCAACATGTTAATTTCTCACACAGCTAGCCAATTAGAATCATGGTATAACACATATAATTATTTTCTCTCAAAGGACATGAATGCACTCATCTCTCCAGTGTTCATTACCTCACCACAATTCCAACACTTTCCAAGATAACAATGAAGGCTAGAAAAAAATATTTTATACTACAACACATGTATGAGTGCATCATCATAATGACATAGCATAAATCATAAATGATAGAAAGCACAAGTTCAAGCACAAATATTCATAAGACAATAAGATAGATAAAATATAAATTTTAAAAAAGTCATAATCAAAGCAGGAATACAAATAACCCCAAGCAACTAATTTACTCTTGAACATGGAATTAAAATAAATATTTGAATTTCACATCATATGATGAAAGCAAAATAAAAAGGAAAGAAAGAAAGAGAAGAGAAAGTTTCTCTCTCTAAGATGCTCTCCAAAATTACAAGAGTATAATATGAAAATTATATCTATGAGGTATGAAAATCTAGTTTACTAATGCTATATTTATAGTAGTGAGGTTTGGGCCTAAAAATAGGCCCAAAATAGGCCAAACAGTGTGATACCCAAGTTCAGCCGCAACATGGCGTGGACCGGCACGGATGGCACGGTCCACGCCATGTACTTGGTCCGTGCTGGCGTAGGGCATCAGATCTGGCGTGACTCGTTTGACCTGCGCTGGCGTGGGCCACGGGATCTGGCGCGGTCTGCATCGACTTTTTGGCGCGACTGTGGCGTCTGGCGGGGTCCACGTTGTCTCTTTGGCCTGGACCGTGACGTTCATACGCAAGCTGCCAACATTATCCTTGTTTTGCACTTCTAATCTGCAGGACGTGACGTTTGGCACGGACCATCGTCAGAAATCTCATTTTTCTCAGTAATTTGGCATGGACGCTCAATTCTTCACATCCCGTCGGATGGTCTTGACATTTTGCACTTGAAATGGCGTGGACCATCGATAACGGGACGGTCTGTGCCCATACTTAGCTTTTTTTAGTGAAATTGGAACTTGCACGCGTGGCCCGTCGAGTTTGAAGTGGTCCGTGTCGGGCCTTGTCACGGTCCGTGCCTAAGACATTTGGCGCGGACAACGTCGTCTAGTGTGTGTTGTTGGTGCCATCCATAAGCGGTCCACTCCGACGAGTTTGTGCCTTGGCCGGCTGAACTTCTTTCCTTTGCTACGGGTGAATCGTTAGTACGATTTGAGAGTTCTAGTAGTCGATTTTATAGCGCTCAAGAGAAAAATTCAGTGGAACCAACCTTGAAGGCTGATTCTTCTTAGATCATTCTCAAAACTTAGCGCAACTCATCAGACCACGATTCATTGTTTCTTCATTGGCCGCCTTGAACTCCAATGCCGCCTAACTTTGGCTCCAACCTCCTTCTACCAAAATTTGATGTTCGTGGCCTTCGTCTACTACCATTCAAGGTGTGAATGGCCTTCAACATCTTCTACCGTCCTTGCGAATGACCTTCTATACAAAATGTAACGAAAAGTACTCACGGGCGACCTACTAAGGATGATCACAAGGGATATCTAGGTGCCCGTGGATACAAAATGTTCATTAGTACTAATTAAGTCTACCAAATGCAAAATTTTGACAAGAAAACCAATCATGGCCTTCTAAACCATTTTTCACGTAAACTTAACTAATCCTAGCAATCCAACATATAAAACAAGATAATTATTACACGGAATGTAATGGTTAACGCACGCATTAAGAAGCACATCAGACAGCCTTCCAGTACATCTTGAACAGTTTTAAGAATCATATGATAAGTTATGGCCAATTGTTTTTCATACTGCACTTGTTGGCAAGTTGCTGAAATCCCTACCTCTACCTCTGTTTTGATGGTGAATCTTTGAATTCATGAAGAGATAATTTGGTGTGCTACAAGTGAAGAATGTAAGATGGGATGCAGAACTGGTTTTGATGCCCCGAAGAAAAACTGAGGAAGGTAAAGAAGGTCCTCGTTGCCGTTGAATCTTGTGATTAGGAGCTCAAAGACAAGACACGAGAAGTAGCATCATTGCAGATGGAAAGGCAGATAAAAAAGTTGCAAATCGATGAGCTCAAGGGCATTGTGAGGCTGAAGCAAGATGGGGCTGAGATGTTTGAATCTAAAGCGGATGAGGCCCGAAGAGAAGTAGTGCGTAGTATTTTCATTTGGTAGTATTTTATTTTTATGCTTGTAGATTTGGTGTTAGATTGTATAAGAATTTAAATTTTTGTGTGCATTATGAAATAAAGTGCAAGCTAGAAACATTTATGTTATTGTTTCAGCTAGCAGAAATCCATGAGTTTTCCTTAATGCTGACTACTGCAACAGAAAGCATACTAAGTAATGCTGACATAAACCAGTTTGATTTCGCTTTCTTGCAAATGAGGTACAAGGTTAACAGAACCCGAGTGGTATAAGATTTAACTATGGAATGGCCAAAATGTGCCATAAACAGACTATAAAACCTGCACAAGCCTTTACTATCAACCAATTATTACTAACAAATGGCTAACAATGTAATTATTTTTGTTCCAAAAGAGCAATAAAAGACTGAAAAGTATGTCAGAAGGGATAATGCTCAGGTCAAGTTGATGATTATCCACAGTTCATTAATACGAGCAGAACAACAAAAGGTAAAAGCTTCTATGTTGTACTCTTTGTTCATAAATTTGCTTATCATGCACACTTTCCAGGAAAAGATTTTGCTGTTATCAACAGAAAATTTAGTTTATAGCCACTGTACACATACAAAAATGATGCAATATAAGTGTATTTTAGAACAAAATTTTCATAAACAAGTTGGTAGACAAGTGCAAATGACATACTCCTATGTAAACCTTGAGAAAAAATATATTTGGCGAAAGTCAACTTTTTCATAATCGTGCAACGACGAGACTCAAAAGAGGATGTAAAGGAGAAATGTGTCATTCTTCGGCGCACTCGAGAAAGCAGATTGAAGACTTTGTCAAGGGATTATACAGCCTCAGCTCCAACAAAACTTTGTAATCCCTTTCTGAGAAGTAATCGGTATGTATCAACAACCATCCATTAGAGGAGTAAGATATTCTCGTACGATCATTTTCGTCCGAAGGTGTCATTATCACCTCCATCCCGCCCTCAACGACCAGCCTAGCGCCCAAAATGATCCAATACACCTGGGCATTTCTTGAGGCCCTCTCATCATCTCAGCTGTGTCGACAGCAACTTAAAATTCAACAAGAACAAAAGTTTTTTCACGAAACCGAGAGTAAAAAAGAACACGAGAACACAAATTGTTGTCATGTAATTGTGATACACTTCGGTTAACAATTCAATAATAATCGATTAACGAAGAAACAGGGGAAGAAGAAAAACACACTTTGGGATACAATTATGAAGGAATCCAGCGAAAGTAAAACCAGACAAGAGGTTTTTAGCCCAGAAATCACATTATAGAGGTGGAAGGTGTTTGAAGACTCAGAATCCCTGGCTAGCGTTTTAATCAGTTCTCTGCCCGTTTTAGCTAGGCCTGTCAAATGGGTTAATTGGATAAACCCATTATCCAATGGGTTAATGGGTTAGGTCATAAATGAGTTGGGTCATTAAATGGATAACCCATGAGATACTCATATGACCCAATGGATTAAAATATATTATTCAATAAGTCATTATCCAATAAATCATTATATAATTAACCCAATAGGTTATCATTAAATATTTTCTATCGATTTGGGTTACAAGTTGTCATTATCCAATGGGATCAGGTATTAAATGCTCATTATTTTTTAGAATTTGGGATAAGAATAATTATGTTAATGGGAAATTTTGAACTCAATGGGTCCCATATTATATTACTCAATGGGAACATAACAAATATCCAATAAATATCCAAAATTACCCAATTAAATGCATGTGTAATATTTAACATAAATATTCACTATAATTCACAAATTATTCGAGTTTAATCTCATACAATATTTGAGTTCGTACAGTATTCGAGCTCGTACAGTATTCGAATTCAATCTCGTACAGTATTCAAGTTCGTACAAAATTCACACTCAATCTCGTACAGCATTTGAGTTCGTACAATATTCGAGTTCAATCTCGTATAGTATTCGAGCTCAATCTCGTACAGTATTCGAGTTCAAACAATATTCGAGCTCAATCTCGTACAGTATTCGAGTTCAAACAATATTCGAGTTCAATCTCGTACAGTATTCGAGTTCGTACAATATTCGAGCTCAATCTCATACAGTATTCGAGTTCGTACTATATTCGAGCTCAATCTCGTACAACATTCGAGTTCGTACAATATTCGAGCTTAATCTCGTACAGTATTCGAGTTCATACAGTATTCGATCTTAATCTCGTACAGTATTCGAGTTCGTACAATATTCGAGTTCAATCTCGTATAATATTCGAGTTCGTACAATATTCGAGCTCAATCTCGTACAGCATTCGAGTTCGTACAATATTCGAGTTCGTACAGTATTTGAGCTCAAGTTCGATCCCAAGTAATATTGTTCGTTAGTTTCGTCGAGTTTACAAAGCCAACATATTATATATTTTTTTATTTTTATTAAATCTAATATAATGTACATAATATTATATTACATAATATAATATTATGAACTCGAATATGAACAAAATGCAGACTGATTGATGAACAAAACGCAGACCGATTGATGAATAAAACGCAGACCGGTTGATGAACAAAATGCGGACTGATGAAACAAAACGCAGACTGGGAAGTCAGAAGTGAGAACTGAGCACTGAGAAAGAACACGGACTTGATTGGTAATTCACGTTTCACCCAAATAAATTACCTATACCCAATGGGTCATTTAGTTCGACCCGATGGATAATTAGTATAGACCCAATGGATAATTACTATATGAGTGGGTCTCCTGACAGGCGGCCTGTCCATAAGCTTATGGACAGACCACTTATTTCTTACCTTATACACTGCATTTCTTAAATTACATACAAAATTTAAAATTTTTGAAAATATTTTTTTATATCATATATTTTTATATTTTCACCTTCAAATACATATTATTACTTGTTTTAACTTATAAAATGAAATATTTAAATTTTATAAAAAATTACAACATTTAATGCAAATGCCCCTGAGGACTGTCCTCAGGGGCATTTGCATTAAATTATGGAAAGGCCGCCTTTCCTGAGACTTTCCCTTAGTATATACCCAATGGATAATTCAGTATATACTTAATGGATAATTGATGTTTTCAACCATTTAAACTTTAAATGGATAAGTCACGTAACATTTTACTTGGAGTAAAAAATTACGATTAACTCTAATCATTCTTTGATATAGGCTGAATCGTGTACATACCTACAAAAGAGGAAATATTTATTCGAGTGGCTAAATGTGGGGATTTCAGTTATTATTTTCTTATGTTCAATAAAAGAAAATATTTTTAAAAATCTTCATATTTCATGGAGGAGATTTTTTAAATTTAGTAAAAGTTTCTTAAATATTACTTCTACTTCTTTCGTCAAGATCTTTTATCAATTTTTAATTGGTTCAAATTAAAATTGATTAAGACATGAACCGAAATCGATAAATATGATGAATCGAGAATTTGATCGTTTCTAAAATGATTATATGTGTTAGGGAAAAATTAAATCATTCGTAATCAAACTTGTGAAAATTTTGTTATCTTATGCTATGAAATTATCCATGGGTCACCCGTTACCCAACCCAACTCGACCCACCCAAAATTATCCAACGGATAATCCATTATCCAACCCAACTAAACCCAATAACTACAACCCAATTATATCCATTAACCCAATGAATCATTATCCAATAAGTCTTATCCAATAAGTGAAAATAGTATATGGGTAACGGTTATCCAACGGGTCACCCGACCCATTTGACGGGCCTAGTTTTAGCCCAGGAATTTCGTTGTAGAGGTTGGAGCATTAATTAATTACCAAAATTAGATTTAATGAATGAGTGGCCAGAAGTAGATTAGATGAAGGGTCAGCATTTGGAGTAAAAAATGGAGTAAAAATAAGGTTGTGTATTGAACCCTTCCCATATATATACACTCTCATAATTCTTGCCATGTTTGACTTTTTAGAGTTAAGTGCATTAATATTTAACTTTTAATACTCCCTCCGTTTTTTAATATTGGCACACTTACTAAAAGTGGGTGTTTTTTTTTCATTGGCACTTTCTATTTATGTTAAGTTTAAGGTTATTACATCCACTCATTTTACTTTCTCTTCTTTCAATTCAATTTCATCCACTCATTTAGCATCTCCTAAATTCTAACAACAAAAATGAGGTGCCAATATTAAAAAAACGGAGGGAGTACTCCTTATATTTCTCTATTAGTGCTATCATAGGTTTATATGATTGTTTTTAGGTGAAGAAAATGAGTTAATATAAATGAATGTATAATGTAAAAGTTGAATAAGTTGATGAAATAGAAAAAATTTTGCTAAAAATGAAAAGTGTGTCATTTAAAAAAAGTGCATCTCAATTATGTAAGTATGTCATAAATAGAGAAATGGAGAGAGTATCTTTATTTATTTATGTAAAAAATTCTTTAAAAATAATATTTTAAAAATATATGTTACAATGAATCAAACAATATATAATATGATAATAGTCTTACATGCATGATATTAAATTTTAATATTTAAAATTAGAGTTTAACCTTTAAAAGTAAAATTAAGCAAGAATTATGTGCTTAATTTTACTTTTAAAGGTTAAACTCCAATTTTAATATAACTCTATGTTTTGAGGGTTTGTGCTAATATGACCCTATGAAGTTAGAAAGTGCTATTGTAACCTTGTGGTTTGCTAGAATGTGCTAATATAATCCTGGAGGCCTGAATTTGGATGGAAATACATGAAATGGCTATTATACCCCTGTTTTAAAAAAATAAAAATAAAAAAATTAAGCAAGAATTATGTCGAATCGACACTTTCTCTCAGCTGCTCGTCTTCATTTTCAACCTAGGGTTCCGCCATGAGTCGATCGGGGCAACCTCCGGATCTGAAGAAGTACATGGACAAGAAGCTTCAAATCAAGCTGAATGCTAATCGCATGGTGATTGGGACTCTCCGTGGTTTTGACCAGTTCATGAACTTGGTGGTGGACAACACCTTGGAAGTTAATGGCAATGAGAAGACTGATATAGGCATGGTGGTTATCAGAGGTAACAGTGTGGTCACCGTTGAAGCATTGGAACCGGTTGCTAGACCACAGTGATTATATTTTCCCTTTTGGATGGTTGGGAAGTAGGTTGCTATTGAATGTTATTGTGTGTCAGTGCAGTGAGCTGTATGTACTGTTGACTTCTTAAACCAGAGTTAGCATTTGAGCTACCAACAACTCAACGAAACATAAATTGGTTCTGAAAAATTGGTGAATTGGTGCTTAACTGCCCATGCTACCCTTGTGTCTGTAGCTGAAGTGTTTTGACTATTGAGTATCAAATAAGCATGTGTAATGTAGAGTAGATAAAAAAAAGAAGCAGCAAGAATTATGTGGCAGAAGGAGGATATACTCCTCAAAGAGAGAGTTTCAAAAAATACGGCATTTTCATAAGTTTATAGACTTACAGGAGCTATTACCTTAAATGTTGTAATTTTTTTTATAAAACTTAAATATTGTATTTTATAAGTTAAAACAAGTAATAATATGTATTTGAAGGTGAAAATATAAAAATATGAACCCTTTCCCATGCAATAGTTAAAAAGTCTTGACGGTATCGAGCTGGAACAACCTGCTCTTCCTGAAGATCCCCATTTGAAGCCAAAGAATTTTCCGCCGCTGTCGTAAAGTATTCATCTCTACCGGCCGGCAATAAAAAAAATATCAGTACCCCTGTGGATCTCTCAAAATTTATATAAGCAAAATTTTTCATATATTCTAAATTTTATACTCCCTCCGTCCCAGCTATTTTTGCACTCTTTCCCTTTTTGGACGTCCCAGCTATTTTTGCACTACCTCATTTTTTGTCATAAATGGATTGCTTTTATTATTTATTTACTCAATTTGGGCCCAATTTCTAATTTTTTAACCCAATAATATTAGGATACCCCACTTCAATTTCAAGATACCCCACTTCAAACACATAAAATAATATATCCTTAAAAATACTTCCAATTTCTCTCTCCGCAGAAAGAGCTGGGACGGAGGGAGTATGTAATTTAACAAGTGCAGTGTATAAGGTAAAAAATAGAGTTAAGTGCTCATATAACCCTATGTTTTGAGGGTTTGTGCTAATATGACCCTATGAAGTTAGAAAGTGCTATTGTAACCTTGTGTTTTGCTAGAATGTTAACACGAGGGGTGGAGACATGGAAAATGGAATCATCACCAAAAATGCCCTAAGTAGTTTTTTTTTTGCTCCAATATTCTGATAACCAAGTTGTAGCTTTTGTACAAAGTCTTCAAAATTATTTTGAAGATAAACTTTTGTAAATATTTACTATCTTTTCAGGTTTGAGGAACCTAATACATATCTCTTTAATTTTTTTTTTTAAAAAAGCCCTACTACTACATAGTCTATGCTAATGTATATATATTTGTACAAAAATGAAATATACAACTTACACTAGGAGGGATATAATTTAATGGGTCCCAATAATTTATGGGGCGGGACTTCTACTGCGTACCCAACTCTTCCATGTGTAGCTGCATGCATTGAATGTGTGGAAGCGAATGACAGTTGCGATAATTAATCTAGGAACCAATTTTAGGTGATACGTTGCTTTATCAATCTTCAAGCTTTGTAACGTCCATTTGCCCCAAATTTAGTTTACTCTTTTCCTATTTTATCTTTAGTTCTTGGTCTCACCATGAGACGATCTTATGAGAGACGAATTCTTTTTTTTATATAGAAATAATTTTTTTATTTTGACTTTTTTTATATTTAGCAAATCTTAGGTTATTTTTATTTATACATTTCACCTTTTACACTTTTAATTAAACTCCAATCACTCATTTTATTTTTAAAAAAATTAAGTATCATTTTAAAGGAGCCATTTAAAGAGGACAGAGTTTTATAAATGATGTGACACCCAACTTCATTATTGACTCGCATATCATCGCCCCACTGCTACTCTCTATATATAATAGTCCTCTCTAGTCTCTACTCTCTCACAAGCAAATATATTAGCACTATACAACCTTCGCTCTTCTGCTTTCTTGTTATTATGGAGTCCTTCAAGCCACTTCAAATTTTCACGTTTCTTTTCGTAAGTGTGTTTTTTATAAGGTCTTCATATGTATGTGTGTTTTTTTTTTATTAACTTCCGAGAACTGCTCTTTCTTTTTTTAGAAGACCTTATAATGTTTATAGTTACTATGATTTAATCACTTCTTTTTTTGGGTCACAGCTTGCAATAGTCGTAGCAAGCCAAGCAGATCTTGACGTTTATTGGAAATCCAAGTTGCCTAACAGGCGCATGCCCAAAGCAGTTAGAGATCTCCTACACAATGGTTTGTTTCCAATATTTTTCCACTACATAAAAATATACACTTTTCGTAATTTTATCGTGAGAGACTCTGTTTTTTAGAAGACTGTTTTTTCATAATTTATGAAAAATTTAATATTTAAATGAAAAATTAGAAAAAAATTTAAGATAAAATTTTTGATTATATTACCTAGGTCGTAAACTTATAACTACTGTAAATTGTATAATAATTTTTAATATTATCACTAAAATATTTTACCTTTCTCTAATTCTAATTCAAATTAATTTTTTTATATGCTTATGGAAATGTGGCTTTTCCCAAAACTTTTTCAAGTTTAAATGACATGTTTATTTTATAATTCCTAGCAAAATATGGTACGGGAACAAATTTGCAAGTTGTTATAGATATAAGTCACTACATTTTATTTTATTTATTCACAATAACTTTGAAATTTACCCAACACGTATGTGAAAAGGAAAAAGAATAAGTAGTCCGTATATGAGTAAAGTTCATGAATATTTTATTCTAATAAGTTTTTCTCCATTTGAATACTATTTTTATATTTTACTTTGGGAAAGTCTCAGGAAAGATGGTCTTTCCATAAGTTTATGAATAGTCCTGGTATTTGCCTAAAATGTTATAATTTTTTATAAAATTTAAATATTACTTTCTATAAGTTAAAACAAGTAATAATATGTATTTGAAGGTCAAAATATAAAAATATATAATATAAAAAAATATTTTTAAAAATTTAAAATTTTGTACACCCTCCGTTCCAAATTAAAGGGTAAGAATTTTTTTCACGCTCATTAAGAAACTTGTCTAACCGTTAATATGTTTAACTACGTATATTAACGACAAATAAAAAGTTACTTTTGGAAAACTATTTATTAGGACGAATCCAGCCATATAACATACGATAATATTATAGTTTATATATCTATTTAACTATGTGGCCAAAGTTGAACAGTGAATGACATTTTATGAAGTGTACAGTTTAATTTGGGACAGGAAAAATATGTAATTTAAAAAATACAGTATATAAGGTAAAAAATAAGTAGTCTGTCCATAAACTTATAGACAGGATGCGTATCAGGAGACCCACTCTTTTACGTACGTTTTAGCTGTGAGATACTTGTGAATAACTAACTTCTTTATCGAAAATAACCGACTTCTTTATCGAAAATAACCGACTTCTTTATCGATCTAGAGATCTTATTATACATATAAACTATTTTCTTTCACATATAATAATGTATTTTTTATATTGTTAATCATTCTAAGCCTTTTAAGTTTACGTATTTTCAAGAAAAAAATAAATTTAAATTACGTAGACTATTATGGGTAAGAAATATAACGAACGCATGCTGTGAGAATTAACATTACATACTCCCCAAATCTCATTTCAATCTGCAATTTAAATATTCATTTAGTCAAAACTTACTAATTTTGATCCAAAAATTTAATTAGTATATAATTATAAATGCTATCGTGTGTGTTAGAATAAAATACTATCTAACCATCTACTTTCTTTATAAGTAGATGATTAGATAGTATTTTATTCTAACAGTGTGATACATTGTGAAATTTGATATTATGAAAATTTATGTTATAGGAAATCTAAAATGTTTTATTTATGCGTAATGAAAGAAACTGAGGATCAGACATTTTTTAAGTTAATTGGTGAAAATTAAAGTGTGTAGGTTTGAGACGGAGGGAGTAAGAATTCAAATATTTATAACTTTTCTCTGATCATCAGTTAATGAAAAATTACTCCCTCTGTTTTTTTAATATTGGCACACTTATTAAAAATGAGTGTTTTTTTTAATTGACACATTCTATTTATGACAAGTTTAAGGTTATTACATCCACTAATTTTACTTTCTCTTCTTTCAATTTAATTTCATTCACTCATTTAGCATCTCTTAAATTCTAATCTCAAAAGTGATGTGCCAATATTAAAAAAACGGAGGGAGTAACAAAAAACAATTGTACTACAAAATGAACCGTATGGGAAGGAGTTCGCCTAATGGCCTCTATACAACGGTTTCACCTAAACCACTTTGTTCCATTTTACAAAATTATTCTCTACCCTTTTCATTTCAAACTATTCTGCACAAAATCTTTTCACATTTTCAATAAATATGTTCAACTATAAATATGTGTAGCTATGTACAGTAATAATACACAAAAATTTAATATTTAAAAATTGCATGTTACGACAAATTTAACCATATCTCATACGATAAAATTATTGCTCATAAACCTATTCAAATATATGATCAAAATTTGATATCTTTAACCCAAAAAAGATTTTGAGCAAATAAGTTGGGACGGAGGGAGTATCAAATTTTGATCAAATATGTAAAAAATAATATTATTAAATATAATATTGTTTTATCCATTATAACAATTAGTTTCAAGATGTGACTTTTAATTTATATAATATTATTATGCGTAGTTAAACATATTAATATTTAAGATATTTTTAACAAAAAGAAGCACTCCAATGTTTTTGAAAAAGCAGTGTAAAAGAGATGTGGCTCAGACATCCTCTACTAATGACAATAAATTTCATGTTTAGTAAAGTTTAAATGCGAGGTTTGATTAATGGTAATTATTTCAGAGTGGTCGGAAGACAAGATCAGTGTAGTGGGAGCAGGTAAGGGTGGAGTCAACGTTCACACAGGGAAAGGCACCAACGTCAACGTTGGTCACGGTGGTGTCGGCGTGAACACCCACGGGAAGCCCAACACCAACGTCGGCGTAGGGAAGGGCGGCGTGAACGTCCACACCCACCACAAGGGCCGCCCCGTTTACGTCGGAGTCAAACCTGGTCCTAATCCATTCATCTACAACTATGCAGCTTCCCAGGATCAACTCCGTTACGATCCAAATGTTGCCCTTTTTTTCCTCCACAAGGATCTCCACTCCGGAACAGCAATCACTCTCCATTTCTCCACATCTCCCCATACTTCCGCTTTCTTGCCCCGAGAGGCTGCCGATTCCATCCCATTCTCCTCCCAAAGCCTCAACACTATTTTGAACCGGTTTCAGTTCGACCCCAATTCCGCTGAAGCCAAAGCGATGAAGAATACAATAGAGGAGTGCGAGAAGCCCACCGTCAAGGGCGAGGATAAGTTCTGCGCCACTTCACTGGAATCCATGGTCGATTTCAGCACCTCCAAATTGGGCAAAAATGTAGAGGCCATTTCCACTCAAGTTCAGAAGGACAGAGAGTTTTCCCAAGAGTATAAAATGGTCGATGTTAAGAAGATCAATGGTGGTAATGATGCGGCAGTGGTTTGCCACAGGCAGGACTATGCGTACGCAGTGTTTTACTGCCACGCAACCAAGACTACTGAAGCCTACGTTGTTTACTTGCTTGGGGCTGATGGAACCAAAGCCAAAGCTGCTGCCATCTGCCATAAGGACACCACAGCTTGGAACCCGAAGCATCTAGCATTCCAAGTGTTGAAAGTTAAGCCCGGGAGTGTTCCCATCTGCCATTTCTTGCCTCGGGATCATATCGTTTGGGTTTCCAAGTAATAATCAAGTCCTGATCAAAGCTTATGCCGGTGGAGACATAATTAAATATGTTAGATATGGATCTTAATTACGTTTTTTCAATTTCAGTTTCATGTTTGTACACACATATCTATGTCAGTGTCGGTGCAGTTTAAAACTATAATTGGGGTTCAGCTGAGGAGCTACATATATATATATCACGTCATTATTTCGTCTATAATGATTCTACTTTGCTCAAATCCTTCTTATCGTACAGTTTTAGTAACTTTAATTCATGCAATTATACATACTCCGTAGAGATGTTTGCTGAAAAGCTTAGAGAAGGTCTCAGTGGTCTCTTATCAATTATATATATATTATTTTTTACAATCTCTTTTTCATCCTACCTTAAGAGATTACTTAAGAGATCACCATTTTTTTCTTCACAATGATAAGAGGCCACTCTCTACTATTCATGAACCATACTTGATTTCTATATCCTACTCACTAATTTTTATATTTAATTTAAATAAATTTGTCCACCTTAAATAAATTTAATATGAAATTTAATACTCCTTCCGTCCCATATTAAACTGCACACTTCATAAAATGTCACTATTTACCGTCCAACTTTGACTATATATTTGAATAGATATATAAACAATAATATTATCATATGTTATATGGTTTGATTCGTCGTAACACGTAGTTTCTGAAAAGTAACTTTTTGTATGCCATAATTATACGTAATTAAACATATTAACGATTAGACAAGTTTCTTGATGAGCGTGAAATTCTCTCTCATACCATTTAATTTAGGACAGAGGGAGTAGTATATTTTCATTTTAAAATTTTAATTTCGTTTTTTTTACAAAAATTCAGATTTTACAAAAAAATCAGATTTTACAAAAAAAAAATCAGATTTTACAAAAAAAAATTCAGATTTTACAAAAAAAAATCATTACAAAAAAATTCAGATTGTACAAAAATTTAATTTAAAATAAATTCATGTTTAAAAAAAACAAAGGTTAACTCACACGTTTCACTTATGAGCAAAAAAGTAAACTTTTAAGTGATCTCTTATTACGAAACCGTTCTAAAAACTATCACTATTATATTTTCAATCTCTAGAACGATGTTCTAACTATAAGAGACCACCGTTATCCTTTCTCTTACCGTTGATAATGCCATCTTTTCACTTACACATTGAAATTAATGTAATGTTCAAATAGGCTGAGCCATCTTTTCAGAAATGATGTAACAGAGCTTCTTCTTCGTGCTGCCCCAATTTTACTTTATGCAACCCAAATTATTTTGAAGTGACTAAATTATTCCCTATAAATCATCCAAATACCCCCTGTTCTCCAAAATTACTTCTACCCCTCCCCCTTTTGCCTTCAACCTGCAGCTTTCCCCCATTCCTAATACTACACAATAACCCAATCTCTAATTTATTTATTTTCATCCCAACAGATAATAACCCAGATTTGCGCAGACTTGCGCAGACTTGAGCGCCACCAACTCCATACTCGTAGAAAATAAGGGTAAGAATTGTGTGTCCTCATTCATTGCCTCATGGTACATTATATAGTATTATAAAATACATATACAAGCTACGAAAAGAAAATAGAACCTAATTACAATCACAAGTAATATTCATATACCTTAAGACTCTCCCTCAAGTTGGAGCATTAGGATCAGAAATGCTCAACTTGCCAAGTAATAAATGAAACTAGTTACGTCTGACAGTTTTGGTAAATAAGTCCGCAGGTTGATCTATAATGTGGATATGACGAGTAACTATAGTACTAGATTGCACAAGATCCCGGACAAAATGATAATCAACTTCAATATGCTTCGCACGTTCATGGAATGCTGGATTTGCTGCAATATGAAGAGCAGATTGACTGTCAGAAAACAAACGCATAGGAGCAGTATGCGCAACTCCTAAGTTTTTCTATAAAGACCTAAGCCATAACAACTCAAAACATATAACAGCCATAACGCGATACTCCGCTTCAGCAGAAGATTGAGAAACTGTAGTTTGCTTCTTGATCTTCCAAAACAATCAGAGAATCACCAATCATCACAAAGTAACCGGAAAGAGAACGCCGGGTAATAGGGCGCACTACGGGGAAGAGAGAAATAAACCTTGACCAGGATGGCTCTTCAAGTAGTGCAACACACAGACTGCAACTTGCCAGTGAGGAACACATGGAGACTTCATGAATTGAGCAAGTGTATGAACCAAGTAACTAAGCTCGGGACGTGTGATGGTAAGGTATATCAGACGCCCAACTAGTCGCCTGTACTACTCAGGATCATGGTAAAGTGGGCCATCAACACGCGCCAGATCGTCTTGCTGCTCCATCGGAAAGTTAGTCGGTTTAGAGGCAGATAAACCTGTATCAGATAAAATATCCAAGGCATATTTCCTTTGCGAAAGAAACATCCCCTTCGATCTTCTATCAATCTCTATTCCTAAGAAATACTTAAGTAAAACAAGATATTTCATATGGAAACAAGAACTCAAGTATTTCTAGAACTCAGAGATGAGCGCAGAAGAGCTACCAGCAATGACCAAATCATCCACATAAACTAGAACATGCAAAGAAACCGATCCACGGGAAAAGACAAACAAAAAGTAATCTGCCTTACTCTGAACATAAACCAAATGCTCGTAAAGCCTGAGCCAATTTGGAAAATCAATTTCAAGGAGCCTGGCAAAGACCGTAAAGAGATTTCTGAAGGTGATATACCTGACCATGGGGCGTGGCATAGCCTGGTGGGGGTCGCATAAAAACCTCTTCATGCAAATCACCATGCAAGGAAGTGTTACGGACATCCATCTGATGCAGTTCCCAACCACGAATGATCGCAATAGATAAGAATAGGCGAACATAACTCATCTATGCAACCGAAGCAAATGTCTCAGTATAATCAATCCCTTCAACCTAGCAATTCCCGAGAACTACTAGGCGCATCTTATGACATTCAATAATATCATCTGACTTAAACTTCATCCGGTAAACCCATTTGCAACCAATCACCTTCTTATCCAGAAGCAGAAGGGCCAAAGCCCAGTCTGATTGCGCTCAAGCTCAATAAGCTCTTCAGTCATAGCATCTCACCAATAAACATGCTTTGATGCCTTAGAATAAGTGGTGGGATCAGCACTAGATGTTACTGCGCCCAAAAATCTAGAATGCATACTAGAAAAATTATCACAATTTACATAATCAGTAAGAGGATAGAGAACACCTGAGGATAGTAACAGCACAAGAGTGAACGTAGCAGTAGGGGGGTCTTCAGTAGTAAGAGTACATGAATAATCATCACAATCATAATCTTCCAAATAAAAAAGAGGTCGGCGAGCGCGAACACTCTATCTTATAGGAGGCAACTAGCTGTGGGAGGAGACATCGGAACAATCGGTGAAACATGTGGCGGAGCTGAAAGAAGTAGACGGTGAGCGGAATTATCCGGAGCCAGAGACACTGTGTTGGGCGGCAGAGTAGAAGGAGTCACCGGACCTGGCGGTGTGGGAGGCGCAGGATGCGATGGCGTCCCGGGTAGTACGTCGTCAGGCCAGATCGGTAAGGGTTGCCGGTGATCTGAGTTGGTTACAGGCGCGGTGGTGGTCGGTGGTAATGGTGTGGCGGCGGTCGACGACTGGCGGTCAACGGCCGGCGGTAAGGGTGCGGAGGTGGCCGGTGGGACAAACATGGAGGCGATCGGCGTCATAGGGTTGGCTGCGGCCGACGGGACCTATGGTGCCGCAATCTGGCCATGCAACTCTGGTGGCGACGGAAGTGATGCTGATGATGAGGTGGTGACGCCGCCGAGATCTACTGATGAGGCCGATGTCGGAGTTGTTGCATACGGGAACTGGTCTTCAAAAAAATTGACATCCCGACTGTTAAAGAAGATACAGGATTCTAGGTCAAAAAGGCGATAGCCTTTCTTTCCGACAGGATAACCAAGAATCAAACATCGCCGACTTTTTGGTGTAAACTTGTCATGGTATCTGGGAATGTAAGAGGCATAGCACAAACACCCGAAGACTCGCAAAAGCTTGTAGTTTGGAGTAGGTCCATAAAGTAACTCAAATGGTATGCGTCAATTGAGTTGCTTCGTTGGTGTCCAGTTAATAAAAAATGCAGCAGTAAGAGCACATTCCCCCCCAAAACTCAATAGGTAGACTAGCTTGAAAGCGTAAAACACGAGCCACATCTAACAAATGCCGATGCTTGCGGTCCACACGTCCATTTTGTTGTGGTGTATCAACCATAAAAGTCTTAAAGATGATACCGGACTGAGCAGAATAAGATTGCAAGGGTAGAAATTATGTACCATTATCAGCACGAACACGACAAATGGTGCGCCCAAACTGGTTCTTGATCAAAGCACAAAACTCCATAAATCTATAGGCTATCTCTGACTTAGCTACTAATAAGTAAACCTAAACAGCAAGGGAATAATCATTAACTATAGTTAAAAAATAAAATGCACCACTAGAAGATGGTGTTCTATAAGCCCCCCAAACATCACAATGTATTAGTTCAAATAAAGAACTAGCATTTGAAGAGCTCAAAGGAAAACTATGTCTAGTCTGTTTTTCTCTATAACACACAGAGCAAGGTTTAGTGGGATTATTTATGCTAAAATCAATAGTAGGAATAGAGGAAAATACTATAGATGATGGATGACCAAAGCGTTGATGTCATAAATCAGATGAAGAAACCGAAGCAACTTTCAGAATAGACTGCAGGATATGCGGACGAACGCAAGTATCCAACAGACAAAGCCAATAACCCCTACCCCCTTGATGTTCACCCATGCCAATCACTGTCATCGTACTGATTTTCTCTAAAATACAATAATTTTTAGTAAACAAAGCTAGACATTTTAAGGTAGATAAAAATCTAGAGCATGATAATAAATGACATCGTAAAGTAGGTATGTAGAATACATGAGTAAGGGTGACATCACCAAAGAAAATAGAATCATATTGTGCAGCAGACGACACAGAACCATTAGGTAGTATAACATTCACAGAATGGGTAGCAGTAATAATATCAGTAAGAGAACCCTTGTCACCAGTCATGTGATATGAGGCTCCCAAATTAAGAATCCAGAGTAAAGTAGACTTAGCTGACCCATGGTCATATAATAAATTAAACTGATTAAATAAATGTATGGTCGTACATCATTAGTTATCAGACAGAGCAGGAACAAAATCAGATCGAGTAGAGGTGCTAGAAAAGGCTACCGCCGCAAACCCTAGCGGGTACGTCACCACGTCAGCAAAAAATGCCATAACACAAATAGCAATCAAAACAAATTAATAAGCAATGGCGGAGAATCAAACAAACATGGGAGACCATCGCCGTGCTTCTCAAAGTTAGTATTTATAAGCCCTAAATGCTTACTATCTACAACTAAGTAGATAGTGGCAAGTCGGGGTCGTCCACGGAGAAGGGGGATTTTCTTAAGCGTTTAGACACAAAAGGTTGCTATTAGGCTAGGAGTAGCTATATATACACATATAAAAGCAAGTAAATTGGGGGGGGGGGGTGTTTGGTGATCCTAAGTTATGAAAGTTAAAAGACAAGACAACTAGCAAAGTCAAGCAACTATGCTAAATCATCAAACAAAACTAAGAAAAATTGTTTTAAAACTACAAAGACAAAGCCTTGGGTGCAATCGATATCAACTTCCAAACCTAATGTAGATCATTGAACCATTAACTCATCCTATCACATTTGTTACCTACCACATTAACGTACTTATCTAGCAAGAATCACCACACATTATGCACAAGAAGTTCTAAGTTCATGTTCTTAGATTTTCATGCAAAGGAGCTAAGGAATTCGTCACTTTCCTAACTTCCTAACACTTAAATCATTCAAACACTTCCTATTCTCAAACAACATGTGATATAAATGAAGTAACGCATAGCATTAAGAACACATGAATGCTAAATAACAAAGGCTTCAAGAATGAGCAAAACAATCTATTCACTACTTCGACTACTTGTTGTGAAGATAAATCTTCTATCCTTCTTAGATAGTAGTTTTCAAGAGTGAATTTGACATCTCTTGTCAAACATCACCAATGACTCCCTTAGTACTAAGAGTATCCCATTGATGGCATTTAGCACAACGAATCAACAAGCTTGACAACACTTATAAACACTACACCGTGTCTAAGCATTTAACCAATTCATGCATTTACACATGATTAGTCAAGAACAGTCGACATTCATTGACTTCTCTCATTTTCTACCTAAAACAAACATGGCAATGAGTTCGACATCATCACATTCATCTAGCAATTATCAACACACCAACATCATTTAAGAAGCTCTAACTCATGCTCTTGGATTCCTCATTAAAAGAGGGGAGAATTAGCTACTTTCTCCCAACCCTAACAAGTAATCATACAAGCAATTCATATACTCAAGCTTCCAACAACATCAATGTCATTAACAATTCACATTCAAAGCTCAATAAATGCACAATAGCAAAAGCACCAAATAGATATACATATATATATATATATATATATATATATATATATATGGTTCTTACTACATGGAAATGGAAGCTTCAATCCTTTGCTCCCAAGATAAAACTAAGCTAGACAATTACAAGACATGATTAACCTACAAAAACTAAGAAAAGAAAGAAAGAAAAACTAGGGTTTGAACCCAGGAAAATCGCAGGAGCAAGAGAGAATTCGTGTTCTTGAAGAGGAGAGGATAAGGTGAGTATTTATAGTATAAAAAGCAAGAAGAGTTTCTGGCCATTCATCCGTTGCGAGTCACGATGGCCTCGCGAAGGACTCCATTTCCAGCACCATTTCTTGTTTCTCCCTTTTGCTTCATATCCCGCTCTTCTCTTCACTTCTTCACTTCTTCAATTCTTCAAATCTTCAAAAGCTCAAATACATGTCTTCAAATCTTCAAAAGCTCAAAGGTATTTTTCAAAGTTTTCAAAGCCTTTTAACAAATTATCTTGTCAAACAAAATTCTCTAGAAAAGTAATAAAAGCGTAAAAGTCGCTTTTAACCCGCCTTAGAGAATTTCAAGGAAAAATGTTACATTTAGAGCATAAAAGTGTACAAAAGTGAATCCTAAAAGTCCTAATATAACCGTATAAAATGGGCATATCAAACCTCCCTGCACTTAAACCTTACTCGCCCTCGAGTAAGAAAAGATTCAAGCACACGAAGGAATTCATATGTCCATGTCCAAAACTAATATTCCCCCAATCAAAACCTCACAAAAACTCTCAATATCATAAATCCCAAAATCAAAGCTCAAATGAGAATTTTTTCACACACACAACCCCAATTCCTGAATCTAACCAAATCTACCACTTATCATTTCACTACCCATAAAAATGCTTCAAATTCCCGAATTGATAATCCCAAAATCCAATGATATAAAATGAAGTTAAAACCATAAGAAAGGTTCAAGCACATACTTCACTTCAATTGGGAGTTTTCCATTCACATATCTAGGAGTTCCTATTTTTACTGGGATTGCACAAAAAATCTTTTTCCAACCACTACTTGAACAGATTGATAGTAGGAAAAATAAGTGGCTCTCTACTGGGGGAAAAATTACACTCATACAGTCGTGCATCTATTCTATTCCTCAGCATACATGGTCAGTTTTAAAACCTAGCAAGGAGATTATTACTATCATAGAAAAAAAAACTAAGCAGATTTTTCTGGGGGTCTTTTGATCTTAAACCTAAAAGAACATAGAGGAAATGGGATGCTCTTTGCTTTCCTATTAACCAAAATGGTCTAGGTTTCAGATCAATAACCACCATAATAGATACATGCTCAGTTAAGCTATGGTGGAAATATCAAAAGGCTGAGGCTTTATGGACTCATCTGGTTGCATACCTGCCACCCTCTTCTAGGTCTTCTCCGAACTGGAAGAGGATCTGTTACATTAATGCTTGGGCAGAATCAAACTCTAGAGTAATAGTTGGTAGAGGTGACTGTAATTTCTGGACATCGAATTGGTTAGATATAGGCCCCATTATGGATCTCTGCAATCAAAATCTTGTTGATATCTCGGCTGCTTATACAGTCTCACAGTTCATCTCAGATAAATCAACTTTGATTCAGAAAATATCTCCCTTCCTACCCTCTCATGCTATCTCTCTTCTACAGGAATCAAAGCTCTCACCTCACAGGGGTGATAGGCTCATATGGAAACCTGGAATAAAAGGTGATTTTACATTTAAATCCACTTATCTCTTACTCAGCACCCAGACAGGTACTACTGCTTCTACTCAACATTTTTGAAATTGAGAATTGAAAAGAAAATCTCTATTTTCATGTGGAAACTGATTAACTCATATCTACCATTTGATAATGTCCTGCAAAAATTGAGATTTTGTTTGCCTTCTAAATGTTGTATGTGTAGTAATCATGAGGACTCTCTGGATCACTTCTTCAATTCCTGCACTTTTACTGTACAAGTTTGGAGAATTGTACATCAATTCATGGGAATCAGGGACAGATCTTTCACATATATATGGGAAAGACTATCATGCTATCTTACTTATCCTGGCTTGAGTTCTTTGCATTCAATAATAATTCGAACTGCCTCCCTAATAAGATGCTGGAATCTGTGGAAGATGAGAAACAAATGCTTATATGACTCTGCCTTGCCAATTACGGGTTTAGTGCTTAATCGAATAAGGGATCAAATTTTCTATACTTTTTGTGCCAAACCTATTTTTATAGCCTCTGCTATTGACTTAAGCATTGCTGAACACTCCTTTTTACCTTTGATCAAATCTATTCCAAAGCCCAAAATTTTCAAAATTGCTTGGAAAAGGCCATGTAGGGGTTACAAAATTAATGTTGATGCTGCATGGTGTTATTACTCTAACATGTGTGGACTTGGAATGATTATCAGAGATACTAGGGGTAGTTTCATTGCTGCACATACTAAGTACACACAAGCCAATTCCCTTTTGGAAGCTGAGTTGAAAGCAATTCAGTTTGCTTTACTTTTCTGTGTAGGATACTCCTCCCTTATTTACATGGAATCTGATTTCTAAATGCAGTTAAATGTGTAGTTGATCCCCTAAATGCACACTGGAAATTGTTCCAATTAGCTGATGATATTCATCAATTTCTGAGTGATATCAATCTAGTGCATATTCAGAGACAAGCTAATCTGGTTGCGGATTCACTTGCTAAAGCTTGTCTCCGAGCTCGGTCCAGTTCCTCCCTGGCTAGATTTCAAATGCTATCCAATACTACTCAAGGTTTAATTAGGCTAGATCAGATAGGTACACCTTCATTAAGGATGGTACAATGAATGGATGCTACTGAGTTGAACTGTTATTTGCAGGTTTGTATCTGCATCAAACTGTTGTGCTTCATGCTCTGGATGACATACTGATCGAGTGACTTCACTTGCGGATAGCTTCTCTAGCTGGAACATTTTTTTTGTACAGTGATCGCCTTCTCTATGAGTAGAAGATAAGCTCCTTAGCCTATTTGGGGTGATTCTGACTGCCTTGTGTTTCGTTTATACGATTCACTAACAAGTTCGATGATCTCTCCAATAGACTAATAGCTTTTGTAATCCTCTAACTATTATCTACATTACCTTCATTCTTTTGGATGCAACAATTGCTGCTTCAAGAGCCTATGGCTCACTTCTGTATATCTCAACTAAGCCATGACTTCATCTTTCCTTTTTGTTTTATGTTTTTTGGTTTATTTCACGGCTTGGGAAGGCCTAATATATTTTCCCCCATCTATGGATGGTTTAATCTAAAAAAAATACATACCAATATATCAACAAAAAACTAATGACACAAATGAAGTCAAAACCATGGAGGAGGTTTGAACACATACTTCACCCAATGTCTATATATCAACCAAAACAAAGTATTAAATAATCAAGAATTTCATACCTATACTTCATTTTTCAACCCACTAAGTTACCCATTCCCAAGAGGTCTAAAGATGTTGAGCTACCCGATCTATCCATATGATAAACGTAACCTTATGACTCCAACGCCGGCAAATAAGTGAAATCATAGCATTTTTTCTTTTTCTCTCTTTCTCTCATTTTGCCTAGGAGCCCTTTCGGGTTTTCATCCTAGCCACATCATGTTTCTTTGGCTCACATCTCACATTTTTCCGTACATTTTGGCCTCTCATTTTTTCCTAGGTCGCCCTTTCGAGTTTTTAACAGATCCGGGCCCCCAGTGTTGTCTAAGTTGCCCTCTCAAGTTTTCAACTTAACGGATTTTCTTTTCTTTCTATTTTTTCCCAAAATTTTCAAATTTTCAATTTTTTCTTTCTTTTTCTCATGTTTTTCCAATCAAAAGTAGCAAAAAGCATTCCAAATGAAGCTAGGATTTGTAATACTAGGTTTAGCATCAAGAGTTAATAACCATAGTATTATCAAAGAACAAATAATCCATCATGCAATCACCACTATAAGATTGTCCAATTAAAATATCTAACATATATCGACACATATCCAAGCATCATAATAGAATATAGCGATTAAAGACTCAATGGTGTAGTCGGCATACTACAATCAACAAAGATACTACAAAGATGCAAGAATTTTCATATGTCCATATATGTGAGATGGTGGAGGAATGAGGGGATATGTGGTGGTTCTTGGGAGTATTTGGAGAAGAAGGAAGGATTATGTAGTGTTTAAGCTCAGTTGAAAAGTTGAATTTCTCATCGCGACTCGCGACAGCATTGGTCGCGACTCGCGATGCATCATTGCGATTCGAGGGCTTTTGTTCTCGAGTACTCGAGATCTCGTAGGACCGAGGTCCCGAGGGCTTCAACTCGAGTCGAGGGCTTTTGGCCTCGAGGATCAGAGGATTCGAGGGCTCCAGCTTGAGTCGAGAGATGGAAGCCTCGAGAGCTCGAGATCTTAAGGGCTTGTGACCTTGAGGACACGAGGTCTCGAGGGTATGATGCACTTTTAGGTTCAGCTCAAATCGAGGGCTTGTGGCCTCGAGGACTGGAGGCCTCGAGGGGTTCAGCTCGAATTGAGGGCTTGTGGTCTCGAGGAAACAAAGTCTCGAGGGTATGATGCACTGTTGAGCTCAGCTCGAATTGAGGGCTTGTGGCCTCATGAGGTCTCGATGGTATGATGCACTTTTGGGTTCAGCTCAAATCGAGGGCTTGTGGACTCGAGAACCTGAGGTCTCGAGGGCTTCAGCATGAGTCGAGGGCTTGTAGCCTCGAGGACTTCTGCTCAAATCAAGGGCTTATGGCCTCGAGAACCTAAGGTCTCGAGGGGCTGATGCATCGAGGGCTTCAACTTGACTCGAGGAATGATGGTCTCGATGGATGATGGTCTTTCAGGTTCGGCTCGAGCATAGGACTTTGCGGCCTCGAGGTCTCGAAGGGATGATGTCTCGAGGGCTGGTCTCGAGAACTGGCCTCGAGAAGGTGATGAACTATCAAGTTCTGCTCGAGTTGAGGGCTTGCTGCCTTGAGGTCTTGAGGGAATGATGTCTCGAGGGTTAATCTCGAGTGATGCTGGTATCGAGACTCATGGCTTTTTGATGGGCCGGTCTTGCGGCCTCGAGGACCCGAGGTCTCGAGGGCTTCAACTCGAGTTGAAGGATTGTAGTCTCGAGGAGTTGAGGTCTCGAGGGAATGGTGTCTTGAAGGTTTTGGCTCGATTTGAGGGCCTGTGGCCTTGAGGACTGATGGCTTTTTGGGTTCGGCTCGACTCAAGGTCTCAATGGGATGCTATCTCGAGGACCTGTTGGTTGCGACTTGCGACGGCTTGTCGCGACTCACGGAAAGTGGAGGCTGGGAGTTGAATTTAAGCATGAAACTTCTGATCGCATCGCAAGGCGTCGCGACTCGCGATTACAAGACCTCCCAGCACTTAGAAAGAATTCAATCTTTTCTTACCAACATTCCAAGCTTTCTTCCCTTTTTCATGGATCTCATTCCTTGTTCTCCTCCAATGCAATGCACTTCACTTTGCTACAAAATTACATAAAAACATACCGTAAAAAGAACAAGATAAAATAATAAAAACTAAACAACAAAAACAAAAATAAAGGCTGAATTTATTTACGTTGTCGGCACGACAAAGCTTCGTATATTTGAGGTCGTCGGCATGACCCTAATGTTATACATATGGTGAAGGCTTGAACCTCTTCACCATGAGTATCCAAAAGCAGAGAGGTGGGGATACAAACCTTTCAAGAGGAAAGTCTTGTTAAGGTGAGGATGGTTTAAAGGGAGTTGGGTGGTTAGGAGGCTTGGGGTAGTCTTTTGGCTCCTCTCTTATCTCCCTCAAAACTTCCGAAAATGGTGGAGTTGGCTCAATTGGTAGGGGTAGGGGTGACGATGCTAATGAATGTAGCACAATCACCTCTTTATCCTTTTTATCATCCTCAACAACCAACTCCACATCCCCTTCGAACTCAAGATCATTTCCCATGGTGACTGGGAGGTCATTGCCGTACCTCTTAAAGTTAATACTTTTAAGCCATAATGCTTCCTATCTACAACTAAGTAGATAATGGCAAGTCGGGGTCGTCCACAAGAAGAGGGATCTTTTCAAGTGTTTAAACATATATAGGGGAAAACATACTAGGCATATACATACATAGATATATATAAAAACATGTAAATAAGGGGGGTTTTTGGTTGGTTTAATCCTAAGTTATCAAATTGAAATACAACAACTAGCAAAGCAAGAGAACTATGCTAATCATGCAATAAAACTAAAGATATAATGTAAATGATAATTAACGAAGCCTTGGGGGCAATCAATTTCCACTTCCAAACTTCATATAGCTCATTGATTCATTAACTCATTCAATTACATTTATTTTCTATGGGGAATGTTATCACTTCTCATTGAAAGATCAACATTCATTCCTCCTTAAGAGTAGATTGCAAAGAGCAACAACGACCATTTACAAACCTCATTGATGATCATCCTAGAAAAACAACATCATATGGGTGTTTTATCAATGTAGTTTCACCCTAAGGACCATAGGTTTGATAATAAAAAGCCTTCTACCAAAGACATAGTCATTTAACCAAACAAAGCATTCATTAGATTAAAGTTAGAACAAACAACATTCAAGGTTCAATCTTTCTTTGCATCTATATGATAAATATGAGAACAAACCACATTAACATACTCATCTTGCAAGAATTACCACTTATTATACACAAGAAGTTCTAAATCCATGCTTTTGGATTTCCATATCAAATGAGTTAATAATTTGCAACTTTCCTAAAACCCTAACATTTCAATCTTACAAACATTTCATATACTTAAACAACCCATGGTATAAATGAGGTAAAATACAACATTAATGGCATAACAAATGCTCTCCAAAAGTTGTCTAAGGTTGCCCTCTAAGGTTTTTAGCTTAGCGGGATTCTTTTTATTTTTTTCTTTTTCATTTTATTTATTTTTTTCCAAAAATTTCACGTGTATCCCATCCAAAAAGTATCAAAGTGCTTTCCAAATATTAAGTCTAACAAAAGTATCAAAGCTAACATTATCCAAGTACATTAAAAGAAAAACATCCCAAAACAAAAGGGAGAAAATATCCAAAACAAAACAAAAGAGTTATGCAAAAGTGTCTCCAAAAGTGTCTTCAATCCCAATCACCTCAAAGTAGATACCCCTCCCCATACTTAGAACACTAAATTCCCCTCAATGTAGAAAATAGGGCAAAAACGTTCAAAGCGAAGTATGGAAAGGGTAAAGATATGGTGCTCACAAAATCACTGTTGTGATAAAGAAGGGCCACCGCCAAAATAGCGTTGCTGATACTGTGACTACCACTCCGTGCTCCTCTGCTCCTAGCTCTCCGCCTCTCCACTCTCGGATTAGGGCCTGAGACACCGCCTGCCTGGGACTGCATCTCATGGATGCGAGCTGACAGGTGGTTAATCTCCTCATCCATGTCGATCAAGGTCAGGGAGATAAATACATTATGCTCCAATATCATTCTATCCTGGTTGTGGAATCCATCATGCATAGTCTGCATCATCCACTTGTAGAAGTCCGGTGGAGGCTAGGAATAGTGAGGTGGCACATCGTCCTCCTGCATCGGCTCTGTCTCTGTTGGAGGCTGCGTGACGTGCTGCTGGGAGTGCTGCTGCTGCTATCTCTCAGAGGGAGGTAGACTGCTATCATCACGCAGGACAGGAGCTGGGCCAGGGTCACAGAGCTCACACTAGAAATCATCTCTACATGAGGAGTCAGGTGAAATCGCCAAGTCTCCTAGAGGTGTGTCAAATTCCAGCTTCATTTTGTTGGGCTAAGGAAGTGCCATGAATGTGACCTTCTCGCACCATACAACCAATTGAAGAGCCCCGTGGTCCGTGTGGCACTGAGCATCTCAAATCTAACTAACCTCTCAGCAGTGATAAGGTAGGACGTGCGCCTCCCTAAGTGTGGAAAGTCAGCTGGAGGAACCAATCCCAAGTACTCTGCTAAAAGGCCTATCATGCCTCCGACCATGATATTCCCCTTGGGCTTTCCTGCCACCTCCATGATTCTCTCTATCCATAACACTTCCCACAGCCCGTATCCTGGTCCCTCACTCGTTAAGTGCCACAGAAAGTGAATGTCATTGTTTGGCACATTCGTCGGCACCGCGGAGCAAAGTACTGTGCCAACCAATAGATGGTGCACATAACGGAGTACAGGGTGGATAATGACGCTACTCTTATAATAGGAATTCTTCAGCCTCATGTTGATGACATTCCAAAAGTGCATGTCATCCTCAATCGATCGCTCTTGGGCCTGTGGGTCCAGCCTGGCCCGTATCTCCGCGGTGTCAAATCAAAGGCCTCCTCAATCTTTGAGATGGTCATTTGCCTAGATATATCATCTAAGTGAAAAGAAATGTACCTCTCGCATGGTTGATCACCTATTATGCTGCTTATATGGACCGTGGACAAGAACTCCAGCGTGTACCTCCGGTAAGAGGGCGTGCTCCTACTCATAAACCCTTTCATTCCCCCTTTGTGAGGAGGCATCTGACAGGCTGAGTGAGCCCAAGAGCATCTAATGTGGACACGTCGACAAAACTTATCTCCTTGAGTTGGCGTCTCTCCAGGGCCTCCCACCTTTCCGCATAGGACCCGGTGATCCGGGTTAAACCCATGTACCTATCCGGAGGGGGAGGTACAGGGCTTGATTTTGGAGCCGGTGGAGGAGGCGAAGGTGGAGCGGCGGTGCACCTACCTGGGGGGGAGCCCTTGGTCTATTTATGGGAGCCATATCTAACAACCACATCAAACAAGTCAAACACACAGGAATATGTGTATATGCAATATTGCAAATTCATACTCAACCTTAAACTAGTTCATCATCACAAGAGAAATCTAAATCAAGTCAACTAGTTCAAGTCCTAATCACAATTGCATATACAATCCATATTATGTCCAACAAGCCCATATTCTCAAATCCATGAAGTTCTCACACAGTTGAAATCAATATGCTATATCTCAAAGCCACAGTTGTGCTTAACTAGTTTAGCCACCATTAGTACATTCACAATGTCAACATTCAAAATCGCTCCACCAACTAAGAACGGCCATGCACCACCACCCATAGAATCTCGAAAGAGCTCTCAAGTAAGAGAAAATTCTCTCTGGAGAGAAAAAGGGGCGCAGCCCTTCTCCGGACTTCCCGGGGCTGATTTTCTTCCAGTTTCTCTCCTACGATTCAGAGTTTCCGGCGAGGAATCCGACATTAATGTTGGATTCCTCGCCGGGCATCTTTCGAGGTATGATTTGTGCTTGAATTTGAAGATTTGATCTTTGGATCTGGAGGTTTTGGGTGAAGATCAGACTTTTCCATCTTGAAGTTGTGGATGGAGCGTATTTTATGAAGATCTATCATTGCTCCAAGTATGTTTTAATCTTTCGTTGATAGATCTAATCTGGATGATTGATGAGGGGTTTATTTTTGATGAATCTGTGTGGATTTGTATGGAAGATTATTTGTTTATGGTGGATAGTCAATGTGATGTTCATGTTGGATTGGGAGTAGAGATGAATTTGAAGCATGAATTTTTTTTTTTTAGTATTTGGAAGAGTTCATGATGGATCTGTTGAGAGGGCATTCATGTGATCAGATGGCACACTGTCCATGATTGTTTGCTTTAATTGGAACTTTGACCATATTGCTATCTTGCATGCCAAGAATTTAAATTTATTTTCTTGACGGATGAACACTCATGTGGGATTCAAGATTTTGGGTGTTTGAATGTTATTGTTCGATGGGGTTGATGGTTTGGGATTAGTCGGATTCAAGACAGATGTTTGGAGTTAATTGGTTTAATTGGAATCATTAACGACCATAGGCCCAAGGTTTTCTCCTCGTTGTTTCAATCTCATGATAGTATTCAGATCTAGATGAATGGAGGAGCAGATTTTTCGTATAGGTTGGATTATTTGGATGATTGATTGCTAGAATTTTCCGGTCGGGTTCGCCGGAAAAATACTTTATCCGGTGGGTTATAATGCTTATCATGCCTTGAAGGTTTCGGATTCGTTTTGGTTAAGCAACATTCGATCGGAACAGTTGTTGGAAATTTCGGAGTTGAAGTAAAATTGGAGGTTGGCTTTTTTCGGATTTTCCGATCGGAGGTCGCCGGAAAAACGTTTTTCCGGCGATGGAAAAGCATAAAATTGCCTTGGTTCTCTAGCCTTAGATTCGGATTCGTATTTGTTCATGTTTGGGATGCATTCTAGGGCTGGAAAAGAGAATTAAGGAGTGTTGATTGTGTTGTTTTTGCTCACCGTAAAAGAGTGTTTCCGGCAAGGAGAAAGGTGTTTGATTGGCCGGATTGCTAATGCTCGGTTTTGGATGTGGAAACTCCTTGTTTTGTTGCTAATTCCGGCCGAAATTCACAAGGGAAGATGCCCATATTTTGATAGAATTTTTTTGAAAAATTGATGCAAAATTTCCAGATTTCGGCGAAATTTGACGCAAAATTCCAGCCAAAATTTCTAGATTCCAGCGACCTCCGTCGCCGGAAAATCGCGAATTCGGCGAGGCTGCGGTTCTGCGAGGACGACCCGTTTCGGGCGCCGCCGGGTCAGAAAACCCGAGGAAGTAGAAACGGGTTGGAGGCAAACTAGGGTTTTCAAGGCAAATGGGTTGGGCTGAATAAAAGTACTGCTGGGCCGCGGAATGATTGGGCCGTTTCATTTAGTGCTGGGCTGAAAAATAGTATGCAGCCCGGGTCTCTTATAACCCGGTTGAAAACCGGTTGAAGGACCCGGTTGTCGCGCGGGTGAACCACTTGGCCGGGTCATGCGGTTTGTAACCTGGGCCGAGCTCATGGGCTGAAAACCGGCGCTTCTGGGCCAAAAACCGCCGCAAAGGAGTTGCTTTTGGTGAACGGGTCATACGGATTGGGATTTGGGCCGAGCCACTGGGCTAAAACATAAGAAATTCGGTCAATGGCTTCACATGGTGGGGCGAAAATTGGCTGGGCTGAATGATAGGATTCTTGGGCCTAATTAAATGGAGTATTTTTCAGATTACATGCATTATTTTTGGGGTGAATTTCCTTCATATTTGGGCCCTAACTTGTGGATTATTATGGAGTTTTGGCCTTCTCTTTGGGCTACAAATAACACATAATAACACATAATATGCCCGAACACTTAAAAATAAATGCCTCATCCCCGACAGTGGTGCCAAAATTTTTGTGGACGTCGTCGTACCTCTCAAAGTTAAATTTATAAGCCCCAAATGCTTCCTATCTATAACTAAGTAGATAATGGCAAGTCGGGTCATCCACAAGAAGAGAGATCTTTCCAAGTGTTTAAACATATATAGGAGAAAACATACTAGATATAAGAGCATGTAAAACAGGTGGGGGGGGGTTTGATTTGTTTTTGTTCCTAAGTTATAGAATTGAAAGACAACAACTAGAAAATAAAGAAAACTATGCTAATCATGCAACTACAAATAAATGGATGATTAAAACAATAAATAACGGAGCCTTGGGGGCAATCAACTTCCACTTCTAAACTTCCTATAAATCACAAATTCATTCACTCAATCAATTACATTTACTGTCTATGGGAAATGTTAGCACTTCTCATTCAAAGATCAACATTCGTTCCTTCTTAATAGTAGTTTCCAAAGACAAACAATGACCATTTGCAAACCTCATTGATGATCACCCTAGGAAAACATCACCATAGAGGTATTTCATCATTATCAAGAAACATGTTTGACCGTTACTATATTTAACTACGTCTAATATCGGAAAACAAAAAGCTACTTTTTAGAAACTACTCATTATGACGAATCCAACAATATCATATATTATAATAGTATTGCTTATATACCTATTTAAATGTGCAGTTAAAGTTTGACAATGAATAGTGTTAAATAGTAAAGTGTGCAGTTTAATCCCGGACGGAGGGAGTAGTACAAAGGGATAAGGTTGTGTTCTGGCCACCCATGCATCGCGACTCGCGACAGGTTCATCGTAACTCGCGATGGGCGCCATAACAGAACCTTGTCTTTTTTTCTTCTTCTTGTAGCAAGCACTCTTTTTCCAATAATTTCTCTCATTCTTCAAGTCTTCAAATCTTTGAAGCAAGTCCTCAAAGTCTTAAAAGGGTGATCTTCAACGGCCTCCGGTCTTCAAGTCTTAAAATCTTTGAAGCAAGTTTTCAATGTCTTCAAAAGCTGATCTTCAACAGCCTCCAGTCTTCAAGTCTCCATGCTCTTCATTTGTCATGCAAAATTCACTTAGAAAAGGTAAAAGAGCGTAAAGTCGCACTTACCTCTCCAAAGATAATTTCAAGGTAAAACACAAGCTCTTGATAAAAACAAGAGTACAAAAGTGATCCCAAAAAGTACTAATATACACACATATAATGGACACATAAACCATGTTTTGTTTTCTTATCAAAATCCCGTGTTTTGTAGACTTAATTAGTACCAATGGACATCTTGTATCCATGAGCTCATAGATCTTCCTTTGTGATAATCTTTAGTAGGTCGCTCATGGATACTCTTTTGTTACATTATATGTGAAGGTCATTTGCATGAATAGTAGAAGATATTTAAAGCCGTTCACAGGGATGGTAGTAGAGATCGAAGGTCATTCACACTAGAATGGAAGTAGACGAAGGCCACAAACATCAAATCATGGTAGAAGGAGATTGGAGGAAAAGTTTGGTTTCGTTAGGGTTCCAGGAGGCCAGTGAAGAAATGAAGAATCGTGGTCCGAGAGAGTGTGCCAACTTCTGGGAACGTTCCAAGAAGAATCAGCCTTCAAGGTTAGATCCTTATTCGTCTGCTTGAGAACCATGAAATCGATTACAAGAACTCTCAAAACAGACTCATGGTTCACCCGGAGTGAAGGAAAGAAGTCAGTCGACCGAAGTACAAATGGGTCGGCCAGACCAATCATGGATGGCACTAACGGCCCACACCAGATGACATGGTCCGTGCCAAATACCTTTGGCACAGACTGTGCCAACGGGTATGCGTGGACCGCTCCAAACACAAAGGGCCATGCATATGACTTCCAAGTTTCATTGAAAATTATCAAAGTATGGGCGCAGACCATCCCCTTTTCGATGGCATATATCGTTCCAAGTGCAATATATTAAGACCAGGTGGTGGGATGTGAAGAATCAAGTGGCCCATGCTAAGTTCCTGAGAAAAATAAGGTTTCTGACCACGGTCTGTGCCAAACATCAAGTCCCGTGGACAAAAGTGCAAAAATGATAACTCTGATGGAAGCCTGCGCCAAACGATCCGGACCGCACAGACACGACCCATAGGGAATGACACCGTCTGTGTCAAGGGAGATACACGGATAGCTCCAGACCAGACGGCCCACGCCATGGAGCAAGCATGAACCGCATCAAATCTTGCAGCCCATGCCAGCCTAGACGTAGTATACGGCACAGACTGCGCCATCCGCAATAGTTCGCGCCAGGCAAAGGCTGAACTAGGGTTTAAAACTTTTTGGCCTAGTTCGGGCCTATATTTATGCCCAATCCCCTACTACTATAAATATGAACCTTATTCTACTATGGTAAAAGAGAGAAGTTAGTTTAGATCATATTTGCATTCAACTCTTGTGTTTTGGGAAAGCATTTTAAAGAGAGATACATTATCTCTTCTTCCTTTCTTTCCTTTTTATTTTTCTTTAATCCTAGGATTTGGAATTAAAATATCTATTTGAATTCCATGTATAGAGAGTAGTTTCTATAGGTTGGGGATAAATTGTATTCATGTGTTGATTAATGTTTTGTGCTATTCTTAGTTCATCCTAATATTCATGCTTGAGATATTATTGTGACTTGTATTGAATGTTAGAATTGCTTGAATTGTAAACTCCTTATGAGCACACACTTTAGTTTATATTCATGTTGGTGCAAATATTGTTGCCCCCCTGGGAAGAGAAACCTCATATGTGTTAATGGGTAATAGAGTACATGTCTGCGTGGGTGTGTGCATGGGGGATGCGGGTAATACTCTGATTATTTTCCATCATACCAGTCTTAACTGATTACATAAAGTAATCCAATAGGTTGCAGGTAGAGATAGCGAAAAGTAGCAAGCTAGGGTTGAAAGAGGCCCTAATGTCATAGATAAGGTGCCTACGATCCTTTGCCTCATTCATAGGCCCAGGGAGTAGAGCATTCATTGTGGAATGTCCGGGACATAATTGCATAGGGGAGAATCATATCTATAACAATGGTCAGACCTTGTTGTACTCCCCTAATTACGAAAGAGGTGCCGATGGGGGGGGGGGGGTTGCGAGCGTATCTGACATGATAGGTACGGAGAAGTGGATGCCATCGACCACACCACGTGTCATGAGCACTATATTGGGTTTTTCTAAATCTCGAATGTGAATGAATCGAGGATCGAAACATTAAATCAACCATGTTACACAATCATTCCCCAAGTGTTTAGCTAAATAGATGAATTGCTTTTTTACTTTCATGCTTTGTAGTTGCTAATTGAAAAACCACCCCCTCCCCCTATTTACTATACTATCTATACCTAACAACTTGTATAGATTCACGACCCATACGAAATTGTGTTTAATTAATTCTTATGCCCTAGCATCTCTGTGGACATACCCATGGCTTGCCGCTAACTACCCTGTCGGTAGCATAGTAGTGAGATGGGTGCAGAATTATAAATCTCTATCTTTGTTCGTCGTCCTCCGCTCGGATTAATTAACTACAATTAACGACCCCCGAGTGGAGGTGGGCCAGTCAACATTTACTTTAATTTTTATATATGAACACCAATAAAATGTCTATCAATCCATTCAAAATATTTCATTTATCAGCGAATTCATATAACATTGAAATTTTCTTTTATTAAAAATCATTAAAAATCAAAACTGTAGTTCTGAAAACATGAATACTCCCTCTGTCAACTGAGAATTGCTTATTTGCCTTTTCAAAATCAAATTTTGTAAACTTTGACCCTAATTTTCAATTAATATATGTATAATAAAAATATAATGTGAGATTTTCTTATATTTATCTTAAGATCTATTTTCTAAACATTAATTTTTTATGCAAAAATATTATTATAATTAGAAATATTGACGATTAAACATAAATATTGAAAACTGTGATTAAATGAGGAGGGAGTAGTAATATTTATAAAAATAATATTAAACAAACATTTTTATATTGTGAATACTTGTATGAACCTGATATTGCAAATTTACCTTATGAATACTTGCCCAAACGGCCCAATTAAACTTGTATCCCTAAATCCCTTCTTCCTCTTGTTGTTTCCTTGTCCCTTAGAACATCTCCAATGCATGGAGAGTTTTCCTTATTTAAGGGTACAAATGGTAGAATCTGATTGGAACATCAATTCACCTTCAGTCTGACGTAATATTAAATGTTTCGACTATGGGTCTCGTTTGAAATTTTTCTCCAATCCAAACTTCAAGTGAATAATTATTATGTCACGTGAATATGCTACAAACTCCCAATTATTATGTGACGTGTATATATAAAATATTGAAATTGTATTTTAATATTATATTTGATCTCAACAAATATTATATTCATACAATTAATTATATTTTGGATGCATCTAATTATTTGACAAGAGTAATGATGGAGAATAAATAATTATATTGGTTCAATAAAATAATTTTTATGAACTCGAGTATACCATTAATCGGCACTAACTTATTTTTAGTTCATGTTTAAAATAAAATTGATTTTATTCTAGAAATTAATTTGTTATTCTAATTAAATTAACTAATTATTAAATAGACAATGAGTGATTCGTTAAAGGCCTTGACATTATATTGTGCTTAACTGCTCTCGTTTCCATTACTATAGCTACGTGAGATATCTGGTGCGATTTAGCCAAAACGCTTATTTCTCTGTCGTTTTCATCTTCCTCCTCTCCTTTCAGCCATCTTCACCGTTAACGGTCATTTTCTTTCACCTGTTTTCTCCTCTCGCCGCCGCCATGGCGGCTCTCCCGCCGGCCGATCGAAGCCAAGGGGGGACCAAATCCTTCCTTCAAGAGCTTGCTAATCGTCCTCCGCCTCTACAAGCTTCCCTTCCATCAAACCCGGAAATCATCCCCAAAACTCAGTACAAAGGGGATATCTCATGCCTTGTCAGTCGCAAGGATGCAGACATTCTCTCCTCCCATTATCGAAATGCTCTGATCGGTAAGTTTGCTAGAGGTAAGCCTTCTATGGTCCAACTAAACGAATCCTTTAATTCTGTAGGCTTCAAAGGTAAATTTCAAATAGGATCTATCGATTACCGGCACGTCCTAGTTCGCTTCCAGGAGAAAGAAGACTACCAGAGGTTTTGGCTCAAGGGTCACTGGAGCTTCAACAACGCCCAAATGAAGGTACTGAAATGGACTTCTGATTTCTCTCCGGAGGCAGAATCATCCATAGTCTCGGTATGGGTAACAATTCCTCATGTCCCAATCTATTTTTACAATTCTGCTATGCTTGAAATCATGGGTAACCAAATCGGAAACTTTATTAAAGTTGATGCTGCTACTGAGGCTCTGTCTAGGCCTTCTTGTGTGAAAATGTGTGTTGAAATTGATTTAAAAAAGAAATTACCATCCTGCATTATAGAGTGGGAATCGAAGAGGATGGAAATGAATTCAATGTTGTAAAGCTCCCCCTAGAATTTGAGGATATTCCCCCCTATTGTTTACATTGCAAATGTATAGGGCATGAAGACAGTTATTGCATTTATCTGCATCCGGAGCTTAAGAGATCCTCGGCTAGGAAAACTGATACTTTGATTAATTTACCTGACTCCCATTTGAAGGGCTCGGTGGGACAGATAAAAGGGAACTCAAACATTAATCAGACTGGGAATTTAGGAGCAGAGAGTTCAGGGATATCAATTACAGAAAAACAAAAGAATTATCAGGCTCAGAAATTTATCTATGTTCCTAAGAAACAGCAGAGTCAAGCTTCTGTTCATGAACCAAATGAGTCTATCCTAATTAACACTGATCCCCTGGTAGTTGATCCTAGGGCTTCTGGTGAGCTTCCTCAACAATTGATCCCCAACAATGTAGATAAGCCCACCATTGAAATCAGCAGCATAGATGATGTTGTGTCAGAGAGGAAGATATTTCTCTGTCACCTCAACCTGAAAAATTAAACCCTACTCCCTCCCCTCGAGCTTTTCCCATTGAACCAAGATCATTTGGGACACAAAATAGGCATCCTCAATCTGCCCCACCTACTTTTAGGTCAGTCTTTGCCAAAGATGATCTACCAAGTAAACGAGGAAAATCCTTTTCCCCTTTTAGCTCCATCATTGCAGCAAAATTTTTTATCTTTTCTCAGCAGAAAAACAGGTCCAACAGATTTTTACCCCTAGCTGGTGATGAAACATCTGGGGACGAGGGCACTCATATAGAACTTTCTGCCACTGAAGAAGAAGCCACCCGATTTGATACTGCTCCTGAAGCTGGAACTGATCAATCACAGGGAGACAGTGTCCCATCTTCTGATCCAAGTAAGTTGAAGAAAGGTAAGTCTGTTATGAAATATAGCAAACCATCTAATGACACTTTTTTCTCTCAGAAGAACACCATTATGACTAGATCAAAAAGCTCCTCTAATGTTTCATTATGAATAGTTCAACTGTTAGAATTAAAATGTTGGTTTGGAATATTAGAGGAATGGATACATCTATGCTTAGACTCTCTAATCTCATCAACAGACATAGATTTGAACTCATTTGTCTAATTGAGCCTAAACATGACAATTCACAGTGTGATCTATATAGACAAATGTTGAAGTTTGATAATTGTTTCTCTGCAACTAATGGTCAGATCTGGATTTTTTGGTCTTCAAACATAACTCTGACAGTTAGAAATGATAATCTTCAGTTTCTTGGAGTTCACCTAACTAGTTCTACTCTCATTAAGCCAATGGATGCCTTTTTTATCTATGGTCTGAGAACCAGATTAGGAAGGAAGGATCTCTGGTCTGATCTTAGCTCATACAATCATTCTGAATCTTTGTTTATTGGAGATTTCAACTCCATTTCATCAATAACTGAATACAGAGGTCCATCTACTCCAAAATTTGGAAGTATGAGAGATTTTAATGAATTTATTAATGGAATGGGTTTGGAAGAAATCAACACTGTTGGGAACCTGTTTACTTGGACTAATAATCGTCTAAGATCTCCTACAGTTAAAAGACTTGATAGAGGTCTGTGTACTGCATCATGGTCTCTTTCTTTTCCTTCCTCTACAATTCAGATTCTGAATAGAGTTAGCTCAAATCACAACCCCTTGCTGTTGACTGTAGGTAGTGATATACCATCCAATCCGAGACCCTTTAGGTTCCTCAATACATGGTACAAGAGGAAAGATTTCAACGAAGTAATTAAGAAGGATTGGGAAACTCCTATGCATAACTCTGGAATGCTAGCTTTTTACTTAAAATTAGTTAGACTTAAGAAAGCCTTAAAAATCTGGAACAAAGAGCATTTTGGTAACATTCATGACAATGTACTACAGGCAGAATTAGCCTTGCAGGCTCAGGAAGCCTTAACTGATCATGATGATTCTGTAAATAATCTGGTTAATCTTAGGGAGGCTAGGGCCAGATTAGTCAAGGCCATGTCTGAACAAAAGAATTTCTGGAAACACAAGGCTAAGATAAAATGGCTCCAAGATGGGGACAATAATACATCATTCTTTCATAAATCAATACAAGATAAGAACAATAGATTGAGGATTACAAAAATTAAGGGTAGAAATGGTCAATGGTTGGAAAATACTTAGGATGTGGAGATGGAAGCTATATGTTATTATCAGGATCTTCTCAATGAAGACTGCTCCACTGATAGCTCTCCATTCATATCTCATTTTCTCAATCATATCCCCAAGCTGGTTACTCAGGAAGAAAATGAGAACTTATTAAAACCAGTCACAATTGAGGAGCTTAAGAGGATAGTTTGCAGCCTTAATAAATCAAGCTCCCCAGGTCCGGATGGTTTCACGGCCAAATTTTACATAAAATCTTGGGATATAATAGCACATGATCTTCTTCTAGCTGTTCATGATTTTCAATCTTCATCTAACCTGCCTAGGGGTATAAGTAGTACATGGATCACCATAATTCCAAAGAAGAAAACCCCATCCTCATTTGATGATCATAGACCTATAAGTCTCTCCAATGTGATAAATAAAATTTGTTCTAAAGTGCTTATGGAAAGACTTAAATCTATTATGCCTAAGATTATCTCTCCAAACCAAACAGCATTTTTACATAGTAGGGATATTTCAGATAATGTAATTTATCTACAGGAAATGGTCAGATTCCTTAACAGAAAGAGAAGAGATCCGAACTGTATAATTAAACTTGATCTCAAAAAGGCCTTTGATAGGGTTAGATGGTCATTTCTATATAAAATTTTGGCAAAATTTGGTTTCCATGCAAAATTTATCTTCTCTGTTATGAAAAACTTGTCACAGGCTTGGTTCTCTATTCTTATTAATGGTAAGCCAGTGGGATTTTTTCAATCTTCTAGAGGCATTAAACAGGGTGACCCTTTATCTCCATTATTGTTTAATATCTTTTCTGAGTCTTTTTCAAGGAGCCTGACCTACATTTTTGACATTGGTAAGCTAGACTACTTTGATCTCCCAGGTAATCCTCCAAGAATCTCTCACTTATCTTATGCTGACGATACTGTTATTTTCTTTAAAGCAACAAACCTAACCTTGGTTAGATTAAAGGCTTTTCTGTCCATTTTTGAGGAAGTCACTGGGCAGTCCATTAATTATAACAAGAGTGACATCTTCATAGGTAAGTATGCTACAGATCATAAAGTGAACCACATTAAAAGGATACTAGGAATGAAACTGGGTTCTTTCCCCTTCACCTACTTAGGAGTTCCAATCTTCACTGGTGTGGCTAAAAAGATTTATTTCCAACCACTCTTTGAACTAATTGATAATAAGATTGGAAATTGGAAAAATAGATGGATATCCATGGGTGGGAAAATTACTTTGATTGAGTCATGTATATATGCCATTCCACAACACATTTGGCAAGTTATTAAACCAAAAAAATTGATCATTTCCATCATTGAGAAAAAAATGAGTAAATTTTTCTGGGGGGAAGATTTAAAAACAAAAAGATCTTGGAAAAAGTGGTCTGATTTGTGCCTCCCAACTGATCAGAATGGCTTAGGCTTTAGGTCTATATACACAATAATTAAAACATGCTCAGTTAAATTGTGGTGGAAGTATCAAATGGGTGATGCCCTCTGGACTCATTTATTGGCAGCCCTCCCTCAATCTTATAGGACCTCTCCTAACTGGAAGAGAATCTGTTCAGTTAATGTATGGGCCGAGGCTAACTCTAAAGTCATCATAGGGAGGGGTGATTGTAATTTCTGGACTTCAAATTGGCTTGATGTAGGTTCACTGATTGATTTGTGTGATCATAATAGGGTGGATATTGATGTGGAATGTACAGTCTCTGCTTTCATAACTAACAAAGATCTTCTCATCACTAAAATAGATCCATTTCTGTCATCTCACATTATCACTCTTTTGCAGGAGTCAAAACTTTTCCCCCACAGAGCTGATAGATTAATATGGAAACCAGGTATTTCTAGGAATTTCTCCTTCAAAGATACATATAATTTGCTATGCAACCATACAGGTACGACATCTTCTTCTAAACACCTTTGGAACCCCAGATTTGAGAAGAAAATCTCTGTATTTATGTGGAAAGTAATAAATTCTCTTCTGCCTTTTGATAACATACTCAGGAAACTGAGGTTTTGTTTGGCTTCTAAATGCTGTATGTGTAATAAGCATGAGGACTCTTTAGAGCATTTTTTTAATACATGTGATTTCTCTCTATCTGTATGGAGAACTATTCATCAGTTCATGGGTATTCGAGATAGAGCCTTCCCATCGGTTTGGGAAAGAATTTCATACTACTTAACTTTGCCTGCTCTAACTTCTTTACATGCTACAATGATCCGTACTGCTGCTATCTTTACTTTTTGGAATATTTGGAAGATGAGAAATAGATACTTATTTTAATCCATCAAGCCTTCCTCCACCATCGTGCTACAACTCATTAGAAATCAGATTATTTTCTCCTTCAGTGCAAATCCGGTTCATATAGCATCTCCCCTAGATGTGAGTATTGCAGATCATTCCTTTCTACCACTCCTTAAACTTTCCCCAAGGCAAAAAATCTGGAAAATTGCTTGGACTAAGCCTACATCTGGTTTTAAGCTTAATGTTGATGCTTCTTGGTCATGCAATACTTATAAATGCGGGATTGGAGTGATCATTAGAGATAGTAGAGGTGCTTTCAGGGGAGCCTACACTCTATTTACTAATGTTTTATCCCCTTTGGAAGCTGAATTGAAGGCTATTAAGTTTGCCACACATATTTCACATGATTTAACTGGCCCCCTCTACATGGAATCAGACTGTCTTTCTGCAGTTCTTTTTACTAATGAACCACTCCGATGTCACTGGAACTGCTTTTCTTTAGCTGATGAGATTCATCAAACACTGAGTGACATCAAACTCGTTCATATATATAGACAGGCTAACCTGGTGGCTCATACTCTTGCTAAACTTTGTTTGCAACTAGAACGTGATTCATCTTTTATTACCATATCTGAACTTCCCAGCACTGTCCAGGGGTTAGTGAGACTAGATCAAATTGGCACCCCTGCTCTACGGTTTGTTTAATTAGTTCGGATGCTACTCATTCCCGCTCTTGACTGCAGGTTTCTGATGTTGCTGCTTGATATCTGCCTCCTGTCTGCTCATCACACAAGTCTCCTGGAATTCCAAGTGTATTAAGCACAGTTTTCTTTCCCTTGGTGGAGCTAGCAAATCTTTTGAAGACTCTTGAACATTCCTGATCAGTGGAGCCTCCTAAGTGGGACTGTCACATTGGATCAGGGCAAAATGAAAGCTTACAACACTGAGGCCAAAGTTTACATTTTTAACTGCTCGTCTTTGTTCCAAAAATTAGAGGATACGCTCATGGTTATTTTCTCTCTGACTGACTTGTGTCTCGTTTTTTCGATTCACTAAGAAGTTCGAGAGTTCATCCTATAGCATCTCTAATACTCTAGCTCATTCTTTTGGAAGCAATTTATGGTTGCTTCAAGAGCAATATGCTCAGTCTGTACAGTAACTTAGCCTCGGCTTCTTTATTTTGTTTATTACGGCTCGGGAAGGCCAATATAATTTCCCCCATCTATGGATGGTTTATTCAAAAAAAAAATAGACAATGAGTTAAGAAACTTTCTAATTTATGTCTCAATTTTACTTTTATGGAGAAAGAGTAAAAAACAAAAATTAATTGAAATTAATTTTTATTTTTGCCAATCTATAATATATGCATCATTATTATTTATATATTATTAAATATAAATGAATATATTTAGCACTTAACATGTGGATTTTTCATTATTATTAAAATACATCATTCAATTATTTTATAACCTATAAATTCATAGTTACTTTTTAGAATTTGAAAAAAAAATTTGAATTATAATGTTAATAGACTAATACTTATACTTTTTTGAGTATAAATTTATATATATATATATATGTGTGTGTGTATATATTACCACATATATTGAAAATATTTTAAAATCTCTTTAAATTATTATTTTATTTTATATATAAAAATAAATCAACGTTTAAAATTAATTTTGCCATTTCATTTTTCAATGTAGTTTGGTTTATTTTTAGTGGTGTACAAAATTATGGTAAACGTGAATTTGGGAATTTTTCCATACAAAACTACATCAAAACACCAAAATATCTACCCCAATAAAAAAAATTAAATAGGCGCTTTTGTTTTTTTTGTGTGTGGCTGATTTGGCAAAGCGCGGCCTTCGATATCATCCTCGGAGAATAGAAGTCCATTTCGACGGGGTCACTTATATTTTTAGCCACGTAATATCGACGTTCACCTTCGACTCCTGGATTGGAGATTAAATTTAATAATACGCATTAGTAAATCTTACGTGGCAATTAAAGTTTACTGTAACGAAACCAGCATTGGAGATGCTCTCATCAACACAGCCTACATTCTTCTCTTTTCTTTCAACACAAGCAGACCAGACATTTCTTCTTGCGTTTCATCACTGCGCCTCCACCTCATCAGCTCGGCCTCCACTAGATGAGATCTGCCTCGTCACGTCGCTCGTCTAACCACACAGCTCCACCAGATGCGCTTCTCCAGCCTTTCCCGGTGCCTCCCTCCGCTTACCCACCGCCGTCCTCGTCGTCACCGGTTCACGAATCTTGTGATTGATGAATGTTATTTTATGTATGTTAACATTGTGTAAAGTATACATTGATTTAATGTCAATGTTAATTTGATTTGATTATTGATTTGTATAACGTTTTTCGATATGTGTAGACTGTGTTTGTACTAGATTTTAGGCTGATTTTTGCTTGCCGGAAAACTTGATTCCGTCATTAACTTACTGGAAGTAGAACCTGTTCGGTAGTTTTTTTTTAATTCCAGAGATGCAACATGCGACGTCGTACCAATGTCGTTCCAAATTTTTTTCCTGTAGTTCAATGAATTTTGAGCGACGTCGCAACCCTGTCGTCCTCTGTTTGTTTTACTGCGGCTGAAATACTTTGTGAGACATTGTACAACCTTCGATTAGTCACACTTTTTACCTCGGTTATTTTCTGAAAAATTGAGTTGAAAATAACTTTTTTCCAGTTTGGAACTGAGGTAAACAGTATAATTTTTTACTATACCCACATTTGTCTCGATATCTTTAGGGCTGTAAATTGATATAAGAACCCATGTAGAACTGAGATAAGCTGGTCGTAGACAGAAAACCGCGAGTTAAAACTTGGTAGTAGATGGAACCAAGCCAAGGGGAGAAAGGAGTCGAGGAACAATCAAGCAAAGAATAAGCACGACTATGTGATATTACACGTAGGCCCGTCAAATGGGTTGGGTCACCCGTTGGATAACCGTTACCCATATACTAATTTCACTTATTGGATAAGACTTATTGGATAATGACCCATTGGGTTAATGGATATAATTGGGTTGTAGTTATTGGGTTTAGTTGGGTTGGATAATTGGTTATCCGTTGGATAATTTTGGGTGGGTCGAGTTGGGTTGGATAACGGGTGACCCGTGGATAATTTCATATCATAAGATAACAAAATTTTCACAAATTTGATTACGAATAATTTAATTTTTCCCTGAAACATATAATCAACTTAGAAACGATCAAATTCTCGATTCATCATATTTGTCGATTTCGGTTCATGTTTTAATCAATTTTAATTTGAACCAATTAAAATTTGATAAATGATCTTGACGAAAGAAGTAGAAGTAGTATTTAAGAAACTTTTACTAAATTTGAAAAATCTCGAAATATGAAGATTTTTAAAAATATTTTCTTTTATTGAACATAAGAAAATAATAAATGTAATTCCCACATTTGGCCACTCGAATAAATATTTCTTTTTTTTGTAGTTATGTACACGATTCAGCCTACATCAAAGAATGATTACGGTTAATCGTAATTTTTCACTCCAAGTAAAATATTACGTGGCTTATCCATTTAAAGTTTAAATGGTTTAAAACACCAATTATCCATTGAGTATATAATGAATTATCCATTGAGTATATACTGAATTATCCATTGAGTATATACTAGTTATCCATTGGGTCTATACTAATTATCCATTGGGTCGATACTAATTATCCATTGGGTCTATACTAATTATCCATTGGGTCGAACTAAATGACCAATGAGGTATATGTCATTTATTTGGGTGAAACGTGAATTACCCATCAAGTCCGCGTTCTTTCTCAGTTCTCAGTTCTCACTTTCCAGACTGCATTTTGTTTCATCAGTCTGCGTTTTGTTTCATCAGTCTGCGTTTTGTTCATCAATCAGTCTGCGTTTTGTTCATCAATCGGTCTGCGTTTTGTTCATATTCGAGTTCATAATATTATATTATGTAATATAATATTATGTACATTATATTATATTATATTTAATAAAAAAATATATATACTATGTTGGCTTTGTAAACTCGACGAAACTAACGAACAATATTACTTGGGATCGAGCTCGAGCTCAAATACTGTACGAACTCGAATATTGTACGAACTCAAATACTGTACGAGATTGAACTCGAATACTGTACAAACTCGAATACTGTACGAGATTGAGCTCGAATACTGTACGAGATTGAGCTCGAATACTGTACAAACTCGAATACTGTACGAGATTGAGATTGAATACTGTATGAACTTGAATACTGTACGAGATTGAGCTCGAATACTGTATGAACTCGAATACTGTACGACATTGAGCTCGAATACTTTACGAACTCTAATACTCTATGAACTCGAATACTGTACGAGATTAAGCTCGAATACTGTATGAACTCGAATACTGTACGAGATTGAGCTCGAATACTGTACGAACTCGAATACTGTACGAGATTGAACTCGAATACTGTATGAACTTGAATATTGTACGAACTCGAATACTGTACGAGATTGAGTGCAAATTTTGTACGAACCCGAATACTGTACGAGATTGAGTGCGAATTTTGTACGGACTCGAATACTGTACGAGATTGAGTTCGAATACTGTACGAGATCGAATACTGCACGAACTCGAATATTGTACAAGACTGAGCTTGAATAATTTGTGAATTATAATTTGTATAATTTGTGAATTATAGTGAATATTTATGTTAAATATTACACATGCATTTAATTGGGTAATTTTGGATATTTATTGGGTATTTGTTATGTTCTTATTGAATTAACATAATCTGGGACCCATGGAGATCAAAATTTTCCATTAACACAATTATTTTCATCCCGCTCAATCCCAAAAACTAATGAGCATTTAATACCTGATCCAATTGGATAATGACAACTTGTAACCCAAATTGATAGAAAATGTTTAATGATAACTTATTGGGTTAATTATATAATGATTTATTGGATAATGATTTATTGGATAATATATTTTAACCCATTGGGTCATATGAATATCTCATGGGTTATCCATTTAATGACCCAACCCATTTATGACCCAACCCATTATGACCCATTTAATAAACGGGTTAATTAGATAATGACCCATTGGATAATGATCTATTGGGTTTGGATAACGGGTTTATCCAATTAACCCATTTGACGGGCTTAATTACACGGGCCGTACCAGCAAACATGGGTGGTTCCAGAATTGGCACGAGATGTTGAGAACAACACGACCTGTGTCACCCAAGAGCCTCGTTCAACTAATTATGGGCACATGTCGTGCCATATTGTACGACCCATGCATTTGAAAGTTTTAAGGTGTGAAGACCAATTCACTGGGTGTAAAGATTTGCACACTCGCGCCATCACTTTGCTCAGAAATTGACTCCTAACTGGTGGCCCGTAAGATATACACGGCTTGTGCCGTTCAAAAGGTGAAATTAAGCATTCGGACGGATGTGCCTCATGGAGATAGACGTGACTGTGCGCTTAGAAAAACCACAGTCTTACGCTCAATCAGTGGCTCATGTGATATTACACGGGTCGTGTGCTTTAGCACGACCCGTGCCTCGCTGCTGCTAGGGTTTAAGTGCCTTCTTTTTTGGCCTTTTTCAAGGCCCAAATCCCACTACTATATATAGGAGTCTATGCGTACTAGGGTTAACAGATTTGGTCATTAGTTTTATTCTCTCCTAGTTTTTCCTAAGGTAGGTAGAGAGAGAAATGGGCTAACCCACATGTCTTAGTTTAATTCTTCTTGTTTTCCCCAAGGGTATTGAATCCAATGAATTATTTGGGTGCAACGTTTAGGGAGCAGTGATTTAACTTGGGGATTTTCATTCGTATTCATGACATGGTAGTTATTTTGTGAGATTTTAATATCTCCCTATCCTTTTAAGCGTATGAACATTATTTTCACTTGTGCCTTACGTTCTTGTTAATTGCATGATTGTTAAATTATGTTGCCATACCCCTTAGTCTACTTTCATGTTGGTGCATTATTGCTATCCCCTAGGGAGTGCCACTAAGGTAATAGGGGGAGCGACATTCCGAGACCGTGTGGGTGTATGCATGTGGATCACCGAGTAACCGTTAGGATGACCGCACACTAGTTTGATATGGTTTTGAGCCCGATAGGTTACGAATAAGAGATAGTTTAGTAGCAACAAGGGTTGGCGTAATTAGACCTCTATTGTTGCAACCTTAGAGTCAAGAATAAGGTGTCGATCCCTTTGCCTCTATAGGTCTAGGGAGAAGCTTTCATAGTGGAGTGCTCGTAACGTAATATTACCGGGAGAAATCAGGCATTCACAATAACGAGGCCGTTGATACACTTACCTTAAAATGGAGGCGGTATCAATTGAAGAAAATGAGAGTAACCTTATGTCACGGATGGGGGGAGTGTTAGCTATCGACCACACTGTGTGGCATAAGTATTAGGATAGGTTTATGCGTCTCATATGTGATTGAATCTAGGATCGATATATACGAGAGGTCATGCTGTGCAAATATCCCTAAGTGCTAGCTTAATATAGTTTACTCTTTTGTTTTTTTGAATGCTTATAGTTGTTTGATAAATCACCCCCTCCCTCCTGAAAAAATTTGTTTTGCAACATTAGTGATTTTCATCATTATGGATACGTTAACCAATGCATTCAGTGTAATAATAGGTTCATTTTATATGGTTTATTTCTAGTGTAAGTTGAGTTTATGTGACAAGGGTTTAGCGACCATGTTTGGTTTTCTTATCTAAATCTCGTGTTTTGTAGGTTTAATTAGTACTAATGGACATCTTGTAGCCACGGGCTCCTAAATCTTCCTTTGTGATCATCTTTAGTAGGTCGCTCATGGGTACTTTTTGTTACATTCTATGTGAAGGTCGTTCACAAGGGTGGTAGAAGATTTTGAAGGGAGATAGAAGGCCATTCACACTAGAATGGTAGTAAACGAAGACCAGTGACATCAAATTGTGGTAAAGGGAGATTGAAGCCAAATATAGGCGTCATTGAAGTTCAAGGCATCCAATGGAGAAATGGAGAATCGTGGTCCGAGAGAGTGTGCCAACTTCTGACAACGTTCCAATAAGAATTAACCTTCAGAGTTGGTTCCATTGGATGTGTCTCCTCAAGATCCATAAAATCTACTAGAAGAACTCTCAAAATGGACTCACGGCATACTCGTAGAGAAGGAAATATGTTTAGCCAGGCGAAGTACAAACTCGCAAGAACGGAACGCTCATGGATAACACCAATGGCCCGTGCCAGAGGAGTTGGTCCACGCCAAATGACTTGGCACGAAGGCATCGCACATAATGAGCTAAAAGTCATAAGCCGTGCAAGCAAACATGTGTCAATCTTCACTCAAAATAGGCTAACTATGGGCACGGACCACCTCATTTTGAATGGCCCGCGCCATTCCAAGCGCAAAATGTCTAGACTAGCCGGCGGGGTGTGGAGAATCAAGTGGTCCGTGCTAAATTTCTGGGCAAAATGAGCTTCCTGACAATGGTCCGCTCAAGGGGCCACGTCTTACGGATTAGAAGCACGTGGCCAAGGCTAGTGACAATGGCCCAGGCCAAAGAGATCGACGCAGACCGCACCAGATGCAGTGGCCCGCACTGGCTTGAAACAAGTGGCCCACGCCAGATGCAGCATCCCGCACCAGATGATACAATGCGGCCCGTGCCAGATCCAGTGACCCATGCCTACAAGGACAAAATAGATGGAGTGGACTGCACTATCAGTGACGGTACGCGCCAGACGGAGGCTGACTTAGGGTTTCTCACATTTTCCCTATTTTGTGCCTACTTTTAGGTCCAACCCCCTACTAATATAAATATATCCTTAGTCAACTATAGGAGACGAGTTTAGGCCTTATTTTCAAATTCTACTCTTGTAATTAAGGAGCATATAGAGAGAGAAACATTCTCTCTTCTCTTTTTCTTTCCTTTTTATTTTTCTTTCATCTTATGATGTGGAATTAAAATATTCATTTGAATTCTATGTCTACGGAGTAGATTAGTGGCTTGGGGTTATTAGTATTCATCTTTTGAACTTGACTTTTTGAAATTTAGATTTCCTTATCTTTTTGCTTCATGAATAATTGTGCTTCAACTTGTGGTTTCTAAGAATTATGATTTATGCTATGTCATTATGATGATGCATTCATGAATGTATGGTAGTATTAAATAGTGCTAGGCTTCATTGCGATCTTGGAAAGTGTTTGAATTGTAGAGTAGGTATAAAACACCGAGAAGATGGGTGCATTCATGTCGTTTGAGTGAAAATCCTTATATGTGTTATACCATGATTCCAATTGGCTAGCTGTGAGAGAAATCAACATGTTGGGTGGTCGATTCGCTAAATTCTGATGGGGGGAAAGTCCCTGGCTTAACCCGATAGATTAGCGTGTTGTTTGTAGTGACTAGAGTTGTGCCGACTCTAGACTCATCACAAGGTGTATTTTCCTTTACCTCTCTAGGCCTAGGTGTATTTGTCGCAGGAGGGAGTGATTTTCCCTATGATTTCTACCTCTCATTCACCTTAGTTACATTAGAGACAACACAAGAACTAAGTGTGAGGTGGGGTTGGAACATCTTTTATAATGGTATGCCCTTTGCTAGTATTTTGTTTAGCCTGTATTCTACTATTTTGGATTTCTGGATGACTATCTTTTCCGTGTTTTGTTCATTCCCTCGTTGAACTTTATGTTGTTTTGGGTGTGAGGGCACCTTTTGTAGTTGTTTTTTAGATGTTTTTGGGAAACTACTGGTGGTGTAATTTTTTGTGTTGAGTTTATCATTTGTATTATGAAGCCCACATTGGGACAATTTTGTGCTACACCAAAAAAATTGTAAATTTTGAAAAAATGAAAAAATGTAAAAACCTGGACAAGTTTAAAACCCAAAAGGGTAACTTGGTTAGCATTGGGAAAATCTTGGATAGGTCGGAAGACCTAGGTAAAAGTGATTGGCTAGGCCCGACTAGGCTTATGAGCCTAGGCAAAAATGAGAGGCCGTGTGAAAAAAGGTGAGAAGTGATTACCCTTTGTGTGCTAAAGCTAGTATGAAAAACCAAAAGTGCTCGTAGGAAAAATGAGATAAATTGACTGACAAAAAACTAGGTTGAGGCTACATTTGCCTCCTTGTTGTAACAGGGTCAAGAATCACAAGTTATCCCTATGTTACAACCAATTGGACGACTCTTGGATTTCCTTGGTGGGTTGCTTTTGGAGACAAATCTTTGATTTCTTTTGGAGATGGGAAAACTAAGCTAGCTTGGCACTTATCTTCTTGGCTCATCGTTTTCCACACTTTTACTTTTGGGTGGATAGTTTACTTTAAAATCTTCAGGGAGTGTGAGAATTATGAGGATATTCACTTCTTTGGGGGAACTAGGGTAGCTTGGGAATAAGATGAATGCATTGACTAAATTATACTTGCCTACTACGCATAAGCCTTTTCTTGTTTTTATTTACTCGAGAATGAGTAAAGGTTTAAGTGTGGGGAGTCTAATGTGTATCATTATGCATGAGTTAACCAATTCATTCCGCGTAATATTCGGTTTGTTTTGTATGTTTGATTGATAGTATTAGTTGAGTTTATATGACAAGGGGTTTAGACGGCTATGTTTTTTTTCTTAGTGTACACTTAATTAGTACTAATGGACATATTGTATCCACAAGCTCCTAGATCTTCCTTTGTGATCATCTTTAGTAGGTCAATTGTGAATACTTTTGGTTACATTTTATGTGAAGGCCGTTCGTAAGGGCGGTAGAAGATATTGAAGGTCGTTCACAAGGACACTAGCAGATATCAAAGACCATTCACACTAGAATAGTAGTAGAAGAAAGCCATAGACATCAAATCTTGGTAGAAGTAGATTGGAGCTAAAGATAGGCGGCATTGAAGTTTAAGGCGGCCAATGAAGAAACAGAGAACTGTGGTCCGAGAAAGTGTGCCAACTTCTGGGAACTTTCCAAGAAGTATTAGCCTTCAAGGTTGGTTTCATTGGATTTGTCTCCTTGACAACCATAAAATTGACTATAAGAACTCTCAAAGCGGACTCAAGGTTCACCCGTAGCGAACGAAAGAAGTTTAGCCCACCAGAATACAAATGGGCTGGTGTAGACCACTCATGGATGGCACCAATAGCCTACACCAAATGACTTGGAAAGAAGACATGTCACAGATCAAGCTAAACGCCATGGGCTTCAAGCACATGTTTCAATCTTCACTCAAAATAGGCTAAGTATAGGCGCGGACTGTCCCATTTTCAACGGCCTACGCGCATTTCCAAGTGAAAAATGCTGAGACCAGCCAGCAGGGTGTGGAGAATAAATTAGTCTGTGCTAAATTACTGAGCAAAACAAGCTTCCTAGCGATGGTCCACACCAAGAGCCGCATCTCGCGGATCAGTAGCACGAGACCAAGGCTACTGACAGCGGTCCGCTCTAAAGAAACCGATGCAGACCATGCCAAACGTATTGACCCATGCCAATGCAAACTAGGTGGCCCGCACTCGATGCAACGTCCTACGCCAGATGACACGACGTAGCCCGTGCCAGCAAGGACAAAGAACATGGCACGCACTGCGCCATGCTGCAGCTGACTAAGGGTTTCTTGCCTTTTGGCCTATTTTGGACATAATTTTAGGCCTAATCCCCCACTACTATAAATATAGACTTATTCTACTATAGGAGGGGAGTTTAGACCTTATTTTCATATTCTACTCTTTTAATTAAGGAGGATCTAGAGAGAGAAACATTCTTTTTTTCTTTCCTTTTTATTTTGCTTTCATCCTATGATATGAAATTCAAATCTTCATTTGAATTCCATATCTATGGAGTAGATTTACTAGCTTGAAGTTATTTGTATTCATGCTTTCAACTTGACTTTTTGAGATTTAGATTTCCTTATCTTTTGGCTTAATGAATATTTGTCATTGAACTCTGTTTTATGAGAATTATGATTTATGCTATGTCATTATGATTTGGAACTCATGTATATATGGTAGTATAAAATTGTGATGGGCTTCATTGTGATCTTGGAAAGTGTTGGAATTGTGGAGTAGGTATAGAACAATGGGGAGATGAGTGCATTCATATCCTTTGAGTGAAAATCCTTATATGTGTTATACCGTGATTCTGATTGGTTAGCTGTGCGAGAAATCAAATTGTTGGGCTGTTGATTTGGAACGTCCCAATAGAGAAAGCCACTGGCTTAACCCAATAGATTAGCGTGTTGTTTGTAGTGACTAGAATTGTGCCGACTCTAGAGTCATCACAAGGTGTCTTTTCCTTTACCTCTCTAGGCCTCAGGATTGAGATCCACAGTGAAGTGTCCAAGATGTAAGTCATTTCACTACATATCCAACGGTTGAGACCTATGCAAGGCATTGCCCTTTTAGACGGGCTTTGAATTCCTCTAAACAAGGGCGTGTTAGCCTTGGGAGTGAAGAAATTAGGAAATAGTTTGCGGCATCAGTGGACTAGAGCGCATTCCCTAAAATTATGGAGACAGTAAGATATGGGTATTGTGATAAGTACCACGTATGACAGGCGGGGGGAAATACCTAGTTATCTCCACACTGTGTAACATAAGCATAAGATAGGTTTATAAGTCTATACGTGAATGAATCAAGAATAGTTGTCGTTTATCAAACATGTTACACAAATACCCCCAAGTGCTTGTTTATATACTTTATCTGCTTTTTGCTTGTATGCTTGTATGCTTAGTAGTTGTTAATTGAAAAAACAACCCTTCTACTCACTTTACTAGCTATTCCTAGCAACTCGTTCAAATTGATAACCCGGACGAGGTTTTGTTTAATTGATTGTTGGGCCCTAGCATCTCTGTTGACATACCCAAGGCTTACCACTAACTACCTTATAGGAAGCATAGTATTGAGTTGGGTGCAGAACTATAAATTTTATCTTTGACCTACCATCCTCTGCTTGGATTAATTATCTACAATTAACGACCCCGAGTGAAGGCAGGTTAATTAGCTATTTCTCACACTTGATCGGATTGACGACCTGATTGCAATTTTGTATAGTCAACCTTTAAATTCCTAGAATCTCTGTGGACGACCCTGGACTTACCACTATCTACATTTTTTGTAGTTTAGAAGTAAGAACGGGAGGAACTATACAAATCTCTTATCTTTGATCTTTGTGAAGCATTTTGTGGGTTAGTAGATCATCTCCCATAAAAAAGGTGGTGTTTATTAGCGAGCCCATGCAGTACAGATCAAATTTTTGTGCCACTTCCGGAGATGCTAGTTTCAAGATTTAATTGTTAACTTGCATAGCTTGTTAGTAGAGTAGTTAGTGTTGTTTTTGTTTGCTTTCTTGAGTTGGGTTTTGCTGCTGAGCCTTTGTGATTATTATTCCGGTTACTTCTAATCCTTTTCCTAGTGTTTTTCTTTGGTCTGGTATTTTCTAGTTTTTGGTTTATGGTACATACCCGTACCATGAACCTAGGAACTTTACAAAACCTACCGAAAAGCATAGGTGGTCGAAGAAGGAGAAGGAGGAGAGATAGAGTAAGGGTTCTACAAGAACCAGTTATTGTTGAGGAGTTTGTAGATATGGTGGAAGACAATCACAAACTTAGGGAGTTGATGGCTTATAGCTTAGAGAATCAACCCCTATGTATTATTTTCCTCCCTTTGCCACCGAACATAATTTGTGAGCTTAAGAACGAGATGATCTAGTGTCTACCCACCTTCCATGGAATGAACGATGAAGATCTGAACAAACACGTATCAAAATTTCACATATTGTGCACAAATATGAAGCTATCGGGGGCATCACATCATGGACGGACATGAAGCAGAAGTTCCTGGTAAAGTACTTTCCGGCTTCCAAGTCTGCAGGCCTAAAGAAATAGCTTTCAAATATCTCTAAATGAGGAATGAGCCCCTCTACGAGTATTGGGAGCAGTTCGAGAGCTTGTTGGTGAGTTGCCCCTACCATTCGTTCAAAAAAGGTGATTTGGTGTACAAATTCATCAGAGATCCTTGTGATGAGGATATAAGAATGGTCAATGATGCGTGTAATGGATCCATAGATAACAAGATACTTAAGGAGCCAATGACATTATTTAAAGAAATGACCAACGGAATGAGACAATTTGGCACTAGATCTCGAGTGAAGACATTGGATGAGCAAACTCATTCCCATAAATTGGAAGATCCAGTTCAAGCACTTTCCTCGATGATGAAAGAGTTTATGGAGAGGAGAGCTCAACAAGTGAAGGTGTGTGGCATTTGTAGTCTTGACCATCCTACTGATATATACACGCAAGTGGTTGAAGATTTTGAAGAAGTGAAGGCTTTGGACTTTAATGGTGGAAATATGATATTTTCTAGGGGGCAACAACAAGGGTTTTGAGGAATGAAGGCGGTGACAGGAAAGAACCATACGCAAATACCTTCAATCCTGGATACCACGATCAACCCAACTTTCGGTGACGCGAGAGCAACCAAGGTCAAGGGTACAATCGAGTTGGACAACCTCAACCCTACCCAAGGGGAGAATGGCCTTCCAACAACAATGTTGCTTTATACAAATCTGATCGAGAAAATATTCTAGATGAAATTGCCTAATTGGTGAAAAAAGGAATGTGTTCATAGAGCAGAAAAGAATAGAGATCGAGGAGCTAGGCACTAGGGCCTTTTCAAGTATCAAGAATCTCGAAGTCCAAGTTGGCCAAGTTGCCACTTCGGTGAGCCAGATGGAGGCTAGAGAATCCGGCAAGCTACCATCCCAACCCAAGGTGACCAAGGAACATTAGTGCATTGAAGCTAAATAGAGAGAGGGAGGTACGTGAGGTTGAGAGAAAACTTTTACAAGAGGATGCTTAATTGTGGAAGGCAACAAGAACGTGAGATGTTTATTGATGAGGAGCCCTCCAAGAAGCTTTGTACCACTGAGGCAAGGGTGATCCCCCAGCCACCTTTTCCTAGTGCACCACGTGGAAGGCCGAATGTGACAACCAATGAGGCGCACATTCACAAAGTCTTTGCGAAGGTTGAGGTTAGCATTCCTATTTAAGATGTGATTGAACAAGTTCCTTCATATGCTAATTGTTTGAAAAATGCATGCACTAAAAAGAGGAACAACCCACTAGGAAAGTAGGCCAATTGAAAATAGGGAGAGTTGCTACTTTACATCATAGGAACTTGCCTAAGAAATGCCACGACCCTGAGATGTTTTCAATACCTATTTCCTTAGGTGATAAATTAGTGAAGAATGCTATATAGACTTAGGTGTATCTATTAGCATGATCATTTCTAGCCTTTATTAGAACCTAGACATAGGTGAGCTTAAGGACACTAGGGTAATTGTCTAACTAGCCAATCACTCCCAAGCTAGCCCCAGGGGTATAGTTAAGGATGTTATAGTTAGGGTAGGAAATTTGATGTCCTTGATGTAGTGCACGATGGTGGTGCACCCCCAATTTTGTTGGGGAGACCATTCCTAAAAATATCAATGACCAAGATAGATGTCCATTTGGAGACATTAACCAAAGAGGATAAAGTTGATTAGGCGAGATTTGAAATTTACCAGTCTAAGCATGATTCACCCATTCCTTCTCTTATATTCAATGACATATCTTTGTGTGATGTGCTTGTTCAATGTGATGACCCTTGCATGATTAATGATGATGAATGCCTAGATGAGTTCCTTGATGACAATGATAAGAGTGATGAGCAATATCATATTTTGAGCTTTAATTGTGATAACATGTTGATGATACCTATGCTATGCATGTGTTCAGTGACGATCTTTCTATTGTGGATTGCATTTCTATGGTCACTAATGTACACATTTGGTGAGCATGGTGGGAAATTAAGACTTCCTTGACCACCTCCTAAACCCGATGAATCAGCTAAGGGATCGCCATTGGCTAAGGTAAAATATTTTTATTGTGATGAGGTAGTACCCAATATAGAGACATTGCATGTTCTATCTTGTTTGAAAAAAACTTGTGATGATGCATTTGTTGATGAGCACGTTCCTCTTAGTGTGATTAAAGATGCTTTCCTTCCAATTGCTAACACTAATGTGCAGTGGGGAAGGAAGCGGGTTACGGAAATAAACCTTCTAACCCCTTCCTACTCCCAAAATCAACAACAATGTATCTACCATTGTGAAGGATGAGTGCATTTGGTGTGTGTCTCCCAAGGTGAAGGGTAAGCCTAAGGTAACGTGGAGACATAAATAGGGACGTGGTCATGGGGGTGTCACGGACGGTGATTCCGGTGACCCATAAAATTATGTTCATTAGCTCTTGAAAATGTATTAAGTAATAGATCGTTAGCGGAAAAAATAAAGAAAACATGTTTTTATCTTGTGATAGTAGGTTTTGAAATTTTTTTCGTGATTTTCGGAATGTGTTCAATTTTTGGTGGTGTTCTTAGGGATTATTTGTCATTAGATTTTTGATGGAACAATACTATACTGGGTTTTCATGTTTTTGGATGCAAGGATGTCTGTGAAAAAAATTGAAGAAACTTAGCTTGGCACGGCCGTGCCAAGCCTCGTGCCACGAGGCTATTTGCACAGCACGACTTATGCCAAAGCGGATCAGCATGAGGCGTTATTAAAGCATGGGTTGTGCCATTGACAAAAGGCGATCACCGCTCGCCCTCAGCCATTGATTTCCACCCATGTCACCCAGATCGGCCAATAAAAATCCATGAACTTCTCTATAAATGCCTCATTCCCCACACTTGTTCTTCATCCTTCTTCTTCAAACCCAGAAAACTAAAAACCTTAAATCCCTTCTACTCCAAACCTTAATTCCTTCATAACTTTCCGAATTCTTAACCAAATTGCTTCAAACTTGTCCCAAAATATTCGTTTTTCAATTGCGCATAAATCCCATAGCCTAATGAAACCAAAACAAAACCTAAATTTTCCTAGATTTTCAAAATTTCAGCTCGGCCTCTTCTTCGAATTCTCTTCCAAATTCAAAGTTTTGCTACATTCCAAATGCAAAGGATCATTGGAATCTACTCTAGAAGAAGTCCTGCACACTCCACGAGCACCATTTAATCAGATTTTGTCTACGATCTCCACCATAGGTACACGACCGAACTAAGTTTTGAAGATGTTTGGAAATTTTGATTTTTTGCAATTTTAGGACATTGCATGTTTAGGACATGTTAAGTGGGCTATAGTGTGATTCTATATTTTTATGGGAGAATTTTTAGTTTAGGATAGTTTTTGAGATTTTTACTGTTATTTGCTGCTTGTTGGTGATGTGTATTATTTTTGCCTGTCAATATGGCAAGTTGACGGAGGGCCAGTATGAGCATTCCATTCATGGGCCCGCGCACACTCTTGTAAGAGTATCAGGAGCGATAAGATAGTCTGGTGGGATTCCCCATCCTCGAGATCAAGTTTGTAGATGAGACGACCCTCAAGGAACTCAAACTCTACAAACTAGTCAATGTGCTCTTGAAAAGGGTCAGACTGTAGAGCTTTATGAAGAAGTCAGCTCACACCTATACTAGGTACACCCTAGAGTTCTTAGCAGCTGTTAGGCCAGTGGTGAAGAGGTTTAGTGGGAAGATACCCTGGTTCATCTGGGGGACATGGCCTGGTCTATGATGTATAAGGAGATTGCTACATGCTTTCGGTGGAAGCATTATATTGAGGTGGAAGGGTATGCCGAGGACAACTCAGGTTTTGATGTGTATATGTTATTGCCCGCCATCACTCGACGATTGCAGGAAAAGATGAGCAAGAACAGTGATATAGTGCACCCATCACTGAAATATGTCGCGGGTAGTAGTGTCGTGCTATGGAGAGGCCACCACTGTTACAGATAGGACTGAAGGATCATGTAGTCAATTTGCAATGGGATATATTTCCCCAATCTTGTACATGAATTCATCACCCAATTCTACAACCTTTTTAGGAGGTAGAAGGCCAAGATAGCAATTGGGGGCATGATATCACTCCTAGCTGCTAGTTTTGGCATTCCAATGAGTGATAGTATGTAGGAGAACATGAACTCCCCATATACCCGTACTTATGCAGCCATGTCAAAGGCAAAGATGATACAATTAGAGGTTGGGTTTATTCAACGGTGATATAAAGGTGCTTACTTCATGAGACTTCCCCTGTCCAGTAGGACCAAGCTAGCCACGACATTCAAGGTGCAGGGTCTTATTATAGAGCCAGATTAGGGTGCATAGGTAGTAGTGGGAGGCCCCTATGCTGAGAAGGAGGACAAGCAGGGAGAGGAGGATGACCATGTTTCAATGGATGAGCACTAGATTTTCGAGCATCCAGCACAATCTCCCTCTATTGACCACCAGTTTCTTCGGCCACCACCAGCATTTCCTCAGTTTTTTGCAGCCATCAGTTGTTAAGCAGCAAATTGTGCTACATTCCCCGTTGAGCAGTTGTTTGGACCACCACCACCTTACCAGGGGTCGATTGATATTAGAGATGAGCCTTATCAGTCTACTAGGCATATCTCTAGATGTTCTCACAGGCGGAACTATTCCCCCCATGTTGACTATTTTTTGGAGTCGAGCAAACATAGCAGTCGGTGACCTCATGTACCTGAGCTTCATAGATATAGCATCTTCATCTTATCTCATCATGAGGCCTACCCTTGGCAGTATCTGCAGTTCAGCCCATTCCGGGAGCATGGTTTGCAGGAATTTTAGTCTGCTTCATCTTATGACATGTGGACCTAGTCACCAAGACAGGAGACAGAGTGGGTGTAGTCTTGGGGTGATTCCCTCTTTCAGGTTAGGTAGGATATGCACATGCTTGGCACTCAGCTCGACTTTCATTAGGATGGAACAACAACTAGGTTTGACAGGGTGGACGATTAGTTGCTATACTTGATGATGGACATGGGTCTGCTACACCATGACATGAGGGAGATAAATGATCGGCTGAGGATAGCTGGCATTGGAGACAGACACCCACATTCGGATCCACACAAGCAGGGGCATGGAGCTAGACGTGACTAACAGTGTTGAGGACTCTTTGGTTTTTCCAACATTTCTTTTCACCTTTGTCACATGTATTGGGGATAATACATGAACTAAGTGTGGGGAGGGGTTGGAACACCTTAATATGGTGGCATCTCCTTTGTTTTACCCGCTTATCTGATAATGCTTGTTTTGGATGGTCGTGATGACTATGTTCCCTTTCTTTCTTCCCTCATTTGGTTTCAAAAAACTTTTGGTTGTTCGTTGGTTACGAGAACTTTGTTTTTGGGGTGTGAAAATAAATAAGGGAGAGAGAAAAAATACTCACAACTAGGATCTTGAAGATCCTTCCCGGTGATGGTAATGCTCACTCTTGAATGACTGTTCTCTCCTCCATGTTCTCAAACTTAGCCCAACATGCAATTTTTATCCATCCACTACAAAGCCACAACTATGCAGTTCTCGATCAACACGCACAAAAGACAAAAACTAGCAGTACTCCTAGATGGTGGCGTTGGTAGTGGTTTTTGGTTATGAATTGTGGTGGTATTCTTGTGGTTTTGGGTAAGGGTTTGAGGACATGGTTGATAATATTTTTTTAAAAGAAAAGAAAAACACTAACCTTACTTAAAAGCTCGGGTTGCCTCCTGACAAGCTCCAGATTTTTAAGGTCATCGGTATGATCCTAATGTTATCCATATGGTTTAGGTTTGAACCCCTTCACCATGAGCATCCAAAAGTAGAGAGGTAGTGGTACAAAACATCCAAGAGGAAAGTCTTGTGGAGGTGGTGATGGTTTGAAGGGAGTTGGGTGGTTAGGAGGCTTGGGATTGTCTTTTGGCTCCTCTCTTATCTCCCTCACAACCTCTAAAAATAGTGGAGTTGGTTCACTAGGCAGGGGAAGGGGTGAATATGCTAATGAATGTAACACAATCACCTCTTCCTCCATTTTTTCATCCTCAACAACCAACTCCTCATCCCCTTCAAACTCAAACTCATTTCTCATGGTTACCTCACTCACCTAATCTTCGAGTTCGAATTGGGATGGTGTATTTTTGGAATCACAAGCTTCCATTTGGGCCAATGCTTCTAATATACTCCTCGCATGCCCCTCGATAGCCTCAACACAAGAGGATAGCCGAGTTTCTGGCTTCTCACTAGTAAAATTTTTCAAGTTTGCTATTACATTCATAACTCCCTCACATGTCAAACTTGAACTTCCTTGTTGGGCTTGGTTTTGGTTATGGTATAAGGTGGTGATGACCAACAATTTTGCTCATATTGTTGGTATTCCAGCTCATTTTCATACCACTAATCTGGATTACCACTCCATTCTGGATTGTAAGAATTGTGGTAAGGATACCATTCTTGGGTTTCTTGCCCATGAAAACCAACATCTCCTACCTCTTGGTAGCACTCTTCATAATACCCTTGGTTTCCAAAACCAAGGGTTCTTTCCCCCTCATAGTGCTCCTCCCGCAACAAACAGCAAGTCTCGGTAGGATGGTTGGAATGACACATCCTACAAAACCTTGCTTGTTGAGCCTCTCTTCTCATCATGAGATCACTCAAGGTGAGGAGCTCCATTTTTTAAAAATAATTTTATTTCCTTTTTCAAAAGTCCATAATCATATTTCAAGGATTCTCAATAAAAAAATTCACCAAGAACTCAAGCAATACCTACTCCAAACAAAAAAAACTACCAAGGAGTGGAAAATAAAAACAACTAGCTAATATGCAACCAAATATACCTAAACAATTAAAAATAAATGCCTCTTCCCCGGCAGCGGCACCAAAATTTGGTAGGTCATTGTCGTTCCTCTCAAAGTTATAATTTATAAGCCCGTTATGCATACAAAATACAATTAAGTAGATAGTGGCAAATCGGAGTCGTCCACGAAGAAGAGGAATTTTCTTAAGTGTTTAAACATATAAGGTTTATATTAGGTTGGAAGTAGATATATATATATATATATATATATATAAGGAAGTAAAAGGGGGGTTTTTGGTTGGTTGTTGTCCTAAGTTATGAAATTAAAAGACAAGATAACTAGTAAAGTAAATAACTATGATAATCATCAAACAAATTAAGAAAAAAGGGTAAAAACTACAAAACACAAAGCCTTGGGGGCAATTAATATCCACTTCCAAACCTAATGTAGATCAATGAAACATTCACTCATTCTATCACATTTATTACCTATGGGGAATGCTAAAATTTCCCATTCAAATATCACTATTCACTCCTTCTTAATAGTAATTTGCAAAGACAAACAATGACCGTTTGCAAACCTCATTGATAATCACTCTAGGCAAACCGCACCATAAAGGTATTTCATCAACAGTATTATACACGGAGGACCATAAGTTTGATAACAACAAGCCTTCTACCAAAGACATAACCATTTAACCAAACATAGCATTCATTAGGATAAACCTAGAACAAACCACATTCAAGATTGGTGAAAGTCGTTTCACTCACCAAAATAATCTGCAAACTCTAATGATGAAATTAGTACAGTAGCAAGCAGAGTCGATCCCACGAGGAACGGAGCAAAAACTATAATAAAATTCCTACTAATATAGAGCACTTTTGGTGTAGCCACCACGCCTAAATTTTCAGATTTATCTAACAACTAATAATGCAACTAACTAATATAAAATAATAATGCAACTAACAGATATAAAAATCTAGTAAATATATGATGAATGCAATCGGCTCGGAATAACTCACATTAGTTAAACATCGATCATAGGCGCAAAGATAAATCAATTCATATGCATCTATCAGTTATAGGAAAGTAGGTACGCTTAACCTCCCCAATTCTTTCATACTTTATCGACAATTAACCGATTATAATTAACTAATTATAATTAACTAATTGTTTCTCTTACCAAGATGGTCCCGGAAAGTATTCACTGAACCAGATACACTCCTCGATAGCATTAAGAATGAAAAGAACCTGATATAGCAATTACCAAAGTAAAAGCAAATAGTAACGCACACTTAATTGTTCCCCATCTTGCTATTACAGTCTTAGCTAGTTAGCTGTTTTTCACAAGAACTCGCTACTTACTAACCCTTTCCAACGATTACGTATTGGTAGAATTAGATAGCATTATCCCAATAATATTCAAGTTGATCAGACTCAAATATATCAAGAATAAAATAAACCAAGAACAATCAAGAACACATAAGAATCAATTATAAACAATTAGGCCTCACGATTCATAAACTAATGCTTGTTATTCCATGCCGATATATAAATTAGCTACTCATAATAATCATGCTGAATAAATAAATAATATAAAATAAAAACAAAATTAAAATAAACTAAAGAGGGATGGAAACAATAAACTGAATACTGACGGAAACAGTAAAATCAAACCAAGAAATTGATTTCATGCAAAACAATGTGAGTTGGCGTGAATAATTCTTCAAACCAAGCACTGCTCCTCCTCTGGGTTGTCTCCTGGAACTAAAAATTGAAATACTAACTAACAAAGTAATTTAGTAACTAATGTCCCCCCCAGATTACAAGTCTGCGTCCTGAATATATACGCATCAATTACAATCCAAACCTGATTCGGATTCTTCTTCCAAAAATCAATTAAAATCTATTCTAATTCTAATTAACTAATTTCTACAATTATGGAATTTCAAATGGAAGAAGATAATACAATCCTTATCAATATGGGAAGTGAATATATTTATTTTCTTCAAATCCACATCTCATAACTAATTCACTTTTCACCCCATAACTTATGCAATTCTTCTTTTGCCTCTCTTCCTTCATCCCTGGAAAATGTCTTATAAAATAAGAACATTTTCCATTGGAGTGCATCACCTCATTAAAAACCTTAACCTGGAAAACCCAGTGGGAAAAAACCGTTGGTTAAGGGAAAAAGAGTACAATGTATAGCTCCCTCTCAATTCTCCGCAATCAATGAATTCCTGCACCAAAAACACCTTAAAGTGCAAATTATATCTTAATAAAATCATAATAATCCCACAAAATATGAACACAATATAACACACATCAAAGATTCAACCTTGCATTGCATCTATAGGATAAACACGAGAACAATCCACATTAACATATTTATATAGCAAGAATCACAAGACATTATGCACAAGAAATTCTGAATCCATGTTCTTGGATTTTCATGCCAAAGAGCTAAGGAATTTGTCACTTTCCTAACACCCTAACACTTTAATCATACAAACACTTCCTATTCTCAAAAACCCCATGGCATAAATGAAGTAAAACATAGCATTAAGAACACATGAAAGCTAAATAATGAAAGATTCAAGAACGAGTGAACTAATCTATTTATTGCTTTAACTACTTGTTGTGAAGATAAATCTTCTATCCGTCTTAGATAGTAGTTTTCCAGAGTGAATTCGACATCTTTTGTCAAACCTCACCAATGACTCCCTCAATCGAAACACGACTAAACAGATCCCATTGATGACATTGAGCACGAACAATAAACAAGCTTGGCAACACTTATAAACACTACACCGTGTCTATGCATTTAACCAATTCATCCATTTACACATGATTAGTTAAGAACGACCGTCATTCATAAACTTATCTCATTTGCTACCTAAAACAAACATGACAATGAGTTCAACATCATCACATTCATCTAGCAATTATCAACACACCAACATCATTTAGAAGCTCTAACTCATGCTCTTGGATTCCACATTAAAAGAGTGGAAAATTAGCTACTTTCTCCTAACCCTAACAAGCAATCATACAAGCAATTCATATACTCAAACTTCCAACAACATTAATGCCATTAACAATCCACATTCAAAGCTCAATAAATGCACAATAGAGAAAGCAATAGATAGATAGAAATAATTCTCAAGACATTAGCAAGGAAGTCTCAATAAATTGCTCCCAAGTATAAAACTAATCTAGATAATCAAAACCCATAACATATAGAAAAGATCTACAAAGAAAGAAGAAGAAATGGATGAAAATGGTGAAAAACTAGAGTTTTGGAGCCCCCAAGTCGGGCTTTGAGAGTTGGGGAATAAGGGGTTGAAAAGCTATTTATGGTACAAGAAAAAAGGGAGTAAAAAGAAAGTTGCAGGGCAATTATCGCAAGTCGCGACCAGATCAGGAAAATGTGAGCTCTCAGGTCAAGATTTCGCGAGTCGTGACACACTTGTCCCGAGTCGAGATGGAAAAAATCCCATTTTGTTTTGCTTCCTCCGAGTGAACCGTTGATCCATTTTGGGAGTTCTTGTAGTCAATTTTATAGTACTCGAGAAGAGGAATTTAATGGTACCACTCTTGGAGGCTGATTATTCTTGGAAAATTCTCGGAATTCTGCTTCAAAACATAGGTCATTCTTCACTCTTTGCTTTGCTCTCCTTTCTTCACTTTATCTTCTACCCCTTTGTGAGTGACCTTCCATTTTATACCATCCTTTCAAATGGCCTTCACTAAACCACTCCTAAGTGCTCATGAGAAATCTACAAATTAAGCTTACAAAAAGGAATCTAGACGTTCGTAAGAACCAAAAATCCATTAGACTAAACATAGGTTACAAAATGAAGGATATAGATATAAAAACCAAAAATGACTATCTAAACCCCTTATCATGTAAACCTACCTAAATCTAGCAATATTAAAACAAAAATATGACAAAAGAGATGTTAAATGTTTTGGAAAATACATGCAGTTGAATCCTCATCAAATCTCCACACACTTAAACCTTACTCGTTCTCGGGTAAACAAGAACAAGCAAAGATCAAAGCGTAAATTGGCACATAAAAGTCTTCCCAATACATCCAACATCAAATTCCTAGACTAACCTAACCCCCAAGACATAAAAATATCTCACACTCTCACATCCCAAAGCCTAAGATAATCTAACAACCAACAAACCATAACAAAAGTGAGGTATACATATAATGCCAAGCTAACTCACTCTACTGAAAACGCCACCCAGTAGACACATCAAGAGAAGCATTTTTTTTAATTTATCTCATTTTCTCTCATTTTGCCTAGGAGCCCTCTCGGGTTTTCATCCTAGCTTCACACATTTTTCTTTTTCAATGCTCACCCTCACCTTTTTCCACACCATTTAGCCTCTCATTTTTGTATAGGTTGCCCTTTTGGGTTTTCAACCTATCCGGGCCTCCCACTTTTGCCTAAGTTGCCCTCTTGGGTTTTCAACTTAGCGGGACATTTTATTCTTTTTCTTATTTTTTCATTTTTTTTTCAAACAAAACACATCAATGTGGAGCATATACACTCTACAATACAATACAATGAGATATATATTCCTCTTTACCTCCCCACACTTGAAAGACACATTGTCCTCAATGTGAAAAGGACATGATAAATAAATAAGGGAGATAGAAAAAATACTCACAACTAGAACCATGAAGGTCCTTCCCGGTGATGGCTATGCTCACTCCTGAATGAATGTTCTCTCCTCCATGTTCTTGAACTCCGCCCAACATGCAGCTTTGATCCATCCACTACAAAGCCACAACTATGCAATTCCCGATCAACACTCACAAAAGACAACAACTAGTAGTAATCCTAGATGGTGGTTTTGGTAGTGGTTTTTGGTGGTGAATTGTGGTGGTATTCTTGTGGTTTCAAGTAAGGGTTTGAGGATATGGTTGAGGATATTTTTTTTAAAAGAAAAGAAAAACACTAACCTAACTTAAAAGCTCGGGTTGCCTCCCGAGAAGCTCCATATTTTTAAGGTCGCCGGTATGCCCCTAATGTTATCCATATAGTAAGGTTTGAACCCCTTCACCATGAATCCAAAAGTAGAGAGGTAGAGGTACAAAACTTTCAAGAGGAAAGTCTTGTAGACATGGAGATGGTTTGAAGGGAGTTGGGTGGTTAGGAGGCTTGGGATTGTCTTTTGGCTCCTCTCTTATCTCCCTCAAAACATCCAAAAATGGTGGAGTTGGTTCACTAGGCAGGGGAAGGGGTGACGATGCTAATGAATGTAGCACAATCACCTATTTCTCCATTTTTTCATCCTCAACAACCAACTCCTCATCCCATTCGAACTCAAACTCACTTCTCATGGCTACCTCACTCACCGAATCTTTGAGTTCGAATTGGGATGGTGTATTTTTGGAATCACAAGCTTCCATTTGGGCCAATGCTTCTAATATACTCCTGGCATGCCCCTTAATAGCCTCAACACAAGAGGATAGCCAAGTGCCCGGCTCCTCACTAGAAAAATTGTTCAAGTTTGCTATTGCATTCATAACTTCCTCACGTTTTAAACTTGAACTTCCTTGCTGGGATTGGTTTTTGGGAATGGTATAAGGTGGTGATGGTCAACTATTTTTCTCGTATTGTTGGTTTTCCAGCTCATTCTCATACCACCGATCTGGATTACCACTCCATTCTGGATTGTAAGAATTGTGGTAAGGTTACCATTCTTGGGTTTCTTGCCCATGAAACCAACATCTCCTACCTCTTGGTAGCACTCTTCATAATACCCTTGGTATTGGAAACCAAGGGTTCTTTCCCCCTCATAGTGCTCCTCCCGCAGCAAATAGCAAGTCTCGGTAGGATGGTCGGAATTACACATCCTACAAAACCTTGCTTGTTGACCTTCTCTTCTCATCATGAGTTCCCTCAAGGTGAAACACTCCATTTTTTAAAAAATAATTTTTCATAGTTCTCCACATTAACATATTTATATAGCAAGAATCACAACACATTATGCACAAGAAATTCTAAGCCAGTGTTCTTGGATTTTCATGCCAAGGAGCTAAGAAATTTATCACTTTCCTAACACCCTACTACTTTAATCATACAAACACTTCCTATTCTCAAACACCCCATGGCATAAATGAAGTAAAACATAGCATTAAGAACACATGAATGCTAAATAACGAAAGCTTCAAGAACGAGTGAACTAATCTATTCATTGCTTTAACTATTTGTTGTGAAGATAAATCTTCTATCCTTTTTAGATAGTAGTTTGCGAGAGTGAATTTGACATCTCTTGTCAAACCTCACCAATAACTCCCTTAGTCGAAACATGACTAAACAGAACCCATTGATGGCATTGAGCACGAACAATAAACAAGCTTGGTAACACTTATAAACACTACACCGTGTCTATGCATTTAACCAATTCATGCATTTACACAAGATTAGTTAAGAACGACCGACATTCATAGACTTATCTCATTTGCTACCTAAAACAAACATGACAATGAGTTCAACATCATCACATTCATTTAGCAATTATCAACACATCAACATCATTTAGAAGCTCTAACTCATGCTCTTGGATTCCACATTAAAAGAGTGGAAAATTAGCTACTTTCTCCTAACCCTAACAAGCAATCATAAAAGCAATTCATATACTGAAACTTCCAACAACATTAATTCCATTAAAAATCCACATTTAAAGCTCAATAAATGCACAATAGAGAAAGCAATAGATAGATAGAAATGGTTCTTAAGACATTAGCAAGGAAGTCTCAATAAATTGCTCCCAAGCATAAAACTAAGCTAGATAATCAAAACACATAACATAGAACAATGATATACAAAGAAAGAATAAGAAATGGAAGAAAATGGTAAAAAATTAGGGTTTTGGAGCCCCCGAGTTAGGCTTTGAGAGTTGGGAAGAAGGGGTTGAAAAGCTATTTATAGTACAAGAAAAAAAGGAGTAAAAAATAAGTTGTAGGGCAATTATAGCGAGTCGTGATGCCTCCGTTGTGAGTCGCAACCAGATCAGGAAATTGTGAGCTCTTAGGTCAACATTTTGTGAGTCGCAACGGAAAAAAATCCCATTTTGTTTTGCTTCCTCTAGGTGAACCATTGATTTGTTTTGGGAGTTCTTGTAGTCAATTTTATAGTACTCTAGAAGAGGAATCCAAGGGTACCACTCTTGGAGGCTGATTCTTCTCGAAAAAAGCTCGGAACTCTGCTTCAAAACATAGATCATTCTTCACCCTTTGCTTTGCTCTCCTTTCTTCACTTTTTCTTCTACCACTTTGTGAGTGAACTTCCATCTTCTACCATCCTTTCGAATGGCCTTCACTAAACCACTCCTAAGTGCTCATGAGAAATGTACAAATTAAGCTTAGAAAAATGAATCTAGATGTTCGTAAGGACAAAAAATCCATTAGACTAAACATAGGTTACAAAACTAGAAAGGTCTCCTAGGAAAAATGAGAAAAATTGATAGAAATTGGAAACTAAATTAAGCTTATCTTGGATTTTCCTTCGTGGCTTCTTTGCCAGAGTAAGTTAGTTTCAAACATATCATGTATACCTTGCCATTTTCTTAGTATGATCGGTAGGATAGATTACTTTAGCTTCTTTGGGGGAGAGTGAGAGTTGTGAGATTCTTACATCTTTGGGGGAACTAGGGTAGTCTAGGAATAATGTTGAATGTATTGGTTAACCCTCTTTGCATGCTACTTTCCTCTAAGAGCTTTTCTCATTTATTTTATTCAAGGATGAGTAAAGATGTAAGTTCGGGAAAATTGATTTGCACCTAAAAGCATGTGTTAATCGATGCATTTAACTGATTTATTGTTATGTTTTGGTTGGTTGATTGCTAGTTTTAGTTAGGTTTACATTAACAGGGGTATTGATAGTCATTATTTGTTTTCTTGTATAAACCTTTAGTTTTGTAGACTTAATTGTATCTAAGAGACACTATGTCCATACGAGAGTTTAGATCTTGTTTTGCGAGATTATTTGAATATTGGTCATAAGCACTTTGGCGTAGTTTGTAGAAGGTCATTCGCAAGAATGGTAGTAGATAGTAGAAGGCCATTTGCAAGGATGGTAGTAGACAAAAGTCCACAAGTTAAAACATGGTAGTAGATGGAACCAAGCCAAGGGAAGAAAGTAGTCGAAGATCAATCAAGTGAAGAACTGGATGGTCGTGTGATACTACATGGGTCGTGCCAGCCAACATGAGTGGTGCAAGAAAGTATTGGCAGGGGCCGCTGAGAACAACACGGCTCATTCTGTGCAAGAGCCTCGTGCGGCTAAGTTTGGGCACGAGCTGTGCCATATTGCACAACCCGTGCATCTCAAAGTTCCAAGATGTGAAGACAAGTCTACATGGTATGAAGATTTTCAAACCCCCGCCATCAGTTTGCCCAAAAATTGACTACCAGTCATTGGCCCACAAGGTCATACACGTCACGTGCCATTCAAAAGATGATATCAAGATTCCGGCAGGTGGGCTGCGAAGAATTACATGGCTCGTGTTGTTCAAATGCTCCAGAAGTTGTTTCGGTCAGTGGGCTATAGAGATAGATGCAATCGTGTACTCAAAAAGGCCGGAGACTCACGCCCAGCTGGCGGCCTATCTACTATTACATGGGTCATGTGCTTCATCACGGCCCGTGCCCAACGACTGTTACGGTTTAAGTGCCCTCTTTTTGGGCCTTTTTGAAGGCCTAATTTCTACTACTATATATAGGAGCCTATGTCTACTAGGGTTAAAAAAATTTGGTCAGTAGTTTTATTCTCTCATAGGTTTTCCCAAGAGTAGGTAGAGAGAGAAAGGGGCTAACCCTTCTTTCTTAGTTTAATTTTTCTTTTTTTCCAAAGGGAATTAAATCCAATGAAATATTTGGATTCAATGTTTCGGGAGTAGTGATTTAGCTTAGGGATTTATATTTGTATTCATAACTTGGTAGTTATTTTGTGAGATTCTAAGATCTCCATATAATTTATGTGTATGAAAGTAATGTTGACTTGTGCCTTACATTATTGGTTAATACTTGATTGTTAAACTACATTGGCATAAACCTTATTCTACTTTCATGTTGGTGCATTATTGCTATCATTGAGGAGTACTGCTAGGGTAATAGGGGGAGCAAGAGTTAGGGACCGGGTGGGTATTTGCATGTGGGTTACTGAGTCACCATTCCACGAATATATGCTTGTTTGAGCTGGACTGGAGCCCGATAGGTTACGAATAACAGATTTAGTAATAACTAGGGTTGGTATAATTTGGCCTAAGTTGTTGCAACCTTAAAGTCAATGATAAGGTGAAAATACCTTTGCCTCTAATAGGCCTAGGGAGAAGTATTCATAGTGGAGTGCCTATGATGTAATATTATAGGGAAGATCAGGTCTGCACAACATTAGGGTAATTGACACACTTCCCTAATTATGGAGGCAACATCGATAGAAGAAAATGAGAGCACCCTTATGTGACAGACATGTGGAAGTGTTGACTATTGACCACACTATGTGTCATAAGTATTAGGATAGGATTATGCATCTTCTATATGGTTGAACCTAGGATCGAAATATACTACCGGTCATATTACACAAATATCCCCAAGTCCTAGCTTATTATAGTTTATTGTTTTGTTTCTTGCATGCTTGTACTTGTTGGATAAACCTCTCCCCCCCCCCCCAAAAAAAATTGGTTTTGCAACATTAGCTATACCTGACACGTGATAAGATTGAAGACTTGATTGTGGCTTTGTATAGTTAACCTTTAAATTCCTATCATCTCTTTGGATGGCCCCGAACTTGCCACTGTCTACCTTTTTTCTAGTCTAGCAGTAAGAACGGGAGAAAAAATAAAAATCTCTTATCTTTGATCTTTTTGAAGTGTTCTGCGAGTTAGTAGATCATCTCCCATAAAAAGGTATTATTTATTAGATACCCTGCGGAGTGAGGATCATATGGTAAGGAAGACTAAGATGTTATCTCAGGTATAAATTTAGAACTGTGAGATTAAACTTGATCGAGTCGTATTCTCCAACTTACAGTTACATTGTATTTCACCCATTGAAGTAAAATGGCTCAACAATCCGATGAGTCATTAGTAAACATGATAAAGCTTGCCACTAAAGGTAAATGATCAAACTTTGAAGTTGAGAGTGATGAGGATATGAAATGTAAATGTAGGTTCTATTTACCTCGATATTTAGAAATTAATCAAAGGGTGCTAGATAAAGCTCATTGATCCAATATATTCGGTAAACCGAGGAGAAACCAAAATGTATTATGACTTGAAACAAAAGTATTGTTAGGACAGAATGAGAAGGGATATTTCAGAATTCGTGGACCGATATTTGGTGCACTAGCAAGTCAAAGCTGCACATTAGAAACCATCATGGTTATTGTAATCATTAGGAGTTTGAGAATTGAAGTGGGATCTTCTCAAGATGAATTTTGTGACAGGACTACCATAGATTAAGAATGGTTGTGACACGATTTGTGTGCTAGTTGATAAATTGACCGAATTGTCTCATTTTCTACCAATAATCACTAAGTGCTCTCCAGAAAAGTTGGTGATACTTTATACCAGAGAAATTGTTAGGTTAGGTGGGGTGTTACAATTATTGTGTCGAACAGGGACCTAAGTTTCACTTCCTGATTCTTGACACAGCTACAAACAAATCTGGGAGTAAGGGTGAAGTTTAGTACTACCGCAAACAGACAGAGGGATGGATAGTCAAAGAGAACCTTCCAAACACTAGAAGATATGCTCCGACGCGGTGTTATGAATTTTGTGAAGAGGTTGGAGTGAAAATAAATTCTCGCACCTGCTAGTATGCCTTGGGTTGAGGAATATATGGGAAAGGGTTAAGATAATATGGTAGCATCTTTAATCGGCTTAGAGTCGCCAGAAGAGCTATGCAAACTGTTGAAGGAAAGATATAGAGTTTGAGACTGGTTGATGTGCTCACTTTATACTCTCTTTTTAGCACATTTGAAACTCATATTTGTAATATATAAGGGTTTTATATAAGGACAATGGATGTTTTGTTAATAGAAGGTTAGGATGATAATTTAAGATTTCTATCTTAACTCTTTAATTTAAGGGGTTTTTGGAATTTCCTTGATGATCACGATCATGAATTAAAGATTAAAGAATGAAGATTCACAAAAACAACTTCAAGTGAAGGAAAATATGATATATAGTAGAAGAAAATATCTGGATTTCAAGAAAGAATACCGGCCAACCAACACGAAGACCAGTTGGGTGTAGCTGAAGGCGCGCAAACATGAATACCACACGCCTGGCTTGCACGCTCACATAAGGCATGGAATCAGCCCTCATATAGCTAATAGGAGGATCACGTGGCTAGGTACTCGTACGTGCGTTGGTTCTCTTCCTGCTCCCTGCAAGCGCCCAGATGCCCATGGGCCATACATCGAGCACGTTTTGTGCGAGGCCTGTGCAGGTCTGATACACTTTTAAATTTTCATGGCACATTCTTGACCACTTAGACTATAAATAGCTTCTTATATTATCCTCAATCATAACTCTGACTTTCCTCCTCTCAAAACCCTAGTTTACATTTATTCCTTTTTATTTATTGCTTGCTTACCATGGCATTTTAATCCTTAATTTGTTATGGGTATAGTTAATCTAGGCTAAATATAATCTAGGGAGCAATTTGTAAAAACATTTGGTATGAATTTATGAGATTTGGTTTATCCTATTTTGTGCTTTGATTACCAACTATGATTTGTGCTTTGATGTGTGATTACTGCAAGATTTGGACTAGGATGATCAACCAGTAGATGGTTATGAATTTATTTTTTGCTAGGTATTTAGTCAAACCCTTTGTTAATGTGATTATCGTTGGTTAATGTTAGGTTATAATTGGGTGTGACAACTAACTATGATTATTGATTGATGAAATTTCTTAAATTTAGAATGAATTTGAATAGGTTTGCCGAATTATCGAATTAGTACACTGATGATGCCCAACACTAAGGTCGATCCTCGTAGTCATCATCAAGACACATAATTGTGCTACCTTGATGCTTCTAGCTTGTAGGGAATTGTGCTATTTGCATTGGGTCTCCATGTTTATTTCTACTCGATCTTGGGAAATGTTATGACGCCGATTGTCTAGTGTTACCCAAGTGTAAGGGTTATTGTGTGGCGCCGATCACCCATTCTAATTATAAATGAGTAGAGGTAAGGATTATCTTCACTCGAAAGGTGTCGACAAGTTCTCCACAATATGTGGTTAATGCAAAAAATAGGACAATTTATCAAACAATAATTAGAAATGTAAACCAATTGTGTAGAAAACTTGTTATAATCTTAGTTACATCTTTCATCCTAGTTGTGATCCTATTTACATTGTTTGTTCTAATTGTTTGTTAACCTAGTTTCATAAAATAGTCGTAGTGTTTTCGAAAATAAGGCCCCCCAACTTTTTTACCCCTCACTTGGAGTGACTTTTGCATGTGTTTTTAACTACGTTCAACATTTGATAAAACCCCATTTTCCTCGTGTACTATTCCGACTTGCCACTAGATACAATCTAGGAGTTAGTCATAATTTGGGCCTATAAATATTATATTTAAGAGGCACGATTACATCCTCCCAAATTTTGGTGGCACTTCCAGGAAAAAGGTGTATGTTATTAAAGTGTTAGTGTAATTGTTTGTATGTTTTATGTTTTTACTTGTGTGTTGTTGATGTTTGCTTGCTTTTGTGATTGTTACTTGGGATACAACTGTATTTCTTTGGTTCTTGGTGTATGGTCGATACTCGTTGGGATCCTATAGACAAGAACCATTTCACTATGATCTCGATATTATATTTACTCTCTGGAGAACAAGAAGACTAGCTTGTTTTACCAACCAAGGTACTCAACCACCACCTGAAATAGATACACCAACTATGGCGGATGATAATAGAACCTTGAGGGGTTAATGGCTCCTAACCTAGAGAGTCAACCGCTTTGCATGGGACAAACACTTTGTTAACATAGTTGTACATGTTGTGGTTTATTACCTTGAGGGTTAAGAGGTTCCTAGCTAGTTGTCCCTACCACCCGTACAAGGAAAGAGACCTTGTATAATATTTCTTCAATGGATTGTCCATTGAAGACATAAAGATGGCCAATGCCGCTTGTAATGGGTCTATTTCCAAAAAGAGCACTAAATATTCCATGTCATTAATGGAAGATATAGTGAATGGCACTAGACAATTTGGAGCAAGAGAAAGGGCAAGGGTACAAGAAACTTCAAATCTGGAAACTCCCAAGCTCGAGGAACAAGTTCAAGTCTTAGCTTCTGTAATGAATGAGCTAATGAAGAGGAGAGTGCATCAAGTCAAGGCTTGTGGGGTTTGTTCATTGAATCATCCCACTTATGCATTCCCCTAAATCCAAGAGGGAGATTTGGTGACCTACCTCCACTCAGGGTCATTAATTGTAGTAATTAACCCAAGCAGATGATGACAGATCAACGATAAAATTTATAGTTCTGCACCCAATCTCATTCCCATGCCACCAAAATGGTAGTTAGCGGTAAGCCCTGAGTATGTCCACGGAGATGCTAGGGCCTAAGAATCAACTAAATACAACATCGTAGGGCATCCGTCCACACAAGTTATAGGAATAGCTATTATAGCAAACAAAAAGGGGTGGGGTTGGTTTTTCAATTAACAACTACAAAACATGAAAGTAAAACACAATTAATCTATATAGCTAAACACTTGAGGAAGGATTGTGTAAGATGGTTGATTTAATGCTTCGATACTCCATTCATTCACATATGAGATTTAGACAAACTAACCCACCCCCACCTGGGTTCGTTAATTTTAGCTAAATAACCTAGGCGGATGCTTGTCTTGTGAGACGGCCACAGATAAAATTTATAGCTCTGCACCCATTCTCAATGCTACGTAACCTAGGGGGTAGTTAGTGGCAAGCCCTAGGTTAGTCCACAGAGATGCTAGGGCTCAAGTATGAACTAAAAACACAACCTCGTACGGGTCGTCAACCGTACGAGTGAAAGGAATAGCTAGTAATTGTAAATAAAGGGGGGAGGGGGGTTAGATTTTCATATTATTAACTACGATGCATAAAAATAAAAAAAAATAAGAAATATAATAAAGCTAAGCACTTGGGGATTCATTGTGCAACATGATTAGCCTAATGTTCCAATCCTCCATTCATTCTCATGCAAGATTTACTAAACAACCTAATATTGTATTCATAATACGTGGTGTGGTCGCTGGCATACACTTCCCCATACCCATCATGTTGGGTGTGCTCTCAACTCTCCATCAAAGCCTCTATCGTAATTAGGGGATACAAAAAGGTCCTACCAATGTTGCGGGGCTATTTCTCCCTAGTGCAATTACGTCCCGGGCTTCCACCACGAATGCACAACTTCCCCCGAGCCCTATCAACTAGGTCCAATGGTCGTTGGCACCTTATCTATGATCTAGGGTCTTGGGAGGTCGTCATCGTACCCCTCAAAGTTAAATTTATAAGCCCTAATGCTTCCTATCTAGAACTAAGTAGATAATGACAACTCAGGGTCGTCCACGACAAGGGGATCTTTTCAAGTGTTTAAACATATATTGGGGACAACATACTAGATATATATATATAAGCATGTAAATGAGGGGGTTTTGGTTGGTTTTGGTCCTAAATTATGAATTGAAAGACAAGTTAACTAATAAAGCAAGTTAAATACGCAAAGCATGCAACAACAACTAAAATTGAATTAAACAACAACTAACGGAACCTTGGGCGTAATTGACTTCTACTTCCAAGTCTCTTATCCATCATTGAACATGCAACCTATTTACTGCTTTCACTACTTGTAGTGAAGCCTAAACTTCTATCCTTCTTAGATATTAGTTTGCAAGACTGAATTCGACATCTGTTGTCAAACTTCACCAATGACTCCCTTAGTTGAAACATGACTAAAAGTATCCCATTGATGGCGTTGAACACGAACAATTAACAAGCTTGGCAACACTTATAAACACTACACTGTGTCTAAGCATTTAACCAATCTATGCATTTACACAAGATTAGTCAAGAACGTTCAATGTTCATAGACTTCTCTCATTTGCTACAAGCAACAGACATGACTAAGAGTTCAACATTATTATATTCATCTAGCAATTATCAATTTATCAACACAATCAAAAGCTCTAAATCATATTCTTGGATTTCCTATCAAGAAAAGGGGAAATCAACCCATTTCCCCAAACCCTAATAAGCATATCAGATAAGTACTTCATATACTCAAGCTTTCAAGAACATTAATGACATTAAAAATACATTCAATGCTCCATAAACACACAATAGTCTACAATATGTTCTTAAGACATGGCTCGGAAGCCTTAGTCAATTGCTCACAAGAAATAGTTTAGCTAATACAAATCATACTAAACTTCATGGATGAATTCATACATAAACAAAGAGGGAAAAGATGAAATAAAATTGAGAACTAGGGTTTGGAGATGAGGATGTTCGGCCAAAAGGGAGAAGATGAGAAGTGGGTGGCCAAAAATTCCTTTTATAGTACAAGAGAGAGGAAAACAAAAGCAAAAGTGTAGCAGGATCCCGCTTGGGCGGGAAAGGCCTTGCCAGGGCGGGCTGCCCATTTTCACCCTTGTGCCGATTCCTCTTTGCTTTGTCGCCTTGCCTTCAAATCCTCGATTCTTCTTGTCTTAAATCTTCAAAGCTAGTCTTCAAATATTCAAAGTCTTAAAAAAATAATCTCCAATGGCTTCCAGTCTTCAAGTCTCGATGTTCTTCCTTTTGTCACAAAAATCCAATTAGAAAAGGTAAAAGAGCGTAAAATCGCTCTTATCTCTCCTAAGAGAATTTCAAGGTAAAACACAAGCTCTTGATAACAAAAGAGCACGAAAGTGATCCCAAAAAGTACTAGGATATGCACATAAAATGGACACATCAGATCTCTCACATCCTAGTTTGCTACTTTTTAACTATCTCTAACCGCAACCCATCCAAAATATTTAAGTAATCCGCTATGACTGGTGCGATGGCAAATGGGTCAAAGTATGTCTTGGGTCTCCCATGCACACACTCACGCAAATGCAACATACTCCCTTACCCATTCTAACATCCATGCTTCTCTTTCCAATTGGGCATCAATTAATGAACCATACATGAATACAGGCCATAGTGTGTTCTGGTATGTGGTGTAATATTCATGCATTTAGAAATTAAAGAACAACCATAATAATATCATGAACACATATAATAGGATGAATCTAGGAATCTCACATAATACTAAAGATATAATCATGCACAACAATTATCCCCAGGATATAAATCTACTCTAGAAAAGATAGATCCATGAAAACTATTAGGTTAGATGCCATGGATCTAAGAAAATTAGATGAAGAAAAGAAAAGAAAAGAAAATAAAAGATAAGGAGAGAGGAGAAAAACTCTAGACCTGGTTCTCCTCTTCTTTCTACCTAGAGAGAGAAATAAAATCTATATTATGTCTACTTAGGGTTTAGTAGAAGACTAATTCTCCTATGTAAAGTAGAAGGACATTGGGCCTAAAAATAGGCCCAAAATAGGCAAATATTTGGTCAAAACCCTAGCCACTCTTTCCCTCTTGTGAAAACATGTTTCTCTAATAAATTACTCAAATTCGTGAACCTTCTTGAGCTGAGATTTAGTGTTTTGGATAGAGCTTGGAAATATGAATATTTTGATATATGGTAGAGGGATAATGGATGAGAATTGAGAGAGTTATGACATAAATAGTAAGAAGACATAGTTTAGCTGCCCTTGGCACGGCCCGTTGCGGATGGCACGGTCCGCACCAAGTACATTGTCATGGGATGCATCATTGTGCACATCTATGGTTCTTCATAGGTGCGGGGTCCTTGATCTAGTGGAGGGGCGGTGACGCGAACCTCTGGCGCGGACTGTAGGTTGTGGTGCTGGTCGTGGTCAGGAAACATGATTCACTCAAAGGTATGGCATGAGGCGTGGACTTTGGCACTGGCTAACGGCTAGTCCTGGAATGGCTCGGGCCATCTTAAATGGGATGGTCTGCACCCATACATAGCCATTTTTTAGCAAAACCCTTAAACTTGAGCTGTGCTGACCGTTGCTTATGGTGCGGGTCGTGCCATTGCCTCGCACCAAAAACTGTTGGCACAAACCTTCGCCTCGCACTGTAACTTTTGGCGCGGGATGTCTCCTCTAGTGTGGGCCATTAGTGGTTGACCATGAATGGCCCGTCCTGACCTGTGGTATGTTGGCCGGCTGAACTTGTTTCCTTCGCTACGGGTGAACCGTTAGCCCAATTTTTGAGCTCTTGTAATCGATTTTTGTAAAGCTCGAGAAGACAAATCACAAGGAATCATTCTTGAATGATAATTCTTCTTGGATCATTCTTATACTTAGACATAACTCATCATACCATGATTCCCCATTTCTTTATTGGCCGCTTTGATATCCGTTGCTTCCTATCTTTGACTCCAATCTCCTTCTACCAAGTATTGATGTTTGTGGCCTTCGTCTACTACAATTCTAGAGGTGAATGGCCTTCAATCTCTTCTACCATCCTTGGAAATGGCTTTCAATATCTTTTACCACCCATACGAATGGCCTTCACAGAGAATGTAACCAAGAAGTACCCATGGGAAATCCACTAAAGATGATCAAAGGGAAGATCTAGGAGCCCGTGGATACAAGATATCCATTAGAACTAATTAAGTCTATAAAATGCAGGATTTAGATAGTAAAACCAAAAATGTCCATCTAAACCCCTTGTCACGTAACTCAACTAATATTAGCAATCCGCCATACAAAACATACCAAAAACTAGACCAGATGCAATGGTTAACACATGCAAAATGAAGCACATCAGACTCCCCACACGTAACCGGTTGCTCATCCTCGAGTAAATAAAGACGAGACAAATAATTAAGAAAAATGTAGCAAGCAAAAATAATTTAATTGAGTCATTCCACGTATTCCTAGATTACCCTGTTTCCCCCAAAAAGAGTAAGAATCTCACAACTCTCTCACTCCTTGAAGAACATAAGCAATCTAACTGCCCAAAAGTAAATGTGGAAAAAGGTAAGCCAAGAAGATAAGTGTTAAGCTATCTTACTTTTCCCAAAATGATCCCCAAAGCAATCATAGAGTTGTCTTCATAAACAATCCACCGCAGAAGCATGCATTCAACCTAGTTTTTTGTTTCTCTCAATTTCTCTCATTTTTCCTAGGATCCCTATTGGGTTCTCATCCTAGCGGTCTCATTTTTTCCTAGGCTCGTAAACCTAGCCAGGCCTAACCTCTCATTTTTACCTAAATCTTTCGACCTACCCAGGATTTTCATAATGTTTCTCAAGTCGCCCTTTTGGGTTTTCGACTTGTCCAGATTTTTGTATATGTATATATATATTTTTTTTTCATTTTTAAAATGCTCCAAAATACTCTTAGAAGAGCTATTAGCTACATAACAAAAAAAACTAAAAATCAAAAGTGCTATCTAACCCCCTTCCCCACACTTAAAGCTTGCATTATCCTTAATGTATATACAAAATCAAAGAACATATGGCAAGGGAAAGAAATTGGAAATCACTTATAATGGAAAAATGAACACTAGAATTTACCCTTGATGGCACGATCATGGAATTTAAAGAACAAACTACCATCACCCCAATATAATACCCTAACCTTTAGTCAAGAAAACCCAATCTAACCATTATCATACATCACAAATTGAATAAGGAATTGAATCACAATGGGGAGTTACCTCTTAGGTCTCGATGTGTGTGTTTCAAGGGTTTTGAGGGTAAGTGGGTTTGGGTGGTACTTTGGTGGTGGTAGGGAAGAAATGGTGATTGGGTGGTGTAGGAAAGTATGTGAGCTTCATGGGTAGTGCACGTCTACACGCCCCATGAATTTGGGGTTTGGTTCTCCTCCTTGTCCACCATTTTGAACATCACGAACCATGTACGTCTACATGGTCCATGATTTGGACTCCCCGTTTGCTCACCTTCCTCCAAGAACCATATGCTTCCTACAAAACAAACATGCAAACCAAGTGTAATAGTGTATCAAAAACCAAAAAAAACAAAAAAATTAAAAAGAAAAAAATACCAAAAATACTAAACTAATCTAAGTTTTTCAAAGCTCGGGTTGCCTCTCGAGAAGTCCGTATATTTAAGGTCATCGGCACGACCCTAATGTTATCCATAAGGTGTGGGGTTTGTACCCCATCACCTTAGACAACCTAAATTTAAGAGGTGGGGGTAAGAATCTTCCAAAAGGAAGATACCTATTAGGAGGTGTCAGCTTTAGAGGGAATATGTGGTATGAAAGCTTAGCATATTAAATTGGCTTCCCTATGGTTTCCACCGAGGTTTCCAAAATGTGGGAATTTGTTCTATAGGTAGAGGTAGGGGTGAAAATGGGTAATATGGAAAATTAAGTATAATTACCCCTTCCTCAACTTCTTCACTCTCAACAAACCATTTCCCATGCCCTCTAGATTCATCTATCAAAACTTCACATTCAACTAGGAATGGTTCATTTTCAGAATATTAGGTTTCTTGTTGGCTCACCCTTTTATCAAATCAAGCACTTGCCCCTCAACTTTCTCAATTCTTGAGAATAGTTGAGCTGCCAAATCGCTAATCTCTCTAAGAATTTGTGATTGGAGCAAGTCACTACTCTTGGTCATATTTGCTATAGCTAGCAAAATTTCTACACAATTAAATTGGGGAACCAATCCTAGGGATTGGTTTTGGGGCATTGGGTAAGTTGGTGAATTCCAGCTATCTAACCCAAAGTGTTAGTTTATCGATGCATCTCTATACCATGAATTCAAGCTACCGCTAAACCTTGATTTGAAGCATCGTGGTATGGGTAACAATTTTGATTCCATCGGCCTTGGGAACCAACAACTCCTACCTCTCTCTTGGTTTCGATCATCAAAGTGCAAAACTCCGTAGGGTGGCCACAATGACATATCCTAAAAAATCTCACTCGTTGAGCCTCTCTTCTCCCATAGTCACTAAACCTTGGCAAGACTCTGTAGGATGATCATAATGACACATCCTACTAAGTGTCATCCGTTGAGTAGTTTCCCACTTTTTTATTCCAAGTAGACACAGTAACAAAGAAAATACACCAAATTTGAAATCTTAGTGCAAAGGTCCTCGGTTTGAACTATGAATTCAAACAATGCCTACTCCGGAAAACATAAAACAAAAAAAGCAAATACTAAGTACTCTACAAACACATTGTGCTAATTTATACTTAAGCTGGATAGCATCCCCGGCAACGATGCCAAAATTTGACCTGCCTCCACCCAGGATCGTTAATCATAGCTAATTAACCTAGGGGAAGGCTTGTCTCGTAGGATGGTCAAAGATAAAATATAGTGCTGCACTCGTTCTCACTACTACGCTACCTAGAGGGTAGTTAGCGGCAAGCCTTGGATTGTCCACTGAGATGCAAGGGCTTAAGTATTAAAAAAGACATAACTTCATACAGGTCATTAATATGTATGAGTGAAAGGAATAACTAGTAATTGCAAATAAAAGGGGGGGTTGGATTTTGAGATTATCTACTAGGATGCATAAAAGTAAAAAAAAACAAGTAATATAATAAAGCTAAGCACTTTGGGAGTCATTGCGCAACATGATTAACCTAATGCTTCAATCATCGATTCATTCACATGCAAGAATTACTAAACAACCTAATATTGTGTTCACAACACCTGGTGTGATCGATAACATACACTTTCCCGTACCTGTTACATTGGATGTGCTCGCAACCCCCTATCGATGCTGCCATCGTAATTAGGGGAGTACAAAAAGGTCCTACCATTGTTGTAGGGATTTTTATCCCCCATGCGATTATGTCCCAGGCTTCCACTACGAATGCAAAACTTCCCCCGGGCCCTATTAACTAGGCCCAAGGGTCATTGGCACCTTATCTATGATCTAGGGTCTCTCACACCCTAATCTTCTACCTTTTAACTATCTCTACCCGAAACTTATCAAAATAATTTATGTAATTAGTTAAGACGGGTGTAATGGCAAATAAGTCAGGGTATGACTCGGGTCTCCCGCGCACACACTCACGCAGACACAACTCCATTACCCATTCTAACATCCAGGTTTCTCTTCCCAATGGGGCATCAATAAATGCACCATACATGAATACAACCCAAACTGTGTGCCGGTATGTGGTGTAATATTCATGCATTTAGAAATTCAAGAACAATCATAATAATATTATGAACACATATAATAGGATGAATCTAATGAATCTCACATAAACATAAAGATTAAACCATGCACTGCGGTTATCCTGAAGCTATAAATATACTCTTCAAAAGATAGTTCCATGGAAAATATTGAGTTGCATGCCATGGATCTAAGAAAATAAGATGAAGAAATGAAAAGAAAAAGATAAAAGATAAAGAGAGAGGAGAAAAACTCTAGAGATGGTTCTCCTCTTCCTTCTACCTAGAGAGAGAAATAAATTTATATTATGTCTACTTAGGGTTTAGTAGAAGACTACTGCTTCTATGTATATTAGTAGGAAATTGAGCCTTAAAATAGTCCCAAAATAGGCAAATATTTGGTCAAAACCCTAGTCACCCTTTCCCTCTTGTGATATAATCATTCTCGAATAAACTGCTCAAATCTGTAAACCTTCTAGAGCTGAGGTTTTGTGCTTTGGATAGATATTGGAAAGATGGATATTTTAATATATGGTATAGGTCAAACATATGAGAATTGAGAGAGTTATGACCAAAATAGTGAGAAGCTATAGTTCAGCGGCCCTTGGCACGAGCCGTCACGGTTAGCCCGGTCCACGCCAAGTGCATTGTTATGGGATACATTACCGCACGTGACCCTGGTTCTTCATAGTCATGGGGTACTTAATCTGGCATGAGGCGGTGGCACAAGGCTCTAGAGTGGACCGTGGGTTATGGCGCGGCCCTTGGTCAGGAAGCATGATTTACTTAGAAGTTTAGCGCGAGGCTTGGACTTTGGCGCGGGCCAATGGATGGTATTGGAATCTTGATATTGGAATGGTGCAGGCCATCTTAAATGGGATGGTCTGTGCCCATACTAAGCTATTTTTTAGCAAAACCCTTGAACTTGAGTTGCGCGGACCGTGGCGTCTGGTGTGAGTCGCATTATTTCCTCGTGCCAAATATTTTTGGCACGAACCTTCATATCAGGCTAGAACTATTGGCACGGGATGTCTCCTCTGGCGCGGGCCATTGGTGCTTGACCATGAATGGCCCGCGCTGACCCATGGTACCTTTGTCAGCTGAACTTGTTTCCTTCGCTACGGGTGAACCGTTAGTCCAATTTTTGAGTTCTAGCAGTCAATTTTGTAGTTCTCAACATGAGAAATCCAATGGAATCATCCTTGAAGGACAATTCTTCTTGTATAGTTCTTAGCCTTTGGGACAACTCATTGGACCACGATTCCCCTATTTCTTCATTGGTAGCTTTGATCCCAGTTTCCACCTATCTTTGACTCCAATCTCCTTCTATAATGCATTGATGTTTTTGGCCTTACTCTACTACCATTATAGAGGTTAATGGCCTTCGATCTCTTCTACCGTCCTTGTGAACGGCCTTCAATATTTTCTACCACCCTTACAAACAACCTTCACATAGAATGTAACCAAAATGTACCCACGAGCGACCCACTAAAGATGATCAAAGGGAAGATCAAGGAGTCTGTCGATACAAGATATCCATTAGTACTAATTAAGTCTACAAAATACAGGATTTAGACTGTAAACAAAATATGCCATCCAAACCCTTTGTCATGTAAACTCAACTAATACTAGATATCTGTCATACAAAACATACTAAAAATGATGTCGGATGCAATGATTAATGCACCCAAAATGAAGCACATCACAAAACTAATAGAGAGCTCATAACACGTGGTGTGGTCGATGGCATACACTTCCCCATATCTATCACATTGGGTACGCTCACGACCTTCCTTCGTCACTGCCTTCATAATTAGGGGAGTAAAAAAGGTCTGATCATTGTTGTAAATCTATTTCTCCCCCCGCGGGATTACATCCCGGGAATTCCACCATGGATGCTCTACTCTTCACTGCCTACGAAAGGGGCAAAGGGTCGTATGCACCTTATCTATGACGCTTGGGCCTCATACAACCCTAGATTTCTACTTTTCACTAACTCTAGTTGCAACCTATTGGATTTCTTAACGTAACCAGCTAAGACTCACGTGATAAAAAATAATCATAGTATTACTCGCATCCCCTGTGCACACACCATTACCCATTAACACATTCGAGTATTCTCCTCCCAAGAGGGCATCAATATTTGCACCAACATTAATAAAGACTAGAGTGTATGCTTATATGGAGTGTACTATTCATACAGTTCTAACATTCAAGAACAAGTCACAATAATATCATAAGCACAAATATTAGGATGAACTAACAAATATCATAAAACAATTTATCCCCAAGCTATAGAAACTAATCCCTGGAAATGGAATTCAAATAGAGATTTGAATTCTACATCTTAGGATTAAATCAAAATAAAAAGAAAGAAAGAAAAGAAGAGAGAATGTTTCTCTCTCTAAAATTCTCTCCCAATATAAAAGAGTAGGATGAAAATATTATCTACAGTTTAACTTATTTTTTCAAACCCTAGTAGACTAAGGCTATATTTATAGTAGTAGAGAATTGAGCCTAAAAATAGGCCAAAAATAAGAAAAAATGTGGGAATTGAGCCTGGCGGGAAGCATCGTGGATGGCGCAGTCTGTGCCATGTATTTTGTCCTTGCAGGCAGGGGCTGTAGGATCTAGATTAGGCCGTGTCGTATCATCTGGCATGAGACATTGCTTCTAGTGCTGGCTGTTTTGTTTGTACTGGCGCTGGTAGCTGCTTCTGGCGCGAACCACGTTGACTTCTTACTGCGGATTGTGGCCTTTGGCGTGGGCCGTTATCAGCAACCTTTGTCTCGTGCATCTGATCTGTGGGCCTGGGAGGTCGTCTCTCTACCTCTCAAAGTTAATACTTTAAGCCCTAATGCTCCTATCTACAATTGAGTAGATAATGGCAAGTCGGGGTCATCCATGAGAAGAGGAATCTTTTCAAGTGTGTAAACATATATAGGAGAAAACATACTAGGCATATACATATATAGATACATATAAAAGCATGTAAATAAGGGGGGTGGGGTTTGGTTGGTTTTTGAGCCTAAGATATCAAATTGAAAGTTAACAATTAGAAAAGCAAGAGAGCTATGCTAATCATGCAATACAACTAAAGATACACTTAAAATGATAATTAACGGAGCCTTAGGGGAAATCGACTTCCACTTCCAAACTTCCTATATCTCATTAATTCATTCACTCATTCAATTACATTTATTGTCTATGGGAAATGTTATCACTTCTCATTATAAGATCAACATTCAATCTTCCTTAAGAGTAGTTTGACAAGAAAAACAACAACCATTTGCAAACCTCATTGATCACCAAAGACAAACAACATCATAGGGATAATTTAACAATGGCATTAAACCCAAAGGACCATAGGTTTGATAACAACAATCCTTCTATCAAAAACCTAGCCATTTAACCAAAAAAGCATATATTATGTTAAACTTAGAACAAATAACATTCAAGGTTCAACCTTTCTCTGCATCTATATGACAAATATGAAAACAATCCACATTAACATACTCATCTATCAAGAATTACCACACATTATACACAGGAAGTTCTAAATCCATGCTTTTGGATTTCATATCAAATGAGTTAAGAAATTTGCAACTTTCCTAACACTCTAACATTTCAATCATACAAACATTTCATATACTCAAACAACCCATGGTATAAATGAGGTAAAACACAACATTAATGGCATAATAAATGCTCTCCAATAAATGTTCACAAATGAGAAAATATAGAATCTTACTACATAAGGTTGGAAGTTTAAATCAATTGCTCTCAAGAACTAGATTTAGCTACAAGAGTTCATACTAATTAATGATAACAAACCAAACATAGTACAAGAGAATTCAAAGATGAAAAATGGTAAAAACTAGGGTTAGAAATAGTACCAAAAACACAGGAAAGAAGAGATATGAATGAGAGGAAAGAGAATGCTATTTATAGTACAAAAATGATAAGGTTAGGTTCTGGCCACGCGTTGGTCGCAACTCACGACGTGTTCGTCGTGACTCGCGAAGGGCGCCAGAACTTGACCTTGTTTTCTTTTCTTCTTCTTGTGGTAAACACTTTTCTTCACAATGATTCCTCTCATTTTTCAAGTCTTTAAATCTTTGAAGAAAGTCTTCAAAGTCTTCAAAAATGGTCTTCGATGGCCTCCGGTCTTCAAGTCTTCATGTCTTCGAAGCAAGCCTTCAAAGTCTTCGAAAGGTGATCTTTAATGGCCTCCGGTCTTCAAGCATCCATGTTCTTCCTTTGTCACGCAAAATCCACTTAGAAGAGGTAAAAGAGCATAAAGTTGCTCTTACCTATCCTAAGAGAATTTCAAGGTAAAACACAAGCTCTTGATAATAAAAGAGCACAAAAGGTACCCCCAAAAGTACTAAATTATGCACATAAAATTGACATATCAGACGTCCCCACACATAAACCTTACTCGCCCTCAAGTAAGAAATGATCCAAGCATACGAAGGAAATGATGTATCCACATTCTAACTACTATTCCCCCAAATCAATACCTCACAAAACTCTCAATATCACACATCGCAATGTTAAGGTCCAATGAGAAGTTTCCCACAACCCCCATTCCTAAATCTACCCAAACTATATCAACCTATCAGTTCATTGCTATCTCTAAAACATTTCCAAATCTCAAATTGACAATCCCAAATCCAGTGGTACAAGGTAAAGCTAAAGACATGTATAAAGTTCAAAACACATGCTCCATTTTATATCAATATATCAACCTAAAAATGAAGTATATTAACGATCAAGAGTTTCATAACTTACTTCGTCTTCTCCTGCTAAATTTTCCACTCCCAAGAGGTCCTCAAGATAAGTTACCCAATCCATCTGTATGGCCATCGCAACCTTATGACTCCAACGTCGGCAAATGAGCGAACACTTAACATTTTTCAATTTCTCTCATTTTGCCTAGGAGCCCTTTCAGGTTTTCATACTAGCCACACGTCATGTTTCTTCGGCTTACATCTCACTGTTTTCTACGTATTTAGCCTCTCATTTTTTCCTAGGTCGTTCTCTTGGGTTTTCGACCTATCCAGGCCCCTAATGTTGCCTAAGATGCCCTCTTGGGTTTTCAACTTAGCGGGATTCTTTTTATTTATAATTATTTTTCATTTTCTATTTTTTTCAAAATTTTTCATGTTTCTCCAATCCAAAAAGTAGCAAAATGCTTTCCAAATGTTAAGGCTAAGAAAAGTATCAAAGCCAACATTATCCAAGTACATCAAAAGAAAAGCATCCCAAAACAAAAGGAAAAATATCCAAAATAAAACAAAAGAGTTATCCAAAAGTAGCAAGTCTTAAAAGTATCTCCAACCCCAACCGTGTAATCAGTAGATACCCCTTCCCACACTTAGAACACTACATTGCCCTCAATGTAGACAATAGGTCCAATGCTTACAAAGAGAAGTATGGAAAGGGTAAGGATACGGTGCTCACAAATCACTGATTTGAGGAAGATGGGCCACAACCAAAATAGCACTGCTGATAACGAGCCAGCCAATCTGTGCTCCCCTGTCTCCTAGCTCTCCGCCTCTTTGCTCTAGAATCGGAAGACACCGCCTGCCTGGGACTGTATCTCATGGATGCGAGCTGATAGGTGATCAATCTCCTCATCCATGTCGATCAAACTCTGGTAGACAAACACATTATGCTCCAGTATCATGATGTGGTTTGTGTTCTTCAAAAATTTAGGGTTTGTATTCTTTAAAATTTTATGGTGATTTGTGGGTGGAGATTGGGAAGTGATGTAGAGCTTTGAGGGTGGAGTGGTGTGTGGCTGCGGTGAGTGGCGGTTGGAAGGAGGTGGAGCGGCGGCGGAATGATGGAGAGTAAGTGTCGAGAGATGAAGGGAAAGTGGTGTGTTCTGCCCATTTTAAAATAGGCATGCATGACCATCGTGACTCGCAACGTGTTTGTCGGGACTCACAACCACTCGTGACTCATGATGGTCCATTGTGACTTGAGACGAGGCCATCGTGACTCGCGAAAAGTGAAGGTCGGAGCTCCATTTTAAACCAAAAATCACGATCTGGTCGCGACTCGCACCACTTTATCGTGACTCGAAACGGTCCATTGCAACTCATGACGAAGCCATCGCGACTCGTGAAAAGTGGAGGCTGAAACCCAAAATGAGCACAAAATTTTCTGAGCCCGTCGCAACTCGTGACGAGGTGGTCGCGACTCGCGACAGGCTACCCACATGGTACTTAGAAAATTTATCTGATTCCACCTCTTGTCCAAGTCTTTCCTTCTTGACTCCAAGCATTTCTCCCTTCAAAAATCCAATGCCTTGGTTTCAAATCCCTGAAAAATCATGGAAAACCAACTCGTGAAAAGCACAAAGAAAAAACAATGAAACTAATGACAAAATCTAAAACCAAACAACATCAGCGGAAAGTCACGAATGATGATCCGAACGATCAAAACCAAGTTTATTTGATGTCATCGGCATGACTCACTCCTCTTTTTGGAGCTTACTCACAAATTTAACCGAGATGATTGGTTTCCTATCCTCGATCTGGGTCAAAACAATTGGGATTTGCATCACCCCCCAACAAAACCTTCTTCAAGTAGCTTAGGGTTTCTTCACGTTCCCTTAACATCTCGAACAACTCACCATTTTGTTCCATGGTGATCTCAAACACGTGAGCATTCGAGGGGTTCTCTCCTTTTCTAAGAAATGAATATTTAAGAACTTTTGGTGGTGGTTTGCACTCTTCCACCAAAGTCTTCTCAAGAGAAGGAGGGGGAAACACCCTTAGTGGCTTACCCATGGACACACGAAAAGTGTTGGATGTTGTATTCCCAAGAGAGCATTCGTCGTTGCTTTCCTTCAAGTTAGTACTAGCAATATTTGAAATCAAATCATCACTAAAAACATCCTCTATGGCAACATTTAAGGAACTATAATTTCTGGGCTCCATGACATCTTGCTCTTCGTCATCAATAACATGAATAGTTTGGCAAGAATGATGTCTACTAGGATGATCAATAGAATTTTAGTGTCAAATTATACCTTCCGCCCCTTAAATTCCATGGTCAATATTCCTTTATGCACATAAATTATGGTTCTTGAAGTCTTTATTAATGGCCTTCCTAAAAGGATAGGTTTAGCACTATTGTCACTTATCATTTCAAGAACATAAAAGTCTGCGAGGAATGTCAAAGAATCCACTTTTACCAACATATTCTTCATAATACCTTTCGAGTATGTGCTAGAGTGATCGGCTTGTTGGATGACAACCCCGGTTTTGTGCAAAATGCCTAGATTTAGACTGTTATACAAGGAATACGAGATCACATTAATTGAAGCACCTAAGTCTAACATGGATTTGTGAGCACATTTGCCTTCTATCTCACAAGGGATTGTAAACATTCCCGGATCATCACATTTGGGAGGGGGGCATTTCATCATTGAACAAAGCAGAGACATATTCACTCTTCACATTCGTTTTCTTACTTTTCAATCGTTGTTTCCTGTTAATGGTACACAATTCTTTAAGGAATTTAACATACCTAGGAACTTGATTTAGAGCAGTTAAGAGTGGAATATTTACCTCGCATGTACGAAAGACTTGCAGATGTCCTTGGTGTCCTCCTTGGTCCTTCTATCCTTTAATGCCTCCGGGAACGGTGGTTCCGGTACATAAATAGGAATCTCTGCCCCTCTTAACTTATTGTGAGGTGGGGATGATGTTTTAGGATTCGATTCGGGTCTTGGCACAAATATCTCCACCTCGCTTTCTTCTTCCTTATTCTCTTTAGACAACTCCTTGTCCTTTTTCTCATTGTTTTCTTCTTTCTCAATCTTGCGCTCAACAACAACCCTTGCTTGGGGCTCCTTCCCTTCCCTTCCACTTATTAATGAGATTGCATTCACTTTTTATCGAGGGTTGATCTTCGGTTGGGAGGGAAGTTTGCCTTTTTCTCGGCCTTCCATCCAATTCACTATTTGAGCTATTTGGATCACTTGAGTTTCCAATTTCTTGATGCTCGCCTTGGCTTCATCTTGGAATTTCTCACTCTTTTCCACACACATGCCCAACCGGTGAATGACTTACATCACCTCATCCTTTGTTAGCCCCGAGCTCTCCCCTTGGTCTCAGGGTTTATCTTGGAGCCTTTGAAATTATTGTTGGGTAGCCTATACTGTTATTGAGGAGGCCGATATGGTTGAGGGTTTTGTCTTCCTCGAGGGTTTCCATGCCGAAGGTTCAGGTTATCACAATTTCCAGAATTGTACGGCTGATTTTGGTACCCTTGATAACCTTGGTAGCCTTGGTAACCTTGGTAGTCTTGGTAACCTTGGCAGCCTTGCCCACCTTGATATCCTTGGTTTCCTTGATAGCCTTGATTTCCTTGATATCCCATGGCACTCACCTGCTCGACATAGTTCTCTTGCAAAGTAGAGCAAGTGTCTGTATGATGTGCCAAGTAACAAATTTCACATGATTAAACATGTGGCGCATTTTAGGCTTCGTCATCAACGATTTCACCATGGATGCAAGGGCCAAGACTTGATCCTCGAGCTTTCCACTATTGGAAGGGTCACTTGCGGGAATTGGATTTCTTCTTCTCAAATCGGCCCTTGAGCTAAAGTTTCTTGATTTTTCTGCTAGCTCCTCATACAATTGCATCACTTCGGATGAAGTCTTATTCCCAAGAGTGCAACCAGAAATACTCCTTACCAACCTTTGATCCTCATCAAGAAGGCCATTATGGAAGTAATAAACCAAATCCCCCACCGAATAATCATGGTAAGGGCAACTTGCGAGAAGCTTCTTGAACCTCTCCCAATAGTAGAACAGAGATTCTTCATGCCATTGGAGGATATTGCTTATGTCCTTCTTCAAGGTGGCAGACCTCGAGGCCGAGAAGTATTTGGCTGGAAACTTCATTTTCATATCCAGCCAACTCTTGATGCTCTTAGGTGGTAGGTAGTGGAGCCAATATCTTGCACCATCCCTTAGTGTGAACGGGAATACCTTCAACTTATAGAAATCTTTATCCACTCCATGGGGAACCGTACCACCACACAAGAAGTGAAATTTGGTGAGGTGTTTGTTGGCAATCTCCCCTTGCCTACCAAGGAAGATGGGTGGCATGTTAATGAGCCCGGTCTTAGCTCAAAGTGCATGTTCGGTCCAACCACGGGATACTCAATGAACATTGGTTGTTGATAGAGGTTGGGGGCCATGATGTCTCTTAACAATGCTTTCCCCAAAGGAATCTCCCTTTCTTGGAGAGGAGGAGCTCGACCTTGGAGAGGAGGATGTTGTGGTCCCCCTCCTGGATGTTCATCTTTGTTCTCAAGTTGATGTTCCATTAAAGGAAGGGGTATCCACAAAATGGTTACTAGGAGGGGTGTTATTCTCACTTTCCAAAGAAAGCCTCCTAGCCATTCTCAAATTCAACTCTAAGTCAGGGTCGTAGTGTAGGGGTTCTTGTGAAGATCGCATAGGAACCATAAACCAAGAACTCGAACAATACGTCTCCAAGCCAAGTGAAAATGAAAAATAAACTAAGAAATCAAAATAAAAACAAACTAATAAATATTCACAATTAGCATATAATCACACATAATATGCCCAAACACTTAAAAATAAATGCCTCTTCCTCGGCAGTGGCACCAAAATTTGGGAGGTCATCGTCGTACCTCTCAAAGTTAATACTTTTAAGCCCTAATGCTTCCTATCCTCAATTAAGTAGATGATGGCAAGTGGGGGTCGTCCATAAGAAGAGGGATCTTTTCAAGTGTTTAAACATATATAGGAGAAAACATACTAGGCATATACATACATAGATACATATAAAAAAATGTAAACAAGGGGAAAGGGTTGGTTTTTTATCCAAAGTTATCAAATTGAAAGTTAACAATTAGCAAAGAAATAGAACTATGCTAATCATGCAATACAACTAAAGATATGCTTAAAATGATAATTAACGGACCCTTGGGGACAATCGACTTCCACTTCCAAACTTCCTATAGCTCATTGAACATTTATTGTCTATGTGGAATGTTATCACTTATCATTCAAAGATCAACATTCATTTCTCCTTAAGAGTAGTTTTCAAAGACAAACAACGACCATTTGCAAACCCCATTGATGAACACCAAAGACAAACAACATCATAGGGATATTTCATCAATGGCATTTCACCCAAAGGACCATAGGTTTGATAACAACAAGCCTTCTACCAAAGACATAGTCATTTAACCAAAAAAAGCATTTATTTGGTTAAACTTAGAACAAACAACATTCAAGGTTCAACCTTGCTTTGCATCTATATGAAAAATACGAAAACAATCCACATTAACATACTCATCTAGCAAGAATTACCACACATTATACACAAGAAGTTCTAAATCCATGCTTTTGGATTTCATATCAAATGAGTTAAGAAATATGCAACTTTCCTAACACTATAACATTTCAATCATACAAACATTTCATATACTCAAACAACTCATGGTATAAATGAGTTAAAACACAACATTAATGGCATAATAAGTGCTCTCCAATAAATGTTCATAAATGAGTAAATATAGAATCTTACTATATAAGGTTGGAAGCTTCAATCAATTGCTTCCAAAAAATAGATTTAGCTACAAAAGTTCATACTAATTAATTCTAACACACCAAATATAGTACAAGAGAATTCAAAGATGAAAAATGGTAGAAACTAGGGTTAGAAACAGTACCAAAAATGCAGGAAAGAAGAGATGTGAATGAGAGGAAAGAGAGTGCTATTTATAGTACAAAAAAATAAGGTTATGTTCTGGCTACCGGTTGGTCGCGACTCATGACGGGTTCATCGCAACTCGAGATTGGCGCCAGAACTTAACCTTTTTTTGCTTTTCTTCTTATTGTGGTAAAAACGCATCTTCACAATGATTCCTATCATTTTTTAAGTCTTCAACTCTTTGAAGAAAGTCTTCAAAAATGGTCTTCGACGGCCTCCGGTCCTCAAGTCTTCATGTTTTTGAATCAAGTCTTCAAAGTCTTTGAAAGTTGATCTTTAATGGCCTCCGCCCTTCAAGCCTCCATGTTCTTCCTTTGTCACGAAAAATCCACTTAGAAGCGGTAAAAGAGGGTAAAGTTTCTCTTACCTCTCCTAAGAGAATTTCAAGGTAAACCACAAGCTCTTGATAATAGAAGAGCACAAACGTGACCCAAAAAAGTACTAAATTATGCACATAAATTAGACATATTAGGGACATGGTCCTGCCCTTGGCAGGGACCATCGTCAGGAATTTTGTTTCGCTCAATAACTAGGCACGGACCACTTGATTCTCCACAACCCGCTGGCTGGTCTTGACATTTTGCACTTGGAACGATGCAGGCCGTCAAAAAAGGGTATGGTACATACCTATACTTAGCTTATTTTGAGTGAAGATTGAAACATGTGCGTTTGGTCCATTGCGTTTAGCTTGGTTCATGCCATGCCTTTGTGCCAAATCATTTGGCGCGGGCTAACTCCTTCGACGCGGGTCATTGGTGTCATCCGTGTGCGGTTCGCACCGACCTGTTTGTACCTTTGCCTACTAAACATCTTTCCTTCGTTACGGGTGAATTGTGGTTTGAGATTTGATGTTTGTGGCCTTCGTCTACTACCTTTATAGTGTGATGATGTTTGATCTCTACTGCCATTTTTTTGAACGACCTTTCGATGTCTTCTACCTCCCTTACGAATGGCCTTCACATAGAATGTAATGAAAAGTATCCACGAGCGCTCTACTAAAGACGGTCACAAAGGATGATCTAGGAGCTTGTGGATACAAGATGGCCATTTGTACGAATTAAGTCTACAAAATACAGGATTTAGACAAGAAAATCAAACATGACCGTCTAAACCCCTTGTAACATAAACTCAACTAATACTAGCAATCCACCACATAAAACAAGCTAATAATTATGCTGAATGCAATGGTTAACACACACATAATGAAGCACATCAGACCCCCCCCCTCCCCACACTTAACCCTTTACCCATCATCGAGTAAATAAAGACAAGAAAATAATTAAGCAAAATGTAGTGTGCATGCATAAGCTAACCTAGGCATTCAACTTATTCCTAGATTACTGTGTTTACCCCAAAAGAGAAAGAATCTCACAACTCTCACACTCCCCAAAGAATCTAAGCAATCTAACCACCCAAAAGTAAAATGTAGAAAAAGATAAGCAAAGAAGATAAGCGCCAAGCACTACAAGAAACAACACTTATTACTTCGGCCTTTTTACCTTAGCCCAAAAAACTGAGGTAAAAGTTCCTTTACCTCAATTTTTTTTCAAAGTAAATAATGTTAATTACATTGGTTTTTAAAAAACTGAGGTAAATTACAGGTTTTTTACCTCGGTTGTAAGGTAGCTGAGGTAAATGTCATGCAAAACGAAGAAAATAGATTGACCAATGTTGGTGCGACGTCGGCATCATGTGTCTTTCTTTCAATTTCAGTCATCTGTACAATTACCAACATCACACTTACAATCTGGTTGACTGATCTGTAATGATTAGAAAAAGCGATGTCGCATTTTGTTAGGAATTAGTCAGTATTACTTTGGTCCTTTTACCATTTTCAATCAAAACTCCCTATATTTTCTTCCCTATTTAAGATAGTTCCACAAATTCCAATTCCTCATTGTTGAAGGAGGGCTATATGGTTGTGGTTGTCCTTTAATTAACTCCACACTCAAGAAGTAAGTATTTCATTCCTCAATTTGTATTTTCAACTTCAAATTTAGTTCTAGGTTATAGTTAAATTGAAATGATGTGTTTAACTATGGGTTGATTGAATGTAGGCATCACATATATATTGGGTTGATGTTATATTTATATGTGTTTCAGAGCATGATATAAGAAGGTTTACATATTGACACGTATATGTGTATATTTAAGGAATCCGTGAATTGAATGTATGTTAGTGTTTGCATTAATTTGTTGCTAATATCTAGGATGTTAAACAATATTGTGTACTTATTGTTGAGATATGTAGAAATGTCTATGGATAAAAACCACTGTTTTGATGAGGATTGAACGATTATGGAGTATCAATCTTTTGTAGCTAACTTTATCAAATATGCATTCACGAATACTTCCAAGGAGAATTTGTCATATGTGTATTGTCCATGCAAGAAATGTCGAAACACTGCTATTCATGAAGATGCAACCAGTTTAAAGGATGATTTATTTATACTTGGTTTTAATCTAACATATAAATTTTGGCTTTTGCATTGGGAGAACGTGGATGATCATACTGTAAATGAATTAGGGGCTGAAAAGGATGATAGGATGGATGAGTTGGTTGAGAAGATTGTTAAGAACTATAGTGGAAATCCTGAAATACTTTTGGAATTTCAAGGGTATAATGAAACAATTCTATACGATAGATGCCCTGAACGAATGACAGTATTGAAGGCTACGTTACAGTTGATGAATATGAAAGCCAAGTATTCCTATAGTGATGTTAGGCTCTTTGGTTTGTTCAAAGTGCTGAAAGAAATGCTTCTGGATAGGAATAGAATACCGGAAATGGTATATGAGGCGAATAAGGTACTACGTCTGATGGGCATAGATTATGAAAAGATACATGCTTGTCACAACGATTGTATCTTGTATAGGGGGGATCACCTCAATGTAGTGGAATGCCCAAAATGCAATGCTCTAAGGTTCAAATTGAAGGATGAGGTTGTTGATGGAGATAGTGATAATCGGCGGACGAAAAAGGTTCTTGTCAAGGCTGTTTTGTATCTACCCATTATTCCTCGATTGAGAAGATTGTTTAACAATTCTGAGGATGAAAAGAATGTAACTTGGCATGCATATTAGGCAGTTCTTAATCCTTAAGTCATTAGTCATCTGACCGATGGTGATCATTGAAAGAAATAAATGCGGCCTTTCCCAAATTTGGAAATGAGCCATGTAACTTGAGGCTTGGTTTGTTCACAGACGAAATAAAAACATTTGGTAATATGACCAGCAATCATAGTTCGTGGCCGGTGATGGTGATAATTTACAACTTGCCCCCATGGTTGTGCCTAATAATCTATGGTATTAAGAAACTTGGGAACGATATCGATGTGTACCTATCCCCATTTGTGGATAACCTAAAAAAGTTATGGGATCCTGGAATGATAGTGTATGTTGGGTTTTGGAATGAGGAGTTTGACTTTAGAGCCATGTTGTTTTGCATCATTAATGACTTCTCCGCATATGGAAACTTGTCTGGTTATTTCATTAAAGGTCACAAAACATACCCTATTTGTTTGGAAGGAACAAATTATTGTAAATTGAGGGATGGAAGAGAGATGGTGTATCTTGGGCACCGGAGATGGCTTACAACAACTCATCCATGGAGGAAACTTAGGGTTGACTTCTATGGGAAGGCAGAGTTTGCGCCCCTCCTCCCATTTTAACAGGTGCGTCAATCTCGAATATGTTGCATACTTTTCAAAATGAGTTTGGAAATAGGAAGAGGAAACCTAAAGTTTCTGGTAGTTGGAAGATGATGTGCCAATTTTATATGGTTATATTAGGAATTTTAGGATTCGCTTTTGTACACTTTTGTGCTCTAGATATGACATTTTGCCTTGAAAATCTCTAAGAAGAATTAAAAGCAACTTTTATGCTTTTATTACATTTCTAGAGGATTTTGTGTAACAAGGCAATTTGTTTGAAGACTTTTAAGACTTTGAAGAATACCTTTGAAGATTTGAAGACTTGTATTTGAGCTTTTGAAGAATTGAAGAATGGAAGATAGGTGAAGTGAAGAGGAGGACTTGAAACAAAAAGAAGAAAGAAATCAAGATGCTGAAATTGGGCTCGATCGTGACTCGCGACAAACCCATCGTGACTCGTGACAAATGTATGGCCAAAATCTTTCTTACTTTTTTGTACTATAAATACTAAACCTATCCTCTCCTCTTCAGACCCTTCTTCTTCCTGCATTTTTCTAGGTTTAAACCCTAGTTTTTCTCTTCTTTGTTTTCTTAGTTTTTGTAGGTTAATCATGTCTTTTAATTATCTAGCTTAGTTTTATCTTGGGAGCAATGGATTGAAGCTTCCATATCTATGTGGTAAGAACCATATCTATCTATTTAGTGCTTTTGCTATTGTGTATTTATTGAGCTTTGAATGTGAATTGTTAATGGCATTGATGTTGTTGGAAGCTTGAGTATATGAATTGCTTGTATAATTACTTGTTAGGGTTGGGAGAAAGTAGCTAATTCTCCCCAATGTTAATGTGGAATCCAACAGCATGAGTTAAAGCTTCTTAATGATGTTGATGTGTTGATAATTGCTAGATGAATGTAATGATGTTGAATTCGTTTTCATGTTTGTTTTAGGTACCAAATGAGAGAAGTCAATGAATGTCGATTGTTCTTGGCTAATCTTGTGTAAATGCATGATTAGTGGAAGTAGTGAATAGAATGTTTCACTCTATCTTGAAGCATTTGTTATTTAGTATTCATGTGTTCTTAATGCTATGGTTTGCTTCATTTATGCCATAGGTTGTTTGAGAATAGGAAGTGTTTGCATGATTGAAGTGTTCGGGTGTTAGGAAGGTGACAAATTCTTTATCTCCTTTGCATGAAAATATAAGAACATGAACTTAGAACTTCTTGTGTATAATGTGTGGTAATTCTTTCTAGATAAGTATGTTAATGTAGATTGTTCTCATATTTATCCTATAAATGAAATGAAAGGTTGAATTTTGAATGTGGTGTGTTCTAGGTTTAGCCTAATGAATGCTATGTTAGGTTAAATGGCAATGTCTTTGTTAGAAGGCCTGTTGTTATCAAATCTATGGTCCTTCGTGTACAATGCCATTGATGAAATACCGCTATGATGTTGTTTGTCTAGGGTGATCATCAATGAGGTTTGCAAATGGTCGTTGTTTGTCTTTGCAAATTACTATTAAGAATGAATGAATGTTGATCTTCTATTGGCATTCCCCATAGGTAATAAATGTGATAGAATGAGTGAATGGTTCAATGATCTACATTAAGTTTGGAAGTGGATATCAATTTCCCCTAAGCCTTTGTTTTTGTAGCTTTAAAACCCCTTTTCTTAGTTTGTTTGATGATTAGCATACTTACTTGACTTTGCTAGTTATCTTGTCTTTCAAATTTCATAACTTAGGAAAACCAACCAACCAAACCCCCCATTTACTTGCTTTTATATGTGTATATATATATTTACTTCTAGCATAATAGCAATCTTTTATGTTTAAATGCTTAAGAAAATCCCTCTGCTTCGTGGACGACCCCAACTTGCCGCTCCCTACTACTTGTAGATAGTAAGAATTTAGGACTTATAAATTTAACTTTAAGAGGTACAGAAATGACCTCCCAAATTTTGGCGCCACTGCCAGGGAAGAGGCGTTTATTTTTAAGTGTTTAGGTGTATTTGGTTGCATATTAACTAGTTGTTTTTATTTTCCACTCCTTGGTGGTTGTTTTTGTTTGGAGTAGGTATTGCTTGAGTTCTTGGTGAATTTTTATCGAAAATCCTTGCAATATGATTCTGGACTTTTGAAAATAAATAAATAAATAGAGTGTCTCAACTTGAGGGAACTCATGATGAGAAGAGAGGCTCAACAAGCAAGGTTTTGTAGGATGTGTTATTCTGACCATCCTACAGAATCTTTCTATTTGTTGTGGGAAGAGCACTATGAGGGGGAAAGAAGCATTGGTTTCCAAAACCAAGGATATTAGGAAGAGTGCTACCAAGAGGTAGGAGATGTTGGTTTTCAAGGGCAAGGATCTCAAGAATGGTATCCATACCACAATTCTTACAATCTGGAATGGAGTGGTAATCCGGATTGGTGGTATAAGAATGAGCTAGAAAACCAAAAATACGAGAAAAATAGTTGGTCATCACCACCTTATACCATACCTCTAAACCAAGCCCAACAAGGAAGTTCAAGTTTGACACGTGATGAAGTCATGAATACAATAGCAAACTTGAACAACTTTACTAGTGAGAAGTCGGACACTCAGCTCTCCTCTAGTGTTGAGGCTGTTGAGGGGTATGCGAGGAGTATATTAGAAGCGTTGGCCCAAATGGAAGCTCTTGATTCCAAAAAATACACCATCCTATATTGAACTCGAGGATTACGTAAGTGAGGTCACCATGGAAAATGAGCTTTAGTTCGAAGGGGATGAGGAGTTGATTGTTGAGGATGAAAAAATGGAGGAAGAGGTGGTTGTGCTACATTCATTAGCATCATCGCCCCTTCTCCCACCTAGTGAACCAACTCCACTATTTTTGGAAGTTATGAGGAAGACAAGAGAGGAGCCAAAAGACCATCCCAAGCCTCCTAACCACCTAACTCCCTTTAAACCATCTCCACCTCAACAAAACTTTCCTCTTGAAGGTTTTGTACCCCAACCTCTCTACTTTTGGATACTCATGGTGAAGGGGTTCAAGACTTCACCATATGGATAACATTAGGGTCATGCCAATGACCTTAAATATACAGAGCTTTGTCGTGGCTACGACGTAAATAAATTCCGCCTTTATTTTGGTTTTTGTTGTTTAGTTTTTGTTATTTTGTCTTGTTCTTTTTACGGTGTGTTTTTCACTGATTTTGTAGCAAAGTAAAGTGCATTGCATTAGAGGAGATGAAGGAATTAGATCAATGAGCAAGGGAAGAAATCTTGGAAAGTTGGTAAAAAAAATTCTTTCTAAGTGCTGGGATACCCTTTCGCAGCAAGTCGCGATGGATACATCGTGAGTCATGACGAATAGGGGAGCAATAATGAAATACCAGCATTATCTTTTCGCAAGTTGCGATATGGCCATCATGAGTCACGACACATCTATCGCGAGTCGCGACACATCCATCGCGAGTCACGACACATCAATCGTGTGTTGCGACACATCCATCGCGAGTCGGACACATCCATCACGAGTTGCGACACATCCATCGCGAGTCGCGATATGGCCATCGCGAGTCGAGACCGAATCAAAAAAATCTGGAAGAATTAAGCTCATAGACCAAAGGTATCGCGAGTCACGATGTCTTGGTCGCGAGTCACGATGATACATTGTGACTCGTGACTAGTTTTGTCACGAGCTATGATGGAAAAACCAACTTTTCAACTGTGCTTAAACCTTGCAGAATCCTTCCTTCTTCTCCACCAAATAATCCCAGGAACCACCACACCTCCACTCATTCCTACACCATCTTACATATATAGACATATAAAGATTTGTGCATCTTTAAAGTATCTTTGTTGATTGTAGTATAATGATGCTTGGATATGTGTCGATATATGTTGGATATTTTTATTGGACAATGTTATAGTGGTGATTGTATGATGGATTGGTTGTTATTTGAGAATACTATGGTCATTAACTCTTGATTCTAAACCTAGTATTACAAATCCTTATGTACTTGTGAGTTTGATGTTGTTCTCTGTGGTATTAGTCTTGATCAAACAGTGCCAAGGAGACAACGTTTTGCTCAAGGGGTGAGTTCTTCTACGGTACTTTTGCTCCCCCTTCTAGCTCCGAAATCAATTTTGGGACCGATTCTATAGAATTACATTGGATTGTACCGTATCACCGGCGACTATGCGGAGAAAAGGGTGTCAATCTACCTCTTACCCTGAGTTTTATTGTTCTTGCCTTACATGTTTACATTTTTTTTAATGAAAACACCCGGGGGTGAGGGATATTTTATTATGGGTTCCCCAAGCCTTGATACCCAATTGATCGAATATACAGATAGAGTAGGTTTGTGAGAGTAAGAGATGAAACAACAGGGTTGCCTCCAAGAGTCCTAAAAGTGTTTGCTAAATAGTGAATACAGCTATCCAAAGTAGGTGGATAGGTGTCGAAGTTGCGATCCAAAACAAGAGGATCTCCACCCCTCGTGTTAATCCTCTGTAATGGCCAGGCAACTTCAATCACAAAATGAGAGAAATACCCATGAGTATGCTAAGCATTGTAATACATTCGATCTGAGAATATCAGTGAAGGACAGGTACATCACTCCCTATCATCTGAGCAACAGCAATCTGAGCAGACAAAAGCCTCACCATTGTTGTGCCGGAAGTCCCTAGGTCTGCAAAAATCAACAATAGTATTCAGCAGAATCAATTCCTAAAACCGAGAAGTCTTAGAAACTCGAATATGAGATACACATCCTCTATCCATCGCTATAAGACCCTGAATTTCTGATGTAACATTAGTCATATCCAGACTTTGGTTCAGCTCGAAATGATGTTTAGCTATGGCATGAGCTACAGAGTTACACTCCCTATATGTGTGCATCAGTTTAGCATTACCAAGTAAAGATTTTGCTTTATAGACCAAATAAAAAACATGCCACTGTGCCTCATAAGGATTATGAATCATATCTACAGCAAGCTTACAATCTGATTCCACAATAATATTGTACTCTAGATGATCAAAAGAATAACAAGCATGCAATATTGCTTCAATTTCAGCATGTAGGGGAGATGCAGATGTAGCACTTGCCGAACTAATTCTAATAGGTAAGCCAAAACTATTCCTAGCTATAAGACCCACAGAGGCTTTGTTAGGACACCAAGCTGCATCTACATTGATTTTTATGACTCCATGTTTAGGCCTTTCCCAAAAAACTGTCCTTAAGTTAGGTTTAGGGGGAGGCCTTAGCAAAGGAATGAGATGCTGAAAAGATGGTGGTACTGAGTCAGTAGATAATATCGTCGGAGGACAAACATTAAGTGTCAATTTAATCAAATCATCCACCTCAGTACAGATAAAATTCATGGAAAAAGGCTTGTGGTCATACAGATAGTTATTTCTAGCTTTCCATAGACTCCAGCACACCACAGATGGGAGAATCATGCAATATATCTGATAAAACTTAGGTAGGTCTTGACAGTTCCAAAACAGATAAAATCTTTGAGGTATGGAATGTAGAGTATTTAGATTAAAATGTATAGAAGGAGTCAGTTTCAACCAGACTGAATGGGCCAGGGGACAAGAGATAAAGTAATGTTGGATAGAATCAGATTGACAACATGCAGGGCACTTGGAAGCTAGGCTAAAACCGCATGTAATAAGAACATCATCAAAGGGGAGAAAAGCATGTAGTAGTTTCCAGATGAAGATCGAGATCTTTTTCAGTAACAGTGGATTCCATAAAAACTTAGAGACAGGAGAATTACCTCTTGATTGAACTAGAGATCTATAGGCCGACTTAAATGTAAATTTACCCGAAGGTTCTGGCTTCCAGATGATTCTGTCCTCCCTAGCATATGTAAGTACTGCACCCTGGAGAAAATGAACCGTATCATGTTCAAGAAAAGGTGCAATTTGATTCAGAATAGAATTTCTGTTGGCTATGAAATCTGCCACAGAGATGTCATCCATTGTAGAGGCAATATTATCAGGAATTTTAGAAAGCAGAGGTCCCTGAGGACACCAGTTGGCATTCAGAAAATTACACTTTCCATTTCCATGTATAATTGAAGAATTGTTGACAGCAAAATCATTAATGTAACAAATTCTCCTCCAAGTAACTGATTTCCTGTATGATGGTGGAAGAGACCATAGAAGTTTAGACCACAATGAAGTTCCCAATTGGTTCTTCCACCATAGTTTGGCCGAACAAGAATCTTTTTTTTTTAATTAAACCATCCTAAGATGGGGGAAGATTATATTAGGCCTTCCCAAGCCGTAAAAATTACAAAACGAAAAGTAAAGAAAAGGGGAAGCCATTGGCTTAGTTGATATGTACATTTGTGAACCATAGGCTCATTGAAGCAACATTCGTTGCATCCAAAAATGAGAAAAGAGTAGGCTAAGTGTTAGAGAATTACAAGAAAACTCTTAGTTTAAATGGAGGTCATCGAACTTATTTGTGGATCGAAAAGACGAAACACAGGTCAGTCAAAATCGCCCCAACTAAACTAAGAAGCTCCTCCCCTACATAGCTAAACAGTAAAGAAGAAAGCTTCAAGATCACATCTAGAAAATCATCTATATAAACAGGAGCAGCAATCAGCCATTTGGTAGCATCCCTAAGGCATCAAGCAGAATGCTTAATACTGTAGGAAATTCAGAGACTTGTGTAGTGAGCAGGCAGGTATTCATAGGGCCAGCAACATCATCAAAACCTGTAAACAAGAGTGGAAATAAGTAGCATTCGGACTAATTAACAACCCTTAGAGAGGGGGTGCCAATTTGATCTAATCTAAGTAAACCCTGGACAGTGTTGGTAAGCTCAGATATGTTTCTAAAAGATGAGTCACATTGTAGTTGCAAACAGTTTGTAGCAAGGGTATGGGCCACCCTGTTTGCCTGTCTATATATGTGTACAAGTTTGATGTCTTTCAATGATTGATGAATCTCATCAGCTAAGCAAAAACAGTTCCAATGACATCTGGATGGATCATTAGCAAAAAGAACTGCTAGAAGACAATCAGATTCCATGTACAGAGGAGCAGGCAAATCATATGAAATCTGTATAGCAAACTTAATAGCCTTCAATTCAGCTTCCAAGGGGGAGAAAGCATTAGAGATTAAAGTGTAGGCTCCTCTGAAAGCACCTCTGCTATCTCTGATAATCACTCCAATCCCACACATATTAGTGTTGCATGACCATGAATCATCAACATTAAGCTTAAGACCAGATGTTGGCCTTTTCCAAGCAATTTTCCAGATTTTAGGCTTTGGTGAAATTTTGAGTAGGGGTAGAAAAGAGTGATCTGCAATACTAACATCTAGTGGAGATGCTATATAAACCGGTTTTGCACAGAAGGAGATGAAAATCTGGTCTTTAATCATTGAAGCACTAGAGTGGAGGAAGGCTTGACTGAATCAAATAGAAATCTATTTCTCATCTTCCAAAGGTTCCAGAAAGTAAAAATAGCAGCAGTCCGGATCATGATCGAATGTAAAGAAGATAATGCAGGCATAGTTAAATAGTATGAGATTCTCTCCCAAACAGATGGAAAGGTCCTATCTCGAATACCCATGAACTGATGAATAATTTTCCATACAGATAGAGAGAAATCACATGAGTTAAAAAAGTGCTCTAAGGAGTCATCATGTTTGTTGCACATACAGCATTTAGAGGCCAAACAAAACCTCAGTTTCCTGAGGATGTTATCAAAAGGCAACAAGGAGTTTATCACTTTCCACATAAATACAGAGATTTTTTTTCTCTATTCTGGAGTTCCAAAGATGTTTAGAGGAGGATATGTTACCTGAATGGTTGCAGAGCAAATTGTAAGTATCTTTAAAGGAGAAACTCCCAGAAATACCTGGTTTCCAGATTAATCTATCAGCTCTGTGTGGTAAAATTCTGGACTCCTGCAAAAGAGTAATAATATGAGTAGGCAGGAATGGCTCTAGTTTTGTGATGAAAACGTCTTTGTTAGCTATGAAAGCAGAGACTGTACAGTCTTCAGCTATATCCACCCTATTCTGATCACAAAATTCTATCAGTAAACCTACATCAAGCCAGTTTGATGTCCAAAAATTACAATCTCCCCTTCCTATAATGACTTTAGAATTAGCCTCAGCCCAGGAGTTTACTGAGCAGATTCTCTTCCAGTTTGGAGAGGTCCTATGAGATTGAGGGAGGGCTGCCAATAGATGAGTCCAGGGGGCCTCAGCCATTTGATACTTCCACCATAATTTAACCGAGCATGTTTTGATTATGGTATGTATAGACCTGAAGCCTAATCCATTTTGATCCGTGGGGAGACACAGATCAGACCACTTTTTCCAGGATCTTTTTGGCTTTAAATCCTCCCCCAGAAAAACTTGCTCATTTTTTTTTCAATGGTGAGATGATCAGTTTTTTTGGTTTAATGACCTGCCAAATGTGTTGTGGTATAGCATATATACATGAGTCAATCAGAGTAATTTTACCACCCATAGATATCCATCTATTTTTCCAATTACCTATCTTATTATCAATTAGTTCAAAGAGTGGTTGGAAATAGATCTTTTTTGAAGCACCAGTGAAGATTGGAACTCCCAGGTAGGTAAATGGAAAGGAGCCAAGTTTCATTCCCAAAATCCTTTTAATGTGGTTCACTCTTGCCGAACAAGAATCAACAATGGCTTTTACCGATCTAAAACCCAATCCATCCATGTTAGTAGGTATTGCAATGTTTTCCCATTTTTTTCCAAATCTTATTCTGTTTTCCTTCAGTCTTTCCCCAAAAAAATTGAGCCAATTTTTTCTCAAATGTTTTAATTATACCTTTTGGGGGATTGGTAACCATCCATGTATGCTGAGGAATTGAGTACAGAACTGATTTAATGAGGATCATTTTCCCCCCTGAGCTTAACCAGTTGTTTTTCCAATTTTGTAGCTTAGCATCTACATTGCCTTACATGTTTACATTGAGGGAAATGTAATGTTTTAAGTACGGGGAGGGGTTGGAGGTCTCAATGCATGCTAGCTTGATTTGGAATGATTTTTTCTACTTTTGATTGGAAAAACATGAGAAAAAGGAAGAAAAAATTGAAATTTTGAAAAAATATTAAAAAGAAAAAAAATTAAAAAGAAAACCAGCTAAGTTGAAAACCCGAGATGGAAACTTAGGGAAAATTGGGGGCTCGGATAGGTTGAAACCCCAAAAAGGCAACTTAGGAAAAAAATGAGAGGCTAAATGTGCGAAAAAAGGTGAGATGTGAGCCAAAGAAACATGAAGTGTGGCTAGGATGAAAACCCGAAAGGGCTCTCAGGCAAAATGAGAGAAATAGAGAAAAGAGGAAAATGCTATGATTTCACTCATTTGCCAGCGTTGGAGTCATAAGGTTTCGGTTGTCATATGGATAGATCAGGTAGCTCACCATCTTGAGACCTCTTGAGATTGGGTAACTTAGCGGGTTGAAAAATGAAGTATGGTTATGAAATTCTTGATTCTTTTAGACTTCGTTTTGGTTGATATATTGGCATGGGGTGAAGTATGTGTTTGAACCTCCTATATGGTTTTGACTTCATTTTGTGTCATTGGATTTTGGTTGATATATTGGTATGAAGTGAAGTATGTGCTCGAAACTTTCCTATGGTTTTTACTTCATTTTGTGTCATTGGTTGTTACATGTTTTCAAAGCTTGAGAAGGAGTTTATATGTTCCACCCTGAGAGGTATGGTTGTCCCAATGGACTACTCTTCGGGGGTTAGCAATCTAGTATCCGATAAGGGATTGAGATTGGGAAATATGAAATCGCATAATTCACATTGTTTGATTCAAGAATTTCTACTGGTTGCAATTAGATCTATCTTTCCAACTCACGTCAGAAAGTGCATTACCCGGCTGTGTCGCTTCTTCAAGGAAATTTGTTGTAAGGAGATTAGGCATCAGAGATGTATTTTCCTCGTTCTTTCTTTGACATCATGGTACACTTTTTGGTACACGTTGTACGTGAGATATTGATATGTGGTTCTGTTTATCTTCGATGGATGTATTATTTTGAGAGATATATGAAGATATTATAGGGTTATTTTAAAAATCTATATCACCTGGATGCTAGTATTGTGCAGAGGTATGTGACTGAGGAGGCTGTAGATACTGTACTGAACTGATGAAGGTTGAGGAGTCGGTGGGTGTACCAAAACGGTTCCATGCAGATAGAGTGAGCGGAAAAGGTTTGCAAAAAGGAACTACTAGGTTATTAACACCCGATAAGTTGATGAAAGCACATTTATATGTCCTGCGAAACTCAGATGTTTTTAGCTCGTACGTGGATATGCACATGGCCTCTATCAAGGAGTGGCACCGCTGTTGGTTGGAGAATCAAGCACTTCGTGAACACAAGCGCACTTTCATTGATTGGTTACGCATTTTAGTGGTCAAAGACAGTCATGGTGACACCTTTAATTGTTTAGCCTTCATGCCCTCTCCAATTTCAATTTCTTTCACGGGCTATGACATGAAGGGGTTTACCTTCTCAACCCTAGAATGGGACACACAAAACGCTACAAAAATTAGTGATGTCAGTGTAGTTGCGGAAGCTTTACATGTAAGCATCACGAAGGATAAGAATCCCATGTATGGGAAAATGTATTACTATAGTGTGATTGAGGAAATAGGGGAACTGGTCTACACAAGTTTCAGGGTACTGGGAGGTCATCGTCGTACCTCTCAAAAACACAATTTATAAGCCCTAATGCTTCCTATATATAATTAAGTAGATAATGGCAAGTCGGGGTCATCAATGAAGAAAAGATATTTTTTCAAGTGTTGAAACATATAGAGCGGAAAACATACTAGGCACAGACATATATAGATACATATAAAAGCATGTAAAATGGGGGTTTTGGTTGGATTTCGGTCCTAAGTTATGAAAAGGAAAGACAAGTTTACTAATGAGCAAATTAAATATGAAAAGCATGCGACAACAACTAAAAGGTGATTAAACCAACAATTAACGGAACCTTAGGCGCAATTGACTTCCACTTCCAAGCCTCTTATCCATCATTGAACATGCAACCTATTTACTACTTTCACTACTTATTGTCAAGATAAATCTTCTATCCTTCTTAGACAGTAGTTTCCAAGAGTGAATTCAGCGTCTCTTGTCAAACCTCACCAATGAATCCCGTAGTCAAAACACGACTAAAAGTATCCCTATGATGGTGTTGAACAAGAATCAACAGGCTTGGCAACACTTATAAACACTACGCTGTGTCTAAGCATTTAACCAATTTATGCAATTACACAAGATTAATCAAGAACAATCGACGTTCAGAGACTTCTCCCATTTGCTACCTAAAACAAACATGACAACGAGTTCAACGTCATCACATTTATCTAGCAATTATCAACCCATCAACACCATTAGAAGTTCTAATTCATGCTCTTGGATTTTGTATCAAGAAAAGGAAAAATTAGCTACTTTTCCCACACCTAAAAGGCAATCATACAAGTAATTAATATAATCAAACTTCCAACACCATTAATGATATCAATTATCAACATTCAATGCTCTATAAATGCACAAAAGCAAGAGTATTAAATAGGCTACAAAGTGTTCTTAAGACATGGGCTTGGAAGCCTTAGTCAATTGCAACCAAGAACTAATAGCTAATACAAATCATACTAACATCCATAGACAAATCAATAGAGAAATAACGAGAGAAAAGATGGAAAAGATTGAGAACCTAGGGTTTAGAGCAAGGATTTTTGGCCAAGAGAGGAGGAATGAAGATAGGATAAGGTTTGGGGTACTTGTAGTACAAAAGTAATTTCAAAGGGGAGTCAAGGCACGTCAGTGCGCTGGTCATGCGTTGACCCGCACAGGTGCGTGCGTGGATGACTGGGGCAGGGGCATCGTGGTGCGAACTAGATCGCGAGCGGGTGAGGATGAGCACACTATGATGCGGCTAGCCTTGAGACACTTGATGTGAGGTCTGACCAAGATGGAGTAGAGCCACGTGTGGGCATAGTGCAGGTCTCGTGGTCATGAGGCTAAGACCGAGGCTAAGCTCGAGGCTTGGCGCGAGGTAGCACGTGAGGCAGTGGCACAAAACTCTAGGGCTGGCACGCGTGGCCATGAGCGCTCATGCCACGGCCAATTTTGAGTGCGGGTGCACGATAGAGACCTTAGAGGCTGCTCCACGGCCAATTTCTAGTGCAGACACGTGGTTATAGGCGTTGCCTGCTCACCCGGTTCTATATCACCCAGTCGATCTCTGCATCGGTCTGTTAACCTTCGTTCTTCAATTTTTTGTACTTTTCTTTTACCACATTTTTGCTCGTGACCTTCAACATTCTACCATCCTTGCGAATGACCTTCACTAAACTAATCCAAAATGCTTATGAGTAATCTATAATCTAAGATTACAACAAACAAATCTTGATACTCATAAGGACTAAAAATCCATTAAACTATAAATAAGTTACCAAATGAAGGATTCAGATATGAAAATCGAAAACGGTCGTCTAAACCCCTTATGATATAAACCTACCTAAATCTAGCAATCTTCCAACAAAAAGATGAGAAAATATATGTTAAATGCTATGGAAAATACATGCATTTGACGTCTTATCAAACCTCCCCGCACTTAAACATTTACTCGTCCTTGAGTAAAGAAGAACAAGCAAAGATACAAGCGTAAACTAGCATGCCAAAGCTTTTCCAAAACATTCAACATCATATTCCTAGACTACGCTAACCCCCAAGACATAAGAATCTCTCACACTCTCATATCCCCAAAGTTTAAACTAATCTAAACAACCATCATGCCAATCAAATGTGAGGTAAAAATACAAGTGTAGCACTAGTTTATTCTACCCAAGAAACCACCAAATAGACAAATCAAGAGAAGCATAAAAATTTTCAATTTCTCTCTTTTTCTCTCATTTTTCCTAGGAGCCCTCTCGGGTTTTCATCCTAGCTTCAAACAAAAAACAATTTCCAAGCTCACCCTCACCTTTTTCCACATCATTTGGCCTCCCATTTTTGCATAGGTTTCCCTTTCAGGTTTTCAACCTATCCCGGCCTCCGACTTTTGCCTAAGTTTCCCTCTCAGGTTTTTAACTTAGGGGGATTCTTTTTATTATTCTTTTTTTTTACATTAAAAAGGGCGAACGACTTGAGAGACCCTTACACTCCCTCCATCTTCCCTTCTTAGCCCCCTATCTTTTTTTGAACACTTTTAGCCCCTCAACTAACAAAACTGCTAAATAGTAACCCTTCCATCTGGTCAAAATGTTAACTTCAGTCAAAAGCATTAAATGTAAGGGCAAATTAGTAATTTTACATTTTCCTTTTTCTTTTCTTTTTTCTTATTTTCTAATTTTTATTTTATCTTTATCTTTTTCCATTTTTCATTTTCTTTATTTATTTTTCCTTTTCTTTCTATTTTTCCTTTTCCCAAACCCTTTTCCTCACTAAGATTCTCCTTCTCAACCCATTCTCCGCTGCCTGCCGCCACCTCACTGCCACCTCACCATCGCCTACCAAACAACATGCAAATAAAAATGCAAGCAAACCGAAAAACAAAAGCAAAAACTAATGTCAACCTCTCATAAGCAAAAAATATTGACACGTTTCCTAAACCTCAAAATATGTGCATTGAAATTGAAGGAATGACTAAAATTCCCGACTCCAGCACCTCCAGCCGGAGGAATTCGCTGTGCTCTACCACCTTCATTCATACTCTGAAACACTGTTATCAATGTTACTTCAAGTCACCGGAAAAAACCTCAACCCGCCTCCCATCTCCGACGTAAGTCTGTGGTTCACATATCTGTGCTCCACCACAGTTGTGTGCTTCAAAAATCTACTTTCCAGTGTAGTATTGTGCTCCACTCACTCTGGAACCGCTTGAGCAAGAAGAACCACCTCTCAAATAAATAGTAGTTACACCGGCTGTTTCAGAGCCGCGAAAGAAGAAGAAGATATGAACCGTCAGAGATGGTGTGTAGGCGGAGGTGAAGGCAGCTTAGATCTACCACAACTCAAATTCACTGGTGGGTCGACGCGATGGACAATGATAATCCGACGACTTGACCAGACGGCCGTGAGGTAGCGACAGATGTAGGAGAAATAAGCTGAGGGGGAGAAGCACGACGGGGAAAGGGGAGAGGGTTAGTTAAAAGGGAAAATAAATAAAGAAAATGGAGAAAGTGAAAGAAAAAGGGAAAGGGTAAAAGAAAAAAGAATTAAATTACTAATTTGCCCTTAAATTTGACTTTTTTAATGAATTTAACGGTTTGACCAGATGAAAGGTTTAGCAGTTTTGTTAGTTGAGGGATCAAAAGTGTTCAAATAAAAATATAAGAGGCTAAAAGGGGAAGATGGAGGGAGTTCAGAGGCCCCCCAAGTCGCTCTATTAAAAATGCCCATAAAAAGGCTATTTATTACAATTAAACCACTCATAATGAGTATCATCTTATTCCCCTAACTTCCCCACACTTAATGTTTGCATTGTCCTCAATGCAAGTTAACATTCTAGGACACATGTTAAGGAGAGAACATGAGAGAATACCCACAATGAGAAATGAACACTAAATCATATCCTTGGTGGCACAATCATCAGAACTAACAAACAATTTACCACCACCATAACATAATCTACCCACAACCTCTCATTAAGAAAGTCCAATCACTATCATTCATAACAACTCAAGTAAAACATTGAAATCACCATGAAGGGAGAAGTACCTCATTGGTTTCGAGTTGTCTTTGCAGTTAAGGAGGGTCGGGTGGCATTTGGGGGTTGTAAGGAAGTGATGGTTGATTTGGAGATGTAGGAATGTTGGAGTTTTGTGGATCATGCACGTCTACATGGTCAATGAGTTGGGGTTTGCTCTGATCTCCTTAGTTGGAGATTCTAGCAACCATAGACCATGCACGTCTACACGTTCCATAAGTTTGACTTGTCATACCCCATTTGCTCACTTTTTCTCTTGGCCACTTTCTCTAAAACCTAGTATTCCCTACAAAACAACCATGCACACCAAGCATAATATTGTTCCAAAATAAAATAAAATAAGCAATTTAACACAATCACACACTTTTTTCTTCTTTTTTTCGAACTAAAAATCACAACTATATACATGAACACACATGAGCATTCAAATTCCCTCCCCACACTTAGAATATGCAATGTCCTTCATGCATATAAATGATCCAAAGCAAAAGTAGGGAAGAGGAACATGAAATACTCACTATTAGGAACTTGAAGGTCCTATGCCACCATCTCGGCTCGCACATCTCCGTGATCTTTCCACCTCACGTCTCCTCCGCCTCTCCACAAAATCTAGTGGTGGTTCATTTCCGAAAGAAAATGATAGCATTGAAAGAATTTTATCCATGTTGTCTTTCATGATCTCACAAGCGTCTTCGACAAGATGCTCGAGGTTCTCCATCTGTTGCCCCAAACCTCAAAACCCAATGGTCATATTCTCTTGGATGGTTTGAAAGTATTCATGGAGTTGAGCCAATGAACCTGGTGGTGTAACTTGTGGCGGTGTGGCAATGCAGTTTCCTTGAGGTAAATCATTAAAGTTTGTGTCCCGATGGGGGCGGTAATCCAAAGATCTCACCATAGGATCCCCTAGGCAGTCCGATGGAAGAAACATATAGGGATCTCCTTCATGAATAAGCCAAATGAACCTTGCAGGATCCACGGTGGGTTTCAACATTTTTGCCTTCAAAAAATAGTTGACGGTGTATAAGCTATCCTCGAGATTGGTACTAAGTGGTACCAAGCTCGATGGAGGGGAATATGAAGATGATGTGTTAATAGTGTGACGATTCCCCCAAGGAAAATGCGTCCCGCCATCTTACTCGACATTCCGATGCAACCAACAATCCATATATCAACCCAGTTAGGGGCCCCCATGTCTGCACAACATACATGCCCGAAGGTACTTCAAATCCCATCTAGAACACTTATTTAATTTCCCTTGACAAAAAAGTGTAGTACTTAGAAGACGGTGGACATCCAGGTGGATAATTGAAGAAGCCTTGGTGTGGTGATCTCTCCTCTCTCCCGTGAGGCATTGGATGTAGGATTCCCCTACCCTAAATACCTCTTCTTGATCGTTGCCTGGTATGTAGTCCCTCCTGAATTCCATTATTATATCATCATATGAAGCTTTCCTCTTCTGATCATTTAAGTAGAATGAGATATCATGGGTATCTTATTCACCGTGTAAAGGAATTTAAGTTTCCATGATCTATAAGTAGGGGCACTGACCTTCGCGAAGCCATGTAGGTTACCTTTTACCAACATATTCTCGACCCCTCCAACAAACCCAATCTAGTCAAGACATCCCTATCCGCAAACCAAGTGAACATTATGGCTCTATTGTTGTCCAACCTCCTCCACCTTTCGGCATAATTCCCTCTTATCTTTGCCAAACCATGAAAGGGAACAGATTCATCATAGACCATTGGAGGTGGTGGGCTAGAAGAACTACCTTCCTCCATTCTTCTCTTTTTAGGGGCCATAAGAAGAATTAACTCAACTTACCAGCCCACTACAACAATGAAGCACCACAACAACAATTCACAAATATTTTACCCCAATTAGTACCACAACAACAATGCACAAAAGTTACCACCACAAGAACCAACAAAGTGATTTTTTTTACCACAATCTCCACACAATTCACTACATTGCTACCATAATATCCATAGAAATCTCCACAATGAGGAAAAACACTACCACCATAAAAATTATATCCCCAACATCAATCAATAGCTCATGACCATCTTGAAGCACAACAATCTCATCAAGCTCATCAAAACACACAAGAGGGAAAATTGAAAAGAATTACCCAAAATGGTGTTTTGGAATTTCCGGGTTGATGAGGTGCTCCAATATGGTGTACAAGCCTCCACTAACCCTCAAGTGCCAAGAAATATCACCTTTTGCTCGTAATTCTCCGAATTGAAGAACCCAAAAATTGTTGATTTTTTTTGGGTGTTCTTGAAGAGAAATCTTTGCTTTTATTGGTTTGGAGGATGATTTAGGTTTGTTTGTGGTGTGGGAAGTGTTAAGGGATGGTGGAGTGAGGATTTGGATGGTTGTGATGAAAGATTTAAGAAGTTGGAGTTGGAAGGAGAAGAAGTTTTTTGGTCTTGGAGGAGTAAGATAGTGTTTTGGAGAGGATAAGGAATGAGACAGGGAGAAAATTCTGCACAAGTAAGGAAAAAAGAGGAGAACAAAGGTGGGGTAGGGAAGGGGATTAAAAAAATAAAAGAAAGAAGGGGCAGCTAGCCGCGCGGCCCGCGCATTGCTCGTTGCACGGCCAGGTGAGGCGCTCGGGAGTGGAGCATGGTGCACAGCTACGTGGCAGCATGCGCGGGGTACTCGATACAAAACTAAGGATGATTTCCCCATGTCATCCGAGGCGTGCAGGCATGTGAGTGCAGGCACGGCCATGCAGCATTTAGCACTAGTTCGTGCCCAGCGCGTAGCTGTGCAAGTTCAGGCGTGCCTGCGCATTCTCGGACTAAGGGCCATTTTCCTTCACTTTTTGGAGTGCGCGGGCTGCACGACACTGTTTCTTTACCCAAGTTTTGGTGAATCTCATCGTTCCTCTGCCCATTTCCTTTCCTATTACTAACAAAATCCAAAATAACAACCAAAGCATAACATTTCTCCAAATTCCTTCTTATTAATCATCTTTATGTGCTACACCTTTGTCTTCTCCTTATAGATCCTAGCATTCTCAAAGGACTCCCTTCGGATTTCATCTAGTTCTTGGAATTAGAGTTTCCTATGCAAACTGGCCTCATCTATATCATGGTCGAATTCTTTGACTACCCAATAAGACTTGGGTTCTATTTCCACCGATAGGTGACATGACTTACCAAAGATCAACCGATATGTTGACATACCAATCGGTGTGTTGTAAGCTGTCCTGTATCAACTGAGAACTCCAATCCTTCCGGTTATGATTAACCATTTTTTGAAGGAAGGGCTTGATTTCCCCATTGGAAACTTCGTCTTGGCCATTGGTTTGTAGGTGTAGGTGGTGGATGTCTTATGAGTAACTCCATACTTCTTTAGAAGTGCCTCTATGGTTCGGTTGCAAAAGTGGGTGCCACGATCACTAATCAAGGCTCAGGCGACCCCAAACCTAGAAAAGATGCTATCCTTTAAGAAATCTGCAACCACTTTAGAATCATCAGTTCTAGTGGGTTTTTCTTCAACCCAATTTGACACATGATCAATAGCAAGAAGAATATATGTAAAGCCACAAGAATTAGGAAAAGGTCGCATAAATTTAATGCCCCAAACATAAAAATTTTCACAATACAAAATAGGTATTTGAGGTATTTCATTCCTAGAGGAGATATTTCCTATTCTTTGGAAATTATCACAATATTTGCAAAAGGTATATGTATACTTATTCAATTGAGGCCAATAAAAGCCATTTTCTCAAACTTTCCTAGAGGTTCTATTTGCTCCAAAATGACCGCCATATGCAAATGAATGAGAAAACTCAAGAATTGAATGCACTTGATTATCAGAGATACATCTTCTAACAACTCGATCAGCATAATGTCTCCAAAAAAATAGATCATCCCACATATAATATTTAGCATCGCTTCTTAACCTAACTCTTTGAGCCTTAGAAAAATGAGGAGGGAATTTATCGGAGACAAGAAAGTTCACAATGTCGACATACCACGGTTGGAGATCCCTGATAGAGAACAATTGTTCATCAGGAAACTTCTCCTGTAGTAGCTCCTTTATTGATGAATTTACCTCAACATCTTGGCATGAAGGCAACCGGTTCAAATGATCAGCCACAAGGTTCCAGTGTCTTTCTTGTCTTACACCTCCAACTCAAATTCGCTCAAAAGCTGGATCCGCCTAATCAATCTTGGCTTGGCCTCTTTCTTCATCATCATGTGATGAAGCACTACATGGTCAGTGTACACAATAACTTTTGTACCAAGCAAATAAGATCAAAATTTTTCCAAAGAAAATACCACCGCTAGAAACTCCTTTTCTGTGGTGGAGTAGTTTCTTTGGCCCTCATTGAGAGACATGAATGCATCGTAGATAGTGTGAGGCAATCTCCCCACCCTTAGACCAAGCACTGCTCCGACAGAATAATCACTAGCATCGCACATGATCTTAAATGGCAAAGACCAATCCGGGGGTTGTATGATAGGGGTCAAGACTAACCTTTCTTTAAATGTATTGAAGGCCCATTTACAACCCTCATGCATCACAAATTCCACCTCCTTTTGCAACACTTTTCACAAAGGAGATGCTATCTTTGAAAAGTCCTTGAAGAACCGGTGGTAAAATCCTGGATGCCCAAGAAAAGAGCACACTTCATGCACATTAGTAGGATAAGACAAAGTTTGAATTGTGTCTATCTTTGCCTTGGCTACCTCAATACCCTTATAGGAGATAACATGGCCTAATACAATTCCTTGCTCTACCATAAAATGACACTTCTCAGAATTTTACACAAGATTAGTATCAATGCAACGTTTAAGAACTTGTGCTAAATATGCTCAATAGTTGTCAAAATAATTACCATGAACGATGAAATCATCCACGAATACCTCAACAAATTTTCGATAAATTCTAAGAAATTGGTTACCATACACCTTTGGAAAGTAGCAGGGGTGTTACATAGCCCAAAGGGCATATGCCGGTAAGCAAACATACCAAAGGGGCACGTGAAGGTTGTCTTTTCTTGATCTTCTGGGGCAATGGCCACTTGAAAGTATTCTGAGTACCCATCCAAAAAGCAATAAAATAGATGAATTGATAGCCTCTCGAACATTTGATCAATGAATGGAAACAAAAAGTGATATTTTTGGGTTTCCGCATTTAGCCTCTAATAGTCAATGCAAAAATGCCACCCTTTTTGGACTCGGGTGGGCATCATTTCACCTTTAACATGCTTGACTTACATCACCCCACTCTTCTTGGGTAGATCACACACTTACTATCTGAGATTGGGTAGATCATACCCTCTTAGAGTAACTTGAGGATTTTTACCTTCACCACCTCCATCATAGGTGGGTTCAATCGGCGTTGGAGTTGCCGCATGGGTCTTGCATCTTCCTCCAACAAAATTCGATGCATGCAAGTGGATAGACTTATGCCCTTGATGTTGGCAATAGTCCATCCAATTGCTTCCCTATTCTCTCGCACCACCAACATTAATTTCTCCTCTTGCTCTTGGGTGAGCTTGCTTGAAATGATAACCGGGAGTGTCTCCCTTTCCCTAAGAAATGCATATTTGAGGTTACTTGGAAATGGTTTAAGAAATGCATTCACAAGTGATGGAAGGATTTCGGGCTTCTTGGGTTCCTCTAAGGGTAGAGAATGAGGGTTTGAGAGGGTCGGTCTCATCTCTTCAAGAAAGTTCAAGTCCTCAAAGCTTTCCTTCAAGTTAGTGCTCATAGAATATACATTCTATGCATCATTACTATCACATTTCATAGCAGCTAACAAAGAATCATCACCACTTACTTCAAAAACATCTTGCACAACATGTTTAACAGCATCTAAGGCATGGCAAGCATATTCTTCACTAGGATTCTTCACAAAGTCGTTTATGTTAAACTCAACTTTTATCCCATCAAAATCCATGGTGAGGGTACGATTATGCACATCAATCATCGTCCTTGAAGCTTTCAAAAATAGCCTCCCCAATAATGCTCCATGTCAAGGACATAAAAATCCGCAGGGAATACTAAGGAATCCACCTTAACCAGCACATCCTTAACAATAACCTTAGGGTATTCACTAGAATGATCGGATAATTGGATTACCACCCCGGTTTTGTGCAAAGTGCCTAAGTTGAGGCTTTCATACAAAGACTAAGGAATCATATTTATTGATGCACCTATATCAAGCATGGCTTTTTCAAAATGTGTGTTTCCTATTATGCAAGGGATTGTGAACATGCTGAGATTGCTACACTTAGGGGGTAACTCTCTTTGATACAAGGCGAAAACATGCTCACTTTTCCCATTTTTAACTTATTCTTGGCTCTTTGATCTCTATTCACAACACATAATTCCTTAGGAACTTTAGCATACTAGTAATTTGTTCAATATCATTTAAGAGTGGAATATTTACCTCGCATCTACGAAAAACTTTGTAGATGTCCTTGTTGAACTACTTCATCCTTTTATCTTTCAAGGATTCCGGAATGGTGGTTCCGGCACATATGGAGGGGGTTCCACTACTTTTTCCTTCTTGTACGAAGGGGATGAAGGTTCGGGAATAGAGGTTGATTTTTCAACAATTACCTCCTCTTAATTCTCCTTCCCCTTCCTTGCTTCCTCCTTGGCCGATGTCTCAGCCCCTTCTGCTACCTCTTTTTCAAACACCTCAACTCTTCTAGGCTAATCTTCAACAATTTCACCACCTAGGGGAGTGCCTACCTCTCTACCACTGCTTAAAGAGATAGCACCAGCATTTTGGTGGGGATTCGATTCCGGTCATGAAGGGAGCTTTCCTTTTTCCCATGCCTCTATCCCATTCACGGCTTGTGCTGTTTGGCCCACTTGAGTTTCCAATTTTTTATGCTTTCCTTGGCTTCATCTTGAAATTTTTCACCTTTTTCGCACACAAACTCAACCTATGAATTGCTTACATCACCTCATCTTTTATCAAGCCCGAACTCTCCCCTTGGTCTCGATTGAAGCCTTTGGTATTATTATTGAGGGTGATACGGTTGAGCATTTAGCCTCCTTGAGGATTTCCATACCATTGGGTGATCACGATTACCCGAATTGTAAGACCAGTTTTGGTTGCCTTGATTTCCTTGATAGCTTCGGTACCCTTGGTTGCCTTGATAGCCTTTCCCACATTGATACCCCATGGCACTAACCTCATCAACATAATAATCTTGCAAAGTAGAGCAAGCGTCCTTAGGATGCACCGATGAGCAAATTTCACACGATTTTACATGTGGAACATTCCAGGAGTTGGTCATAAGAAACTTTACCATAGAAGTAAGGGCTGAGACTTGGGTGCTCAAGCTTTCCACTAGTGGAAAGGTCACTAGGGGGCATTGGATTTCTTCTTCTTAAATCGTCCTCGAGCTAAAATTCCTTGACTCCTCAGCTAGCTCCTCATATAACTTCATAGCCTCCTCCGAAGTCTTGTTCCCAAGGGTACCACCACAAGAAATCCTCACTAATCTTTGGTCCTCATCAAGAAAACCATTGTAAAAATAATGAACCAAGTCTCTCCCAAATAACCATGGTAAGGGGAACTCGAGAGAAGTTTCTTGAACCTCTCCCAATAGTAAAAAAATGACTCTTCATGCTATTGGAGGGTATTGCTAATGTTCTTAAAGCAGTGGACCTTAAGGCCGGAAAATACTTGGCAAGACATTTTTTCTTCATGTCAAGCCAAGTTTTAATGCTCTTCGGCAGTAGGTAGTGGAGTCAATCCCTTGCACCATCCCTCAATGTGAATGGGAACACCTTCAATTTCTAGAAGTACTCATCTACTCCATGGGAACCCATAAGACCGTATAAAAAGTGGAACTCAGTGAGATGCTTGTTGGCATTTTCACCTTGCCTACCAAGGAAGATAGGTAGCAAGTTTATAAACTCAGTCTTGAGCTTGAAGTGCTCGTTCAGTCTAACCAAAGGATACTCTATGCACATATGTTGTTGGTCAAGGTTGGGGGCTATAATGTCCCTTAATAGGGCTTGCCCTAAAGGAATCCCCCTTCCTTGGATGGGAGGAGTTCTTCCTTCGAGAGGAGAATGTTAAGGCCCTCCTCCCAGATACTCATCTTCATACTCGTGTTGATGCTCCATAGAAGTAGAGGTATCCACAAAATGGTCACTAGGAGGGGTGTTATTCACACTTTCCAAAGAATGCCTCCTAGCTTGGGAGGTCATCGCCGTACCTCTCAAAGTTAATATTTATAAGCCCTAAATGCTTACTATCTACAGCTAAGTAGATAGTAGCAAGTCGGTGTCATCCACGAAAAAAGGGGATTTTATCAAGAGTTTAAGCACAAAAGGTTTCTATTAGGCTAGGAGTAGATATATATATATATATATAAGCATGTGAAGGGGGGTTTGGTTGTTTGGTGGTCCTAAGTTATGAAAAGAAAAAGACTAGACAACTAGAAAAGTCAAGCAACTATGCTAAATCATCAAACAAAACTAAGAAAAAGGGATTTAAAACTACAAAATATAAAGCCTTGGGGGCAATCGATATCCACTTCCAAACCTAATGTAGATCATTGAACCATTCACCCATTCTATCACAATTGTTACCTATGGGGAATGCCAATAGAAGATCAACATTCTTTCCTTTGTAATAGTAATTTGCAAAGACAAACAATGACCATTTGCAAACCTCATTGATAATCACCCTAGACAAAAAAAATGACCATTTGGGTATTTCATCAAAGGCATTATACACGAAGGACCATAGATTTGACAACAACAAGCCTTCTACCAAAGACATGGCCATTTAACCAAACATAGCATTCATTAGGCTAAACCTAGAACAAACCACATTCAAGGTTCAACCTTTCATTTCATCTATAGGATAAATATGAGAACAATCCACATTAACATACTTATCTAGCCAAAGTTACAACACATTATGCACAAGAAGTTCTAAGTTCATGTTCTTAGATTTTCATGCAAAGGAGTTAAGGAATTCGTCACTTTCCTAACTCCCTAACACTTAATTCATGAAAACACTTCCTATTCTCAAAAAACACATGGCATAAATGAAGTAAAACATAGCATTAAGAACACATGAATGCTAAATAAAAAAGGCCTCGAGAACGTGTGAAACAATCTATTCACTACTTCGACTACTTGTTGTGAAGATAAATCTTCCATCCTTCTTAGATAGTAATTTGCAAGAATGAATTCGACATCTCTTGTCAAACCTCACCAATTACTCCCTTAGTACTAAAAGTATCCCATTGATGGCATTTAGCATGAAGAATCAACAAGCTTGGCAACACTTATAAACACTACACCGTGTCTTAGCATTTAACCAATTCATGCATTTACACAAGATTAGTCAAGAACGATCGACATTCATAGACTTCTCTCATTTTCTACCTAAAACAAACATGACAACGAGTTCGACATCATCATATTCATCTAGCAATTATCAACACACCCACATCATTTAAGAAGCTCTAACTCATGCTCTTGGATTCCACATTAAAAGAGGGAAGAATTAGCTACTTTCTCCCAACCCTAACAAGTAATCATACAATAAATTCATATACTCAAGCTTCCAACAACATGCAATTCACATTCAAAGCTCAATAAATGCACAATAGCAAGAGCACCAAATAGATATGTACATAGTTTTCACTACATAAAATGGAAGTTTCAATCCATTGCTCCCAAGATAAAACTAAGCTAGATAGTTAAAGAACATGATTAACCTACAAAAACTAAGAAAAGAAAGAAAGAAAAACTAGGGTTTGAACCCAGAAAAATGCAAGAAGAAGAGGCTGGATTCGTCTTCTCGAAGAGGAGAGGATAAAGTGAGTATTTATAGTACAAAAAGCAAGAAGAATTCATTGCCATTCATCTATCGTGAATCGCGATGGGCTTGCGATGACCTCGCGACGAACTCTAATTCCAGCACCATTTCTTCTTTCTCCTTATTGTTTCATATCCTTCTCTTCTCTTCACTTCTTCATTTCTTCAAATCTTCAAAAGCTCAAATATAAGTCTTCAAATCTTAAAATCTCAAAGGTATTCTTCAACGTCTTCAAAGTCATAAAAAACATCAAACAAATTACTTTGTCACACAAAATTCTCTAGAAAAGTAATAAGAGCGGAAAAGTCACTTTTAACCCTCCTTAGAAAATTTCAAGGCAAAATGTCACATTTAGAGCGAAAAAGTGCACAAAAGTGAATCCTAAAAGTCCTAATATAACCGTATAAAATTGGCACAGCAAACCTCCCCGCACTTAAACCTTACTCGTCCTCGAGTAAGAAAAGATTTAAGCACACAAAGGAATTCATATGTCCACATCCTAAGTATATTCCCCCAATCAACACCTCACAAAAACTCTCAATATCATAAATCCCAAAATCAAAGCTCAAGTGAGAATTTTTCACACACACAACCCCAATTCCTAAATCTAACCAAGCCTACCACTTATTAATTCACTACCCATAAAAATGTTTCAAAGTCCCGAATTGATATTCCCAAAGTCCAATGACACAAAATGAAGTTAAAACCATATGAAAGGTTCAAGCACATACTTCACTTCATACCAATATATCAACCAAAATTCAATGACACAAAATGAAGTCAAAACCATAGAGAAGGTTTAAACACATACTTCACACAATGCCAATATATCAACCAAAATGAAGTATAAAATAATCAAGAATTTTATACCCATAATTCGTTTTTCAACCCACTAACTTACCCAATCCAAAAAGATCTAAAGATGTTGAGCTAGCCGATCCATCTATATGACAAGCGCAACCTTATGACTCCAACGCCGGCAAATGAGTGAAATCATAGCATTTTTCCTTTTTCTCTCTTTCTCTCATTTTACCTAGGAGTCCTTTCGGGATTTAATCCTAGCCACACATCATGTTTCTTTGGCTCACATCTCACCTTTTTCCACACATTTTGGCCTCTCACTTTTACCTAGGTTGCCCTTTGGGTTTTCGACATATCCGAGCCCCCAATGTTGCCTAAGTTACCCTCTCGGGTTTTCAACTTAGCAGGTTTTCTTTTCTTTCTATCTTGTTTTCAAAATTTTCATTTTTTTTTCTTTCTTTTTCTCATGTTTTTCCAATCAAAAGTAGAAAAAAACATTCCAAGTGAAGCTAGCATCCATGTGAGTCCTCTAACTCCTCCCCGCACTTAAAACATTACATTGCCCTCAATGTAAACATGTAAGGCAAGAATAATAAAACTCAAGGTAAGAGGTAGAGTGATACTCATTTCTTCGCATAGTCGCCGGTGATATGGTGCAATCCAGTGTAATTGTATAAAATCGGTCCCAAAGTTGGTTTCGGAGCCGGAAGGGAGAGCAAAAGTACTAGAGAAGAACTCACCCCTCGAGTAAAACGTTGTCTCCTTGGTGCCGTTTGATCAAGACTAACACCACAAAGAACAACATCAAACTCACAAGTACATAAGGATTTGTAATACTAGGTTTAGCATCAAGAGTTAATAACCATAGTATTATCAAAGAACAACCAATCCATCATGCAATCACCACTTATAAGATTGTCCAATAAAAATATCCAACATATATTGACACATATCCAAGCATCATTATAGAATATAGCAATTAAATACTCAATGATGTAGTCGGCATACTACAATTAACAAAGATACTATAAAGATGCAAGAATTTTCATATATCCATATATGTGAGATGGTGGAGGAATGAGTGGATATGTGGTGGTTCTTGGGAGTATTTGGAGAAAAAGAAAGGACTATGCAGTGTGTAAGCTCAGTTGAAAAGTTGGATTTATCATTGCAACTCGCGATAGCATTGGTCGTGACTTGCGATGCATCGTCTCGAGTCAAGGGCTTTTAGTCTTGAGCACTCGAGATCTCGCGGGACCTGAGGTCCCGAGGGCTTCAACTCGAGTCGAGGGTTTTTGGCCTTGAGGACCCAAAGATTCGAGGGCTCCAGCTTGAGTTGAAGGATGGTAGCCTTGAGAGCCCGAGATCTTGAGGGCTTCAGCAAGAGTCGAGGGATTGTAGCCTTGAGAACACGAGGTCTCGAGGGTATGATGCACTTTAGGGTTCAGCTCGAATCAAGGGCTTGTGGCCTCGAGGACCCAAACTTTTGAGGGCTTACACTATTGAGCTCAGCTCGAGTCGAAGGCTTGTGGACTCGATAACCCGAGGTCTGAGGGCCTTAGCACGAGTCGAGGGATTGCAGCCTCAAGGACCCAAGGTCTCGAGGTGCTCAGCTCAAAGCGAGGGCTTATGGCCTCGAGAACCTCAGGTCTCAAGGGGCTTATACATCGAGAGCTTAGGCTTATTTGAGGAATGATGGTCTCGAAGGATAATGGTTTTTCAGGTACGTCTCGAGCCAAGGACTTTACGGCCTCGAGGTCTCAAGGGGATGATGTCTCGAGGGCTGATCTCAAGAACTAGACTCCAGAGGGTGATGGACTATCAAGTTTTGCTCGATTCGAGGGCTTGCTACCTCGAGGTCTTGAGGGGATGATGTCTCGAGGGTTTGTCTCAAGAACTGGCCTCGAGAGGGTGGTGGATTTTCAAGTTCTGCTCAAGCCAAGTGCTTGCGGCCTCAAGGACCTGAGGTCTCGAGAGATGATGGTCTCGAGACTCATGGCTTTTTGAAAGGCTAGTTTTGCAGCCTCGAGGACCTGAGGTCTCGAGGGCTTCAACTTGAGTCTAAGGATTACAGTCTTGAGAACTTAAGGTCTCAAGGGAATGATGTCTCGAAGATTCAGCTCGATTCGAGGGTATGCAGCCTCAAGGACTAATGGCTTTTTGGATTTGGCTTGACTCGAGGTCTCGAGGGGATGCTTTCTCGAGAACCCATTGGTCACGACTCGCAATGGCTCATCGTGACTCGTGGAAAGTGGTGGCTGGGAGCTGAATTTTTAGCAAAAATCTTCTAATCACATCGCGACTTGCGATGGTCCATCGTGAGGTCGTCGCGACTCGCGATTACAAGACCTCCCAGCAATTAGAAAGAATTCAATCTCTTCTTACCAATATTCCAAGCTTTCTTCCCTTTCTCATGGATCTCATCCTTTCATATCCTCCAATGCAATGCACTTCACTTTCCTACAAAAATCACAGAAAAACACACTGTAAAAAGAACAAGACAAAATAACAAAAACTAAACAATCAAAAACCAATAAAAGACCAAGTTTATTTGCGTCGTCGGAATGACAAAGCTCCGTATATTTAAGGTTGTCACTAAAACCCTAATGTTATCCATATGGTGAAGGCTTGAACCACTTCACCATGAGCATCCAAAAGTAGAGAGGTGGGGGTACAAAACTTTCAAGAGGAAAGTCTTGTTGAGGTGGAGATGGTTTAAACGGAGTTGGGTGGTTAGGAGGCTTGGGGTATTCTTTCGGCTCCTCTCTTATCTCCCTCAAAACTTCCAAAAATGGTGGAGTTGATTCAATAGGTAGGGGTAGGGGTGACGATGCTAATGAATGTAGCACAATCACATCTTTCTCCTTTTTATCATCCTCAACAACCAAATCCTCATCCCCTTTGAACTCAAGATCATTTCCCATGGTGACCTCACTCACCGAATCCTCGAGTTTGATTTGGGATGGCGTATTTTTGGAATCAAGAGCTTCCATTCTTGGAAAATGATTCTAATATACTCCTCACAATGCCCCTCCATAGCCTCAACACTAGAGGAGAGTCGGGTGTCTGATTCTTCACTAGAAAAGTTGTTCGAGTTTGCTATTGTATTCATGACTTCCTCGCATGTCAAACTTGAACTTCCTTGCTGGGCTTGGTTTTAGGGTATGGTATAAGGTGGTGATGGCCAACTATTTTGCTCGTATTGTTGGTTTTCTGGCTCATTCTCATACCACCAATCTGGATTACCACTCCATTCTAGATTGTATGAATTGTGGTATGGACACCATTCTTGAGCTTCTTGCCCTTGAAAACCAACATCGCCTACCTCTTAGTAGCACTCTTCATAATACCCTTGGTTTTGGAAACCAAGGGTTCTTTCCCTTTCATAGTGCTCTTCCCACAACAAATAACAAGAATCGGTAGGATGGTCAGAATGACACATCTTACAAAACCTTGCTTTTTGAGCCTCTCTTCCCATCATGAGTTCCCTCAAGGTGAGACGCTCCATTATTTTATTTTTTAAAATTTTTCAAAAATCTGAAATCATATTGCAAGGATTCTCGATAAAATTTACCAAGAACTCAAGCAATACCTACTCCGAACAAAAACAACCATCAAGGAGTGGAAAATAAAACAACTAGCTAATATGCAACCAAATATACCCAAACACTTAAAAATAAATGCCTCTTCCCCGGCAGCGGCGCCAAAATTTGGGAGGCCGTCGCCATACCTCTCAAAGTTAATATTTATAAGATGCTTACTATCTACAACTAAGTAGATAGCGGCAAGTAGGGGTCGTCTTCGAAGAAGGGGGATTTTCTCAAGCGTTTAAGCACAAAAGGTTGCTATTAGGCTAGGAGTAGATATATATATATACATACATATAAAAGCATGTAAAATGGGGGGTTTGGTTGTTTGGTGGTCCTAAGTTATGAAAGTTAAAAGACAAGACAACTAGAAAAGTTAAGCAACTATGCTAAATCATCAAACAAAACTAAGAAAAAGGGGTTTAAAAGTACAAAAGATAAAGTCTTGGGGGCAATCGATATCCACTTCCAAACCTAATGTAGATCATTAAACCATTCACTCATTCTATCACAATTGTTACCTATGGGGAATGCCAATAAAAGATCAACATTCATTCCTTCTTTATAGTAATTTACAAACACAAACTACGACCATTTACAAACCTTATTGATAATCACCCTAGACAAACAACGTCCATAGGAGTATTTCATCAATGGAATTATACACGACGGGCCATAGATTTGACAACAATAAACCTTCTACCAAAGACATGGTCATTAACCAAACATAGCATTCATTAGGCTAAACCTAGAAAAAACCACATTCAAGGTTCAACCTTTCATTGCATCTATAGGATAAATATGAGAACAAGCCACATTAACATACTTATCTAGCCAGAGTTACAACACATTATGCACAAGAAGTTCTAAGTTCATGTTCTTAGATTTTCATGCAAAGGAGTTAAGGAATTCGTCACTTTCCTAACTCCCTAACACTTAATTCATGAAAACACTTCCTATTCTCAAAAACCTCATGGCATAAATGAAGTAAAACATAGCATTAAGAACACATGAATGCAAAATAACAAAGGCTTCAAGAACGAGTGAAACAATCTATTCACTACTTCGACTACTTGTTGTGAAGATAAATCTTTCATCCTTCTTAGATAGTAGTTTGCAAGAGTGAATTTTAAATCTCTTGTCAAACCTCACCAATTACTCCCTTAGTACTAAAAGTATCCCACTGATGGCATTTAGCACGAAGAATCAACAAGCTTTGCAAAACTTATAAACACTACACCGTGTCTAAGAATTTAACCAATTCATGTATTTACACAAGATTAGTCAAGAACGATCGACATTCATAGACTTCTCTCATTTGCTACCTAAAACAAACATGACAAGAGTTTGACATCATCATATTCATCTAGTAATTATCAACACACCAACATTATTTAAGAAGCTCTAACTCATGCTCTTGGATTCCACATTAAAAGAGGGAAGAATTAGCTACTTTCTCCCAACCCTAACAAGTAATCATACAAGAAATTCATACGCTAAAGCTCCCAACAACATTAATGCCATTAACAATTCACATTCAAAGCTCAATAAATGCACAATAGCAAGATCACCAAATAGATATGTACATGGTTCTTACTACATAGAAATTGGAGCTTCAATCCATTGCTCCCAAGATAAAACTAAGCTAGATAGTTAAAAGACATGATTAGCCTACAAAAACTAAGAAAAGAAAGAAAGAAAAAATAGGGTTTGAACCCAGAAAAACACAAGAAGAAGAGGCTGGATTCATCTACTTGAAGAGGAGATGATAAGGTGAGTATTTATAGTACAAAAAGCAAGAAGAAATTTTGGCCATTCGTCTGTCACGAGTCGCGATGACCTCGCGACAGACTTCAATTCCAGCACTATTTCTTCTTTCTCCTTTTTGTTTCATATCCTCCTCTTCTCTTCACTTCTTCAATTCTTCAAATCTTCAAAAGCTCAAATACAAGTATTCAAATCTTCAAAGGTATTCTTCAAAGTATTCAAACAAATTACCTTGTCACACAAAATTCTCTAGAAAAATAATAAAAGCGTAAAAGTTGCTTTTAACCCTCCTTAGAGAATTTCAAGGCAAAATGTCACAAAAGTGTACAAAAGTGAATCCTATGAGTCCTAATATATCTGTATAAAATGGGCACATCATAGCCCATCTCAAATTCAACTCTAACTCGGGGTTGTAGTGTAGGGGTTCTTGTGAAGAGGATCGCATACAAACCATACACCAAGAACTCGAAAAATATGTATCCAAGCCAAGTGAAAATGGAAAGTCAACTAAGAAAACAAAATAATAGCAAACTAATAAATATTTACAACTAGCACATTGTCACACATAATATGTCCAAACACTTAAAAATAAACGCCTCTTCCGCGGTAGTGGTGCCAAATTTTGGGAGGTCATCGTCGTACCTTTCAAAACTATAATTTAGAAGCCCTAATGCTTCATATATACAATTAAGTAGGTAATGGCAAGTTGGGGTTGTCCACGAAAAACAGGAATTTTTTTCAAGTGTTTAAACATATATATATATAGAGCTAAAAACATACTAGGCATAGACATATGTAGATACATATAAAAGCATGTATAAGGGGGGTTTTGGTTGGTTTTCGGTCCTAAGTTATGAAATGGAAAGACAAGTTAACTAACAAGCAATTTAAATATGCAAAGCATCCAACAACAACTAAAAGGTGATTAAACCAACAATTAACAAAACTGTGGGCGCAATTGACTTCCACTTCCAAGCCTCTTATCCATCATTGAACATGCAACCCATTTACTACTTTCACTAATTGTTGTGAAGATAAATCTTCTATCCTTCTTAGATATTAGTTTGCAAGAGTGAATTCGACATCTGTTGTCAAACCTCACCAATGACTCCCTTAGTCGAAGCACGACTAAAAGTATCCCATTGATGGTGTTAAGAATGAAGAATCAACAAGCTTGGCAACACTTATAAATACTACACCGTGACTAAGAATTTAATCAATTTATGCATTTACACAAGATTAATCAAGAACGATTGACATTCATAGACTTTTCTCATTTTCCATCTAAAACAAACATGGCAACGAGTTCAACATCATCACATTTATCTAGAAATTATGAACCCATCAACACCAGTAGAAGTTCTAATCATGATCTTGGATTTTATATCAAGAAGAGGGAAAACAAGCTACTTTCCCCAAAACCTAACAAACAATCAGAAAAGCAACTCATATACTCAAACTTCTAACACTATACAATAATTTAGGGTTAAATTGACACATACAATAATTTGCCACTTTCTCATATTGCAGGGTTATATTGGCACTTTCATCTTAAAGTTAGGGTTATAAATGTATTTATAAAAACTAGGGCACTAATCAAAAATCATATATTGATTAACTATTTTTTAAAGAAAATTATGTTTTTTTAAAAAAGGTAGGGCAATTGCCCTACCTTGCACTAAGCAAGATCCGCCTCTGGTTTAACTGTTGATTAGTTAAAGTAAAATCATTTCATTGGTGTTTATATATGGAAAGTCAAGTAAGAATTGACTTCTTATTAGTTAAAGTTAAACATTTTCATTCGTGTTTATATATGGAAAGTCGAATAAGGGTTAATCACTGATTAGTTAAAGTCAAACCTTTTTATTAGTGTTTACGTATGAAAGGTCAAGTTATCAGCGTAGACCGTTGATTAGTTAAAGTCAAACATTTTTATTTGTGTTTGTACATGGAAAGTCAAGTAAGGGTTAACCATTGATAAATTAAAGTCAAACCATTTTATTAGTGTTTATATATGGAAAGTCAATTAAGGGTTAATTGTTTATCAGTTAAAGTCAAACCATTTAATAAGTGTTTATATATGGAAAGTCAAATAAGGTTTAACAGTTTATTAGTCAAGGTCAAACTTTTTCATTAGTATTTATGTATGAAAGATCAATTAAGGGTTTACCGGTGATTAATTAAGGTCAAATTTTAATTATTAGTATTTATATTTAGAAAGTTAAATCTTAGTTATTCATACACTAATAGATAAATCAATAAAATTAATAATAACATACAAAGGTGAATGTGAATTAGCGAATGTATAAGTTTGACATTTCATTTAAAATATTTAATATTACTTTTACATTTATATACTCTCTCCGTCTCAGCTATTTTTGCACTTGTCATTATTCATTTAGTCAAACTTTGTTACTTAGAAAAGTAAATTTCAAGTAATTCATAAAATAATATACTATCATATGTGATATCATTAAAATCGTGTTAACATCTATTTTTATAATATTATTTTTTCATCATTTATAAATATGCACAATTAAAGAAATTAATGGTCAAAATTAGTTCTAGTCAATCTGAAAAAGTTAAAATTTACAGAAATAGCTAGGACGGAGGGAGTATATTATTTGAATATGTGGAAGGCCTAAAATATTACTATTTTAGGAAATGGGCCCAAGTAGAAATATGACTCATGTCTGTGAGAGGGATGTGTCATGTTGATCATAAAAATAACAAAGGTCGGTACGCGAGAAAGGCATGTGACGTCGGTCATTCATGTCTGCGAGAGGGACGTGCGACGTCGGTGACAAAAACAAATGACGTCAGTAAGCAAGAAAGGCATGCGACGTCGGTCATTCATATCTGTGAGTGGGACGTACGATATAGGTCACAAAAACAGCCGACGTCAGTAAGCAAGAAAGCGTGTTTGACGTCAGTAAGCGAGAAAGCGAGTTTGACTTCGGTCATTCATGTCTGTGAGTGGGATGTACGATATAGGTCACAAAAACAGCCGACGTCAGTAAGCGAGAAAGCGTGTTTGACGTCAGTAAGCGAGAAAGCGAGTTTGACGTCGGTCATTCATATCTGTGAGTGGGACGTACGATATAGGCCACAAAAACAGCCGATGTCAGTAAGCGAGAAAGCGCGTTTGACGTCAGTAAGCAAGAAAGCAAGTTTGACGTCGGTAAGATATCATCAAGTTTAGCTTTCTCAGAATTCAATCCTTTAATGGTAGCTTATGTTATATCAACCCTCGTCCTTGTCGAACTCTGGTTCATCTCCAGCATCTCATTTTCCTTCCTCAATTGCTCTATTATTATGGATTGCGTCTCCTTCACCTTTCCTCCAACAAATGTTTCTCCTTTTTCAGGTTTTTATTTGTAGCAACCCCTTTCAACCACATGTTGTACCTTTTTTATAGGCGATGTACACGTCTTCATCACTTACAACATTTTTGTTGTCATCACTTGAGGAATATACTTTATGATATGTATGCAACTTTGGAATATCAAGTGAGTCAACCTTAACAATTACCTAATTTTTCAGTAACGTTGGAACATCAAACTTCTCCTGTCTGGCTAGTGTTGGAACATCGAACCTCTTCTTCCCGGCAGATGTTGGAACATAAGATCTCTGCCTAGCAGATACTGGAAAATTCAACAGTATCCGAACCACTGTGAAGTGTCACTTCGAAGGCTACATAATTTCTGGTCGGTTACTCCTCATATTCATCTTCACTCCGTGAGGTGACATATAATTTTCCTTGTTTCTTTCGTGTGTTTTCACATTTAGCTTAGATGTGTCCAAAACCCTAACATTCTCTGCATTGAATCCTGCCAGACTGTTTTGATTCTCCAGCTTGATTTCTTGAGAATTGTTGTGTTGATTGTACCATCTGTGAACCTCGATTGTTCCCATAATCTTGAAAGCAAGGTTTGTTCCCATTATATCTTTCTTGGTAATTCTTCCCTACCACTTTCTTCAGCATTCTTGAGATTTTTTTCATGATAAGAGTAAGTTCTTCATTTCCGTCATCACTTTCCTCATCGTGATTACTTTTTTACGGTGAAGTTTTGAATTCCAGCTCTATTTTTGCTTTGTTCGTTGGATGTTCCAACGTCGTTTCAAAAGTTTGTAGTGATCTCATCAGTTCATCCAACGTTAACGTGGACACATCCCTTGCTTCATCTATTGCTACCACTTTAATAACAAACCTTTGGGATTGTGATCTCCGAGTCTCTTTCACCAGTTTAGACTGCTTGTATATCTTTCCCAGTTGATGTGCCAAATTGGTGACATCTTTGAGTTTGCCATTGAATGCACTATAGTCTCATTTTTTTTCCATCCTAAATTATTCAAACCTTGTGGCCAGGATCTGTAATTTTGAGTCATGTGCGCAACTTGTTCCCCATGCATTGTTTGTAGAATATCCCATGCTTTCTTGTCCTGATAACACGTAGAAAAACGTTTAACCTGATTCTCATATACTGTTGTAAAGATAGCATTTAATGCTCTAGAGTTTGCCAATCCCACCTTTTGTTCTTCAATTTTCCATAGTTCTTTAGACTTTAGCACTGGCTCCTTGGATGGTCCTACACCACTAGCCTCTATGACTGGATGTTTGGTGGATTTTCTAGAGATTACTAGGGATGACAGTGGGGTAGGGGTTTTGGTGGAGGTCTGTCTCGCATCCACCCCAATGGGCAGGTATGGAGGTAGTTTTGGTGGGGGGTGGGGCGAGTATGGGTATGAAAATCATACCCGGCATGGGTAGTAGGTAAGGCAAGTATATTAGTTCACCCGCCCCATCTCCGCCCGCCCCACTAGACCTATTATATACCGCTAATTTAAAATAAAATAAATTATTATTTATCCATATTGCACATATATATCTTACCTATAATATTTTTATGTAAATACATTTGTTAATTTACTATAAAAAGTGGAGTTTAGCTATATTTGGAGATATAAATGGGATGACTATTCTGGGTATGAAGTGGGTAGGGAGACCCAAGTGGGGTGATGGGACGTGCATGAATTTTGTATAATACCGATGTGGCGGGGTGGATTTCAAACTTGTACCCGCCATGGATAATGGGGCGGGTGCGAGTATGAAATTTTAGGTGTGCATGGGTATGGATGTACTATAATATGTTCCCGTCCCTCCATATTGTCATCCCTAGTGATCACTACAATAGACTACCCTGCCTTCATGATCCAGATTCTGGAAAAAATAATTGTTCTTACATATTGAGAAACTTGCAGCTTGAGAAAATTCACCAAACCTCAATGACATGTCTCATCAATGATGATGATTACAATATATATGGTTACAATCTAGCCTAACGGGAATATGATTCGTGTATAAGGAAATTACCATCTATTATGTAACCTATAAGTATACTAATTTTATAAGGTAACTACTATATATATCCTTTCCTACAAGGAAATGTTTTATATCTCCTTATCAAACGTTAAATGAGTTAAACCGAATAAAAGTTTGTAATGGAACTAATTGAGAACATTTCATGATAATTAAGAATCATTTTTAAAATGCACTACAAGAAAGTTGACTTTTTGAGACATATATTTGTGCGAAAATGTGTAAACATCATGTATTTGCTACTCTTATGCAACGTGTCGTTTATTTGCGACATTTTTATGTCATTTCTTAGATATGTCCCTTTTCTAGGTGACACATATGCCACATATTATTTAGTGTCTCAATTTTGCGACATTTTACTTACGTCGCTATACTAAAGTGTCACAATTACACGGTACTATTATATACTTATTGTGAATTTGTGGCACAATTGTGTCACTCCTTTGATGTGTCGTATTTATTGTGACACATATGTGACACTTTCTATGATGTCCTTAAAAAACCAAAGTTAAAAGTTACTTTTTACTTCGGTTGTCAAATAACCGAAATTAATATTCATTTTTAACTTTGGTTCTTGAATAACCAAAGTAAAAAAGTTGACTTTTAACTTCGCTTGTTAAATAACCAAAGTTAATAGTCAACTTTTAACTTCCGTTCTTGAATAACCGAAGTAAAAAAGTTGACTTTTAACTTCGCTTGTTAAATAACCAAAATTAATAGTCAATTTTTAACTTTTGGTTCTTCAATAACCGAAATTAAAGGTTAACTTTTACTTTTAAATTAATCAGGATATTTTAAAAATATGTTCAAACAATAAAGGTAAAGTTTTGGGAAAAATCGTCTTTTCATATGTTTATAGAAAGACTGAGTTTAATTAAAATAATAAATGGTAAAAAGGTCTTAATTGCAATATTAAAAAATTATTATGTGACGCGTAGCAGTTATCCAGTTTATTATCCGATTCATGCAACCCAAAAATTTTATCTTCATTTCTTCTAATTTACACTTTAAGCCTTGATTTTTCCATGACTTGTGGAAAGATCGTTTTTCAAGTGACAAACTCAATAGTAAATAGATAGGATTTTCCGTTAGGTTGAATTATTATTTAATTAATGTTTTGAATTATACAGTTTTTAAAATCCATCCGAATTATTATTACACAATGAATAATTGCTTCTTTTTTTTTACAATAATTAGCATGGCAAATGACAAAGTTTTGGGAAAGACCATCTTTTCATTGGTTTATGAAGATATGAAGTTTAATTACGACAATAAAAAGGTAAAACATTTTAGTTGCAATATTAAAATTTTATTATGCAACGTGCAGTACTTATAAAGTTTATGATCTGATTAATGCAACCCAAAAATTTTATCTTTATTTTTTTCTAATTTACATTCTAAACTTTGATCTTTTCATGACTTATGAGAAGACCATCTTTCAAGAGACGGACTCATTACAAATTGAAATAACTAAAAAAACATTTCATGAAACTACATACATTATCCTAATTAATTATTGGGCAAAATACTGATATGACTCTATATTTTGGAGGTTTGTGCTAATATGACCATGTGAAGTTGAAAAGTGCTATTGTAGCCCTGTGTTTTGCATTAGAAGTGCCGATATAACCCTGTGGCACTATTCCGGCATTGACTTAGTAATTTTCGGCGTTGACCAAAATTAAAAAGACTAAACTACCCCTAGCATTAAAATTACGAAGAGATAGACTAAAATACCCGGAGGTTCTTCTTCCTCTTCACCACTACCACCGCCGCTCCACCTCCACCTCCACCATCACCGTCGCTCCACCTCCACCTCCACCACCGCCGCCGCTCCACCTCCACCTCCACCGCCGCCGCCGCTCCACCTCCACCTCCACCACCACCGCCGCTCCACCACTCCACCGCCGTCCACAACCACCTCCGCCCACCTTCGCTGCCACCGTCGCTCCACCGTCGACAGCTAGAATCTGGCAAAACTGACAAAAAAAATACCTCAATATAAAGCCCCAGCATCAACATAAACAACTACTGCATTTAAGGGGGTAAATTTCAATCTCATAGTAAGATTCCAATAACCAAAATGTATTACTAAGAAATAGAGTTCATTTTCCACACACACGATTTACATAAACAAGCTCAAATTACCAAAATGGCTAGTGATTTTGCTCCACCACTCATTATCAAATTTCAAAAGCTTATTCCCCAGAAGATTCCTCAAGCCCTTCAACCGTTACGGCAAACGCAGGCTCAACCACCACCGCCGCGTAACAAAATCCATCTACAGCTCAAATTTATGCATCCAAATTGAAGGAAAGGAAAAAGTAGATTTCAAATCCACAAAACTTCACCATTGAAATACAAAAATCTATCAGAACTGCAAATTCCCAGATCTCACCTCACATTCAACCTTGGATGAAGAGAGCTGAACCGGGTCGGGTCGAACATACACAAAGGAATGACCCAGGTCGTCTAACGGGTCGGATCCCACACCGCAGTAAAATCCTTCCCCCGATGAGCTCCGTACCGACCACCGCCGTCTCCGGTGAAGCACACATGGCCGCTGCCGTGCACCGCCGCCTTAACTCCTACCACCCCTGACTCTAAGCCATCCCCGCTACCCCTAGCCCTAAGCCCCATCGTCGCTCGGTCGTGCACCGCCACCGCTCAACCGTACACCACCGCCAACCCCAGCCTCACTTCCGACCACCAAACCCTAACATCTGTCCCGGACGACCACCAATCATCCACCTCCTCCACCGACCACCAAACCCTACCCTCTAGAAATTGACGGGGATTTGTAGAGAGTGAAAAAATGGAATCTTCGTCGGAGTGTGAAGGGTGGAGCTAGGGGATTTGCAGAGCTAGGGGTTCAGAAGAGAACAAAGAAGAAAATAAGAGAAGAAAAACAGAGAAGAAAATAGCAGAAGAAAAGAGAAGAAGAAGAAAAGAGCAGAAGAAAAGAGAAGAAAATTTCTGTGGTTAATAAACAATGAGGGCATAATTGTTTTTTAACATTTTTATTTTTATTTTTTTAAAACACATGGGTATAATAGTCATTTCATGTATTTTCGGCCAAATTCATGCCTCCGGGATTATATTAGCACATTTTAGATAAACACAGGGTTACAATAGCACTTTCCAACTTCAAATAGTCATATTAGCTCAAGCTTTCAAAATATAGGGACATATGAGCACTTTACTCTTAATTATTCATATTTACAAGTGTGGACAAGTATGACTTATTACCAGGCCGGATCCTCAGTGACTCCGAAATTCATATTACCCTGTGACCAGCATCAAAACGGCACCGTTCACCTGTATTTTTTGTCTTTTTCTTTTCCACTATTTAGTTCCGAATTTTTCTGTTTCCCTGAATATCCTTGCATTCTCTCATCTTTCTTTGTTTTTTTTCGTCTCCACCAAACTTCTCCATCTCTACGGCTGTTCAATCGAGCACGGCAGTCAAGCACAACGTATATGTTCATAGGCGTGCATCAGAAACCTCGCAGATACATTCAGGAACAATGAAAGGAGTTCTAGTTGAGCATCATTAATAATTATGAAGAAACGGAGTCGACCATCAGATACTTATATAAGGCCCCTTACTCTAAAATCATCCTATTTAACCAATTTTACATGTTCTAATTGACCATCGTACTACTACTAATTAAGTTCATAATTTGTGTACACCATCACAATGATGGGTCAAGAAAGAAGGAAGATTTTCCTATGAAACTCTATAAAGATTGCCATGGAGTCAATATAGATCCATCTCTGCAAACCTCGGATTCCCACCCATCAACTATCGCTCTCCATTTGATAAACAAATCCACTTTACTGTAGGCCTCATTTATGTTCTGTCTGCCTCCGAATCTGATCTCTAGCGGAGGATCGGAAGACTCAGAAGAATAAGTGTAGGAAATAAGGGTAATAATCTGTGTGTTTATTCATGAATTATGATACATTATATAGTAATACAGAATACCTATTCCAGCTAGGGGAAGGTAACAGAATACAATTATATCTACAATTATGGTAGGAATACAAATCCAATTCCAATAACAATAATAATTAACACCAATTCCATAACAACTATAATACTAATTCCGTAACACTCCTCCTCAAGTTGGAGCATGCGGATCAGAGATGCCCAACTTGCCAAGTAAGGAATGAAACTGGTTACGTCCGAGAGCTTTAGTGAACAAATTCGCGGGTTGGTCAACCGTACGAATATGTTGAGTAACAATAGCGCCGGATTGAACAAGATCTCAAACAAAATGACAATCAACTTCAATGTGCTTAGTACGTTCATGAAAAACCGGGTTGGCTGCTATGTGAATGGCAGATTGACTGTCACAAAACAATTTCACAGGAAAAGTGTGCGAAACCCCTAAGTTTTTCAGCAAGGACCGAAGCCATAATAACTCACAGCAGACAATTGTCATAGCACGATACTCTGCTTCAGCAGAAGACCGAGAAATAGTAGGTTGCTTCTTAGTCTTCCAGGAAACTGGAATATCACCAATCATAACAAAATAACCGGATAAGGAACGCCTAGTAATTGGACAGGCGGCTCAATCCGAATCACAATAAGCTGTCAATTGTAGAGTACTGCGAGAAGAAAGAAATAAACCTTGACTAGGATGACTCTTCAGATAGTGCAAAACACGAACCGCAGCTTGCCAGTGAGGAAAACAAGGAGACTTCATGAATTGCGCAAGAGTATGAATTGAATAACTAAGTTCAGGACGAGTAATCGTCAAATAAATCAGGCGCCCAACTAAGCAACGATACTGCTCCGGGTCATGGTAGGCTGGACCTTCAACACGTGCCAAATCATGTTGTTGCTCCATTGGAAAATCAATTGGTTTAGAAGCAGATAAGCCTGTATCGGATAAGATGTCCAAAGCATATTTCCTTTGCGAGAGAACATCCCCTCTGGTCTTCTAGCAATCTCTATGCCCAAAAAATACTTAAGCAAACCAAGATCCTTCATGTGAAAATAAGAACTCAAGTATTTCTTGAACTCAGAGATGAGCGAAGAAGAGCTACCAGCAATGACCAAATCATCCACATAAACCAGAACATGTAAAGAATGTGAACCATGGGAAAAGACAAATAAAGAATAATCTGCCTTACTTTGGACAAAACCAAATGTCCGTAGAGCCTGCGCCAGTTTAGCAAACCAATTCCGAGGAGCTTGACGAAGACCATAAAGGGATTTCTGAAGGCGACAAACCTGACCATGCGGAACCGCATAGCCAGGCGAGGGACACATGAACACTTCTTCATGCAAATCACCATGCAGGAAGGCATTATGAACATCCATCTGATGCAATTCCCAACCACGTATAACAGCAACTGACAGGAACAAGCGAACGGAACTCATCCTCGCGACTGGAGCAAAAGTCTCTGTGTAATCAATTCCTTCAACCTGGCGGTTTCCAAGAACCACGAGACGAGCCTTTTAACGTTCAATGGTACAATCAAAGAAAAACTTCGTTCGGTAAACCCATTTACATCCAATGGCCTTTTTATGCGCAGGCAAAGGAGACAAAGTCCAAGTCTGATTGCGCTCTAGGGCAGTGAGTTCCTCAACCATAGCATCTCGCCAATGAGAATGACGAGAAGCCTCAGAGTAAGTATTGGGATCTGCACTAGAAGTTACAGCTCCCAAAAATCTAAAATGCATACTAGAAAAATTATCACAGTTTACATAATCAGTAAGAGGGTAGAGAACACCTGAGGATAGTGATGACGCATGAGGGAACGTAGTCGAAGAGGGGGGGTCATCAGTAACAAGAGCACAAGTAGAATCATCACAATCATAATCAGGCAAATACGACAGGGAACATCGAGCACGAACACTTAGTCTGGTGGATGGTGGATCGACGGTAGCTGTCGGAGAAGGACCGGCGTCGGGCGGCGTAGTCGACGGTATTCCGCTGGAGACCACCAACGGGAGTTTATAGGTTGGAGGTGGCACGCCGGCGGTGGCCGGAGTTGGTTGGACGCCGTTGACCAGTGTAGAGTCATTGGCGTTGATCGGCGTTGACTCACCGGCATTGACTGGAATTGTCCGACCGGCATTGACCTACCGGCATGGGACGGTGTTGGGTCACCGGCATTGACAAGCGTTGACTCATCGGCATTGACCCACTGGCATTGACCGACATTGACCCACCGGTGTTGACCGGCGTTGACCCACCGGTGTTGACCGGCATTGATCAATCAGCATTGACCGGCAGAAGGGCAGCTGGCGGTTGATCGAAAAAACCGTACGGTTCCGGCGAGTAGGAGGAGGAAACTGGCGGTGCAGTGGTGGCGCCGCCAGGTTCATCTGAAGAAGTGGATTGCTGAGATGCAGAATATGGGAACTGGTCTTCGAAGAAATCAGCATCCCGAGTATTAAGATAACTCAAGAGTCCAAGTCGAGAAGACGATAACCTTTCTTTCCGGCAGGATAACCAAGGAACAAACACCGACGACTTCTTGGTGCAAACTTGTCACGGTATCTTGGAACACGAGCAGCAAAACACAAGCATCCAAATACTCGTAAAGAAGAGTAATTTGGTACCTGTCCATAGAGTAACTTTAAAGGGAGTATGACCGTTGAGAAGCTGTGTCGGTGTTCGGTTGATCAGGTAGGCAGCAGTAAGAACACATTCTCCCCAGAAGTCAATAGGAAGATTGGCTTGAAATCGTAAAGCTCGCGCCACATTGAGTAAATGACAATGCTTTCTTTCAACTCGGTCATTCTGTTGCGGAGCATCAATCATAGACGTCTCAAAAATGATCCCAGATGCAGTAAAGTGAGATCGGAGAGGCAAAAATTCAGTGACGTTATCAGCTCAAACTCGTTGGATTGTTTTTCCCCCACTGGTTCTTGACTAAAGCACTAAATTCTAAATTCTAAAAAAAAGCACTAAATTCTAAAAATCTAGAAGCTACTTCAGATTTAGCTACTAACAAATAAACCCAAACAGCTTGGGAAAAATCATCTACTATTGTCAAGAAATAAAAAGCACCACTAGAAGATGGTGTATTATAGGGTCTCCAAACATCACAATGAATTAATTGAAATAATGCAGTAGCATTAGTAGTACTTAAAGGAAAACTATGTCTAGGTTGTTTTGCTCTATAGCATATAGAACAAGGCACAGAATGTTTATTATTACTAGGAGAAATAGAAGACAACACTGTGGAAGATGGATGACCAAAACGCTGATGCCATAAATCAGAAGAGGACAGTGAAGCAACTGTAGGAAGAGGCTGGAGGACAGGACTTCGAACATGAGCATCCAGCATACGAAGCCAAAACACCCCCCTTTCTGTTCACCCACGCCAATCACTCTCCTCGTACTGATTGTCTGTAAAATGCAATAATTTTCAGTAAACAAAGCTAGACAGTTTAGGGTAGATAACAATCTAGAGCATGACAGTAAGTTGCAGCGCAATGTAGGGATATATAACACGTGCGGCAGTGTAAAACCATCAAAACAAATGGATCCAAATTGTGTAGCGGAGAACATCGAGCCATCGGGCAAAAAAATATTCACAGCATCAATAGTAGTAGTAAGATCAGAAAGAGAACCTTTGTCACCAGTCATATGATAGGAGGCTCCCGAATCAAGGATCCATGGTAAAGTATGCTTTCCAGACTCATCACCGGAAAGAGAGTGAAGCTGATTAAACAGGTTTATGGTCGTGCTCCATTGTTCATCAGACAGAGCAGGGCCAAAATTAGAGCGGGCAGGTACATCAGAGGAGGCCGCCGCCGCCAAACTAGGTGGCGACAAGGCGGCTCCGGTGAACGGCGGCGGGAGCGAGAGATCGGTGGCGCCACTTGTTTGACCGGCGTTGACTAATGGCCGGTCAGGATGTGCCAATTTCTTGCCCTTCTTGAACCACTCTGGGACACCATGTATCTTGAAACAAGTATCTTTATCATGGCCCTTGCGACGAAAATGGGTACAAACAAGAATCTTGCGGTCGGCTGCAGAAAGAACAACTGGCGAAGGACTTGCAGGTGGGGTACGTCGTGCAGCATACGTCATGGAGTTAGAAGAAGACTCACGAGCTCGAATGATAGCTCTATGATTCTCCTCCTGAGTAACAAGGGCATATACCTTCATGACAGATGGCGGTGGCTCAATGCTCAAGATGTGGGATCGCAAGGTGTGAAAACCTTCGTCGAGACCAGGGATGAATTGGTAGATCAAATCCCCCTCTCTCTCTTGGAGGATTTTTGCCTGAAAATTGCACTGGCATAATGCCTTGAAATCTTCACAAATACAAACCATAGAAGGTCGCATGCAGTGATAATCTGCAAACAACTTTTTCAGTGTGGCAAAATAGATGTCGATGGGCTGACCATTCAGCCTGCAACCTTGAATGGCTTCTTGTGTCTGCAAAAGCTTCATTCCATCGGCGAAAATAAATCGTGCCTTAAGATCATCCCACAAATCCTTGACCGTGGAAAAAGAACTTGTAGAAGATCTTATCACCGGATCCAGGGTTTGCAAGATCCAGCAGACAAGAGCAGCATTAACCCCGGGCCAATCAGCAGCATCAGGATGATCATCCTGGGGTTTGGTAATGGATCCAGTAATGAACCCAATCTTGTGTTTGGCCAAGAATGCGCGACAAATTGCATCGGACCATTCATTGTAATTTTCTGCACCTTTCAGTATGATTGGTACACGTTGTAAACCCGGACCATCGCCAGGACCAATGAAATAAGGATCAGTCGTCACACGACCAATCGGCACAGTAGGATGAGGGCCAGATCGCAATTGCAGCTGCTGAAGTAAAGCTGTAATCACATCATAACCACTCATGTCCTGAATCTTTGGAACAGCAGAACCAGACTGATCTTCGGAGCCAGACATATTGTAAAATCAGGTTCAAATCAGGAGCACAGGACACACTAATGCAGAGTGAGCGGTGGCGCGTGAGGGCGAGCAACGACGTCGAACGTTGGACGGCGGCTCCGGCGATCGGCGCTTGGTGGAGGATGGTGCGTGACATCGGGATCGGCGGCGCGTGGACGTCGGACGACAGGGTTTAATGCAGCAGAAAATTTTCTGTTCAGGTTTAAGAATTTTAGGCTCTGATACCATGTAGGAAATAAGGGTAATAATCTGTGTGTTTATTCATGAATTCATGATACATTATATAGTAGTACATGATACATATTCCAGCTAGGAGAAGGTAACAGAATACAATTATATCTACAATTATGGTAGGAATACAAATCCAATTCCAATACCAATACTAATTAACACTAATTCCATAACAACTATAATACTAATTCCGTAACAATAAGAAATACTAGTAGTGGTTATGTTTAATAGTAGAATCAAATGATTTGGGATGTACAAAATTGGATCCTAAGGCCATGGGCAGTGGTAGAGACCACTACCGGTCTCTTACCAATTAAATATATTATTTTTCTCCCTCTCTTTCTTCCACCTCAGCTTAAGAGAGCACTTAAGAGAAACCCCTTTTTTCTCCACAATGGTTAAGAGACCACTATATACTATTAATGGATCCCACTTGATTTTCTCTATCCTACTCATTAATTTGACCATTACATATTATTTTAAATAAATTTGTCCACAAAAAATAAGTTGAATGTAAAATTTGATATAATGTTTAAATATTTAAATATAAATTCATTTTTTAAAAATATGTTAAATAATTTTTTTTCTCGTTCTTGTCAATACCATGCTTTAGTGTAAAAAAATAAAATGAATTTCATTTTTTTGAAGAAACTATTAAAACAAAATTAAATAAATAAATACTATGAGAATTCATTTTTTCTATAAAATAATATGAAAAACATAAAAAGTACGCAAAACCAAATATAACAATAATAAATTTGGACATTACATATTATTTTAAATAAATTTGTCCACCAAAAATAAGTTGATTGTAAAATTTAATATAATTATTAAAATAAAATTAAAAAATAAATAATAAGATAATTCCATGTTTTTAAAATTATATAAAAACCATTAAAATTACAAAAATCAATTATAACAACTGTAAAAATTACAGACAATACTAAATAAGATATTGATCTAGTCCGACCAAATTATTACAATTTGAAAATTAAAAATATATTAAATTTGGAATTCTTAAAAAATTGAAAAAAAATCCAAAAAACTATTGGGACAAGTGTCGCCACCAGAATGGGACACGTGTCCCATTCACAAAAAAGAAGCAGCGTCCAGACAAGAAAACTGTTGCGGACACGTGGCCCAATCCATAGGTGACACGTGTCCGCAACAAAAATTCAAAAAAATAATAAGTGCGGCTGAGTGGGACACGTGGCCCACTCAGGGGGCGACACGTGTGCCACTCGGCCAAAAAAAGAAACGCAAAGCAAGCCCATGTGCTTGTGTCAGGCTGCATGGTCTCTTAACCGGGCTCTTACCAAGAGCCTGGTGAGTGGTCTCTTGTTAAGAGACCACTCAAGAGACCACCACTGTGGTGGTTTTCGATCTCTTGAGCGGTCTTTTAATTTTAAAAGACCACCACTGCCTATGCCCTAAGTTTCTAAACACCTAAGCCAAACATGTTTGAGTGGTTCATATGCAAACTTATCATCTCTGTGTGTTTTAGTTTGGCAAGGGAAGGGAATTATTTGACCGGCTTTCATAAGTTTTATCGAAGGGCTCGCATCAGGACCGGGTTCTTCCGATCATGTGTTTTCGCACAACCATTTCTAAGGCAAGGCGATACCCTCGCCCTCAGGGCCCATACCAGCCCACACCCAAGCCATTGTATAAGAGGTAAATCACGGTAGCCCATCGCCAGGACCCATGGGCTCGGCCTTGTCTCGGTGCGCACAAGGGAGCCTTGCAAAGCAAGAACTCCCCACACTGCCGCTGCCGAGAATCGAACCTGGGGTAATGGAAATCTTACCCATGTCCCAACCGATGGGGTACACCCGTGGGTGTCACAACCATTTCTAAGGTTCCGAGCAGTGGTGTGCCATGTCTGTATCCCAACTTGAATTGAATGAGGGCCGTCTTAAGTCTGGAACATAAAACTGGAAAAGGGAAATACGGAGAAAAGAAAGGAGAGAGAAAAGATTGATAGGAAGAAAAACAAAGGAAAAAGAGAGAGGACGGTGTCATTTTGGGATGGTCACAGGGTAACAGGAGTTTCAGAGTCACGAGAGGATGACTGCAAAATTACCGCAGGATGTAGATTTGCAAACATAAGGAGCATCTATTTCTTTTCATCCAAAGCATGCTACTTAATACTGTCCAAGATGGGCTCATACAAAGCAGCCCAATAACTCTAAACCCTAGTCCTACTGATGTGCTCATTTTATATACTTATATTAGAACTTTTAGAATTCACTTTTGTACACCTTTGTACTCTAGATATGATAATATTTTGCCTTTAAATTCTCTAAGGAGAGTAAAAAATGACGTTGACTCTTTTATTACTTTTCTAGAAGATTTTGTGTGACAAGGCAAATTGTTTGAAGACTTTGAAGATTACCTTTGAAGATTTGAAGATTTGAAAACTTGTATGGCTCTGAGTGTGTACGATTTACACCTACTAAGTGTGCGATCAGAGTCAACGGCTCTGTGCCATCTTCTTCATCAATCTCCGGCACCGCCAATATGGCGAAGCCACCGCCAGCTATCACTAACCCTCCGATTTCTTGCGCCCAAGCATTAAATCAAGAACTTCGTGAAGCTCTCAATCTCCCTTCCACAAATCGCAAAGATGATTGCAGCGCTCCCTTCATTCTAAAATCAAGAATCGATCATCTGGGAGAACCCGACCTCCATTTCACGGAAGAGGAATGCATAAAACTAGAAGCCCCCCTCAAATGGACGCTGGTCGGGAAGTTCTTGCACAGCCGGCCGTAGCTAGAAAGACTTCGAAAGGATTTTCATACAGCCGGATTCAAAGGTCACAATGACATCACTCTGCTTGATAATCGACAGGTTTTGATATCCTTTTCTTTACCTGATGGTTACTACCGTTGTTGGCTTCATAAAATATGAAATCGGATCATACTCAATCAGAATGACAAAATGGGTTCCCAATTTTTAATCCTAACGTAGATTCCTCAATTGTTCCAATATGGATTTCCCTTTATGGTCTGCCACAACAACTCTTTGATTATAACGTTCTTATGTCTATTGGTAATATCATTGGAACTCCAATTAGGGTAGACAAAGCCTCTATCAATAGGACCAGACCTCATGTGGCAAGGATATGTGTTGAATTAGATGTGACTAAACCTATGCTGGAAAAATATGGTTAAGCTTTAGAGATATAGGTTTTTGGCAGTATATTAAGTATGAAGGAGTTCCTTTTTATTGCTCTAATTTTCTTAAATTAGGACATCTAGATACAGCTTACAGGTTTGATAAGAACTCATCTAGATTCACTCCCTGGAAACCTCAAGGCCAATTAACAAAAGAAGGTAAGAAAACCATTTCCAATGATGAACAGGGCAGATATAAAGGTAAAGGAAATGGTACTTCTTCATCAGGTATTTATGTTCCTAAGAAACATTTTATCTATATGAGCAAAGTGGATAACAATGCTAAGCAGGTATCTCAGGAAAATAGCTCATCACAAGGAAACTCACATTTGAACAAAGGAGCAAGTTCTGAAGATTCGATCCTTAGATAAGGATCTCAGGTTTCTCTTTCTACTCAAGAAACTGCTACTGAAGTTTTATATCCTGAAAAATAGTTTTTAGTAACAGAGTTGGCCTCAAGTTTGGAAAATAAGGATGGAAATAGTCCTATAAAATAGATTGAATCTACTAGACTTTCATCTGTAACACTAAATACTATCTTAGATATTAAAAATTCCACCAATGGCCAAATTATCCCTAATATGTCTGAGCTAAATCTTTCTCAAGATAAAGATAGAGCCCCACCACAAGAAAAGTATATTGGGAAACAACAAAAGAATAATACTCATGACTCAGTCAATTTAGATGATACCCTCACCCCTCATAATCTGTTGGCAGAATCTGGTATACATACACAGGAAACAGAAATTATGAACTTTAAATCCAAGGCTAAAATTACTTCCCAAAAAGATATCCAGAACATTTATAACTCTGATGATACTAATGATTATATAGAAATCAATGGAGGTAATTCCCCTCTTCTATCATCTAGTAAGAAATCTCTTAAAAATCTTGACTGGCTTAATACAGAAACCTCAATTAGGAAACATGACAAATTTATGAAACAAGGGAAACATAACTTTGAATAAATAAAGACGAATCTAATTAAAAATCATTTAAGATTCAACACTATTCTCAAACTTAACCACACAGAGGTAAAAAATAAGCAGAGGAAGCATACCAAAAAAAATTACTCCTCCACACCTAAAACGGTTTTTACCCGTTCCTCGTTGAACCTATCCAAAACATATCCATGATAAGTCTTAATATATGTGTATGGAATATTAGAGGAATAGGTAACAAACCTACTCAAACCCGGTTAAAAGATATTAAAAGACGTAATACAATCAAACTTTGTGCTCTAATAGAACCTTTACTGAATCCTGATCAAGCACAAAACATCTCCAAAGAGCTAGGCTTCAGCAATTCTTATGCAAATCCAATAAACAAAATTTGGATATTGTGGGATGAGGACATATCAGTAAACATATGTAAAGTAGAAGAACGGGTGGTTATTGTGAAAATCAAATCATCTAATTTGTCAACTGAATGTCAGCTCGGATTTATCTATGCTAAGCACACAATTCAGGAACGGAATAAACTGTGGCAAGGCTTAGCAACTCTGAAAAATGAATCCTTATGTTTAATAGGTGATTTTAATGTCATCACTAAAAATGAGGAATATTTAGGTAAATCAATCCCTAATCAGAACAGTATAAGGAATTTCAACACATTCCTTAATGACCAAAACTTGACTGAAATCCCAACCTCTGGTAGCTTGTTCACTTGGACTGGAATGAGACCAAAGGGTATGGTATGGAAAAGACTTGATAGAGATATTTCAAATAATATCTGGTGGTCTAATTTCCCTAACTCTAAAATTAAAACACTATCAAGGGAAGGTTCTGATCATACCCCTCTAATCCTACTTGTATCTGATACATCCTCTATGTCCACTTCAAAACCCTTTAAGTTTCAATAATGTTGGGCAAACCATCCCACTTTTATGAAGCTAGTTAAAGATGCTTGGAGTGCACAAACCACTCATAATGGAATGAAAAGATTAATTTTCAAACTAAAACATTTAAAGCAAGTCCTTAAAATCTAGAACAAAGATGTTTTTGGTAATGTCCTTGATGATGTCCAGATAGGTGAGGATTTGATGGTTAAGGCTGAAGAAGATTTACAATAGGATGATTCCAGTAAAAACCTACAAGCCCTAAACCTAGCTAAGGCTAAACTGAAAATAGCTCTAACTAATCAGGAGGTATTTCTAAAACAGAAATCAAGATTAAAATGGATGAAAGAAGGTGATGTAAACTCAAAATTCTTTCATCAATCAATTTTAAGTAAACAAAAAAGGCAGACAATCTCTCTAATCAAAAATAATTATGGGACATGGTTAAATAAAATTAAAGATATAGAGAAAAAAACTATCAGCTTCTTCTCCAAACTTCTTACAGATGAACAATTGGACCCCTCAGGAATTAATACAGCATGGATACTGGAAAACATTCCGAGAGTTGTAACAAATGAAATGAATTCTAATTTACTTAAACAAATCAATATGGAAGAATTAACTAACATATTTAACTCCATAGATAGTCACTCAGCTCCAGGTCCTGATGGTTTCTATTGTTTCTTTTTCCAGAAATGTTGGGACATAATTAAATCTGATGTAATGATGGCAGTGGAAGAGTTCTTTGCTGGAAAAGACATTCCCAAAGCCATCTCATCAACTCTAATAATCCTAATACCCAAAAAAGATGTATGCTCATCATTTAAAGACTATAGGCCTATAAGCTTATGTAATTTCACAAACAAAATCTTTTCAAAAATACTCTCAACAAGACTTAAAAGCTATCTAGATAAAATAATCAGCCAAGAACAATCATCATTTGTTTCTGGAAGAGAAATTGTTGATAATGTTCTCCTCATGCAAGAGTTAACTAATCACTTACATTCAAAAACAAAAGGTTCTAATATGATTTTCAAACCAGACATGATGAAAGCATTTGATAGAGTTTCTTGGTCATTTTTAGCCAAAATCCTTGTCAAGCAAGGTTTCTCACCAGTCCTAGTTGATCTAATTATGAGAAACATAAAATCTGCATATTTTTCATTACTAATTAATGGGAAAATAGTAGGCTTTTTTCCTGCATCTAGGGGTTTAAAACAGGGTGATCCTTTATCCCCTCTGCTTTTCATACTAATGGCTGAAGCCTTTTCACAAAACCTGAATTTTCTCTATCAATTTGGAAATATCCAGCCTTATAAATTACCCTTTGGGATGAAATCATCATCACATCTTTCCTATGCTGATGACACAACAATTCTCTTGAAATACACAAAACAGGGATTACAAACAATAATAAACTTCCTGAAATCTTATGAATTGGCTTCTGGTCAGAAAGTTAACTTTGAGAAATCCTCATTTCATATTTCAAAACACACACCTAACAGAATCATAACATCGATCAAACAGGAAACAAACATGCTGGAATGATCCCTTCCTTTTAAATATTTGGGATGTCCTATATTCACAGGAAAAGTTAAAAATTCTCTTTTCCAAGGCATGCTAATTTCAATCCAAAATAAAATTAATCACTGGCATAATAAGCTTCTATCCCCAGCTGGAAGGGCAATATTGATTAAACATGTATTGTCCTCAATGCCAATACACCATATAACTGTGTTGAAGCCAACTAAACACATTATAAGTCAAATTCATAAAACACTTGCTAGATTTTTCTGGAACTCTAACTCAGATAATAATCAGAAAAAAAGAATTTGGAAATCATATTCTAACTTATGCTTCCCTACGGAGGAAAATGGATTAAATTTCAAAAATCTGAACACTTTAACAAAATCTTTCTCCCTCAAACTGTGGTGGAAACTTCAGCTAGGGAAATCATCATGGGCAAAAATCATGTGGTCTATGAGTGACACTCATAAAACATCCAGAACTTGGAAAAGAATCAAAGAGGTTCAACACATAGCACTGTGTAATACAGAAGTCCTTCTTGGATCTGGTTTGGTTTCTTTTTGGAATTCAAACTTGACTACATTGGGACCTCTAACAGACCACTTACTGAATTTTTTAGAAGTTCCTTACCCTAACTTAACTGTTGCTGAATTCATACAGAATAAAGTATTTTATTCTACACAGATCAGGAATTGGCTTCCTGATCATATTTTTTGAATTCTGGATCTGGACTATAAACTGTTCCCCAACTATGAAGATTCACTAATTTGGAAACCTACTCAAACAGGAGTATTCACTGTAAAATCATCACATGAGCTGATAAGAAAAAAGAAACTGAACATACCCTCTTTCACTCATCTATGGTCTAAATTTTTACCAAAGAAAATTAGTTTATTTAACTGAAAACTTTTAAATAGACTAATAGCTTTACCAGATGTGATTGAGGATTTTCAATTTCATCTCCCTTCAAGATGTTGCTTCTGCTTTAATGACTCAAAAACTATCCATCATTGTTTTAATTCATGTGTTAAGGTAAAACAAATCTGGAAATTAGTGGATAATACTTTCAGTTTGTCTACGAACACATTTCAACTATTGTGGGATAGAGTATATTTTTATTGGAATGTTTCTTCCTATGATGGATCTTTTGCTAAGCTAATTAGAATCATACCGTGTGTAGTAATTTGGTACCTGTGGTGTGCCAGATGTACTTATATGTTTGAGGGTACAAAGCCTGATATAATGCTCATTTTCAAACGAATCCTGTATCATTTCAGTGATACCTTGTTGGCATTCAAACTGGACTTTAAGTGGGCATTATCTCATATACCAAAAATTTTATGTCAGAAACCCATAAGACAGAGGCCAATAAGAATCATTAAATGGTTACTACCTTCAACATATAAACTCAACACTGATGGTTCTTATCTTAGCAATGGTTCTACTGGTATCGGATGCATAATCAGAGATCATGTTGGTCAGGTAATTGTAGCTTTATCGAAATCCATTTTGGCTGAATCTGTTTTGCAGGCCGAAACTACAGCTTTATTAAATGGTATATATCTTGTTCGAGAACGAGGCATCATGAGTATTGACATAGAAACAGATTCAAAAGTCCTACACAGTATGATTCAGCAACAATTCAAGATTCCATGGAAATTACAGCAAATGATGAGGGAGATACGGAACCTTCTCCAAGGAATGGATTATTCAATGCAACACATTTTCAGAGAGGCAAATGGAGCCGTTGATTCACTTGCAAAAATGGCTAGCCGAGAGCAGGTAAATAACATCTATGTTTCTGCAGTTTTGCCTCCAATAGTTGCTGGTCAAGTAAAGCTAGATGCTGAAGGAACTCCTCAAATTAGATTAGAGTAGTCATTTGGAAACTATGTACTTATTTTCCCATGTTTGCATCTGTTGATCTTTATGTTAGTATCAGGTTAATGTATAGTTTTTAAAGATCATCAGATAAACTCTCTGAGGTAAGGTATTATATCCCCTTCTTTTTCTGTATCTTTTATTTTAACTAATAAAGGGGTAGGGGTCTGCCAAACCCCCCACCATCACAGGTGGATTTATTAAAAAAAAGATTTGAAGACTTGTATTTGAATTTTTGAAGACTTGAAGAATTGAAGATAAGTGAAGTGAAGGGGAGGACTTGAAACAAAAAGAAGAAAGAAATCAAGATGTTGAAACATGGCTCGGTCGCGACTCGCGATGGATTAGTCGAGAGTCGCGATGGACGGGTGGCTATAACATTTCTTACTTTTTTGTACTATAAATACTCACCTTATCCTCTCTCTCTCTCTCTCTTCCCCTCCTTCTTCTCTTCTACGATTTTCTGGGTTTCAAAACCCTAGCTTTCCTTTCTTTCTTTTCTTAGTTTTTGTAGGTTAATCATGCTTTTCATTTTCTAGGTTAGTTTGTACTTGGGAGCAATTGATTGAAGCTTTCATATCTGCGTAGTAAGAACCTCTATTTCACTCTTTCTTGAAGAATTTGTTATTTATCATTCATGTGGTTTAATGTGATGTTTTACTTCATTTATGCTATCACGTTGTTTGAGTATATGAAGTGTTTGTATGATTGAAGTGTTCGGGTGTTAGGAAAGTTGCAAATTTCTTAGCTCTTTGACATGAGAATCCAAGAACATGGAATTAGAACTTCCTGTGCATAATGTGTTGTGATTCTTGCTAGATAAATATGTTAATGTGGATGGTTCTCATGTTTATCCTATAGATGCATTGCAAGGTTGAATCTTGTATGTTGTTTATTCTAGGTTTAGCCTAATGAATGTTATGTTTGGTTAAATGGCTATGTCTTTGGTAGAAGGCTTGTTATTATCAAATATATAGTTCTTCGTGTATAATGACATTGATGAAATACCTTTATGGTGTGGTTTGCCTAAAGTGATTATCAATGAGGTTTGCAAACGGTTGTTTGTCTCTGTGAATTACTATTAAGAAGAAATGAATGTTGATCTTCAATTGGGGAGTTTTGGCATTCCCCATAGGTACCAAATGTAATGGTTCGATGATCTACATGAGGTTTGGAAGTGGATATTAATTGCCCCCAAGACTTTATCTTTTGTAGTTCTTACCCATTTTCCTTAGTTTGTATGATGATTATCATAGTTCCTTAACTTTGCTAGTTATCTTGTCTTTAAATTCATAACTTAGGACCAAAAACAACCAACCAAAACCCCCCCATTTACATGCTTATATATATATATATCTATGTATGCTCATGCCTAGTATGTTTTCTGCTATATATGGTTAAACACTTGGAAAGATCCTTCTTCTCGTCGACGATCCCGACTTGTCATTATCTACTTAATTGTAGTTAGGAAGCATTAGGGCTTAAAAATATAACTTTGAGAGGTACGACGATGACCTCCCACCTACGTACACAAAGTATATGTTAAAACACTGCAAAACCTTGGGTCCACAATAACGTAGCTCTTGCTCCATCTCCATTGCATTGTCGCTCCGCCTCTCCATCTCTCAAATCACACCACTCCACCACGGTTGCTCCTTCAGTGCCTCTGCACCACGTCTGCTCCCTCAACACTACTCTACCACTCAAATCACTCGGCTCCACCAGGTCAAGCAACTGATCGACACCACAGACACTCAAATCCTCGATTCACATCGATAACATCTGCTACATCTTCACGCCGGAGACGCCTTTGTAAATCAATCCTTCGGTCACCGCCCTCGATTTGATAAGCTTTTAGACAATTTTAAAAAAAATAGATTTCTGTATTTGTGATGATGATGTTAATGAAATGAATGAAGAAGTTGATTTTTGTTTAAATTTATGGTGAATTCTAAAAATTGTGTTGTTTTATTTTGGTTTCTGGACATTTTCTGGGATTAGTTAGTTGATTGGTTTGTTCTAGCAACCTGCTTTTATTTGTCACTCAAAACGAGCTATTACTGTGGTTATTCAAATTAGAAATAGCCGAAGTAAAATAATTAAATTTTTATTGCGCCTGATACAACTGTGGTTCTGGGTTACCGAAAAACTACAGTCAAAAGTGCCTCAGAACTCCAGTTATAAGTTGTTTTTGTAGTAGTGTCACTAATGTAAATATCGAGTGTACTATGTCGTAAAAACTTATGCGTCACTAACCGTAAATTAGGTATAATGTGTCACAAACATCCATGCATTATTATACTAAAATGTTGCATATATGTTGTAAACATGCATGCATCACAAAAACTACATGAAGCATAATATGTCGCAAATCCAATGTGACAAATAACAAAGTGACACACATATTGGCATTTTTTGCATCACAATAAATAAAGAGTGTGACAAAGAATACCTCAATAACTATGGTGACAGAAAATAAAATAAAGTAAAATGTGTCACAAATACCTTTTGTGACACTAAAAGAAGGCTAAAACGACACAATTTTTATGTCGCAAAAGGCCACATTTCTTGTAGTGATGTGTTTGAAAAACTAACCATGTCATTTTACCTAAAAAATAAGTATCCAAACGGTAATTTTCTTATCCACTAAATCCAACTAAAGGTACTCCCTTTGTCCCAACTAAAGTTGAATTCTTGCTTTTTAACACTATTTTCTATTAAAGTATGACGGTATATTTGAATAAATATATAAAAAAAACAACTTCCTCTGATCTCTTAATAATGGCTCCCTTTTTCTAAAAATATTTCAAGGTATGTTTCACCATCGATAAGTTTAATTTCATAAAATAACAGATTATAAAATTTTACTTTTTAGAAACTAAATGTTACGGAGAATCCAAAGACACCTCGCATGGTGTCCGTTATTGTATGCAATTAAAGTTATTGGTGGTCAAACTTGCTTTGAAAAATTGTACATTCAAACAGAGCCAATGTTAGAAAATTGGAGGGAGTACATTATCGTATATGATATTATTCAATTCGTCGTAGCAAGTAGTTTCTAAATATCAACTTTTTATCTATGATTATTATACTTAGTTATACATATTAATGGTCAAACATGTGTTTTGAACAGCGTGCATGATGAGACGTCAAATGCATGTGTTTTCCAAAGCATTTAACATTTTTTTTGTTATCTTTTTATTAGAAGACTTCTAGATTTATGTAGGTTTACATAATAAGGGGTTTAGATTACCGTTTTCGGTTTTCATATCTAAATCCTTCATTTTGTAACATATTTTTAGTATAATGGATTTTTTTTGTCCTAACGAGCATCTAGATTCCTTTTTGTGAGCTTAATTTGTAGATTGCTCGTGAGCACTTCGGAGTTGTTTAGTGAAGGTCATTCGCAAGGATGGTAGAAGATTGAAAGCCACGAGCTAAAACGTGGTAGAGGATAGAAGGGTCAAAGAAGAAAGACAAAGAAGCGGATGAATTGTGACCAAGAGTATGGATCAACTTCTTAGAATGATCCGAGAAGAACCAGCCTACAAGGGTGACATCATTGGATTCATCTTCTCGAACACTGTAAAATCGACTACAAGAACTCTCAAATTGGGTCAGCGGTTCACCCGTAGCAACACAAAGAAGTTGAACAAAAAAAGAGACTGATTGGCGCACGGCCAGCACACTTAGGCGTACTCAAAACAAGGGACCAGAGCAGCTCTCAATGCAAAATGTGAGGCCCGCACGGCCGGGTGCGAGGCCGCGCACCTCTGCTACTTTTTTTAACTTTTTATTGACCAAGTAAGACTATAAATAGTCCTCATTCTTCCCCATTTGTCGAAGCCCGACTTGGGGCTCCAAAACCCTAGTTTTTCTTCTTCTTTTCTTAGTTTTTCACTTCTTCCATGAATTCTTGTAGATTTGTTATGGGTTTTGATTATCTAGGTTTGTTTTGTACTTGGGAGCAATTGATTAAAGCTTCAAAACCTATGTAGTAAGAACCTCTATTTCACTCTTTCTTGAAATATTTGTTATGTAACATTTATGTGCTCTTAATGTGAATGTTTACTTCATTTATGCTATGAGTTATTTGAGTATATGAAGTGTTTGTATGATTGAATTGTTAGACTGTTAGAAATGTGCACAGTTTTTTAGCTCTTTGGTATGAAAATTCAAGAATATGGAATTAGAACTTCTTGTTATATAATGAGGTTAATGTTGCTATATGAGAATGTTAATGTGGTTTGTTATCAGATTTATCATGAGGTAGCACTAAAAGGTCAAATCTTGAATGTTGATTATTCTAGGTTTAACCTAATCAATGCTTTGTTTGATTAAATGGCTATGCATTTGGTCGAATGCTTGTTGTTACCAAATCTATGGTTTTTAGTGTATAATGGCATTGATGAAATACCTTCATGGTACTGTTCACCTAAAAGTGATCTTTAATGAGCTTTGCAAATGGTCTTTAAACGTCTTTGTGAATTACCATTAAGAAGAAAATGATGTCTATTTATTTAAATGGAAGTGATAGCATTCTCCATAGGTAATGAACATGATAGGTTGAGTGAACGGTTCTATGACCTACATGAGCTTTGGAAGTGAAGATCAATTGCCCCAAAGACTTTGTTAGTATTTGTAGTTTTATCCATTTTCCCTAATTTGTTGCAGGATTAACATAGTTACTTGACCTTGCCAGTTATATTGTTTTAAATTCGTAACTTCGGACAAACCAACCCCCCCCCCTTCTCTTTACTTGCTTTTCCATATATACTAATATTCACCTTATATGTTTAAACCCTTGAGAAAAATTTTCTTCTTCAGGACGGCGCCGATTTATCACTATTTACTTAATTGTATTTAGTAAGCACTTAAGGTTTAAAATAGTAACTTTGAGGAGTACGATGACGACCTTCCAATACAAAGAAAAATGGTTCAATCTTAGTTGAGATGGAGGATGTAACTTTTTTTTCCAGTAAAAAAAAATCAAAAACTAAACACAATCCTTTCATTAGTACAGCATGAAAGCAGTAGGTGGGCAGTGTAACTGCACCAATAAATTGGCCAAAGATCTCCACCCAGTAGATCTTCCTGCAGCGTTTTGCTTGCGTCATCATCATTTTGTTCCCTCCCTTCCCCAATGAAACTTCTTCTCTCTCCAATAGATTTCACGTTTGTACTGTGTAGGTATGTGTAGGTGCAATCACTATAGCAAAACGAAAGTACACACACTCACACACTCTACACTACTCCTGGTGCAACAGTACTGTCACAACACAAAATGAAGTTGCTTTTAGCTCTTAGTTGTTAGATTCAGGTAGAAAAAGCATGTTTCTTTCTTACCCTTTTCACTCTCATTTCTCCTCACCCTCCTAAAACACACCCTACGTTCTCAAAACCGGTGAATGAGAAAAAAAAAAAAGACCTACCACCTGCCAATGCACAGAAGTTTCAACAGAAGGGAATCCAGATATTTTGATCCTCATGATGAATGAGCAAAGCTGATAATGAAACCTTTTTTTTTTAATAAGAACACCCGAACGTGGGGGAAATATGTATTAGGTTCCCCAAATCTAAGCGCAGATCTTAAGTAATTACATTGAGTAGAGCAAGTTCATCAAGAGCAGTGAGGCAACACGGTTGCCCCCAAAAGTCCTAAAGCTATTTATAACTAGGATATATGAACATATTCCGTAATGGAAAAAAACAAAATCTAGATTGAAGTTGCGATCCATAAGAGAGAATCTCCACCCCTAGTGTTAATTCTCTCCTTTGGCCAGGCAACTCCAATGACATTGAAGTCAAGAAGCTAAAACTGAAATGTTTGTAAGTCAAATTAGAGAAGTATTAAGTACTGCAACACCAAAATGAGTATTTGCATCAGTATGAGGAGGCCTTTGATGTGTTAGAGTGAAAAAGGTGTGACACCAGATTAATTCCGAGAAGCAGGTTGTGAAACACATCCTCCAAACATTTCAGATCCCAGAAAAGGAAATTAGACAGGCAGACAGGTTGTAGCAGCAGGGCCTGAAAAACAAACCGAAAAACCATAATACACTCTCCATCCCATTTTAAATTACATACTTCAATTATTATTATGCTATTCAAGAAATTTGTTTGACCGTTAATATATTTATCGATGTATAATAACGGCAAAAAGGAAACTAATATTTAGAAACTACTTGTAACGACGAATTCAACAATATGCATACGATAATATTATTTTTATATATCTATTTAAATATAATGTCAAACTTTAATAGCGAATAGTATAAAAAAAATCAAGTGTTCAATTTAAAGTGGGGTGGAAGGAGTAATATTTCCTCCTATTTTAAGACAGTCGCACTTTTCATTTTCATTAGTTTTTCTACTACTTTTCAATGTTTTTTATGGCCAACAAAATAAAGCATTCTCATACATTCATTAATTTAAACTCAATAATTACCTTCACATATTTAGGTCTTGTCCAGTTTAACTATTTTCATCTTCAATCAATTCAACTCAACTCTTCTCACATATTCTCAATTCCTCTCAGCTTTTCTCAAATCCAATAAATTCAGCTCAACCCTTCTCAGCTCTTCTCAACTCCAATCAGCTCAATTATTCTCAGCTCCAATCAGCTCAGCTCAACTCTAATAAATTCAGCTCGTCTACTTTCAACTCCATTCAAATCTTTTTAATTTAGAAAGTTCTTTAATTTATTTTGAATATGAAAATTATAATACTCCTTCTGTCCCAGACAAACTTGCACATAATCTTTTTCATGGTCTACAATAAACATATTTGACTATAAATATGTACAACTACAAACAATAACAACACATAAAAAATAGATACTTAGAAACTGTATATTACGACGAATCTAATCATATCTCACACGGTAAAATTATTGTTCATATATGTATTAAAATACGTGGTGAAAATTTTACATCTTTTTCAGAAAAAAATTTCTATTCAGATTTGGCTGGGACATAGGGAGTGTGAAAACCCCAACCGTAATGGTTGAATCTTGTCTACAAAACTAACAATTTATGTTACTGTATAATAGGAAAATAAAATAATTTATTAATTGTAATTAGAAATACAAAAATTTATGATGATTGTGAACAATAAAAGGTAATAAATGAATCCAATCATTACTGAAGAGTAACAAAATTCTCCCGGCGTAAGATCTCCAGTGAGAATACTAACATGCAATACCACGATAATTACTGCAACAAAGGCTGGCATTAGTCTCGCATGTTATCAGCAAAAGATTGAGAAGGATATAAAATAGAAGAGGAAATGTGGTTTTGAAATGTCGGATAAATTCACATATATATATATACTATAAAATATAGCCATTTATAACTGTTATATTACCATTGGAAATATAGCCATTTATAGCCGGTATACTATCACTACACATATGTTGACTAATTATAATTAAATGCTAAGAGTTAGTGTTGTCAAAGAAGATATATATATATATATATATATATATATATATATATATTTGTGTGTGTGTGTATATATACAATAATAATAATAATAAATAAATAAGTAATAAATAAATAAATAAATGAACAAGGAAGGAAAATTAAGGAGAAATGGACGGCAGACGTAAGGAAATTTATCCAAAGTAATTTTGGCAAATGAAATTGTTGGGAAGAGAAAATAAACGGCGGACATAAGAATTTAATCAAAAGTAATTTTGGCAAGTGGACGGCGGACGCAAGATTTTATCCAAAGTAATTTTGGGCAAATGGAATTCCTGGGAAGAGGAAATGAACGGCGGACATGAGGGAGAATTTTCCAAAGTAATCTTTTGGGTAAGTGGACATAGGTTACATGATAAAATTTCAGGTTGGTAGGTGTCAGAACTTGGGTTTTTATCCAGTATAGATATTGGGTCCCCAGTTCTTACCTTTCTCACACAGCCTTAAGAAAATTTCTTGTCAAGAGAATATTCGTTAAACAGTGAAGTAGAGGCGGAGGATTGCCAACCAAGTTTAACTAACATGAGAGTTTTCATTGCCTTAGCATGAATTGAAGTAAAAAATATATATTTATCTTGTATGGGTACAGGTTGTCCTCGAACCCCTGTCTTTGCCCTCAAACCCCTGATTCTGCCCTCGAACCCCTGCTCTGCCCTCGAATCCCTGCTCTACCCTCGAACCCGTGCTCTGCCTCGAACCCCTGCTTCTGCACTCGATCCCCTGTTGTGCCCTCGAACCCCTGCTGTGCCCTCGAACCCTTGCTCTGCCCTCGAACCCCTACTCTACCCTCGAACCCTTGCTCTGCTCTCGAACCCCTGCTTCTGCCCTCGATCCCCTGCTCTGCCCTCGAACCCCTGCTTCTGCCCTCGATCCCCTGTTGTGCTCTCGAACCCCTGCTTCTGCCCTTGAAACCCTGCTCTGCCCTCGAACCACTGCTCTGCCCTCGAACCCTGCTTCTGTCCTCGATCCCCTATTGTGCCCTCAAACCCCTGCTCTGCCCTCGAACCCCTGCTCTGCCCTCGAACCCCTGCTCTGCCCTTGAACCCCTGCTTCTGCCCTCGATCCCTTGATGTGCCCTCGAACCCCTGCTCTGCCCGCGAACCCCTGCTCTGCCCTCGAACCCCAGCTCTGCCCTCGAACCCCTGTTCTACCCTTGAACCCCTGCTTCTGCCCTCGATCCCCTGATGTGCCCTCGAACCCCTGCTCTGCCCTCAAACCCCTGCTTTGTCCTCGAATCCCTGTCCTTGAATCCCTATTTAACCTCTGTCCTCGAACCCCTGTCCTTGAACCATTTCCCTCAAATCCCTATTTAACCTCTGTCCTCGAACCCCTGCTAAACAGTAGCCCTCGAATCCCTATCCTCGAATCCCCATTAAACCTTTGTCCTCGAACCCCTGCTAAACAGTACCCCTCGAATCCCTGTCCTTGAACCCCTGTTAAACCTTGACCCCTCAAACCCTGCTAAACAATAACCCCTTGAACCCCTGTTTTCGAATCCCTATTAAACCTTTGCCCTTGAACCCCTGTCCTCGAACCCCTACTGAACCCTTACCTCTCGAACCACTGAAAATTTCACCACTCGAACCTTACCCCTCGAACCAGTACCTTTGGAACCTTACCTCTCGAATCACTTATAACTCGAACCTCACCACTCGAACCAGTAATACTTACCACTCGAACCTCACCACTCGAACTGATAATACTTACCTCTCAAACCTCACCACTCGAACTGATAATACTTACCTCTCAAACCTCACCACTCGAACTGATAATACTTACCTCTCAAACCTCACCACTCGAATTCTTGACTCGAACCCCTTATACTCAAACCCCTTGTACCCGAACCCAATTACTCGAACCCCTAGTATCCGAACCCAACTACTTGAATCCCTTGTACTCGAACCCAACTACTCGAACCCCTGTACTCTAAATGCATACTCGAACCTGTACTTGAACTCCATTATAAAGGAACATACCTGTCAAAAAAATAAATTGATAATATATACTGACTGTTAAACTGAATGTGTATATTACTGTATTCAATTATCATGAAACTGAGTTATGAACTGCTCTGATATTTTTATGTGAATGACCGGCTTGTACTTTATCTTGTCGTGTCAAACTTGAATCATATACAACTCTGATATGTTTTGTGGGTGACCGCCTTGTACTTTATCTTGCCGTGTCTAACTTGAAATATCTGCTACCTCATTACCTGTCTGTGATTTTTGGGGCCCCCGAAGCGATTGTAGTTCGGTAAAGTCAGCGGGGAACAGTATTGACCGGACCGTCTGATTAGACCGGCTACTCGGGGAGTTTCTGGTATGCTAGCATTACCCACTGTACTGTACTGATACAAGCTCGTAACTGTACATATGTTTGGGCGTGGTTGACGAGACTGAATACTGGACTGACTGATGGCCTTCGGGCACTATTGAAAGGTTGTGCCTTGTATGTTAGTCAGAGTTACCACATAGGCACTTGGCAGCAACTTGGCATTAACCACCCGTATCCTTTTACTATGTGTTAGGACATATGTGCTATTTGTTATTTGATATTCTGTGATCACTAAAACTCAACTGGGTAAATACTAGAAATGAAACATCACTAAGCAAGGAGCTTACCTAGTTAAACAACCCTTTTTCAGGTGAACAGGAACGGTAAGAGAAAAGCCCTTTGATGTCTTTACTTACTTTGAGAGAGTACCTGGATGAACTTTAACATAAATTTCAAATCTGTAATAGTTAGGTGAAACTTTCATTTACCATTAACACTATCACTGTAATAGTAATTTTGGATTTGAACTTATCTAAATTGCTTCCGCATATAATCTATCTGCTTGTTCTGTTATCATTTTCGGTAGCACAACCAAACCCGACTCGACAATGTACGTTTGGGTTTGGGGTATTACAGTCTATAGAGTAATAAGAGTCTATGGTGTAGTGGTTATTGCTCTAGGCTTTGAGGCTAGCGACCTGAGTTCAAATCCCACTAGGTTCTTGTTTTTTTGAAGACTTTTTATTCTTGAGGTACTTTGGCTTTTTGTTGACGTTTTCAGTTTTTTTCTCTTATGCTGATATTTTTCATTATTCGGGTGAGATTTAATTGATATGAGTTGAGATTTTGTAGTTTTTAAAATTGTCTCATGTTGATGTTTTTTATTTTTCGGCTTAGGTTTTGATAATATGAGTTGATGTTTGTAGCATCTTTTTTCTTATGTTGATGTTTTACATTTTCTGGAGGAAGTTCAAGTGTTAGCAGTTGATGTTTGTAGTTTTTGGGTGATATAAGTTGATATTTGTATTTTTTTAAAAAAAATGTTAATGTTTTATGATTTTCAGAGTGAATAATTTATACTCTTGAGAACTGTAGCTTTTTTGTTGATGTTTTTTAGTTTTTGTTCTCGCATGTTGATGTTTTTTATCTTCTAGGTGAGTTTTAGGTGATAAGGGTTGATTTTTATAACTTTTTTGGTGATATGGTTGATGTTTTGTAGTGTTTTTTCCTTATGTTGACGTTTTTCATTTTTCGGGTGAGGTTTAGATGATGATAGTTGATGTTCTTAGCTTTTGGGTGACATGGGTTGATGTTTGTAGCTTTCTTTATTTTTAAAAAATGATAATTCAGCTTTGTTGATGTTTTTATGATTTTCAGTTGATTTTTCGCTGTTGTAGTCGAGGTTTTTTTCTTCAATTTTTTGTTGATTTTTATTTGAATTTATTTATATTTTTTGTTTTATTTTATTTTTTAATATATATTTTTGCTGCATATTTTAGTTGATGTTTTATGATTTTTCGTTGATGTTTTGCTATTTTTTGCCGATGTTTAAAATTTAAAGTTTGCTGATCATATTGATTCTTTGCATGTTTTACAAAAAGTTTGATTTTTTTTTCAGATGGCGAAAAAATGATGTAAATAAATTGGATAAAAAAGTCCCTGGAAAGTTATTTGCGGTAGGTCTCTGTAAAATAATTATAGATAGGTCTCTGTAAAATTATTAAAGATAGGTCCCTTGACCTAGAATATTTTTAGAATTGCATAAATGTCACAGCCTAAAGTTGAGGATGCCTCACAGGAGACCATCTCATAAAATTTAGTTATGTGTATTTATATTTATTTAAATTTTGTTCAATTCACTTTATATCTATTCTTGTTTTTTCGATTTTTGTTGAGTTTAGTTCAATTCAATTGAATTTAGTTCTTGTAACGTTTTGATCGGGTCAGTTGAGTTTAGTTGAGTTAATTTTATAAAAATGCGCTCGTTTAGGTTTATTATTATTATCGATGTTTTGATTTTGATTCAATCTAGTTCATTTTCATTTGATCCAGTTCAATTTGATTCAATCCAGTTTAATTTTGATTCAATCAAGTTCAATTTAATTTAGTTTAGTTCAGTTTGTTTCAATTTGCTTCATTCCAGTTCAGTTTGATTTAGTTCGGATTAATTTGCTTCATTTCAGTTCACTTTGATTCATTTCAATTCACTTTGACTCAATTCACTTTAAATTTGATTCAGTTTAGTTTATTTTGATTTTGATTTTTCATTTTGATTCAAGTTTTGTTCAGCTACATCTAATTCAGCTCAGCTCCAATCAGCTCTAATTAGCTCAGCTCAGCTATTCACTTCAGCTCTTCTCAGCTCCAGTAAATTCAGCTCAGCCCCAATCAACTCTGCTGAGTTCTTCTCAACTATTCTCATTTGTTCTCGACTCCAATAAATTATGCTCATATCAGCTCCGCTTAGCTCTTTTCAGCTGAAGTGCACAATGCCTTAAACTTATACTCCCTTCATTCCAGAATAATTGGCACACTTTTTATTTTCGCGCGTCCCACATAAAATGACACACTTTAATTCTTATCCTAAATGGTACTAAGGAATACTCCCTCCGTCCCACTCTAAATTGTTTATTTACTTTTTGGGAGTCAAACTTGGTAAACTTTGACCATAAATATAAATCAATATGTAAATAATAAAATATCATATGAGATATTGTTAGATTTATCTTAACATCTATTTTCTAAATTTTAATTTTTTATGTGCCATTATTATAAGTAACTATAGATATTTACGGTCAAACATGCTCATTGAAAATCGAAAAAAAAAAAGCAATTTAGAGTGGGACATAGGGAGTATGTTGTAAAATTCCTACAATATCACTTTTAACTTCAACAACTTCACGACTGGACCCACCATTTTTTAAAAATATTTCTACTTTTTCATAATTATTCTTTGATACCTCACTTTGCATAAAATATATACTCTCTCCGTTCCACTGATAGTGGCACCATAGGTTTAGGTGTTTGGATTCAACTGAAGGAAATGAGTAGATGAAATTGAATGTAGAAAGTAAAAGTAGAATGAGTGAATAAAATTGAAGGAATTTTGCCAAAAATAAAAAGTTTGTCAATATAAAAGAAATAATCCAAAAAGGAAAGTGTGCCACTAATAAAGAAATGGATGGAGTATCCAAATTTCAATATACTCCCTCCGTTTCTCTAATATTGGCACATCACTTTTGGGGTTAGAATTTAGGAGATGCTAAATGAGTGGGTGAAATTGAATTGAAAGAAGAAAAAGTAAAATGGGTGGATGTAATAACCTTAAACTTGCCATAAATAGAATATGCCAATATTAAAAAAAATCTCAAATTAAAAAGTGTGCCACTATTAAAGAAACGGAAGGAGTACCATTTATTATGAGATAGAGGTATCATTTAAGAGAATCAATTCAAATACTCGTACTAATAAGATGGAGAAAGTTGATTGAGTAATAAATGGAATATTGTATAATAAAAAATGGTAAGGGCCCTTTACCTAAAGGCTGCAAAACAAATGAGTGGAACTGCAGCATCAGAAACAAGTACTGTAGCAGTATTACCAAAATTTGCCTTCTGATCCTCACTTTTATCGTATGTGCTTTGTATTTTTTTCAAATGTGGTCACTCTACTCTCCCGCAGAGAAAGCCCATAATTTCTTTTAAAGCTTTCCGGTGAGGAGTATAGTGTGAGCATTTACTAAGTTGCTTTTATTACTTTCTCATCTCCATGAATTATCAACCTTTTTGTCTGTCTAATCCATCAACCCTTTGGGTTTAAACTCTCTATTCTTGGCCTATGTTTTTTCTTTTTTTAAAAAAAATTAAAGACTCACCGTGATGAGGGGCGTATATATTAGGCTCCCCGAACCTTTCAGAATAAATGAAAAGATGGTCATATACAAGCGATGGCAACGTCGTGGAAAGTCGTGGAAAAACTATGCACACTAAGTATATTACCGAATCTTAAGCCTCCAAACCCCTTGAAGACTAAAGACTCGGCCGTACCCAGTCGAGACGTACTATGACCTACCACTTTTTTGCCTCCACACCTTAATGTTAGCAGAAAGAGATGACCTCTCATAGTAGTCCCTTGTAGATCACTACCCCAGTAGCAACCCACTATAAGTTCTTCATCTCTAGAAGTAACAGCACTAGTATGCACCATGACTTCAGTGATGCCTTTACCTCCATTTGAAACCGAATTCAGACACCAGCCGTTATGCATTTGCCACCTGAATTGGTCAAAGACTGAGTTGATGTATCCATGTAGAAGATCTGCCTTACTCCTCTGCATAACCTACAAATGACACAATACAGACAACAGTAGAGATGATAAATTCCAGCAGAAGTAATATCATACAAAACAAAGATATGTAAAACAAACTGCATCCAGGTGGATTAGTCCCTCAATATGTTTAGGGAGATTGCTAAAGGAGAAAGAAGAGCTTGCCCCTTTAGTACTTGCATCCTTAGCAATAGAGTCAGCCACATTATTCCCTTCTCTCTAGATGTGTATTATTGAAGCTCGAAGATGATCAAATTGATTCCATATTTCTCTAACAATAGATGTATACCTCAAGGGAATCCTAAATTCTATTATGATCATCTTAACTAACAGAAGGGAGTCACATTCAACTTGGAAGTTGTTTAACCTGCCTGAGATGCTAGTTGTAGGCCCAGCTTAAGACGCTAGTTGTAAGCCCAGCTTAAGACCTTACATTTCAGCCTGCAAAGAAGATACTTAGCAGAGCCATCGAATTAAGTTATAAGATTGAGGATGCTTTTATTGAACAGTCAATTCTTTCTTTTTATTCTTTCTACTTCCAGACTTTGAATAAAGGAGAACATGCAAGTCTGAATTCAAATACCATTTGTATTTCAACTTATGAGCCTGAAAGATATCCTGAAATTGAATATCATGATCTATGTGTTTGGTTTAATGTTATCAAAATGAGATTTATTTCTTGCACACCATATAAACCAAACCACAACGCATGGTATAATTATGATCAGGCTTAAAAACTCATTAGATGAGTGTTTAACATTCCAGTAGAAGAAATATTTGTCCCAAAGTGTGTTGAAATCTGTATTTTTAATTCCAAAGACCTTGTTTATCAAGGCCCATAACCTAGAAGTGAAAGGGCATGAATAAAAAATATGGTGAAAATCATCAGAGGAATTCTCACAAAAATAGCATTTTGTGGGTAGATGCAGATTGAAGTTTTCTAGAATGTCTGGTAATGCTAAAAGCCTATTAAGCAGCTTCCAGTTGAAGATACTTAGCTTTTTAGGAAGCAGATCAGACCATAGAAATTTAAAATATGGAATAACATCTTTTTTTTCTCTCTAAGTAGGTTATAAGCAGATTTTATTGAAAAGGGCCATTTTTCAGAATATTTCCATATCATGGAATCGCAATAATCGGGAAAATGAACAACGTTTTTCTGTAGAAAGAATATAACATGAGCATGTAATCCTTGTTCAATGGTCTGTAGAAAATCAGATTGATTGTCAGAAAAATCTCTGATTGAAGCATCTGGACTTGAGTATGAAGAATCAAAATCCTAGAGAGGAGAAAGGGGACCAAAGTCTGTCCAGTTAGCATCCCAGAAGGATACACCTCCAGTGCCTATTTAAATTAGTGAATTTTGGATAGCTAAATCAGAAATCTCTATGATCATTTTCCAAGTTTTTGAAGTTTTTAAATTATTAGAATAAGACCACATGAATTTGGGACCATGGGGAATTGCCTTTTTGTAGTTTCCACCGTAATTTCAGAGAAAAGCTTTTTACAAGTGTATGTAGATTCTTAAGGCCTAAGCCATTCTCAGACTTTGGAAAACATAGTTTAGGAAAAGATTTCCACACTTTTTAGTTCCCTGTTTCAGAATCATTGACATTCCAGAAGAATTTAGCCAGAATAGTATGGATTTTATCCAGATACTGTTTGTGGGCTTTAGGATTGTTATCAGGTGGATTGGAATTGTAGATAAAACATGATTGATCAGTATGAGTTTTCCAGCATGATTTAAGGATCTGTTTGCCATTTAAAATTTTTGGCAGAGATAGTATCCACTAAACCCTGGTAGTAGATATATTTGTTCCTTCCTAAAAAGATAGGACTGCCCAAATACTTGAAAAGAAAAGATTCTTCAAGCATCCCAGTTTGAGATATAATTTCATTTTAATTCCGGGGGTAGCAAATTTAGAGAGGAAGAAATTTGAATTCTCAAAGTTAATTTTTTTTCCATGTGGCAAGTTCAAAAGAATTGAGAAACAGGAAAAAGGTTTTCAGACCTTTTTTTTGTGTATTTTAAGAAGAAAGTGGCATCATCAGCAAAAGCTAGATGCGTGACACTCTTCATAGAGCCGGGCAATTTGAAGTATTCAATATCTGCATATTGAAATGAGAAATTGAGATTTCTTGAAAATGGCTCAACTAAAAGGATGAATAAGTAAGGAGAGAGTGGATCTCCTTACTTAAGTCCTCTAGAGGGTTTGAAAAAACCATTTGAAATACCATTAACCAATATGGAGAAATGAGATGCATTAATATTTCCCAAAATTAGATTTACTAAAGTAGCAGTAAACCCCATTTTCATTTCCAATTTGAATATGACATTAAAGCTTCTGTTTTTGGAGTTAAGAAAATTGGTTAATTCCTACATCAGTAATACATTATCAGTCAACTCCCTTCCTTCTACAAAGGCTGAATATTCAGGAGAAATGAGGGAGGGCATGATAGGTTTTAATCTTTGACTGAGTAACTTTGAAAATAATTTATTTACAAAATTACATAAGCTTATAGGCCTAAAATCTTTAAACGAGGTTGTAACTTCTTTTTTGGGAATTAAGGTTATCGGAGCAGAGGAAATTGCCCTAGGGATGGGATTATCATCCATAAAGTCATTCACTGCAAGGAGTAAATCATCCTTAATTATGTTCCAGCAAGTATTGAAGAATTTTCCTGAAAAATCATCAGGACCTAGGGAAGAATCACTGTCCATAGATATTAAAACGTCTAATAGTTCTTCTAAAGTGATAGGTTGTGTCAGTTTAGAGTTCATTTCCTTAGTTACCATGGTTGGTACATTTTCTACCATGGTGTGTGATATTTGTAAGGAATTCTTGAGTTCCGGTCATATGGTAAGAGCATCCACTATCAAAGTACCACAGATCTCTGGAATATAATATAAGAGAAGTATGTGCAACAAGATATGTACCAGATCTTTTGACAACCCATACCTTTCTGACCGTTCTGGTTTTCTGGACTTCGCCTATGTTGGAACATACAACGAGTTGACGGCCTGCCATTTGATATCTGAATAGTTTCTGACATTTATCCTCAGAGTGACCTTAGTATGAACAGTAGCTGCAGATGAGAGATTTCTTTTGATAGGACTTGCCGAACTCTCTCCTTACCTCTCGAAGCTTTGTCTTGAGATTCGCTGGATTCTGGAGTAACTCGCGTGCCTCAGCCTTGAGTGTGCCTGTGTTATACCCAATCCCGTGTCGATCTCCAAAATTCTTTCCCATATCTAGAATATCATCTAGCTTAGCTTTTCCCGAATTCAGTTAAGAAATTACTGCTTCAGAAATCTCAGCTCTCTTTGTAGCTAATATTAGCTTTTCATTTAATTCTTCATTTTCCTTTCTGAGTTCAGCAACTTTTACATGTAATTCCTCTTTCTGTTTCCATCAATTGCACTTTTTCTTCCTCCCATTCTTTGTTTGTATCAACCACTTGAAGCCACATAGCATACATCTTTTCATAAGTGCTGTAGATTTCTTCATCACTAACAGCAAGTGTATCGTCTTTATCACTGGATGCTTCATATGGATCTATATTGGAACATGCAGTTTCTACTTTATCCAGTATGTTGGAACATCCATCATCCGATGCATCATAAATTTTTGCTCCAAATGCCACATAGTTGCTTACAAGTTCCTCTTTATCTCTCTCTTCTTCTTCATCTTCACTCCACGATGTGACTTAAGATTTTCCCTGTTTCTTCCGAGTGTTTGCACATTCAGCCTGAATATGACCATATCCTTCACATTCCTTGCATTGAATTCATCCAGGTTGTTTTGGTTCACTACTTTGATTTCTGAAGAACTGCTGATTTCCTTGCTCAAATCTCATTCCATGATTGTTACCAGAATCCTGTGGCATTGGTCTATTTCCTCCAAACCTCTCCTGGAATTTCTTGTTTACTACTTTCTTCAGCATTCTTGAGAAATCCTTCGTGATAAGTGCCAGCTTTTCAAATTTATCATCACTGTCAAATTTGTGATTTTCCTTTGATGAAGATGTTCTGAATGCCAACTCCTTTTGGACCCTTTTTGTAGCTGATTGAAATGTCATCTTATATGTCTGTAATGATCCCATTAATTCATCTAAGCTCATGGTGGCTACATCTTTTGCTTCTTCTGTTGCCGCAACCTTCATCGCAAACCTTTTAGGAAGTGATCTCAAGGTCTTTTTCACCAAGAGCGCCTCTTTGTAGAATTTTCCAAGTTGGTATGCCATATTGGAGATGTCCATGAGTTTTCCGTTGAATATAGCAATTGTGTCATCCTCCTCCATCTTGAGTTCCTCAAACTTAGTAGCCAACATTTGTAGTTAAGATTCTTGAACTCGACTGGTTCCTTCATGAACAGTTTGCAGAATATCCCATGCTTTCTTGGCTTGATGACATGTAGAGATGAGTTTGAACTGGTTTTCATCAACCGCAGTGAAGATTGCATTTAGTGCCTTTGAATTCGCCAGAGATGCCTTAAGGTCATCAGGAGTCCAAATAGCTTTGTCTTTGAGTTTCTGCTCCCTTTGACTTGTCTCTCCTTCTCTCGCCTTGGAACTTATATCAGCATCTTCAATAGGGTGATTCCACTCATTGTTAACATAGAACCACGCAAGTTCATCCAGTGAGTTGATGAAAACTCTCATGCGTGTCTTCCAATAATTGTAGTTGTTGCCTTCTAGCAGAGGTGGCCGAGACACCGAAGCTCCTTCTTTAGTTGCCATGGTAAAACTGGATCACACTTTCCTTAACAAAACCAAGGGAAAATAAGTGACCAAACTCTGATACCAAATGGAATTTGGTTTTACCGATTTTTTCTAATTCTTACTAGTATGTTCCAACATAACTTATCTAACCAAGTATGCAATAAATTAAAGCATAAACGACACAAGACTTGGTTACGCAGTTCGGTGAAATCCACCTACATCTTCGGGGCCTGGCCCAGTTCAGAATGAATCCACTAATTAGAAAGATATAGTACAAAGTACATCATACAAAATACTTATCTTTACTAACTATAACATGTGAATTCTGCTAGCTCTCCTAGCTACCGATCCGCCTTTATCAGACTTCCTCTGACCTCGAAACTCGTCAATGCTGAATTTCCTCCTCCCGAGGAATCAAGGTTTATGATTATGAACTTTAAACAGCAGGTCACGTATGTTGGAACATAGAATTCTCGCTCTTTGCAATTCCCTCGAAAGACTGAAAATCTGTGTGCAAATTTTCTCTGATTAAAACCGTATTGAATGCAACCGTGGTTGTCCCCTTTTATATCCATGAGCAGATTGGAAACACTTCATGATTATCTCCATAATATTCCTATTCCTTATCTGCCTCTTGAAGCATATGAAAATCCCATAATTAAAGGGATTTTTCTTATCACAATATCTCCCATATATTTGAGAATATCAACACCATATTTGTAGGGATTTTCCATAAATCAACTATGCTTCTATACGCCTGATATATAGCAGAATATTCAGATTTCCATATCTCACAAATATCATAATATTCTTACTTCTTTCTTAGCGAAATCCGATCGGCATATATATGAAAATTTACATGTTCCAACATGAAATTTTTTTTGTTTCCAAAATATGTTCATACAAACTGCCAGTTAAATATTCAATGCATATTACTTGACTTTACACTAGACAAATGGGGACTATTGGGGAATCACTGTTAGGGTAAAAAATGGGGGTCCATTTAGAAATTTTGAGTGAATAAGCCCCAAAGTTCCATACCTTGTGGGTCCAACAACTACAGTAATCATCAGATAAAGAGAATGAAATTAGAACTTGACGATTATTTAGTAGGTGAATCTCAGTGTTGCCCTTGAATTCAGCCGTTCAAAAATTTTGGCAAAATTTGTCCAATTGAGCCATACTTCGCGTGAATTTTCCGACGAGCGTGAGCTTCAGAGGAGCCTCGAGCCTTTCACACTCTTCTTTGCCTATGTAGTAAAGAGGTAAGAGGGCTGGTTTCATATAAAAGGATGAATGTTATTCTATTTCTCCGAGTCTTTACTGCATTCTGCTTTGCTTGTTCCAGCAAGCAAAGTTTTGAAGAAGAAATAAAACAGCCTACTTTTTGCACAACCTTTTGATTTCATCGGGTTTAAAATGATGCTGAAAAAACAGGACTTTTTCCTTTCCTTGAAATAGTTTTTGTTGGCTTCTGATTTTGCATATTCTGCACAGTGCAATAATATACAGTTCAAAAACCCTTCATTAATTTTGCTCATAGTAGCAAAATATTTAGTCCCTTAAAGGAAAGGTCCTATAAATCTACCTTCCAGTTCCTCCACCTGGTGTATTCTCTTGACTAAGAAGCTCCATCATGAAGACTGGAATATTATCCTAGGCTACTAGTTTTGGTACATCTACGAGGTTGTTAAGGTTGGTTAATTTTAATCTTGCTCATATATAAGGCTAATTTTTGCTGCTTAAGTCTCCGAAATGTACCTACCATTTTGGCCTCTTGTGCTAAATGTATGGTCTTTTCATCTTTTGGATGTATTAATCACATTGAAATTTTGCCTACCCCAGTTTGATTGCTGTTTTTGTCTGCATTAGTTTGAACTGTCATTGCAATCCTTTTCCAATTATTAGGTTAAATAGCTGTTCATCTTGTTCGTATCAGAGCAAAAGATTGGCTCTTGGAAACATGAATGAACCAAATTCTGGAAATCCCTTCATTACAAACTCAATGTTAGGTGGATTTTCTGGTGATTACTACAATGGACTACCCTGCCTCCATGATCCAGATTCTGGCAGAAATAATGATTCTTACAGACTGAGACACTTGCAGCCTGAGAGGGACCCTGCTGGAGCTGTTTTTCCCTATGATTCTTCCTATCCTGCTTGTAATGTTCACGTTCCTGATCCCTACATGGCGGCGGGTGCCCCGATTTCGGGTGCATCCATTGCCTCCCATATGGCTGCAAGGTTTGATACTACTCGTGAGAATCCTGAGCAATCTCCTTGTTCTGCTTCTGCTGCCTTGTTTCACCCTTTGGGAGTACCTAGAAGCATTGCCCCTAATGATAACTATTATTCGGACATGAATTCCAAGTGGTATTTTGGCAATTTTCCTGGTCATCAAGAATTGACTGGATTTGGTAGGGGAAGAACAACAGATGTGCAGTTTTTTGATGATTCATCTGCTTCATCCAGGTTGAGCAATGAGCTTTCTCTCAGTCTTGCTACTTCTAATCCTATGTCCGCGAATCGGGTGCATCCCATCCTTGATCAAAGCTCTTATGAAAGATGTGTGGCCTCAGGACAAACTTCAACTAGTAGGAACCTTTCTTTGAGCTTCGGCTCATACCGGCCCGTGCAGCTTTCGCAGTTCTTGTCTAATTCGAGATACACCAGGGTGATGCAGGAAATACTTGCTCAGTTAGCTGCATTTTCTCTGGGATGTCTGGAAACCGAGGGCTATAGGCCTAATCCCTCATTTTCTTCGAGCTGCATTCCTGAAGAAAGCTGTCCAGAAACAGGTTCTGATGAATTTGCTGATGCATCATGGAGAGCTATGACTCGAATCGCCCCTGCGAATCAAGCCCGAGAAGTCGAGAAGAAGAGAAGGCTTTTGCTCGACTTGTTACAATCGGTAATGTGAACGAAAAACTCACTCCAGAGTTGTTTTTTTTACTCAATGCTTAATATGATTTGCTGTTGATTAGGTTGATGACAGATACAATGAATGCCTCGATGAAATCCACACAGTTGTATCTGCATTTCATGCTGTGACGGAGCTGGATCCTCCGATACATGCCAAGTTCTTTCTGCAAACAGTCTCTTTTATGTACAAGAATCTGAGGGAGAGGATCAGCAACTACATTCTTGCAATGGGGGGAGGGACATCGTATTTGGGTCACGAAAATGAGGACAAGTCTTTCGAGGCAACATTCATTCAGAAGCAATGGGCTCTTCAGCAGCTGAAGAGGAAAGACAATCAGCTGTGGAGGCCACAGAGAGGTTTGCCGGAAAAATCTGTTTCTGTTCTAAGGGCATGGATGTTCCAAAACTTCCTCCACCCGTGAGTTGTTTCTCCACTCAATTTCTGGTTGATTTTCATCACTCCTTTTGTCCAATTAAGATGAGTACTTCATTTTTAGTACAAAAACGTTTGTCAAACATAGTGAAATGAGGTATCACTTTTGCCCTTATACAATGTTTTCTTTGAATGAATGTTAGGTATCCCAAGGATGCAGAGAAGCACTTGCTTGCATTGAAAAGTGGCTTAACTAGAAGCCAGGTGAGACTGGTTACTATCCCAAAATGTTTGTTCTTTCGTTCTTACTGAAAAGAACGATGGAACTAAAAATGTTGAGCCCTTTCTTAGATAGAACTTTCAATTGATTCATTGTACGCAAAACAGGTATCCAATTGGTTCATAAATGCTCGAGTAAGGCTGTGGAAGCCAATGATAGAGGAAATGTATGCTGAGATGAACCGGAGAAGAAGGCAACAGCACCCGGACGGCCGGATTAGCTTAGATAATCACAGATTCGCAGTGCATCAATAATATACATTTGTTGAAACTGTAAACAGTCTAGGAGTTGAAAAAAAGCCATGAATTCGTACATTATCTGTCAATTTAAATCAAAAAGGCAATTGAGGTCTGTCAGACAGCTGCAGGGCCAACCCAGCCACCGCTGAAGCAGGACTGAGAACGATCCTCAACCACCAGCAGGTGGGACATGAGCTGTTAATCACGCTCTAGCCCTGCAGCCACCGGTCTTGGTTTGCGGTTTCCATGGAACGAGAGTATACTGAGGTAAGATCTATAGAACAGATCCTGTTCAAGTAAGTTCGTAAATTAACTTGCAGAGCGAAGAATCTATGCGTTGGTGCTCTTCCTTACAAATTAGCGATGTGGGAGAATTGTCGCAACAAGGTAAAGCAAAGTTGCGTTTGATGAAAGGATATGGGGTGAATCATGGGCTAGTTGATATGAAATTGGTGAATCATGGGCTAGTTGATATGAAATTGGTGAATCATGGGCTAGTTGATATGAATCGTGGGCTAGTTGATATGAAATTAGTTAAAAAGAAAATTGCGTAAAACCTTAGCTCAAAGTCTCAAGGCTTGTATGATTACTAAAGTAACTCGTGTGATTAGTGAAACTTCTAATTCTAGAACAAAGAGTCAGTCTCTCATTAAATTGTTTTATGATAAGATAAAAGGAATCATATAAATAGTGGAAATATAAAATAGGAGGAGATTGTCAAATTCGGGGAAGTCAAAATAAGAATTTAGTTTATTTTGGGATCAAATTTAAAAGAAGCAACGGAGTTTAGGGTGGAATTTCAAAAACACGAAAAAGGGAAAAGTCATTCTTCTCTATTTCGGTGTCGTCATTATCTGCTCGCAGTCTTTCACCAAAAATTTTTCTCATAAAAAAAAAATGTCCCTCGCCATAGTTCTCGATGTAAAAAAAATTGGTTCATCACCAGAACTTACAATTCCTTGGTGAAAGGCACGTTCAACGCCATCCGTAGAACTTGCAATCCATCAACAAAAAATGGTCGTTAGCCATCGCCTCCCTCACAAGGCTGCCTTTGATTTTTGCTGATTCGCTACCGTCACATTTTGCCAATATCAAGGTTCCATCTTTTTTGCAACCAATTTTCCGACGTTTAGAGATTGAAATGTTAAGTCACATTCTACAAGAATCTCCATGCGGTTAGGTGGTGATGACGATGGATTGCTCGTCGAAAAGCAAGGAAAGACCTGATTGCCAGTAGTTTCGAAGTCTTTAAATCCGACGATGAAATGTCTGTCCATTCGAAGGAATTCCATCGGGTTTGTAACCGAGTTGCCTACGGGTTATCGAGTTAGAAGTTTTGCACATCAATTTGAATCAAGGTTAGGACTTGATAATTCGGGCCTGACCATTTATTTTGGTTTGGTCTCTAAATACTCAAATCTAAATAATAACTCATCAAATTCAAATACTTCCTCTATCTTATTAGATAAATTGGCATATTTTAACTTTTGGAAGTCAATTGAAGTAATTTTTGTCAATTGAATTAATTTTTGTCAATTGAATTAATTTTAACTACAGTATTAATATCTTTATCTAAGTGTGTAATAAAATTCTATAAAAATAATAATTTAAAAATATGTGTTATGATGAATCCAATATATAACATGATAATAGTTTTACACATATAATAATAGAATTTGATGGTCGAACTTAGCTCAGTTAGACTTCTGAAAGTCAAAATCTACCAATTTATCTGGGACAGAGGGAGTAGTTAAAATCAATTTATTTGTGAAGTTCTCCGGTGAGAATCGCAAGTCGATTGGTGCATCAAACAGTGCCATTTTTTATTTCGTTAAGGTTATGAAGACTTCTGAGGCGATAGAGGTTTGCAAACAGATTGTTGTGATCTTCAATTGTGTTTTGACGGAGAAGGGAGTAAAGGAGGTCTTGAGTTTGAAGCTTTTAAGCGGCAATTATGATAACTTTTTGAAACTCACCTGGATTATGCGGAAAGGCAGTTGCGATTTGAGGATCACGTTAGCAAAGATTCTAGAAGCAATCACTTGCGACGACGAATCTCAACGGAACATCGCCGAAAAGGAAGGATTGTTGTAGGAATTATACAATCTCAACAACGAACAAATGGCGAGTAACGCCGTGGATGCGAGTTTTTTGCTTTGATCGTCGTATCAACGTCAAAAGCGGTGAAAAAGGGTCTTATAGGATACTACATCGTTGAGGAGGCAGGGAAGATTCGGTCGAGTTCGGATCTGGTGGCAGAGCAGTGACGATTGGTAAGAGCAAAATTGTCCACACAATTTCATTTTTTGTCCCAGGGGCATTTTTGTCATTTTAAGTACGATCAACATCATCCATGGAAAATTCAACGCAGAAATTAGTTTATTTTTTTACTTTGAAACAATTAAGGGTTATATTGACACTTTCGCAACTATGGGTGTGTTTGACGGAACTGTGCTTATAAGCAAAGTTGACTTAAAGCAGGGGGAGACCAATTTATGGTTTTCCCCCAAAAAATGGCTTCTGCTTATTAAATCAACGCCTTTTAGCAGTTTATCAAACTCTAAAATGGTGTTTAAGTATGTCAGAAAAACACTTATAAGTCATGGCAAGTAAACACTTTTCACCTCGGTTTTTCGTTCAGAAAAAAACGAGGTAAATACAGTTGTAGTAAAAAGTACATTTTTACCTCAATTCAGAACCGAGGTAAAAAGTACCATTTACCGCAGTTTTTGATCGACGTCGGTAGATTTTGTGACCGATGTTGGTCCAAGCAACAAGGCCAATGATAGAAGACCACATCTGTGATTTCGTTAAGGCCAATGGCGACATCCACATGCATGTGACGTCAGCCATAGCAAGAAGGCAGCCAATGGGAGAGGAAATGCTGCGACTTCGTCCGGGCAAATGTCGGTCTAAATTAAAGCAATGTCGCAGACCATGTTAAGAAACATCGTATGCTGTGTGGCACCCACGTCTTTTTCCAGCTGATGTGGAACGCTAATGAAAATGGCATCATTTTGAATGGCCATGTGTAAAAAAATGACGCTAGTTTAAGCGACGCCGATATGGTGTTATTTCGGCATCGTTTGTGCAATGTCGCAGATTATTCAGTTAGAAATCATTTCTCATACAATATTATAATATTTAATATTTGATGAAACAAACAATCGTTCGCCGATAGCTGTTACATGTTATTTAAAATGCAATAAATAGTGAAATCGTTAAACATCATACAACAATAAATTGTTGTTCAATTAATGTGGGAAAAAGAATGATGTTAAAACAAACAAAGCTATAACATATATTACAAATACATGTTACAACATATTAAAGTACATAAGGTTGATATGAAATTGAAATATTAATTGTATTGAACCTCCATTTTCTACGTTGTACGGCATTAAAACTGTTAGGGCGACTAGTGAAATGACAAGTCCGTCCATCTACATGCTGAAGTCCATTGACAACTCTCTTTGGTCCTATTACTACCAATACATAGAAAACAAAATTTATATTAGAATTGGGCAGTCCCCAAATGAAATACAAATAATATAGTCATACGTAGACGACATTAATTTCAATATGAAAAAAGTAACTGAATTGATTTAAAGCGACGTTGCATGTAGGAAAAACTGATGCTTCATAGTTTGAGTAACGAGCAACGTTAGACATTCATTGGTATTTCAACATTTCCTAGACCTATATGACGTCAGACCTTGTTCGGTACCATACTACACGGGCTGATTAAATGTGACCAACTTCGCACATTCAAACTATGTACATACGAATCTAAACTTTTTTTTCTCACTCTTTACAAACATGGTATTATCTTGGAAACACAAACAACATACAATATATAACATATAACACAATCATCATACTTCATGAAAATATTTGATTTTTTATCAATGAGGAAAAAACATATAGAAGGTCAGATCAACCGACGTCGATCGAAAGTCAGTTTAAGTTTCATAATATGCGACACATTTGCGATGCCGCACATAAGGACCATAATCTAATTTCAGAAAAGTTTCATAACATACTCCATTTTAAGATTGCGGTCCCCTCCGTTGACCCATTTATGCCCAAATTGGAACAAAATTTTTCGTCAAAATGTGAATAAAAACTTTTTATCTCCAATTTTACATTTCGACTTCTCCCACTTTCTTGGAAAGACCTAAGTGTAAAAATTAAAAAGATCACCGGTAGTCCCAAACTCGATATTGATCGTCCTAAAAAGAAACTTTGTCATCCCTAGTCAAATTTATAATTACTGAGAGTAATAAAGAAATAAGTCGGATTCCACATAGAGTTCCACAAGTTCTTACAACTGACCCTTGTATACTTTTATGTAATCATCTAGAATTTACTCTAGAACACACACTAGCGCTTTCAAAAATTTAATGGATGGAGTTTTATTAATTTTCATTTCCTAAAAAACCTAGAATATGAAATTTCATGTGATTCTATGAGGAGGAAATTATAGTTCCCATAACGCTTATCGTAAGGGTATTAATGGAATACTATAAAAAGTCGGACAAATACCCCGGTTCGTATCCCTCGTAGACAGTACACATAATGTCCATATGAAACATTTGTCCTTATGTTCAGATGCAGAGCTCTTAAGTATTGTGAATATGCAAGGAAGTTTGGGCCATAGTGTAATTTCCATAAAGTTTTGTCATATACTGTTCGTGAATAATTTGGGCCCGTTTCATTGACCCGTTCATGCCCAGATTGGAACATCATGGTCGTGACAATGTGAATTAGATAAGGGTGTATCCAATTTTGAATTTTGACCTCTCCCACTTTTTGGAGGGACCTAAGTGCAAAAATGAAAAAAATCACCAGTATTCACAAAATCGATTTCAATAGTCACGGAAGGGACTTTTGCCATCCCCAATGGAACTCATTATCCCCTAAAGTGATAAAGGAACTGACATGATCCCACAAAGACTTGTACAAGATCATCCTATTAATCTTCGGATACTTAGAAGTAATCATCTACAATTTACTCTAGACCACTTACTAGTGCTTTTAAAAAATTGATGGTCAAAATTTCACTTTCTTTTTAATTCATAAAAAAGAAAGAATATGTAATTTTGTGTGATTCTATGTGGTGGAAATTATCGTTCTAATAATGCTCATTGCAAGAGTATTAATAGAATACTAATAAAAATGAGGGACAAATACCCTGATTCGTTGATGCCTAAATCAGAACAACATGATTGGGACAATGACAATTAGATAATTGGGTGTCTCCAATTTTGCATTTCGACCTCTCCCACCCTCTTGGAGGGACCTAAGTGTAAAAACCAAAAAGTTCACCAGTTGTCTTAAAATCAATTTCGATCAAACCAGCCGTTAATAAAGTTCATGAAAATTTATAAATTTTAATTAGTAATATCTAATATACTATTAACCGCTATTAAGGTCAGTTATATTCGTCTTGGTCATACACAGGCTCATTTGCTATACTAGTGGGCTGAAATGGTGAGACCCACGGATTAGCCAACGTCGGCCATACATCAGCTATATGTCAGTAAGGTCGACTTACGTGCGATGTCGTACATGACGAAGCAGAATTCACAAAGGTTTCAAACGTCTATATATAATGAGCCCACCTCATAAATCAGTTTAAACATTTGACTTTCCCTCGAATTTCAACGTTCACCCAACCACTCTTCTCAAAGGTATGGTTAATAGAATCTGTAGATTACTATCATTTTTTTATCTTTCCTTAAAATTAATATGTATATGGTGTGTGAATGTGTTCTATGTTGTTTGTTTTGAAGTTCCAATGGATTAGGGTTCTAGGGTGCGGCCATTTTATTTAGTGTGTTCTAGGTTGTTTGTTCCTCCAGATCTATTTTGTTTTCCATTCTTTTGGATTAGAACCTTTACTTTTGGTGGTTTGCTGTTGTAGTTACCATTTCTGCTTGGTTTGAATGCGACGTCGATGGTCTTTCGATTGCACTACTATTTGTGTGAGGGCCGTGCGATGTCACACATTTATATTTTTGGTGTATTCCATGTATGAGACATCGCACCCTTGTCGGTGAACCTATCAATTCTACCGATAGGTGAGCGATGTTGCTCGTACAGGTTGGCATTGCCATAATTTTGGCCGACTTAAACTATTAATTGAACCGATTTCTATCAAACCAATTTCTATATGTCATTACATATATCATACGTGACAATATGAATTTCTGGAATCATGGCTGATAATGAAAGGCTGAGTAGTCGCATTCCAATTAAGGTGAGCGGTTTTTTGTTTAGATTGCTATGTAAATTCCTTTTATTTGATTAGTTAGATTCTTATTTAATTAGTAATAATTTCATTTACCAATGCAAATCCGTAGTGATTCAGATAAGGATCGCCTGCGGAGCTCATTCAGCAATATCATTCCACACTTCGTCAAGACTTTGACCCCGACGAACTTTAACTCAATTTCAAATTCTGGTCAGACCTCCCAGTTACACATGTATTTTATTTTCATTTAACATTTTCTCAAAATTAATACTTTCATATATAATAACTATGGTTTCTTGTTATATTTTAGTACGTCCTAAGCCAAATCATGGAACTCTTACCAAATGTCAAGACGCCTGTTGTTTGAGGTTTAACGGAAAGGATTATCATGTGCACTACTCGGGAAACAAAGGGCTCAAGAATCTAACCCCAAAGGTTTTTAGCCAGTTTCTTGATGCAGATGAACTGAGGCTTTGGTACACGCTCTACTTTGAGTTGTTAGATGGTTCTGCTATGATAATGTTCAATGTCATCACTCTTCCCTTCTGATTTTAGTATTACTATTTAGAATTTGGAATAAATTAAAACAACTTTATTCAAATTTGGAACATTTGTACTAAATTCAGAGTATTTGTTGAATGCCCCCTTTTATGTAATTTAATCTTTATTCTATAATCTATTTTGTAAATGTCATTTTAATGTTAACAAATCCTTAATATTTAACCTATTATATAAAACAAAGCTTTAATATTAAGATCATTCACAAATCATTGTGAAACTAGCAAATATTTTTTTAACTAGTAAATTTGAAATGTTAACCCACTATTTCACTAGGTGGAGGACATGTCATACACAAACAAAAAGTAATGTTGTTGCAGTAATGTAATATTTACTGGTGTGAAAGTGTATTATTTGTTTTGGTCCTTGGCGGCCTCATTTGTTAGTGGGTTGAAATTGTTAGGTCCACATAACGTGCAACGTCGATAACACGTCGTTACCTTGCTCCTTGAATTGATATAGGTGCGATGCCACAGAAAGTGAGGCGGGGATTACAAGGGTCCAAAACGATGTCGTTTAGAAATGTCTATAAATATAGTGTCCCTCACAATCAGTTCAAGCTTTTGTTCCCCAGTTTCCTGCGAATTCCAACAGTCTCACACCTCATCTTCTCTTCTCCCTTGTCAAGGTAAGGTTTTCCTACTCTGCTAACACCTACATTTTTGTAATTGTTACTTTACATTGTCCGATCTATGCTCTGTGAATGTGTTGTGTTTATTGGTTTTCTAGTTCTTACTCAGATATGTTAGATTGTGAAGTTTCCTTAAATCTAAAGATAGGTACTATGTTTTGGTATATTTTTGGACGTTTCTCAGTAATGTTTCGGTGTTAAAGCACCATTTTTCTGGATTTATGTGTTTTTTCCCGTAGCTGCCTCTGATGCATGCAACGTCGGTAGCCTGTCGGTTACATGCCGACTAATTCGAATTGTGTACGACGTCGTACATTTATTTGTCAAGTAATATTTATGAGACATCATATCAATGTCGGTTTAATCGATTGATTACCGGTGTTGCATGTAGGCATTTCAGTTTACTTATTTTCAATTTGTATATGCGACCGCGTTTATGCACAGATCACTTGTTTGGTTCGGCCTACAATTGTGTGACATTGCCGGTACATGTTGACCAAGACACTCTTTTGGACTGACATGTATATGTGATGTATGAACAACCTCGCACATGTCATTTCCATGTCCAGTTTGCCCTAAACATTTTCATTTTTGATTCAGTACTAATGGCGGGCAAAGGATCCTCAAGTCACCCCTTTTTCAAGGTCTTTTAAAATTTTACATATGTATTTACTAATACATCTTCACACTTTATCATGATTAATACTTTTGTTTAATATAGGTCTCCGCTCAAGGAGCAACCTAGAGGCTCTTATGTTCGACCTTGAACATCATACAATGGCTGCTAATAGCCCACATTTCCACTGCACTCTAAAGCAGCTGAACTTCGGGAAAAACCCAACTTTGGTAAGGTAATTAAAAAAATATTATTAGTTGTCAATTACACACACACACATATATATATTTCTAATCAATAATGTTTTCTAACTTAGTACATCCCATGGGAGATTGTACCACTCCTGCAAACTAAGAAAACCCCCGTTGTGCTGAGGTGCTACGGGAGAGAGTGTCGTATGAACTACTCGGGGATGGGAAGATCAAGGCCCTATTCTCAAAGGGCTTTGGCGAGTTCCTTTTTGGAAATCGCCTAAGCATCAGGGACACCTTGTTCTTCGAGGTGATAGAAGCTTGAGGGCCAATCATCTTCAAGGTCATCTTAATCCGAGCTGGTTGAGTTTATTGTAATTTCTGTTATGTTGGAACTAAGATGATTCTTTCTCGAATTTATGTACTATTTGTAAGAATATTTTTATGATTATTGTTTTTTCTAATAATTTAACTACCTTATTTGAAAATTATATAATTAACTGTATGTGTGATTATATTTGTGCATAATTTTATAAACAATTTTCCATCTTACCAATCAACACCATTGTCTACAATTTTTTTAAAACCGTTGAACAAAGGGGGAAAGGGGAGGAATTCTAGGGTGTTTGTAGCACAATGATTGCTACTATAGTGCCTAGTTTTCCTTTTACATTCCCCCAAATTAATGGCGATGATGGGATATTGGGAGGAGAGAGATGCCAAAACAGGGAAAAACGCACGACCCTGACTTTAATTTTTCCTTCTTTTTTACCACCTTCAAATCCTTTACTTTAACCTATCTTTTACATAACTGTGATGTCGGTCATCAATCGTATCACAAGTGCTGGAAACGACATAGGGGGCAACTTCGGGCGGCATTTTGAAACAACACATGCGACGTCGCTAGCTATTTAGTAACATTATTTACTTCATTTTTTAACCTTTTACTTTGGTTCATATAATAACCGAGGTAAAAAATATATTATTTACCCCAGTTTTTTAACCGAGGTAAAAAATACTATTTACTTCAAAAAAAGAACCGAGATAAAAGAACTTTTTTCCTCGATTATTTACTCTAAGCCAAAAAACTGAGATAAAAGGGGCGAAGTAATAAGTCATTTTTCTTGTAGTGCTAGTTTATACTGGAACAAAGTAATTCATCATAAATAATTACTTATTTCCGCACTCATGTTATTATGTAAGCGCAACAATGACTTGTGCATTTTAATAAAATATCTTAATTTCTGATATTTGAAATTGTATTTTAGACGGATAATGTTTTCACTGTTGGATAATCTCCTTCTTCTTGTTAAATATTTTTAGAAAATGAGTTCTCCAATATATGATCTTACGAAGTTTGTTAGCTTAGTTTAAATTTTCTGCATGAATTTAGTAGCACGTTGAAGATTGTTGCATGAATGTATCTAGTATGTTGCATGATAGTTGCATGATTGTAGGATTAGAATGTAGAATGTAGAATGTAGAATGATTTTAGTTCATTTTCTGTTACTTTTCCCTTATAAATATTGATCAAAGGCAATGAAGAAAAGCAGACCTTTCTGCACAAAACCCTCTTTGCATTGAAAACAAGTTTACTGACGTAAACCTTGTTGTTTCTTTTGCTTTACTACAAAATTGCAAGTTCCTTTGTTTCTTAGCTTTCTTTTCTGTGTTTCTGCAACAACAAGTGGTATCAGAGCATGTATTGTTTGATCCAAACCATTATAGTGTTTGGTATTCAATCTGCTTCAGCAAAATGGTAGGACGAGGAACAGGAGCAACAAGCGATATGAACAAGGGGAAAACTTCATCTCCACCATCGGAATGGCCGAAACTCGACGTAGGAAGTGAGACTCGCATAGTGGAGCAGGTTATAAGGGAGAGCGATGGTGCAACGCATTTTCTAGTTCTCACACGGACCAACTATAGAGATTGGCTAATCCTTATAAAGGTGCAACTTCAAACACATGGCTTGTGGGACGTGATCGAGGATGGTCCACATGATCAACACAATGATCGGAGGGCAATGTCGGCACTCCTTCGAGCAATCCCATCGGAGTTGGTAAGTATTCCTGGAGTTGAAAAAAATTGCCAAGAAGGCATGAGATACTGATGTGTCCATTTTAGATGCATTATTTAGTAGTATTTAGGATCACTTTTGTGCTCTTTTATTATCAAGAGCTTGTGTTTTACCTTGAAATTCACTTAGGAGAGGCAAAAGCAACTTTGTACTCTTTTACCTCTTCTAAGTGGATTTTGTGTGACAAGGGAAGAACACGGAAGCAACGAAGACCGGAAGACATTGAAGACTATACTTTCGAAGACTTTTGGATACTCACTTCGAAGACATGAAGACCGGAGGCCGTTGAAGACCATTTTTGGAGCCGTTGAAGACTTGAAGATTGAGAGGGATGGCTATGAAGAAGGCAAAGAAACAATGCAAAACTCTGGCTCCCGTCGCGACACCGTCGCGACACCATCGCGAGTCGCGACCAACACCATCGCGAGTCGCGACTAACTCGTCGCGAGTCGCAACCAACGGGCGGCCAGAAATCAACTTTATCTTCTTTGCACTATAAATACTACTCTCTTTCTTCTTCTTCTCCAGCTTTTCCAGCCCGTTTTTCTCTCTGGTTTTTGGGCAAAACCTAGGTTTTTCTCTTCTTTCTTTTCTTTGTTTTTCTTAGTTTAATTATGTCTTTTGTTGTTCTAGAGTAGTTCTTGTACTTGGGAGCTATGGATTAAAGCTTCCACTTCTATGTATTGAGAACCATTTCTATCTATCTAGTTGGTGTTTTTGCTATTGTGCATTTATTGTGCTTTGAATGTTAATTGTTGATTCCATTGATGTTGTTGGGAGCTTGAGGATATGAATGCTTGTATGAATTGCTAGCTAGGGTTTGGGGGATTTGGGTTAATTTCCCCCCTGTTCTTGTTAGGAATGTATGAGTGTGAATTAGAGCTTTTGATTGTGTTAGTGTGTTGACAATGTGCCAGACGAATGTGATTGATGTTGAACTCTTCGTCATGTTCGTTTGTGTAGCAAACGAGAGAGTCATATGCTCGTGGATGAATGTGCGTTGCACGTTCATCCAATCTCGTGTAATTGCATGAATTTGTTTAATGCTTAGTCACGGTGTAGTGGTCATAGGCATTGCCAAGCTTGTTGGTCCTTCGTGCTAAATGCCACCAATGACACCTTGAGTCGTGGTCGCGACTCGGGAGGCATTGGTGAGGTTTGACGAGAGATGTCGAACTCACTCTCGCAAACTACGAACTAAGAAGGATAGGAGTTTAGTCTCCACGACAAGTAGTTGAAGTATTGAATAGATGATTTAAATTCATTCTTGAAGCATTTGTTATTTGGCGTTTATGTATTCCTGACGGTGTGTTTCACTTCATGTGTGCCATGAGTTGTTTGAGCATAGGGAGTGCTTGTGTGGTTGAATTGTTTAGGTGTAGGAACGTGACGAATTCCGTAGCGCCTTTGCATGAAGATCTATGAGCATGAACTTAGAACTCCTTGTGATGTGTGTGGTGTGGTACTTGCTAGATGGGTGCGTGAGTGTTGGGTCCTGAATGCTATATGATGGAATGTGTGAATGATTCGATGAACTACATTAGATGTGGAAGTGGATATCCGTTGCCCCCAAGGCATTTTATCTTTGTAGTTTAAAACCCCTTTTCTTTAGTTTCGTTTGATGATTAGCATAGTCACTTGACCTTGCTAGTTATCGTGTCTTTTTATCTTTGTTAACTTAGGAAACCAACCAACCAACCCCCCCTTTTTACTTGCTTTTATGTGGGTGTATATATAGTTACTCCTAGCCTAGTACCAACCATTTGTGTGCTTAGACGCTTAGGAAGATCCCTCTTCTCATTGGACGACCCCGATTTGCCACTATCTACCTAGTTGTAGAAAGTAAGCATTTAGGGCTTATAAATTATCTTTTGCACGGCGGGCGCGACGACCGCCCGCCCGTCAGATACACTCAAGATCATGCGAGTAGGTCATATGGGAGGCCAAGGCACAAACTCGTTGGATGGAGTTTGAGAATCTTGCATTCAAGGATGCCGAATGGGTGGAATCTTTTGGGATTAAACTCACAACATTGGTCAATGATCTCGAGGTATTAGGGGATCCAGTGGATGAGCACAAGGCGGTGCTCAAATTCCTTTGTAGTGTGCCAAGTAATTACAAACAAATGGCAATGGCGATTGAGTCACTGATTGATCTAAAAAATCTGTTCATTGAAGAACTCACAATCTTGTAAAAGAACACGACGAACTTAATGAGCATGCTTCTGCTGGTGGATGCTTGTTCCTCACGGAGGAAGAGTGCCAAGCCTGGTAACGCCACCATGATCAAGGTCAAGGTGGCTCATTAAGTGGCAGACAAAAGAAAAGCAAGCCTCCAGGCAAGTCAAAGCCGCTTGGAATAAAAGGAAAGACGTCTCCAAGCTGTGGTGAATGCAAGAAGGGTCACTGTCATTATGGGATAGCTAGTCATTAGGCAAAGGAATGTTGAAAGGTGAAACGTGATTGAGAGCAACAAGAGTAGGCAAGTCTTGTATGCACTGAGATGGAAGGAGATGAGGAACCCGCGCTGCTCATGGTGTATATTGGGATTAAGACCAGCAGCATGTCTCAAGTTGTGCACTTGAACATGGAGAAAGTGATTCCAGTATTCAAAGCAGATGGCGTGTGGTACCTCGACATCGGGGCCTGCAGTTATATGATCGGTGGCAAAACAACGTTTAGGTCTCTTGATAAGACAGTACATGGCACCATTCGTTTCAGTGATAACTCAGTTGTAGACATACGAAGGAGAGGAACAATTATGTTCATCTGTCTCACTGGAGACCCTCATATTCTCACCGATGTTTACTACATTTTGAGCGTGTAAAGCAACATTATCTCCCTCAAACAACTTGACAAAAATGGCTTCAAAATCACCATTGAAGATGGGAAACTTTCCATTTTTGATCGGGCTAAAAAATTATTGGTTCGGGTCACATGTTTGCTCAGTAGACTCTACACAATAAACTTGAATCTTGCGACCCCCGTGAGTATTTTGGCGCAGAAGGAAAATGATGCTTGGCTGTGGCATGTGCAATTCAGATACCTTCACTTTTGGGCATTGCATAATCTTTCAAGCAAAGAAATGGTTTGAGGGTATTCGTACATTAAACATATGGAAGAGCTTTGCGATGGTTGTACGATCGGGAAACAACACATGGCACCATTCCTGCAGACCACAACGTTTCGAGCAAAAAGTCACTTAGATTTGGTCCACAATGACTTGTGTGGTCCAATTGCGCCTACAACATCAGGTGGAAGAAGGTATTTTATGCTTGTTATTGATGATCATCGTCGATACATGTGGGTTGAAATACTAAGGATAAAGGATGAGATGCTGCGACACTTCAAGAAAATCAAGTTGGCAGCGGAGGCTGAGCGTGAATGCAAGCTGCTTGCATTCCGTTCAGATCGTGGTGGAGAGTTCAACTCCGGTGAGTTCAAGGAGTTTTGCAATGTAAGCTGGATTAAGCACAACACCACTACCCCTTACTCACCTCAGCAAAATGGGGTAGTAGAGAGGCGAAACTAGACGGTGGTCGAGATGGCTTGATGCCTCATGAAGTTAATGGCAATGCCCGGAACATTCTGGGGAGAAATAATGAAAACTGCTATTTACCTACTCAATCACTCACTAACACAGAGTCTAGATGGCCCGACACCATATGAGGCATGGCATGGGAAGAAGCCGAGTGTACACAACCTGAAAACATTTGGGTATGTCATTCATGTTAAAAAGCATGGCCCGAGATTGGACAAGTTGTCAGACCAATCGGTTCAAGGGGTCTTCACCGGCTACGGGGAAGGTGCTAAGGCATACTGAGTCTACGATCCAATAGGAAGATACATGTACGTGATAAGGGATGTCGTGTTCGAGGAAAACTGGGCATGGAAATGGGAAGCTTCCAGCGAGATAAGACCAGCAGAAGGAGAGAACAGGTTCACTGTTATCTACTCTACAAGTGAGCACACTGTTTTTGTACCCGAGCCAGCTGCACCAAAAGTTGAACCATAGACCCCAGAGCTTACCCCATTACAGACACACTGGGCAACACCTCCTACACATGATGACAATATCGACACTGCATCAGGTCTGTAACATTACAGGCTGGTAACAGATTTGTATAATGCCACCAAAGAAATCGCAAACTTTGAAGAAAGCGGTCACTTCTTCTTGGCCGCACAGGAGCCAACAAGTGTGTAAGAGGCTCTTGGAGATGTAACTTGGAGAAATTCCATGAAGGAAGAGATGAAATCAATCCTTGACAACAAGACTTGGGAGCATGCATTACTTTTGACGAACCACCGTGATATCGGACTTAAGTGGGTCTTTAATGTTAAAAAGGATGAAGCGGGAAACATTGTTAAGCACAAGGCAAGAATTGTTTCAAAGGGTTATATGCAGTGACGGGGGGTGGGCTACGAGGAAGTGTTCGCTTTGGTGGCAAGAGTGGAGACAATTCGACTATTTCTTGCACTCGCTGCGTATGAAAAGTGGGAGGTGCACCACATGGATGTAAAATTGGCTTTATTGAATGGAGATCTTGTTTAGGATGTTTATGGGCAACAACCACCAAGTTTCATTGATAGTGCAAAAGATGGATATGTGCTGAAACTAAATAAAGCATTGTACGGGCTTCGGCAAGGTCCACCGGCATGGAACTCCAAACTAGATGCATCTCTTGTCTCTCTTGGACTTACAAGGTGTCAGCTTAAACATGCTATTTATTGGAGAGGTAACACTCATTTTTTTATGCTTGTTGGTATTTATGTGGATGATTTAATTCTCACGGGGATGAATGTTCAAAACATTGTTGAGTTCAAGAGAAAAATGCAGAAAGTTTTCAAGATGAGTGATCTAGGTATTCTTAGTTACTATCTTGGGATCGAGGTGCATCAATGCAATGGTGAGATCACAATATACCAAGGTGCATACTGATGTGGTTCTGGTTCATTTTACGTGCATTAACCATTGCATCCGACATAGCTTTTGGTATGTTTTGTATGGCGAAATGCTAGTATAAGTTGAGTTTACGTGAAAAGGGATTTAGATGACCATGTTTGGTTTTATCGTCTAAATCATGCGTTTGTAGACTTAATTAGTACTAATGAACATCATGTATCAATGGGCTCCTAGATATTCCATTTGATCATCTTTTGAGGGTCGCCCATGGGTACTTTTTGGTTACATTCTATGTTAAGGCCATTCGTAAGGGCGGTAGAAGATATTGAAGGCCATTTGCAAGGATGGTAGAAGAGATCAAATACCATTCATCTCTAGAACTGTAGGAGATGAAAGCCACAGCCATTATTGCATGGTAGAAGGAGATTGGAGCCAAGGATAGGCGGCAATGGAGTTCAAAGCGGCCAATGAAGAAAGGAGGAATAGTGGTCCAATGAGTTGTGCCAAACTATGAAAACAAACCGATAAGAATTAGCCTTCAAGGCTTGGTCCACTGGATTTTTCTTCTCGCGCACTATAAAATTGACTACAAGAACTCAAAAGTTGGACTAACAGTTCTCCCGTAGCAAATGAAACAAGTTCATCCGGCCAAGGTACAATGGGTCACCGTAGACTGTTCATGGCAAAGAACTAACTCTCTGTGCCAGAGGAGACACATCACGCCAACAATCCCAGTGGTGCGACCCACACCATACGCCATGGTGCGCACATCTCACGTTCAAAGGTTTGCCGAAAAATAGCTAAGTATGGGCGCAGACTGTCACGTTACGATGGCCCACGTGACGGGCGGGCGGTCGTCGCGCCCGCAGTGCAAAAGATAATTTATAAGCCCTTTTTGCTTACTTTCTACAACTAGGTAGATAGCGGCAAATCGGGGTCGTCCAATGAGAAGAGGGATCTTCCTAAGCAATCAAGCACAAATGGTTGATACTAGGCTAGGAGTAACTATATTTACACACACTTAAAAGCAAGTAAAATGGGGGGGGGGGGGGTTGGTTGGTTGGTTTCCTAAGTTAACAAAGATAAAAAGGCAAGATAACTAGCAAGGTCAAGTGACTATGCTAATCATCAAACAAAACTAAAGAAAAGGGGTTTTAAACTACAAAGATAAAATGCCTTGGGGGCAATAGATATCCACTTCCACATCTAATGTAGTTCATCGAATCATTCACACATTCCATCATATAGCATTCAGGATCCAACACTCACACACCCATCTAGCAAGTACCACAACACACACATCACAAGGAGTTCTAAGTTCATGCTCATAGATCTTCATGCAAAGGCGCTACGGAATTCGTCACGTTCCTACACCTAAACAATTCAACCACAAAAGCACTACCTATGCTCAAACAACTCATGGCACACATGCAGTGAAACACACCGTCAAGAATACATAAACGCCAAATAACAAATGCTTCAAGAATGAATTTAAATCATCTATTCAATACTTCAACTACTTGTCGTGGAGACTAAACTCCTATCCTTCTTAGTTCGTAGTTTGCGAGAGTGAGTTCGACATCTCTCGTTAAACCTCACCAATGACTCCCGAGTCACGACCACGACTCAAGGTATCATTGGTGGCATTTAATCACGAAGAACCAACAAGCTTGGCAATGCTTATGACCACTACACCGTGACTAAGCATTAAACCAATTCATGCAATTACACGAGATTGGATGAACGTGCAAGCACATTCATCCACGAGCATATAACTCTCTCGTTTGCTACACAAAACGAACGTGACGAAGAGTTCAACATCAATCACATTCGTCTAGCACATTGTCAACACACTAACACAATCAAAAGCTCTAATTCACACTCATACATTCCTAACAAGAACAGGGGGGAAATTAACCCAAATCCCCCAAACCCTAGCTAGCAATTCATACAAGCATTCATATCCTCAAGCTCCCAACAACATCAATGGAATCAACAATTAACATTCAAAGCACAATAAGAGCACAATAGCAAAAACACCAAATAGATAGATAGAAATGGTTCTCAATACATAGAAGTGGAAGCTTCAATCCATAGCTCCCAAGTACAAGAACTACTCTAGAACAACAAAAGACATAATTAAACTAAGAAAAAACAAAGAAAAGAAAGAAGAGAAAAACCTAAGGTTTTCGCCCAAAAACCAGAGAGAAAACGGGCGAGCAAAACTGGAGAAGAGGAGGAAAGAGAGTAGTATTTATAGTGCAAAGAAGATAAAGTTGATTTCTGGCCGCCCGTTGGTCGCGACTCGCGACGGTGTTGGTCGCGACTCGCGATGGTGTCGCGACGGTGTCGCGACGGGAGCCAGAGTTTTGCATTGTTTCTTTGTCTTCTTCATAGCCCTCCCTCTCAATCTTCAAGTCTTCAACGGCTCCAAAAATGGTCTTCAACGGCCTCCGGTCTTCATGTCTTCGATGTGAGTATCCAAAAGTCTTTGAAAGTATAGTCTTCAATGTCTTCCGGTCTTCGTTGCTTCCGTGTTCTTCCCTTGTCACACAAAATCCACTTAGAAGAGGTAAAAGAGCATAAAGTTGCTTTTACCTCTCCTAAGAGAATTTCAAGGTAAAACACAAGCTCTCAATAATAAAAGAGCACAAAAGTGATCCTAAATACTACTAAATAAAGCATATAAAATGGACACATCAAACCTCCCCACACTTAAACCTTACTCGCCCTCGAGTAAGAAAAGATTCAAGCACACGGAGGAAATGACATATCCACATCCTAAAAACCCTAAAATACCCGCATAAAATGGCCACATCAAACCTCCCCACACTTGAACCTTACTCGCCCTCGAGTAAGAAAAGATCCAAGCAGACGGAGGAATTCATATGGCCATGTCCTAAACTAATCCCCCAATCAAAATCTCACAAAAACTCTCAATATCATAAATCCCAAAATTAAAGCTCACATGAGAATTTTGCACACACACATCCCCAATCCTAAATCTAACCAAACCTACCACTTATCAATTCACTACCCATAAAAATATTTCACAGCCCAGAATTGATATTCCCATAATCCAATGACACAAAATGAAGCTAAAACCATAGAGGAAGTTTTAAACACATGCTTCACCTAATGCCAATATATCAACCAAAAACGAAGTAGAAAGAGATAAGGAATTTCATAACCACACTTCGTTTCCTAACCCACTAAGCTACCCAATCCCAAGAGGTCTATAGATGTTGAGCTACCCGATCCATCCGTGTGACAACCGCAACCTTATGACTCCAACGCCGGCAAATGAGTGAAATCATAGCATTTTTCAATTTCTCTCACTTTCTCTCATTTTGCCTAGGAGCTCTTTTGAGTTTTCATCCTAGCCACACATCATGTTTCTTTAGCTCACATCTCACCTTTTTCCGCACATTTTAGCCTCTCATTTTTGTCTAGGCCGCCCTTTAAGGGTTTTCGACCTATCCGGTCCCCCAATGTTGCCTAAGTTGCCCTCTCGGGTTTTCAACTTAGCGGGTTTTCTTTTTCTTTTTTTTTTCTTTTTGTTTTTCTATTTTTTTTCTTTTTCTCATGTTTTTCCAATGAAAAGTAGCAAAAAGCATTCCAAAACAATCTAGCATGCATATGAATCCTCTAACCCCTCCCCACACTTAAAACATTACATTGCCCTCAATGTAAACACGTAAGGCAAGAACAATAAAAATCAAGGTAAGGGAGTTAGAGTGACACCCATTTCTCCGCAAATTCGCCGGTGATATGGCGATATCCAAGTACTTGGATGGTCCCGAGATAGGTTTCGGAACCGGAAGGGTGAGCAAAGATGCCGTAGAAGAACTCACCCCTCGAGAAAAGCATTGTCTCCATGGCACCGTTTGATCAAGACTACACCACGAAGAACACATTAAACTCACAAGTACATAAGGATATATAATACTAGGTTTAGCATCAAGAGTTAATAACCATAGTATTTTCAAAGAACAACCAAATCACACTCAACCAACACTATAAGAATAATCATGAAAAATATCCAACATATATTGACATGTATACAAGCATCATTATAGGATATGCACTTACGATCACAATGATGTAGTCGGCATACTACAATCAACAAATGTACTATAAAGATGCAAGGATGTTCATATGTCAACATGTGTAGGATGGTGGAGGAATGAGTGGGTATGTGGTGGTTCTTGGGAGTGTTGGGTGGAGAAGAAGGTAGGATCATGCAATGTTTAAAATCATTTGGAAACTTGGAAGCTTGGAAATTTGAAATCCGGGCTCAAAAAATTTTAAACAGTTACTGAGCACGTCGCGACTCGCGACGAGCCTCGCGAAGTCATCGCGACTCGCGGAAAGTTGAGTCCGAGAGCTCAAAATTTTCTGAGCTCGTCGCAACTCGCGGAAAGGTGAGTTCGAGAGCTCAAAATTTTCTGAGCTCGTCACGACTCGCGACGAAGTGTGTCGCGACTCGCGACGAGCCTCGCGAAGTCATCGCGACTCGCGGAAAGGTGAGTCCGAGAGCTCAAAATTTTCTGAGCTCGTCGCGACTCGCGACGAGCCTCGCGAAGTCATCGCGACTCGCGGAAAGTTGGCGCTGGGAGTGATTTTTCTCCCCTGTTCGTCGCGACGCGCGACGAAGCCCATCGCGACTCGCGACGGCAGGGTATCCCAGGCTTAAAATTTTTTCTTCTTCTTACCAACTGTCCAAGATTTCTTCCCTCATTCATTGATCTCGTTCCTTCATCTCCTTCATTGCAATGCACTTCACTTTGCTACAAAATCACAGAAAAACAAGCCATAAAAAGAACAAAACAAAACAACAACAAAAACTAAGAAACAAAGACTAAAAAAAACAAAAACTAAAAGAAATGCCGAATTTATTTAACGTCGTCGGCACGACGAAGCTCCGTATTTTTAAGGTCGTTGGCATGACCCTAATGTTATCCGTATGGTGAAGGCTTGAACCCCTTCACCATGAGCTTCCAAAAGTCGAGAGGTGGGGGTACAAAACTTTCAAGAGGAAAGTTTTGTGGAGGTGGAGATGGTTCAAAGGGAATTGAGTGGTTAGGGAGCTTGGGATAATCTTTCGGCTCCTCTCTCGTTTCCCTCAAAACTTCCAAAAATGGTGGAGTTTGTTCACTAGGTGGGAGAAGGGGTGACGATGCTAATGGATGTAGCACTATCACCTCTTCCTCCATTTTTCTATCCTCTACAACCAACTCCTCATCCCTTTCAAACTCAAAATCATTTTTATTGGTGACCTCACTCACCGAGTCATCGAGTTCAAGTTGGGATGGTGTATTTTTGGAATCACGAGCTTCCATGCGGGCCAATACCTCTAATATGTTCCTCGCATGCCCCTCAATGGCCTTAACACTAGAGGAGAGCTGGGTATCCGGCTCCTCACTAGTAAAGGAGTTCAAGTTTGCTATGGTATTTAAGACATCCTCACGTGTTAAACTTGAACTTCCTTGTTGGGCTTGGTTTTGGGGTATGGTATAGGGTGGTGATGGCCAACTAGGTTGCTCGTAATGTTGGTTTTCCGGCTCATTCTCATACCACCAATCCGGACTACCACTCCATTCCGGATTGTAAGAGTCGTGGTATGGATAGCATTCATGAGCTTCTTGCCCTTGAAAACCAACATCTCCTACCTCTTGGTAGCACTCTTCATAGTACCCATGGTTTTGGAAACCATAGGTTCCTTCTCGGTCATAGTGCTCTTCCCACAACAAATGGCAAGATTCGGTAGGATGGTCGAAATGACTCATCCTACAAAACCTTGCTTGTTGAGCCTCTCTTCTCATCATGAGTTCCCTCAAGGTGAGACGCTCCATTAAATTTTTTTTTTATTTTTCAAAAGTTCGGAATCATAGTGCAAGGATTCTCGATAAAATAAATTACCAAAAACTCAAGCAATACCTACTCCGAACAAAAACAACCACCAAGTAGTGGGAAATAAAAACAACTAGCTAATACACAACCAAATACACCTAACTACTTAAGAATAAATGCCTCTTCCCCGGCAACGGCGCCATTTTGACGGGCGGGCGGTCATCGCGCCCGCCGTGCAAAAGATAATTTATAAGCCCTTTTTGCTTACTTTCTACAACTAGGTAGATAGCGGCAAATCGGGGTCGTCCAATGAGAAGAGGGATCTTCCTAAGCAATCAAGCACAAATGGTTGATACTAGGCTAGGAGTAACTATATTTACACACACTTAAAAGCAAGTAAAAGGGGGGGGGGTTGGTTGGTTGGTTTCCTAAGTTAACAAAGATAAAAAGACAAGATAACTAGCAAGGTCAAGTGACTATGCTAATCATCAAACAAAACTAAAGAAAAGGGGTTTTAAACTACAAAGATAAAATGCCTTGGGGGCAACGGATATCCACATCTAATGTAGTTCATCGAATCATTCACACATTCCATCATATAGCTTTCAGGACCCAACACTCACACACCCATCTAGCAAGTACCACAACACACACATCACAAGGAGTTCTAAGTTCATGCTCATAGATCTTCATGCAAAGGCGCTACGGAATTCATCACGTTCCTACACCTAAACAATTCAACCACACAAGCACTACCTATGCTCAAACAACTCATGGCACACATGCAGTGAAACACACCGTCAAGAATACATAAACGCCAAATAACAAATGCTTCAAGAATGAATTTAAATCACCTATTCAATACTTCAACTACTTGTCGTGGAGACTAAACTCCTATCCTTCTTAGTTCGTAGTTTGCGAGAGTGAGTTCGACATCTCTCGTCAAACCTCACCAATGACTCCCGAGTCGCGACCACGACTCAAGGTATCATTGGTGGCATTTAATCACGAAGAACCAACAAGCTTGGCAATGCTTATGACCACTACACCGTGACTAAGCATTAAACCAATTCATGCAATTACACGAGATTGGATGAACGTGCAAGCACATTCATCCACGAGCATATGACTCTCTCGTTTGCTACACAAAACGAACGTGACGAAGAGTTCAACATCAATCACATTCGTCTAGCACATTGTCAACACACTAACACAATCAAAAGCTCTAATTCACACTCATACATTCCTAACAAGAACAGGGGGAAAATTAACCCAAATCCCCCAAACCCTAGCTAGCAATTCATACAAGCATTCATATCCTCAAGCTCCCAACAACATCAATGGAATCAACAATTAACATTCAAAGCACAATAAGAGCACAATAGCAAAAATACCAAATAGATAGATAGAAATGGTTCTCAATACATAGAAGTGGAAGCTTCAATCCATAGCTCCCAAGTACAAGAACTACTCTAGAACAACAAAAGACATAATTAAACTAAGAAAAAACAAAGAAAAGAAAGAAGAGAAAAACCTAAGGTTTTCGCCCAAAAACCAGAGAGAAAACGGGCTGAGCAAAACTGGAGAAGAGGAGGAAAGAGAGTAGTATTTATAGTGCAAAGAAGATAAAGTTGATTTCTGGCCGCCCGTTGGTCGCGACTCGCGACGGTGTTGGTCGCGACTCACGACGGTGTTGGTCGCGACTCGCGATGGTGTCGCGACGGTGTCGCGACGGGAGCCAGAGTTTTGCATTGTTTCTTTGTCTTCTTCATAGCCATCCCTCTCAATCTTCAAGTCTTCAACGGCTCCAAAAATGGTCTTCAACGGCCTCCGGTCTTCATGTCTTCGAAGTGAGTATCCAAAAGTCTTTGAAAGTATAGTCTTCAATGTCTTCCGGTCTTCGTTGCTTCCGTGTTCTTCCCTTGTCACACAAAATCCACTTAGAAGAGGTAAAAGAGCATAAAGTTGCTTTTACCTCTCCTAAGAGAATTTCAAGGTAAAACACAAGCTCTCAATAATAAAAGAGCACAAAAGTGATCCTAAATACTACTAAATAAAGCATATAAAATGGACACATCACCACGCCATTCCAAGATCAAGATGCCAAGACCAGCCAATGGCCCATGCCAAAGCTCATGGCTCACACCAAAGCTCATGGCCCGTACCGAAGTTATGAGCAAACCGTGCCTTCTGACCACGGCCCGAGCTATGGTTCATGGTCCGCGCCAAACTTCTAAGTGAGACATGCTTCCTGGCCGCGGCCCGCGCCAAACTAGACAGTCCACGCCAGTACCTCGAGCCATGGCCCTGCACCAGATCAAGTGGCCCACCCTTTAAAGACCCACGGCCGCGCGCGATGATGCATCACATAACAACGTTCTTGGAACGACCCCGCACTAGACGACTGCTGAACTAGGGTTTTTACATTTTTGGCCAATTTTGGGCCTATTTTTAGGCCCAATCCCCTTATCCTATATATATGACCTTAGTCTACTAGGTTAAACATGTATAAAGTAGATTATATCATTATGAGAGCTCTTAGAGAGGCAGAAACACTCTTTCCTTTTCCTTTTTCTTTCTTTTCATTTTGTGTTCATCCTAGATGTGGAATTCAAATATGTATTTAAATTCCATATCTATGGAGTAGTTTCCATAGCTTGGGGATAAATGTAGCACATTTTTTAACCTTTATGTTTATGTGAGATTCATCCTATTATATGTCTTCATGATATTATTATGATTGTTCTTGAATGTTCTAAATGCATGAATATTACACCACATACCGGCACACACTTTGGGCTGTATTCTTGTATGGTGCATTTATTGATGCTCCACTGGGAAGAGAAAGCTGGATGTTAGAATGGGTAAAGGAGTTTGTTGAGTTCGCGTGAGTTTGTGCATGAGAGACCCGAGTTATACTCTTACTTATTTGCCATCGCACCAATCTTAGCTGATTACCTAAAATTTTTCGTTACGTTGCGAGTAGAGATAACTAAAAAGGTAGCAAGCTAGGATGTGAGAGACCATGTGTCATAGATAAGGTGCCAATGATCCTTGGGCCTAATTGATAGGACCCAAGGGGAGTTGTGCATTCGTGGTGAAATCCCGTGACGTAATCACATGGGTGAGAAACAGACCTACAACAATGGTTGGACCTTGTTGTACTCCCCTAATTACGATGTCGGTCTCAATGGAGGGTTGCGAGCGCACTCGATGTGACAGGTATGGGGAAGTATATACCATTGGCCACACCATGTGTTGTGAACACAGTATTAGGTTGTTTAGTAAATTTTGCATGTGAATTAATTGAGGATCAAAACAGTTCTTAGTTTAATTAGCTTACTTGTTTTACTTTATGCATTGTAGTTAATAAATATGAAAATCCAAAACCCCCCCCTTTGTGTTTGCAATTACTAGCCGTTCCTTTCACTCATATGGATTGACGACCTGACCTGTTCAAGGTTATGTCTTTAGTTGATACTTGAGCTCTAGCATCTCCGTGGACAAACTCAGAGCTTGCAGCTAACTACTCTCTAGGTAGTATAGCAATGAAGACTGGTGCATAATATAAATCTTATCTTTGACCGTCCCACAAGCCAAGTCTCCACCTAGGTTAATTAGCTACGATTAACGACCCCGGGTGGAGGTGGGTCAAATTTTAGCGCTACTGTCAGGGATGCTATTCAGTTTAAGTATCAATTAGGCATAACTTCTTAGTTGAAGTAATTAGTAGTTGCTTTTTACTTTTGTTTTAGTTTTGTTAGTTTGGTTGTTTAGTTGTTGTTATAGTTACTTTATTACCTTTTGATCTATTTGCTAGTGTTGTATTTGGAAGGGTGTTGCTAGCCCTTGTTTGTGGTACACACCCGCACCACTAAACTAGGTGTCTTACACTACCCGACTAAGAACACACATGTTCAGAGTTGAAGGAGACGGAGGACTAGGGAAGAAGTTCAACCGAGGTAAGCAATGATAGTTGACGATCCACTAGTGATGACGGAAGAAAATTGTACATTATGGGAGCTTATGGCCCCCAACCTGGAGAATCAACCATTATGCATCACCTTCCTGCCATTACTCGCCAATGTTAGTTGTGAGCTGAAAAGTGGCATGATCCATTGCATACCTACATTCCATGGATTGGTGGGCGAGGACCCAAACAAGCATCTTTTGGAGTTTCACTTGGTGTGTAAGAACATGAAGCCACCAGGAGTTTCTGAAGACGACTACAACTTGAGAGCCTTCCCATTTTCCCTACAAGACAGAGTTAAAGGCTGGCTATACTACTTGACATCGGGATGTATTGGTTCTTGGATGGAAATGAAGCAGAGATTCTCCGGGAATTATTTTCCAGTGTCTAAGTTGGTGAGGCTAAAGAAGCAATTGTCAAACATCACCCAAGGGACTACCAAAAACTTGTATGATTATTGGGAACACTTCAAGCGACTTTTGTCGAGTTGTCCCTACCACCCCTTCAAGAAGGGAGATTTGGTGTATTATTTCTTTGAGGGGTTGTGCAATGAAGATATGCGAATGGTGAATGCCTCTTGCAATGGTTTGATAGCAAACAAGAGCCCTAAGGATGCAATGGCCCTTTTTGAAGAAATGTAGAATGGTATAGAAGTCATTTGACAATTCGACACAATGACCCTTCTTGCAACCTATTTTTGACAATTCGGCACAAGTTCAAGGGTTAAGGTTTTAGAAGAACCCGCACAATCACCCAAGTTGGACGAGAATGTCTAAGCTCTTGCTTCCATGATGAAGGAGCTTTTGCAAGGAAAAGTTCATCAAGTCAAAGTGTCCTGAGTTTGCAACCTTAACCACAATTCCGAAGAATGTCCCGAGGTAGTGGAGGATTTGTAAGAAGTAAAGGCCATTGAGTACAGCAATCGAGAGAGGCTACAATTTGCTAGGGGTCAACCACAAGGGTTCCGGGGGAACTAAGGAGACACAAGGGCGGATCCCTATGAAAATTCATTCAACCCAAGGTATCGAGATCATTCAAATTTCTGATGGAGGGAGCATAACCAACCTCAAGGATATCGGGGTGGACAAGCCCCTTCCTAACCATACCTTTGAGGTGAAGACCCTTCCAAAAACTATACCTCGCTCTACAAGTCAGATCAAGAAGAGATTCTAGAAGCCATCGGTCAATTGAGCAAGAAACATGAAGTCTTCCCAAAGAGGACAAGACAAAAGATTCAAGACCTTAGTAATAGAGCCTTCACGAGTATCAAAAATATTGAAGTTCAAGTCAGGCAACTTGCCACCTTGGCAAGCTGACTTGAAGCTAAGGATTTCAAAAATCGCCCTTCCCGAATGGAGGTCAATCCAAGGAATGTGAGCACACTCAAATTGAGAAGTGGGAAGGAAGTTCGTGAGTCAGAGAAAAGGGTTGTGAAAGAGAATGACAAGGTATTGGATGTTACCAAGGCACCCCTCGAAGAAGAGGAGATTTTGGTCAAGGAGACTCCTCCCAAGGAGCTTCCACCGAGGCCCAAACTACCATTCCATCTCCATTTCCAAATGTGTTGAGGGGAAAGCCGAATGTGACAGCCAATGATGTGAACATTCAAAAAATATTCAAAAAGGTCAAGGTAACCATTCTTATATAGGAATGGATTGTACATGTGACATCGTATGCTAAGTTTCTTAAAGTTGCATGTACAAAGAAAATAATTAGACCAACTAAGAGGTTAGGACATTTGAAAATAGGAGGAGTAGTCGTTTGAATCATTAGAATTCGCCTAAGAAATGCAATGACCCCAGAATATTTTCTATCCCTATCTCTTTAGGTGGTAAACTTGTTGAAAATGCCATGATAGATTTAGGTGCATCCATCAATGTGATCCCATATAGTCTACATGAAAGTTTAGAACTAGGTGAGGGGTAGGGAAACTAGAGTGATTGTTCAACTCACAGATCATTCCTAAGCTAGTCCACGTGGACTAGTCAAGGATGTGATGGTGCGAGTTGGCAAATTGTTTTTTCCGACGGACTTTTATGTCCTAGATGTGGCGCACGATGGTAGTTCACCCCAATACTTTTTGGGAGACCTTTCCTTAAGACGTCTAGCACTAAAATTGATGTCCACTTGGGAACCTTAACTCTAGAAGATGAGATGGATAAATGGGAGTTTGACATCTATAAATTTAGGCACGATTCGACAAATTCTTCTCTTATGTACAAAGGTGTAACCCTTTGTGATGAGCATGACGAATCTTCTTGCATTACCAATGAGCATAAATGTTTGAATGAACCCCATGTTGATGATATTGATGATGAGTTTGATGAATTGAATGATGCGATGGATGATATGTTTATGCTATATTGTTTCTCTATGCTAACCACTTTGCAGCGGGAAAGGTAGATGGCCGAGAGTTTCAAAACCTCATCAACCTTCCCCTAACCCCAAAGAGACATTCACAAACTCAATGATAACAAGACATGGGGATTCATTCCTTATGAAGGACAAGAGGTCTGAAGGTAAGGATGGCTCGTTGTGGAGACCTCTCCACAATGGTGTCATCGTGGGTGGAGTTGTCGATGGTAATTCCGGGGACTCACAGGTAGGTGGTTTTAACTAGAATGCATGAAAAATGAAATAAGTCGTTAGGACGACAATAAATATACGGCGTTTCTTTTTGCTTGTGTGTTTTTGATTAGAGATTAGATAGGTTTTGCATGTTTTGCAATGAGGATTTTTGAAATGGAAATCTTGATTGGTTTGGAAATTTGAGTTCGAGACTCGTGATTGTGTTTTAATAGACTTAAATTTGATGGGTGACATAGTCTTTTGTAAAAGAGGGAGAAACTAAGGATTGGATCAAAATTTTGGCAATCTCAACCTAAGACCTAGCATGGTCCGCGCCAAGGGCTTAAGTCCGTGCCAGGAGCTTGGCGTGAGGGGAAGCTTCGTGCCATCATGTTTGGAGCGAGGGTGTACTTCGTGCCGACATGTTTGGAGCAAAGGGATGTTTCACACCTAGAGATTTGGCGCGAGGCTTTGGTCTGCGCCAAACATCTTCTACACCGATTTCCTATTTTCCATTGCTAACTTTTTCTGAAAATGTACATTTTTGAAAAATTCTAAATTTCCAAGTAAAAAATGCATCTTTGGTTCAAAATTTTTGAAATTCTCTAATCCTTAGAATTTTTTATGCAAATAGTACTTCCTATATTCCTAGGAATCAATTGATTTGTACTATTATCCCCTAACATGCAATTTTGAAAATTCCATTCTTATCCTAATTGTACCTCTCTCACTTGTCACCTAGGCTGAAATTCTAATCCCATAGTACATTTCTTCACCTAATTCTATCATTTACACATTCTTCCTTCTCAAGAAACACTCACTCTCATACACTCTTGGTGAAACTAAAAAAAGTGAAGCTCTTTTTACAAGAATTAGAAAATTTTTGCTTCTTCTTTTGTGGGTCTTACAAATCCTAACTACAAATTTTGGGTAACCCACTGAACTCTTTGTTTATATGCTTTATTGACATTTTGGTGGTGTTATGAAAATCATGAATCTTGAATGAGTGTGTGTTTTTAAGAGATGTGTTTGGGTTTGTATGCATAATCTTGTGTTGAAGAAAGAGTTGGGTGGATTGATGTGCTATTATGCTTGAATGATGTGATATTCATGTGTTTGGTGATTTGGGAGAGAGTGAATCTTTATTGCATGATTTTATTGATGGGTTGGTGAGAACTTACATGAGTTTGTTGTTTGATTAGGAATGTTCTTGTTTAAGTGGCCTTTGTGCGTAGATGATCATGCTTTGAATGGTTAGGCTACTTGGAAGAATGTTATATAGTTGAATGATAATATAGGCAATGCCTTGTTTATGATCATATCACCACTCTTGTCCTCATTTTGTTAGGATGCCACCCAAGAAGAATGTTTCAGAGAAGGGAAAGTCCACTCGGGGTGAGAAGAGAAAAAAGTCGGTAAAGGGTGAAAACCCCGAGCCAACAACTTCCATTCTTTACAACCCTGTGTTTGTGAACGAAGAGTTTTATGGGTTTATCCAACATATCCGGAACTGCAATTCGGAGGTGGAGGAACTTGAAAGAGTCGAAGAGGAGTATTTTGGAGACAGGGTCTACTTGCAAGGACACCTTGAAAGCTCCAGGCTTACTCAATCCAGTCATTTACTTATTGGCCCGAGTAGGTCTACAGGGGTTTCTTGAGAAACACTCCAAGACTTACATTAGGTGGACCCTAGAGTTCTTAGCTACTCTATGGCCGATCGTGAGCAATGATGGACACAAGGCAATCAAATTTAACCTGGACAATAAGGAGTACAAGATGACCCACAGGGAGGTAGCGTGTACCTTTGGGTGGAGGTATGGCAAGGAGATCCAAAAGACACGCCGACAAGGGTTACCTTTCTCTCTTGGACGCTTTTGGGTGCAACTGACGGGCACATATCGGAAAAACCTATGCATAGTTCATCTGCCATTTCATTATGTTCACCATCTATTGGCTCTGGGTGTCTTTTTCCACAGTGAACTGACGCAATGCCTGGGTTTGGATGTTCATTACCTTTGGGCAATGACACCTGAGGGTAACTTTTACCCTAACTTGGTGGGGTCCTTTATCCAGGAATGTCTAGCGATGAGAGAACGAAAGAGTGGAAAAATTTCTATGGGAGGTATGGTTGGTCTTTTGGCGGAATATCTAGGTCATCCGGTCACACAAAGGGCTTTAGGCACAAGGTACGATATATAGAAGTTAGCAAAAGCATCCATGGTGGGACCAACAACATCAGAGGGATGATATGTATGGCTTTATGGTGGAGCGAGCACTTGTAGCTTCATGGTACTTCCACAGTCCGAGTGCACCGCCATCGACCATGACAAATGATTGGCTGACTTATTCATTTTGCTAGACTGGAGATTTGAGAAAGAGTTCTATAGAGTTTTAGCTAAACCAAAGATAGATGCTGAGGAGGTCGAGGGCGTGTCCACTTTAAGAGCACCTCCTAGTCACTCTCGCATATCCACGGGCATCATTGACCACTTGCATTCACTTAGGGACAAGCTTTTGATCTTTACACAAGTGTTGCAAGAGGTAGTCCAAGCGATAGGAGGAATGCACTAGTGAGTGGATGATCTTAGTTCGAGGATGGATAGCACTGATGCCACACTTTAAGCAACAAGGTACATGGAGAGGAGTTTCACGAGTCACAAAAATAAAGGCCCTTCGGGGCCACGAGAGTGAGTATCACCATCTCCCTACCTCACTTTTGTTTTGGCTTGATTTTTGTGCACTGGAGACTTTCCATGGGCAAAGTGTGGGGAGGGGGTAGTGAGCCCTAAGGGAGTCTTTATTCTTAGATTTCCTCGGTGCATTTCATGATTTGCTTTGGTGGTAGTTTTTCTCGTTTGTTGATGATTTTTGTTTGCGTTTGTTGAGGGATACTTTTGGATGAATATTTGGTGGTATGACATGTTATGCTAGAGTTTCTAGATTGCATGGGTAGGTTGTTTTAGGATATTGGTAGAGTATTTTTATATTTGATCTTATCTTTTGTAACACGAATCCCACTTTTGGGGCAGTTTTGTGCTACACCAAAAAAATTGGAAAACTTGAAAAAAACAAAAAAAAACCTGGACAAGTCAAAAACCAGAAAGGGGGACTTGGGTAACATGAGGAAAAGTCTGAAAAGGTTGAAAGACTTAGGTAAAAATGAGAGGCTAGGCCTGGATAGGCTTACGAGCCTAGGCAAAAATGAGAGGCCATATGGATAAAAGGTGAGAAGTGAGTACCCTTTGTGTGTTAAGCTAGGATAAAAACCTGAAAGGACTCATAGGCAAAATGAGAGAAATTGAGAGAAAACAAAAAAACTAGGTTGAAGATACATTTGACTCCTTAGTGGTAACTAGGTCGAGAATCACGAATTATCCCTACATTACAACCAAGTCAACGGCTCTTGGATTTCCTTGGTGGATTGTTTTTGGAGATGACTCTTGGATTTCTTTGAGATTATTTTGGGAAAAGTAAGTTAGCTTGACACTTCTTTTTTTAGCTTACCTTTTTCAACATTTTATTTTGGGTGGTTAGATTGCTTATGATCTTCGGGGAGTGTGAGAGTTGTGAGATTCTTACTCTTTTTGGGGGAAAACAGGGTAGTCTAAGAATAGATAGGATTTCTCGGTTAACTTATGTTTTTCATGCTACATTTTGCTTAATTCTTTGCCTTGTCTTTTGTTTACTTGAGGACGAGTAAACGGTTAAATGTGGGTAGTCTGATGTGCTTCATTTTGTGTGTGTTAACCCTTGCATCCGGCATAGTTTTTGGTATGTTTTGTATAGCGGATTGCTAGTATTAGTTTAGTTTACGTGACAAGGGGTTTAGATGGCCATGTTTGATTTTATAGTGTAAATCCTACATTTTGTAGACTTAATTAGTACTAATGGATATCATGTATCCACGAGCTCCTAGATCTTCCATTTGATCATCTTTCGAGGGTCGTTTGTGGGTACTTTTTGGTTACATTCTATGTGCAGGCTATTTGTAAAGGCGGTAGAAGATATTGAAAGCTATTCGCAAGGACGATAGCAGAGATCGAAGACCATTCACCTCTAGAATGATTGTAGATGAAGGCCACAAACATTAATGTGTGGTAGAAGGAGATTGGAGCCAAGGATAGGCGGCAATGGAGTTAAAAGTGGCCAATGAAGAAACTAGTAATTGTGGTCCGATGATTTGTGCCAAATTCTGAGAATGAACCAGGAATAATTAGCCTTCAAGGCTTGTTCCATTGGATTTGTCTTCTCGAGCACTATAAAATTGACTACTAGAACTCAAAAGTCGAACTAAGGATTCTCCAGGTACCACTGGTCAGCGTGGACCATTCATGAACAAGCACCAATGGTCTATGCCAGAGAAGACACCCCACACCAACAGTCCTAGCGTGAGGCAATGGCATGACCCGTACCATACGCCACGGTCTGCGCAGCACAAGTTCAAAGGTTTGCCTAAAAATGGCTAAGTATGGGTGCGGACTGTCCCATTCACAAAGCCGTTCCAAGATCAAGATGCCAAGATCAGCTGGTGACCCACGTAAAAGCTCATGGCCCGTACAAAAGTTCTGAGAAAACTGTACCTTCTGATTACGGACCACGCCATAGGGCACTGTCAGCACCAAACTTCAGAGTGAGACATGTTTCCTGACTGCGGCTAATGCCAAAGTAGATGGTCCGCGTCAATGCTCTGGGCCACGACCCCACGCTAGAACAAGTGGCCCGGGCCTCTGAAGACCCCACGGTCGTGCATGATGATAGGTTCTGCGATAACGTTCTTGGCGTGACCCGTGCCAGGCGGGGGCTGATCTAGGGTTTTAGCATTTTGGCCTATCTTAGGCCTATTTTTAGGCCCAATCTCCTTGTCCTATATATATGGCCATAGTCTACTAGGTTAAACATTTACAAAGTAGATTAGATCATTAGGAGAGCTCTTAGAGAGGGGGGAAACACTCTCTCCTTTTCCTTTTTCTTTCTTTTCATTTTGTGTTCATCCTAGATGTGGAATTTGAATTCGAATTCCATTTCTATGGAGTAGTTTCCATAGTTTGGGGATAAATGTAGCGCATGTTTTAACATTTATGTTTATGTGAGATTCATTAGATTCATCCTATTATATGTGTTCATGATATTATTATGATTGTTCTTGATTGTTCTAAATGCATGAAGATTACACCACGTACCGGCACACTCTTTAGGCTGAATTCATGTATGGTGCATTTAGTGATTCCCCACTGGGAAGAGAAAACTGGATGTTGGAATGGGTTAGGGAGTACGTTGCGTCTACGTGAGTGTGTGCATGGGAGACCTGAGTTATACTCTGACTTATTTTCCATCGCACCCGTCTTAGCTAATTACCAAAAGTTTCTGATAGGTTCAGGGTAGAAATAGCTAAAAAGGTAGCAAACTAGGGTGTGAGAGACCCTAGATCACAGATAAGGTGCCAATGATCCTTGGGCCTAATTGATAGGACTCGAGGAGAGTTGTGCATTTGTGGTGGAAGCCCGGGACAAAATCGCACGGGGTAGAAAAAGACCTACAACAATGGTCGGACCTTGTTCTACTCCCCTAATTACGATGGCGGTGTCAATGGAGGGTTGTGAGTGCATCCGACGTGATAGGTATGAGGAAGTGTATGCCATTGGCCACTACACGTGTTGTGAACACAATATTGGGTTGTTTAGTAAATCTTTCATGTGAATGAATCGAGGATCGAAACATTAGGATAATTGTGTTGCACATTGAATCCCTAAGTGCTTAATTTAATTAGCTTGCTTGTGTTTTACTTTATGCATCTTAGTTATTAAATTTGAAAATCCAAAAACCCCCCTCTGTGTTTGCAATTACTAGCTATTCATTTCACTTGTACAGATTGACGACTTGTACAAGGTTGTCTCTTTAGTTGATACTTGAGCCCTAGAACCTATGTGGACAAACCCATGGTTTTTTCTAACTACCCTTTAGGTAGCATAGCAGTGAGAATGAGTGCAAAATATAAATCTTATCTTTAACTGTCCCACGGGACAAGCCTCCACCTGGGTTAATTAGTTACGATTAATGATCCTGGGTGAAGGAAGGTAACATACGCTGAAAAAATCTTGGAGCTAGCTAGAATGAAAAAGTGCAACACGTGTCACACACCGATGGAAAATCAACTCTGATTGAGCAAACATGATGGAAGCACTGTTGTGGATGCAACCATGTACGGGAGAGTGATTGGTAGTCTTCACTACCTTGTAAACAAATGACCAGACTTAGCTCATACGGTAACCATCGCAGGTCAATATATGGAAGCTCCGTGCATTGAACATTGGGCCGAAATAAACAAATACTTAGGTACATTCAAGGTACTCTAAGGTATGAATGCTGCTACAAGTCGGATGGAGGCGATGTTAAACTAGTTGGCTCCAACGGCAGTGACTTCGCTGGCAACATCGATGATCAGAAAAGCACCTCTGGGATAGCTTTCTTTCTTGGGAACAACATGGTTTCACAGACTCACAAAAGCAAAGGATTATTGCTTTGTCATCTTGCAAAAGCAGAGTACGTTGCAGTGGCAAGTGTAACATGTCAAGGCGTTTGGCTCAGTCGCCTCATCGAAAAACTAGTTGGGCATCAAGAACTTGGTTTCAAACTTCTAGTAGACAACAAATCTACTATTTCTCTTACTCAGAATCCAAGGCACCATAGTAGGAGCAAGCACATTAACACCAAGTTCCACTACATTCGGGAGTGCATTGAAACCGGGAGGATGGATATCGAACATGTTGGCACTGATGGACAGCTAGCTCATATCTTAACAAAGGCATTGCCAAGGATTACGTTCGTCGAGATGCGGCAGAAGCTTGGGATCATTCAAGTTTAGAATGAAGAAGAAGATAAAGGGAGGTGATTTGTTTGATAATCTCCTTCTTCTCGATATCTACTTTTAGCAAATAAGTTCTCCAAGCAAGATATGATCTTACAGAGTTTGTTAGCTTAGTTAAAATATTCTGCATGAATTTAGTAGCACGTTGGAGATTGTTGCATGAATATAGTTAGTACGTTGCATGCTAGTTGCATGATTGTAGGATTAGAATGTTGCATGATTTTAGTTCATTTTCTGTTTCTTTTCCCTTATAAATATTGAACAAAGGCAATGGAAAAAAGCAGACCTTTATGTACAAAACCCTCTTTGCATTCAAAACAAGTTTACTGATGTAAACCTTGTTGTTTCTTTTGCTTTACTACAAAATTTCAAGTTCCTTTGTTTCTTAGATTTCCTTTCTTTGTTTCTGCAGCAACATTCTCAAGTATTTTTGTTGAAATATTAGAAAAGAAATCGAGTTGAATTGTATTGGACTGAAATTAACTGAAATAAAAGTATGTGCGTAGAAAAATGGTAGGTATATCACTAAATTATCTTGAATTTTGTCCAATTAAATTTCTATTAAACTTAATTGAATTAAAATATAAATTAATTTTAAAAGTAAATTAAAGTTTGCAAATTTGGATTGGATTTTAAAACAACGGGGAGAATTATTTTTAATTTATTGTTTGTTCTATACAACTTTTTAATAAGAAACAATGGGGAGCATTTGTTACTTGGTCATAGTCACATATCTCTTTGATCTCCATCTATTTATGGCCATATATGTACTCTGCCACATATCCTTTTCCTGCATTTTCAAGACATGGGATCCAGGTTTTCTATTATAAGCTGCTTGATGGTAATTGTGTTGAGCAGTCATTTTTTAGTTCTTGGAGAACGAGTATATTCAGTAAGAATAAGGGACATACTCTTTTAACTCAATGTTCCATAATTTTTATATGTTTTATTAAACTATTTTAGGGAACAAGCCTAAAGACAAATTTAGCACCCTAATTTTCAACCCACTGAGCACCATAATTTTCAACCCACTGATCATACCCTAATTTTAAGCCTGAATTTGACTCATACTTGCCCCAAATTTAACTCGAACTAGCCGAATATTGACTGAAATTTTGTAATGAAGAACGTTCAAATCTGATGCAGGAATCCAGACAAAAATTCATTCACTGGTACGCCGTTCTGATTATTTTGAAGAGTACGCACATATGTTTTTTAACTCAAAACACTCATCATCAATGAGCGGGGGTTTTCGTATTAAGGGATCCCACACCCTTTGAAATAGCCCAAAAGTTTAATTTACAAAACAGGTGAATCAAGTTCCTATGTCAATACGTGAATCTCCTGATAATTGAATGAAATCTCTTGACAGTGTTTCCTTCTATAAGCTCTCCATCCCTGTGTAAAGCTTATGAAGGACAGAAAATCAAGAGATTTCAGTCCAAGGAGTATACAATGAATTGCCTAGCTAGTGTAGTGTTGTTTCCATCTGAATTGAGGGAATAAGGTTTCCCTGCGGTTGAGAAACAAGAACTTCTGTGATGTTTGAATCTCGACGAACTGAGTGGTGTATCCTCTTCTAATTGCAAGTTTTTCTAGGAAGTCAGGTGTTTGGTTTCCTTCTCTGTGAATGTGGCTGAAGATGGCCGTTTGAAACGTTGAGGCAGCTAATTTGATACGGTCTCGAAGCTGCAACAGAGGCCACGGACAGATATGACCACGGAAGATTTGTATCGCCACAGCACAATCCGATTCGATGTGAACATGATCAGTCCTTGCTTTTGCAGCTTCCAATCCTGTGAAGATAGCCAACATTTCAGCCTTTAGAACTATTAGATGAGGCATTAGAAGGGTGTTATCTATTTCCATATAGCTTGATTCAGCATGTAAGGTCCTTTTATTAATATCCCTAAGAACACATCCTAACCCTAGATTATTCCCTTCTAAGGCTGCATCACAGTTAACTTTTAGTCCAAAATCTGGAGGTTCCCATTTTATTAGGTTCAGTATTCTTATCCTTTTCCTTTTATAGGGAGGAACTAATCCCTTGGATACCTGGCTACATTGTGTATGGCATCTAGCTTTAGGATGAACTGAGAAGGTTATAAAGCACTGATTAGAAATGTTTTTCCATTGAGCATGAACACAGCTTCTCATGTTATCATGAATCATTTTGTTTCTAGTTTTCCATAATTCCCAACATATTAAACAAGGAAGAACAGTAATTATGGAGGAGTGATCTGGTGAAGCAGGTTTTAAAGACAAGTAGTATTCCACTCTTTCCCAGATATTATTAAAAGATCTAGCTGGAAAATTCAGTGCTTCATGAAATTTATTCCAAAGAACCATAGCTGAGGCACATGAGTTGAAGTAATGAGAAAGAGAATCTATGTTTTCACAAGCTGTACATTTGGAAGGTAAGTGAGGACCAGTTTTCATGAGGATATCAGCAAATGGTAACGCACACAATAACATTTTCCACATAAAGAAACTGACTTTTTTTGGCAAAACCTGATTCCAAACGTTTGTGAAAATTTTTAGTTCAGGTTTGATGGGTCTGAAAGCTTGATAAGCTGATTTAATAGTAAAAGAACCATAAGTATCAGTTTTCCAAATAATATAATCCTGCTGTTCTGTGAGAGGCATGTACTTCAACAGCTCCAGGTTTATGGAAGAGTTAAATAAATATGAGAGTTGAGGGATATAAATACCTTTGTTTAGCTAAAAATCATCTACTGTAAGAAATGGAAAAGGAACTTGTACCTGGGCTTCCACCTGGTTAATGAGAGGTCCTGAGCCTAGCCAATTAGCTATCCAAAATTAGAAGATTCTTTACCTATGATCACCTGGGAATTTACCTCTGCCCTGCTATTTACTTTTCTGTACCTAGCCCAGGTTTCTGATTTTCTGGCATGGGGGGTAATGACCACATAAATTTAGACCAATTTGACTGTCCTATTTGAAGTTTCCACCAGATTTTAGTTGAGAATGAATTAATTATTGATTGAATATGACTTATACCTAGACCTTGTTCTTTCTGTGGATATGAAATTCTATTCCAAGATATCCAGTGCTTATTTAGTCCATGTTCTGTTTTACCCCATAAGAAATTACTAAAGATGGATTTAAGCTTGTGGATTGTGTGCTTAGTTGGTGCAGTGACAGCCTATGTGTGTTGAGGTATAGATGTTAAAACATGGTTTATCAAGATTATTTTACCCCCTCCTGTCAACCATTGGTTTTTCCAGTTAGATATTTTGCTGTTAACTGAGTCTATTAATGTTTTGAAGTGCATATTTAGTTTTCTTCCTTTGAAGACCGTGACACCTAAGTAAGAGAAAGGTAATGTTCCTTGGGTCATGTTGGTTAAGTCTTTAATCTCTTTCTTCTTATTACCACTTAGCTTCCCTGAATAGTATGCACTTTTCTGAAAGTTTATTTTCTGTCATGTGGCTTTTTGATAGTTTTCCAGAAAGATCATTATGTTTTGTAGGGTTTTTTTGTCCCCTTTAGAAACACCACAGTGTCATCAGCGAAGGATAGCCGGTTTATTGTCTTTGCTAATCCTGGAGTTTTGAATTGTTTAATGTTCCCATTTAAGAATTGAATCCTAAGGTTTCTAGTTAGAAGTTCTATCAAGATGTTAAAGAGGAAGGGTGATAGTGGATCACCTTGTTTTAAACCTCTAGTAGGTTTAAAGAAACCAGAAGGTGATCCATTTATCAGAATAGAATACCAAGTTGAATTTATGTTGTTCATTATGATTTTTACTATATGACCATGAAATCCCAGATGCAGTAGAAGAGTGTTGATAGTTGACCATGAAACACGGTCAAAAGCCTTCATCATGTCTAATTTAAGAATTAGATTTCAGGATTCATTTTTCTTATCAAGCATCCTAACTGCCTCCTTCATCATAAGAATATTATCCACAATATCCATACCCTTTAAAAATGCTGACGGTTCCTCTAGATTAGGGAGCTCATGAATGGTTTAATTCTTTCTACCATGATTTTAGACATCAGTTTATTAATGAAATTGGAGAGACTTATGGGTCTAAATTCACTAAAGTCTTTAGGGGTTTTTGTTTTCGGTATTAATGCAATCAGTGTGCTTGCCACTGATTTTGGGATGGGAATACTAGCTTGGTATTCCAGCATTGCAGTTAAAACATCATTCTTAATTATCTCCCAAGCCTTTCTGTAAAAGAGCCCTGGGAAGCCATCTGGACCAGGGGCTGAAGATAGGGATAATTCAAAGACAGCTGATTTGATTTCATCCAAGGTTATAGGTTTTAGCAATTGGATGTTGTCATGGTCAGAGATAGAAGGATGGATTTCCTTCATTAGGAATGACAGGCATTGGCCAGATGGATCATCATTTCCATCAAATAGAAGTGTTTTGGAAAAAATTAACTGCTGCCTCCCCTATTAGAGACTGAGAGTTCAACCAGTTACCATCCTGATCTTGTATTTTCATGATTGCTAGTCTTTCATGGTTTTCAGTGATAAACTTATAAAAGTATTTAGAATTTAAATCCCCATCTTTAAGCCACTTCATTTTAGCCTTTTGTGTTAGGAAAATGTTTTGTCCAACCAGATGCCTAGTTAAAATTGCCTTACCTTTGTTCAAGTTAGTTCTGTCAGTAGCTGAGTGTGATATGTCATAAAGGGACTCCAAGTTAGCAGCTTCTGTTTCTGATCTTGTTATGTTATCCTGTACATTACCAAAGACCAGTTTGTTCCATGTTTTTATTTCGTTTTTAAGTCTTTTAAGTTTTGAAGAGAAACCAACTAAACCCTGTTCTAGGATGGGTTGGGACCAGCTGGTGGCGATGAGGTCCATAAATTCATTTATGTTAAACCACATTTCCTGAAACCTGAAGGGTTTAGGGGATGTGATGTCCGAATTTGAAATGGCCAGTAACATGGGGGAGTGATCCGATGATGTTCTACTTAGGATTTGGACAGAGGAGTGGTTAAATAAGTTGAAAAAATAGTTATTTCCCATTACCCTATCTAATCTCTTGGAGGTTGGGTTTACAGCTCTGTGATTGCTCCATGTTAAGTGGTTTCTTACCGTGTTTAAATCTGATATTTGAACTTCATTAATAAAGGAATCAAAATCAGTAATAAAGTTCAAATTTGGAGAGCTAGGGCCTGAGTATTCATCCATAGACCTTATGACATTAAAGTCCCCACCAATCAGAGTTGGGGAGTTATCAAACCTAGTATTCAAATCATTGTAAACCTGGAGTCTATCCTCTCTATTGTGTGGAGCATAAATGAAGAAAGCCTTAATTATCTTTGCCCTAGATTTTATGATTATTTCCACTTGAATGAAGTGATTATGGGTTGCTAGCAGGTTTAGGTCAATCCAATCAGAGTACATGATCCATATCTTATTATGAATCATACCTAAGTGATGACAAAAACAGAACATCTTTTTGTACATGTCAAGCTGGTTTAATTTACCTTTAGGCTCAATAATAACTAATAAGTCCAATTTATATTTCTTAGATAAATGCTTTAGTCTAACTTTAGAAGTTGATAAGCCTCTAACATTCCAAATTAAGCATTTAACTTTCATTGGAAACTTTATTTTTTAAAGCTAACCTGGAACTCCTCTTGAGGAGATTTACCTGAGATGATGTTTGTGCTTCCAGTAGCTCAGTAGGTAGCTCAGCAGGTAGCTCAGCAGGTAGGGCCCTTGGATTTTGCTCTTGTTGTATATCGTTTGTGTTAGCCTCCTGAGTGTCTCTGATAGTGTTAATGTGTGGAAGGTTCTCCTTAACCTGTGAGGAGTCAATATCTGAAATAGTTTCCTTATTAGGGATCCAGGAAAACTGGTCAGAAAGGAATATATCTGAATTTATGGGAACTTTCACTTTATCATATAGAGTATCATCATTAAAGGATGTTAAAAGGATATTCTTCTTCTGTGGAGATGAAGGAGCTGTGTTGTAGCCTCTGGATTCATATCCTTCCTCTAGGTGATCTTCGATTGAGTTGGTATCCGAGCTATTACCTTCAGTATCTATGGTTTGCTGATTTTGGAACCTTTCATGTGGTAGCTGAGTGTTCTTTTCTGAGTGATCCCCTGTATTTCTATCAGAATTTTCTTGTTGTTCATTGTGGTCTGTCTGTAAGCCAAGATCATGCTGACCCACAGATTTTATTTCCTCTAAGATAGCAAATCTATTTCTAGAATGGGAGGCAGTGTATTCCACACATTAAGGGGGAGCCACAGGGGGTGGGGTGGAAGTTTTCTGGTGACTTTGGTTAGGCTTGGGTTGGTATACCTTAGTGATGGCTTGTTGTTTATCCTTGGTATTATTTTTTAAGTTTCTGATTTCCCATGACATGTCTGCCATAGAATGTTCAAGATCAGAAACCTTCCTTATGTTGTGAACTCTTGAATCATGTGGTTCCATTTGGTTTACATTAGTCACCACTAGATCTCTTTTACAGTAGAATTCACTATGGCCGAGCTTAAGACATTTCCTACAGGATTGTGGGAAATCCTCATAGGTTATAGCATAAGATTTGTTGTGAGCTATCGATCCTAGCCTAATCTTATTTGTTCTAGGCTTAGAAACATCCATTTCTACACATAATCGAATTATGGAAGGCCTAGTTAGGTTTTTAGTGGGAGCATCCGCAAACAAGAGTTCTCCTAAGGAATTCCCCAAATCAGTAATAGCCTTAGGGTGGAAGAAATATACCGGAGGAAATTCGACCGTCAGCCACACCGGAGCTAGAGCTGATTCCTCATCATAGTCGAAATTTTTTGTCCATTTGATGATGCGCATGATGGTGCCTCCCATGGACCAGGTTCTTTTTAGCCAGCAGCGATGGTAGTCTTCGTCTAAATCGAAGGTGATTCTGATGTGCCTGGAGTCCATTGCCGATAGATGAGCTTCGCCTTTGAACCCTATGGTCTTGATTTGGGTTCTGAGGAACTCCATTGTTGGGCGGCCTCTGCTGAATTTGCCGATTAGGGCTTTCGAGAATGGAGCCGCAAGAATGTCAATTTCTTCCTCCGGATATAGGACTGCTAGTTCCCCTTTGCAATTGAAGTGGGGATGGAGGTCAGATGCAGGTGGGATGGGGATTTGGGAGTTTTGTTTGAGGGCTTGTGTGAAGGATGGGTTTGCCATGTTCCATGGCGTCGCTGCCATGGCCGGGATTTGATGAGGACGTTATACAGTGTAATCGCCTTTTTCAGAGAGAGTTTCAATTTTAGAGAGTCAGAGTAGAGTACGCACATATGGTTTATTAAGGTCGATAGGATAAAGTTTGCCTCAGTCGGCTACTTAATTAGGTTGTGGTGTAGACTATAGTTAGGTATATAAATTAAGGATGGAACGTTATTCATTGTGTTTATTTATTGATTGTTATGGAAGGAAACTTATTCTGATACAGTACTCTTTTTTTTTGATAGAATAGCACCCGAGGGTGGGGGTTGATATATATGGTACCCCAAACCAAAGGAACCAGAGAAATGTATAGTAATAATTTACAGGAAGGCAACATAATTGCCTGCAAAATGAGATGTATATACTAGGCTAAGAGTTGTACACTATTAACAATATTAGGTTAGTTGCGATTCCAAAACTACGAATCTCCACGCCCCGTGTTAATTCGTATTTTGGCCAGACAACTAACCTAAAATAGTTCCAAAAGAAGCAAATCTTTGCAAAAGTTGTTGTGACGGTGAAGTGGTATCCGTGTCTGAGTCTTCCTTCCGGAATGATGAAGTCTGAGTGTTTCTTCCAGTAGAGTGAAGATCACTCGGACTGAGCAGTGGTGGAAGTAACCTACAAGAAAAACAAGATTCATTAGCAGTATCCATTCTAACTCGAGTTAATTCTAATCTGAGGCAGTTGCTGCATATCTAAATCAATAAGACCTTTGATATGCATTGGGAGATTAAGTAGATTCAAAGTCAGATTATGTGCAGAATGATATTTGGCTATTGCATCAGCAACCATATTCCCTTCCCGGGGCACAAACAAAAGTTTAGCACCACCCAGAAGATGATTAACTCGGAAAGCCTCATTAAAAACATTCCAGTGTGATGAGTATGGATCGGTAATCATTTTAACTGCTAATTGAGAATCAGATTCAATAGTAACAGTTTCATCCAAGTGGCAGCAATTTTGGCATGCAAATTGAACTGCCAGTATTTCAGCTAGCAAAGAGGAGTTAGCTGAGATTGATGCAGATTTAACTAGTAAGGGAGTTCCACTGTTGTTTCTTATGATTATCCCTACAGTTGCCTTATTTGGAAGCCATGATGCATCAGAGTTGATCTTAAAGCATGAAATTCTTGGTTTCACCCAACAGACAGATTTTATTATCGGTTTTGGAGGGGGTCTTGGGTGGGGAATTAGGCTCTGAATGGGATGCGGTAGGCCTCTAGGGGATTTTAGATAGGTAGGATTAGCCTGCAGTGTTAACCTGGTAAGATCAAGGGCCTCCTTACAGACGTAATCTATAGAGAAAGGGGTTTGCTGAAAGAGAAATCGATTTCTTACCTTCCAAAGAGACCAGCAAATAATAGGAGGAAGTATATTGCAAACCAGCTAGTGGCTTTTGGGCAGGTTCCCACAGTTCCAAAATGTGAAAAAAGTTTGAGCTAGGGACTGGGGATCAGTAATGTTAAAAAGCACTAAAGAAGACATATAATTCCATACAGATTTAGCCAATGAGCAAGATATGAAAAAATGTTCAATAGAATCTACATGGCAGCAGACAGGGCATTTCGATGCAAGGGAAAAACCACATGAAATAAGTATATCATCGAAAGGAAGCAAGGAGTTAAGCATCTTCCAAGTAAAAATCGATACCTTTTTCTGGAGGACAGTATTCCACAGCAGTTTAGATATCGGAGAATTACCTGTAGCCGTTGTCATTACCCGATAGGCCGATTTGGAAGTAAAGTTACCTGAAAGGTCAGGTTTCCAGATGATCCTGTCATTTTTGGACTGAATTAGCTCAGCTTCCTGTAGAAATAACACAGTATCATGTTCTAGGAAAGGAGAGACCCGATTTAGAATCTCTGATTTATTCCTGATAAACTCTGCCACAGTACAATATTTAAATGTTACAATTATATGCTCAGGGACAGAGTTTATTAATGGTCCGGACATACACCAATTTGCAGTAAAAAAATTGCAGGAACCTTTCCCATGAATTATAAATGAATTTTGTTCAGCCAAAAGGTTCACAGAACAGATTCTTTTCCAGGTTATAGATTTCCTATTAGAATCAGAAAAAGACCATAGCAATTTAGCCCACAGAGTATTCCCCAATTGGCATTTCCACCACAATTTAAGTGAACAAACATCTAGAATAGCTTTGATAGATCTAAACCCTAAACCACACTGAGAAATTGGAGTAGCCAGATTTCCCCATTTTCTCCATATTTTGTTCCTTTTCCCTTCAGTCTCTCCCCAGAAAAACCTAGCCATTTTTTTATCTAGGGATTTTATTATTGCTTTTGGTGGTTTTGTTACTGACCATAGATGTTGAGGCAAAGTGTACAAACAGGATTGTATTAAAATAAGTTTTCCCCCTGAGCTCAGCCAATGGTTTTTCCAGTTTTGCAATAACCTGTCAATTTTTACCATGAATGGCTGAAAATACCTGTTAAGAGTTCTACCTTTAAAAATTGGACAACCTAGGTAAAGGAAAGGTAAGGATACAGTACTCGGCCGTTCGTTGTTGACGAAACCAAATGATACCCGGCAATGGCGAAGCCCCGGGGTGGCGAAACCAAATGAAATCCCACTGCGATATAGAGCTCTGTGGTCCAATGAAACCAAATGAAATCCTGTTCCGATGTACAGCTCCGGGGCGGCAATGACGGCTCCGATAAGATTCAGAGCTCTGACGATAGTGATTTCTATTTTTTTCATGCAATTGCAACTTTGGCCCCAGGATATTAGTAATTATTTTAAACTTGATCTCAAAAATTAATTATTATATTTTGCTACCAAAATTTGACCAACTCCTATTTTATAATGTCACAATATGTATTTAGTACCCGGTCTCACCATGAAACAAAAATATAAATTGGGTAACAAAATCAAACACCATCAGACAATTTTTGGGTAACTTCCTGAAGACATTGCACAACGTATATTAGAAAATGCATGTCTTACATTAGAAAATGTATTCTTTATCGTTACAAGTACAGATTTTCCAAATTTAAATGAAATTAATGCCACTGAAAATCTTACCGGCGTAAAAGAAAAGAATTTGGAAGCACGACATGCTTTGTATGAGAAGCATGCAAATGCTATTGGATTCAGCTACATGAAAGACTGTCAACGTCTAAACAGCAAAAGGCAGATTCACAAAAAGCACTACAAGTGCTCTTCTGGAGGCCAACCAAAAAGATTGAAAACTAGCACTATCAGCCCTGTTCCTTGCGTGGATAACAAAAATCATTATGAAAAGAAGAAGAGTGGAAGAGAAAGGACCTAATTACAAAAGCGCCAAAAACCTAGGTGAGCCGCCTAGTATTCACGGACCAGCTTGGATGCCACGGTTCATAAAGCCTTCAAGCATGAACCGCTAGATTTGGTGTGGTCCATGAACATTCATTTCCGTGGGAAGCTACGGTCTAGGAAGCTGAGTTTGTGCCATGGCCCGTGAAGGTTTTCACGAACCGTGAGCGGCACTAAGGCTTCCACTCAGTAGTTTTCACAGCCTGGCCTCCTCTTCACGGACCGCGAGCAGCATGGTTGTTTGCTCAAAACTCTTGTCACGGTCCGTGAAGATTTTCACGGACCTGCTTTCATGCTTCACGGCTCGGTTCACTGTCATGGACCGGCGCTGTTGTTTCGTGTAGGGCGGATCGTGGGCATCTTCACGGGCAGCTGGTTTTTCGTTGGCTTAACTTTGTTTGCTTGCCACAGGTGAACCGTTAGTCCAAATTTGGAGTTCTAGTAGTCATTTTTTTAGTACGCAAGAAGACTAATCGAATAGAACCAGCCTTGAAGGCTAATTATTCCTGGATTGTTCTAGGACTAAGGAAACACTCCTCGGACCACGGTTCACCATTTCCACCATTTTCTTCTTGAAGTTTGAAGCCGCCTATCCTTGACTTCAATCTCTTTCTACCACACATTGATGCTCGTGGCCTTCATCTACTACCATTCAATGCGAATGGCCTTCAAATCCTCTACCGTTAAAAGCAAACGGCCTTCGCATGAATGTAATTTAATGAATAACATTCATGGGTGACCTACTAAAGGTACTTAAAATGAAGACCAAGGAGACCGTGAACACAATACGTCAATAATCACTAATTAAGTATACAAAACGTGGGATTTAGATAGAAAATCAAATATGGTTGTCTGAACCCCTTGTCATGTACACTCAACTAATGTTGCCAAACCGCCAACCAAAAGTAAATAAAAACTACGTCAAATGCATTGGTTAAAGCATGCATAATGGTTCAGATCAGACTCCCCATCCGACTCATCCTTGAGTAAATAAAATCAAAGAAAAAGGTTCAAGCGACATGAAGCATGAAAAATAGCCAATGCTTTCGACTTATTACCAAGCTACCCTAGTTCCCCCAAGAAGATGAAAATCGCACAACTCTCACACTCCCCAAAGTTCCTAAGGCAACCAAACCAACCAAAGCAAGTAAATATGTATGGAAAAATATAAGTGACAAAAGATCAGAATAATGCCAAGCTTACTTTCCCCAAAGAAGTCCCAAAAGCAATCAAAGATCAATCCTCAAATAAAAACAATCCTCCAAGGAAATTCAAAAGTCATCGACTTGCTTGCAACATAGGGATAAATCTAGATTCTTGACCTAGTTGCAACAAGGAGTCCAAAGTATTGTCAATCTAGTTTCTTGTTTCCCTTAATTTCTCTCATTTTTCCTAGGCGCCTTTTTGGGTTTTCACCTAGTGTTATCCCACAAAACGTGCTCATCTCTCACCTTTCTCCACAGGGCCTCTCATTTTTACCTAGACTTTTAAGTCCAAATGGGCCAAGCCTCTCACTTTTACCTTGGACTTTCGACCTATCTGGGCTTTTCCTAATGTTACACAAGTTGCCCTTTTGGGTTTTCAACTTGTCCAGGTATTGATCTTTTTTCATTTTTGTTTTAAATTTTCAAAAAATGCCCCAAAAGTGGGTTCAATACTACAAACATAGTCAAACACACAAAAATACTCCACCAATAACTAAAACATCCTACCCTATGCAAACTAGGAAACCTAGCATAGCATATCATTCCGCCAAATGTTTATCCAAAATCATCCCCAACAAACAAGGACTAAAACTACCAAAAATCAAGAAAAAATGAACAAAACATGCATGCATGAAGAAATCCAAGAATGAGTATTCCTAAGTGCTCACTTTTCCCTCCCTACACTTTGTAGATACAAAGTTTCCAATGCACAAAAAAGAATGCCAAAACATAAGTGAGGAAGGGAGACTAGTGATACCTATGCTTTTGGCCCTGAAAGGCCTGCCTCTTCATGGCTAGTGAAACAACACACTATGAACCCTATGGCTTGTATTGTGGCAGCAAGGCAATCCACTCTTGTGTTGATCTCCTCCACTTGTGCCTTCACTCCTCCAATCGCTTGAACTATCCCTTGAAGAACTTGGGAAGAACTCAAGAATTTCTCCCTAAGTAGGTGAAGTTGATCCATAATGGCCATGGAAAGATGAGATCGGCTCACAAGTGCTCTTAAATATGTCTCCCCTTCGACCTCTTATATGTCTAATTCTTGGTTTCCCATAACATTGTAGGCTTCTCTCTTAAACTTCTGGTCTGGTGAAATAAGTAGGTCATCGAAACGTGTGTTATGGGCAATGGCGATGCACTCCGGTTGCGGAAGAATCATGAAGCTACACGTGCTCGCGCCACCATAGAGCCATATATATCTACCCTCCGATGTCGTCGGTCTCACCATAGATGCCTTAGCTAACTTTTCAATATTGTACCTTGTGCCCAATATTCCTAAGTTAGCTAGAGCCTTTTTTGTGATCGGGTGACCTTGATAATCTACCAAAAAATAGTCCATGCCCCCCACAGAGATTTTCCCACTCTTCTGCTCTCCTATCGCTATGCATTATTGAACAAAGACACTAACCAAGTCCGGGTAGATGTTCCCATCTGGTGTCATTGCCCAAAGAAGGTGTACATCGGAGCCCGGAGAATGCATCAATTCATCGTGGCATAGAGCACCCATAGAAATGAGTCAATGAACATAATGGATCGGCGAGTGGAATGCTCGAATTCTTCCTATCAGTCCCGGTTAGTTGCACCCAAAAGTGCCCAAGAGAGAATGGCATTCCTTGGCAATGAGTACATGGAATGTCCCATCCGGTCTATCACCCAAAAGCTAGTGGCACCTCTGTACAGGTCATTTGGTACTCCTTGTCATCCAAGTTAAACTTAATCGCCTTGCGACCCTCCTTGATGTGACCTTCCAAATGGTAGCTAGAAACTCTAAGGTCTACCTTATGTAGGTTTTCGAGTGCACATCAAGAAAGCTTTCTATGTCTACCCGACCCAAAAGAAAGGTAACGGGTTCAAGTGAACCTATAGCCATCAAGGTGTTTCAAGCAAAACTAGTCTAAAAAATGCTCCTCTTTGGTTCCCTCAAATTCCTCCATCTCCGCACTGCAGTCCCAGTGATGTTGGTTAATTTGAAAAACTCATCGGCCATAGACTTAGGGCTGCGAGGAATGGGAGTTTCCGGTTTAGGGTTTGCACCCTTAACTGGTTTCTTCCATTTCTCACCCCTTAACGAATTCGTTTTCTCTGAAGTACCTTTCTTTGGAGCCATCCTAGAAAATTAAGAGGGAGATGAATGATAATGTCACAATAAATAATTCATGGCCCATGATATCATTCAACAAAGAATTCTCCCAAAATGACCACTTATTCAAAACATGATGGTATAAGAATAAAGGCATATTTAAAACAAGAATGTTCCTCATCAATCAACAAAATCATGTATTCCTTTCACCAACCCATCAATAGATTCATGCAAACAAGATTCATGCTCCCTCTAATCACCCAACACATGAAGAACACATCAATCACTATCAATGGGACATTCAAAACATCCCTAATTTCATCATCACAAGATTGATCACACAAACCCAAACAACATCACGACAACACATGCTCATTCTTAAATCATGATTTTCATAACAAAACCACAATATCAATCAAGAATATAGACAAACAGATCAAAGGATTACCGAAAAATTTGAAGCCTAGAAGTGTAAGATCCACACAAGAAGAAGCAAAAATTGCTAAATTTTGGATGAAAAAGCTTCAATTTTCGTGTTCACCCAAGAGTGTGTGTGCGTGAGTGTTTCTTGAGAGAAAATAATGTGTAGATGATGAAATTAGGTGAATAGTGGTACCATGAGAATAAAATTTCAGCATAGGTGAAAAAGAGAGAGAGGTATCATTTGGATAAAGATGGAATTTCAAATTAGGGGACAATTAACATGGGAAGTACTATTTGCATAAAAAATCCTAAGGAAATAGGAAATCTCATTTCTGGAACCAAAAATACATTTTAAACTTTGAAATTCAGACTTCCGTTTCGAAAATTGCATTTTTTGAAACAAGTTGGGGGATGGAAAATCGAAATTTGACAAAAAATGGATTCTGCCCAGTTTTTCCATCTTCACTAGGCAGAGTCTCGTGCCCATTATCACAGCACAAGACCCTTCGTTAAAATCATTAACACGAGGCTAACCCTAGATTTTTCCTATTCCTTGGTTTTTCTCAACTTTTGAAAAAAAACTATGTTGCCCATAAAAATCCATTCCATATACACATAATCACAAATCTTCACATTTGGATTTTCAAATCAAAAAATAATTTCATTCAATGGATTAATTATTTCAAGCATGACATGCAAAATCTACCAAGCAACTACTCAAAGCAAGCAAACAAAAATATCCACGCATGTTTGTTATCGTCATCACAACTTATTTCTCTTTCATGCATTCAAATTTCAAGAACTTACCGGTGGGTCTCCAGAATCGTCATCGGTGACTCCGCCCACAATGACGTTATTGTGGAGAGGCCTCCACAATGAGCCATCCTTACCTTTGTACCCCTTGTTGGTACCTAGAAATGTTTCTCCTTTTCTTGCCAACATTGACTCCTTAAACGTCGCCTTGGGGTTAGGAGGGGGTCGAGGAGGTATTAATTCCTCGACACTTTTTTTTCCGCTGCAAATTTGTTAGCATAGAAAAAAATCTAGAACGGACATATCATTGATCAAATCATGCAATTCGTCAGGGTCCTCAACAAATTCATCATCAAGAGATTTGTGCTAATTTGCAACACAAGAAGATTCAAGATTATCATGCTCATCAAAAAGTTTCACACATTTGCACATAAGAGAAGGATTTGTTGAATCATTCCTAGATTTATAAATGTCAAATTCCACCTTGTCTAAGTCATCTTCTAGAGTCAAGATCCCCGAGTGGACATCAATTTTAGTCCTACAAGTTTTTAGAAAAGGTCTCCCTAAAAGGATTAGGGGTGCACTACCATTGTGCGCCACATCTAAGACATAAAAGTTCACCGAAAAAACCAAATTGCCCACTCGTACCATCACATCCTTCACTAGCCCTCGAGGGCTAGCTTGGGAATAATCGGCGAGTTGATCAATGACTCTAGTCTACTTTAGTTCACCAATTTCAAGACATTCAAATGGACTAAAGGGAATCACATTGATAGAAGCTCCTAAATCTATCATGGCATGTTCATCAAGTGTCCCACTTTAAGAAATCATGATAGAAAACATTCCGGGGTCATTACATTTCTTAGGAAAATTCTTATGGTTCAAAATTGCGACTTCCCTAATTCCTAGCTTCCCTCACTTCTTAGGTGGTCTACTAATTTTCTTAGTACATGTAACCTTAAGAAATTTAGCATATGAAGGCACATTGTCAATAAATTCTAAGATAGGGATAGATACCTCCACCTTTTTCAAGACTTTTCAAATATTAGCCTCATTTGTCTCCGCCTTCGGTCTTCCCCTCAAAGAACTTAGAAACGGAGGTGGAATAGCGAATTGGGCTTTGGGTGGTGGAAGCTCCTTGGAGGGTGCTTTCTTGAAAACCATCTCTTCTTCTTTAAACTTCACTTTGGTACCCCTCCACTAACTCAGCATTCTCTTATTTCACTTTCTCCTCGGTTTTGTGAACCTCCTTCCCACTTCTCAGCTTGAGTGAGCTAACATTTCTCAGATTCACCTCCAGTTGGGAAGGTGGCTTGCCAGACTCTTTTGCTTCAAGTCAGCTCACCGATGCGGCAAGTTTTCAAACTTGAATAACAAGGTTCTTGATACTTGAGAAGGCTCTAGTACCAAGGTCTTCAATTTCTCTCCTTGTCCTTTACACTAAGATCTCATGCTTTTCCCCAATTGTCCGATGTCATCCAAGATCTCCTCCCTATCCGACTTGTAAAGTGTGGTATGATTGTTGGATAGCCCTTCACCTATAGGATGTCCACCCCTATACCCTTGAGGTTGATTTTCATCCCTTTATCGGAAGTTGGGATGATCCTTATACCTTGGATTGAATTAGTTTGTATAGGGGTCCGGCCTCGCCTCGCCTTGGTTCTCCCGGAATGTTTGGTGACCACTTGTAAATTGAGGTCTCTCCCAATTGTTGTAGTCTACGATATTCACCTCTTTCATATCACCAATGACCTTGAGTCATTTCTTGGAGTGGTGATCAAGGTTGTAAACCCCACACATCTTAACTTGGTGCACATTTCCTCACAAAAGTTCTTTCATCATAGATGCTAGAGCTTGGACTTGCTCCTCTAACTTTGGGGTGTGTGTGAGTTCATCCAAGACCTTAACCCTTGACCTTGTACTGAATTGCCTCATCCCATTGGCCATCTCTTCTAAAAGTACCATAGCATCGTTTGGGCTCTTGTTGGAAATAGAACTGTTGCATGCAACATTAACCATTCTCATGTCCTCATCACACAAGACTTCAAAGAATTAATAGACCAAGTCACCTTCTTTGAAGGGATGATAGGGACAACTTGCGAGAAACCTCTTGAATCTCTCCCAATGCTCATATAAGCTCTTGGTTTCTCCATGAGTGATGTTGGAAAACTTTTTCTTCAAATCGGCAGACTTTGAGGCCGGAAAATATTTCTCCAAAAGCTGTCGCTTCATATCCATCCATGACCCTATGTACCCCGATGGAAAATAATACAACCAATATTTTGCTCCATCTTGTAGTTAAAAGGGGAATGATCTCAAGTTGCAGTCATCTTCCGACACTCCCGGTGACTTCAAGTTCGTGCATACAAATGGAATTCCGACAAATGTTTATTTGGATTCTCTCCGGCCAAACTGTGAAATGTAGGAAGGCAGTGTATCATCCCACTTTTTAGCTCACAATTCACATTCAGAGGCAAAGGCCGGAATGTGATACATAGTGGTTGATTCTTAAAGTTAGAAGCCATAAGCTCTCTCAAAGTGCGGTTGTCCTCCGCCATATTGTGTGATAATTCCTCAAAACTCAAACCTTTAAATCAAACCTCCGATCTAACCTTTTTCCTCATTCTCTGTCCCTTACCTGTGGAATTAGTTAGAGAATGCAAAACACCTAGATTCGTGGAACAGGAATGTACTATAAACTAGGGTCGCACTATTCTTCCAATAACACAATAAAAAATAGGTTCAAAGTAACAAGAAAACTATAACCAAAGATCAACTCATAGCAAACAAAAAAAAATACAAACAATAAAAGACACTACTAACTACTCTACCAACACGCTATGCTCAACTAATAGTTGAATTGAAAAGAATCACTGACAAGCTCAACTAATAGTTGAATTGAAAAGCATCACTGACAACGGTGCCAAAATTTGACCCACCTCGACCCGGGGTCATTAACACAATCGTAGCAGTGCAATCCATTAACCCGAGCTGAGGCACTAGTCCCGTGGGATGGTCAAAGATAATATTTATATTCTGCACCCGTTCTTGCTGCTAATGCTACCAAAGGGTAGTATACGGCAAGCCCTGGGTATGTCCACAGAGTTGCTAGGGTTAAAGTAAAAGTCAAAACACAGCCTCGTGAGTCGTCAGTCCGCACGAGTGAAAGGAATAACTACTAATGTAAACATGCAAATTGAGGGGGGTTGGTATTTTCAACTAACAACTATAAGTATGAAATAAACAAACAAGCAAACTATTTATACTAGGCACTTGGGACTAATTTAGCAACATGGTAGTTCTAATGCTTCAATCCTTGATTCATTCACATATCGACACACAAAAGACCTATCAGTGTATTCACAACACGTGGTGTGGTTGATGTCATACACTTCCCCATCCCTGTCACGGTGGATGCTCTCGCAATCCTCCATCAACACCGGCATCATAATTAGGGGAGCACAACAAGGTCAGACCATTGTTGTGGTTCTATTTATCCCCCGTGCTATTACGACTTAGGCTTCCACCACAAATGCACTAATTCCTAGTGGTCCTCTATACGCGAGACCTTAGGTTCTTATCTGTGATACTAGGGTTTCAACGCAACACCTAGCTTTCTACTATCAACTATCTCTAACCGTAATGGTATGCAGATTAGGGTTACCTCGCATCTCCTATGCACACACTCACACAGAATCATTCCACTCCACCTATTCAAACATCCATGTTTCTCTTCCCAAGGGGGCATTAATAAGTGCACCATACATGAACATAGCCCAAAGTGTGTGGTCATATGTGGTTTAGCGTTCATGCATTTGTCACATTCAAGAACAGTCACAATAATATCATGAACACAACAATAGATGGAATTTAAGGAATCTCATATAGCATCAAAAGATACACATGTGCCAAATATGTCCCAAGTTTAATCTAACTACTCTCTAGACATGGAATTCAAATATAGATTTGAATTCCACATCTTTGGGATGAAACAAGAAGAAAAGAAAAGGAAAAAGTACAAAACCTAGTAAGGAACTCCTTCCTTCTCCCAAATGCTCTCCAAGTTAGAAGATATGAATTCTCTTTTCTGATGTATATGAGAATGAGTAAACTAGGGTCCTATATATCATGATAGGAGATTGGGCCTAAAAATAGGCCCAAAATAGGACAAAAGTGCCAAACACCTAGGTTAGCCCCTAGTTTTCATGGATCGGCTCGGATGCCACGGTTCGTGAAGCCTTTAAGCACGGACTGCTAGATCTGGCATGGCCTGTGAACATTCATAGCTGCGGGAAGCTACGGTCCGTGAAGCTGGGTTCGTGCCACGGTCCGTGAAGGTTTTCACTGATCGCAAGCAGCACCAAGGTTTCCATTTAGTAGTTTTCATGACCCGGCCTTCTCTTCATGGACTGCGAGTAGCATGTGTGTTTGCTTAGAACTCTCGTCAAGGTCCATGAAGGTTTTCATGGACCAGCTTCCATAGCTTAGCTTTATGGCTCAGCTTCATGGCTCGACTTCATTGTCACAACTGCCAAATTTCTCATCCATGCTTCATGGCTTGGCTTCATTGTCACAGACTGGCGATGTTACTTCGTGTAGGGTGGATATTAGGCATCTTAATGGGCAGTTGATGCTTCGTGTAGCGTGGGCTATCACGGGCCACTGGTCCTTCATCAGCTGAACTTTGTTTGCTTGCCATAGGTGAACCGTTAGTCTGAATTGGGAGTTCTAGTAGTTGATTTTTTATTACTTAAAAGGAAGAATTCAATGAAGCCTTGAAGGCTAATTCTTCCTGGATTGTTCTCGAAATAAGGCAACACTCCTCAAACCACGATTCACCACATCATGTTTTCATCTTAGCCACACATCATGTTTCTTTGGCTCACATCACCCTTTTTATGTACATTTAGTCTCTCATTTTTTCCTAGGTTACCCTTTCAGGTTTTTGACATATCCGGGCCCCCAATATTGCCTAAGTTGACCTCTCGGGTTTTCAACTTAGCGGGTTTTCTTTTTAATTTTTTTCCTTTTCATTTCTTATTTTTTCTTCCTTTTTCTCATGTTTTCCAATCAAAAGTGGCAAAAAGCATTCCAAATAGTCCTCTAACCCATCTGGGCAAAAGTGCCGTAGAAGAACTCACCCTCGAGCAAAACGTTGTCTCGTTGGCATCGTTTGATCAAGACTAACACCACAGAGATCAACATCAAACTCACAAGTACATAAGGATTTGTAATACTAGGTTTATCATCAAAAGTTAATAACCATAGTAATCTCAAAGAACAACCAATCCATCATGCAATCACCACTATAGGATTTTCCAATAAAAATATCCAACATATATCGACACATATCCAAGCATCATTATAGAATATAGCAATTATAGTCACAATGATGTGGTCGAAATACTACAATCAACAAAGGTACCATAAAGATGCAAGAATGTTCATATGTCAATATATGTAAGATGGTGGAGGAATGAGTGGAAGTGTGGTGGTTCTTGGGAGTATTTGGTGGGGAAGAAAGAAGGATTATGTAGTATTTCAGCTCGGTTGAAAATATGGTTTCTCCATCATGACTTGCGATGCCTTTTCGCGACTCGCGATAAAGCCATCACGACATCTTGGGTCTGCGAGCTCACTTCTTTCAAAAATTGTTCTGGTGCTGGGAGTTCATTTTTGCTCTCCTGTTGTCACAACCCAAGACATATCTATCGCAACCCATGGTAGATAGGGTTTCCCAGCACTTAGTAAAAAAATTTCCTACCAACTTTCCAAGCTTTCTCCCCTTTTTCATAGATCTCATTCCTTTATCTCCTCCAATGCAATGCGCTTCACTTTGCTACAAAATCACTAAAAATACACCGTAAAAAGAACAAGACAAAATAACAAAAACTAAACAACAAAAACCAAAATAAAGGCTGAATTGATTTACGTCATTAGCACGACATTGCTCCGTTTATTAAAGGTTGTCAGCACGACCCTAATGTTATTCATATGGGAAAGGCTTGGATCCTTCACCATGAGCATCTAAAATTAGAGAGGTGGGGGTACAAAAATTTCATGAGGAAAGTCATGTGGAGTTGGAGATGGTTTAAAGGGAGTTGGATGGTTAGGAGGCTTGGAATAGTCTTTTGGCTCCTCTCTTGTCTCCCTCAAATCTTCCGAAAATGGTGGAGTTCGTTCACTAGGTGAGGGTAGGGGTAAAGATGCTAATGAATGTAGCACAATCACCTCTTCCTCTATTTTTTCATCCTCAACAACCAACTCCTCATCCCCTTCGAACTCGAGCTCATTTCTCACGGTGACCTCACTCACCGAATCTTCGAGTTCAACCTGGGATAATGTATTTCGAAATCACGAGCTTCCATTTGAGCCACCACTTCCAATATACTCCTCACATGCCCCTCAATAGCCTCAACACTAGAGGAGATTCGAGTGTCCAAATCCTCACTAGCCTTGGCCAAGTTGTTCAATTTTTCTATTGCATTCATGACTTCCACACGTGTCAAACTTGAACTTTGTTGTTGGGCTTGGTTTTGGGGTATGGTACAAGATAGTGACGGAAAACTATTTTGCTCGTATTGTTGGTTTTCTGGCTAATTCTCATACCACCAATCATGATTACCACTCCACTCCGGATTGTAAGAATTGTGGTATGGATACCATTTTTGGGCTTCTTTCCCTTGAAAACCAACATCTCCTACCTCTTGGTAGCACTCTTCATAATAAACTTGGTTTTTGAAACCATTCTTTCCCCCTCACGGTGCTCCTCTCTCAACAACTAGCTAATATGCAACCAAATATGCCCAAACACTTAAAAATAAACGTCTCTTCCCCGACAGTAGTGCCAAAATTTGGGAGGTCGTCATTGTACCTCTCAAAGTTAAATTTATAAGCCCTAAATGCTTCTTATCTACAACTAAGTAGATAATGGCAAGTCGGGGTCGTCCACGAAGAAGAGGGATTTTCTTAAGCGTTTAAACATATAAGGTTGATATTATGCTAAAAGTAAATATAAACAAATATAAAAGTGAGTAAATGGGGGGGGTTGGTTGGTTTTCCTAAGCTATGAATTTAAAAGACAAGATAACTAGCAAAGTCAGGTAACTATGCTATTCATCAAACAAACAAAGAAAAATGTGTAAAAACTACAAAAGATAAAGCCTTGGGGGCAATTGATATCCACTTCCAAACCTAATGTAGATCATTGAACCATTCACTCATTCTATCACATTTTTTACCTATGGGGAATGTTATCACTTCCCAATTGAAGATCAACATTCGTGTCTTCTTAATAGTACTTTGGAAATGCAAACAACGGCATTTTGCAAACCTCATTGATGATCACTTTAGGAAAATAACACAATAAAGGTATTTCATCAATGGCATTATACACGAAGGATCATAGATTTGATAACAAGTCTTCTACCAAAGGCATAGCCATTTAACCAAACATAGCATTCATTAGGCTAAACCTAGAACAAACCACATTCAATATTCAATCTTGCATTGCATCTATAGGATAAACATGAGAATAATCAACATTAACATATTTATCTAGCAAGAATTACAACATATTAGACACTAGAAGTTCTAAGTCCGTGTTCGTGGATTTTCATGCCAAATGAGTTAAAGAAATTTGCAACTTTCCTAACGCTCTAACACTTCAATCATACAAACACTTCCTATTCACAAACAACCCATGATATAAATGAAGTAAAACATCACATTAAAACACATGAATGCTACATAAAAATACTTCAAAAAAGAGTGAAATAGACGTTCTTACTACATAGATATGGAATGTTCAATCAATTACTCCCAAGAACAAACTAATCTAGATAATGAAAATGCATGATTAATCCTACAAAAACTAAGAAAAGAAAGAAGAAAAACTAGGGTTTGAAACCAAGAAAATCATAGGAGGAATAAGTGGCTCTCTCTCGAGAGGATAAGGTGAGTATTTATAGTACAAAAAAGTAAGAAATGTTCTGGCCACCCGTCCGTCGCGAGTTGCGACCAATCCATCGCGAGTCGTGACTGAGCCATGTTTCAGCATCTTAATTTCTTTTTTCTTTTTGTCTCAAGTCCTTCTATTCTCTTTACTTTTATTCAATTTTTCAAGTCTTCAAAAGATCAAATGAAAGTCCTCAAATCTTCAAAGGTAATCTTCAAAGTTTTCTAACAAACTGCCTTGTCACACAAAATCCTCTAAAAAAAATAATAAAAGCGTAAAAGTCGCTTTTAACTCTCCTTAGAGAATTTCAAGGTAAAATGCCACATCCAGAGCACAAAAGTTTACAAAAGTCAATTATAAAAGTCCTAAAATAACCATATAAATGGGCATATCTGCAGTTTTTGAACGTCGACGACTCGAGTGACGTCGGCGGTCGATTGCAGGTGGCGATGTTGTTGCTCGAAGGGAAGGCGGCGATGTTGCTGAATGGAAAGAGATTCCCATAATTAAACAATAGTAAATTAATGCCTAAAAACTATCAATAAATATTCTAGATATATGAACTAATGTCTTAAAACTATTAACAAATATTCTAAACATGTGAACTAAGTTATATATTTTCTATCTAAAAGTAATATCATTATTTTCTAAATATTGAAAGTTTAAACAAAGTCATTAAAATGATTAACAAACGTCCTAAACAAAAGAAAAATGTATGTTAATTTAAGGAAAATCAATTGTGATAATGATTACCAAACATTATAAATATAATGATTTTGGTGTTTTAAAATTTTATGGATCCTATAAGTATTATGTTAAAAACTTGATGTAACTGCATGCACATGCAAAGTAATATGTTCACATTTTGCTAGACAATTCGCCCAGGTCTGAAATTCGATTATATGCATTTTGTAAAGAATATTTTGGTATTTTAAAAATTTGTTGGAATATGTGAAGTATTATGTTAAACGCGTTAAGTAACTCCATGAACACATGAAATAATGTGTTCATATCCAACTTGATAATTCGCCATAGTCTAAAATTTGATCAACTGCATTTTGTTAAGAAATTTTTGGTGTTTTTAAATTTTATGGAACGTATGAAGTATTATGTTAAACACATGGTGTAAGTGCATAAACACGTAAAGTATAATGTTCATATTCTGCTAGACAATTTGCCCAAGTCTGAAATTCGATTAAATGCATTTTGTTAAGAAGGTTTTGTTATTTTTATTTTTTTGGAACATATGAATTATTATGTTTTTAAAAAAAAATGAAAACACCCTAGGGTGGGGGAAGATATATAAGGTTCCCCAAGCCTTTGTAGAAGCAAATACATGGAAGTAAATCTTTGTACAGATTGATCATTGAGGCAACATAGTTGCCTCCAAAAGAATACCTATCATCTAGTGATATTAGATAGTTTTTTAGAATCTAGAGATAAGAGAAAGGGTAGGAATGGTAGTTGTGATTCCAAAGAAAAGAATCTCCACCCCGTGTGTTAATTCTTTCCTTTGGCTAGGAAACTTCATTCACGCATATCAAAGTTGGAACCTAAAAACCAAAGTATTGATGTAGGAGCAGCAAGAGCTCTAGTATGGTATTGAGGATGTCACATCCTGAGCGGGGCAGCAGCCGAGACTGTGAAGTAGCGTAGGATTACTAGAGATGGAGGAGTCTGCACATGTACCTGTAAAAAACCAAAAAGAAGAGAACATCAGCAGTATCAATCCTACTTTGTGCCATGTCTATGTGTTCTAATGTAGTGTGTGTGATCCCTATTAAGTTTGATGAGTCCTCTGATGTGTAAAGGGATATTGGAAAGGTTCAAAGAGAGTTCACTAATATGAGCAGGGTGGTCTTTAGCAATTGCATCTGCAACTGAAGGGAGTGTACCTTAAAAGCTAAAGGGTATAGTGACCAGTTTTCAGAATATGGATTCTTGATCATGTTCACAGCCAGCAAAGAGTCTGATTATATAATGACAGTGCTATCCAAAGATGGATAGGCCTGGCAGGCAAATAAAATAGCCTTGATTTCTGCTTGAAGTGATGAATCAACTGTTATGTTAGCAGATTTTATAAAGCATGGAATACCATTACTGTTTCAGGCAATAAGACCAATAGTGGAGTTAGTAGAGGGCCAAGAGGCATCTACATTAATTTTTATGCTATTTGGTTTCAGCCTTTCCCAATAGACAATAGAGATTGTAGGTTTTGGTGGTGGTCTAGGGGAGGGGATCAGTTGAAAAAAACTAAGGCTCATAGAATGATGGTAGGAAATAGAGGGGCAAGGCTTGGCAGGGAGGGATAGGAAGATGAGATCACGGATTTCCATGCATATATGTACTGGGGAGAAATTTTTATTATCAAAATAAAAACCATTTCTAGCTTTCCATAGGGACCAACAGATTAGAGAGGGAAGCATTTTACAAATCAGCCAGTGTGTTATGAGAAGATTATGACAATACCAAAATAAAAAGAACCTGACAGTTATAGAGTCTCGGCTATTAAGGTTAAAATCCATTAAAACAGCCATCTCATTCCATACTAATCGAGCCAGGGGACAAGAGATGAAAAAGTGTTGGAGAGAATCAGAATGGTCACATGCAGGCCATTTTGAAGCTAGAATGAAGCCACATTTTATTAAAACATCATCAAAAGGCAAAAAAGAATGCAGCAGTTTCCATGTGAAAATAGATATCTTTTTCCGCATTCTGGGATTCCATATAAGATGACTGGCAGGAAGGGTACCTGAGGAGAAAGTAAGGGCCTTGTAGGCTGATTTAAAGGTAAAAACTCCAGTCATCTCTGGTTTTCAGATAAGTCTATCCTCTCTATCTTCAGTGATTTCTGCCAACTGCAAAAAATTTAGAGTATCATGTTCTAAGAAATGAGAAATCTGAGGTAGGATAGAGTCTTTGTTGCAGATAAAATGAGCAACTGAGCAAGAGAACAGTAAAGAAATGATAGAAGTAGGGATATGATTTAAAAGTGGCCAATTAGGGCACCAGTTAGCAGTCCAGAGATTACAGTTTCCTCTCCCATGAATAACTAGAGTATTATTTTCAGCAAAAGAATTGATAGAGCAGATTCTCTTCCAGGTCAGAGATTTTCTGTGTGTTTGGGGCAAGGACCAAATCATCTTGGCCCACGTAGTAGTACCCAATTAGCTTTTCCACCATAGTTTAAGTAAATATGAATCGACTATAGCCTGAACTGATCTAAAACCTAAACCATAATGAGATCTAAGGGTAGCTAGATCAGATCATTTTTTCCAAACTTTATTCCTTTTACCTTTGGTTTCTCCCCGGACATCCTTCTCTCTAGTGTCTTAACTATATGAATAGGTGGCTTAAGGACAGTCCATATGTGTTGAGGTAGGGAGTATAGGCAGGATTGAATTAGGGTCAGTTTTCCCCCTGAACTTAACCATTTATTTTTCCAATTCATCAGTTTTTTATCTAAGAGTTCCAATAGAGGTTGGAAATATATATTAAGTGTTCTACCTTTAAAAATTGGGCGGCCAAGGTATTTAAAAGGAAAAGATCTTTTTTTCATTTTTAAAATCATCCTAACCTGATTTATCCTAGCAATTGTAGCTCGTTTACTAATATAGAAATCAGATTTTTCAAAGTTAAATTTCTGGCCAGAGGTAGATTCAAATATTTCTAGGAAAGCTTTGATCTTAATTAGGTTAGATTTTGAGGCCTGCATAAAGATAATGGTGTCATCAGCATACATTAAGTGGGAGGCTGGTGTGATTGCAGAGGGTAACTTATAATATGTTAGGCTGTTATTCAGAAAAATGAAGGAGAGACTCCTAGAGAAAGCTTCTGAAAAAATGTTAAAGAGAAAGGGGGATAGTGGATCACCTTGTTTGATGCCTCGGGTAGCTTTAAAAAAGCCTACTGGATTACCATTTATAAGCATAGAGAAGTGATCCCGGGAGAGATTATTCATGACTGCAATAAAAAAATTCCCAGTAAAACCAAATCTACAAAGTATGTTTTTTAAAAGTCCCAATTAACCCTATCAAAAGCTTTCCTGAGGTCCAGCTTGAGAATACAGTTAGGCACTCTATTATTTTTGTCTAAAAATCTTAACATTTCCTGAAGATATAGTATGTTATCAGAAATATCTCTGTTTTTCATGAAAGCAGTTTGATTAGGTGAAATTAAATTCTCCATGTACGGTTTCAGTCTTTCCATCAGAACCTTAGAACATTTTATTTACAACATTTGAAAGGCTAATAGGTCTGAAATCATCAAAGGAGGAGGGTGTTGTTTTCTTTGGAATTAGAGTTATCCTGGTGCTGGATATGCCCCTTGGCATATCTGATCCTACAATAAAATCATTTACAGCAGATATAAGATCTTCCTTAATAACATCCCAGCATTTGGTATAGAATTTACTAGAGAAACCATCTAGACCTGGGCTACTGTTTTTGTTTAAACTCATTATCACTAATTGAGTTCCTCTTCTGAAAGTGGTTTGGATAGAGTTAGATTGTCTTGTTTAGTAAGGATAGTAGGTATTTGGCTAAGAAAATGAGAGTAGTAAGTGTTATTAACCAACTGATTAGGTGCTAATAAGAGTTCAGAAAAAAATTCTTAGGCTTCTTTTTGGATATCTAATTGGGAGTTAAGCCATTGTCCCTGTCTGTTTTTAATTTTTGAAATATGTAACCTACAGTTCTTTTCCTGTACATTTTTATGAAAAAATTGAGTATTATTATCGCCAAGTTTAAACCATTTTGATCTTGCATTCTGTTTCCAGAATTTTTCTTTTTCCTTTAGAGCTCTAAGTAATAAAGCCCTCTTCTCATTTAGTTTGATTAATTTTGAATCTGAGGGGGTGGAGTCATAATTAGATTCATGTAACCTAAGGTTTTCCTCTGCAGTAGTTACATTAGAATCTATGTTACCAAAGCATTTCCTATTCCAAATCTTTATCATTTTTTAAAGTCATATCAGTTTTAGATAAAAACCTAACATTCCTGATTGAGGGATAGAGGGGGACCAATTATCCTTGATTAGGTCTATAAATTCTGATCTATTAAACCATGTATTATAAATCTAAAAGGTTTAGGGTAAAAGATAGCTATTGATGAAACCTGTAAAAGGAGAGGGGAGTGATATGAGGATTGTCTATTCAGGATTTGGATAGAAGATGCTGGAAATTTTGTGTTTCACTGAATAGTACATAGACCTCTATCTAGTCTCTTAGAGGTAGGATTCCTAAGCCTAGAGTTTGTCCAGGTGAATAAATTTCCTACTGTATTGATTTCCTGAATTCCAGTGGAATTAATCCAGTTGTTAAAATCACTGATACTACCTAAAGAAGGGGAGCTAGGGCCCTTGTACTCTGAAAGTAAAGTGATTATGTTAAAATATCCTATGAAAATAGTTTCATTCTTGGGTAGGAGACTCAGGTCATTCCATAAAGACTTTCTACCATCCCTAGTTCTAAGGGCATAAACAAATACAGCTTCCATATCAGAGGCTGAAATTTGTTGGGTTATTTTAACATACAGAAATTGGTTATGATGGGCAATTAGGGAGACAGATATAGAATCATTCCACATTAACCAGATTTTGCCATTATGAAGAGGAAGATTATGAGAAAATTTGAGCTTTTCCATATAGGATTGACACTGGCTATTATCATGCATAGGTTCAATGATACAAAGCAGTTGTATTTTCTTTTGATCAACTAGATGTTTTAATCTGAGCATTGAAGATTCCATACCCCTAAGGTTCCATACTAAAAAATTAATGGTTAAGGTGTGTGTCATTGTTCACATGATTTATGACTTTTAGTAGCTGATCTCAACATCATCTTATTCATCTGACTTAGATAATTGCTCTTTTTTTGTTTTGACTTACCTTGGTGTTCAGTGTTACATTTTAGTCTGTCAGGCAATAGTACTGAGTGTGAGTGGTGGCTGTTGGACAGTGTACTGCCCTCCTCCATAATGTCCTGTACTTCAAGATCAATGAGTTCTTGTGGTTGAGTAAGGGTATCCATATCCTGCAATAAAGAGAACCTATTTTCCATCTTTCTCTGTTGAGAAAGTGAGGGGTGAGTAGGAGAAACCTGATGCAGGGTTAGACTGTGGGAGCCAATGTGAATATCATCCTTTGCATAGATTAGAGGAGGAGGATTAGTAAGAGCTGTGGCATTTAAAAGTTTTGTGAGGGGAGACTGAGAGTTAGCAGAGGGTGAGTTGTTAGGGGTCTGAGCTGGAGTGATTTTTGGTGACTGATGGGTAACTTTTTCAAGCTCTTCGTTTGACAGCTGGGGTAAATAGGAGGATGGGTTCAAAGAGAGGTTAGTTGTGGCCCTTTGATGAGCTAGGTGACCATTACTAGGCGGGATGTTAGAAGCCTGGTTTTCTATAGACATAATAGGGGCCTTATTGAACTTATTTCCAGTAGCTTGCCACTGAGGTTGAGCTTGCCACTGGGGTTGTGTTTGATTTTGGGAGATGGCTCTACACTGATTAAGGGAATGGCCTAGCTTAGCACAGTGATCACAGTATAGAGGAACATCTTCATATTCAATTTGGTATTTTCTGTTATTAGTGACTCAACCAAGTTTGATGAAATTATTCAAAGGTTTCTGTAAGTCAATTTCCACGCACAACTTAATTGCAGAAGGCCTAGTAAGCATTTCAGTAGCTAGATCATTCTTAATGAAACTTCCTAAACTATTTCCAATAGCCTCAATAGACAAAGTATTGTATTAGTAAAGAGGAACTTCCCTGATAATGCACCAAATTGGGATGATTGGAGATTCCCTATGGGTGGAGAAGTCAGATGACCATTTGAGCATTTTTAGTTGGATACCATTGAAACTCCATATGCCCTTAATCCAGCATCTCTGGTAGTCGTTGATCTGATCAAACCTGATCAGCACGTGCTTGTAGTCCAAAGAGCCCAGTTGATAATTCCCGGCGAAACCAACAGTCTTGAAAGCTAGTTCCAATTGCTCCATCGAAAGCCTCCCCCTTGTGAATTTACCGACTAGAGCGTTAGCATAATGAGCAGAGAGTTTAGAAATTTGGTCTTCAGAATAGAGGCATGCCGGATTCCCCAGGTGTTCCAATTTGGGGGTTAGCTCGGGATTATTAGGTAAGGATGTCATGAGAGGTGGGGATTTGGTCTGTAGGGCAGCTAGGAAAATTTTTGGTGTACCCTACGAGTTGTTGTCAGCCATAGTGGCCGACGGAGGTGTAACCGTCGAAGAGATGACCGTTATCGACAAGAAAGTGCCGTTAGCGACGGAGAAAGGAGCCATTTCTGGCGAAAAGGAAATTAACGGTGCAGAGTTTCAGAGTGGTTGAAGAGAGAGAAGAGAGCAGATATCCCTAAAAGAGAATTATATGAATTATTATGTTAAACACACTATGTAATTGCATGAACACGTAAAGTAACGTGTTCATATTTTTCTAGACAATTCGTCCGTATATGAAATTTTAATTCATGTACTTCTTATCTGAACCAAGTTAGATATTTTTATTTTTCAAAATATTTGAAATGTATGAAGTAATATGTTAAATATATGATCTAACCGCATGAACACATGAAATAACCTGTATAAAAATTACTAGATTATTCATCAAGGACTGTGATATTTCATAAATTGAATGTTATATAATATTTTATTTTGAGTGAGTCACCTGACAGGCGGTTGTCCATAAGCTTATGGAGATATGCCACTTACTTTTTACCTTATAGAATACTTTTGTTAAATTACATACTTGGTATGGTCCACTAATATTGGCCCCCTTTGACCAGCCAATTTTTTATGGCATGTTTGACCATCGATAACTTTTGTTGTATATAGTAATGGACCTTATGTGAGATGTCTTTGGATTCTCCGTAACGTATAGTTTTTGAAAAGTAAAATTTTATAAACTATTATCGTACGTAACAAAAGTTATCGATGGTCAAACATGCCTTAAAAGTGTAAGAAAAAAGGGGGCCAATATAAGTGGACCAGAGGGAGTACAAAATTTAGAATTTATGAATTATTGTTATATCACATATTTTTTATATGTTTACCTTCAAATACATATTATTACATGTTTTAACTTACAAAATACAATATTTAAATTTTATAAAAAATTATAAAATTTAGGGATTATGGGATAAGTGCCAATATAACCCTACCTACTTGAGTAAGTGCCAATATTACCCTGAGATAGTTTTTAGAGCAAAAATAACTCTAACTAGTTAATGAAAGTGCCAATATAACCCTCAGACCCCATTTTTTGCATTGACTTCGATTTTCTGGCATTGACATTATATAAATTGACCAAAATACCCTTTGGGAAAAATATGAAATTAGGTGGACAATTTTACACTCATAGTTCACTGGACCACTTCCGGACCACTGTCGAACCACCATAACTGCCGGACCACCGCAGACCGGCGCCAGACCAGTGCTGCACTGCCACCGTAACAGGTAGGGTTATATCACCACATTATTAAAATTAATTGGGTTATATTAGCACATTCTGAAAACTTATAGGGTTATATCAGCACATTCCTAAAATTCATAGGGTTATATTAGCGCATATTATAAAAGTTAAAAGTGTGGTACTCGGCTGGCCTTAACGGGCGATCTCATCATCATATACACCATTATCACATCATAACAATATCTTATATACCATAAAATTTGACATCATGATGCCATCATTCATATTGAACGCCATTATGACATATCATAGCCTCATTTCAAAACTTATCAACATTAAAAACTCTAGGTCGAAGAACACGGCAAAATAACAACCACACACAACACCAAAGGTTATCCAACCATCCTTCTAGACCAAACACAACAAAATAAACAAAATATCATTAAAACCATATATATAGTATGCGGTGATGACCCGCCTCCACCCGGGGTCGTTAATCATATCTAATTAACCCAAGCGAAGGCTTGTCCCATGGGACGGTCAAAGATAAAATTTATAGTTCTACACCCGTTCTAACTGCTGTGCTTACTTGAGGGTAGTTAGCGGCAAGTCCTGGGTTTATCCACAGAAATGCTAGGGCTCAAGTATCAACTAAAGACAAAACCTCGTACGGGTTTTCAATCCGTACGAGTGAAAGGAATGACTAGTAATTGCAAATAAATGGGGGGGGGGTTATATATATAGATTATTAACTACGATGTATAAAAATAAAAAGCAAGATTAATCTATAAAGCTAAGCACTTGGGGAGTCATTGTGCAACATGATTAACCTAATGTTTTGATCCTCAATTCATTCAATTGCAAGATTTACTAAACAACCTTATATTGTGTTCACAACACGTGGTGTGGTCGATGACATACATTTCCCCGTACTTGTCACGTCGAGTGCGCTCGAAACCCTTCATCGATGCTGCCATCGTAATTAGGGGAGTACAACAAGGTCCGACTATTTTTGTAGGTCTGTTTCTCCTCCGTGCGATTACATCTCGGGATTCCACCACGAATGCACAACTTACCCGGGTCCAATTAACTAGGCCCAAGGGTCATTGGCACCTTAACATGATCTAGGGTCTCTCACACCCTAGTTTGCTACCTTTTAACTATCTCTACCCACAACCTATTGGAAAACTTTACGTAATCAGTTAAGACTGGTGTAATGGCAATTAAGTCAGAGTATGACTCGGGTCTCTCATGCACACACTCACGCAGATGCAACATACTCCCTTACCCATTCTAACATCCAAGTTTCTCTTCCTAATGGGACATCAATAAATGCACCGTACATTAGTACAACCCAAAGTGTATGCCTGTATGTGGTGTAATATTCATGCATTTAGAATTTCAAGAACAATCATAATAACATTATGAACACATGATAGGATGAATCTAATGAATCTCACAAAAACATAAAGATTAAATTATGTGAAACAATTATCACCAGGCTATGGAAACTACTCCATATTTGATTTCCACGTCTGGGATGAACACAAAAAGAAAAGAAAGAAAAAGAAAAACAAAAGGGATAGAGTGTTTCTCTCTATCTAAGAGCTTTCCTAATGATCTAATCTACTTTGCACACCTAGAAAATAGGAGAAAAACTAGAGAGAGAAAAACTAGAAAGATAAGGTAATAGGAGAAAAACTCTAGAGAGAGCTCTCTCCTTCCTCCTAACTAGAGAGAGAAAGAAAATCTACATTATGCCTACTTAGGGTTTAGTAGAAGACTAAGGCTCCTATATATAGTTGTAAGAGATCGGGCCTAAACATAGGCCCAAAAATAGGCCCAAAAATAGGCCAAAATTAGGTCAAAACCCTAGTCACCATTTCCCTCTTGTGGCAGAATTAGAAAGCACGATTTGCTTAGAAGTTTGGCACGGGGCACGGGCTTTGGCATGGCCCAATGACTAGTCTTGGAATCTTGATCTTGGAATGGCGCAAACCATCTTAAATGGGATGGTCCACGCTCATACTTAGCCATTTTTAATCAAAACTCTTGAACTTGAGTTGCGCGGACCGTGGTGTATGGCGCGGGTCACGCCATTACCTCGTGCCAAACACTATTGGCATGAACCTTCACCTCGCGGTAGAACTGTTGGTGCGGGACGTATCCTTTGGCGAGGGCCATTGGTGCTTGACCATGAATGGCCCGCACCGACCCGTGGTACCTTGACCGACTGAACTTGTTTCCTTTGCTACGGGTGAACTGTTAGTCTGCTTTTTGAGTTCTAGTAGTCGATTTTGTAGTGCTTGAGAAGACAAATCCAATGGAACCAGTATTGATGACTAACTTCTCGAATTGTTCTCAGTCTTTGGTATAACTCATCGGACTACGATTCCTCATTTCTTCATTGGCCGCTTTGAACTCCATTGCTGCCTATCCATATGCTTATGGACAGTCTCAAGAATTAAAAATAAAAGTCAAATTGAAGATCTAGGAGCATGTGGATACACGATGTCTATTAGTACTAATTAAGTCTATAAAATGCAGGATTTAGACAATAAAACCAAACACGGCCATCTAAATCACTTGTCATGTAAACTCAACTAATACTAGCAATCCGCCATGTAAAACTTACCAAAAACTATGCCGGATGCAACGGTTAACCCACGCAAAATGAAGCACATCAGTTGATATAACCTTACACTTTTTACGAATGTGCTGATATAACCCTATAAGTTTTTGGAATGTGCGGATTTAACCCTACCAGTTTTCATAATGTGCTGATATAACCTTACCTATTACGGCGGCAGTGTAGTAGTGGTCCGACGGAAGTCCGACAATATTGGAGTATTAATGACTCTAAGGGTAGTAACGCCATTTCTATTTTTTAGTATTTTTTTTAAAATTTTTTTAGAAGGGAAAAAATGTATTTGTATAAAATTCCGACTAAAAGTTGTCGGAGAGGGTTATATTGGCACTTTCAAACATTGGAATGTTACATTGGCACTTGTATCAATTAGGTAGGGTTATAAAAGCACTTTTATCTCACATTTAAGGTAATATCCCCTGTGGGCTGTCCATAAGCTTATGGAAAGACCGCTTTTCTGGAGACTTTCTCTTTTATTTTTTGCTAAAATATATGAATAAAATGCCTGAACACATGAAGTGATTTGTTTATATATTGATAGATAAATTTGAGGGTGTAGATTTTATTAAATACATTTGTTATGTAACGTGTGAAATAACATGTTACATATCAGATGAAATGGTTTAAACACCTAAACTAAGGTGTATCTTTATAACTAAATTTAACATGAAAGTCTTGATTGAACTAGATGAATGTTGTTATGAAGAATTTCATATCTTAATGTTTACTGAAATGTCTGAAGTAACATGTTTTATACATGATGTAAATGATTAAACACGAGAAGAAATGTGTATAAATATTTATCAATGACCAGATAACTTGTTAGGATAGCCAAATTAATCCCTTACATACACAAACTAATTGCATAAACACACCTGATCTAATGAGTTTGTATATGTTACTGGTTGTAGTTTACAAATAATAAATATTTTTAGGAACCTATTTTTAAATTGGTTTCAACTCCTTATCTTGAGGATCATCTGAACTACGTTAACATGATGTGCGTGAAGGAGATTGAAGGAGCGGATGCTCAACAATTAATTGAGAGACTTTCAAATCAACTAGTGATCTAAACCTATGAGATACAATTTTATATTGTGATAAAATTATTATTTTGTACACATTACTTAAATTAAGAAACTAATCATTTTAATTGCTCTTCTAATGCCACCTGGGATTGAAGTTCAAATAAGAAAAATAATGTTTAAATTACAAAAAAAACTAGCAAGCAATGTATTTAAACTAATGAATCTAATACATGAACTAAACTTAACGTAAAAAAAATTAAGATATGAACACAAAGCAAACCACGTCACATGACTATGAATGCACGAACTAATATATACTCGTCAATGGTAAGTCAACATTTTCTTGCCCAAAGTACTTTCAATTATAATTTAAGTGATTCATATAAACTAGAAGTTGCACGATTGTTAGAATTGCACGATTTCTACCGAAAACTATCAATTGCAATTGATAGTTTAACTGCAAACTAAATATGTAAACCACTGACCTAAAAACTAATGAGCATAAACTTCATATCTGATATCATAAAAAGTTACTTTATATAATTTGTGTGAATAAACTAAACTAGACAATCTTAGACAGGTAAGCTAATACTTTTGAATATTAATCTAATAACTTGAATACACTCTCAATTTCAGTTGCTCATATTCAAATTTTGGAGCTACAATGTCTGCTTTCTTTCCATCTTGATACTGCAGAGGTCCATGTTTGAGTCTTCCATGCCATTTTTGTGGTGGTGGACATCTGAGGTTACAATAGTTCTGTGACCAGGCTTTTCAACATCCAGTCTCTATCAAAACACTTTGTAATCCATTTCATTCCATTCTCAAAAAAGCAGATAAAAAGATGAGAAAAGTAATGCACTACCAACCTGCTTCGACAGTCTTATCAGGTTACCTATAAGCCCCAACATTCGAGTACAGTCGTGAATCAGGGGTTTGACCCCGGTGTCTGCTGTGATTTACCTCCTCAGTGGTGGTTGTGGTGTCAGCGCGGCTGGGACCCTGAGGGCGAGGGTATCACCTTCTATAAGCCCCAGGCATTCTCTCCTCCACACACTAAAAATAGAATCATGGGTAAGAGAACGAATACAATTGCAATCCGTACTTAGTTTTAGCTTTATATCTCACCAGCGATAAACAGCGTTCTACGTCATTACAAATCCCCTTCAGACCACATTTTGACGCTGCATACAAATGAAAATCAACACGAAATAAGATCAATCAGATAGAGTAGAATCGAGGTCCCAACAAGAAATGCAAAAAACAATATCAGAAACACATAAATACACAATCAAAAATCAAGTTTAATTCGAACCATACCATCAGAACCCTTTAACTTACCATTTCTCCAGCAAACCATTCAGTTTATTGTAGATAATTGTACCTAATCCAGCAATGGACTTTTCTTGGTTTCAAATCCCTGTCTGGGATTCTCTCCTATTTTAGCCACCATATCCCATTCTTTGTGGTGTTTGTTGCCAATGTGTTTCTCAGATTTCAAGTTACAGAACTGCTCAACCACTGCAGCCATATAACAGTGCTCTAAATGCTTCTCCATGGCAAACTGTGCCCTAAATGCTTCTCCATGGCAAACTGTGCCCTAAATGCTTCTCCATGGCAAACTGTGCCCTAAATGCTTCTCCATGGCAAACTGTGCCTTGAGATGTTTCTCTCTACCATCTAAGCTTTGCTTTACAAAGAGTCCAGCATGCGACAAAAGCATAGCCATTAATGCAGAATTGGATACCTTAGCAGCAATTAGGTTATACATATCAATCACCTCATTCTGTACAACAACATTCAACTGTACTCCAACATTTAGCAACAATAAAATTATACTCCAAGATAACAACATCCCTGTGTTTTTTAATCTCATTTCATCACCCCTAAATTCAAAGCAAGCATCTTTATCAACAGTGGGAAAAAACCACTTCTTTGTTATAAACACAAATTCAAAGGTTCCACGTACATCAATACAAATCACCAAACATGAAACACACACAAAAAAACATGAGGAAAATTCTGGAGTTTGCATTTGGCACGTAAAAGAACAAAAAAAAGAGGGTAGAATTATACTGTACCATGAAAACAGAGACATTGTCGAAGAAGAAGTGTTTTTGAATGTGATATGGTTAAAACATTATACTGTACCATGAAAACATTCAGCTCAATATTCATTTTGGCGAGGAAACTCACTGAACTTCTTATTGAAACTCACTGAACTTCTTATTGAAATTAAACTTGATTTTGACGAGGAAACGAGGGAATAACTGCACGAACACATAAATACACCATCCTAATCAAAACCTATTAACACATAAAGTAATGAAAATCAAACTAAAAAAATGTAAAAAACAATATCAGAAAACAACAAAAAGAGTAATTTAAGCAACAACGATGAAGTAAATTACCGTGAACTTCTCCAGTGGCTCGCCGATGCCGGGTTTCGAGGCTAGGGTGCTGGAGAAGAAGAGAGAACCTATGAAAAATTTTTTAAAAAAATTGACGGAACGGTGAGAAGATGCCTCAATAACCACATCGTAACCGAAAATCATCATTTAAAGCTATAAAACGAGAGAAAAAAAAGAGTAAACGTACAAATCTAGGGTTTTAGAACAGAGCGGGGAAAGGAAAAACGGAGTAGCAGAGGATCAGAACAGAGCGACGGACGATCGAAAAGTTGCGGAGGAGCGGCGGAGGAGCGGTGATTGGTCGAGCGGTTGAAAATTTGGGATGAGAAAAATGGAATGAATTAATAACTAGCATTATATACTATTGCAACTAAGTTCCTATAATTATTAAAATTTTAGAGAGGCCATTGGTCTCACCATAAGTTTGGGCGAGACATTTTCACCCAAGTCTTTTTGTTTATTTATATTCAATCATATTTTTTTACGGATTTTATAAATCATCCAATTAATCTTTCATAGAAGGGATGTTTTTGTACTTCATAGTGGTGGTAGATCAAAGATTGTCAAATTAAACAGTTGCAAAGAGAGCTGGACATGGCACATGCTAAGTTGGGAGCAACTTCTCTGAATTTTGCAGGCCAAGAACAACAAGACCAGATATCTAAAGTTAACCAAATCAGAATGCAATCGAAGGACCTCATTGCCAAGCAATCTGACTACCGGTAACAGCGGGCTAGGCTACAATGGGGGGGGGGGGGGAGTTTGGGGGATAGCAACACTTCCTCACAAATGGGCAACTAAACGACGAGCAAGAAGTTATATTACCACTCTGATGGCGACGAATAATCAATGGGTACAGAATATAGACCAAGTTCAGGCACTGCTAGTTCAACATGTGGCTTCGATTTATACACTCCTAGAATATTACCTGCCAATGTTGGGGTATGAGGAATCTCTGTAGCAAGTCCTAAACCATAATCACACATGCATGTTACTGTTGTAGATTCATCAATTACAAACTCCATTTCATTGCTCAGAGATTTGGAAGGCATTGAAGTCCATGAAATCGTGGAAAGCGCCTGGTATAGACGGCATACATGTCGGGTTTTATAAACATCACTGGAGGCAAATAGGCTATCAGCTCACTCAGGAAATCCTACAAGTTCTAAATTGGAATCAAACTTCGACTACCCTTATCTTAAAAAAGAAACCTCAGGAAAAGCTAGAGAATTTTTAGCCAATAGTGTTGTGCAATGTCAAATATAAGGTCGTGGAAAAGGTTTTAGTTGTAAGGATGGCAACAGTGATGAATTCATTAATTCGTCAGGAACAAGCTGGTTTAGTTAAAGATATACACATTGGCAAAAATGTTCTTATAGCTGTGGAAATGTTGTATTTTCTTAGGAAGAAGAAGCAGGGTAAGATAGGACTGGCAGCTATCAAAATAGACATGAGCAAAGCCTATGCCAAGGTCTCTTGGGAGTTCTTGGAGCATGCACTCACAGCAATGGAATTCCCAAGGAATTGGAGGCATTTGTTAATGCAGTGTGTTACTACTGTAACCATGGCAGTTAAAGTCAATGGATGGTAATCGACATATTTTAAGCCAATTAGAGGTATGAGGCAGGGCTGCCCACTGCCTACGTGTAATGTTGAACTTTTAATGGTTAGGTAACTCACACTTGTAGACATTAAAATTTGTACGATGAAAGGAATGAAAGTACCGGGAAATTCATTATTGTTGTGTGGTTTGATTCCTCCAGTTATCGAGTCAAGGTTAAAAATTTCCTTTGTACTAGGATATATGAGTATTAAGTACCAATGATCGCTGCGTTGAAAACAAAGTAGCACATAATGAAATTGTCAACGGTGAATAATTTTTCTCCGTAATTGAGAAATGTTGAAAAGTGTCACTTACAGTTTAATATATGGCACCACATAAACCTCGGTATCAGTAACAAGCATGGTTTCTAGAATGGCTTTAGCACAACCTTCGACTTCTGCATAATTGATTTCCAAGGCATAGCCTCCCGTATAGCACGAAACAAACTGAATGCATCGATTGTTGGTTTCAAAGACTTGGTCCCATAGGTGCCTTGAAAAATAGCATTATTTAATATATGAAACAAATTAGGGTATAAATAAAAACAGTTAATGTGAAAAAGTGAACCTTACCCCATCCAAACATCTATCTGTGAGTTCGATAGCCAAACCATTGCTCTGAAGTTGCCAAGCCATCTATCTGTGAGTTCACTGGTCTTTCATGTATAAATTGTTGCTTCGAGGGACAGATGGGGCTGCTTAATCCAGACTGTTTAGGAGTTGACAACTGCACAAAAAATTGTTCAATTTCAAAGATTTGTAATAAAAAACCAAACATGTAACATATGTAGTATTTAGTTGATTCTATTACCTCATTGTCGTGGACATCAATAATATTCATCTGTTCGGGGTTGGTTGCCTTCAATATCCTCGGTCTGGGTATCATCTCCAAATCTGACCAAAGTCATCGGCCAGTTTACCACACTCCCCAAAGTGTCTCTCACGTCATTGAAATGGTGGTTGGCAGATGGAAATCCAAATCTTGGATAGATGTGCTCGCACATGCAGACACGAGCTACTAGACCAGGTGACTTCTCGGGACGCCTAGATTTTTGGAGCCATGCTTTAGCAACCTTCACCCTCTTTCCTAGAAGGCCCTTGATGTACAATGTGACCAACTCATCATCCTGTTACAAATAGTGATAGTTTAGTTAGTCTAAAAGAGTTTTTGCGTGTAAGCGAAAAAGAAAAATCATAGTATGAAATTGTTAACTGTAATGCATGTTTACCTCCTCATATTTTTCTCTGTCGCTGGGGGTATCTTGGTCTGAGCCACTGAGACCGGTGGATACATCTCCCAACACATTCTCAAAGAAGCTCTACGGGCCTGCACGATGTTTGGGAATATTTAATCCCCCTGCTGCAGATATACCCTTGACTAACTGCTCAAGGTACGAGATCATCGCCTTGAGAGCCGGATGATCAACGAAAGGTTTCTTGGCCTCCTTTTTTGGGACGAGGAGCTGATACCTCACTTGCTTCTTTCTATGCCTGAGATAGCAATAACTGCTGGCAATCGGGATTGGGTACCTCTGTAGTGACCCGGGTGATCCCTCTTCCGATGGCTCTTATCAAAATGTCCTCACCCCGAGCCAACTCCAAGGTTACCTTCTCTTTTTCCTCGTTCATCCTCAACTACGGTTCATATTATTGTGTTAGTAGCGACTAAAACAGTTTACTTAGATATGAAACTATAAATGAATGTGATACTTATAATATCCTCTGCTAGGGCCTTGACTTCCAGGGTTGCATACTCCCCACCTTTTTCCTTTGTTTGACTCCAAGTAGACCAGCGATATTTCTGGCTTGAAATTCTTAGAATTGATCTCCTTCTCAATCTTTTCTTGCGTGTATTCCTGGTCCCTTAGCTTCTTCCTCTCCTTCTCATTTAGCTGCTCTATCAGTTTCTCCTTTGTAGCATTGTTCCTTTTTGGTCCGGTGTGGTGGGTGTACTTCTTTTCCTTATAGGTACTTCCCTTATTCTTTTTTTCTTGAAAAAATATAATTTTTTTTTAATTATTAACACAATGAATTAGTTGATAAATATTGAAATATTATTTATGATATTGCATTGCCAGCCTTGCCTACAACATTCTTCCACAACCTCCTCCATTTGTCTTCAATCAATTTTGTTTCAAACTTGAAACTTGCCTGTGACGGAAGATTACACAATATATAGGTTAGGAGCATGAATATAGAGTTTAATAGTAACAATAATAGTTTGAAATTTTTTTTACCTTTATGTCTCTCCACACCTCCTTCACATCTAACGAGACATTATGCAATTGTATCCGTGTACCAAATCCGACCTACCTCCGAAAGGCGTAGTTGCAATATGTGGTCAAGGTGCTCCATTTTTTTGACACAAACCATCTCACCATTAACTTCCTCAAAAGTGACGGGGGCATGGTCCCTTTCCTTGGCTTACATGGCCGACTGGAACGTAGCCGTCCCCCTCTCCCTACACCAAGAGGCAATCTCGAACTTGTCGAACGCCTTCCCTTGATGTCTTTCTGCCTTGGTAAGGTCATCATTCCTCAAACCACGTAGGGGGTTGTCCTCACTATCACCCATGTTCTCTTTGGGATCACCATTTGCACCCACTTCATCTCCCTCAAATTGAATCTTCAGGGGTACCACCGGTGTAACCTCTTCTTTTTCGGCTTCATAATCTAGTTCTTTGTATTTTGAAGTTGCTATTTTGGGTAGAGGGCCAGACCTCTTCCTCTTTCCGGGCACCATTTTGGTTCATAAGCATATACATATGAATTAAAATAGATTGGATTAGGCATAACAAACATACAAATTACAATTTATGACAATTGCGCACTAAACCAAAGAATTAGTTTATTTGATAACCAAACCAGTGCCAAGGTCAACCAACAAAATACATAGTAATGGTGAAGCAATCAACTATATCTCACACATTTTTTGAAAAAGATTCCAACATCACACAATTATCAACAATATCTCACACATTTTAGGACAAACACTTGAACATCAAACATCCTCCACTACATCTCACAAATTTTAGGACAAACACTTCAATAACACACAATCAACTATATCACACTTCAACAAAACACAATGAACTATATCTCATACACTTTGGATTGGACACTTCAAAGTCACACACATAGTGTATATCTTACACATTGTAGAACAAACCCTTCAACATTACTGAATCAACTATATCACACAATGAACAAACCTAAAAAACTTAACATTAAAAATGCTTCATTCATACGTTTCATTAAACACATACGAATTTCATTCAATGTAAATCAAGTTGAGGTTTGTACACAACAAAAAATGAAGGAATCATGAAGTACCTTTGAAGATTTTAGCCTGAAAATGAATCAAAGCGGCTTTTCCGGTGCCGAGTAGGGAAGGTGGAGAAATGGGGTTCCAGATACACAAAAAGTGGTTTTGGGGGGTTGTTATATTAGGTGGGATTGAAGAAGTGGAGTAATGGAGGTTGAGTGAAGATTAAATGGTGGTGAACGTGGAGATTGATGGTAGAGAAACCGTTTGTATGCTGAGTTTGAAGAGAAAAACCAGTCTGATGTGTGAGGAAGAAGATAGGTCGTGTTTTACATAAGCAGAGTGAGCACGGGTACTTAATCCGACATACTCATGATGAATATAATTCTATTACATTCTAGTATTCTCACAAAGATTCTAAGTGCACAACACCGGTATTACACCGGTGCTTGATGAGACGTGATTTTGATGTTTTCTTAGTACAATTAACATCCCTTTTTAGCTTATTTTATTGGTGGTTAGTTAGATTATTAAGTGTTTTACAAAATAGGGGTTTAGAATCACCTTATGTGGTTATTTGCCCTTATCTCCCTAGTTTATAAGCATGTGGTGTCTAATGTGTTCTACCTTTATGATCCAGTCATTAATATATGGTTTGTGAGCTTATTTGGAGACTATCATGAAGAAGGCCATTCGCATGGATGGTAGAAGATTGAAGAAGACCATTTACAATAATGGTAGAAGAAGGAATGCCCCTTACAAAGAGGTAGAAGATAAAGTGAAGAAGGAGACCAAAGTAGACGATGAAGAATGATCTATATTTTGAAGCAGAGTTATGAGAACGATCCAAGAAGAACCAGCCTTCAAGGGTGGAACCATTGGATTTGTCTTCTCGAGTACTATAAAAACAATTGTAAGAACTCCTAAAGCAGATCAACGGTTCACCTGGAGGAAGCTGTGGTTGTAATGCTCCACACTAATAGTGGGTTTGTGTATTCAATATATAGAATATGTACAATAAATAGAATGAATGGAAACTTGAAGAGACAAAACTAAGACTTCTAGGGACAAGTATAAACACTATAATTTTGGATTATTCTACACTAACACACCCCCGGTAAGCAAATTGTAGGATTTGAAGACACACAGAGCTTGGACCAAAAAAATTCAAATGGAGGACAAGACAAGCCCTTAGAGAAGATATCAGCTATCTGTAGGGATGAAGGAATATGACGAACAAGAAGCTTTCCTGGTGCCACTAGCTCCCTAACAAAATGGTAATCAATATCTATATGTTTTACCCTCTTAAGTGCTACCGAATTTTGAGCTAAGAAGATAGTACTGTTATTGTCATAAAGGAGAAGAGGTTGGGAGGCTGGTGGAACACGAAGATCATGTAATAGGTGGTGAAGCCAAGAGATCTCGACTGCAGCATTGGCCAAGGCACGATACTCTGATTCACAACTAGTCCGGGAGACAGTGGGCTATTTCTTAGCACTCCAGAAGACCAAATTACCACCGAGAAAAATAGCATATCTGTAGGTGGATCCTCGGGTCTTAACAGCGATCCCAGTCTGCATCACAATATCCTAGGATGGAAGGCGAGGGAGAAGACGGTCGGAATGTAAGACCAAAATGAAGTGTACCACAGACATAGCGAAGAATCCTTGTAATAGCATCAAAGTGATCCTGGCACAGTGACTATAAATACTGACTAACCTAATTAATGACAAATGAGATGTCAGGCTGAGTAATGGTTAGGTACTGAAGTGCCCCAACCGGAGAATGATATAAAGTGAAATTAGAGAAGGGACGAATGGAGGTACTATGTAGCTGTGAATCGAGAACAAATGGAGTAGAGACTGGACTTGCATTATTCATTCCTTCCTGCTCCAGGATATCCATAGCATACTTGGCCTATCCCAAGACAGACGTGAATGTGTTTGGGAAACCTCAAGGCCAAGGAAATAATGAAGAGCACCCAAGTTCTTAATGACAAACTCTTTAGCTGTACGGGATACGAACTGACGGATAAGAAAGAGATTGTTACCTGTAAGAGATGAGTAGGTAGATTAGATTAGTCTCATGAACATAGATGAAGAGATAAGTGTCAGCGGAGCTACAATGAAATCCTACTTTGGCTAGATAAGTGCTAAAATGATGGAACCAGGCTCGTGGAGCTTGCCAAATGCCATAGATTTCTTTTCGAAACCGACATACATAGTCTGGATGTACTGGGTCACGATAGCCAGAGGGTTTTTCCATATAAACTGGGGCATCAAGAAGACCATTCAAAAAAGCATTTTTAACATCGAGCTAATGTAACGGCCAATGCTGCATGGTGGCTATGGCAAGGACTACGCGAAGAGTGGAGGCTTTGATAACTTAGCTAAAGGTATGTGTGAAGTCAAAGCCAGGGAGTTGAGGATCCTTGAGCAACTAAATGAGCCTTGTACCGGTCCAGAGAACCATCAGGTCGGTATTTTAACCGATAAACCAGCTTGGTTCTAACAACATTGACACCAGAGGGACGATGAACTAAATCCCAAGTCTGTTGTTGTCGAAGGGCCTGCATTTCTTCATCAATGGCGGAAAACTAGTTTGGATCCTTAAAAGCCAAACGATAACCTTTAGGAATCGTGTTAGTGACAAGAGCATCTAAGAAGCCCGAGACAATATAATCCTTGAATCTGCGAGGCTTGAGGCTCCCAGTTCGGGCCTGAGTGGTTATCAGATGAGATGGTTCTGGTGGAGAAGGTGGGTGGGGTTCCGAAGATGGAAGACTATCAGAGATATCAGTGGAAATGTTAGGAGCTGTAAGTACTGGCTCTCAGCAAAGAGAACAAGGTTTGTGATCAAAGGAGACAGTAGATGGAGAGGATGTTGATGTATATGGCTTAAGGAAAAGTGACACATCCAGAGAGTCAGGAGAAAGAGAAGTGGATCCACCAGCTGCAGGGAAGAAAGTTTCATCGAAACGAGCATGAAGAGTAATAAAAACCTTCTGCGATGCAGGATCAAGACAACGAAAGCCTTTGTACTGGGAACTATACCTAACAAAGATGCAGGGAAGACTTCGAGGTTCCAGTTTGTGGGAAGCAAATGGGCACATTAATGAGTAAACTCTATAGCTAAACAGGTGAAAATTGGAGTATTCAAGATGGCGACCATATATAAGGGAGTAAGGAGAGGGTCCATCAAGAACTGGTGAAGGAAGACGATTAATGATATAACCAGAAGCAGAAAATGTGTCATCCCAATGAGAAAGAGGAAGATGAGAATTAAAAAGCATTGCGGGACCCATCTCAGTTATGTGTCGGTGCTTTCGTTTAGCTCGACCATTTTGCTCTGGAGTAGTTGGATAGGAGACCTGGTGATGAATCCCTTTCTGGATGAATAACAAACGCATTTGGGAGTTAAGAAACTCGGTGTCACCATCACTCTGAAAGACCTTGATGGACGTGGAGAATTTGTTTTCAAGAAAGTTTTGGAAAGCGACAAATACATCATAGAAGTCTTACTTCTGCCATAGAGGATGAAACCAGGAAAATCGAAAGTAGTCGTCAATGAAGATGCAATAGTAGGAACAACCTTGATTGGACAAAATAGGTGAAGGTTCCCATAAGTAGCAATGAATTAAATCAAGTTACGATGATGCCCTCTTTGGATTATCAGCAAAAGTAAGTCTCTTTCCTTTAGCCATCTCACAAGAAGAGCATAGGGACGGCTTAGGAAGTAATAAATTAACAAAACCAAATTTAACTTGTGCAATAATTTAATAATGTCAAAAGAGACGTGGTCTAAGCGGGCATGCCTTAACTCGAAAGTGGCTCGAGTTTTGGTAGAGGAGACATATGTTGTTAAAGCTGCAGCTGCACGATCAAGGATGTAGAGCCCTTTTTCACATCGTCCTTGACCTACGACCTCCTTTGTGACCTGATTCTGTATAATAAGAGACATGTCATCAAAGCTAACAATAGCATTTAGATCCTTGGTGAGCTGACTAATAGACGATAAATTTTTAGTGATAGCCGGTACAACTAAAACATTAGAGAGAGAGAGAATATGAAAAACAGGGAGAGCCAATCTTCTTAATAGGAAGGCGGTACTCATTGCCAACACTAACAGAGAGATTACCCAAATAAGGCACAACTGTGTCAAGGCCAGATGTAGAGGCTGTAATATGATTGGTTGCTCTGGAGTCAACATACCAATCCGAATCGGTGGAGGCAGGTTCTTCAAGAGACACAGCGGAATGAAAAGCCTCTGCTATATTAGCCGAACCCGAAGCACGGTGAGAGGAAGGGTAAAATGCATGGCATGTGGATGACCATATTAAATGCAAAACTGGCATCTAGGGGAGTAACGATGACCACAAGCAGAATTACCACGCCCACGACCAGAACCTGCTCTACTGGAAGCACCCTGAGAGGCACGAAAGACAGCCGGAACCTTCTCAGAAAAACCAGGAGAAGGAGATTGCACTTTCAGAGATTTTTGAAAGGTTTCATTATTGATTGCTCGTGCAACAACATCTGTAAAATTAGGGAGGGGATCTTGAGCCAACTGAATGTTGGAAAAATTGGAGAATTCAGGGCCTAAGGCACGGCAGAACCATAAAACTTTTTCTTTGTTTGATAATGCATCATTCAGGGCGACGAGTTGATTGCAAAGAGCCTGGAAGCGACGATGAAGCTCGGTGATGGAGGAGGTGCAGCGACGGAGAGCCATGAGTTCTTTTCAAATTTGCAACTCCTGAGACGCAGACTTAGGTTGAAAAGCAGTCTCAAGAGCAACCCAAATCTGATGAGAGGTGGTGTAGCTGAGTATTTCAGCCATAGATTCCTCGGTGAGGGCTGAACGGAGAAGGCATTGAAGTCTTTTGTCCGTTGATAGCCATGCTGCAGTGGTGAGAGTAGAAGAAACATCATCGATGGTGGATGAACCTGAAGCTAGATAGCCATACTGCAGTGGTGAGAGTAAAAGAAGCATCATCGATGGTGGATGAACCTGAAGCTACACAGGAAAGAGTGATGGATGCATTGCATGAATTGGAGCCGGTCGGCAGACAGGGAAGGCTTCCGTCAAGGTAGCAAAACAACCCCTCAGATTAAAGAAGGGTGGTTTTGAATATGTGTACGCCATAGAAGATAGTTGGAGTAGGAGAGTTTAAAGGGGATGAAATGAATTAAGGTGTTGTAGGATGTGACAATAGAAGATCGTGATTGATCGTGATTGATTGTGATTGATTGATTGTGATTGATTGTGATTGATTAATTATGATTGATTGTGATTGATCTTGATTAATTTCTAATTAATCAAGATTTATCTTGTCTATATTTAGAACTAGTCCAGATTCATTGTATCATTCATATGTAAACACCTATATATTACTTTGTAAATGGTAATAGAAAATCAAGTTGGAAAATTCCTTTCATGGTATCAAAGCGTTGCTGATCCTCTCTCCCTACAGTTTCAAATTTTTTTGACCTCCCCTATTTCTTCTTCATTCGGCCGCCCCTCTCCTCTCTTCTCTTCTTCTTCAATCAAATTTTTTTTCATCGATCATGGCTGACAACAAGAATTCAGACAGGTTGTCCCTCAACACCATGATCCATTTACTCAATACGAAGTTGGATGCTACCACATATCTGCAATGGAAGCAGCAGGTTCAATATGTGTTTAGACCGCAGGGATTGTATGGTCATCTTGATGGTTCTAGTCCCTACCCAAATTTCCCAGTGATGCAGACACCGGTTTCCTCCTCCTATTCTCCGCCTGATGATGCTGCGTTTCTCAAAGCTAGAGAGGTCTTTGATAAGACCAAGGCTGTCTATGATGATTGGGTTGCTGATGATCAACGAGTCTGCAGTGTGCTTTATTCTTCTCTCTCTTCCGATGCCAAGAACGAAATCTCGCAGTGCACCACTGCGAAGGAGATGTGGGATGCCTTCGCCACGGCATATCAACACAGTACTACTATTGCAGCCTTCAGTCTCCGCCAACAGGCCGGCATCATCCGGAAAAATGGTACTGTTCATGAGCTTCACCTTTATTTCATGAAAATTTTTGATCAATTATCTGTCATGGGAGAACCAGCTAGTAATCGTGAGAAATTGATTTGGTTTCTTAATGCTTTGGGGGCTGACTTTAAGCATTTTAGTGCACCTATTGCTGCCCGTAAGCCTCTTCCTGATTATATGACTGTGGTTGATGAGGCTAAGGGATATGAATCTTTTATTGTTGATGTGGAGAAAACACAGTTGAATAGTGTCCAGGGGCAAGTAAATTCTGGTCCAATTGCTTTTGTGGCTTTTGTACAGCAGCAGGGAGAAGCTGGTTCAGACCAGCAGCCAGCCGTGGGCGGCGCGTGGCCTCACGCGCTGGCGGAACCCGCACGTGGCAGTGGTGCGTGGGCCCCATGCGCGGCTGGAAACGGCCGTTCCGGTGGCAGATGTGGTGGCAGAGGCTCCTGGAAGGGTTCTGGCCGTGGGTCCTAGTCTAAATCTGCTGCATATGGGTCTCCAATTCAGTGTTATACCTGTGAGGGTTTCGGTCACATTGCTAGTCAGTGTCCTTCGGCCAATCCTCGCCCTATGGCTTTGGCTCCTCAGCCTTATGTTCAGCAGCAGTACTCGCCTTATGTTGGTCATGCTCCTCAGGCAGTTCAGGCTCATCTTGTTCAGCACTATCCGCAGTATACTCCTCCGATGCTTCAGGCGCTTCCCACACTACCAGGTTTTGCAGCACCTCAGTATTCTGCTCCTTCAGCATATCCCACTCAGCCATCTATTGCTTCTGCCCCGAGTGTTGCTTCATCGATCCCTGAATGGTATATGGATTCAGGAGCGACTAATCATATGAGCTCTTCTGCTTCCAATCTATCGAGTGTCTCTCCGTACAATGGTAACACTCTTGTCTCCGTTGGTAATGGTGCGTCTATTGCTATTGCTGGTATTGGTAATGCTCGTATTAGTTCTACCATACATTTATCTGATGTGCTGCTTGTGCCTGCAATTACTAAGAATCTCTTATCAATTAGCAAGCTTACTCGTGATCCGTGTGCTATTATTACCTTTGATGATCAGTCTTTTGTCATTCAGCATAAGGTCACCAGGGCAATTCTAGGGCGGGGACACATTGAGGATGGCCTATATATGCTGGACCGTGGTGAAGAAGCACTTCTGCATTTGTTAGACAAAACAATAATAGAGCATCTTTTGAGATTTGGCATGCTCGATTAGGACATGTGTCCTCCAGCACTGTTTCTTTGTTGAACAAGAATGGTTATTTATCTCTTACTTCTGTGCTTCCTAAACCTGGTATTTTTGAGTCTTGTGCTAGGCAAAGGGTCAGAAATTATCTTTTGTTGAGAATTCTAAGCGCGCTGCTCATGTTCTTGACTTAATTCATTGTGATTTATGGGGGCCTTCTCCAGCCTTATCTGGAAGTGGTTTTGCTTATTATTCTGTGTTTGTGGATGATTACTCGCGATTTACCTGGTTTTATCCTCTTCGTTGCAAATCAGACTTTGTTGACATCTATTTTCCATTCGAAGCATTCGTGGAGAATCAGTTTTCATCCTGCATCAAAGTTTTTCAAAGCGATGGTGGCACCGAGTTTATCAATAACAGGTTGCAGTCACACTTTGGGGCTCGTGGCATTCATCATCAGGTGTCATGCCCATACACTCCAGAGCAGAATGGTAGGGCTGAATGGAAGCATTGACACACAATGGAAATGGGGCTGTCCTTGCTTCTCCACTCTCACATACCTATCTCATACTGGGATGATGCCTTTAGTGCTGCAGTTTTCACTATTAACTGCCTACCCACTCCTGTTCTTGATAACATCTCTCCTTTGGTCGGCCCCCGGAATACTCCAACTTTCATCCTTTCGGGTGTCGTGTGTTTCCATATGTTCGACCGACTGCAACTCACAAACTTGCCCCTCGCAGTCTTCCATGTGTCTTCATTGGCTACAATGCACATTATAAGGGGTTCAAATGCTTGGATACGACCTCCGGACGTACTTACATGACTCGACATGCCCGATTTGATGAGTCTCACTTTCCCTTTTCCACTGTATCTTCAGAGGTTTAGTTTTCATCCCTGGATGTTTCATCTTTTTTGGACCCCACTGATTCAGACTTGTCTATCACCATCCCTGATCCTGCTTTGGCTTCACCGACTTTGCCTTGTTCGGTGTGTCCAGATTCCTCGTCCACATCTGAGACTGCAGCACCGATGATTGCCCCTGCTGAGGATGTGGTTGTTACACCACCACGATCTCCTGCTTCTTTGACCACACTGACTGATCCCTCTAGTGGTTCGACTGTCCTCTCCAGCATCAGTTCCAGTTCAGCATCGGCCAGTTCCTCGGACGGTTCCTCTGGAAGTGCTTCTTCGACTCCTCAGGTGCCCCGTCCTCATCCCATGACCACTCATTTACAGGATGGGACACGTGTTCCCGTAATCTTGGCCCAGACTTTGTGGCAATAGGATTGGTTGCAGAACTTTTGGAGCAGAAGGAACCACGTCATTTTTGAGCCGCGGCAAAAGATTTAAGATGGGTTGCTGCTATGGATAAGGAAATGGCTGCTCTTCACCGTCAGCAGACGTGGGAGTTGGTGCCTTGTCCTCCGAATGTTAATATTGTTGGCTCTAAGTGGATTTATCGGCTAAAGTACCGTCAGGATGGCTCTATTGATCGTTAAAAGGCTCGTCTGGTGGCCCAAGGATATTCTTAGATACCGGAGTTTGACTTTGATCATACTTTCAGTCCGGTGATTAAGGCTGCCACTGTTCGTACTGTCCTTGCCATTGCCACCATGAGGAAGTGGCCTTTACATCAGTTGGACGTCAAGAATGCCTTTCTTAATGGTGTTCTTGATAATCCTGTTTTCATGGCTCAGCCGGCTGGTTATCAAGATCCTGCTCGCCCTCATCATGTCTGTCGCTTACGGAAGGCCATTTATGGACTCAAACAGGCACCCAGGGCGTGGTTTAACCGGTTCAGTTTGTTCGTCAGGCAGTTGGGTTTTGTTGGCAGTCTTTCAGATCCTTCAATGTTTGTCTTCTCTTAGGGCACTATTGTTCTTTATCTTCTGGTCTATGTTGGTGATATCATTCTCACTGGGAACAACAGTGTTGCTATTCGGCAGTTTATTGCCCGTGCTGATCGTGAATTTTCTGTCAAGGACTTGGGTTCTCTCAGCTATTTTCTTGGTTTAGAGGTTACCTCTACCTCTACAGGGCTGTTCTTGGGCCAAGCCAAGTATGCTAGGGATATTCTTCAGCGAGCTAGGATGTTGGATTCTTCTCCGGTCTCTACTCTGTTCTTGCTGCTGTCCCAGCTTCATAGCAATACGAGTGGACCATTTCACAACCCTAAGTTGTATCATTCCCTTGTTGGCGCCCTTCAGTACCTTACCATTACTCGACCTGACTTGTCTTTTGCGGTCAATTCAGTGAGTCAGTTTCTTCAGGATCCACGTGATGATTATTTTCCTGCTGTCACTAGGATCCTATGATATGTTCGGGGCACGTTACATTGTGGTCTAACCTTTGGATTTGGTGGCATTTCAGAGGTTATTGCCTATTCGGATGCTGATTGGGCGCGTTGCTTGGAGACTCGTCGGTCCACCTATGGCTATGCAGTCTTTCTTGGTGGCAACTTGGTCTCGTGGAGTGCCAAGAAGCAACCTACAGTCTCTCGCTCGAGCTCAGAATCCGAATATCGAGCTCTTGCTAACACAGCCTCAGAAGTGGTTTGGTTGTTGCATATTCTTCGCGATCTTCAGTTTCTGTTGCAGGGCTCGCCTCTGCTTCTATATGACAATAATAGTGCTATCTTTCTTGCTGAGAATCCTGTTGCTCATAAACGGGCCAAGCATATTGATATTGACTATCATTTTGTACGGGAATTGGTGGCTGCTGGAAAACTTTGTGTTGGTCATGTCTCCACTTCGCTGCAAGTTGCGGACATTTTCACCAAAGGGCTTAATCGTGCATTGTTTGACTTCTTCAGGTCCAAGCTTTACATCTCAGTCAACCCGACGCTTCGCTTGGGGGGGGTGTGACAATAGAAGATCGTGATTGATCGTGATTGATCGTGATTGATTGTGATTGGTTGATTGTGATTGATTGTGATTGATTGTGATTGATCTTGATTAATTTCTAATTAATCAAGATTTATCTTGTCTATATTTAGAACTAGTCCAGATTCATTGTATCATTCATATGTAAACGCCTATATATTACTTTGTAAATGGTTATAGAAAATCAAGTTGGAAAATTCCTTTCATAGGAGAGAGGGGAAGAAGCTTCAGTCATGGTGAGAAGGAAAAAAAATTGTGTTGGGAAGGAAACAGAGGGTCTGCGTGTGTGAGGGGAATAGAAGGAGCCAAGAGAATATGAAAAGGTGGTGGGGTCAGGAACTAAAACTTGTTAATTAGTGTGGAGCATTACCATTTTAGAAAGGATCAATAACAATATTTAACAGAGTATAAATGAGAAATCAAAGCAATATAAATTTAACAAGTAATCAAAATAATTGGACAAGTAATAGAGTGTCTTGAATGAATTTAGATATTGAATGTAATTTTAAGTAACTGGAAGTACATATGAATTGGCTTTAATGGTGTGGAAGTTCGATTAGGAACTTAGAGTGAGGAGGTTAGAGAGTGAGAAGAGGATGAAATCCAGCGTGCCTGATTCTAAACTAAAGCCTCGTCATTTATAGAGGCGAATGACTAATCTATTACATTGAATTGAATTCTGAATATGAAATCCGGAGTGGAATGTGAGCTGGATCACATTATTTCCTGCCTTTGGAGTTGTAATGGAATCTGGGGCCCTCAATTATCTGCTGAGTGTTTGTCTTTAGTGGAGTCTGGGACCCTCCATTATTGAATGCTTTATGGACTTCTTTTTGTTCGATGGATTGAACTTACAACCGTATTATTTTGTAATTTCTATTTTTTATATAAGTTAGATTGAACATTAATAATTGAAATTTCTTCTAATTTATCCTCCATTATTATATTTTCTTTCTTTAAATAATATTCTAACCACATAAAAATTTTTATTTTCCTAATCCTTTTTTCATTTAGAAATATATAAAATTCTTGTTTTATTTTCTCTTTAATTTCCTAATCAAAATTTTCAAACCATAATCTACATTGAATATTATTACTTTCACAAATTACTTTATTATGCATTTGTAAAACCAATTTGTTCAGATAATCATAATCTTATGCAAACTTGGCTCTGATACCATTTTAGACAGGATCAAATTGTACCATTTAGACTTGTTTACACTTATCGGGACCACATCTATACCTTGTGTGGACCGCCTCTTCCTCGGGCTTACCAACCGTCTTACAGGCTCTGGATGCTGACCAAACGCTAAATGTAAATAATCTAAATGAACTCTAAATTTAACAATTGATGATAAGTAAATTCTTTTGAAATTGTAAAACCAATTTGTCCAGATAATCATAATCTTATGCAAATGCTGGATTTTAGCCCTTTCTCACTCTCTAACCTCCTCACTCTAAGTTCCTAATCAAACTTTCACACCATTAAAGCCAATCCATATGTACTTCCAGTATCTTAAAATTCCATTCAATATCTAAATTCATTCAAGATACTCTGTAAGATTTCTTAATACTTGTCCAATTGTTTTGATTACTTGTTCAATTTATATTGCTTTGATTTCTAAATTCAAATTGGTTTAATCTAAAAGATCCAAGCAAAGATCCACGGAACTATGAAAATTGAATGAAGCAATAGGGACTTCTCAAAAGTTTACACTTGCTAAGTTTATGGAATGTTCATATTCCCTCTAATATTGGAGTAGGGAGTATATCTTTTGATGGTCCTAATTTTAACCACCAATCATAAAACCACATTGGAATGTCACCACTGAACTGCTGGTGAAAATTAATAAACCATGAATGGTCAAATGACCTAATATAGAAAGTTCTATACCAGACTTGCATATAATCTGCATAATTGAATCCTGTGGGAATGTAGTTGAATGAAAAACTTCTATTGGAATGGATTTATATGTAATAATAATTATTGTATTAAACATTCATTCCTTATATTAGAAAATGTATCTTATTATGTTACATTAGGAAATCCATTCCTATATCAAATAACCTCTTTCAAGAAAACCCAAGAAGGAATTAGCACTAAGATACTCCACGTTCACTCAATACCATTTAACAGAGTATACATTAGAAATCAAAGCAATATAACTTGAACAAGTAATCAAAACAATTGGACAAGTTATAAGAAATCTTACAGAGTATCTTGAATGAATTTAGATATTGAATGGAATTTTAAGAAACTGGAAGTACATATGGATTGGCTTTAATGATGTGGAAGTTCTATTAGGAACTTAGAGTGAGGAGGTTAGAGAGTGAGAAGGGGCTGAAATCCAACGTGTTTAATACTGAACTAAGGCCTCTCTATTTATAGAGGCAAATGACTAATCTATTACATGGAATTGAAATCCGAATTTGAAGTCCGGAGTGGGATGTGAGTTGTATCACATTATTGCCTGCCTTTGGAGTTGTGAAGGAGTCTGGGGCCCTCCATTATTGAATGATTTGTTGACTTCTAATGCTGAGTGGATGTCAGGCATGGACCGCCTCTTCCTCGGGCTAACCAACCGTCTTACAAGCTCTAGATGCTGACCAAACGCTAAATGCAAACAAGTCTAAATGGTACAATAAATTGAAAAATTAAAGAGAAGTTAATATGGCAGAAAGAGTTAAACGATTATTGTTCAGAGAGTCTAGTCTTTCAAATTCAGCAATGGCATCATCAACATCATCTAGCATATTACAGACTCATGAAATTCAACAAGTTTTACCAAGTCAAAATATTAATTCAATTTATCATCACGGCATACTAAATTTTAGTAAAGCATATTCGATCAAATTTCATGAAGAAATACTTCCAATGAATCAAGAATTTCATACTATAAAATTACTTTCACAAAATGCTATTAATAAATATGAAAAATAAAATTATAGGTTTTTGCATTTTGGTCTAATTCAAATAGCTTTACATCCATTAGTAAGATTAGGAATTGATACTCCAATATTTATGGCATTAAGAGATGATAGGTTAATTGAATATAAGGATTCAATATTAGCTATGATTCAAACTAATATTTGTAATGGAACAATAAGATTTGATTGTATCCCAAATTATTCGGTTAGTCTAACAAACCCGAATATTATGAATTCATTAAAACTAGACATGCAATTAAAGCAAGACAAAATAGTAAACGAAACAGAACATTTTGTATTAATCTATAGAGTGTATTTCAAATTAATGAAATCTATGATTCCAATAGCATTAAGATTAAATCCTACAGAAAAGGATGAATCAGTATATGTTACTACAAATTCAGATAACACAAAAATAGAAACTCCTAAACTATTCAAATGGAATGAAATAACTATTCTAGAAGAAATAATGGCTGAAAGACCATTAAGCATACAAAGAAATTTAAAATTAACAGAATCGTCAATAATTGAAGAACAAAAGAATGGAAAAATATTAATAAAATTTAATAGATCTATGTCTAATAGATATATAGAAAATCATAGTCAAGCATCTAAACATTCAAGCATAGATAGTTATCTATCACATAGGCATTCAACATCTGATCTCCCTTCAAATTTTCAAGATTCTAAAATTAGATATTATACTCCATTACCCAAAATAATTCAAGATTCTAATTCTTCAATAGGATCACCAACATATAGTCAAATGAGAAATTCATAATTAAATATGATAACTAGTATATAAGAATTTTCAATAGATAAAGAATATTTAAACAAAGATTATTACAGCTTAGAAAATATTCAACTTAGATTATTGTTTGAAAATTTTGATAAGGAAATTAGAGAAAAAATAAAACTAGAATTCTATAAGGAATTAAACGAGAAAAAGATAAGGAAAATGAAAATTTTAATGTGGTTAGAATATTATTTAAAGAAAGAAAGCATAATAAATTGTGATAAATTAGAGGAGATTCCAATTATTAATGTTCAGTCAAACCTATATAAAAAATGGAAATTACAAAATAATACAGTCGTAAGTTCAATCCATCCGTCATTGAAAAACATAGAAATTACTATACATAGTGAAATAATAATAGCATCACCATTTAAATTAGGAAAAGAAGGATCTAAAATGGTAAATTCAGATGATATTAAAAAGATTTATCAACAAAATAATTATTCAAATCAGATATTACATACTATAGCTAACCAAGTAGATTTCATATCAACTAAATTAGATAATAAGCAAGAAAGATTTCCAAATGAAACTTCAAAACCACATTTTAAAGGGTCTTCATTTTCAAAAAAGATATAAAATTCGGTATCATTAGTAAAGAAGAATGAGGCTGGTACCTCAAGAAACATAGGAGTAATATCCCAAATAAATCCACAAGATTCAAGCACATCAAACTCTTGTTCTTCTGAATCAAAAGAAGAATCAGAATATCAAATCGAAATCAAATAGATTTATTAGAACAACAATTTTAAGATTATCCAGAACAGTCAAATGATAAACCACAATTACAAATAAAAAGAATGAAAAGATTTAGAAATAATTGGAGAAACAATAGGACAAAAAATTACTACCCTAGACCTACTCCACATGATATTCAATGTGAAGAACAAAACACTACATTAAATAGTTATGATGGATCATCATTATACAAATGGAATATATATGGTAAATAAGAATATCAAATATTAAACATATTACAAGAAATGGGTATGGCTAGAATGACATACAAAACAAAAATTAATATTACAGGACCAAATATTGTAATGTTATTAGTAACAGGATTTACAGGATAATTAAAAGGATGGTGAGATAATTGTAATCTATCTCACATTAGAAGATAAACAAACCATTATGAATCATGATACAGAAGAAGTTCAAGGTGAAGAATATCTAATGGTTCAAGATGGTTCAACATATTTAATTTATGCTATATAAATGTATTTCATAGGAAACCCAGAAGAAGAATTAACTAGTTCAAAAATATGTTTGACAAAATTAAGATGTCCGTCTTTAACTGATTTCAAATGGTATAAAGATATATTCCCAACTCAAGTATTAAGAAGAACAGATTCAAACTCTTCATTTTGGAAAGAAAAATTTATTACAGGATTACCAAATTTATATTCCCAAAGAATAATAACTAATCAACAAAAAACATTAGGAACAGGAAAAATAGATTACAATACTTTAACAGTCGGTCATATATTTGCTTTTGTTAAAAAAGAAGCTTTAACTTTATGTCAAGATTTAAAAATTCAACATAAATATGATTCAGAAAGGAAAGAGATGGAAACATTTTGCCAACAATTTGGCATAATGAGTATTAAACCACCATCTTCTGAAAACAGAAAAATATTTAAGAAAAAAAAGTGCTAAGAAAAATAACCATTACAGAAAAGGTAATTATAAAAGTTATAAAAATTATAAAGAAACTAGTTAAGACTTTTATAGAAAGAATAATAAATATAAAAATATCAATGCTCTAAATGTAAGAAGTTCGCTCATACAGCTTCACACTTTAAGACTGAGAAAAAGATTAACTCATTATTTTCAGAAAAAAATGAATTAAAAAACAAATTATTATCATTATTAATAGATAATTCAGATAGTAACCTGTCGGATTATGAGTCTAGTTCCAGTAACTCAAGTAATTCAGACATATGTCAATGTAAGATTTCAACAATTAATATGTTGAATAGTATATCCAATAATAGGAAAGCATTATTAGAGATGATCGATAAATTAGAAGATTCAACAAATAAAATAGAATATTTACAAAGATTAAAAGACTTGGTAGAAGAGGAAGAAAAACCAAGAATACAAGAAGCTTTTAGTTTGAGCAAAATAATTTAAAAAATATTCAGAAATAGATAAAAATAAACCAACAAAACCTGATGATTTAAGAATAGAAATTAATAAATTAAAAATAGAAATTAGTTCCATTAAAATGAATTAACTTCGTTAAAAAGAGATTTAGAACTGGAATTAAAACTTAGTGCTGTAAAAAGAATAGATATACCAAGCATCATTTCAAAAATTGATATATCTCAAGGTACTCCAACAGATACACAATTCTTTAATATTATCAATAAAGTTAATATGGAAAAATGGTACTCATTAATAACAATAGGAGTAGAAATTTTAGTACTACAATAGTAGCATTAATTGATAGTGGTGCAGACCAATCCTGCATAAGAACAGGGATAATTCCAAGCAAATATTTAGTTAAAATTAATGAAAAATTAGCAGCCACTAATGGTACTCCAATGACTATTAATAAAAAACTATCTAATGGATTTATATGTAATAATAATTATTGTATTAAACATTCATTCCTTATATTAGAAAATGTATCTTATGATGTAGTATTAGGAAATCTATTCCAATATCAAATAACCCATTTAAAGAAAACCCAAGAAGGAATTAGCATTAAGATACTAGGAAGAAAATTATTATTCCCATTCATTAGCCCACCAAATCAAATAGAATTAAATTTATTACAAACAAATTCTATATATAAGAAAATATGGTTATTAAACACAAAGAAAAAGCATATAATATTTTTAAAAGAAGAATTAAGTTATTCAAAAAATAGAAGAACAGATAGGTAGTAATTCAATACAAGAGAAAGTTGTAAAATTAGAAAAGGAATTTAAAATTCAAGTTTGTTCAAATCATCCCAATGATTTTTGGGAAGAAACATATAGTTTCATTACCATATGAAACAGATTTTATTGAATAAAATATTCCAACTAAAACTAGGCCTATTCAAATGAATGCAGAATTAGTAGAATTATGTAAACAAAAAATTCAAAGTCATTTAAAAAGAAAATTAATTAGAAAGAGTAAATCTCCGTTGAGTTGCTCAGCTCTTTATGTCAATAAACAGGCAGAAAAAGAAAGAGGAATTCTAAGATTAGTTATAAATTACAAACCATTAAACAAAGTATTACAATGGATAAGGTACCCTATTTAAATAAAAGAGATCTAGTAAATAGATTAGTAAATTTAAAAGTATTTTCAAAGTTTGATCTAAAATCAGGTTATTGGCAAATTCAAATAAATGAAAAAGACAAATACAAAACAGCATTTGTAGTCCCTTTTAGACAATATGAATGGAATGTAATGCCATTCGGATTAAAGAATGCCCCATCAGAATTCCAAAAAATTATGAATGAGATATTTAATCCTTATTAAAAAAAATGTCATAGTATACATTGATGACATATTAGTCTATTCTGATTCAATAGACAGTCATTTCAAATATTTTAATATCTTACTTAATATTATTAAGAAAAATGGATTAGTAATATCAGAACCAAAAATGAAACTATTTCAAACAAAATTAAGATTTTTAGGTTACAATATTCATTTAGGAAAAATCAAGTCAATTCAAAGAGCAATTGAGTTTGCTAATAAATTTCCAGATGAAATAAGAGATAAGAATCAATTACAAAGATTTTTAGGATGTTTGAATTATATATCCGATTTCTTTCCAAAATTAAAAATAATTTTCAAACCTCTATACGAAAGATTAAAAACTAATCCACCTATGTGGACATACAACCATACTAAAATTATTAAGGATATAAAATTAAAAGCAAAATCATTACCATGCTTAGGAATTCCACATCCATTAGCATTCATGATTATAGAGACAGATGCATCAAATTTAGGATATGGAGGCATATTAAAACAATTACATTTAGGAAAAGAATCAATAGTTAGATATCATTCATGATTATGGATAGGAGCACAAATTAATTATTCAACAGTTAAAAAACAAGTTTTATCTATTGTTTTATGCATTTCAAAATTTCAAAATGATTTGTACAATGAGAATTTTTTTATTAAAAATAGATTGCAAATCAGCAAAAGATATTTTACAAAAAGATGTTAAGAATTTAGTTTCTAAGCAAAATTTTGCCCGATGGCAAGCCATTTTATCAGTTTTTGATTTTGATATTGAATTTATTAAAGAGGAGTATAATTCTCTTCCAAATTTCTTAACTCGTGAATTCATTACAGGAAGCCATGAGTAAACATTCAAGTTCGACAAGTTCTTCAAATTCAAAATCTTCCAAGGATTATGAAATTCCAAAACCATTGACACAAAAAACACCTACTCCAGACTTTCCTCCCCTCACCTATTCAACAGCAGCTCAAACCCCATATTCCAGACTGATTCACACTCCAATTCTATCCTCAAACTATACAGTACTTACTCCACAGAGACCGGCCACTCAAACTCCCATTCCAAAAAATATTCCATCAACCTCAAGCCCTAGCCATTCATATTTCGATAAATCTAACCCAGAACATATTCTGATAACCTAATTCCAAACAGACCTAGGCATACCTCAACTCAAAACCTTTGTGTCCAGCATATTTACGCCATGATGCCAATGGTTGGCAGATGACATCAAAAAAACCCAATATTATTATGAACTCATTCTACTAGACACAAAATCCATAGAAATTTAACATATACATAACAAGCACGATCCTAGTAGAATTGATTATTCCAAAATATACATTAAACACATCCTTCGCCCTAGCCATTTTCAAAACATCCATTCCAATAGAAGTTTTTCAGTCAAATACATTCCCATAAGATTCAATTATGTAGATTATATGAAAGCATGATATAGAACTTTCTATATTAGGTCATTTGACCATTCATGGTTTATTAATTTTCACTAGCAGTTCAATGGTGACATTCCAATGTGGTTTTATGATTGGTGGTTAAAAATTAGGACCATCAAAAGATATTCAACAACCATTAGCACAACAAATTCAAAAAGATAAAGAAGACGAAGAATTCAAGAAGATGTTATTATTCTACAAACAATTCAAAAGCCACCAAACCAAAGAAATCAAGAAGGAAGAAATTCAAGAAGAAGATCCGTTTGGAGGTCTAATGAGTTAAGACCTGTTTGATTTTCTGAAAAATATCAGCAGTGACGAATTCGAAATAGACAGTCAGTAATAGAGGGACCCAAACTCCACTCTGACATCCACTCAACAAAAAGAAGTCCACAAAGCATTCAATAATGGAGGGTCCAGACTCCACTAAAGGCAAGCACTCAGCAGATAATTGAGGGCCCCAGATTCCATTACAACTCCAAAGGCAGGAAATAATGTGATCCAGCTCACATTCCACTCCAGATTTCAAATTCAGAATTCAATTCAATGTAATAGATTAGCCATTCGCCTCTATAAATAGCGAGGCTTTAGTTTAGAATTAGGCACGCTGGCTTTCAGCTCCTTTTCACTCTCTAACCTCCTCACTCTAAGTTCCTAATGAAACTTCCACACCATTAAAGCCAATCCATATGTACTTCCAGTTTCTTAAAGTTCCATTCAATATCTAAATTCATTCAAGATACTCTGTATGATTTCTTATTACTTGTCCAATTGTTTTGATTACTTGTTCAATTTATATTTCTTTGATTTATAATTTATACTCTATTAAGTATTGCTATTGATCCTGTCTAAAATGGTGGGTTTGTGTATTCCATATATAGAATATGTACAACTGCAAATACAATGAATCGAGACTTGAAGAGACACAACTAGAGACTTCTGGGGACAAGTATAAATAAAATAATTTTATACTATTCTACACTAACATAAACTAAATAAAATTGGAGTGATTTGTATCGCAACTCGTGAATAAGGATTTACTAGAAGCTTATTTTTTGACACTGTAGCATCGCGATTCGCGGGTCGCAAAAATCACCACGCAACTTACTTTTTACTCCCATTTTTCCTGTACTATAAATAGCACTTCATCCATTTATTCCTTAGCTCTCATGGCTTGACTCAGGGGCTCCAAAACCCTAGTTTTTCAGCTCTTCCTTCAACTTCTTCTTATTTCTTTGTAGATTTTTGTTCTATGCTATGTGTTTTGATTATCTAGGCTAGTTTTGTACTAGGGAGCAATTGAGTGAAGCTTCCAAACCAATGTAGTTAGAACATCTATTTCACTCTTTCCTGAAACATTTGTTATTTAGCATTTATTGTGTTCTTAATATGAATGTTTGCTTCATTTATGCTAGGGGTTGTTTGAGAATATAAAGTGTTTGTATGATTGAAGTGTCAGGATGTTAGAGATGTGCACAATTTCTTAGCTCTTTGACATGAAAATTCAAGAATATGGAATTATAATTTATTGTTGTGTAATGTGAGGTGAATGTTGCTATATGAGTATGTTAATGTGGTTTTTAGCATATTTATCCTAAGGTAGCAATTAAAGGTTGAATCTTGACTGTTGATCTTTCTAGGTTAAATCTAATGAATGCTTTGTTTGGTTAAATGACTAGGCTTGTGGTTGAATGCTTGTAGTTGTTATCAAATCTATGGTTCTTTCATGTATGATACCATTGATGAAATACCTTTATGGCGTTGATTGTCTAAATTGATCGTTAATGAGGTTTGCAAAGGGTTTTTCAACGTTTTTGTGAATTACTCTTGAGAAGAAACGGAATGTCTATCTATGAAAATGGAAGTGATAGAATTCTCCATAGGTAATGAATGTGATAAAATGAGTGAATAGTTCTATGATCTATAAGAGGTTTGGAAGTGGAAATCAATTGCCCCCAAGGCTTTGTCTTGTAGTTTTTATCCTTTTTTCTTAGTCTGTTGCATGATTAGCATAGTTACTTGACCTTGCTAAATTCATAACTTAGGAAAAACCGAACAAAACCCCCCTCTTTACTTGCTAATATATATATATATATGTGTGTTTATATCTAGGCTTATATTCAGGCTTATATTCACCCTTATATGCATGAAACCTTAGGAAAAATCCTCTTCTTCGTGCACAACCCCGATTTGACACTGGGAGGTCGTCGCCGGACCTCTCAAAGTTAATACTTTTAAGCTCTAATGCTTCCTATCTACAATTAAGTAGATAATGGAAAGTCGGGGTTGTCCACGAGAAGAGGGATCTTTTCAAGTGTTTAAACATATATAGGGGAAAACATACTAGGCATATACATACATAGATATATATATATAAAAGCATGTATACAAGGGGGGTTTTTGGTTGGTTTGATCCTAAGTTATCAGATTGAAATACAACAACTAGAAAAGTAACAGAACTATGCTAATCATGCAATACAACTAAAGATACGATGTAAATGATAATTAACGGAGCCTTGGGGGCAATCGATTTCCACTTCCAAACTTCATAGAACCCATTGATTCATTCACTCATCCAATTACATTTATTTTCTATGGGAAATGTTATCACTTCTCATTCAAAGATCAACATTCATTCCTCCTTGAAAGTAGTTTGCAAAGACAAACAATGCCCATTTACAAACCTCATTGATGATCTCCCTAGACAAACATCATAGGGGTGGTTCATCAATGATATTTCACCCAAAGGACCATAGGTTGTATAATAACAAGCCTTCTGCCAAAGACATAGTCATTTAACCAAACAAAGCATTCATTAGATTTAACTTAGAACAAACAACATTCAAGATTCAACCTTTGTTTGCATCTATATGACAAATATGAGAACAAACAACATTAACATACTCATCTAGCAAGAATTACCACACATTATACACAAGAAGTTCTAAATCCATGCTTTTAGATTTCCATATCAAATGAGTTAAGAAATTTGCAACTTTCCTAACACCCTAACATTTCAATCTTACAAACATTTCATATACTCAAACAACCCATGGTATAAATGAGGTAAAAGAAACCATTAATGGCATAATAAATGCTCTCCAATAAATGTTTATAAATGAGCAAACATAGAATTTTACTGAATAAGCTTGAAAGCTTCAATCAATTGCTCCTAAGAACTAGATTTAGCTACAAGAGTTCATACTAATTAATGCTAAACAACCAAACACAATACAAGAGAATTCAAAGATGAAAATGGAAAAAAACAGGGTTCTAAAAAGTACCAAAAATGCAGTTGAAGAAGATGTGAATGAGAGGAAAAAGAGTGCTATTTAAAGTACCAAAATGATAAGGTGAAATTCTGGCCACCCGTTGGTCGTGAATCATGACGGGCTTATTGCGACTCGTGACGGTCTCACGATAAGGCCATCGTGACTCATGGAGGTCTCGCGACGAGGCCATCGCGACTCGCGACGGGTGCCAGAATTTTGTCTTGTTTCCTTTTCTTCTTCTTGTGGTACACATTCATCTTCATAGCAATTCCTCTCATTTTTCAAGTCTTCAATGTCTCCAAAAATGGTCTTCAATGGCCTCCGGTCTTCATGTTTTCAAAGCAAGTCTTCAAAAGTGTTCGAAAATGTGATCTTCAATGGCCTCCAGTCTTCATGCCTTCGTGTTTTTCCCTTGTCATGCAAAATCCACTCAGAAGAGGTGAAAGGGCGTAAAGTTGCTCTTACCCCTCCTAAGAGAATTTCAAGGTAAAACACAAGCTTTTTATAATAAAAGATCACAAAAGTGACCCAAAATAGTATTAAATTATGCATATAAAATGGACATATGAAACCTGTCAACACTTAAACCTTACTCGCCCTCGAGTAATACAAAATCCAAGCATACGAAGGAAATGACGTATCCACATCAAAACTACTATTCCCCCAAATAAATACCTCACAAAAATCTCAATATCACACATCCCAATGTCCAGGTCAAATGAGAAGTTTCCCACAACCCCTATTCCTAAATCTACCCAAACCATATCGACCTATCAATTCATTGATATCCCTAAAATATCTCTAAATCCTGAATTGATAATCCCAAATCCAATGATACAAGGTGAAGTTAAAGACATGTATAAGGTTCAAAACACATGCTCCACTTTATATCAATATAAACGAACAAGAATTTCATAACTTCGTCTTCTCCCGCTAAATTTTCCACTCCCAAAAGGTCCTCAAGATGTCAAGCTACCTGATCCATCCGTATGGTCACCGCAACCTTATGACTCCAACGCCGGCAAATGAGTGAACACTTAATGTTTTTTTTTAATTTCTCTCATTTCCTCTCATTTTTGCCTAGGAGCCCTTTTGGGTTTTCATCCTAGCCACATATCATGTTTCTTTGGCTCATATCTCACCTCTCTCCACAAATTTAGCCTCTCATTTTTTCCTAGGTCACCCTTTTGGGGTTTCAACCTATCTGGGCCCCCCAATATTGCCTAAGTTGCCCTCTCGGGTTTTCAACTTAGCAAGATTCTTTTTATTATTGTTATTTTTAAAATTTTTTTTAGCATTTTTCACGTGTCTCCAATACTTACCACTACACTACACTGAAAAATGAGAGGAATTTCAGCAATTGAGGTTGGGAAAGCATGCTGAAAGTAGCAATTTGCTTTCCAAATGTTAAGGCTAAGAAAAGTATCAAAGCCAACATTATCCAAGTACATCAAAAGAAAAAATCCCAAAACAAAAGAGAGAAAATATCCAAAACAAAACAAAAAAGTTATGCAAAAGTGTCTCCAATCCCAATCACCTCAAAGTAGATACCCCTCCCCATACTTAGAACACTACATTTCCCTCAAAGTAGAAAATAGGGAAAAAAGGTACAAAGCGAAGTATATAAAGGGTAAAGATATGGTGCTCACAAAATCGCAGATGTGATGAAGAAAGGCCACCTCCAAAATAGCGCTGCTGATACTGTGCTAGCCACTCCGTGCTCCTTTGTCTCCTAGCTCTCCACCTCTCCACTCTTGGATTGGAGCCTGAGACACCGCCTTCCTGGGACTACATCTCATGGATGCGAGCTGACAGGTGGTCAATCTCCTTATCCATGTCGATCAAGGTCTGGGAGACAAATACATTATGCTCCAATATCATGCTGTCATGGCAGTGGAATCCATCCTACGTAGTCTACATCATCCTCTCATAGAAGTTCGGTGGAGGCTGGGAATAGTGAGGTGGCACATCGTCCTCTTGCATCGGCTCTGTCTCTGGTGGAGGCTGCGTGGAGTGCTACTATTGCTGTCACTTAGAGGGAGATATACTGCTATCATCACGCTGGATAGGAGCTGGGCCAAGGTCGCGGAACTCGCACTGGGAATCATCTCTACATGAGAAGTCAGGTGAAATCGCCAAGTCTCCTAGAGGTGTGTCAAATTCTTGCTTCGTCTTGTTGGGCTGAGGAAGTGCCATGAATGTGACCTTCCTCGCGCCATACAACCAATGGAATAGCCCCGTGTTCCATGTGGCACTGAGCATCTCAAATCTAACTAACCTCTCAGCAGTGATAAGATAGGAACTGTGCCTCCCTAAGCGCGAAAAGTCAGCTGGAGGAACCAATCCGAAGTACTCGGCTAAAAGGCCTATCATACTTCCGACCATGATCTTCTCCTTGGACTTTTGTGCCACCTCCATGATTCTCTTCATCCACAACTCTACCCACAACCCGTATCCTGGTCCCTCACTTGTTAAGTGCCACTGGAAGTGAATGTCATTGTTTGGCACATTTGTCGGCTCCACGGAGCAAAGTACTGTTCCAACCAATAGACGGTGCACATAACAGAGTGCAGGGTGGATAATGGAGCTACTCTTATCATGGGAATTCTTCGGCCTCATGTAGATGACATTTCAAAAGTGCATGTCATCCTCAATCGATCGATCCTGGGCCTATGGGTCCAGCCTGGCCCGTATCTCTGCGGTGTCGAATCCAAAGGCCTCCTCAATCTGCGAGATGGTCATTTGCCTAGATATATCATCTAAGTGAAAAGAAATGTACCTCTCGCATGGTTGATCACCTCTCGTGCTTCTTATACGGACCATGGACAAGAACTCCAGCGGCTACCTCTGGTAAGAGGGTGCACTCCTACTCATAAACCCTTCCATTCCCCCTTTTTTGAGGAGGCATCTGACAGGCTGAGCAAGCCCAAGAGCATCTAATGCGGGCACGTCAAAAAAGCTTGTCTCTTTGAGTTGGCGCCTTTCCAGGGCCTCCCACCTTTCCGCGTAGGACCCAATGATCCGGGTCAAACCCATGTACATATCCGGAAGGGGAGGTACAGTGTTCAATTCCGGAGCCGGTGGAGGAGGTGGAGGTGGAGCGGCAGTGCGCCCACCTCGAGGGGGGGGGGGGGGGAAGTCCCAGATCTCTTTGTGGGGGTCATATCTAACAACCATAGCAAATAAGTCAAATGCACAAGAATATATGTATATGCAATATTGAAAATTCATAGTAAACCATAAACTAGTTCATCATCACAAGCCAAATCAAAATAAAGTCAACTAGTTCAAGTCCTAATCACAATTGCATATACAATCCATATTATGTCCAACAAGCCCATATTCTCAAATCCATGAAGTTCTCACATAGTTGAAATCAATATGCTATATCTCAAAACCACAGTTGTGCTCTACTAGTTTAGCTACCATTAGTACATTCACAATGTCAACATTCACGTCCCATGGCTAAACTACCCTAAGCAAAATAACATTGCAAAGCACAATAACATGTTATCCAAATAATAACTATGTTAAATCAAGGGCCAACATGCCTCATATCTAGCAGCAGTCATAATCTATTCTCAGCCAAAGCAACACAAATGCACACAATCCAAACTCAAACAAGCATAATACAATCCAAACCGCAACCACAAAATATGCACACAATACTCATCAAATTAAATTGCAAGCACAATATATTCACCAAAATCAACCAAGATCCAACAATTCATTTTTCTAAGGCATCACACATAATCTACACAATATCCAAAAAAAATTGAGTATACATTCGTAATCACAATTGAAGCTCAATAAAGTGAAGAAATGTACAACTAATATGCGTAGGAAGAAGAAAAGAGGAAGCCCACATTCAATTCCAAATCAAACTGCCCAAAGTGACAAAACCTCCAAATTCTAGGGTTTGTGTTCTTCAAAGATTTTTTTAGCGATTTGTAGGTGGATATTGGGAAGAAAGGATGGGGTATGGAGTGGTGATTGTGAGTGGCGGAGGGCAGCTGTTAGTGGTGGCGAGCGGCAATGCTTGGTGGAGGGAAGGCGGGAGAAGACGAAGATCAGCGAAAAATTATGGATGTGTTTGTGGCAAAAATGGTTAAACCCGTTATTTAAAGCAGACCTGTACGTCTGTCGTGACTCGAGACGTGTCTGTTGCAACTCGTGATGGGTGGTCTCAAGGGGTTTAGGTCTGGCAAGGCTCGAGGATGAAAAATGACACCTTGAGGGCTTGCAGTTTCGAGGTCTCGAGAGGTTTCGCTTGTGCCCCGAGTTCTCAAGAGGTTCGGCTCTGGCTAGGCTCAAGGATGAAAGATGACACCTCGAGGGCTCATGGCTTTGAGGTCTCGAGAGGCTCGGCTTGAGGATGAATGATGACACCTCAAGGGCTCGAGGCTTCGAGGTCTCGAGAAGTTCGGCTCGTGAGGATGATGGAATTTATGGATTGGCTCGAGTCTAGGGCTTGCGACCTCGAGGTCTCAAGGGGGTGATATCTCGAGGACTGGCCTCGAGAGGGTGATGGACTTTCTGGTTTAGCTCGAGTCGAGGGCTTGCAGCTTTGAGGTCTCGAGGGGATGATGTCTCGAGAACTGGTCTCGAGAGGGTGATAGACTTTCTGGTTCGGCTCGAGTCGAGAGTTTGCAGTCTCGAGGTCTCAAGGGGATGATGTCTCGAGGGTTGGACTCGAGAACTGGCCTGAAGAGGATGATGGACTTTCAGGTTTGGCTCGAGTCGAGGGCTTAGGGCTTTGAGGTCTCGAGGGGATGATAAGGTAAAACACAACAATAATGGCATAATAAATGCTCTCCAATAAATGAGCAAACATAAAATCTTACTATATAAGCTTGGAAGCTTCAATCAATTGCTCCCAAGAACTAGATTTAGCTACAAGAGTTCATACTAATTAATGCTAAACAACCAAACATAATACAAGAGAATTCAAAGATGAAAATGGAAGAAAATAAGGTTCTAAACAGTACCAAAAACGTAGATGAAGAAGATATGAATGAGAGGAAAGAGAGTGCTATTTATATTACAAAAACGATAAGGTGAAATTCTGGCCACCCGTTGGTCGCGACCCACAACTCGCGACGGGCTTGTCATGATTCGTGACGGTCACATGACGAGACAATCGTGACTCGCAATGGGTGTAAGAATTTTTTCTTGTTTCCTTTTCTTCTTTTTGTGGTACACATTCATCTTCATAGCAATTCCTCTCATTTTTCAAGTCTTCAATGTCTCCAAAAATGATAGGGAATTGCTAGGAAGATGGGGATTTGGAATTTCAGCATTCTATGAAGACTTAAGTGGTAAGTATTTGAGATTTAACATTTGAGATTTTTGAGATTTTTTTTATAGAAAACACATATGATGGGGAATTTTTGCTACTTAGCCTTAACATTTGAGTTTTTTTTTGGCGATTTATGGGTGGAGATTGGGAAGAAAGGATGGGGTATAGGGTGGTGGTTGTGAGTGGCGGAGTAAGGTGGGAGAAGACGAAGAGCAGTGGCGGATTGTGAATGTGTTTGTGGCAAAAGGGTTTAGTGCATTATTTAAAGCAGACCAGTATGGCTATCGTGACTTGCGACGGGTGGTCTCAAGGGGTTTGGGTCTGGCTAGGCTCGAGGATGAAAGAAGACACCTCGAGGGCTTGTAGCTTCAAGGTCTCGAGAGGTCTGAATCGCAACCCCGAGGTCTCGAGAGGTTCAACTCTAGCGAGGCTTGATGATGAAAGATGACACCTCGAGGGCTCGTGGCTTCGAGGTCTCGAGAGGCTAGGTTCGAGATGAAAGATTACACCTTGAGGGTTTGAGGCTTCGAGGTCTCGAGAGGTTCAGCTCGCGAGGATGATGAACTTTATGGCTCGGCTCGAGTCTAGGGATTGCGGCCTCGAGGTCTTGAGGGGGTGATGTCTCGAGGACTGGCCTCGAGAGGGTGATGGACTTTCTATTTCGGCTCGAGTCGAGGGCTTGCGACCTCGAGGTCTCGAGGGATGATGTCTCGAGGGGATGATGTCTCGAGGACTGGCCTTGAGAGGGTGATAGACTTTCTGTTTTGGCTCGAGTTGAGGGCTTGCGGCCTCGAGGTCTTACGGGGATGATGTCTCGATTGTTGGTCTCGAGAACTGGCCTCGAGGGGATGGTGGACTTTCAGGTTTGGCTCGAGTCAAGGGCTTAGGGCTTCGAGGTCTCGAGGGAATGATGTCTCGAAGGGCTAATGGGATTATGGGTTTGACTGGTGTCGAGGGGGTGATGTCTCGAGGGCTTGCGACGAAGCTCTTGTGAGGCTATCGCGAGTCGTGAAAAGTGGAGGCCGGGAGCTGAATTTTAACACAAGATTTATGATTACATTGCAACTCGCGACCACTCTATTGTAACTCGCTACGAGCCCCTCGCGAGGCCATCGCGACTCACAAAAAGTGGAGGTCGAGATCTCCATTTTAACACAAGATTTCTGATTATATCGCGAGTCGCGATGTTGCAACTTGCGACCACTCCATCGCGACTCGCAATGAGGCCTTCACAAGGCCATCATGACTCGTGAAAAGTGGAGGCCGAGACCTCCATCCTTAGCCAAAATCCTAAAAGTGGTCACGAGTTGCAATGGCCTCGCGGGGGCCTCGTCGCTAGTTACGATGGCCTCGCGAGGTCCTCGTCGTGAGTCACAACCAAATCAGGGATTTTTGCTAAAAATGGAGGTCTCGACCTCCACTTTTTACGAGTCGCGATGGTCTTGCAAGGGCCTTGTCGCTAGTCACGACGGAGTGGTCGCGATGTAATCAGAAATCTTGTTTTAAAATGGAGGTCTCGGCCTCCACCTTTCGCGAGTCGCGATGGCCTCGTGAGGGCCTCGTCACAAGTCGCGATAGAGTGGTCACAAGTTGCAATGTAATCAGAAATCTTGTGTTAAAATTGAGCTCCCGGCCTCCACTTTTTGCGAGTCGCGATAGCCTTGCAAGGGCCTCGTCGCGAGCCCTCGAGACATCACCTCCTCGAGACCAATCTACCCCATGATCCTATCAGCCCTTTGAGACATCATCCCCTCAATACCTCAAAGACCTAAGCCCTTGACTCGAGCATTTTTTTACATTTATTGCCAAAAAAAACTCAAATGTTAAGGCTAAGTACAAAAATGATGGAACGCACATATGATGGGGAATTTTTGCAAGTGGGTGAGTCCAACTCAATTGGTACCCAAGAAGAGAGGGGTGATGGTGGTCAAAAATGAGAAGGGAGAAATGGTGCCCACCCGAGTTCAAAATGGGTGGCGCGTTTGCATTGACTACTGGAGGCTAAATGAAGAAACCCGAAAGGATCACTTCCCGTTTCCATTCATAGATCAAATGATTAAGAGGTTAGCAAGCCACCCCTTCTATTGCTTTTTGGATGGGTACTCAGGGTATTTTCAAGTGGCTATCGCCTTGGAAGACCAAGAAAAGACTACCTTCACGTGCCTCTTTGGTATGTTTGCTTACTGGCATATGCCTTTCGGGTTATGTAACGCCCCCGCAACTTTCCAAAGGTGTATGGTAAGCATTTTCTTAGAATTTTTTGAAAATTTTGTCGAGGCATTCATGGATGATTTCACCATTCATGGTAATTCTTTTGACAACTGTTTAGAAAATTTGGCACAAGTTCTTAAACGTTGCATTGATACTAATCTATGATTTCAACAGCATTAAGATTAAATCCTATAGAAAAGGATGAATCAGTATATGTTACTACAAATTTAGATAACACAAAAATAGAAACTCCTAAACTATTCAGATGGAATGAAATAACTATTCTAGAAGAAATAATGGCTGAAAGACCATTAAGCATACAAAGAAATTTAAAATTAACAGAACCGTCAATAATTGAAGAACAAAATAATGGAAAAGTATTAATAAAATTTAATAGATATATGTCTAATAGATATATAGAAAATCATAGTCAAGCATCTAAATATTCAAGTATAGATAGTTATCTATCGCATAGGCATTCAACATCTGATCTCCCTTCAAATTTTCAAGATTCTAAAATTAGATATTATACTCCATTACCCGAAATAATTCAAGATTCTAATTCTTCAATAGGATCACCAACATATAGTCAAATGAGAAATTTAGAATTAAATATGATGACTAGTATCGAAGAATTTTCAATAGATAAAGAATATTTAAACAAAGATTATTACAGCTTAGAAAATATTCAACTTAGATTATGGTTTGAAAATTTTGATAAGGAAATTAGAGAAAAAAATAAAACTAGAATTCTATAAGGAATTAAACGAGAAAAAGATAAGGAAAATGAAAATTTTTATGTGGTTAGAATATTATTTAAAGAAAGAAAGCATAATAAATTGTGATAAATTAGAGGAGATTCCAATTATTAATGTTCAGTCAAACCTATATAAAAATGAAAATTACAAAATAACACAGTCGTAAGTTCAATCCATCCGCCATTAAAAAACATAGAAATTACTATAGATAATGAAACAATAATAGCATCACCATTTAAATTAGGAAAAGAAGGATCAGAAACGGTAAATTCAGATGATATTAAAAAGTTTTATCAACAAAATAATTATTTAAATCATATATTACATACTATAGCTAACCAGGTAGATTTCATATCAACTAAATTAGATAATAAGCAAGAAAGATTTCCAAATGAAACTTCAAAACCACATTTTCAAGTGTCTTCATTTTAAAAAAAGATGGAAAATTCGGTATAATTAATAAAGAAGAATGAGGCCGGTACCTCAAGAAACATAGGAGTAATATCTCAAATAAATCCACAAGATTCAAGCACATCAAACTCTTCTTCTTCTGAATCAAAAGAAGAATTAGAATACCAAATCGATAATCAAATAGATTTATTAGAACAACAATTTCAAGATTATCCATAACAGTCAAATGATAAACCACAATTACAAATAAATAGAATGAAAAGATTTAGAAATAATTGGAGAAACAATAGGACAAAAAATTACTACCGTAGACCTACTCCACATGATATTCAATATGAAGAACAAAACACTACATTAAATAGTTATGATGGGTCATCATTATACCAATGGAATATATATGGTAAATAAGAATATCAAATATTAAACATATTACAAGAAATGGGTATGGCTAGAATGACATACAAAGCAAAAATTAATATTACAGAATCAAATATTGTAATGTTATTAGTAACATGATTTATAGGATAATTAAAAGGATGGTGGGATAATTATCTCACATTAGAAGATAAACAAACCCTTATGAATCATGAAACAGAAGAAGTTCAAGGTGAAGAATATGTAATGGTTCAAGATGGTTCAACATATTTAATTTATGCTATATCAATGTATTTCATAGGAAACCCAGAAGAAGAATTAACTAATTCAAAAATATGTTTGACAAAATTAAGATGTCCGTCTTTAACTGATTTCAAATGGTATAAAGATATATTCCTAACTCAAGTATTAAGAAGAACAGATTCAAACTCTTCATTTTGGAAAGAAAAATTTATTATAGGATTACCAAATTTATTTTCCCAAAGAATAATAACTAATCAACAAAAAAATTAGGAACAGGAAAAATATATTACAATACTTTAACATTCGATCAAATATTTGCTTTTGTTAAAAAATAAGCTTTAACTTCATGTCAAGATTTAAAAATTCAACATAAATATGGTTCGGAAAGGAAAGAGATGGAAACCCTTTGGCAACAATTTGGCATAATGGGTATTAAACCACCATCTTCTGAAAACAGAAAAATATTTAAGAAAAAAAAAGTTCTAAGAAAAATAAGTATTACAGAAAAGATAATTATTTATAAAAATTATAAAGAAACTAGTTAAGACTTTTACAGAAAGAATAATAAATATAAAAATATTCAATGCTTTAAATGTATGAAGTTCGCTCATACAGCTTCACACTTTAAGACTGAGAAAAAGATTAACTCATTATTTTCAGAAAAAAATGAATTAAAAAACAAATTATTATCATTATTAATAGATAATTCAGATAGTAACCTGTCGGATTATGAGTCTAGTTCCAGTAACTCAAGTAATTCAGACATATGTCAATGTAAGATTTCAACAATTAATATGTTGAATAGTACATCCAATAATAGGAAAGCATTATTAGAGATGATCGATAAATTAGAATATTCAACAAATAAAATAGAATATTTACAAAGATTAAAAGACTTGGTAGAAGAGGAAGAAAAACCAAGAATAGAAGAAGCTTTTAGTTTGAGAAAAATAATTTAAAAAATATTCAGAAATAGATAAAAATAAACCAACAAAACCTGATGATTTAAGAACAGAAATTAATAAATTAAAAACAGAAATTAGTTCCATTAAAATGAATTAAATTCGTTAAAAAAAGATTTAGAACTGGAATTAAAACTTAGTGCGGTAAAAAGAATAGATATACCAAGCATCAGTTCAAAAATTGATATATCTCAAGGAACTCCAACAGATACACAATTCTTTAATATTATCAATAAAATTAATATGGAAAAATGGTACTCATTAATAACTATAGGAGTAGAAATTTTAGTACTACAATAGTAGCATTAATTAATAGTGGTGCAGACTAATCCTGCATAAGAGCAGGGATAATTCCAAGCAAATATTTAGTCAAAATTAATGAAAAATTAGCAGCCACTAATGGTACTCCAATAACTATTAATAAAAAATTATCTAATGAATTTATATGTAATAATAATTATTGTATTAAACATTCATTCCTTATATTAGAAAATGTATCTTATGATGTAGTATTAGGAAATCTATTCCTAAATCAAATAACCCCTTTCAAGAAAACCCAAGAAGGAATTAGCATTAAGATACTAGGAAGAAAATTATTATTCTCATTCATTAACCCACCAAATCAAATAGAATTTGAATTAAATTTATTACAAACAAATTCTATATATAAGAAAATATGGTTATTAAACACAAAGAAAAAACATATAGTATTTTTAAAAGAATAATTAAGTTATTCAAAAATAGAAGAACAGATAGGTAGTAATTCAATACAAGAGAAAGTTGTAAAATTAGAAAAGGAATTTAAAATTCATGTTTGTTAAATCATCCCAATGATTTTTGGGATAGAAAAAAAACATATAGTTTCATTACCATATGAAACAGATTTTATTGAATAAAATATTCCAACTAAAACTAGGACTATTCAAATGAATGCAGAATTAGTAGAATTATGTAAACAAGAAATTCAAAGTCATTTAATAAGAAAATTAATTAGAAATAGTAAATCTCCATTGAGTTGCTCAGCTCTTTATGTCAATAAACAGGCAGAAAAAGAAAGAGGAATTCCTAGATTAGTTATAAATTACAAACCATTAAACAAAGTATTACAATGGATAAGATACCCTATTTCAAATAAAAGAGATCTAGTAAATAGATTAGTAAATTCAAAAGTATTTTCAAAGTTTGATTTAAAATCAGGTTATTGGCAAATTCAAATAAATGAAAAAGACAAATACAACACAGTATTTGTAGTCCCTGTTAGACAATATGAATGGAATGTAATGCCATTCGGATTAAAGAATGCCCCATCAGAATTCCAAAAATTATGAATGAGATATTTTATCCTTATTCAAAAAATGTCATAGTATACATTGATGACATATTAATCTATTCTGATTCAATAGACAGTCATTTCAAGCATTTAAATATATTACTAAATATTATTAAGAATAATGGATTAGTAATATCAGAACAAAAAATGAAACTATTTCAAACAAAAATAAGATTTTTAGGTTACATTATTCATTTAGGAAAAATCAAGCCAATTCAAAGAGCAATTGAGTTTGCTAATAAATTTCCATATGAAATAAGAGATAAGAATCAATTACAAATATTTTTAGGATGTTTGAATTATATATCTGATATCTTTCCAAAATTAAGAATAATTTACAAACCTCTATACGAAAGATTAAAAAACAATCCACCTATGTGGACAGACAACCATACTATTAAGGATATAAAATTAAAAGCAAAATCATTACCATGCTTAGGAATTCCACATCCATTTGCATTCATGATTATAGAGACAGATGCATCAAATTTAGGATATGGAGGCATATTAAAACAATTACATTTAGGAAAAGAATCAATAGTTAGATATCATTCATGATAATGGATAGGAGCACACATTAATTTTTCAACAGTTAAAAAAGAAGTTTTATCTATTGTTTTATGCATTTCAAAATTTCAAGATGATTTGTACAATAAGAATTTTTTTATTAAAAATAGATTGCAAATCAGCAAAAGATATTTTACAAAAAGATGTTAAGAATTTAGTTTCTAAACAAAATTTTGCCCGATGGCAAGCCATTTTATCAGTTTTTGATTTTGATATTGAATTCATTAAAGAGAAGGATAATTCTCTTCTAGATTTCTTAACTCGTGAATTCCTTACAGGAAGCCATGAGTAAACATTCAAGCTCGACAAGTTCTTCAAATTCAAAATCTTCCAAGGATTATGAAATTCCAAAATCATTGACACCTAAAACACCTACTTTAGACTTTCCTCCCCTCACCTATTCATCATCAGCTCAAACCCCATATTCCAGACTGATTCACACTCCAATCCTATCCTCAAACTATACAGTACTTACTCCACAGAGATCGGCCACTCAAACTCCCATTCCAAAAAATATTCCATCGACCTCAAGCCCTAGCCATTCATATTTCGATAAACCTAACCCAGAACATATTCTGATAATCCAATTCTAAACAGACCCAGGCATACCTCAACTCAAAACCTTTGTTTTCAGCATATTTATGCCAGGATGCCAATGGTTGGCAGATGACATTAAAAAAGCCCAGAATTATTATGAACTCATTCTAGTAGACACCAAATCCATAGAAATTCAACATTTACATAACAAGCACGATCCCAGTAGAATTGATTATTCCAAAATATACATTAAAAAAATCCTTCGCCCTAGCCATTTTCAAAACATCCATTCCAATAGAAGTTTTTCAGTCAACTACATTCCCATAAGATTCAATTATGTAAATTATATGAAAGCATGGTATAGAACTTTCTATATTAGGTCATTTGACCATTCATGGTTTATTAATTTTCACCAGCAGTTCAATGGTGACATTCCAATGTGGTTTTATGATTGGTGGTTAAAAATTAGGACCATAAAAAGATATACTCCCTACTCCAGTATTAGAAGGATTAGAAACATTCCATAAACTCAGCAAGTGTAAACCATTCGAAAAGTCCCTATTTATTCATTCAATTTTAAGAGTTCCGTGGATCTTTGCACGGCGCTTTCAAATTAAACCAATTCATTCAAATATGCCTTTTTCTTTAGTCACAAAATTCAAAATCAAATGGTGGAACAATTACAAAACAGAGTTCTGCTCTACCAAAGCAGTAACTCATTACTTACAAACATGAGAGAAATTGAGAATTACATTCAATAAAGAAGATATTATTAAATCCAAAAGTCCAATTCAACATGCCCTTGAAATTCAAGCAACTCGGAGTCCAATTCAGCATACCCTGAATATTCAACAACCATTAGCACAACAAATTCAAAAAGATGAAGAAGACGAAGAATTCAAGAAGATGTTATTATTCAAGAAGGAAGAAATTCAAGAAGAAGATCCGTTTGGAGGTCTAATGAGTCAAGACCCGTTTGATTTCTGAAAAACGTCAGCAGTGACGAATTTGAAACAGACAGTCAGTAATGGAGGGACCTAAACTCTACTCTGACATCCACTCAACAAAAAGAAGTCCACAAAGCATTCAATAATGGAGGGCCCCAGACTCCACTAAAGACAAGCACTCAGCAGATAATTGAGGGCCCCAAATTCCATTACAACTCCAAAGGCAGGAAATAATGTGATCCAGCTCACATTCCACTCCGGATTTCAAATTTAGAATTCAATTCAATGTAATAGATTAGCCATTCGCCTCTATAAATAGCTAGGCTTTAGTTTAGAATTGGGCACGCTGGATTTCAGCTCCTTTTCACTCTGTAACCTCCTCACTCTAAGTTCCTAATTGGACTTCCACACCATTAAAGCCAATTTATATGTACTTCCAGTTTCTTAAAGTTCCATTCAATATCTAAATTCATTCAAGATACTCTGTAAGATTTCTTATTACTTGTCCAATTGTTTTGATTACTTGTTCAATTTATATTGCTTTGACTTCTAATTTATACTCTGTTAAATATTGCTATTGATCCTGTCTAAAATGGTGGGTTTGTGTATTCAATATATAGAATATGTACAACTGCAAATACAATGAATCGAGACTTGAAGAGACACAACTAGAGACTTCTGGAGACAAGTATAAATAAAATAATTTTATACTATTCTACACTAACATAAACAAAATAGAATTGGACTGATTTGTGTCGCAACTCGTGAATAAGGATTTGCTGGAAGCTAATTTTTTGATACTGTAGCATCAAGATTCGCGGGTCGCAAAAATCACCCTGCAACTTACTTTTTACTCCCATTTACATTTCATCCATTTATTCCTTAGCTCTCTTGGCTTGACTCGGGGGCTCCAAAACCCTAGTTTTTCATCTCTTCCTTCAAATTCTTCTAATTTCTTTGTAGATTTGGGTTCTATGTTATGTGTTTTGATTATCTAGGCTAGTTTTTTTACTAGGGAGCAATTGATTTAAGCTTCCAAACCAATGTAGTTAGAACATCTATTTCACTCTTTCCTGAAACATTTGTTATTTAGAATTTATTGTGTTCTTAATATGAATGTTTGCTTCATTTATGCTAGGGGTTGTTTGAGAATATGAAGTGTTTGTATGATTGAAGTGTCGAGAGGTTAGAGATGTGCACAATTTCTTAGCTCTTCGACATGAAAATCCAAGAATATGGAATTATAATTTATTGTTGTGTAATGTGAGGTGAATGTTGCTATATGAGTATGTTAATGTGGTTTTTAGCATATTTATCCTAAGGTAGCAATTAAAGGTTGAATCTTGAATGTTGATCTCTCTTGATTAAATCTAATGAATGTTTTGTTTGGTTAAATGACTAGGCTTGTGGTTGAATGCTTGTAGTTGTTATCAAATCTATGGTTCTTTTGTGTATGATACCATTTATGAAACACCTTTATGGCGTTGATTGTCTAAATTGATCGTGAATGAGGTTTGCAAAGGGTCTTTCAACATTTTTGTGAATTACTCTTGAGAAGAAACGGAATGTCTATCTATGAAAATGGAAGTGATAGAATTATCCATAGGTAATGAATGTGATAAAATGAGTGAATAGTTCTATGATTTATAAGAGGTTTGGAAGTGGAAATCAATTGCCCCCAAGGCTTTGTCTTGTAGTTTTTATCCTTTTTTCTTAGTTTGTTGCATGATTAGTATAGTTACTTGACCTTGCTAAATTCATAACTTAGGAAAAACCGACCAAAACCCCCCTCTTCACTTGCTTATATATATGTTTATATCTAGGCTTATATTCACCCTTATATGCATGAAACGTTAGGAAAATTCTTCTTCTTCGTGGACAACCCCTATTTGACACTGGGAGGTCGTCGCCGGACCTCTCAAAATTAATACTTTTAATCCCTAGTGCTTCCTATCTACAATTAAGTAGATAATGGCAAGTCGGGGTCGTCTATGAGAAGAGGGATCTTTTCAAGTGTTTAAACATATACAGGGGAAAATATACTAGGCATATACATACATAGATATATATAAAAGCATGTAAACAAGGGAGGTTTTTGGTTGGTTTGATCCTAAGTTATTAGATTGAAATACAACAACTAGAAAAGCAAGAGAACTATGCTAATCATGCAATACAACTAAAGATACGATGTAAATGATAATTAACGGAGCCTTGGGGGAAATCAATTTCCACTTCCAAACTTCATATAGCTCATTGATTCATTCACTCATCCAATTACATTTATTGTCTATGGGGAATGTTATCACTTCTCATTCAAAGATCAACATTCATTCCTCCTTAGGAGTAGTTTGCAAAGACAAACAACGCCCATTTACAAACCTCAATGATGATCACCCTAGACAAACATCATAGGGGGTGTTTCATCAATGGCATTTCACCCAAAGGACCATAGGTTTGATAATAACAATCCTTCTACCAAAGACATAGTCATTTAACCAAACAAAGCATTCATTAGATTAAACTTAGAACAAACAACATTCAAGATTCAACATTTCTTTGCATCTATATGACAAATATGAGAACAAACAACATTAACATACTCATCTAGTAAGAATTACCACACATTATACACAAGAAGTTTTAAATCCATGCTTTTGGATTTCCATATCAAATGAGTTAAGAAATTTGCAACTTTCCTAACACCCTAGCATTTCAATCTTACAAACATTTCATATACTCAAACAACTCATGGTATAAATGAGGTAAAAGACAACATTAATGGAATAATAAATGCTCTCCAATAAATGTTTATAAATGAGCAAACATAGAATCTTACGGCATAAGCTTGAAAGATTCAATCAATTGCTCCCAAGAACTAGATTTAGCTACAAGAGTTCATACTAATTAATGCAAAACAACCAAACACAATACAAGAGAATTCAAAGATTAAAATGGAAAAAAATAGGGTTCTAAACAGTACCAAAAATGTAGTTGAAGAAGATGTGAATGAGAGAAAAGAGAGTGCTATTTAAAGTACAAAAAGGATAAGGTGAAATTCTGGCCACCCGTTGGTCGTGACTCGTGACGATCTCGCGATGAGGCCATCGTGACTCATGGAGGTCTCGCGACGAGGCCATCGCGACTCGTGATGGGTGCCAGAATTTTGTCTTGTTTCCTTTTCTTCTTCTTGTGGTACACATTCATCTTCATAGCAATTCCTCTCATTTTTCAAGTCTTCAATGTCTCCAAAAATGGTCTTCAATGGCCTCCGGTCTTCATGTCTTCAAAGCAAGTCTACAAAAGTGTTCGAAAATTTGGTCTTCAATGGCCTCCGGTCTTCATGCCTTCGTGTTTTTCCCTTGTCATGCAAAGTCCACTTAGAAGAGGTGAAAGAGCGTAAAGTTGCTCTTACCCCTCCTAAGAGAATTTCAAGGTAAAACACAAGCTTTTGATAATAAAAGAGCACAAAAGTGACCCAAAACAGTATTAAATTATGCATATAAAATGGACATATCAAACCTCCCAACACTTAAACCTTACTCGCCATCGAGTAATAAAAAATCCAAGCATACGAAGGAAATGATGTATCCACATCAAAACTACTATTCCCCCTAATAAATACATCACAAAACTCTCAATATCACACATCCCAATGTCCAGGTCAAATGAGAAGTTTTCCACAACCCCTATTCCTAAATCTACCCAAACCATATCGACCTATCAATTCATTGATATCCCTAAAACATCTCTAAATCCCGAATTGATAATCCCAAATCCAATGATACAAGGTGAAGTTAAAGACATGTATAAGGTTCAAAACACATGCTCCACTTTATATCAATATAAACGAACAAGAATTTCATAACTTCGTCTTCTGATGTGCCCATTTTATACGGTTATATTAGGGTTTTTGGGATTAACTTTTATACACTTTTGTGCTCTAAATGTGACATTTTGCCTTGAAATTATCTAAGGAGGGTTAAAAGTGACTTTGATGTTTTTATCACTTTTTAGAGAATTTTGTGTGACAAGGTAATTTGTTTGAAGACTTTGAAAACTTTGAAGATTTTAAAGAATATCTTTGAAGATTTTAATATTTGAAGACTTGCATTTGATCTTTTTGAAGATATGAAGAGTTGAAGAGGTGAAGAAAGGAGAGCAAAGCAAAGGGTGAAGGATGATCTATGTTTTGAAGCAGAGTTTTCAGAATTTTCTGAGAAGAACCAGCCTCCAAGAGTGGTACCATTGGATTCCTCTTCTCGAGTACGATAAAATCGACTACAAGAACTCCCAAAACGGATCAACAGTTCACCCGGAGGAAGCAAAACAAAATAGGACTGAATTTTACTGATCTGGTCGCGATCGCGATGCTTAGTCGCAAGTCGCAACGGCATCACGATCCTGCCCTGCAGCCAGCGTTTTTCTACCCTTTTTCTTGTACTATAAATGCCTCTTCACCCACTTCTTCCCTAACTCTCTAAGCCCGACTTGGGGGCTCCAAAACCCTAGTTTTTCACCATTTTCTTCCATTTCTTCTTCTTTCTTTGTAGATCTTTGTTCTATGTTATGGGTTTTGATTATCTAGCTTAGTTTTATCTTGGGAGCAAAGGATTGAAACTTCCATTTCTATGTAGTAAGAACCATTATATCTATCTATTTGGTGCTTTTGCTATTGTGCATTTATTGAGCTTTGAATGTTAATTGTTAATGGCATTGATGTTGTTGGAAGCTTGAGTATATGAATTACTTGTATGAGTACTTGTTAGGGTTGGGATAAAGTAGCTAATTCTCCCATCTTTTAATATGGAATCCAAGAGCATGAGTTAGAGCTTCTTAAATGATGTTGGTATGTTGATAATTGCTAGATGAATGTGATGATGTCGAACTCGTTGTCGTGTTTGTTTTAGGTAGCAAATGAGAGAAGTCTATGAATGTCGATCGTTCTTGACTAATCTTGTGTAAATGCATGAATTGGTTAAATGCTTAGATACGGTGTAGTATTTATAAGTGTTGCCAAGCTTGTTGATTCTTCGTGCTAAATGCCATCAATGAGATACTCTTAGTCCTAAGGGAGTCATTGGTGAGGTTTGACAAGAGATGTCGAATTCACTCTTGCAAACTACTATCTAAGAAGGATAGAAGATTTATCTTCACAAGTAGTTGAAGTAGTAAATAGATTGTTTCACTCGTTCTTGAAGCCTTTATTATTTAGCATTTATGTATTCTTGATGCTATGTTTCACTTCATTTATGTCACGGGTGGTTTGAGAATAGGAAGTGTTTTTATGAGTGAAGTGTTCGGGTGTTAGGAAAGTGACGAATTCCTTAGCTCCTTTGCATGAAAATCTATGAACATGAACTTAGAACTTCTTGTGCATAATGTGTTGTGATTCTTGCTAGATAAGTATGTTAATGTTAAGTCAAGTAATGAATGTGATAGAATGAGTGAATGGTTCAATTATCTACATTAGGTTTGGAAGTGGATATCAATTGCCCCCAAGGCTTTATCTTTGTTGTTTTAAACCCCTTTTTCTTAACTTTTGTTTAGTGATTAGCCTAGTTACTTTACTTTACTAGTTATCTTGTCTTTTAATTTTCATAACTTAGGACAACCAACCAACCAAACTCCCCTTTTACATGCTTTTATATGTGTATATATATCTACTCCTAGCATAATATCAACCATTTACGTTTAAACGCTTGACAAAATCCCTCTTCTTCATGGATGACCCCGACTTGCCGCTATCTACTTAGTTGTAGATAGTAAGCATTTAGGGCTTATAAATATTAACTTTGAGAGCTACGGCGATGACCTCCCATCTTCTCCCGCTAAATTTTCCACTCCCAAAAGGTCCTCAAGATGTCAAGCTACCCGATCCATCCATATGGTCACCGCAACCTTATGACTCCAACACCGGCAAATGAGTGAACACTTAATATTTTTTTTAATTTCTCTCGTTTCCTCTCATTTTTCCTGGGAGCCCTTTTGGGTTTTCATCCTAACCACATATCATGTTTCTTTGGCTCACATCTCACCTCTCTCCACAAATTTAGCCTCTCATTTTTTCCTAGGTCGCCCTTTTGGGTTTTCGACCTATCTGGGCCCCCCAATGTTGCCTAAGTTGCCCTCTCGGGTTTTCAACTTAGCAAGATTCTTTTTATTATTATTAATATTTTCAAAAGTTTAGCATTTTCACGTGTCTCTAATACTTACCACTATACTACACCGAAAAATGAGAGGAATTTCAGCAATTGAGATTGGGAAAGCATGCTGAAAGTAGCAAAGTGCTTTCCAAATGTTAAGGCTACGAATAGTATCAAAGCCAACATTATCCAAGTACATCAAAAGAAAAAATCCCAAAACAAAAGAGAGAAAATATCCAAAACAAAACAAAAGAGTTATGCAAAAGTGTCTCCAATCCTAATCACCTCAAAGTAGATACCCCTCCCCATACTTAGAACACTACATTGCCCTCAAAGTAGACAATAGTGCAAAAAGGTACAAAGCGAAGTATGTAAAGGGTAAAGGTATGCTGCTCACAAAATCACTGATGTGATGAAGAAAGGCCACCGCCAAATTGGCGCTGCTGATATTGTGCTAGCCACTCTGTGCTCCTTTGTCTCCTAGCTCTCCACCTTTCCACTCTTGGATCAGGGCCTGAGACACCGCCTGCCTGGGACTGCATCTCGTGGATGCGAGCTGACAGATGGTCAATCTCCTTATCCATGTCGATCAAGGTCTGGGAGACAAATACATTATGCTCCAATATCATGCTGTCCTGGCGGTGGAATCCATCCTACGTAGTCTGCATCATCCGCTTGTAGAAGTTTGGTGGAGGCTGGGAATAGTGAGGTGGCACATTGTCCTCCTGCATCGGCTCTGTCTCTGGTGGAGGCTGCGCAGAGTGCTACATGGAGTGCTGCTGTTTTTGTCACTCAGAGGGAGATAGACTACTATCATCACGCTGGATAGGAGCTGGGCCAAGGTCGCGGAGCTCGCGCTGGGAATCATCTCTACATGAGAAGTCAGGTGAAATTGCCAAGTCTCCTAGAGGTGTGTCAAATTCCAGCTTCGTCTTGTTGGGCTGAGGAAGTGCCATGAATGTGACCTTCCTCGTGCCATACAACCAATGGAATAGCCCCGTGTTCCATGTGGCACTGAGCATCTCAAATCTAACTAACCTCTCAGCAGTGACCTTATCTCCCTAGTTTGTGAGTGGTGTATACCTAGCCCAAGCAGGCATTATTGTGCTGTAAGTCCAGCCTAAAAAAGTAACGTAGATAAGACCAACGAAGTGATATAGGAGGAACTTGGTCTAAACTATGCGATTACAAACCGATAACTGGAGAGACACGATCAAGCCACGATTGGGAATTTTGGACACGAATCGGATTTATAGGGATTGTGGTACAACTCACATTCTTATATGAGAGAAATATGGAACCACGTCGAGGACATCTTATAAATATAGCAGAAGCAATACTGAAGAAGGTAGAGTTACTGTACCGAGAAATTTCCATTCTCTAAGGAGGAGACTAACTTGATCGTCAGAGTTTTTTCCCCAGAATTATTTTTGGGAGTTGTTTTGCAGGTAGAAGAATATACTAGGTGAACGAAAATGTTCAACTTGAGGGAGCAACCACATCATTTGGTGCCATCTGTGGGGACCAAAAAAAATTTCTTTGTTATAAGATCCTTCAGGTAAACAATGGTGTTCACCGAAACACTGAAAAGCCACAACCACAAGAACACACAGCTGGGCATAAAAAGAACACACAAGGCCAAGAGTATATCCCTAGTAGAGAGAGAGAATAGAATAGGGAAGATACGGAAGACGAAGAAGAAGCAGAATCTCCTAATGCAAACCAGGAGAAAGAAAGAAAGGCATTCACGGCATTTTTGGAAGTAAACAGAGAGAGCCACTATAATAATATTTTGACAACACTCAAGCCCAAACTGCAGGGAATGAATAAGAAAACAAGTCAAGGGCGTGAAAGTCTTAGATATGAGGAAGAGTTACGAGACATAGTGGCAGGATACGATACAGACAAGTCACCCTAGCACCGTATGTTCGAGATTACAAAATGCCTAAGGATTTAAATCTCCTTCTCCATGTTAAACTTATGATGGGACCATAGATCCAAAAGAGTTCCTACACTCGTATCGAAATAGCATGAGGTTTAGAGATGCGAACATCGAGCTGGTTTGCAAGGCATTTCCCATTTTCATATTAGGAACAAAAATGACATGGTATGAAGACCTACAAAATAAAAGCATCAAATCGTGGGTGCAATTGTTAGATCTATTTTTGGGACGTTTCTACCAGGAACAAAAATTCACAAAAGCAATTACAGATTTGAACAACATAGCTCAGGGAAGCGATGAAACTCTAGTGGAGTATCATAATAGGTTTGTCAGTGAGAGCTTGCAAGTTTGGGATATATCATTTCAATTGTCGTTGGGAGAATTCACAGGAGGCATGCGATTGGGAGAATTCTACAAAGAGTTAACGAAGAACATGCTTGAAAACGAGAGAGAGTTACAAAAAATGATAGAGGAGCATGTTCGGAAGGAAAAGGAAAATAATTGCAAAATAGAGCAAGTGCGAGGAGAAAAAAGAATGATTGAAGACTCACAGAAGGGGTTCATGAAGAAGGGAAAGGGTAATATCACTTTTAAAGGTAGAGAACTGGGGATGCGGGTAGCATCAAGCTAAGAAACTAATCTGATAATGTCAAGAAAATAAATATGTCATGCAAATAGGGAGCTATTTCGCAATCCCCCGCTAATAATAGCACCCCCAGAAAAAATGTGCTGAGAATTCTATTATGCCTTCCACAAAGACCATGTCCACGATATAGAATATTGTAGGTATTTGGGGAGGGAAATTGAGGAAAACCAAAAGAATGGTTACCTGAGCCAATATAAGAAGGAATAAAGAAGAAACATTTATAGCAAAGCTAACAAATCAGGGAACCAAGTTGCACGAAGCCAAGGAACACCTAGCTCACTTGCCAAAAATCAGAAAATGACTGCAACAGTAGATTACTGTGCCGACATGGCAGATGAAGTTCCAGAAAACCATCATGTCAATACATGGAACAACTGAATCACTATCTAGTAATGATTGAAAGGCCAAAGACAAATATCCCCCCTCCAACAAGAGCCTAGTGATAAGAGGTTTTGCCCAGATAAAGCGATCACATATACCAAAGAGGATGCAGTCCCCAACGCTTCGCCACATAATGACTCAATGCTTATCGTCGCTGAAATTGGAAATGAAATGGTTCACAGGTGTTGTGGTATTCCCAATCTAGTCAGTTGATCGTTGTCCACCACGGTATGCCTGAAAAAGAGATCTCGAAAATGGTTCCAGAGAAAAGGCTTCGACGCTCAGTACTTTCTTTTCATAATCAAGCTTCTTTAGTATGGTTGCACTCTCCTGTATATGTGTCCTCTCCATTCCTTTTATATCATGTTCTGAACGTAGCTTAGATTTTCTTGAGTTTTCCATCGTGTGCTTGATCGTGGCTCTGAGAAGGAAGGTTCAGGGTCGGCGCCTAACCATGATCTCCATTTTCATGGTTCGTGAGTTGCCTCTGTCTTTGCTCACATCGCAGGCTAGTCTTGGGCTCATTTGGGATTTTGGGCCTGCAGCCCAGCCTTTGGGCTACGTATACACCATAAACCCCTCTAGCCAATAAGACTAAAAGACACAGAGTAATGACGTTACTTGTGGTTTAAATGCTAACTGATGTTCATCAACAGATTGTTTGTCATTTAATGCTACCTTTGTCACCATTGCAAAGTAACATTAGTTTTTTGGCTATATCTCTGTCCTCGATTCCTCTTCAAATTTGAAATTTTGAATTCCTCGTGATAAGGCTATTTTTGTTAAGATTTTGTTTCTGAGGGCCGAGATTGGATCCTCATTTTTCGCTATTCTGTTCTTCATTTTTCTGCTGTTTGTTCTCGTTTTACTTATTAAATGAGGAATTTGAAACGAATATTTTAATATTTCCCTCATTTAGTGTGATTTCTTTTCATATACCGTCGTTGTTTCGATATAAGCAAAAGGTAATTTTCTTTTTGTGTCAGATTATCATCATTGCTTTTTTTGAACTGATTGTCTTCCTCGATCTTGCCATTTATTTTTGATATTTAAGTGTCCTATCTCATTTTTGTTTCAGTTTATCTCCTCGTTTTCCCAAGCTTTCACCTTCTTTGATCATCCCTAGGTTTTTTGGGTGTCATATTTCCTCATCCTTTTTAAGATTAAGTTTTATCCTTAACTTAATCTCCAATTTCTTTGCTGCATGTTCTCTACTTGATAAGTTGAATTTGTTCTTCAATTTTTGGTAATTTTAATTGTTGTTGCATTTCTTACTATTTTCTTGTTATATTTTTCGGCACGTATTCTGTTCATCTTTGCTCTGAAAAACTTGTGTCTGCGGTGTTTAACCCTAATTAAGGTTGTTATTTCCAACTCCAGGACCCTCGCTTATCCACATGTCTTCCTCTAACCGCATTGAGTCTCCCGTAGAAGATGTTCACTCCGATGGGAATTCCAGTCATGTCACCGGATCCTCTACAATACATAGTATGCTATCTAATTCGTATTCAGATGACTTGAAAAATTATTTCCAATTTTTAGCTCCTTTTAAGCTTCGCGCTCCAGCAAATTCTGAATGTGTTTGCACTTCTCCACCGGGCTATATATATGTTATTTAGACTATTTGAACTTTTTCCTTTATTTTCCTCTCCCCCATGTGGTTGATATTCTCTAATCATACAAAGTTGTGTTGTCCTAATTTCACCCCAAGGGCATCGCTATCATAATGGGGTTTCTTTAGGTTTGTGAGAAATCAGATATTTCTTTCTCTCTTGAGTTTTTTCGCAACTTCTATCATCTTTGAAAAGTTAAGAACACAGTAGATGAATTTACCTTTTACCCCGTGATTGTGGGGTTGAGCTTGTGAGTGGTTTCCCTAGTAATGTTGGTATGTAGCGTACAAAATATTTTTAATAAAAATTAAATCAAAATTCCAAAGTGGTTGTGCCTTCTTGGGACTACAAGGTTCCCAAGTCTAAGTTTCCTGGTCTGAACGTCCATTTTACTGGTGAGACAAAAATTGTGGCCACACTTCATGCTCATACCGAACATCTCCGTCATGCTGACTTTGATGTTGAAAGTATTTTTTTTGTTATTGGTTTGATGTGTTTGATCTGTATTCTCTCTTATTTTGGAAAACTCTTAATTTTTTATTGCGTTTGTTTGATCTATGATGTTCATTTTATTTCAGACATGGATCTAGCTAGAGGTGACATTGATATATCGCTTTTTTATGGCGACAATGAGAAGGTGGCTGAGAATTTTGTCCAGCCCGATAACGCTGCTAGAAGTAACACCACCCGGATGGGTGGTAACCAAACAGGCACTGGTAATAAGGGTAACTCTTCTGAAGGTGGGGAGATAGGTGGTCATTCCTCAGTTGGTAGGCAAAAAGAGAAAAAACACAAGAGGGATAAGAGTGAACCACCAAATGAACCAACACCACCATTTTTGGAATTCTTGAAAGAGATAATAGAGGAGCCAAATGACTATGCCAAGCCTCCTAACTACCCAACTCCTTTAAGATCAACTCCACCTCCACTAAATATTCCTCTCAAAAGATTTGTACCCCCACATTTCTAATTTTTTATACTCATGATGAAAGGGTTCAAGCCTTCACCATATGGATAACATTAGGGTTATGCTGATTACCTTAAATATACATAGCTTCTTGGGAGGCAACCTAAGCTTTTAAGTTAGGCTATTGTTTTTTCTTTTCATGAATAAAAATTTCTCAACCATGTCCTCAAACCCTTACCCAAAACCACAAAAATACCACCACAATCCACCGCCAAAAACCACCATCATAACCACCATATAGGAGTACTACCAATTGTTGCTTTTTGTGGGTATTGCTCGAGGTTTTCATAGTTGTGGATTTGTAGGTTTCATATTAGGCGGAGTTCGGGAACATGGAGGAGAGAACATTCATTGAGGAGTGAACAATGCTACCACCGGGAAGGACCATTAAGGTCCTAGTTGTGAGTTTTTTCTTTCTCCCTTATTTCTTTATCGTGTCCTTTTGTTCACGTTCAGAACAATGTGTTTTTCAAGTGTGGTGGAGAGGAAAATATCTCAATGTATTTTATTGTATTTTGCACATGCTCTACTTTGATTTGTTTTGTTTGAAAAAAAATATAAAATTTCTTGCTAAGTTGAAAACCCGAGAGGGCAAATTAGGGAAAATTAGGGGGCTCGAATAGGTTGAAAACCTGAAAGGGTGACCTATGCTAAAATTAGAGGCCTTATGGTCTGGAAAAAGGTGCGGTGTGAGCTTTGAAAGAAAAAATAAGCTAGGATGAAAACCGGATAGGTCTCCTAGGTAAAATTTGAGAATTGAGAGAAATGGAAATACATTAACTCTTCTCTTGTTTTTACCTATTTGTGGTATTTCCCGGTAGAGTAAGCTATCTTCTTGACCTTCTTTGGATGTTTATACCTCATTCTTATTATGTCATGATTTTGTTGTTTTGGTGGTTTAGGACTCTTTAGGCCAGGATGTGATGGTTGGAAAGCTCTTATGTTTTGGGTTAGGGTAGTTCTAGGAGTAATGTGTTGGTTGTGCTCTTTGGAAAACATATCTTAGAAATCACCTTAGAACTTTGCTTGTTCTTACTCGGGGATGAGTAGGGGTCTAAGTGTGGGGGAGTTGATGAGACGTGATTTTGATGTTTTCTCGGTACAATTAACATCCCTTTATAGCTTGTTTTGTCGGTGGTTAGTTAGATTATTAAGTGTTTTACAAAATAGGGATTTAGAATCACCTTGTGTGGTTATTTGCCCCTTTCTCCCTAGTTTCTAAGCATGTGGTGTCTAACGTGTTCTACCTTTATGATTTGTCGATTCATATATTTTTTGTGAGCTTGTTTGGAGACTATCATGAAGAAGGCCATTTTCATGGATGGTAGAATATTGAAGAAGGCCATTCACAAAAATGGTAGAAGAAGGAATGCAACTTACAAAGTGGTGGAAGATAAAGTAAAGTAGGAGAGCAAAGTAGAGGGTGAAAAATGATCTAAGTTTTGAAGCAGAGCTTTAAGAATAATTTTAGAAAAACCAGCCTCCAAAGGTTGTACCACTAGATTCTTCTTCTCGATTACTATACAAACGTCTACAAGAACTCCCAAAACAAATCAACAGTTCACCCGGTGGGAGCTAAACAAAACTGGACTGATTTGTGTCGCAACTCGTGAACAAGTATTTACTGGAAGTTGATCTTTTGACAATGTATCCTCGTGAGTCGCAAGGAAGGCATTGCGGGTCACAAAAATCATCCTGCAAATTGGTTTTTACTCCCCTTTTTTTGTACTATATATAACACTTTATCCACTCATTCCTTATCTCTCTTGGCCTGACTTCGGGACTCCAAAACCCTACTTTTTCATCTTCTACTTCAATTTATTCTTATTCCTTTGTAGATTTTGGTTCTATTTTATTGGTTTTGATTATCTAGGATAGTTTTGTACTTGGGAGCAATTGTTTGAAACTTCCAAACCAATGTAGTAAGAACCTCTATTTCACTCTTTCTTGAAGCATTTGTTATTTAGCATTGATTGTGTTCTTAATATGAATGTTTACTTCATTTATGCTATGGGTTGTTTGAGAATATTAAGTGTTTGTATGATTGAAGTGTTAGGAGGTTAGAGATGTGAACAATTTCTTAGCTCTTTGACATGAAAATTCAAGATCATGGAATTAGAACTTCTTGTTGTGTAATGTGAGGTGAATGTTGCTAGATGAGTATGTTAATGTGGTTTGCTAGCATATTTATCCTAAAGTAGCAATTACATGTTGAATCTTGAATGTTGACCTTTCTAGGTTAAACCTAATGAATGCTTTGTTTGGTTAAATGACTAGGAATTTGGTTGAATGCTTGTATTTATTATCAAATCTGTCGTTCTTTCGTGTATGATGTCATTGATGAAATACCTTTATAGCATAGATTTTCCAAAGTGATCGTTAATGAGGTTTTCAAGTGGTCGTTGAACGTCTTTATGAATTACTCTTGAGAAGAAACGAAATATCTATCTATGAAAATATTGTTCAAACGTGCGAAAATTGTGTGTGCGAAAATTGGTGCGAAAAACGCACTGACTACTGTTCCCTCGTCTTTACTATTCTCCTCCTTCTTCTTTTAACCATTTGTCTCTTAACGGCTCTCTGTACTGGTTCTTTCTGTAAGCTGGTCCTCGACCATGGCATCTCCGACGCCCAACCAACCTCTCGATTCCCACCCCTCCGCGCATATGAACTTCCTACAAGCCTTGAACACTAAACCTGGCCCTCTGTTATCATCCCTCCCAGACACGCCTGATCTTCATCCTATCACCGAATTTAAGGGAAAGCTCGCCTATATTCTTCCTCCAGAGGAAGGCGTGCTTTTGGCTTCACATTATCAAAAAGCTTTAGTTGGGAAATTTAACAAAGGAAAACCTCCCATGGAGAAACTGTTGTCAGCCTTCAAATCGATAGGTTTCAAGTCAAATTTTCAATTGGGATCCATTAATTACCGACATGTGTTAATTCAATTTCAGGACAATGAAGATTACCAAAGGTGCTGGATGAAAGGCCAATGGATGCTAAATGGAACAGCAATGAGGATCCAGAAGTGGACGCCCGACTTCTCGCCGACGGCCGAATCATCAGTGGTTCCAGTTTGGGTAACTCTACATCAATTGCCATTACATTTCTATAATACCTCTGCAATAATAGGCATCAGTAGCCAAATAGGAAAATTTCTTAAAATGGATGCGGCTACTAATGCGCTAACTAGGCCTTCGGCAATCAAGGTTTGTGTAGAAGTTGATCTGTTAGCTCAGCTTCCAAAGTCTATAGTAGTGGGCATTGGAAATAAGGTTTCGGATTACCCAATTGAATATGAACAGCTTCCTATGTACTGCACTCACTGTAGAATTATCGGACATAATCAGACAAATTGTAATTTTTTACATCCTGAACTTAGGAGAAATGGAAAAATTCAGGCTGAACATAAGGCTAACAGGGAAAGTCAATCTGAGGCTTTGGTAGAAAATCAAAGGGTAGATGAGCAAGAAAATAGACAGACTGTAGAAATGGAAGGGAAATCGAACTTATCAATATCACAGAAAGAAAAAGATTTCCTCAGTCAGAACCAGAAGTCATTTCCCATGCAGCAAAATAAATCTGTTTCTCTTACTCATAGTCAGTCTAAAAGAAGACCTTTCTATTCTCTGGATGATATATCTAAGCCTATCACCAACTTGTTCTGGAGGAAAAAAACCCAACTCAATGATTTGCACCCCATCCAGGAAGGGATAAAAAAAAGTAATATGGTTTCTATATCAAATGCTTTCCACTCTTTAATTGATCTTCAGGAAGAGAACATTGCTATCCAAGAGGATGATGTGGAAACCTATCATGAAGCTGTGGAATCACAAGACACTATGAACTCACAAAGTGACATAGAAAAGAATGCAACCAAAGAGACCATTTGCAGTCCTCAGGTTGAGCAGGGGATTTCAGAAGGCAATATGGAGCTAACCTTACACAATACAGAAGCTGAAAACCAGGTCTCAGATGATACTGTTAATGAGGCAGCAGAGAAATCAATTGAATCAACCGACCTTATTCCTCATAGCCAAGATCATCTTGGGGATAATAGAGACATTGCAGAACAGGTAAATCCCACCAAGGTAAGTCCTCTCTTAACAGAATTGGCTAGGAAAAGCGAAGATAAAAGAGGAAAGAACAGTACTGCCGCCCTCTCAAAACAAAGGAAATTAAGGTCATCACAAAAAGCTACCCCCCCTAGTTTTAAATGATTCAGTACACAAAAATAGGTAATATTTTAGTGTGGAATGTTAGGGGTTATGGTTCTTCAATGGATAGGTTAAAGGCACTCAAACTGAAACATAAGATTGATTTGCTTTGTTTAATTGAGCCATGGCATGATAAGCATAATATAATCACTTTGATGCATAACCTTAGCTACAGTAATGCTATTCCTGCTCAACAGGCTAAAATCTGGATTCTTTGGAATCATGTTTTCAAATTAGATATTGTAAAGGAATCTGATCAGTACATTCAAACTAAAGTCACTGATATTGCATCTGCTGATACATGGAATATTTTCTTTATCTATGCAAGTGTACATAGGCAGATGAGGGAGTTTTTATGGTCTGACCTAAAAGCTGTAACACCTGATCCTTCTATTTACATTGGCGATTTCAATACTGTATCATCTATTTCTGAATATAAGGGTAGAAAGTCAACCCCTAGGAAAAGTATGAATCAGTTTAATGACTTTCTAAATTATATGGATTTGCATGATATCCCAACTGTTGGTAATACTTATACCTGGAGCAATAACAGATTTAGAGACAAATGTAAGGACTTGCAATTTCAAAGATTAGATAGAGGTGTTAGTAATCTAGAGTGGCTAGACAAATTCCCAAACAGTACAGTACATGTCCTTAACAGGATGACCTCTGACCATTCTCCTCTATTGCTGTCTATCCAAAATGCAATTGAGATGGCTCCAAGACCTTTTAGATTTCAGGAAATGTGGATAAACAGGAATGAATTCAAAGAATTAGTGGAAACAAACTGGAATCTTGTCTCCCCACTCTCTGGAATGTCAAGGTTTGTGCACAAACTAAAAAGGCTTAAGGTAGTTATTAAGGAATGGAACAAACACACCTTTGGCAATGTTAATAATAATTTGGATCAGTCTGAATTAAAAGTCAATGATTTGGAAATAAAGTTTCAGCAAACACAAGATGAATCAGTGCTTTTGGAGCTGCTGCAAGCTAAAAACCTTTTACTTCGAGCACAAAAGGAACATAACATTTTTCTGAAACAAAAGGCTAAGTTAAACTGGTTTAAGCATGGAGATGCAAACACTAAGTATTTTCATCACACAATTAGAGAAAAAAAGGCAAGGGCCAGAATAGGTAAAATAAAAGATGGTAATGGAATATGGTTAACTGACCCTAATTTAATTAGAGAGGAGGGTGTTAGATTCTTTCAGGATTTATTAACAGAGGAAGCCTCAAATCAGAAGGGAATTCATTTTAAAGATTTTTTGGCTGAAATTCCAAATGTCATATCTGATGAGCAGAACATCTTTCTGCTATCTCCATTTACTTTTCAGGAGTTGCACAGTGCAGTATTTGATCTTAACAAATCAAGTGCACCTGGTCCTGATGGATTCTCTGGTTGTTTTTTTACACATTTCTGGGAAATCATTAAAGCAGATTTACTAGAAGCTGCAAACCATTTTTTAAATAATGGTATAATCCCAAAAGTCATTTCTAGTACTTGGCTTACTCTGATCCCAAAGAAATCCATCCCGAACACATTTGCTGATTTTAGGCCAATAAGTTTATCTAACTTTGTAAACAAAGTTTTCTCAAAACTCCTAATGGAAAGAATTAAACCTTTAATGCAGCTATTGATATCTCCAGAACAAAGTGCTTTTATGAAAGGGAAGGATATCTCGGACAATGTCATTTTAATGCAGCAAATGACTAGATTACTGTCAAGAAAAACAAAGGTCCCGAATCTAATAGTTAAACTTGACATGCAAAAGGCCTTTGATAGAGTTTCTTGGTCCTTCCTAAATTCATTACTTCTTTGTTTTGGGTTCCATGGTAAATTTGTTAGATTAATAATGCACAACATAATGACAGCAAATTTCTCTGTGATAATTAATGGGGTCACTGCAGGTTATTTTTGCTCCTCCAGGGGGATCAAGCAAGGAGATCCTTTATCTCCTTTTCTATATAACATCTTATCTGAGGCTTTCTCAAGGGGTTTAAAAAAACTTTTCTCCACAGGTTATTTAACATATTTCAGCCTTCCTACATGCTGTACACCCCTCACTCACTTGATGTATGCAGATGACACTGCAATTTTCTTGAACTCGGACATAAAAAATTTAAAGCGTTTTAAACTGTTTCTTACTGCATATGAAGAGACTTCGGGACAAAAAGTTAACTTCTCAAAATCTGAATTTTATGTCTCACATAAGGCTCCTCCCCAGTGCTCTCTAACAGCTAGGAGAACATTAGGAATGAGAAAGGGATCTTTTCCTTTTAAATATCTTGGTGTTCCAATTTTTACTGGTCGAAATCTGAGTGTGTATTACTTACCAGTAATTGAAAGGATGGAGAAACAGATAAATAACTGGAAAAATAGGTGGCTGAGTCCAGCAGGTAAACTCATCTTGATAAATTCAGTGATGTTTTCAATTCCAACACACATATTTGGGGTTTTACACCCCCCAAAATCAGTTCTAAAAAAATGGGAAAGCTGGCTTCAAACTTTTTCTGGGGACATTCTGATTTAACTGAAAAAAGAAGGTGGAGATCCTGGAAAAGAATGTGCTATCCTTTGGAAGAAAATGGTTTAGGTTTTAGAGAATTAAGTGATACCTTAGATGCCTATTCTTGTAAATTATGGTGGAAGTTACAAATCAATAATGCTCAGTGGGCAAACCTACTGTGGACACTGCCAGTTTCATATAAACACTCTCACATATGGGCAAGAATCAACAAGATTACAGCTTTGGCAAACAGTTTCTCCAGAGTTCTCTTTGGTAGGGGCCAATGCTCTTTCTGGAGTGCCAATTGGAGTGGAGAGGGAGCACTGTGTTATATTTGGCCGGAAGATATTGAAATTCCCTTCGAGTGTATCTCCCTTAGTGATTTTCTATCTAACAAATCTGCACTTATTCCAATCCTGGAGCCACATTTGGCTACCAACATTATTACAATTTTGCAGGAGACAAGGTTGGAGTATAGCCATGAAGATAAGTTGGTGTGGATACTCACTGTTGATGGAAATTTCTCAGTCAGCTCGGCTCACAATGCCCTGAGACAGAGGGGCTCTCAAATCCAATATTTCAAAAAGGTATGGTCCCCTTTCATCCCAAGAAAGATGTCTATCTTACTGTGGAGGGTTCTTAATAATATACTGCCTTTTGATAACATACTTACTAGAATTGGCTTCTCAGTTGTTTCAATGTGTTCAATATGCAAGAATACTGGAGAAAGTCTGGATCATTTTTTCAATTCCTGCAATCTCTCAACTGAAGTGTGGAATAGTGTTTTTTCCATGTTAAGGTTACCCGGTTCTGACTTCAGTGATTTAAAAAGTAGAGTGCATTTTCTTTTATCATTCAGAGCTGATTCAAAAATTCATGAAAGCATTATCATTGCAGCCCTAGTGGTCACAATATGGACATTATGGATTCAAAGGAACAGATTCTTTTTTGAGAACAAACCATACTCTCATGAGGCTTGTTTTGCTGAAATAAAGGATACTATTTATCAAATATTCATGGCACATAGCCTAATAGGTAATAAGGAAAAGAATAGGTTATGGACACAGGATAACATTGTTCCACACATTATTCAAAAACAGAAAATTGCTATTTCTAAGGTCCAATGGGAGAAACCTACTGTAGGCTACAAAGTCAACACTGATGCATCTTGGATTTCAGGAGGTTTGTCATCCTTGGCTGTTATCGTAAGGGATAGATATGGGAATGTAGTAAAAATGGTTGTCAATACGTTTCATTGTCCATCTCCCTTACATGCAGAACTCATTGCTATTCGAAGTGGCTTTGATGTCATTTCTGAACTCAATCTTGAATATGCTATCATTGAATCAGATTGCTTATCCGCTGTAAGGGGTATTCTAAACCCTCTGTCTTCTCCCTGGAGAGTCTTTTCTATGTGTGATGCTCTTAATTTAGCATTAGGTACCACCACTTTGCAGCACATACCACGTGAAGCTAACTCGGCCACTGATTTTCTGGCAAAATATGCTAAGGAAAATAACCTTAATGGGGATATTGAGCTCGATTCTATTCCACTATTCCTTAAAGGATTACTAACACTCGACCGCATCAGTTTTCCTGCAATTCGAGTTGATTCAGCGAGGGAAACAAACTTCTGTAGCAATTATGAAGATAGATAACAAGCGCTGTGATTTTATTTTTCCATTTATACACATACTGCTGTTTCTGCTTTTTTCTTTCAGGGATTCAGGGGGCAAGCAATATGAAGCTGCTGTAGGAAAGTTACAGATGCCGCGAGTACCCATGCTGCTGCAGTATTGCTGCAATGATGCTTGCTCCACAGTTCAAGTGTTGATACTAATCTCGCAGTTCAAGTTCAAGTGTGCTCCACAGTTCAAGTGTTGCTCCACAGTTCAAGTGATGCGGCTGCAGTTTGCTGACTGCAACGCTACGCTAATCTTGCTTAAATGATGCTTGCTCCACAGTTCAAGTGTTGATACTAATCTCGCCTAGCATATGGTCAGCTTAGCTATGATCTTTTTCTGAATATTATTGACGAATGGGGGTTTCGACAGGCTCGATTCCCCGACCCGTTCGTGATATTCCAGAATAATAGTTATTCTTAGCATTAGTTTTTCATCTCGTACAGGTGTACAAATCGCTTTTTGTAAGCAACCTGCTGGCTATCCTTTGTGTCATGAACAAACTAACAAGGTGCTATTTTGGTCTCTGATTATAAAGGTTAGGGGAGCCTAATATACTTCCCCCCATCTTCGGATGGTCTTAAATTAAAAAAAAAAAGAAATATCTATCTATGAAAATGGAAGTGATAGAATTCTCCATAGGTAATGAATGTGATAAAATGAGTGAATCATTCTTTGATCTATAAGAGGTTTGGAAGTGGAAATCAGTTGCTCCCAAGTCTTGTCTTTTGTACTTTTTATCCTTTTTTCTTTGTTTGTTTCATGATTAGCATAGTTACTTGGCCTTGCTAGTTGTCTTCTTTATAAATTTATAACTTGGGAAAAACCAAACAACCCTCCCCCTTTACTTGTTTTTTTATATATCTATATCTATATATGTATATATATATATATATATCTAGGTTTATATCCACCCTTATATGCATGATCCCTTCAGAAAATACCTCTTGTTTGTGCCTGACCCCGATTAGCCACTAGTAGTTTTATTCAGTAACCATTTGGGGCTTATAAACTGTAACTTTGAGAGGTACGACGACGACCTCCCAGTGTTGTAGAATGAAATACCAATGCATGTGTAGGTTTAAGCAGTTGCATGAGGCCGCTTTAATTTATATGTTTCCAACTCGAGAGCAATTAGCAAAAGTATTTTCTAAGTATAGAGCACATGTACAACAACCTGTGCTTTTATAAAAAAATAACGGTGCTTATAACCTTCAAAGCAGTAGGTCGGTGCTGCTTATTCCCGACTTTGTTGGGTGTGTTAGAATTTTTCTAAGTACATAGCACCGGAACTAAATACTGGTGCCATATATGAGAATACCGGTGCCGGTTTTTTCATTTTGGGCTGAATATGTTTTCAGCCAAATCAATTTTGGGCAGGAAAAACCACTTTCAATATAGCACCTGTATAAAACCCATTTCCCTGTTCAAATTCATGAAAGTTTGAATTTCCTGCCCAAAATTTGACCAAAATTTGAAAATTTTTTACCCTTGCACAAGTCACCACCAGTCCTTTCAAAGGGAATACCGGTGCCTATCTTCATTTCCAATATTTAGTAAATTTGATTTACTGCCAACCTAAGGGGAACAATTTTTTTCCGTTGTTGTGGTTATGAAATTGGACAAAAAAATATTCAATAATTCATAGGTCACGTGTGCCAAAATTGTGTTAGATGGCTACCCAAAAAGGGTCCGTATATAACTTTGCTAAAATTATACTATTGGCCAAAACTAAGTTATACCTTCCTTTTTGTATCCAAAAAACATGGTATTGGGTATTCTTGAGTTGATATTAGGTTTTTAATAGAAAAGGATTTTTTCAAGAAATTTAGTAAAGAGCTAGTACATGTCTTAAAGTATCTTACTCTGGATTACTTAGAAGTTAGGAAGTCCAAATGGGAAGGATTATTGGTGAGTTTTTCCCACGAAATAATATATTTTTCATTCGGTCTTGGAATATACATCAAGTTTTAATAATGTATCATTGCATACGATCGGATTTTACACTACTGGAAACCCCTCATCCCCTTTTAGCAGCGGTTTGTAGCTGCTATTTTAAAAATAGCTGCTGTGTAACTAAGTAGCAGCTATTATTTATTTGTAGCAGCTATTATTTAATAACAATGGATTCAACCTCACCATTTTCTCTCAGCCTCTCACCGTCTTTCTCTCGATTTCGAAGCCCCCAACCTCCACCGAGTTGTCGTAAAACTCCATCGAGCCGACGTCAACCTCCAAGTCGATCGCTGAATTGGCTCTGATTTTTTGTGTCATAACTTCTCCTTTTCTTCTTCTTAAACCCGCCTCCTTTCTTTCTTCTTTCTCCACCATGTAACCCTAGAAGAGCAGAGAAGAGCAAAGATAGCGAATATTGACATTAAAGGCATTCTCAAGGACCTACCCAATGATGGTTGCCTCCCCAAGACCAAGATTGTCTGCACCATTGAACCCGCCACCCGTTCGATGCCTATGCTGGAGAAGCTTCTCTGAGTTGTCATGAACATTGCCCATTTCAATTTCTTCCATGGCTCCTACGAGTACCACTAGGAAAACCTTTAGAATCTCATGTTCACCACCCACAACACAAGCATCATATGCGCCACCATGCTCGACAGCAAGGTACCCCCAATCAATCTATGTCTTACTATTGAGCTTCTCACTTCTCTGCCTAATCATACCTTATGTGCTTCTATGAGAAATTGTTAGATTCAGTTTTCCTGTTAGATCTCATTCATTATATTACCGTTTATGGTGTTTGTCTTCAGAGACCTAAGATCCAAACTGGTTTCCTTCAGTTGGTTGTCGACTTGAAGCCTAGAAATGTTATTGTCTATGAAGATGACACTATCTCCCTTACGATAATGTTATTCTAAAATATCTACCCCTTTAGTGCACTGGACAAATGGATCTAATGCACCTTGTCAATCAGGTGTGTTTTTGATTAATTTTTTCAATTTTATTTTGATATGATGGCGATTATTATGTGAAATCCTAATATGAAAGTAGGTTCCACAATGTTTGTGTTGTGTCAAAAGAAGTAATATGCGGTCGTCATAGGTGCAAACAATATTTGTTGGAATTTTACTGTTTTCTGCATTATGAGAGTTTTACTTTTAAGAAGATGGCATTTTAATGGGTGCAAGAATTCTATTTGAGGTGATATAGAGATGAATATGTGGACTTTTCTAGCTTTTGTCCTTTATCCACAAAGATGGCATTTCTTTGAACACTTGTTGGAGTTGCTAGCCCTGTTTATTTGGTTTTTCTTTTAGGTGTAGTTTTTAATTGTTTAAGTGTGATTGATGTAGAAAATAAATGATTTTTATATGTTAGAGAGTAAAATTGATAAGCTTGAGATTGAGGACTGAGTCTTTTGTTAAGTTTTATTGTTGAGTGGTATGTATTTTTCATGTTGGCAGGTCCAGCGACATGAACCCAATTGAGGTAGCTGGGCAGCTCGTTTGCTCGTGATTATTTTAAGTAAGATGGAGTTCAAAGAGGTGGGGGTGTGCTCAATTTCTGTGATTTTTAGTTATTCATATTTTCACATAAACGCTATCATTTGAAATGTATTGTTGGTGTCCCTTCCTAGCGTCAGAGGTGCTGATATTTACTTATTCGTGATTTAGCATCTTTCTCTGTTGTCCGTTGTGTTTAATTTAGATTGAAACTAGAATAACATTTGAAATATGATGTGTTTTATTTAGAATGAAACTACATTAACATTTGAAATACATTGTTGGTACAGAGGCTTATATTAAGTTATTCATGTTTGAGCATTTTTCTCTGCCGTTCTATTGTGTTTTTTTGTTTAGAATGAAAGTAGACTTTTGATAGGATGTCATTTGCTCAGTGCATTTAGAACAACCTCGAACCAACAATATTCTAATTATATGCATATCATGATCTGCAGCATGTTTTGTTAAGCATCGAAGTCATCTTTGAATCTTTGGATTAGAGTCGTGAACCTGACCGGAACCTTTTGCTGTACTTGAACAGATTTTGAAAGCGGTAACTATTAAGTTCCATATTTGGCAACTGTTGTTACAATCTATACAAAGAGTCGTGTATGATTTGTTGATTTATGTGAACCAAAAAGGTCAGAGAATTGTTTGAGAGTGGCTCTATGAATTACAAGCCAGATTGGGTAGGTGTGCTTGAAGGTTTTCAAGAAGGTTCCTATTTTTGGGTGATTTTTTCTCCTAAATTGATCTGTTTAGGCATTTTTACAAAGCATAAATGAATACTATCATTATATTCGCAGGTTGCGATCAATTATTTGCTGGGAAATATAGGCAAATCATATTCGGTAACAGTTGGAACCATTGATCTTGGAGGTGAATCTGTGCCGACGGTGTATGTTATTTCAAAGCCATCAAATAATTTTTTTAAATAGCTGGTATATGTAGCAGCTATTTTTTAAAAAAATAGCTTCTACGTTGTGTGTAAAAGCTGTTAATATAATAGTTGCTACGTTAATTAACGTTTCACCGGTCACTTAAGCACCCAAGTTGGAAAATAGAAAAATAGCTGTTACATGGGGAGGGGGATAGATGCTATGCAAAGCAGCGATTAAATATACCGCTGGAAAAAATAGCTAGTTTGTGTAGAAGTTATTACGTAATAGCTACTTCGTTAATACCACTTAGGCACTTAAGTTGGTGAATCGAAAAATAGCTACTACGGGGCCAAAAAAATAGTTGTTAAAGGGGGGGGGTCCATTAGTGTTAATTTGGACCTCCGAGTAAAGATTTTGCCTTTTGCACTTAGGTCCCTCCAAGAATCTTGGAATTGTCGAAATGCAAAATTGCCGATTCCATATAAATTCAGTAATGTATGATCACAACTATGCATTTTAGACATGATTGGGTAAATGGAACATCCTCAAAACTAAAATTAGAAAAGTTGTACAACATTTTGTGAAATTGCACTGTTGCCCAATAGTATGTGAACACCTTATCCATTGCTTCGAAATACATGAATTTTAAAAAAATAGAATTTTTATAGTATAAATTATAAAGCGGTAGTACATGTTCTAGAATAAATTATGGAAAATAGTTTGGAATTAATAATGGGAAATCAAATTTCTTTACCACTATAAATTCAATATAAAAACTTGATAATGCTCGATCCATGTGATAATAATAATATTATATCTGCAAAATAACATAGATATATTCTAAACTTCCAAACCAAATTAAAAGTGAAAAAAACCACAATTTATGAAATTTTTCTAGAAAATCAGGAATAATATCTAGCGAACAGTTCTTCATCTAACATTTGTGCATCTTTTGATTTGGTCTCCATGTCGATCTGCCCAACGCCCGAGTCTCGATATGTAGGGAAAGGTCCAACTGATGTCATGGCATCCGGTAATTGATATTGAAAAACCTTACCCATGTGATCGCCTAAGGATAATTGATAATGTGATTCCGTCAACAGACTTTGTACACTCACCTCCAACGTAGCGATTCTAGATTTCAATGAAGGACCCACATTGGCATGAGCCATTTTGTAGAAAGAGTCTTATGCAATCTTACACATTGGTTGCTCGTATAGGTCGTGTGGATAGTGGGGGACACCGGCTTATGTGCATAGTTTTGAGATGAGGATGCAGAAACAGTAACAACCGGATTTCTCAGCACCTTATCTCAATGCGTTCACCATTTGCCTACCTGCATTCCATTGTAGTTTCTGCTTAATTGTGTACATGCTTGTAAGCCTCATACTGCGAACCTCCGTGTTCACTGTGGCTGGGTCAATTCTAGATGCTACGAAATGGTACCATCCATTCATCTCGAGTGTGAGGTACTATTTTAGAATCTTTAACCAACTTGGTTTGATAAGAGAATCGACATCGGTTTCCGCCCTAGTAATTGTCCTCACGATCTCCTTCCTGGTGGGATTATCAAAATCTCAATCGTCACCATTCTTGTAGTGGAATACAAGAAATTCATCCTCCTCAAAGGGAATATTTGGCAACCTGTAGACTTTGTTAATGGATTGAGCTGTCAATTCAACCATTTTGTCTCTACAGAGCACCTCATCCCATCTTATACCACACCTCAAATTAGCAAAGAACTTGCTCACTATTCTGAGGTTAAACATTGTAGGCGTGTCACACAATTTCTCCCATCTAAGTACCTAGATAGATTCTTCAAGGTGGGGGGGGGAGATGCTTTTATTCCTCTCTCTCCGAAGAATATCACCTTTTTCTGTAGGTTTTTTCGACTAGCCTTGCCTGCTCTAACATGAACCTCTTCTCTTGTTGTTTGATATTGGATTGCATCCCCGGAGAGGAAGGGGATGCATTGTGTGACCCCTTGAATGGATTTTTTGGTGCAATATCTTACTAAGCCTAGGTATATATAGAGATATGTAACTGATGAACATTAACGCTATGTACATCTATGCAACATCGAGAAAATTTCTTATAGTATGGAAAAGTTAACCATCATTTTTCCAAAAGCCTTGGATTTATGATAAATAATCTTGTAGAATGATAAATAATATTTGTACGAGAACTTACCTTATTGCTTTACAAACCTAGGGTTGATGAACCGATGGTGATTATAGGGTAGATTTCCTCTCCAACTTTGTGATTTGGAAAATGAAGCATTTGCGGACCTGTGATTTTATTTCTGTTTAAAAAAAGTTAGCACCGGTAGGGATGTAGAATACCGGTGCCTATATAGGATAAAGCAGCCACCCATCCCTTCTTTAAATCAAAATTTCTGAACTTTTTTCCAACCTGAGCAAAGTGATAAAATATATTCTAAGTACACATCACCGGTAGAAATACCGGTGTTGGTAACAAATATACCGGTACCTATATATAATAAAGCAGCCGCCTAAGGCTGCTTCAAATTAAAATTTCTGATCTTTTTTCCAACCCAAGAGCAAAGTGAAAAAGTATATTCTAAGTATATAGCACTGGCTTAGATTCCGGTGTCAATTATTAAAATATCGGTGCCTATATGGGATAAAGTAGCTACCTAATGCTACTTTAAATTAATTTTTCTGATCTATTTTCCAACCCGAGAGCAAAGTGAAAAAATGTATTCTAAGTATACAACACCGATATAAATACCGGTGCTAGTAATGAATATACCAATGCTTTTGGTGAAACAAAGCACAAACTCTATTTTTCAGCACCAGTTTTGGATACTACCTGTGTTGGTTCTCATTTCAAATCTTTCAAAATAAATTATAACAAAGGTGAAAATATAAATGTGTGACACTACACTATAGACGAACTAAACTCAAATTGATATATTAATATCAATACATTGAAGAGATACAACATTGGCGAGTAACAAACGTATAATGCTAATTACATTTACGGTGATAAGATGCACCTATCTTTTCCTTTTTCAAGACAACATCACCCCCACAATTTGATCGCTCTCATAAACCCAAAATCCATCTCCATGTGACCATCTACCTACTAAAGCACCACCCACATCCTCCAAACTTGGAAATACATATGGGAACTCAGGACATTCTTCTCGGACGGCCAATCAATCTCTTCTTTGAAGTAGAACTTCTTCCCATGTATGACGACATGTCACTTCTCGTTGCTAGGATCTGGACATAAAAAACCCGGCATGCTTGGGCACCTAAGATGAACTTTTCATCCTCGAACCCAACTCGGGTAAGGTCCACCGATGCAAAACTCATGGGTTTCTCCATGCAAACTTTGACTCCATTATCAAATCACCGGCAATTGAAAACCACAACTTTGAACTCAACATAGTCCTACCTCCAAATTTCCTCAATCACCTCGTAAAAGGCCATCACTACAACAATTTTCTCCCTAGACTGCCACATCGATTCAGATGCAATGTAAGCTCATTTGTTCTGCATAGTGCCCTTGCTGTCATTTTGAGTTGTTTCAAAAGTAAAACCATTAATATCGTACCCTGGGTATCTTCTCACAGTGTAGTTTGGTTTTTTTGCAAAGGCACCAATTTTACTAGGCATGCCATCCAAATTGCAGTGATTATAAAACCAATTAAAAAATGTTGAAGAATACTCTAGCTATATTTTGTTTGAAGACCAATACAAATAAAGTGCTTGTAAATATGACACGTGCTCTTGAACATAGATTGCAGCCTTGCTACTATTTCGTAAAACATAAATGTGAACTGTCATCAACTCTGCATATGAGGGTGTATGAAGTGTACGTTAAGAACTTGCAACCCCATTCTTCCTACCAAAGTGCACTTGTTCAGGTAATCCAACCAATTTCTTACCAACTAAATTCAAAGTACAGTATTCAATAATCTTTTCGGTCACATAGTTTTGCACAATGCTCACATCTAGTCGGCTACAAATGTGACCATAACCTTTGGAAACACCCATGCACCGCTTGAAAGGGTACATCTAATACATTTCCATCGGACTGCATAGTCAAATTTCCCAAACCAAATGAATAACTAGATAAACCATGAAGTCAACAAAGGATGGAGGATAATACTTCTCCAACTAATATAACACTAAAACCCCCTCCTGCTCCAACACATCGAGCCTTTTATTCTTCCTATAGATAGAGTTTAAGAAGAGACACAGTCGCATAATGCTTAAGAAAGGTGACCTATCCATAAGCTTACGGACATGCTAGAGACCTAATTGCAAAATGGGGTTCAGTTTCTAATTAATCAAAAGTTGAGGATTTCATTAATTTATTAAAGAAACTGAAGAAGACTGATGAGGATAAAAATTGTGTGAAAGATTCTCTCTCTTCAAATGCTTGGAGATTTCGGATGCAACAACACCACCCACCTTTTCAATATGAATCGCCCCCAGTCGCACTTCATCGGCATCTGTTCTACAGACTTGATGAATTTGATTAATCTTCCCCGCCTCTTGAAAGAGAAGCTGAATCAGTATAGGGCACAAAATCCATATGCACCGCCTAACTTTGGTTCCGGTACCAGTGTCAGGGGTGGTGAACTAGAGACACTGGGGTGGTGAACTCGAGAGCATTGGCTGGAGAGGCTATTTATTCATTTCTAAGCCATTCCAAAGGTAAGATAGGCATGAACTAAATATACATAGACAGTGGTATGGATTTTCATAAAATATGATTTTACTATCCAATCCAGATTCTGTAAAAATTGGATATGAATGGAGGATCAACTTGGTAAATAATTCCACTGGAATTTATTTTTTAGAGAGGGGCAATGGATCCCTCAAAATGGATTCAGGAGGCTATCCAGATTCTCCGATGATTTCCTCCAACGTCGTTGAAGAGAAAAAACTTGTTGGAGGTGATGGCTAAGAGTCCTCTTATATAGTTGACGTGCTACTCTATTCTGGCCCTGAGGAGTTCAACCCTGGTACACTAGACTTGTCAATGTGGCATTCTCCTTAATCCTTGATAAGTCCTTGGGTCTTTAATAGTCTGGAGATGAAGTGAAATTATGAGAAAACTGAAGAGCTCATGTCCGAACGGAGGCTGTTGGGTTAGGGTTTGGTGTTGGGTTTAGTGTATTTGTTTGCTTATATGTTGCAGTTGTTATTATCCAACATGTACCTGTTAGTTGTATTGTGAATGACCTTTCTTTGTTTTTTTTGCTGATTGTTCATTTTGAATTTCGAGCTGCATCTGTTTACTTATATGTTGCAGTTGTTATTATCCAACTTGTATTTGTTAATTGTATTGTGAATGACATTTTTTTCTTCTTTTTTTGCTAATCATACGTTTTGAATTATGAGCTGCATCTATTTACTTATATTTTGCATATGTTAGTATTTAATGTGTACTTGTTAGTTGTACTATCTATGACCTTTTGCGAATGACTTTTTTTTCTTCTCTTTTTTTCTGATTGTTCATTTTGAATTAGAAACTACATTTGTTCACTTATATATTGCATTTGTTAGTATTCAGTGTGTACTTGTCAGTTGTACTATGTATCGTTCAATTCGAATTAGAAACTGCATTCTTTTACTTAAACGTTGCATTTATTAGTATTATGTATGTACTATTTAGTTGTATATAACTTGTTATTTTCATTTGTTGTTGATTGTTCATTTTGAATTAGGAACTGCATTTTTTCACTAGATATTGCATTTGTTATTTTTCAGTGTTTACTTGTTAGTTGTACAGTGTATCGTTCATTTCGAATTAGAAACTGCATTCTTTTACTTATATGTTACATTCATTAGTATTATGTATGTACTAGTTAGTTGAATATGACTTTTATTTTCAGTTGTTGTTGATCGTTAATTTTCAATTAGGAACTGTGTTTGTTTACTTAAATGTTGCATTTGTTAGTATTCAGTTGGTACTAGTTAGTTGTATATAACTTTTTAGTTTTAGTTGTTGTTGATCATTCATTTTGAATTAGGAACTGCATTTGTTTACTTAAATGTTGAATTCATTAGTATTCAGTTGATACTAGTGAGTTGTACATGCATTTTTATTTTCAATTGTTGTGGATCGTTCATTTAGAATTAGGAACTGTGTTTGTTTACTTAAATGTTGATTTCGTTAGTATTCAGCTGGTACTAGTGAGTTGTATATGAGTTTTTATTTTCAGTAGTTGTGGATTGTTCATTTTGAATTAGGAACTACATTTGTTTTTTTTATATGTTGCATTTTTAGTATTCAGTATGTACTAGTTAGTTGTACTGTGTATGGTTATTTATTTTCATTTGTTATTGATTGTTTATTTTGAATTAGGAACTGCATTTGTTTATTTATATATTGCATTTGTTAGTATTGAGATGTCAATAGGTTTGGTCATTTATTCTCGAGCATATTGGGATGTTCTCCTTCACAGGCCTGAATAAAGCACATGTAGGTGATACCGTATAAAAGTTTTACCGTATGCTTGTATATGCCATTTTATACCTGGTTAGCAATGTTTAGGGAAAAGTATACAGATGATTTTCATGTCGTTCTATGTAGAGTGACAACATGACTGGCAAGTGGCGCATGTACATGACAAAAGACGGGATGAAATCTATTGCCAGATTATCTTTAGCAAACTGTGAACATCTTGCAGATACAATTATCGATTCTTACCATAATGTGAGCTAGAAGAGAGATTCAAAAAGCATAATTTATGATTCTTTAGCAATGAAAATTTTGGTCCTGAGATATTGTAGGGGATCCTAGAGTCGCACTTGCTGTCTCATTTAATAATACTTTGTCGAATTTGTTGAGATGAAAACACTTTGTTAAGAGTAATCTGTATGAGTTACTTCAAGAGTACATTGACATCAGTACTATAAAGATTGGGCATCAATTCATGTGTCACAAAATTGTATGTTGTTTTTTAGTCACCACTATACATACATATAAACTTGTGTATTTCAATTTGTGGTGCAAAAAAGAAATTACATATCCATGGTTTCTATAAAACCACTCTGCCTATATACTGAAGGAAATACTATCTCCTCGAGGCTATCTTCAAGGTGGAGTCTCTGCATTTACTGTCAAGAAGGTTCACTGTTAAGTTGGAGCCACTGAGCCTGCTGTGGAATGTGGTTAAATTCAAAGCATCCCACCCATGTCAACTGGCACTAGAGGTACGAGGGAATGCAAAACATCGGTTATCAATGACTGATAGCCTGGTTCCGGCTTCATGCACAGCACCGCGACGACAGCCACCTACAACAGTATGCAGCATTTGGCTTAAAAGCAGAGAAGAAGGAACTCATTCATCACATTGTAATGAAATGGAAAAATGATTTATGGAAGTGCTTAAGACCTTTTTCCACCCAACATACCTGATACAGGTGCTTTAGATCCATGGTGTTTCGGATGACAGGATCAACAATGGTAGGAAGCTATGATCTATCTGTGAGCTGAGGCATAGCCTACACAAGCATTAAAAACTCAAGCATGAAATCAGATTTCCATATGGCGACATGTAACAAATGAATATATAATTAGCAAAGCATACCCATGTCACTATAGATTAACATTGTGCTGGTGCAAGTTTCTCAACAGGCTTCCTTTTGAGAAGTAATTCCAAAAACACCACCCTAAAAGCATAAACATCGCTTTTATCAGTCAATTTACCTGGAAAACAAAGTAGTATAGTGAAGAACATAAACATTAATTTCTTGATTTTAGCTTTACATGATACTACACTACTATCACAACCATCATCACTTGCATACCGTTTAAGAGATACTCTGGTGCAACATATCCCACAGTCCCAGAAAGCTTGAGATCGTGTTTGTTTTGTGCTCCATTAATAATGGCTAGACCAAAATTAGACAGCTTATTTTGAAAACAACACAGAAAAGGAAATTTTAATGAGTTTGATGGGGAAAATGAATAACTACAGAAAAATTGCGAGAGAGTTTGAATCTTGGATGTATGAATTTTGTCTCCTCTGACCTTGGCAGTGTAATTTGAATCTAGAAGAATATTAGATGGCTTCAGATCTCTATGGACCATTGCGGGGTTGCAGTGCTCGTGTAAATACTCCAATCCTCTGGCTATATCGAGGGCAATTTTCATTCTAACATGCCAAGTTAGCGCTGATCCACCTGAAGGACCCAACATATTGAGATCAAAGAGTCTGAATTCGCTTAATCTGCACTATGAATTCAATAGAATCAAGGAGAAGATTTTACCATGTAAATGAGCTTCCAAAGATCCACTCTGCGTCAGTTCATTCACAAGAAGTTTTGTGTCTCCATGAACACAATAGGATAACAACTAAATTATATTGGCTGCTGAATTTGACTCAATACATTCTACATTACTCATGCTAGGAAGATCAACTTTTCAAAATTCTTCCAAACTTACATTCCATTCTGGAATTATAAGCTACGTAATTCAACTACTTTATGATCAAATTAAATTAATTGCAGAGATCTGGAGCTCTCAACCAGACACCAAACTGATCCAAGTGAGCTTAAAGTTACACACACTCCCTACATTTTACAGGAAGAGCACTATTTCTTTTTTCAAGTTACAACCTACAATCTACAACTTTAGTGATTTGAGTGAAAGTATGACTCTTTTGTGGAAAAAAACTCCCCACATTGCACACTCTATGTATATGCAGAAATGAGAAAATTGCAAGATCTATAACTATGATGGCATCAGATCATTCACATGAGTATTTGAACACAAATCTAGTTCAGATTAAATTTAAAAAAAACACAAGGAAGAACTATACTAAATACAGATTGTAATTCCAATCTCCAAATTCAAATAAACAGAAAGAATCACACCAAAAAAGGTAAACATTTACTCACCGTGTGTTACTTTAGTAATCCCTAACTGGAAACACCCAAAAGAATCACGTCCTTATCATAATCCCTAACTGTGTTCATTGCAATTAAGAACAAAATTCCCAAAGATTGTGAGGGGAATTTCATTGCTAATACAGGGTTGGGGACACAGTGATATGATTGGTGAGATTTTTCCGATAAGGGCAGTGGTGTGAGGAAGGAACCGCCACCTCAATATTTTGCTTCAGAACAGAGATAAATCACAAGAGGTTCAGATGGGAAAACTGGGATCCAAAAATTTTGTAAATGACTTGACCCGTAGAATACACCAACCCGGCCCGTTTGTTCACTTTCTTCAATTGCAATTAGTCTTCTGGTCTGTCCTTAACCTTATGAATATGCCGTCTATTAAGAGAGCCACTCTAAAGAAATAAATTCTTGTGGTAAAACTTAGGTTTAGAATAAGACAAGGTGGCCAGAGTTAGAATCTGTAATAATAATTAAATAAACAAGTTTTTGGCCAAGTGACTTCCCCACACCTTGCCATGTAAGCTTGCCATGTTAGCTTGTCATTTTCATATTTATCTTCCTTTCTTAATTCATTTCATGTTCATTTTTTAATTCATATATCACTATTTTTTTCCAGTTAATCTACTTTCTCACATATATTTATTGGTCATACATGCATTAGACATAAGAAATAATAAGATCCTTTTAAGCAAACTTAACCCGGTAACTAAATTTAACCTATGAGTCATGTTTAATAACATATCTAATTATCTAATTATCTAATAATTTAAACTATTTATCCAAATAGTAATTTGACAAAAAAAACTAATTTACCCATATTATTATGTAATATTTAGTCTACTGTATAAGAATTATTTATTCGAACAATATGAATATGTACTCGCTCTGTCCCAACTTTATTTGCACTATTAATTTATTGACATTATTCACTATGAAAGTTTGATAACATATTTGAATAGATATGTAAATAATAATATTATCATATATGATATTGTTGAATCTGTTGTAATAATTAGTTTTCGAATATCAACTTTTTATTTGTTATTATTATACGTAGATAAACATATTAACAGTCAACCATGTTTCTTGATTAGCGTGATAATGATTGCAGTGCAAATAGAGTTGGGACGAAGGGAGTAGTATAATGTAAATATCTTATAAAATTATAATTTATTTTTCTTCGAGAGCATGTCCTTACATATTTTTTGTATTTTCTTTTAAAAGAGATATAATTTATAAGTTCAGTTAAATAATTATTTTTTCATTCATTATCTACTGACATTTCTTATTCTTACTACTATAATTTTACAACGTAAATATTTTTATACAATAATTAATAATTTTCTACGTAAAAAATACATGTGTCGATAAGGACCGAGTTGATTTTCTTTCATTCAATGCATTATAATATTAGTTAATGTTTTAATTTATTATAAATTCTGCACCATGTGTAATTTTTGTATACATATAACCATAGATTAATACTTATTTAAACTATAAATTATATTAAATTTTAAATTTTTGTTCAGAATGTGTGCATCGCCACGGGCTGTTATCTTGTAAAGGAATAAAGGATAAACACTGTGATTAAAATAGTCCTTTCAAGTTTTCTGAATTTTTATTTTTTTCAGCAAGGGTATAATGATAATTTTATTGAATTCTGGCCAATTTCAAGTTGCTAGGATTAGATTGACACTTTCATCGAAAACATATGGTTAGATTTGCACTTTCATAATTTACATAGTTAGATTGACACTTTTAACCAAATTATAGATTATTTTTAGCACTTAATTATTGATTTTAACTATGGTAAACAAAGGAAATATCATACATTCTAATCAATCAAGAAAGAGAAACAATATAAAAGGTTTAAGTGCTAACCATTGCTGCCCTGAATTTTCCATAAAAGTTATGATACCAGCAGTAGGGGTGTTCAAATGTGAATACATGTACTTTAGACTACCCACATGAGCGGGTAGTTAAAAAGGTGGCTGGTGATTCATCCCGGAAGAACCGGGTACCTGTAATGCAGTGCAGGTATCCAAATTGATCGGGTCGGATAACATCTGTTGACCCGTATAAAATTGATCTTTTTGAGATAATTATTATTTCGTTGTGTTATATAAATTTTTACTACTGCAAGGAAAATATCTTTCAAATGGTGGCAATGTAGTTTAACACTTGAATTCTCGTTACATTTTTTGTACAAATATTTGTCATGTTTTATCATTCAAATATTAAGTATGTATCACTAACAGTCACAAGTTCGTAATCATCATCATCATTCCCAAGTTTGGATGAATTTAACAAAATATGCTGAAATGATGGGAACAAGTCATTGTGTTAAATGTTTTTGATTTAGTGGAGATTTTATGATAGTTTCATATGAAAATTGTGATGGAAAACCAAATTGTGATGGACCTACTGCAAGAATTGGGTTGTGATCGTGGGCACAACTAAAAATTTGAGGTGGAAGGGGAAGATGACAAGATGTACTTGCCGTAAGGAAATGATCTATTGCGGACATGAATAACTAGAATACATAAGGAAATAGAGTACTACTAAGACTCTGGCTTAGTCAACAAGACTTATCCAGAATCAATCAAACCAATCAAATAAAATCAATCCTAATTTACTCTAACACCTCCTCCCCAAGCAAAGCGTCGGATGCTCCGCGATGAAAAGCTTGGACCTGATGAATTAGAATAGAGGACGTGAAAGTCCCTCGGTGAAGACATGGGCAACGCAAAGCTTATCAGAGGAGACCAACTCACGAACAAAATGATAATCGATGTTGATGTGCTTCGCCCTCTTGTGTGCAACCAGATTCTGAGCCAGAAAAATGGCACCTTGTTGTCACATAACAACACTGGAGAACTGGAAAGCGGGACACGAAGTCCGCGAAGCAAATGAGACAGCCAAACTAACTCCAAAGCAATGTTGGCAAGGGCCCGATACTCATATTCAGTCCTAGAGCGAGAGACGGTGGGTTACTTCTTTGCGCTCTAGGAGACCAAATTATTGCCAAGAAAGATTGCATAACCATAGGCGGAATGCCAGGTTTCCAAACAGCAAGCCTAATAAGTATCTGAATAATCTAGAACTCCGGAGTGCTGGCAGAGCAAAAAGTAAGTCCAAAATGTAGCGTGTCGCGAACATATCAAAGAATCTGAGTGACCGCAGCAAAGTGATCATCACGAGGATCTTGAAGAAACTGACTAACGGTGTTAACCAAAAAAGCCAAGTCTGGTCAAGTGATCGTCAAGAACTGGAGAGCACCAACAGGGATCGGTAAAGAGTCGGATTCTAAAAATGAGGACTGGTCGAGCTCTGTAACTGCGAACCGAGAATAAAAGGAGTAGTGACCGGAACAACATCAGACATGCCGGCACGAGTAAGAATATCCTGAGAATACTTAGCTTGTCCAAAAAGTAAGCCCGATGAAGTCGGTGAAACCTCTAGGCCAAGAAGGTAATGCAGAGCGCCAAGATCTATAATAGCGAACTCCGATGTGTCCTATCAATGAACTGGTGGAGGAGCATGGAATTGTTGCCAGTGAGGATGATTTCATCAACATGGAATAGGAGATAAAACAAAGATGTCCCTCTAGATAAAACAAATAAGAACGTGTCAGCTGAACTGCATTGAAAACTAAGCTGCAAAAGATAAGTACTGAACCTCTGAAACCAGGCCCGGGGAGCCTACTTAAGACCGTTAATGGCCTTTTTCAGACGGCAGAAATAATCCAGATGAAGTGGGTCCTTATAGCCAATAGGTTGCGCCATGTAGACTGGAGTATCAAGAACATCGTTCAGAAAATCATTCTTGACGTCCAGTTAATGAAGGGGCCAGGAGCGCATCGTAGCAATGGCTAGGAAAGTGTGTACAATGGAAACTTTGACCACATGACTGAAAGTGTGATCAAAGTTAAAACCCAGAATCTACGAGAACCCCTGAGCAACAAGTCGGGCCTTGTGATGATCAATTGTGCCATCCAGGCGATACTTCAGCCGATAGACCCATTGGAGCCAACAACTCCCAAGTGTGCTGTCCTCTAAGGGCAATGATCTCTTCATCATAGCACCTATCCAAGAAGGATCCTTAAGAGCCAAATGGTAATTAGAAGGCTCAGACTGAGTAAGAAGAGAAGCAAGAAGACCATGGGCAATAATATCTGAGTAATCCCATCACTGAATAGCACCAGTGGCCGTCCGAGTAACCATCCTCTAGGGATTTGGCCAAGACCAAGAAGGTGGAGGCATCGGACCAGCGGAAGAGGCTGGAGATAGAGTGGTGGCAGTGGTAGGAGAAGGCACGGTCGGGGATGGTGAGCTGGACAGCTGGGACTGAGGAGGAAGCCGTCGTGCAGGTGTGAACTCATCAGAATTGGATAAGTAAATCGGTCCGGGCACAGAAACCGATTCATCAACTGGAGACAATAAGGAGCCAGAATCACCATCGTCATCCAAAAAAGCAGAAACATCCAAAGTTGAGAGAGAGGACACCGAAGCGGAGGAGGCGAAGGGAAAACAACTCTCGTCAAACTGCGCATGGCGGGTGACATATATTTTTCCATTGGTAGTGTTAAGATAACGGAAACCCTTATAATGGCAGTTATATCTGATGAAAACATGAGGAATGCTCCGAGAAGATAGCTTGTGATCTGCCATAGGGAGAACAAAAGAAAATACTTAACAACCGAAAGGATGAAAGTTTGAGTAAATATGATCTCGTTGATAGAGCAGACCATAGGGAGAGGCACCCTGTAAAATTGGAGTAGGTAACTGATTAATGGTATAAACCGCAGTGGAAAAAGTGTCAACCTATCTAGAAAGTAGAAGATGCAAATGGAATAGCATTGTAAGCCCCATTTCCGTAACATGACGATGTTTTCGCTCTTCTCATCCATTTTGCTGCGAAGTATACGGATATGACACTTGATGGTGAATTCCTTTTGAGGCAAAATGAGACTGCAGGTGCGTGTTCAAAAACTTAGTGCCTCCATCCCTATGAAAAACCTTAATGGTGGAAGAAAATTGATTTTGAACCAAAGCCTCAAATTGTAAGTATGTTCCAAAAAAACTCGGATTTGAGATGAAGCGGGAAAAACCAAGTAAAATGAGAGTGATCATCTACAAATAAGGTATAATAAGAAAAACCAGTCTTAGATAAAACTGGGGAAGGACCCCACTAATCACTTTGTACTAAATCTAGAACGCGTGCAACACGCTTAGTGTTTTCAACAAAAGATAACCACTGCCCCTTTGCCATAACACAAGGCGTACAAGTATGCGGTTTAGGTAATAAAGAGGAAACAGAAAGAAAACTAGACTTCTGCAACCCGAAAATAAGTGCAATGGGCTTGTGTCCTAGGCGAGCATGCCAAAGCTCAAAGGATGCCCATCCTTTATTTTGCTGCAAAAAGGAAACCAGTGCTGCATAACCTTTTTCTAACACGTACAGACCTCCATCACTGTGGCCCTTGCCCACGACTGTCATTGATACTTTGTTTTGAATAACAAAGTTTCGATCATCAAAGGTAACATACACATTCACATCTCTGGTCATTTTATCAATAGACAATAAATTCTTAGTGGTCTTAGGAACAGCCAAAACATTATACAGTTTCAAATGCTCATAAATATAGGAATCACCAACATGCGAAATCTGAATAGAAGCACCATTACCAACAGAAACCTAAGAATTACCAGAATAGGGAGAAACATTGTCCAGGCCTGGGGCTGAAGACGCCATGTCACTAGTTGCGCCAGAATCAAGATACCAGTCTGAAGTGCTCGTAGAGGGCTTCAGCTGCATGGACACCTGGAAGTTTTCTGCCAGGTGGGTTGAGTCTGTACGATGAGTCTAAGCTAACATCTCATAGCAAGTAGCAGCAAAATGACCGGGCCGACCACACCCGATGCAGTGCTACTGACCATGACCAGTATCTGAGCCTGAGGTAGCCGGCTGAGCATAACCAATGGACCGGCCACCACGGCATCCATTGAAGCGAATGCCCCTGGAGTCGTGTGGACCGAACGTGCTGCCGCCCCTCACCAGTGCGTGATCCCACGCTCAGCCAGCTGAGGGGTTTTCTCCCACTGTGAAAGCAACACGATCGGATGCCGGTGTTGAATTCCCGTGTAAATATTTTAAGAATGCCTCATGATTCTTGGCACAAGATAATACATCGGCATATAAAGGTGCAGGGGAAGAATTAATCAACGGGGCAGGAAAAATCTTTGAACTCAGACCTAAGAGCAGTTAAAAACCAAATTATCTGATCATCGTTAGAAACGGGAGAACTCATAAGAGATAACTGCTCAAAAATATCTTTAAATTTTAAATGGAGTTCATGAACAGTAACGCTCTTACGTATACTGTGGCCATCTACAAGAAGGCGCAGGATAGTGGACGTGCTCCTGTTCTGAAAAGTGGCACAAAAGCTATCCCAGATGTCCTTGGCAGTCAGACATGAAGCCGGGAGATCGCAAAGGGCCTCAGGAGAGAGAGAGGAGAACAGCAAACTGCAGACCATCTGGTCTTCATCAATCCAGAGGTTATAGACTTCCTTGGCCAATTTGTAAGCCACCTCAGCCGCCGCATGGTCAGTCGTGGTGCCAACGGGAGGAGAGCAGAGGGCGGCGGCAAAAGAGGAAGACTGTGAGCCGGCCAGCGGCAAAGTGGGGAGAGGTGGGCATGGAGTCGACCCATCGAGATAACCTTAAATCTTTTTGAGGTCTGAGGATGTATTCAATCTTACGTTTCCAGAGAAGAAAGTTAGACTTATTGAGCTTGATTTGCATCATTTGGGAAGGGTATTGAACGATAATTTTTCACTGGCCATGATGAGAGTGGCGTTGGAAAAAAATTTCAAGGAAGAAGGGGAGGAGAGGTTTGGCCGCTGGAGGGAGAAGAATGATGGTGGCCAAAAAAATAATCTAAGTTTTGGAAGGTGAATCAGAACACTGCTCTCATACCATGACAAGATGTATTTGCTGTAAGGAAATGATCTATTGCTGACAAGAATAAATAAAATACAAAAGGAAATAGAGTACTACTAAAACTCTAGCTTAGTCAATAAGACTTATCCAGAATTAATAAAATCAATCAAATAAAATCAATCCTGATTTACTCTAACAGAAGAACCGGAACTCAGAAGAAACAGTTGAGAATCCGGAGTCAAAACGAAATGATTGAAAATTTAGCACTTGAATATTATGTTAATTTACATTATTTAATAATAAATACTACATAGGTATGGATAACTGAGAGTAGATATCTAGAAAAATATTAATTAATATTTTAATTAATTTGACGTATTTAAATTTTATCGGGTATCTCAGATACCCAAAAATAGTATTTTTGTGGCCCTGACTCGGACCTGTTAAAATGTAAAACTTCTAGATTGGGTACCTACTATTTAAAATATAAATATACCCAATTATTTTTAACCGGATCAGAATATAGACGCGTCGTGTTTACGGGACGAGTATTTTTTTAAACATCCGAACCAGCAGATTGAAGCAAATTCCCTGAAGCTTGGAAACTTTGAATAACTTTGTCCACCATCTCGTAATCTATAATTCAATTTATGAATAGAAATCAATTAATATTAATTTGGTTTCAAATGAAATTATGCTCCTTCAATATCAGATGAATCTGCAAATTTTTCAATCAACTTTCTTAAAGCACGATAGATTTTCTGTCACATATATTTTTAACATTATTAATGTTTTATGAGTTATTAGTATCTATGATTTAAGTTTTCGATTTAACCATTTGGGTAAGTGCAAGAAAGCATTTTTCTCTCTCTCTTCATCCTTTCTTCTCTTCTGAAAACATCTCACTTGCCGGAAATGGCTCTCTACCTTGCCAGAAATGGCTATCTTCTCCTCTGACCCCATGGCATATCCACCTCTCCCAGGGAGTACAAAATCTTTCCTAGTTGCACTTCAATCCAAATCACCTCCTTTGAACACAACTCTCCCCAATAACCCAGAAATAATACCCAAATCTGAACACCTAGGAGAACCAGCCTCATTCTATTCCGACAAAGAAATTGCCAAACTCTGCAATCACTACTCAAATGCTCTAGTCGGAAAGTTCACCAAAGGTCGACTAACAATGGAACATCTAGAGGTTGTTTTCAAAACGGCTGGTTTCTCTGGGAATTACCAACTAGGATCCCTCGATTACAATCACATTTTAATCAGGTTTGATCAGATAAACGACTATCACAGATGTTGGATTAAGGGTTGATGGACTTTCAACGGAATCCAAATGAAGGTGCTGAAATGGACACCAGATTTCTCCACTCACAGAGAATCATCAGTTGTTCCCATCTAGGTAGCAATCAGGAAGTTCCTCTTTATTATTACAATAATTCTTCTTTTAAGGCTATTGGAAATAATATAGGGAGTTTCATTAAGTAATATTTGGCAACTGAGATGTTAAAAAGGCCTTATGCGGTTAAACTCTATGTAGAAATAGACCTGCAGAAACCACTCAAACCTTACATTAGACTAGGATCTCACTCGAATAATAAGAAATACCCCCATTAAATATGAGGACGTTCCCTTGTATTGTAATCACTGTGCTAAACTAGGTCACTCTCAGACTCAGTGCAGAGCTACGTCCCAAAACCAAAACATGTCACAATGACAAGCTACTGGTAACAAGTTTAAGAAGGCACCAAATAAGTTAATAATAAACTAGACCTCTACCAATCCCTAAGACAATGGTCAAAATCCAACATTAGTTAGCCACAACCAATCCCATTTAAATCAATCCTGTTACACATCCCAACCTGCAACACCAGAAGCTGAAAATAACACAAATCTACATTCCCCAATTCAATCCCCAAGCCCAGCCACCAATCAGCCTGAATGTCCTGAATCACCACTAACCAAATTAATTAATGCAACATTTTTTATTGTTCCAACCCTCTCTTACAAAGCCTATGCTAAGGATGACATACATATTGGTTCACATTAATTGATTATCTCACCTCCCTCATCTGCTAACCCTGCACTTTCTCAAAAGGGAAAGATGAAAAATAGATTTTCTATTTTGCAGGACATGGAACAAATTTCTCAAGCATCAGAACATAGAAAGCATGAACTACATACAGATCAGGAGGTGGACAAAGTCATCTCCCTCTTGTCAAGCTCAGATGATAATCAACTTCATGTATCACCTACCTTTACCTTAACACAGAAAACAGGTAATCAAGGTAAGACTAAACACAAGAAGAATAACTATTTTAGTCACTTTAATAAGATGATGTTAACATCATCCACTAAAAGCCACAAATTATGTGAACAATGATGCACAACTGTAAGTTGAATTTTTTAGTTTGGAATCTAAGAGGTATTGAATCATCAATGCTCAGATAAAATAATCTAATCAAACTGAAAAAATACAGCTTCTATGTATTATTGAACCTATGCATGACAATAACCAATATCAGTCTTATATGGTAAAGCTGAAGTTTTCTCAATGTCTACCTTTACAAAATGGAAAAATATGGATTATGTGAGATTAATTTTTAGTGATATCTCCTATTTCCCATAACAACTAGTTTTTGTATGTTAAAATTCTTAGCCCAAACTCAAATACTGCAATGGATGCAGTATTTGTTTATGGACTTAGAACCAGAGCAAGCAGGAAACTGTTATGGCATGATCTTAGTCTTTTACCTACTTCCGAGACTATTTTCATTGGAGATTTTAATACAATCACCTCTATCTCAGAATATAGAGGTTCCAGCTCACCCAAATTAGGTAGTATAAATGATTTTAATGATTGGTTTAACTCTAAAGGCCTCCAGGAAATTATTACAGTAGGTAATCTATTTACTTGGAAAAACTCAAGACTAAGAAATCCTACCACTAAGAGATTAGATAGAGGTTTCTGCACTCTGAAATGGATGCAAAATTCCCATCATCCTTTATCCAAATCCTTGACAGGCAGTCATTTGACCATTGCCCACTGTACCTACAGATCTCAACCCTAACCCCCTCTTTCCCCAAGCCTTTTAGGTTCATAAACACTTGGTTTAGCATACCATAGTTTATAAACATAATTAGGAATAACTGGTCTATCCCACTTCCTCAATCAGGAATGTTGGGACTGTACCTTAAACTAGTGAGACTTAAAAGAGTAATTAAAGCATGGAATGAAAGCTCATTTGGGAATATTGACTCTAATGTGTCCTCAGCTGAAGAAAATCTCAGATTACAAGAGATTAAATATGACTCTACTCATTCTCAGAAAGATTAAATTTAATTAAATGAGAAAAGGGCCTTGCTGATTAGATCACTTAAAGAAAAAGAAAAATACTGGAAGCAAAAATCCAAAACTAATTGGATTAAGCTTGGAGATGATAATACATAGTTTTTCCATAAAACTGTAGCAAAAAAGAATAGTAGGTTACATATCTCCAAAATAAAAAACAGAATGGGTTAATGGCTTAACAACCAGCTGGACATTCAAGATAAGGTTGTTGCTTACTATCAACCAGCCAGCTCCTGCCACCTACTACCCACACTTCCTTAGTAAAATTCCTAGTATTATCTCTGACCAAGATAACTTATAGCTCTCAATGCCATTTTTAGAAGAAGAACTTAGATCAGTAGTCATGGGCCTCAACAAAAGTAGTAGCCCCGGACCTGATGGCTACTCTAGTAAGTTCTATCTCAAATGCTGTGATTTCATCAAAGGAGATTTAATATCTGCTGTTAATGACTTCCTTTTAGGTACTGACATGCCTAGAGGTATTACAAGTACTTGGACTGCTTTAATTATTAAAAAATCAACTCCGGCATCATTTGATGACTATAGACCAATTAGTCTTTCAAATGTATCCAAAAAAATATGTTCTAAGGTACTCATGGAAAGGCTTAAACCTTTCATGGATTCTTTGATATCACCTAATCAAACTGCTTTCATGAAAAATAGAGATATATCTGATAATATCCTGTATCTTCATGAAATGGTAAGATTTCTTGATAAAAAACACAGAACACCCAATTGTATTCTCAAATTAAACCTTAGATTGGCCTTTGATAGGATTAGTTGGTCCTTTTTTAAAAACATTCTCTTTAAATTTGGTTTCCATGGAAATTTTGTGAATGCAATTATGAAAAATCTGTCTCAGGCCCATTTTTCAGTTCTTATGAATGGTAATCCAGTTGGTTTTTTCAAAGCTATCCGATGTATCAAACAAGGTGATCCCCTCTCTTCTTTTTTATTCAACTTATTCTCTGAAGCTTTTTCTAGAAGTCTATCTTTTGTTTTCAGTAATAACAAACTGAAATACTACTAGCTTCCCCAAAGCATGACACCAGTTTCACATTTGAGCTATGCAGATGATACTATAATATTTATGCAGGCATCAAAGACTAATCTAATCAGGATCAAGGCCTTTTTAGAAAATTTTGAACTCACCTTAGGTCAAAAAATTAATTATGATAAATCAGACTTTTACCTAAGCAAAAATGCTACAATGGGCCAAAGAAATCAGATCAGGCCTATTTTATGCATAAAAAAGTAATTTTTCCTTTTAAATACCTAGGTTGTCCAATTTTTACAGGAAGAACTCTAAACCTCTATTTCCAGCCTTTGCTTGAACTCATAGATAAAAATTGAGTAATTGGAAAAATCAATGGCTGAGTAGAGGAGGGAAAATGACTCTTATTCAAACATGCCTATACACTTTACCACAACACATATGGTATGTACTTAAGCCTCCTAAACAGATAATTAACACCCTGGAAAAGAGAATGACCAGATTCTTTTTAGGTGAGAGAGAAGGAAAGCAGAATAAAGTTTAGAGAAAATGGTCTGATCTATACCCACCTAGATTTCATAATGGATTAGTATTTAGGTCAATACAAGCAATAGTTGATTCATGCTCCTTAAAACTGTGGTGGAAATGCCAACATGGTATAACCATGTGGTCTAAACTCATATGGGCACCGCCAGTGTCATACAAAAAATCTCAAATCAGGAAGAGAATCTATTCCATTAACCATTTTGCAGAAAACAACTCTGCAGTTATTCATGGCCAGGGTCTCCGTAATTTTTGGACTTCAAATTGGCGCCCAGATGGTCCTATAATGAACTATGTATCTCCTGACACATCCTCTATTCTCACCTCATGTACAATTGCTCAGTTCATTGATAATAGGAATACTTTTCTGCCTCAGATCAGCTCCTATTTGAACCATGATACTATGGAATTTTTGCAGGGTGCAGAAATCAATGAAGATAGAAAGGACATACTTATATGGAAACCTGAAGAGAATGGATCCTTCACATTTAGGTCAGCATACAAAAGTCTCACTCAAGTACCAGGTAATTTCCCAGCCATCAAAAAGATCTGGAACTTTAGATTGCAGAAAAAAAATCATCTTCACTTGGAAGATGCTCAACTCTTTTCTGCCTTTTGATGATGTCCTAATTAAATGTGGTTTTAGTCTTGCCTCTAAATTCCCTTCTTGCAATCAATGAGATTCTTTGGACCATTTTAAAAAAAATCTTGTGTGATTGCTAAAGCTGTATGGAATGATACTGCAGACCTTATTACTCATACTAACTAGGATTTTAGAAATCTCACAGAAAGATTTTTTGCTTATTGGAATAATAATTGTCTACCAAAAATCAATGAGTTGATTTCCAACATTCTCCCATCACTGGTTTGGTGGTGCTTGTGGAAAGATAGAAATACTTTTCTTTTTTATAGGATGAATTTTTCCATTCCTCAAATAACCAAGGATGTTAGAAAAAATGTGTTCCTCTCCCTCTTGGCCAAGCCAATTTTCTCTAATGATCCTCCTGACCTTAGATTATCAATTGCAGGTTCAATACCACCTTTTAGACCTCCCCCAAAACCCTCTCTCACCATTGTGCATTGGGAAAAACCTGAAGTAAATAGCATTAAGTTCAATGTGGATGTAACCTGGACCTCTGCAAAATCAACCCTTGGTCTGATAGCTAGAGATAATGAAGGCAACCCCATAATAATTAAGACATCTAATATCACTGCAACCTCTCCCCTTGAATCTGAAATGAAAGCCATTCTTTTTGCATGTCTTTCTTTTCCAACATCTACTTGCAAAATCACCATTGAATCTGATTCTCTCTTAGCTGTTGATATGATTAACACCTCCATAAAGGCAAGATGGTCTCTTTACACCCTTGCTTTCCAAATTCATACTCTGCTAAAATGAGCTGAACTAATCCATGTTTTTAGAGAATGTAATACACCTGTGGATGAGATTACTATGTTAGCATCTTCTTTGCATTCAGAGAAGGAATGGAGTCTTTCTGACCTCCCTGCTAACATTAGAGGAATTATTAACCTAGATAGGATTCAAACTTCATATATTTGAGTACATAGACATGCCTATGATGATGATTAATACTACTAATGTATTTCTCCTGCCTGCACACTCAGGTTGGCAAAACAAAAGGCTCAGGTTGCACACTCAGGTTGGCAATACAAAAAAATGGAGGAAGACCACTTGCAGGTATACACACTCAGGTTGGCAAAACTAAAAGCCCAGGTTGCACACTAAGGCTGCACACCCAAGTTGGCTAAACAAAAACTACAGGAAGACCACTTGCAGGTCTGCACACTTAGGTCTGCACACTCAAATTACAGTTTCAAATGAAGACCATGCAGCAGATGATCAAAGCTGCTTCAGCAAGCCTCCAAGCTTCACTCTTTCACATGCTTTTATCCTGAACTCCATCTCTCCTAAGTAATTTGTAGATGCTCGGCCAAAGATAGTAATTAGCATGTGGGGTGGAGGTTACAATCTTTGGAAACGCATCTGCAGTTCCTATTTGTACAATATAGTTCATAGCTTCTCAAACTCTAGATTTAGGTTTCCATTTATCCTTTTTGGAGGCAATTCTGTTGCATCAGCCACCTCTGTTGGCTTCAAACTGATTGTTACTGTTTTTTCTTTAAAGGATTCGGGACCTTAATAATATCCCCCACCTCCGGGTGTTTTAACTTTAAAAAAAAGGTTTTTCGATTTCATTTCATTCTTCGAGAAAATTAATAAAATAGCAAATGGCATCGGTAGCCACTTAACTATCACAATCATCCCTCTTTGGCCCTCTAATTTTGTTTCCAACACTATTGGCCCCTCAACTTGCATAATTGCTGAGTCATGGTCATTTTTTAAACACTTTTAGCCCCTTAACTATCTCAAAAATCAGCTCATTTGCTCATTAAGGGGCCAAAAGTGTTCATAAAAAAAAAGACCATAGATGGACGATCGTAGTAGTTAAGAGGACACCAAAATAATTTGCTCGTAATAAAAATGTGTGCAGTTTCACCGTAAATAGAGGGAGTATATACAATTTTCAATGTGTAAGAGACAACTCCCACTTGAATGAAACAAACTGATCCACATGAGAATGAAATTTGAGGCAAATGGTTTCTTGTTCAGGTTGCGTAATAGCCCCCATCACCCTAAACAAACAAAAAAATATTAAAGGATATTATATTTATTAAAATTTCATGATTTTAAACATCAACACAATTTATGAGGCAATGGCGTCAATTACAAAAATAAAACAATAATTACTAACACGATTTTTAAGACTTCTTCCAATTTCGACTGGTATTCCTACTTTTCATAATAATCTTTTATAGTGACAACACGTAATTTCAATTACACATAATGGCAGTGTATAAAGTTTTAATATTTTGAAAGAAATACGCTATTCGTTACTGAAATTTGATTTTACCTAATTAATTCAATTGTGTTTACCGTGTTTTAACATAGCCTAATTAACCAAGTTCGTAAAGTAAAAACTTAAAGACACACGAATTGGTTACACAGTTCGGTAAATGTCACCTACATCTGCGGGACCTAACCCAGTTATGAATGTATCCACTAATTAGAAAGATAGTACAAACTAAACCATACAAAATACTTATCTTTTCTAATTAAATGCGTGAATTCTACTAGCTCTCCTTGTTTCCGATCCACCTTGATCAGACTCCCTCTAACCTCAAAACTTGTCGACGCTAGATTTCCTCCTCCCGAGGAATTAAGGCTTACGTTTTGAACTTTATGATCCAAAGAGTTTTATCATGTTGGAACATACTTGCACAGCTCTGCGCTACTCCTAAATAGGAAAACCTGAGTTCAAATTTTCTCGCTGTTAATACATAAGTAGCTTAGCCATAATGTCCACAATATATAGCACACTCACACGTCATCAATTAGTTGTGCGACTGGAATTCTATCTTTACAAAATATTCTGATAACAATCAAATCCCTTAGAGATTGAATTGCCACATCTAATCCCTTGGAGATATGAATTAGAATATCCCGTCCATATCCTTACCATAGCCGAAACCCAAATCAATTCAACTCTACAAATCTTAATCCAATCCCACAAATATAGAAATTGATATATTCTTCAAATCAAATATAACTTGGACAAAATATATAGCCTCTCGGATTCTTTCTTCAACATTCCTTATATCACTAAACTTTCTTTGATATTGCAACATAATAATACCATATTTGCATAATTATCCCAAATTGCCAATTAACCAAATCTGGACTTTATAATTTCTCCATTTGGCATTTTGTATACCCATCAATCTTTTGGACTTTCATCGAAATAACTATGCAAATAAGAATATCAAATTAACACCAGTATGTATGTAGGAACATGAGTTGAAAAAAATTTAGCTCCCCCTGAATATCGCAACTCCAATTATCAAGACCTCAACATCCATCTTGGAACATCAAATTCACAATCAGTACTTAGCTACCCATAAAAAACATGTTGGAACACATGACCAATATAAACACATAAGTACTGAAATCCGAGAATAATAAACCACATATTAATCATCAAAAATCCAACAAGCTCCTAGCTTCCAGTTGGATCCAAAACATAATATCCAGAAATCCCAAAAATACCAAAAATACCAAAAATACCAATCCATCAAAATTCAAAAGTACTCCCCATCGGAGTCATAAAATATGCCAAACATAAAAATTCAAAATATCCAAGAAAACACACAATTCATGCATCAATTTCATCAGCAGATTCCCCTTGGTCATCTTCATTTGCATCCTATCTGGTTAATTCTGCTTCACAAGTAGCAATATGAACCTATAGTGTTGTGATCTCCCTTCAGCTTCAGCTTCCGTGCCTCTTTAGCTTTTCTTGCTGCTACCTTGGAAGAATTTCCAGTCAGAGAGGAAGTCCAGGAGAGATCATTGATCTTCATTGTAGAGAAAGTCCTGGAATTTTCCTTGACCACCTAGGGTATGATAGTCTCATCATTATCTTTGATCTTTACTTTCCCAACTTTGGAAAGTGCAGTGATTACACAAGGATGTGGGAGGGAGTTCTTCTTCCTAGATGACACAGCCTGAAACACCATGTTCTCCTGAATAATTCTACCAAGGTTCATTGGAATCTTCATGACAATGCAGTATAGCAACTTGGACAACTCCCTGGTAAAGGTTGAGGTGTTGGTGGATGGAATTCAGCAGTTTATGGCTATCTGAGACAAACAGATTTACTTGTTGGTCAGATTTGACATGGCAACATTCCCCTGGGGTGGCCACTCTGACACAAAACCACCTGAGACGCATTTATAATCTGGTCATTGGTCAGCTCCAAATCCTTTGCATATGGCCCAGTAAACTCAGGGGTGGGAAGCCCAAAAATCTCATTTATCTACTCAACAAAGAACTTGATCATTTTTCCTCGGATATAAGCCCATCCATACCCCTCAGACTCAGTATCCAAATTTTCTGCCCTGACATTGGCATAAAATTCTAACACCATCTCTTTATTGTATTCCTTGTAGGCTGTTGCAGCTGTGACAAAACCCAACTCCTCCAAGAAGTCTTTAAATCCACATCTGCTGTAAGTCTCCAACTCCAGAGTCCTTTTTGTAATAATGGTTATCTCATTAATGAGATCCCAGCTATCCTGACAATCTTCATTGAAAAAATCTATATTCAAAGCATTCTTTGCAAATGGTGCTCTCCTAGAACTCTGACAGATTTCCTTCTTTACTTTCCTCTTCTTTTTCTCAAACCAAGTGGATTATGCTTCAGCCTCTGCCACCTTTCTCTTAGACCTCCTTGTCCTTGTATGCACAAATTCCTCTAGGACTTCATCACTGGTACATGTCAGATCTTTAACGGGTGTTTCCTGTGTGGGAACACTAGTTCTTTCTTGTTCAACTTCTTGCTGGCCTGATGTTGGAACATCATCAAGGCCAGGTTCTTCAACCTCCACCTCATGTTGATTTGATGTTGGAACATCATCAACAACCAACTCCTTTTCTTCCTCCCCTGTCTCCATCTCACGAGTTAGAATACGCACATTCTCAGTCATCTCAACATAATTATCTTTTGGATCCAGTGGGATGTGTTCTCCTCCAATAACCTTATCAATCTCCATGTCACTATCATCTCCCCCTGTATCCTCACCGGGTGTTGGAACATTACCAACATCTCTGGTTTCCAACTCTTCATCATTTGAAATCACTATCAAGTCTGGGACATCATTCCTCTCTTTCACCTCTCTTTGTCCTTTTATCAACAAGGCTCACAATCTCCTGTAAATTAGTAGACCTCACAGTAGGTTCACCTTGTACAGAGCTCTCATCGACATCTCTAATTATTACTTTGACCTTAATGGTTTTAGCCACTACTGTGTATATGCACACTACTTCCTTTCCATCATGTTTCGTGCACCCAAACTCTGTTAATCTAGGGTTCAAATCCTACATAAGCCTAATATCCCAATTCTGCCCCTTAGCAATTTGTTCAGTTTGACCCCAAACACTTCCCCAGACAGTGATTTTTACCCCCTTTGAATCTATGATTTTACCAGTATCTCTAAGCCATGCAATACATTCCCGGATAGAATAAAAATAATCTCCATCAATACTGAAGGATTTACCTTCATGATTCTTCTGACGAATGTAGGTCGAGGTATACACAAGTGGCGGTGGCATTTTCCCAGTTCTATGGTAGAGGTCCAGTTCTTCTGAGTCTATGATAATCATAGCTCTGTGGGATTTTGGCTTTGATTTTTCTGAGGATTAAGAAAGTGAAATTTTGTTCTAGAGTTATAAACCTCTTGAACTTCTTTGCAGATTGAAATCCATAATATCTCGAGCACACTCCCAAAAAAATAATACAACAGAAAAGTAGGAGAAGAGGTTACGGGAAGAAGGAACAGTGGGAGATGAAAAGTTAAAATTTGAAAATATTTAATTTCCCCTTCTCAATAACCGCGTCAACTTTTATCTTTCCAAGACCATAATTACTTCCTTTCAACTTCCAACCGTCAAATCACACCAGCCTCTTTCTCTCTCTCCTTTGATTTATTCGTCTTCCATATTTCATCATGCAAATACCACTTCCAAAATTTTCCTTTTCTCTTTTCAATTTTTTTGTTTTTTTCATTTTTTCTATACATAAAAATAAGAAGCAATGTTTTTACAGCTAATAAACAGTGCTCGACAAAAATACCTCAAATATGATACACACCTAAGTGTTGTCTAAAGAGCGCAAATATAGGTGAATTCAGTGGCTTTGTGAAAAATATTTGCAAATTGCTCGGATGTTGGAACATAGGCCACTATGACTTATTTTCTTTCCACAAGATCTCAAATAAAGTGGTACCTTATATCAATGTGCTTCGTTCGAAAATGTTGGAGTGGATTATTTTATATGTCTATAGCACTTTTGTTGTCACATAAGATTTTCATAGGCCCTTGATGAATTCCATAATCTTTCAGCATTTGTTTCAGCAATAATAATTGCAAGCACCAAGATATTCAGCTTCAGTAGATGATAAAGAGATAGAATTTTTCTTCTTGTTGTACCAAGATACCAAATTTGTGCCAATAAAGAAACAATCACCAGCAATACTTTTTCGATCATCTGCATTACCAGCCCAATCAGAGTCACTATAGCCAAATAATTCTTAATCTTGTTTTAGAATACCAGATACTATATTCAGAAGTCCCACAAACATAACGAATAGTCCTCTTTACTGCAGTCAAGTGAGTTTACTTCAGATTAGCTTAAAATATTGCGCATACCCCAACACTGAAACATATATCTGGTCGAATGGCTGTAAGATATAGACGACTGTTAATCATACTCCTGTACAATTTATGATCAACTGAAACACCTTTTTCATCATCTACAAATTTATCTGTAACCGCCATTAGAGTTCTAAATGGTCGAGAATTGCTCAAACCAATTTACCATAGCCCTCATTGTTTGTCATCCGAATCATCAACAATCACATTGATTGACTCTATTAGAGTTTTAGTTTGGAGATTAAACACTCTATATGCTTGATTGTTCACTGAATAACCCTGAAAAACTCCCTCATCACTGCGAGTGTCAAACTTTCCCAACTGTTCTCTATTTCTGGGGATGTAACACTTGCTTCGAAACACATGAAAATACGCAACATTTGGCTTCTTGCCCTTCCAGATTTCATACAAGGTCTTGCTTGCGAATGGACGAAGATACACTCTGTTTATAGTATAATAGGCTATGTTGATTGCTTTTGCCCACCATTTCTTATGTATTCTTTTTTCTACCAACATAACTCGATCCATCTCCTGTAGAGTCCTATTTTTCCTTTCAACGGTCCCATTTTGCTGAGGAGTAATGGGTGCAGAAAATTCATGATGAATGCCAAGTTCATCACATAAATCACTAAATTGAGAGTTTTCATATTCCCTGCCATAATCACTCTGAATTCGCACTATCTTCCCAATAGGGCTTCCCTTTTCTGTTTGAAACTTGACCACCAGACTTCTAAAGACATCTATTTTATCTGATTTTTCTTTGAGAAAAAGCCACCCAAGTGTATCTGGAATAGTCATCAAAACATACACAAATATATTTTTTCCTAGTCATACTTGGAGTATTAACTGGACCCATTAAATCCATGTGAAGTAATTCAAAATTTCTTGAAGTGGTAATATGCTGAATAGATGAATAAGGAGATTGAATCTGTTTACCTTGTTGGCATGGTCCACACACAATTTCCTTTTTGTTCGTAATGGTAGGCATACCTCTATCAGCTTTAGCATTTGCAATCTTTACCAATGTCTTGTAGGTTATATGACCTAGTTTACTTTGCCACAAGGTTCTTTCATCCTCTCTAGAGCTTAGACACCTCACTTCTTGTTCCAGCAGATAATAGTTGTCTGACGAGAGAGCTCCGGACAATACTTTGTTTTCTCCATGCTTCACAATACAATTTTCCTTTTGGAACTCGACTGTCATATAATCATCACACAGCTGACTAATGCACTATAGATTGGCCTTCAAGTCTTCTACCAGCAGGACACTTGTAAAGCTAGGAAATTCCTTTATTTGTAGTTCTCCTTTACCAATAACACGACTCTTCTTTCCGTCACCAAAATTAAGAAGCCACCATCATATGGTTTGATGGTGTTCGGGTATTTTTTAAGTTTCAGTCATATGCCTAGAGAAACCACTATCGAAGTACCAATAATCTCTAGGATGTGCAATAAGAGACGTGTGAGCAACAAGACATACAATACTTTGTTTAGGAATCCATACCTTTCTAATCAATTTAGCTCTTTGGATATCGTTTATATTGGAACATGCTGGAAATTATTGCTCATTCATAATATCTCTGAGTAGCTGGAGGCATTGTTCCTCTTCATGGCCTTGATAAGAACAGTAACGGTATAAAATAGGCTTGCAGCGTAGTGTCTTCATGATCCTTTTCTTCATGGCCTGTGCCTCTGCTTTAAGATCAATCAGACCTTTCTCAGCTTTGTTATACCCAATTCCTCGTCTATCTCCAGCATTTTTTCCCATTGCTAACATATCATCAAGCTTTGCCTTTCCAGTGTTCAATTTTGTGATTGTAGCTTCAGCCATCTTAGCTCTGACATATGCTGATTTAAGATTCTGTTTCAGCAGTTCAATCTCATCCTTAATTTCTCAATCATATATAATAATTCTATCTTTTTTTTACACAAGTTGATGTTTTTTTAGCTTTGAGAACTTTGTTTGACTCAACTTTGAGCCACATTGCATACATATTCTCATACTCCTGATCGATATCATTATCATTCACTTCTTGACCATTATCTCCTGAAGAATTTCCACTCAGCATTTATGTGTTGGAACATCACGCCTTCTCAGTCTTCTCGGTGTTGGAACATACACTGTTGGATTCAATAATATTTGCTCCAAATGCCAAATAGTTGCTAGTGAGTTCTTCTTCTTCATCCCCTTCCTCATCTTCACTCCATGAAGTAACATACGATCTCACTTGCCTCTTTCGAGTGTTAGCACATTCAGCATGGATGTGACAAAAACCTTTACATTCTCTGCATTGAATCCTTCCTTGCTGCTTTCATTCAATATTCTGATTCTTAGAAACTGCTGATTGTTTTGTTTCATTCGAGGTCCTCAAGAGTTACCAAACTCTTGTGAGCGAGGTCTATTTCCACCAGATCTGTCTTGTGATTTCCTATTCACCACTTTTTCAACATGTTTTTAGAAATTCTTGGTTATAAGTGCAAGTTCTTCGGCTTTACTTTCACTGTCGCATTCAGGATCATTTCTTGAGGCCAGGGCTTTGAATTCTAACTCTTTGTGCGATTTCTTCGATGGTTGGTCAAGAGTCATCCCATATGTTTGCAATGATCCGATGAACTCATCCAGTGTCATGTTTGCCACGTCTCTTGCTTCTTCAATAGGAGTAACCTTCATAGAGAATCGTTTAGGGAGATATCTTAGTGTTTTCTTCACCAATTTTTCCCTTGTAAGTTTTTCCCAGTTGATACGCCATATTGGAGATGTCTTTTAGTTTGCTGTTAAATATAGCAACCGTTTCATCTTCTTCCATCTTTAAATCTTCAAATTTTGTGGCCAACATCTGTAACTTTGAGTCATGTACTCGACTTGTTCCTTCATGCATTGTTTGCAGTATATCCCATGCTTTCTTTGCTAAATAACAATTTGATATGAGTTTGAAGTGATTTTCATCCACCGCTGTAAAAATAACATTCAAGGCTTTGGAGTTTGCCATTGAGGCCTTCAGCTCATTTGGACACCATGTTGACTTATCTTTAAGCCTTTGCTTCTTTGTGCTTGTTTCTCCTTCCTTCTGCTTTGAGCTAGATTCAACATCTTCCATAGGATGACTCCATTCAGTTTGAATGAAACACCATGCAAGTTCAGTGAGTTGATAAAAACTTGCATTTGCGCCTTCCAATAGTTGTAATTCGCTCCTTCTAGAAGTTGAGGTCGAGACACAAAAGCTCCTTCTTTGGTCACCATGGTAAAACCGGATCAGCACTTTCCTTGACACAACCAAGGTAAGAATAAGTGACTTAGCTCTGATACCAATTGAAATTTAGTTTTATCTAATTACTTCAATTGTGTCTACCATGTTCCAACATAGCCTAATTAACAAAGTTCGTAATAAAGTAAAAACTTAAAGACACACAAATTGGTAACACAATTCGGTGAATGTCACCTATATCTGCGGGGCCTAGCCCAGTTCAGAATAAATTCACTAATAAGAAAGATAGTACAAACTACACCATACAAAATACTTATCTTTTCTAATTAAACACGTTAATTCTACTAGCTTCCCTAGTTGTCGATCCGCCTTGATCAGACTCCCTCTTATCTCAAAACTTTTCGATGTTGTATCTCCTCCTCCCAAGGGATTAAGGCTTACGTTCTGAACTTTTTGATCAAAAGAGTTTGATCATGTTAGAACATACTTGCACAACTATGAGCTACTCCTGAATATGAAAATCTGAGTTCAGATTTTCTCTCTGTTAATGCATAAGTAGCTCAGCTAGAATATCCACAATATATAACACACTCACACGTCTTCAATTACTTGTGCGACTGGAATTCTATCTCTACAAAATATTTTGATAACAATCAAATCCCTTTAAGATAGAATTACCAAATCCAATATCTTGCAGATAGGAATTAGAATATCTCGTCCATATTCTTACCAAGGCCGAAAACCAAATCAATTCGAACTCTACAAATTTTAATCAATCACACAAATATAGGAATTGATATATTCTTCAAATCAAATATAACTTGGACGAAATATATAGCCTCTCAGATTCTTTCTTCAACCAAACTTCTTTCTTTAATATTGCAATATAATAATATCATATTTGAATAATTATCACAAATTGCCAATTAACCAAATATACACTTTACAATTACCTTGGGTGGAATATCAGTCGAGGTGAGCCAATCTCTTCGTTCCACAAAATGGAATCCATTGCCTTGTGTCTAGTTTGGGATGCTTGTTAATTTGAAAATTTCAGCAATGCTTTTATTCGATACAGTTGTCTTTTCTCGCAATCATTTGAAAGTTTGAAACTGTATGCTGATCCTTTTTATCGATTCATTTTGTTTTTGTTTTTTTTAATAGAAACTAATTATTCTTACACTATTAAATGTATTTTTTCTATTTTTTTAATTAGAAACCATCCATAGATGGGGGAAATTCTATTAGGCCTTCCCAAGCCAAAAAAATAGACAGAAAATAAGAAGCCGAAGCAATAGTAGGATATACATGAATGCTCACTGGCTAATAGAGCAACGCTTGTTGCCCCCAAAAGAATGAAAAGAAAGATACATGTAAACATCAAGTCGGAGGCCTCTTCATCAATGATGGAAAGGGTCGAAACTTATTGGTGAGTCCGAAAGGAAACACAGGGCAGTCGAAACCCTCTCCACATGAATGAAGAGATAGTCTCCATATACTAGCCTGAAGTTGAAAACTAAGCTAGCTGCTTGCAAAAGAAGAGAAGTAGCCAATATTTTCCACCCATATGTACATGTGTGATGAGACCCTCAGTGTCCGAATCCAGCCACAATAACAGCAAGTAGTCCAGTTTCCATGAAGCCTGACATCATCCTTTGATCTGCAATGAAAAACAAGAAAAGAGTAGCATCCGAACTAGTAGGCAATTCTCAGAGAGGGAGTATTCATTTGGTCTAGTCTAACTAATCCCTGGGCTTGGTTAGGCAGCAGAGAGAAATGTGGAAAAGCCAGGTTACATTTTTGTGACAAGCATGTTTTTGCCAAAAAATGTGCAACCTGGTTGGCTTCCCTCAAAATGTGCATGATGTGTATATCCCCCAAAGAGAGATGGATCTCATCTACTAAATCAAACAGTTGCCAAGGGGATTTTAATGGATCAGTAGCATATAACACAGCATTAAGGCAGTCTGATTCCATACAAACGGTGGACAAAGAGTTGCAAAATTGAATAGCAAATGAAATAGCTTTTAATTCAGCTTCTAGGGCAGATTTTGCATTAGTAAATGAAGTATATGCTTCCTGAAAACACCCTCTATCGATTCATTTTGTAAAATTGAAACATTTTTATAACTTGATACTTATAAATGAAAAAAATTGTTCAAGAATTTGTACATACAAATGTCGAAAATTCTGGCCTTGGCCTATTCCAGTACCGACTTAAAGTATGAACCTCTCTCTTGAAATCATTAACACCTTGTATATTCCTATAACATGTCGAAAAGTTAGTGTAAAATTTAATCTGGTAACACACTAATACGATTACACGATATAATTCACGAAATGATACCTGAATTCCAGAACTCATGTTCTTTCAGTAATGGAGGAATGAAATTCTTGAGAAATTGAAAGTCTCCAGTTCGATTGTATATGTCCAAGATCATGAAACTCAGCAATGGAGGTTGGCTGCAAATTATTAACAATTTATAATTGGAATAAAGAAAATTTTAAGGAAAAAATTGGTAGTGATATTCCCTACATAGATCCTCCTCTAATCATAGTCCCATGCTCCTATCTATTGGTAGTGATATTCCCTCAATTCCTAGACCTTTCAGATTCTTGAACACTTGGTTTAAAAGAAAAGATTTCATGAGTGTAATCAAGAATGATTGGGAACTTCCTATGACCTATTCTGGAATGTTAGGCTTTTGCCTCAAACTCTCTAGATTAAAAAAGGTTCTAAAAATCTGGAATAAAGAACATTTTGGTAATGTCCATGATAATGTCATACAGGCTGAAAATGGTGTTTTGTTCCAGGAACAATTATATGATCAGTTTCCTAATGATTCTAACCTGTTAAACCTTAAGGAAGCTAAAGCTAAGTTGGTTAGATCATTAGTTGAGGAGAAAAGTTTCTGGAAAAATAAAGCTAAGATTAAATGGTTGAAGGAGGGGGACAATAATACAAAAAATTTTCACAACTCAGTTAAGGAAAGAAATGGTAGATTACGGATAACAAAAATCAAAAGTACTAATGGTCTATGGTTAGATAATGTCTCTGAAATAGAAACAGAAGCCATCCAGTACTACAAAAGCCTATTAACTGATGACAGCTCCCCTGACTCTAACATTTTCAAATCCCATTTTCTTAGCCAGATCCCTAAGTGTATCTCTCAGCAGCAAAATGATATCCTCCTGCTCCCGGTTACTATTGCTGAGCTTAATCATATAGTATTTGGCCTTAATAAATTCAGTAGCCCGGGTCCGGATGGTTTCACAGCAAAATTTTTCATAAAAGCTTGGGATATTATCTCTAGGGATTTACTGAATGCAGTGCAGGATTTTATGAATGGGAATAATATCCCAAAAGGTTTCAGTAGCACTTGGATTACAGTTATTCCCAAAAAGAAAACACCTTTTTCTTTTGAGGATTTCAGGCCAATAAGCCTCTCAAATGTGGTTAACAAGATTTGTTCAAAAGTAATTATGGAGAGACTTAAACCACTTATGGCCAATCTCATTTCTCCACAGCAGACTGCCTTTCTTAAAGGTCGAGATTTATCTGATAATGTAATTTACCTTCAAGAAATGATAAGATTCTTAGACAGGAAACAAAGACATCCGAATTGCATTATTAAGTTGGATCTTAAAAAGGCTTTTGATAGGGTTAAGTGGTCTTTTTTATACAGTGTTCTCCTTAAATTTGGGTTTCACCCAAAATTTCTTTTCCCTATCATGAATAATTTGTCTCAAGCTTGGTTTTCTATCTTGATAAATGGTAGCCCAGTGGATTTTTTTCAATCTACTAGGGGTATTAAACAGGGGGATCCCCTCTCCCCCTTCCTTTTCAATATCTTTTCAGAAGCTTTCACCAGGAGTTTAGCATTTATATTTCATACAGGTAAACTGGCCTACTATGATCTCCCAGGTAACTCCATCCCAATCTCACATCTATCTTATGCGGATGATACTGTGGTGTTTATAAAGGCTGAAAAAAAACCTTGATCAGATTGAAAGCATTTTTGTCTATCTTTGAAGAAGTCACTGGTCAGCATATCAATTATGGTAAAAGTGATATATTCATTGGGAGGCATGCATCAGTTCATAAAGTTCATATCATTAAAAGGATCCTGAGAATGAAAATTGGTTCCATGCCTTTTACATATTTGGGGGTTCCTATCTTTACAGGTCCAGCTCATAAACTTCATTTCCTGCCAATCATTGAGCAAATTGATAGCAGAATCAGTAATTGGAAAAACAAATGGTTATCTATGGGAGGGAAAATAACTCTCATAAAATCTTGCATCTTTTCAGTTCCACAGCATATATGGTCTGTGCTCAAACCTAGCAAAAAGATTATTTCCATAATTGAAAAGAGGATGAGCAGGTTTTTCTGGGGCTTCACTGATCAGAAGTCAAATAGAGTTTGGAGAAATTGGGAATCTCTTTGTTTTCCAATTGAACAAAATGGTTTAGGCTTTAGATCAATAAGTGCTATTATTGATACATGTTCTGTTAAGTTATGGTGGAAATATCAAAATGCTCAGGCTCCCTGGACACACTTTATTGCATCCCTTCCCCCCTCATATAAATCTTCTCCAAATTGGAAAAGAATTTGTAGTTTTAATGCATGGGCGGAGTCCAACTCCAGGGTGATTCTGGGGATGGGATCCTGTAACTTTTGGACCTCCAATTGGCTTGATGTCAAGCCTATTATTGATTTCTGTTCTCCTGATCAGGTGGATATTTCGGAGGACTGCTCGGTGGCTGAGTTCATTGTAAACAAAGATACTATGATTAGGAAATTTTTCAGGATACTTCCAAGTGATATTATTTCACTTTTGCAGGTTTCAAAACTACATCCTCACAGGAGAGACAGACTTATATGGAAACCTGGTCCCAGAGGAGATTTTACTTTTAAATCTACATACTCCTTACTGTGTCCACAATCAGGTAGCATTGCTTCCACAAAACTTTTTTGGAATGATAGAATTGAAAAGAAAGTGTCAGTCTTTATGTGGAAATTGATCAATTCCTATTTGCCTTTTGATAATGTGTTACAGAGACTGACTTTTTGCTTGCCTTCTAAATGTATTATGTGTTGTAACCATGTCGATTCTCTTGATCATTTTTTTAACTCCTGCTCTTTCACAACTCCTGTCTGGAAGAATATTCATTCCTTTATGGGTATTACTGATAAGCCATTCCTTTCAATTTGGGAAAGAGTCTCTTACTATCTAACCTATCCTGGTTTAAGCTCTTTGCACTCTACTTTAATTAGGAATACTTCTCTAATCACATTCTGGTGCTTATGGAAAATGAGAAACAAATGTATATATGACTCTGTTATCCCTAGCAGAGTTACAGTGCTAAGGCAGATTAGGGACCATATATTTTACTCTTTCATCTCTAAACCTGCCTACATCTCTTCTACATTTGACTATGGCATTGCAAACCACTCCTTCCTGCCCCTCATTAAGACTGCTCCTAAACCAAAGATCTTCAAAATTGCATGGAAAAGTCCAAATGAGGGATATAAATTGAATGTAGATGCTGCTTGGAATTCATATGATGATACGTGTGGCTTAGGTTTGATTATTAGGGATCCCAATGGTAATTTCATCTCAGCTCAATCGAAATTTACTCAGGCTTGCTCTCCCTTAGAGGCTGAGCTAAAGGCAATCCTCTTGGCAGTGCATATATGTGTAGGATTTCGGCCACCTATTACCATAGAATCTGATTTTCTAAGTGCTATTACTTATGTTCATGACCCTTGCAAAGCGAATTGGAAATTGTTTGAACTAGCTGATGAGATTAATCAGATTTTGGGAGATATCACTATCTGCCATATACATAGACAGGCTAATTTGGTAGCGGATGCGTTGGCTAAGGACTGTTTAAATGTTAAGACTACTACTTTTTATAGTAACTCACAAATGCTTCCCCCTATTTGTTTGGGTCTTATTAAGTTGGATTTGATTGGCACTCCTTCTATTAGAATTTCACACTGAATGGATGCTACTGAGTTTTTCTGGTTTCACCCTTTCGCGGGGACTGCACATAGCAATTTGCAATCATCAAGCACGGACTAGCTCAGCTAAAGTGATTTCAAAATGGATCGGTTTCTCCCCAACTGAACTCTGTACAATGGTTCCTGATAATGCTAATGGATTTGCTTTTCTTTTCTTATCTGAGGATAGGCTTATGATTTAGGTAAAGGTATTCTCTGACTGACTTGTGTTTCGTTCACTCGACTCACTAAGAAGTTCGAGAGCTGATTACCTAGTCATTAGTATTTGTAATCCTCTGGTTGTCACATCAATCTAGTTCATTCTTTTGGAAGCAACAAGGGTTGCTTCGAGAGCAATATGCTCAATCTGTAAATATACTAAGCTTCGGCTTCAAAATTGCTACTTATGATGTTTTTGGTTTCACTTTATCAGCTTGGGAAGGCTAATATAATTTCCCCCATCTAATGATGGTTTAATTTTAAAAAAAAATAAGGAAAAAATAAATAAATTTTGTGCGGTTTTACATTATGTTAGTGTAGTATGCCCTAGCACCATTAAGAACGTAGCCATATTGATCGATATGGAAAGGAGATTGGTCACTATTCCTATCGAGTTCCGTCCGGAATTGATTTTGACAAATTCATAATGGGGTAAAATCTTAGAGTACGTATCTTGAAATATAGGTTTTTATATGTTACGGAAACACTAAGATTTAAATTACAAATTAAAAGAAAATAAAATAAAATTTGTGGGTTGCATCAATCGAGTCATAAACTTATAATTATTGCACGTTGCGTAATATAATTTAAATATTGCAACTAAAATATTTTACTTTTCTATTATTCTAATTAAACTCCCTGTGGAAAGACGGTATTTCCCAAGACTTTGCCAAAATTTTATAATGAGTTTATTCTTCCATCTCCTGGGTATAAATACACAATTCTTATATTGTATCCCCCTAATGTACCATTTATGTGCATTGTATGTGTATTTCAATACTATTGTTTGTGCATTATAATATTTACATAGTAATCACAATCAATCATAATAATGTACAATAACACACACCAGTGTAGGGGAGGGCTATTGAAGGCGGTTCTATCAGACCATTAAAGGCAATTTCATTATGCCTTCTCTGCCACTGCCTTCCAGTGTCAATCAATAGAAGACAGTTACAAGAATCACTTTTAAAAAATGCAAACGAAGGCAGTTAAAAAATGCATTTAAAAGGACGAGAAAACCACCTTAAAATAGTTTTCGAGTTCGGAAACTATGTCTTAGCTTCCAAAAAAAACTGTCGGAAGCCGATTGGTTTCTGACAGCGAACATCAACCCAGAAACGAATCATCATTCCAACTGTTCCAATTATCTTCCAGTACAAAGATAACAACTGTAAAAAGAAGCAATCTCCAGTAAGCAAAAACAACAGCAAAACGAAGCAATCTTCGGTGGCGATGCGGTGAAAGCAATCTCCAGTGAGCCTTCACGGCGAACGGCAGTGTTGATCGTCTCTAGCGAACGGCGAGCTTCACGGCAGATCTCCTAATCAGAGGTGAGCTTCCAATCTGGCAGAGCTTCCAGTCGAAGGCGAGCTTTCAATCCGGCGGAGCTTCACTGCGAACTAAGGATCCAATCAGAGGCGAGCTTCACGGTGGAGATTCCCGGTGCGCCGAATGCATGAGATTGGATGAAAGAGATGGTGGCGGCAATGGAGGTAGGAGATGGTGACGGCAATGGAGTGAGGGTGGCAATGTGGGGAGTGAGGGTGGTGACATTAGGAGTGACCGGTGGCAACATGAGGACGGCGGCGGTGAAATTAGGGTGATGGAGGGATTAGGCCGGTGGAGGGTGGGGGAGAGAAGGATCAGCTAGGGTTTGTTTCATAAATTTCTAAGTGAATTGGGCTTAAGAATTTTCTAAGTGTTTGTTTTATATTGATCCAAAAGGCAGAGCCCATTAAAGGCAGTTCTCAAAACCACCTTTAAATTTAATAGCTAACCTAGGAAATAGTTTCCGAACTCGGAAATGCTTATGTACCCAAATTAAAGGTAGTTTTAAAGGCGGAACCGCCTTTAGTTAATTCGAACCGCCTTTAAAATGAAAAAGTGATCTAAGAGCTATTTCTGAACTCGAAAATGATTTCTGAGCTCAATTAAAGGCAGTTCTAGGCTCATTTTTTAAAACCCCCTTCTATTGCCGCCTTAGTAGAAGCATCCACACTAGTGACATTAAAGAATGCACATTCATATGTTATAGAAGGCACAAAATATCTCCGGTGATACGTTGGTCATAGTACCCCAGGAATACCTTATAATTTACCATAAATACAAGTCAAGACCAAAAAAAATCATTGACCACCCATTCTATTCAGTTTACTAGGTGCGATTTTTGGTGAAAAACGTGCGATATACGAATCACCGTTCCTCTTCACCCTCTTCTTCCAATTTCTGTTACTGTTCACGGCCATTAACGGTCATATTAGCCATCCATGGCGTCGCCGTCGCCCGCTCCCATCGTGGAGTTGGGCACAGCCACCAATAAGAGCTTCATCCAAGCTCTTACCTCCAAGCCACTGCCATTATTTTCTTCTCTTCCAGACACACCAAATTTACATCCGATAACTGAATACAAAGGGAAGATTGCGTTTATCCTTCCTCAAGAGGAAGGAGAACGCCTGGCATCTCATTACCAGAACGCACTGGTGGGCAAGTTCAATCGGGGAAAGCCCTCGATGGAGCTTTTACAAATTGCTTTCAAGTCAATCAGATTTAAATCTAAATTCCATCTTGGCTCAATTGACTATCGTCATGTGCTAATTAGGTTTCAGGATCCTGAAGACTATCAGCGCTGCTGGATGAAGGGACAATGGATAATCCAAGGCGCAGTGATGAAAGTGCAGAAATGGTCACCCGAATTCTCACCAATAGCTGAATCTTCGATTGTCCCGGCGTGGGTAACGATTCACAAACTTCCTCTTTACTTTTATAATACCTCTGCTATTATTGGATTGAGTAGTCAGATTGGTAGATTTTTAAAAATGGATGATGCAACTGCAGCTCTAACTAGACCTTCGGCTATTAAAGTCTGTGTCGAAATAGATCTTCAGTCTCCACTACCAGCTTCAATAGTTGTAGGTATAGGGAACAAGGTTGCTGATTATCCAATAGAATATGATGAACTGCCATACTATTGCTCCCACTGCAAGATTGTTGGACATAATCAGGATAAGTGTACTTTTCTCCACCCTGAGCTAAAAAGGAAGGCCACTGATACTAAACTAAAAATTGGAAAGGTGGACAACAACACTGCTAAAATGGTCAGTAACACTCAGGAGAATTTAATCGCCGGGAAACAATTACTTTCTGAGGAAATAGCTAAGGATAATGTAGTAGGTTCTTCAGCCCTTACCGTGTCTCAGAAACAAGTAGAATGTCAAGAACAGAGATATCAATCAGTCCATTACCAGGACAACATTTCTAACTTATTTATCACTACTCATAAGAAAAGATCTGATTTTTACTCTCTGGATGATATTTCAAAGCCTATTACAAATACTATCTGGAGAAAGAAGAGTAAACAGCCTGACAAATCCCTAGTTGAAGACCTACAGCTAACAAATACTGTGTCCATTTCAAATGCCTTTCATGCTTTAGATGTCTTCACTGAGGAAGAACAAGAAGGAAAGTTGTGAAAATCTGTGGAAATCTTCCACGAATCTCTGGAAACACATGAGCAAGTAGTACACACAGGTATACCAGGTTCACCAGCAAATAGGTCAGAAGGAAAACTAACTCCAGGTAATAAACCAGATCAAATCTTCATATCAGCAACAAAATCTTCAGCAGAACTAGAGCAGGATCAAGCACAGAATGAGGTATCAACTGACAGACCGGGCAAAGCTGATCAACACACAAATGAGGAACACAATAAGGTACACACAAAGGTTGATACTCCAAAGTCTATTGAATGTAGTGAAAAAGGTAAGGACTCTTTAGATAATATTAGTAAGGCCTCTACTAACAAAACTAGGAAGCTTCGATCCTCACACAAAGCTGTCCCAATGGCTTTTAAATGATTAGATACACAATCATAGGGAATATATTGGTGTGGAATGTTAGAGGATATGGATCATCCCTGGATAGACTAAAAACTCTAAAGATGAACCATAAGATAGACATACTTTGTCTGATTGAACCTTGGCATGATAATCAACATATTCATACTCTAATGCATGCCCTAGGATTCACCAATGCTCTTACAGCTCAAACTGCTAAAATCTGGATTCTTTGGAATCAATCTTTTCACTTAACCTGTATCAGAGAATCTGATCAATTTCTACAAGCTAGAATTTCTGAAGTAGCTACCTCACTTAGTTGGAATTGCTTCTTTATATATGCTAGTGTTCATAGGAATGTTAGGGAAAATCTTTGGCAAGATTTGGGCTCTCCTCAGTCTGAACCTTCCATATATATTGGGGATTTTAACACGGTGACATCAGTTAATGAATACAAAGGAAGGAAAACCACTCCTCATAAAAGCATGAAACAATTTAATGACTTCATCAATAGCTCTGATTTGCATGAAATTACTACTGTTGGGAATTCTTTTACCTGGTCTAACAATCGTGTTAAGGACAGATGTAAAGACCTCATTTTTCAAAGGCTAGATAGGGGATTCTGTAATCTTGACTGGTTGGATCTATATCCTAATAGTTCTATCCAAGTTTTAAATAGAATCACATCGGATCATTCTCCTCTACTTTTGTCTATACAATCTGCTTCTGAAATGATCCCTAGGCCTTTCAGATATCAGGATATGTGGTCCACTAGGGAAGACTTCAAGGATATTGTGATTAGAAATTGGAATTTAATATCCCCTTTAAAAGGAATGACTGGCTTTGTTCATAAACTGAAGAGGCTTAAAATGGAAATTAAACAATGGAATAGAACCAGTTTTGGGAATGTTAACCAGAACCTCATACATGCTGAGGACAGAGTTTGTGAATTGGAAATAATTTTCCAACAAACTCAAAATGAACAGGATTTAGCTGAACTGAATGAATCAAAAGCCTTATTGCTTAGAGCTCAGAAAGAGAAGATCATTTTTTTAAAACAAAAGGCTAGACTAAATTGGCTTAAGTTTGGGGATGCTAATACTAATTACTTTCACCATGCCATTAAGGAAAACAGAGCCAAATCTAGAATTAGCAAGATTAAGGATGGCTTAGGCAACTGGATTTCTGACCCTAACCTGATTAAAGAAGAAGGCATCCGTTTTTACAAGGACTTATTAAATGAGGAATCCCCTCCAAAATTAGGATCCTATCTTAATTATTTTCTGAGTGAGATACCAGTGGTCATTTCTGAAGAACAAAACCAAATGCTTCTTCAACAGTTCACAATCCAGGAACTCAGACATGCTGTATTCGACTTGAACAAAAGCAGTGCCCCTGGATCTGATAGTTTCTCAGGTAGTTTCTACACAACTTTCTGGGAAACCATCAAAACTGATTTGTTAGATGCAGCAAATGATTTCCTGGTTTCAGGAAATATTCCCTTAGCTATATCTAGCACCTGGTTGGCCTTGATCCCCAAAAAACCCATCCCAATCTCCTTCTCCGATTTTAGACCAATTAGTCTATCTAACTTCATTAATAAAGTGTTTTCAAAAATGCTAATGGAAAGGATCAAACCTTTAATGCATTCATTAATTTCTCTTGAACAAAGTGCTTTTATCAATGGTAGAGATATTACTGATAATGTGTTGCAAATGCAGGAATTGACAAGAATTTTAAACAGAAAATAAAAGGCACATAATATAATTGTAAAACTTGACATGCAAAAGGCCTTTGACAGAGTGTCATGGTCTTTTCTAAATTCTATACTTCTTCATTTCGGGTTTCATGGAAACTTTGTTAAAATAATACTGAGTATTATAACTTCAGCTCACTTCTCTGTCTTAATAAATGGAGTCACTTCTGGTTTTTTTAAATCTTCCAGAGGACTAAAACAGGGAGATCCCCTATCCCCTTTTCTTTACAATCTGGTATCTGAGGCTTTCTCAAGGGTTCTTAAAAGGATGATCAACACTGGTTACCTCCAACATTTTAGTTTACCTCAATCTTGCTCAACTGTTACTCACTTGATGTATGCAGATGACACAGCAATATTTCTCAATGCCAAACCTACAACTCTGAAGAGGTTTAAAAGGTTTTTAATTGCTTATGAACAAACTACTGGTCAAAAAGTTAATTTTGGGAAGTCTGAATTCTTTGCTTCACATAAAACCCCTCCTCACATCACTCTTTCTGTTAAAAGAATACTGGGAATGAAACAGGGTTCTTTTCCCTTCATGTATCTAGGAGTGCCTGTTTTCTATGGTCGTAATCTGCAGGTATACTACAAGCCGATGCTTGAGAGGATGGAGAAGACAATCAACAATTGGAAGAATAGATGGCTCTCTAGTGCTGGTAAGTTAGTTCTCATAAACCATTGCCTAATTTCGATTCCTACTCATATCTTCTCTGTTTTGAGCCCTCCCAAGATAATCCTAAGGAAAATAGAAAAAATTGCTTCAACATTTTTCTGGGGGAAACTGGACAATACCGATAGGAAAAAATGGAGATCATGGAAAAACATGAGTTTACCAATTGATGAAAATGGCATAGGCCTAAGAGATATAGGAGCAATAGTAGATGCATTCTCATGTAAGCTATGGTGGAAATTACAGGCTAACAAAAATCAATGGACTTCATTAATATGGTCACTCCCCAACTCTTATAAAACATCTCATACTTGGAAAAGAATCTGCCGAATCACTGATAAGGCTAACAGTTACTCTAAAGTGATATATGGACTGGGAGAGTGCTCTTTCTGGAACTCAAACTGGACTGGTGTGGGGGCCCTTTTCTATGAATGGCCTGACGGGCATAATATTCCTTTTGAGGATATCTCCCTGAGGTATTTCATACAAAATAAAGCTAATCTCCTACCACAGCTGGAGCCACACCTGGCTACCAATATATTTTCCATTTTGCAGGTTGCAGAACTGGACTATCATCATGAGGATAGAATGATTTGGACTCCAAACATCAACGGTAGTTTCACAGTAAGCTCGGCCTACCACACTCTCAGGCGTCGAAAATTCAGAATCAGACACCTTTCTAAGGTATGGAGTAGTTTTATCCCTAGGAAAATATCAGTCATTTTGTGGCGTGCAATCAATTGCATCCTGCCTTTCAACAACATTTTAGTCAGGCTGGGCTTCCAAATTGCATCTATGTGCCCTTTGTGTATGAACCACACTGATAACTTAGATCATTTTTTTAATTCATGTTCATTTGCTATTGAAGTTTAGGAAAGAGTGGCTGATCTGATACATCTGCACCTACCTTTGTTTGAAAAATTAAAGCACAGAGTTGATTACTTCCTATCTTTTAAAGCTGATACAAAGATCCATTCTAATATTATCACAGCCTCACTCTTGGTTACAATATGGATTTTGTGGGTAAAGAGGAACAAAATCATTTTTGATAATGAATCAGTCTCCCCTACAGCCTGCTTACATGAGATAAAATGCATCATTCATGATATATTTACTGTGCATCACCAATCTGGTAACATAACCAGGAATAGGTATTGGATAGAATCTAAAATTATCCCTAACATTCACCCCAAGAGAAGGAAACCTCTAATTGCTGTAACTTGGAAGAAACCTTCCTCTGGACTTAAGTTAAATACAGATGCCTCATGGAAAAAATCTGGTTTGGCTTCTTCGGCTGTAGTGGTTAGGAATATGTTCGGGAATGTGGTTACAATGCGAACTAAAACTTTCCAATCCCCTACACCACTACATGCAGAATTGATAGCTATACAATTTGGATATGAAATATGTGAAGAACTAGATATCGCAAATGGTGAACTGGAATCTGACTGTTTAACTGCTGTTTGGGGTATACATAATCCGATGACTGCCCCTTGGAGGAATTTCTCTATTTGCAGTACTCTTAGCCTCCAGCATATGAAATTCCCAATTACACACATTCACAGAGAGGCTAATAGTGCTGTGGATTACTTGGCTAAATACTCATTACAGAATAATTTACAAGGGAACACAGATTTTCAGTTGGCACCTCCTGTGCTCAGAGGTCTAATTTCACTAGACAGACTTGGTTTACCTTCCATACGAGTAGGCTCTGGATCTTGACATGCTCATTTACTCTAGTTTCTCTTTATTTACTATATGCAATCCACTATATGGACTCAAAATTGTCGTTACTTCCTGTTTCTGGAATGGAATCTACGCTGTTTTTCTGTTTTTGCCTCAGGATGGATTGTGCCCGACTCTGATGGATCACGAGGAAAATTACCACTGACTCAGACAATCTATACTACTCTAGACCAACTCTTCTGGACTTAGAAGCTCGACACATCTCTCGGATAGAGATATACTCTTCTGGATGTTCTTAATCTTCTTCTATAGCTTCTTTCCTGTTGATTTCCATGGACATACTGGGGTTTCGAGTTGCTCGATTCGCCGACCTGTTTATGAAAACATTGGAAAGTTATCTATAGAAAGGTACTAACTCTAGTTTAGCTTCATTCGCAACCAATTTTGTTTCTGAATATTCACATTGATCTCTGATCATCATACGGATGATCTTTTGTATACACGTATGAATCTTTAGGCTTTTGCCAGCTTTATGGTTTGGGGAGCCAAATACAAATTTCCCCCATAATTAATTTAAAAAGACCAAACAAAATCCACATAGGGTTCTAATTACAATCAATCATAATCTGATCATTCCAAATATATCATAATCATTCTCCATTCTTCGTATTCTCTCCATCTCACCTCTAATTAAATAAATTTTTATCATAGTTTTCAAGATATGTTTTGCCACAAACTAGCGGGAGTCCCACCACTCAATGCACAGTGTTTGGTTAAAATTTTTGTTTAATTTAAATGTAAAATTTGCATCATGAGAAGGCTATGAATATTTTTGTTGATCAAATTGAGGATATGGTCTCTAATCATGAGAAGGCTGATAATCAAACTAAAGATAATCATGTTACTGATGAACTGCTGATTATTGACCCTGATGTTGAGAAACAAGATGTAGATAGGAATCAAGTTTTGATCCCTATCCAGGAAAAAGCTGAGGGCAATAGAGATAATACTGAACTACATAAAGTGAATCAAGCTAAAACTGATGTGCTCTCGGATTCTCTCCTTCGGTCTCCTATAAACTTGACCAAACAATCCTTATCTGCCCCTCCTCATTTCCATAAAAAGGTAGGTTTTGCTAAGGATGACATTCCTAGAAAAAGGGGTAAGCCTTTCTCCCCTTTTAACTCTATTGTTGCTGCAAAAAATTTCATTTTTTCCCAGCAGAAGCATAGGCAAAACGGGTTCCTACCACTTGAAGATGAAGATATTTCCAATGAGGAGGCTCCTTCTAGTGACCTCCTAATTTCTGCTCCTTATGACACTGGTGATGATATTGATGTTACCCAGGTAAGTCAGGTAAACTTTTCTAGCTCCCAACCTGGATCTTCCAAGTCGAAAAAGGGAAACAAACAGACACAGTCTCTAACCACAGGAATGAGACCTATTTAACACAGTTAAATACTATCATGACTAGATCAAAAAGCTCTAACAATGTTTCCCTATGAATAACACAACACTTAAGATTAAGTTTCTAGTTTGGAACATTAGGGGAATGGATACTTCTATGCTAAGACCTCATAATTTGATAAATAGGCACAGCTTAGATCTTTTATGCTTAATAGAACCAAAACATGATAATATGCAATGTGATGCATATAGACACCGTTTACATTTTGATAACTGTTTGCAGGCTGGCAATGGCCAGATTTGGCTTTTCTGGAACTCCAGCATAACTCTAACCTTGAAATGTGATAATCTGCAATTTTTAGCTGTCAATGTGAATTGTCTAACTCTGCATAAAAGTATGGATGCTTTCTTTGTGTATGGACTTAGAACTAGAAAGGGCAGGATTTCCCTTCGGTATGATCTTAAGTCATTAAACCACTCTGATTCTATTTTCATAGGTGATTCTAATGCTATAACATCAATAAATGAATATAAAGGTCCTTCTACTCCTAAACTAGGTAGCATGAGGGACTTTATGGATTTTATTAATGTTATGGCTTTGGAAGAAATTAATACTGTTGGGAATCTGTTCACTTGGAGTAATAACAGACTTAGGAATCCTACTATTCAAAGACTAGATAGAGGCTTGTGTACTTCTTCATGGTCTTCCAATTTTCCTACATCATCTGTCCAAATTTTGAATCGAATATCTTCTGACCACAATCATATGCTTCTCACTATTGGCAGTGATATCCTTTCTACTCCTAGACCATTTAGATTCTTAAATACATGGTATAAAAGGAAAGAATTCAGTGAAGTGATTAGACAAAACTGGGATCTTCCTCATCACAAATCAGGAATGCTTGGTTTCTTCCTTAAGCTGGTAAGACTGAAAAAAGAGCTCAAAATTTGGAATAAAGAAATTTTTGGTAACATAACTGATAATGTGATAAAAGCTAAAGCTGCTCTCCACACTCAGGAACAGAAGTATGACTTAGATGCTTCTGAAGGAAATATGCTGAAGCTAAAAGAGGCCAAGGCTAAGTTAGTTAGGTCCCTAGTAGAGCAGAAAAGTTTCTGGAAACATAAGGCAAAGGTGAAATGGCTAAAGGAGGGGGACAATAACACTAGATTTTTCCATAACTCGGTTAAGGAGAGAAAGTGTAGATTAAAGATTACAAAAATTAGGAATAGTAATGGCCAGTGGATAGATAGCATACAGGATATTGAAAACGATGCCATTCACTATTACAAAAATCTGTTAACAGAAGATAGCCCCTCTGATAGCAATTCTTACAAATCACATTTCCTTAGCCAAATTCCTAAACTGATCACTCAGGAAGAAAATGAAAGACTCCTGCAACCTGCCACTTTGAGTGAACTTAGGGATATTGTGCTAAGTTTAAATAAGAATAGCAATCCGGGGCCTGATGGATTCACAGCTAAATTCTACATTAATTCTTGGGATATAATTGCTACAGATTTACTGTCTGTTGTAAATGACTTTCTTGCTGTAAGTAATATTCCAAGGGGCATTGGTAGCACCTGGATTGCCATTATCCCGAAAAAACAAACACCGATCTCCTTTTATGATTATAGACCAATAAGTCTCTCCAATGTGCTTAACAAAATCTTTTCCAAAGTGTTAATGGTAAGACTTAAGTCTATAATGCCAAAAATTATCTCCCCACATCAAACAGCTTTTCTTAAAGGAAGAGACATATCGGATAATGTCATCTACCTGCAAGAAATGGTCAGGTTTTTGAACAGGAAAAAAAGGGATCCCAACTGCATTGTTAAACTTGATCTTAAGAAAGCCTTTGATAGAGTGAAGTGGTCATTCCTTTATTCTGTTCTTGCTAGATTTGGTTTTTCTGCAAAATTCATTTTTATCATCATGAAGAATTTAGCACAGGCCTGGTTTTCAATCCTTATAAATGGTAAGCCTGTAGGATTTTTTCAGTCTACAGGGGGAATTAAGCAGGGAGATCCCCTCTCCCCTTTTCTTTTTAATATCTTCTCTGAGTCCTTCACCAGGAGTTTAGCTTTCATTTTTCAGAATGGTAAACTCTCATACTATGATCTACCAGGTAATGCCCTACAAATCTCACACTTATCTTATGCTGATGATACTGTGGTCTTCTTAACAGCAAATAATCAAACACTGATCAGATTTAAGGCCTTCCTCACAAAATTTGAAGATGTTACTGGACAAAAGATAAATTACAGTAAAAGTGACATCTACATAGGAAATCATGCCTCTGTTCATAAAATCAGCAATATAAGAAGGGCACTAGGTATGAAAATTGGTAGATTCCCCTTCACATATCTGGGAGTTCCCATTTTCACAGGGAAAGTCAAGAAAATCTATTTCCAACCTATAATTGAGCAGATAGATAATAGGATTGGGGGTTGGAAAAATAGGTGGCTCTCTACTGGGGGGAAATTCACGTTAATACAATCATGTATCTACACCATTCCTCAACATATATGGTCAGTCTTAAAGCCTAGCAATGAGATCATTTCTTCCATAGAGAAAAAACTCAGTAAATTTTTTTGGGGGGAGATTGATCAAAAACCTAAAAGATCATGGAGGAAGTGGGATGCACTTTGCTATCCCATCACCCAAAATGGTCTAGGTTTTAGATCAATAACCACCATCATAAAAACATGCTCGGTTAAGTTGTGGTGGAAGTTTCAAAAGGCCGAGGCACTATGGACTCACCTAGTTGCATCACTGCCTTTATCTTCCAGAACCTCCCCAAACTAGAAGAGAATCAGTGAAATAAATACTTGGGCAGAAAATAACTCCAGAGTTATAGTGGGTAGAGGAGATTGTAATTTCTGGACCTCAAACTGGCTAGATATTGGTCCAGTTGAGGATTTGTGTGATCCAAACCTTGTTAATATTTTATACTCATGTACAGTTTTAGACTTCATTACAAACAAATCGTTTATGCTTCAGGAAATTTCCCCTTTTCTTCCTCCTTATGCTGTCACTCTGTTACAGGAAGCAAACCTATTTTCACACAGGGGAGATAGACTCATATGGAAACCAGGTCCCAAAGGTGATTTCTCTTTTAAATCAACTTATCTCCTGCTTAGGAATCAGAGAGGTACTGTCCTTTCTGCTCAATATATTTGGAGTCCAAGAATTGAAAAAAAATATTTCTGTATTCATGTGGAAAATGATGAATTCTTTTCTGCCCTTTGACAATGTCCTGCGCAATTTGAGATTCTCACTACCTTCTAAGTGATTTATGTGTAATAACCATGAGGATTCATTGGATCATTTTTTTAACTCATGTTCATTCTCTGTTCAAATCTGGAAAGCTGTCCACTCATTCATGGGAATCACAGTAATGGTTTACCCATCTATATGGGATAGACTTTCTTGCTACTTGACTTTTTCTAGTCTGAGTGCTCTCCACTCTGAAATTATTAGATCTGCTGCTGCTATAACATGTTGGCATTTGTGGAAAATGAGGAACAAAATTCTGTATGATTCTGCCATTCCATTAACAGGTTTAGTCTTATCTCGCATCAAGGAACAAATTTTTTATATCTTCACTGCAAAATCTGTCTTCATTAGAGCTAAAGTAGACATTGACATTGCTGATCATTCTTTTCTTCCTCTAATTAAATTACCTCCAAAGCCGAAAATTTTCAAAATTGCTTGGACTAAACCATGTAGGGGTTATAAAATTAACGTTGATGCTGCATGGAATGGTCACTTGAATATGTGTGGAATTGGTACAGTTATAAGAGATAGCAGGGGTGGCTTTATTGCTGCTCATACTAAATTTACTGATGCTAATTCCCCTCAGGAAGCTGAAATGAAAGCAATAAAGTTTGCCATACAGAAATATGCTGGTTTCTTTACTCATGTTTGCCTTGAATCTGACTGTATGAATGCTGTGAAGTCAGTTCTTGATCCATTATATGCACCCTGGCCGCTATTTCAATTAGCTGATGACACAAACCAAATCTTGGGAAACATTATTCTTGTACATATTCAGAGGCAAGCTAATCTTGTAGCTGATGCTCTTGCTAAGACATGTCTCAAAGCTGAGACCAGTGTTTCCGTGCTAACTTTTAATATGCTATCTAATAACATTCAGGGGCTACTCAGACTAGATCAGATAGGTACACCTTCTTTAAGAATTTTACATTGAATGGATGCTACTGATAAAATGTTACTTGCAGGTGTTTTAAATGCGGTTTTAAAGGCAATGAAGGCACAAGGATGATGGGATTTGCTTGATGCTGTTTCTTTTTGTTGGAATTAGCTACTCTTTTGATTCTTTTATCTAGAGGATAGGCTCCTTAGTGCTTTTGGGGATGTGTCTGACTGACCTGTGTCTCGATCTTTCGATTCACTAATAAGTTCGATACTCTTCCCAAAGCTACTAAAAGTCTTCGTAACCCTCTAACAATTAGCTAGTGTTTGTACTACATTTTGGAAGCAACAAATGTTGCTTCATTAGCCTTAGCTCCCTCATGTAAATTCCAACTAAGCTAATGGCTTCACTTTCTATTCCTGTTTTTAGTTTCTGTTTTTTTTACACGGCTTGGGAAGGCCTAATATAATTTCCCCCATCTTTGGATGGCTTCCACGGAAAAAAAAAAGTAAAATTTGCATCATGTATTTAATTGAAATAAAAAATAAATTATATATTTTATTCATCTAAAAAGAACTATGTGAATTATAAAGTGATATGATCAATTTACGTGTAAATTATTAAACAACGAACATATTAAAGTATATTTATTATCTTAGAATTTTGTCCAAAAGAGGGAACAATGGGAAAAAAAACATTATTTTGGCTTGCTAGATGTAGAGCTGAAAAGATATTCACACACCGCCCCATTAATTACACTTTAAAATATTAAAATTATTGTTAACAATAATACTTCAGCTAATAACTGAGTTTGAAATTTAACAAAGAACGTTAAACATAAAAAAATTATGAACAAGAAAATGTCCATATAAATTTATGCTTAAACTCACCCGACATAGATACTTACGGCTTCAAACCGTTGCAATATCAGTTTGAAATTGGAAAACAAGTTAAACATCAAAGTAGCAAATAGAACAACTGGTCATTATAACCAGAGTTGTATCACATTCTTTATTTAGATCCGTAGTAAATTCAAATACAGAATTCCAAGATGCTTTTCTTTATATTCATGCAAGCAGATATTTGTAAGTTTGAAGGAATGAGAGATCTGAATAGTTGAAAGAGTTTCTAAAACTCATTTAATTTTACATTGGTAGTTTTGACATTAGCCAATTTTTTAATCATCTTTTGTAGAGGAGTATGGACATTTTTCTTTTTCGAAATTATTTCCAAAATATGGGACATGTCACATTAATGTAAACCAAATTCTATCTCAACAATTTTTTCATCTACTGAGCAACCGTTTGCTTCTGTTTGGACAAAATGCACTACATTTGGTAGTAATTTTTTTAAAATTTCTTTACTATTCATAATAAAAATTGACGATTAAACATATTTCTTTGAGTTTTAAGAAAAAATATTGATGGAGTTTGCCAGTGAAGAGAGGTAGGGAGCACATTCTCTTCTTCTTTTAGTTTTTTCTTTAATACAAGCCATGAGATAAAAAGTTGCACATAACATAGTTATGACTTGAGAAAGAAGTTCATTTGCACTATAGAAAATTCTAAAGATTAATCTTTTCTCATCAATCTGATTAACTACAAAGGAAATAACAAAAGACGGCTATGTGTTAAAAAGAGGAAAACGAACAGACAATTGTAGTGATGGACATGAATCACGTTCCATCTCATCATCAATCTCATTCTGTAACAAGCATGTTAAAGCTGCTAGTTATTTATGATGTATTAAAATAAAAACTTGGAAATGCTCTAAATTAACAACCATATTAAGTTCAATGCATTATCAAATAAAACTCATGCTTCAATCTCCGAGTTTAAGGGTTTTCGAATTTTATATGATTACACAAGTTGCAATAAAATTAGTAATCTCCGACCATTAAAGATACTTTCAAAGTGTTTTCCCTGATTCTGCTTTTGATTTATTTCGGTAATGATGAGGATGATGCTACAACAACTACTATCAAAGTTTCCCATATTTTAAACCTAAAAAGAAAATGTAAAGTCAAGGACTTAATTTGATTGGCAATTTTGTGTGAACAAAATCAGACCATGTTGGAACACTGCTGGAGCAGAGTTTACGAGCAGAATTTACGCCAAGGGTTTAACGGATTCAAGCCGAAAATATTGAAGAGTTTTAGAATTTATGGTAACTGTATATTTGGCTATATATTGGGCGTAAGAAGCATATTTGATTTATGGTAAAATCCCTACTTAAAAGGAGGAGATTCATTCGAATATATGGGAGAGTTTGAGATAAGGTAAATCCCTTTATTTATGGGATTTGGATATGCTTCAACAATCAGATTTGGAATAGGAGTATTGTGGAAATAATCATGAATATTCAGATCTGATTCGTGGATATAAATATGGGACAAACACGGCTGCAGAACTAACGATTTAACAGAGCAAAATCTGCACCCAGATTTTGGTGATCTTTCGAAACTTGCTAGAGCCAACATACTGTGTTCCAACACTGTCCTGCAGCACTAAGTTCAGAATCGTACACCTTAATTCCTCGGGAGGAGGAGATCTAGCGTCGACGGAGTTCGAGATCAGAGGGAGTCTGATCAAGGCAGATCGGTAGCTAGGGGAGCTAGCAGAATCCACACGTCATAGTTAGTTAAAGATAAGTATTTTGTATGCTGTACTCTGTACTATCTTTCTAATTAGTGGATTCATTCTGAACTGGGCCAGGCCCCGCAGATGTAGGTGATTTACACCGAACTGCGTAACCAAGTTGTGTGTCTTTTACGTTTCACGTTATTTTTACACTTGGTTAGACTAGGTATGTTGGAACACACTAGTAAGAACTAGGGAAATTGGTAAAACTAAATTTCAATTGGTATCAGAGCTGAGTCACTTATTGTTCCCTTGGTTGTTTCAAGGAAAGTGAGATCCGGTTTTACCATGACGACAAGAGAAGGAGCTTCAATCTCTCGACCACCACTGTTAGAAGGAAACAACTACAACTATTGGAAGGCTCGTATGAGGGTGTTTATTAATTCCCTGGACGAACTGGCGTGGTTTTATGTTGAGAATGAATGGAATCATCCTACAGAAGATGCTACCAGCTCTAAGGATGTGGAAGGGGAGTCAAGTCAAAAACTCAAAGACAAGTCTAAATGGACTCCAGGTGATCTTAGAGAATCTCTAGCAAATTCAAAGGCTCTTAATGCAATATTCACGGCAGTTGATGAAAACCAGTTCAAGCTTATATCTACATGCCACCAAGCGAAGAGAGCATGGGACATTCTACAAACGGTTCATGAAGGAACCAGTCGAGTGAGGGAGTCCAAACTACAGATGTTGGCTACCAAGTTTGAAGAACTCAAAATGGAGGAGGACGACACCATTGCCACATTCAATGGAAAGCTTAGAGATATCTCCAACATGGCTTATCAACTTGGAAAAGTATACAAAGAAACCAAGCTGGTAAAAAAGGCCTTGCGATCTCTACCTAAAAGGTTTGCAATGAAAGTAGCAGCAATAGAGGAGGCAAGAGATGTATCCAAAATGAGCCTAGATGAACTAATGGGGTCGCTGCAAACATATGAGATGACATTTCAGCAACCTACAAAAAGGGTATCCAAGGATTTGGCGTTTAAAGCTTCTTCAGCCAAAGGAAGTAATGAGTCTGACAGCGAAGATGAGTTTGAAAAACTGGCACTTATTACAAAGAATTTCTCAAAGATGTTAAAGAAGGTGGTCAATAAGAAATCTCAGGAGAGGTTTGGCGGGAATAGACAAAAGCAACAAGATTCGAACAACAATCGTGGATTGAGGTTTGAACAAGGAAATATGCAGTATGGGAGAAATCAGTACAATGAATCAAAACAGGCTGGAAGAATTCAATGTAGAGAATGTGAAGGATTTGGTCATATTCAGGCCGAATGTGCTAACACCCGAAAGAAACAAGGAAGATCATATGTTACCTCTTGGAGTGATGATGAAGAGAATGAAAAAGATGAGGAAGAATTAACCAGTAATTACGTAGCCTTTGGAGCAAAGGTCCATGATACTTCAGGAAGTCAGTGTTCCAACACACTGAACAAAGGGAAAGGTGTAAGTCACGATATGAATCTGGACGAAGCTCACAGTGATGAAGATGATCTTTCTGTAAGTGATGGAGAGATATATAGCACATACGAACAAATGTATTCCATGTGGGTTCAAGTAGCAGCCAAAAACAAAGAACTGATTGAAGAAAAAAGGACGCTGATTGATAGCGAAAAGGAGTTACGGTCCACAATTGCAGAACTTGGAAAACAAAATGAAGAACTGAGTCAGAAATTGATAGCAGCAGTCAAGAGGGCTGAGATGTCTGAAGCAACTATCTCAAAATTGAATTCCGGGAAAGCAAAACTAGATGATATACTGGATATGGGAAAGAACTTTGGTGATAGACATGGAATCGGATACAGGAAAGAACCAGAGGTCGAATTGCATGAAAAACCAGTAACTCTCAAAGCAAGGATTCGAGAAATAAAGCGGAAGTATGGAAAACCGTTTCAAAGAAAGCCTCTAATCTGCGGGTACTGCAGGTATCAAGGACACACTGAATATCAGTGTAAAAAGCTGATCAGAGATCAAATGACAGGAAGAGAACTGTGTTCCAACACAGTCGATACTCACACAAGAATCAGGAAGATATGGGTCATTAAAAGGTCCAGTACGTGTATGGTCGCACACACTTCGTTATCAGCATACTCCAGTGAATCATGGTACTTTGACAGTGGTTGCTCTCGCCACATGACTGGTAGTTCAAAATACCTTACAAATCTAATTCCATATGATGGCGGATATGTTACTTTTGGAGATGGAAAAAGAAGCAGAGTAATTGGCAAGGGCGAATTAAAGATTGAAGGGTTTTCTGTCTTCACAAGTGTATTATTTGTTGAAGATCTAAAAGCAAATTTGCTAAGTATAAGCCAGCTGTGCGATGACAACATGATAGTTGAGTTTCAAAAGGACAAATGTGTAGTGAAGCATGGAGAAAACAGGGTTCTGTCTGGAATACGATCTTCAGACAATTGTTATCTTTTGGAACAAGAAGTTCGATGCATGCTTTCAAAGCAGGACGAGGGAATTCTATGGCACAGGAAACTCGGACACATCAACTATAAAACACTGGTGAAAATTTCTAACATGAAAGCTGTACGTGGAATGCCTACCTTGACCGGGAATGATGAAATCATGTGCGGACCATGTCAGCAAGGTAAACAAACTCGTGCTCCTCATTCTTCAGTTCAGTTTATTACTACTTCTAGAAATCTGGAATTATTACATATGGATTTAATGGGGCCAGTGCACACACCTAGCATAGGAGGAAAGAAATATATTTTTGTATGTGTTGATGACTTCTCCAGGTTTACATGGGTAGCCTTCTTGAAAGAGAAATCTGATACGATTGAGGTATTTCGTAGCCTGGTAGTGAAGCTACAAACTGAAAAGGGAAGTCCTGTAGGAAAGATAATTCGGATTCGAAGTGATCATGGCAGAGAGTTTGAAAATGAACAATTCAGTTCTTTCTGCAATGAACTGGGGATTCAACATGAGTTTTCGGCTCCTATCACTCCTCAACAGAATGGTATTGTTGAAAGAAAGAATAGAACTCTTCAGGAAATGGCTCGAGTTATGTTGGCAGAGAAGGGTGTTCATAAGAAATGGTGGGCAGAGGCTATCAATACAGCATGTTATACAATTAATCGAGTGTATCTTCGACCGTTCACTGATAAGACAGCCTATGAGATCTGGAAAGGCAGGAAGCCAAATGTTTCGTATTTTCATGTGTTCGGAAGCACCTGCTATATCCTCAGAGACAGAGAACAGTTGGCAAAATTTGATAATCGAAGTGATCCAGGAATTTTTCTAGGGTATTCTATCAACAGTCGTGCCTACCGAGTCTTCAATCATCGAACTAACACTCTCATGGAATCCATAAATGTCATAGTAGATGATTCAGGAAAGGAGCAACTTCCAGAAGCAGTAGAGGAAGAATCCGCCAACACTCATGTTCCAACACAGCCTCAAACTCCGGACAGAGAAAAACCGACAGAACCAACTGAGCACCAGGATCCTCACTCTGCTGAAGCAGACCATGTTCCAACACATGACCATGTTCCAACACTGCCACCTCCTAATGACCGTATTGCACCATACATTCAACCTGGCTCAAATTTGCGAAATACTCGATCAGTTCCTCGAGTTGATTATCGACGACTGGCTGGTCTACACTGTTTTGTGTCCCTAATTGAACCGAAGAACTACAAGGAAGCTTTACTTGATGAATATTGGATTGCTGCAATGCAAGATGAACTCGGACAGTTTACCAGGAATGATGTTTGGTACCTTACCCCTCGTCCCAAAGGCATCAATGTCATTGGTACAAAATGGGTCTTCAAGAACAAGTCCGATGCAGATGGATTAATCACCAGGAACAAAGCCAGACTTGTTGCTCAAGGATATACGCAAGTGGAAGGTGTTGACTTTGACGAAACCTTTGCACCAGTTGCCAGGTTAGAATCTATTCGTATTCTACTATCTATTGCCTGCTTCTTGAACTTTACGGTGTATCAAATGGACGTTAAGAGTGCGTTTCTAAATGGAGTGGTGAATGAGGAAGTCTATGTGGAACAACCTAAAGGTTTTGAAGATCCTCATTATCCGCATCATGTATATCGCCTCAAGAAAGCCTTATACGGATTAAAGCAGGCACCTCGAGCATGGTATGAACGACTTACTAACTTTTTGCTTCAGAAAGGTTATCGTCGAGGGGGAGTAGATCGCACTTTATTTGTGCTTGACAAGTCATCACAGTTTCTAATTGCTCAAATATATGTTGATGACATAGTATTTGGCTCTACTTCACCATCTATGGTACAGGATTTCGTCATCACAATGCAGTCTGAATTTGAAATGAGCATGGTTGGAGAATTGACTTACTTTCTGGGGTTACAAGTCAAACAAGGACGGAATGGTCTATTCATCAATCAAAGTAAGTATGCCCTGAATTTGATTAAAAAATTCGGACTCAGTAGTGCTCGTGCGGTTCGAACTCCTATGGGCGTTTCTGATAAACTGGTAAAAGATGAAAAGGGAGTTTCGGTCGATCAGAAATTATATAGAGGAATGATTGGAAGTCTATTATATCTCACTGCAAGCAGACCTGATATATGTTTCAGTGTTGGAATATGTGCTAGATTTCAGGCTGATCCTAAGGAATCTCATCTTACTGCAGTCAAGAGAATTATTAGGTATGTGAGTGGAACGTCAGAATATGGTATTTGGTATTCTAAGAATCAAGATTCAGAGTTGATTGGGTACACTGATTCTGATTGGGCTGGTAATGCTGATGATCGAAAAAGTACTACAGGTGGTTGTTTCTTTATTGGAACAAATTTGGTGTCTTGGTATAGCAAAAAACAGAATTCAATCTCTCTATCTACTGCGGAAGCAGAGTATCTTGCAGCAGGGAGCTGTTGTGCACAATTGCTATGGATGAAACAAATGTTGAAGGATTATGGAATTCATCAAGAACCTTTGAAGATTTTATGTGACAATACAAGCGCCATTGATATTTCAAAGAATCCAGTTCAACACTCAAGAACCAAACATATTGACATAAGGCATCATTTTATTCGAGATTTGGTGGAAAGAAAAGAAGTGGAAGTGGCCTATGTTCCAACACACGAGCAGCTTGCCGATATATTTACAAAGCCACTTGATGCTACCACTTTCGAGAGCCTTCGACAACACTTAGGTGTTTGTCAAATCTGAGGTAACTTTTACCTTTGATGAATTCTGTGTGTAAATAATTTGTTTGTGTTTGTTATTTATGTCAAAAATTAGAAAAAAAAAAATTGGAAGGAAGCAAAAGGTGACCAAAAATAGGAGAAGTTAAATAGAGTGTTGGAAGTTAAATGAGGAATAAATCACTGATGGGACAAGAAGAGGAAAGGCTATCATGACAACTTTTGGGAAATCTAAAAAGGATCTTTGCGGGAAAAGAGGTAAGTTTATGAAGAGTTGAAAGTTGTCTCAAACTCTAAAACTTCCCTTTCGCATTCTGTTACCTCTGGCCGATTTTCCCCCAAAAACTCTTGCCAAAAATCTTGCCTCAAAACTCCTCTCTGTCTCGGCATTGTTCCAAATAATGTCAAACCCAAATTCTCCGAGAAAAGAAGCTTCAGTGCCGAAAAGTTTGGAAGAAGACCGGAGCTTAGTGAATTCGGGATTGGTAGTGTTCGATGAGCCGAGAAGGCATGTTGAAGAGAGTGAGTCACAAAATCAAGATCAGAACAGAGTAAGCACTATCCATGAAGAGGATGAGGAGATGGCTGAAGCAGAGGTGGAGAAAACTGAAGAAGAAAAGGAGAAAGAAGAGAAGTGATAACACTCAAATGAAGGTATTACCACCACCATCTATCTCCCAGGCTTTCTCGACAGATTACTTTGATGAGAAGGGAGCTGAGATGGAAAATTTCTTCTCCGAGAAGAAATTTATTGCTGAACGACCAGTAGACTTGAAGGCATATCAGGAGAGCGGATTTATCAGCTTCTTAAAGGCAATGGGGATGACGAAGGCTGCCACACTTCAAAGGCAATACAATCGACAGGTGGTACTTGAGGTATATGCTAATCTCATGCCTGAAAATTTAGACATTTTATCTGAGTGGTTCGGGAGAGTTTATGTTCGGGGGAAGGTTATTGAGTTGTCTGCTTCGAGGATAAATATGTTGTTTGGGCTCAAGACTCCTGACATAGGGGGAGTTTTTCCGGATGATTTAGAATTGAATGATGATGAGATCTTGGCTGTGATTTCTGGAGGGTATAAGGAGAAGTGGCTGGCTGTGGGATATTCTCAGGCATCATGTTTGACATCCAGGTTCTTCGGACTGTATCAGATCGCAGTCCATTGCTGGTTGCCATCTAGCAACACCACGGCTTTAACCAGAGAAATGGCCAAGTTGCTCTACTGTGTTGGAACACAGCATGAAGTCAACCTTGGGTTATTAATTCAGCAGCATTTGGTGCGACAGGCTACATCTCCGAAGGTGAATGACGCAGTAATATACCCATGTTTGATCTCAGCACTAGCCAAAAGTGCAAAGGTGAAGGGAATGGCTACAGATGTGATAGTTGACACGGAGTACTTGAGGCCGAACAAGAAGACTTTCGGACTCAGACATGTGCATGATCTTCCGTGGAAAGCTTCAGGATCAGCATCCTCATCAGCAACTGCAGACAGGAAGATACGGTTGATGGCAATACAGGCTAGGCTTGGAGCTGTAGGAATTCAAATTGCTGCCTTACAAGCAGAACAAGCAAGGCTGGAGGAAGAAAAGTCAAAGCTGGAAGGATGATTCAGGGGGAGTTTCTTTTTGCAACTGATTTTATTCTGATGTTTTTTTTGGTCCCTTTGGCCTTTGTATGGTCCCAGGGGGAGAAATTTGGATTTTGGATTTCTGGTTTTCATTCTGGGGTTTGAATATTTGGTTGTATGACTGGATTTCGGATTTCATTATTTCGGCTTTCATTAATTCATTCCGGTATCATGATCATTCTTCTGTTCTTTGAATGTTATTGACTATGTGCTCGTAGTCCAAAATATTATGGGTCCACAAAAATGCCAAAGGGGGAGATTGTAAAGTCAAGGACTTAATTTGATTGGCAATTTTGTGTGAACAAAATCAGACCATGTTGGAACACTGCTGGAGCAGAGTTTACGAGCAGAATTTACGCCAAGGGTTTAACGGATTCAAGCCGAAAATATTGAAGAGTTTTAGAATTTATGGTAACTGTATATTTGGCTATATATTGGGCGTAAGAAGCATATTTGATTTATGGTAAAATCCCTACTTAAAAGGAGGAGATTCATTCGAATATATGGGAGAGTTTGAGATAAGGTAAATCCCTTTATTTATGGGATTTGGATATGCTTCAACAATCAGATTTGGAATAGGAGTATTGTGGAAATAATCATGAATATTCAGATCTGATTCGTGGATATAAATATGGGACAAACACGGCTGCAGAACTAACGATTTAACAGAGCAAAATCTGCACCCAGATTTTGGTGATCTTTCGAAACTTGCTAGAGCCAACATACTGTGTTCCAACACTGTCCTGCAGCACTAAGTTCAGAATCGTACACCTTAATTCCTCGGGAGGAGGAGATCTAGCGTCGACGGAGTTCGAGATCAGAGGGAGTCTGATCAAGGCAGATCGGTAGCTAGGGGAGCTAGCAGAATCCACACGTCATAGTTAGTTAAAGATAAGTATTTTGTATGCTGTACTCTGTACTATCTTTCTAATTAGTGGATTCATTCTGAACTGGGCCAGGCCCCGCAGATGTAGGTGATTTACACCGAACTGCGTAACCAAGTTGTGTGTCTTTTACGTTTCACGTTATTTTTACACTTGGTTAGACTAGGTATGTTGGAACACACTAGTAAGAACTAGGGAAATTGGTAAAACTAAATTTCAGAAAAGGTTTCCCATATTTTTAATTTGGTGATTAATTACCAAATTCAGATGCCACATCAAAGTTAATAGGTATTAGTGGCACCAAATTTCACGCTTCTTCAAATGGCTAACATGCATGTAAGTATTATGAGAAAATCTCCAATATGATGGCCTGGGTGTGGGCTAATATGGGCCGATGAGGGCGAGCGGATGATCGTCTTTTGCCAATTATGAGAAAATCTCATGTGAGACCGTCTCACCATAAGTTTTGGTGAGATCAGGGACTATTGTGCAATTTATATAAATATTATGAAATTTCGCGGGTCAGATATTACGGGTCATTAGCGGGTTATAACAAATTCGTGGTTCATCCATTACCTATTCTCCACGCACCTTCAACTCATTTATCCCTACCCTCCACGCGCCTCATCCCTTCTCACCCTAAATATGTCGCCTCCATCCTCCCTTTCTCCTAGAAACCATGACTACTGCAACAGATTCTCTGGCAAGCTTCTGCAGACCAGTACCACGGGAGTCTTCACGAATCAGCATCGCACAGTCGTTGTGGGTAAGTTTCCAAGCATCGCAAATTAAATTTGTTGTAATTGTGCAGACGAAACCCCTGTTTTTCATCTTCATTTTTCTAGTTTCTTTATGTGTATGTGGATAAATCGTGGATTCAAGAACCCACATGGAGTATCCTCTGTTTCAAACGTCTCTACAACGAGGAAATTCGGGTTTTTACTGAAGATTCCACCCATTGGTGGCCGTTGGTGACAATTGTTGATGTACTCTAAATTTGGTGACCCATGTAATCTGTTGTGGGCAGTTGAATCTGGATAAAGATGTTAATGCTATTAGTAGCATTTTTGCACGTTTTCTTATGCTCCCTTCTGTTGCTGTTTTACTTGCATTTCTTCAACTACTTAACTTTCTTCCATTGTTGGCTTATCTTCTAAGGAGTGCACACAAATGCTATAATAGAATTCTCTTAGATGAACATCTTGATGTACTTTTGCCTGCAAAGCCTCTTTTCATCCCCGTCATTTAAAAACTTGTGTAGTTGTTTGATATTCAGGAGACCTCTTGAAGATGGAGCTCGGTGAGGAATCAGGATGATGTTACATGAGATGATGAGGCACCAGCAAATGAGGTACACTACAGCTGAACATTATGTGAGTTTCTGCAGATTTGTCCATTTCCTAATGTTCCAGAAATATGCTAGGTACGTTGATTTGAAGATGGATTTCCATATCACAAATCCCGTGTACCTCTTTCCAGGTATAGTCCTTTGTCGAGGTGCAAAAGGAAGTGGAATAAAATTCATATAATTAGCACTTTATCTCCTATGAATTTACTATAGATCCTGGATACACAAAATCACCTGGTTACACAAAATCACCAGCCCTTGTTTATGTTGTGAGGGGATTGTATTTTACCCATTGAACAACTTGCCTCATATATTGTTGTCTTGTTAAATGGAATTGTATCCCAGTGAGTATGAAGTTTAATAATTTTTCTCTTCCAGAAATCGATATTTTTCTGAGCCTAAGAAAGGTTCAAAGAAGAGCATACTATCAGCTCCTAGAGTGCCTTGGCGCAAGGAACTATTGTATCATTCTCTTTTACAATAATGAACCATGTTAGATGCTTGTCATTTAGTTAAACTTTGCACACATGCATGTATTTAGTATCCATTCTCCCAAGAGATCCAAAAGACAATTTGATATATGAGCTAACGTTACTTTAAGTTAAAGTAACGCTATAAAGACAGAAGTTTTCAAACACAAAAATTTAATACTTCCCCTGTCCCCCCTGAATTTGCACTCTTACTTTTTTGACATTATTCTCTACCAAAGTTTAACCGCATATTTGAATAGTTATATGAACAACCATATTATCGCATATGATATTGTTCAATTCTTTGTAACAAGTAGTTTATTAATATCAACTTTTTATTTGTTGTTATTATACGTATGTAAACATGTTAACGATCAAATATGTTTCTTGAACATCGTAATAATGATGATGGTGCAAATTCAGTAGGGACAGATAGAGTACTCATATAAGCTTGTTATGCACATTTAACAGAAAATTGGAAAGTGATTTGTGGAAGATACAACATTTTGAACAAAATTAATTATTTAAAATGATTAGCAAACATTCAAAATATATTAATTATGATATTTTTGTGAAAAGTAAGTTCTACAATTAATTATTTTGCAGAAAATGAAACTCTAAACTAAATCTGTAAATCGATTAATTAACATTCTGAACACATGAACTAATTTATATATTTGCCAGTGGTTAATTTTATCATTATCTTGCAAACAATGAAAGTATAAATTAAATCCTTAAATCAATTAGCAAAGGTTCTAAACACATGAACTTATATATATATATATATATATATATATATATTGTAAATTTCATCATTATCTTGCAGAAAATGAAGGTCGAAACTTAATCCTTATACCAATTAACAATCATTTGAAACAAATGAACTATTTTATATGTCCTAGAAAATGAAAATCTAAACTAAATCCTTATACCATGTCGAAACTTAATCCTTAGATCGATTAACAAACATTCGAAACACATGAACTAATTTATATCTTGCTAGAAAATGAAAGCCTAAACTAAATCCTTATACCAATTAACAAACATTCTAAACACATGAACTAATATATACATTTACTAATAGTAAAATTTATCATCATCTTGTAGAAAATAATTAAAAGTCTAAACTAAATCCTTAAACCGATTAACAAACATTTTAAACACATGAACTAATTTATATCTTGCAGAAAATGAAAGTCTAAACTAAATCTTTAAACTGATTAACAAACATTCTAAACATATGTACTAATGCCTGATTATTGTCTGTTACTAAATTTTTTGTTTAATAGTAATGAACTAATGCCTCAAACATGTGATTAAACGCTTAAAGTTATGAACTAAAATTTTCTATAAACCACACATTTTTTCTGCCTTTTACTAAAAATTTTGTTTATAATAATGGACTAATGCCTTAAACTTGTGATCAAATCACTCAAAACTATGAATTAGAAATATTCCTATAAACCAGACAATTTTATTATCTACCACTAAAATTATAATTTAATAATAACAAACTAATGCTTTAAACTTATGATCTATAGAGTTCTTGTATGATCCGGTGAGTCTTTTTCGCAGGTTTCATGTCTTTCTTCTTTCCTATTGCTTTGTGATCACAAGATTGATTGAAAATTCTTCTTTTCCTGACCCTTGTACAATCTATATTTCTATTTTTCTTTAATCTCTTGCACTCGAACCAATTCGACTCGATCCAAAATGTAGAACGAGAGAGCTATTAGGATCGAACACCCCTGATCGAACTCATATATGAAGTAATATGCTAAATACACGATATAATAGTATGACATAAAGTAACATGTTCATATTTTGCTAAATGATTCGTCAAGGTTTGACATTTGATTAGATGCATTTTGTTTGAAATTTGCTGGTAGGTATGAAGCAATATGTTAAATACACAAGGTAGCCACATGAACACATGAAATAATTCATATTTTTCTAGATAATTCGTCAAGGTCTGAAATTTGATTTGATGAGTTTTATTAAGAATATTTTTTAAAAAAAACATTTTCTGGAACGTATGAAGTAATAAGTTAAGTACACAATGTAACTGCTTGAATACATGAAATAATGTGTTCATATTTTGCTAGATGATTCATCAAGATCTGGAATTTGATTAGATGAATCTTACTAAGAATATTTTGGCATTTTAAAATTTATTGGAACTCATAAAGTAATAAGTTAAATTCATGATGTAAACGCTTGAACACATAAAGTACTGTGTAGAAATGATTCATCAAGGACTAATATTTCATAAAATGGTTTATGAAAAATTTGATATTTTATATTTTTGCTGAAACGTTTGAAATAAACTGTATATACACTATTAAAATGCCTAAATACATGAAGTGATTTGTTTATATATTGGTAGATTAATCGTGAAGGTGTATATTTTATTAGATGCATTTTGCTATGAAACTTATGAAATAAGATGTTATATATTCGATGAAATTGTTTAAACACCAAACTAGAGTGTTTATTTATACTTAAATTAAACATGAAAGTCTTGATTTTAATTAGATGAATGTTGTTACGAAGAGTTTCACATCCTAATTTTTATTGAAATATCTGAAGTAACTTGTTTTATACACAATGTAAATGCTTACACACATGAAGAAATTTGTGTGTTAGGATAGCCTAACTAACCCGTCACAATTTGTGTGTTAGGATAGCCTACACAATTTGTGTGTTAGGATAGCCTAACTAACCCGTCACGTACATGAACGAATGGCATTAACAGTTTATCTAAAAAGTTTGTATATATTACTGGTTGTAGTTTATAAATGATATATTTTTGCAGGAACCGATTTGATACCAGTTTGACCAACTTATTAAAAGGATAATCTAAACTACATCAACAGGCTGCGCATGAAGGAGATTGAAGGAGAGGATGTTCGACAAGTAATTGAGAGACTATCAAAGGAACAATTGGTCTAGACCCGTGAGATTTAATTTAATATTGTAATTAGATTATTATTGTGTACACATTACTTAAATTCTTAAAGTAATCGTTTAAATTACTCTTCTAATGTTTTAAACACCTAAACTAATGATTGAAGTTCAAATAAGTAAAATAATGTTCAAATTAGTAAACCCCATCAAGCAATTTATTTAAATGAATGACTCTAATAAATGAAATATATGCATATATACATGAACTAAACTTACCGTAAAAAAATTAAAATATGAACACACAGTGAACCACATCACACAGCTATAAAATTTGTAATGTTCGAACAAAATAACCAAATAACCTAACTAAAGTGTTAAACCATTAAACAAATCACTAAAGTGATAAACCTCTGTTGAACTATTTATTCATCGGTTTGTCTACAAAAGAGGTTGAATAAAGCTTATGAGATCCAAGAATAAAGTACAAATTGTCAATTTCACAAACACGTGTGCATGCAGATCAGCAGTTGCAACTCCACCAACAGATTTAAGCAGGCACACTGGGGATTTAAGAGCTCCCAATGCTTTCTTAATCCTCTCAAATGCATCCTGCAGAGTGCTAAGTGAAGATAAGAGATACGAATGCAGGTATCATCTCCAAACGCATCTCCAGGGACTGAGAGCAACCTGTGAGTCAAAGTGATATAACTTAATCCCTGGTATGTTCATAAGAGTTTGGAGAATAAATCCTATTTTTCTTAAAGAATTGAAATCCTCACACCTTAATGAAAATTGTCTCCACAACAATCTTAGGAAAAATTGAACATCCCAGCACTAGGGAATAAAGAGTACTCTTTTGCAGAAACAAAGAAATGTATACATAAACAATTTGACATGATATCAGATTCGATGGACCCTTACTTGAGCCTTGTTGAGGAGATAGTGACACAATATTTCAGAACCATTGATCACACCAAAGCCATCACATTCTGCTCCGTAGTAAGAGCTAAAGTCGAGGAAAAGATAAAAAGCTCCCTAGAAATGACGTGAACAATTAATGGGATAAAAAAAGTGGAGAGAGAGAACATATATGAGTTCAAATGGTTAACCCGAGGCTCTGAAATCTTCACTCCATCCATTTCCCCAAAACTTTTAACCAGAAAATCTCAGCATTCACAGAAAGCTTTCACCATAGTTGAGACTGCTTCTCAACCAGCATAGCCCAGTCCCAAAGCAGACACTGCTGCTTTTTGAGATATACAGCAGGTCCCTGAAGTAAACTGGCTCTAGATCTTATTGCAAGCATAAATAAAGTGTTAGGGAGCAGCAATCTCAATCCCGTCATAGCAAAAGCCTTCTAAAATCCATTGACAATTAATGTCCTATCATACATGTCTGGTCGAGATGCAAATCTCGTGCGCATTGCTGGAGAATATATAATGTGCCCATAGATTTCATCAGACATATGCTTGTTCATGTATACATGATTTCAAGAACCAAGAAAAGGTTATCTTCTTGCCAGAAAGGAAGCACAAAATGAATAATCATGCTGCCTTTAAAACAAATGAGCTATATCTTGGATGATCATAAAAGAGAATTTCCATGCATAAGTATTCATTACGAGAGTACGTTAGAAGCAAAACCAACAAAGTACACCCAATAAATCAACAGAGGAACACCAGAATGTGTAATAGATTAGTCAATAAAACAAACATCAATAAAATAAAACATCCGTACATATGCTGAATAACATGAATCAATCACCACCCAAGCGCCAAAGACAGTCCTACAAAGAGTAATAGCATGGATCAAAAGTTTGAATTGATACTCCAAGCTCAACAAATACATCCCATGTATTCAAAAGAGTAAGCGACTAAATTTTCTCCCTTGTGTTACATCATATGCATTCAAAAGTAATTACATAAGCACGGGAAGAAAGAACTAAAACAACAAAGCTCAACAAATAAATATTCAGATCACAACAGTAATTAATCACAAAATTAGCTATAAGTAAACACATAAACACGCTAGCTAATTCGATATTAACCATTTGGTTTCACAGAAAACATTATATCGGTAAACATCATCAAATTCAAAAGCAATTACATAAAAACATTAAGAAAGAACTAAAATGACAAAGGTCAATTGATAAACATGCCTAACATTAAACTGAAGTAAACACATAAAAAATATACATCAACTCGAGATTTGATATCAACCACAACAAAACGTAAAGTAAATACATAAAGAGGCTAAGAAACACAGTATAAAGAGTTTGCCACTGCTTGTTACACCATTATGAAGCTTCAACTCATCATAAAACGCCCATCTAGTCATTACAAGTTGGAGATACGGTGAGTCTTAAGGACCAAATAAGATCAAACAACCTCTTGTAGTTAAGAAAATCAAAAACCAATAGATATGCTGTGAAAAAACCAAATCCAACACCAGAATTACATTCAAATTGTCCTAATTAGTATAAACCCAAAAAGGGCAGTATCATACCCCCATGATAATTGACTTTTCTCAACTGAAAATAAGATAAGACATGCAACACTTAATTCAGGGAGATGATAATCAAAATATGAACTCACCGAAGTTCTACCCTCAACATCTACTTTTATGCAATAGCTAATAACTACCTCATTCAACATACAAATCTCATGATAAATCACATATATTGTCATTTAAATCAGAGAAAATTAAACTCGGAAAAAAACTGAAAGCATACAAATAATGAAGTAAATTACCAAAATAATGAAGTAAATTACCAAAATAATGAAGTAATTTACCTTCGCCACGGCTTCGCCGGATTTAAAGGCTTGGGAGGCGCACCGGGCGGAGAGATTTCCTCAATCTTCTACAATTCGACGACGGGCAACGGATTCGAACTGACGAGAAGAAAATAAAACCGATTAAACAATGAGAAGATGGAATAATCACATTGAGACTGCAAATTAAATATTTAAGCTAGAAAACTTAGGGTTTTCGGAGCATAGCGGAGAAGAGAGCGGCGATGACCACAGAACGAGATCTTAGACGAGCGGAGAAGAGAGCGGCGATGACCATAGAACGAGATCTGAGACGGGCAGAGAAGAGAGCGGCGGTGGGCGGAGAACCAGAGCGGGGACGAGTGGAGAACCAGAGCAAAGAAGACGAGAGAGAAACGGTTGGTAGAATTTGAGGAAAACTGAATCTTATACATCTTCTAAATAATTATATAGAGGTCCCTCATATTTTCTTATTTTGATATAAGACCTTGGTCTCACCATAACTTGTGTGAGACGGTCTCACACAAGTCTTTGTAAAGTATTATTTATGATAATAACTATAGGGAATACATGTTTTTATAAAAAAAAACCTTTAAACCAGGGAATAGAAGTTTATTTTTTCAGCACCAACAAATTTCTTTTCCAATGGCAACAAATTTCCCATTTTGATAACCTGACATGGCATTCAATCTTATAAGTTAAATGGGTGGTATATTAGGAGAGTGTAAAAAGCTACTATAATGTAAATTCTGATTGATTTTAGATATTTTAACTCATATTTAATTCTAATAGAGTCTCTATATTAAAAATCTTGGAGATTGACATTTCAATGAGACAGAATATTTTATTTTTTTATTTTGTAAAGAGAGAAAAAGAAGTTTGGAGAGTAAAATATTAAATGTCTAACTAATCCAACAAAAAACCCCATAGTTTCATAAAACAAATTTGAATTTGGAGAATGAGAAATTTAATGCACAAACCAATTTAAGAAAGAAAACTATATTTGTAGAGAGAAAATGTGAATATGGAGAATACAAAATTTTAATACACAAACTATCCAAGTAGTATTTTTTTTTTTTAAACTATCCAAGTAGTAATTAGATACTACAAATTATGGAATGTGTTATAAGTTGGAATTATGGAATGTTTTATAGTTTGGAACCAAAAAATAGAGATTACAAGTTTTAATATTCCCAACCTTTTTCTTGCAGGTTGGTTACTGTTAGCACTCAATATTAACGATCAGATTACAATGAAAATTGGAGTTTAGCGAATCTGATTTCTAAATTAGTTAATATAAAATCAGACTTTCGGTTAAATAATTTATTTTAAAATATAATTATAATAGTAAATAAATTTTGTATAGAAAATAAAAAAAGTAGTAGTGCTATAAGAGTCTGGGATATAAATCTTCTGCAGAATTGGGATTGGAACTGACTCCAAGTCCAAGTCCAAGTAACAGTAAATTTTGTTTTAAATAAACATCAATAGAATGAAGTTTTTCATTATCGGTCTAACCGTTAGTTGGTTAAATAGAAGATTTTTTCATCTTATAAATTAGTTTTGTTGTCACAAATATCATTATATAGAATCTGATAGGTAATGTGTTTTATATAAAGATCTTTCTAATATCAGTATTAGGATCATAGACTCATATCATAGAACCAATTGATCTGGTGTATGGGTGACCCATGATCTTATATATTGAGGAATAACTCTGTCAATAACCAATGTACGTGAGACTCTAACACGCCCCTTCACGTACAGCGGTATGATTCATATCGCAAACTTGGATATAAGAAAGGGGTCACAGGCCAACCATGAGCTCTAATACCATATTAGAATTATGGGTTCCTATCATAAAACTAATTGGTGTTATGTAAGGGTGACCTATGATCTTATATATTGAGCAATAACTCTGTCAACCACCAATGTGAAACTCTAAAAGTAAGTGTATTTTGTCAATTCTAATAGAATAGAGATAAAAATTCTAAAAAGCTTCATTTTTTTATTAGAATAATAATATATATATATATACATACATACATGAATATATACATACATACATGAATTTATTAAATAACTATGCAACCAGTAGTATAGATGGGTACCGAGTCTACCTTCTCATCACACTTGATTTTAGGTGTAGATGAACCGAGTTGTTTGTGAGTAGTTCGGTCAAAACTAGACCTGTCAAATGGGTTAATTGGATCAACATATTATTCAAACTCAATTAACCAATTATCCAATGTGTCTTTATTCAATTAACCCATTTATTAATGGGTTGGATCATAAATGGATTGAGTCATTAAATGGACAACTCATTGGGTAACTCATGAGATAACTCAAATGACCCAATGAGTTACAATATATTATCCAATAAGTCATTACGTAATTAACACAATAAGTTATCATTCAATATTTTCTTCTGATTTGGGTTACAAGTTATCATTATCCAATGGAATCGGGTATTAAATACTCATTATATTTTGGGATTGTGCGAGATAAGAATTATTAAATTTTGATCTCAATGTGTCTCATATTATGTTAACTCAATGGAACTTAACAAATGCCAAATAAATATAAAAAATTACCCAATTAAATGTATGTGTAATATTTAACATAAAAATTCACTATAATTCACAAATTATTTGAGCTAAATCTCGTGCAGTATTCGAGTTCGTACAATATTCGAACTCAATCTCATACAATATTCGAGTTCGTACAGTGTTCGCGCTAATCTCGTACAGTATTCGAGTTCGTACAATATTCGAGCTCAATCTCGTACAGTATTCGAGTTCATATAGTATTCGTGCTCAATCTCATACAGTATTCGAATTCATACAGTATTCCTGCTCAATCTCGTACAGTATTCTAGTTTGTACAGTATTCGAACTCGATCTCGTACAACATTCGAGTTCAATCTCATACAGTATTCGAGCTTGAGCTCGAACCCAACTAATATTGTTTGTTAATTTCATCGAGTTTACAAAGCCAAAATATTATATATTTTTTATTTTATTAAATATAATATAATGTACATAATATAATAAATGACTATATATCAGGGGAAAAAATCATTCATAATCAAACTTGTGAAAATTTAGTTATCTTATGATATAAAATTATCCACGGGTTACCCATTATCCAACCCAACTCGACCAACCCAAAATTATCTAATGGGTGATCCATTATCCAACCCAACTAAACCCAATAACTACAACCCAATTATATCCATTAATCAATGGATCATTATCCAATAAGTGAAAATAGTATATTGATAACGATTATTCAACGGATGACCCGTCCCATTTGTCGGGCCTAGTCAAAACTTACTCATTAATCAAACTCTACTTGATTTATTTCCTGCCCTCTACGAACTCGACTTAAATTATTTAATGCCCTATCATTTTTATACAGGATATAGTGATCATTGTATCCTAACAATTAATCACATTGAAAAAAAGTAAAAGATACATACAAATCCATTATTGAGCAAATTTTCCAGTACCGAAAGTTGGTTTACTGTGAACCACATCATGTTCCGATGGCCTAAAAAAAGCACTTTTATCTAATCTTCATCCTGCAAATTCATCACAACCTCATCATGGGGGCAGCCCAGCCTTTCCATGGCAGTCACAAACTTTGCTTCATGATGTCTCTCCCCAGGAAAATTATGAAATAAATAAATTAAATATCAAACATTATAATTAAAAATGTGATAACATATTGTTGAATGAAAAGCTTACCCCGCACCTAACAGTGAGAAGACGAGCATTCTGATTTGCGTGGTGCAGAACTTGGGAGAATTCATCCAGCCACACATACATGATATGTTCAGCCGGCTGAACATCATGGGAGCGTCCAAGTATTCAAATCCTCCTATCATTATGCACACAAAATTCAAATTCGAAAAACAGAGCATTCTTAAACCAGAGAAATTCACATCCATAAAAATAGATATATTCAAAAAACCTCCGGCAGCTTCGTTGTCATTCTCATCGCCAATTGCTTCCTCATTCTTATCATTGGCAGTGTCGTTCTCGACACTCGTACCAAAACTCGGACTTTATTATTTTTTTTGAGATTAAACCATCCATAGATGGGGGAAATTGTATTAGCCTTCCCAAGCCGTAAAAACAAGATGAAAGGAAGCCAAAGCTTAGTTTAGATATACAAGTTGAGCACATTGCTCGTGAAGCAGCATTTGTTGCTACCAAAAGAAAGAGATAAAAGATTATAGTAGCTAGAGGATTTCAAATACTAAAAGGATAGGTAAGCAGATCTCGAACTTGTTAGTGAATCGGATGAACGAAACACAAGTCAGTCAGAGAAACATTTACCTAAACCGAAAGCCTATCCTCTACTAATCTGAAAGCTGGAAGAGAAACCAAAATGAGCAACTTTGACCGAATATATCACTTGGATCAGCAGAGTAATCTCTTTTGTTGAGTTGATGAACAGGAAGAAACCAAGTCCGTAACTTTTGATCCCCTTCAGGTTTCTGCCGTCCGGGCCTTGCTTTCTCAGATTGTTAGAAACCATCCCTGCCAATTAGCAATAAGAAAAACTCAGTAGCATCCGTTCAATGAGAGAATCTTAGAGAGGGTGTCCCTAACTGATCTAACCTAATAAGACCTGTACAGATAGGGGGTAGCATTTGTAAGCTACTAAAATAACTACTAGTCTTAGCAGTGAAACATTCCTTAGCCAAAAAATCCGCAACCAAGTTAGCTTGTCTATGTATATGCAAGACACTCGTATCACCCAAAGCCTGATGTATCTCATCAGCCAGTTCAAAAAGTTTCCAATTAGCAAGCAAAGGATGATGAACAGCAACAACCGCATTTAAGCAATCAGATTCAATGAAATTGAATTCGAACTTAAAGTCGAACTCAAACAAAACTTAAAGTCGGACTTAAGCAATCAGATCCAAAGCTCGGACTTAAAGTCGAACTCAAACAAACTTGAAGTTGAATTCGAACTCGGGGACGAAATGGCTGCCGGTTCCGGGAACTCATGCAATTCCGCCTTAGGGAGAGAAAATAAGGAACAAAAATTGACCAAATCAGAGAGACCAAAAACTGACCAAAGAGAGAATCTCAATGTTAAGAGAAATATGATGAGAAATTTAATGAAATGTGAAAAAAAAGAGCGGAGGGGTTCTTATAAAGTTTACTGTATTCTGACCAATGCCATCTGCATGTCTAATGTAATGATGTAACATATTCCTCATGATATGTTAGCTTCGGTTTCATTTTGGGTGAATAAGGACAGAGGGAGTATATGTATTGTACTGAGACTAGAAAAAAAGTGTATTCTACTTATTACATTTATCATTTGGGTAGAGTATGAGTATATTTTTTTTCATTTTAAAAAAAATATTTTTTGAAACTTTTGAAACATATTTCATGCAACTATATTGAGTAAAAAAATAAATTCATAGAAGGATATATCTTAAATTAAATACATCATCTTAATAGTTAATCAATGTAAAAACTAACTACATTGATGATTAAAATACTAATGAGAAAAGTGCTAACCAAAATCTATAAACAATACATTCTAACCAAAATCCAGACCCTAATCTCAATAAGGAATGCCACATTGCTTTTGTGTATGCAAAACACTCACAAAAAGCAAAGGCTAAACAGTGGGAATCTTTAATGACACTTAAAGATACCCCCATGTTAGCTTTAGGTGACCCGAATGTGATTGAAAACCAGTCTGAGTAACTGGGACAATCAACACTTGATCCATCAGTAATTTCTGATTTTAATACTTTCAAAATTGTTGGTAATTACACTACACTACCCACATCAGGTAGTTTATTCACATGCACATGGATGAGACCAACATGAAGGGTTTGGAAAAGACTTGATAGGGAAAGGGAAAATAATCTCTGGTTAAATGATTTTCCTATTTCACATGTTAACGTGATAGTTAGAGAACAGTCTGATCACTCTTCATTAACCCTACAGATTAAAGACTAGAACTGGTACACATGTCCTGAACCCTTCAAATTTCAAAATTGTTGGATCAGTCATCCTTCATTCATGTCCCTAGTACATGATTCATGGCAAATTGATACCAATCTTTTTGGAATGGAAAGACTCGTCTTTAAACTAAAAATTACCAAACAACTTTTAAAAAGTTGGAACAAGAACTCATTTGGTAATATTTTTGACAAGGTAAAAACTTGCGAAGAAAATTTTACAGAAGCCGAACAAGATTTACAAGCACTTGATAACGATTTAAATCTGATTGCTTACAACAAAGCTAAAGCTGAGTAAACTTAAGCTCTATCACAACAAGAAACCTTCTGGAAACAAAAATCTAGGATTAAATGGTTACAAGAAGGTGACTCTAATTCTAAGTTCTTTCACAATTCAGTCAAAGCTAAGCATTCTAAGCAATATATAGCTTCTATAAAAAATGCACATCTGGTTACATGATCAGAAAGATTAGGGATTGAAGTTGTGACATTCTTCTCTAATCTTTTAGCTGAGGTAAATGCTGACCCCTCTGGCATTAACACTGCATGGCTAATAGAAAACATCCCTCAAAGTGTAACAACTAAAATGAGTGATAACCTTACAAAGCAAGTCTCTATGGAAGAATTAGCAGAAGTCCTAACCTCTATGGATGTAGACTCTGCCCCTGGACCTTAAAACTTGCTGGGATATAATCAAAACTGATTTATTATTAGCTGTACATGACTTCATGCTGGGCAATCCTATCCCAAAAGCTATTTCATGTGCTCTCATAACATTGATCCCTAAAAAAGAAGTCACTTCTACATTTAAGGACTACAGGCCAATAAGCAATTTTAAATTTCTTGAACAAAATACTTTTAAAATACTAAGTCTAACTCTGAAACCTCTTATGCCATCTCTAATATCACCTGAACAATCTTCTTTTGTTGAAGGTAGAGAACTGACTAATAATGTTTTCCTTATACAGGAAATCACAATTTTTTTGAATTCAAAACATAGGGGGGGGGGTTTCTAATGTCATATTTAAACTGGACATAATGAAGGCCTTTGATAGGATCTCTTGGTATTTTTTAAATTGTCTCCTAATAAAAATAGGCTTTCAAACTTCTCTGGTTAACCTTATTTTGGGCAATATAAAAGCGGCTCATTTTCCCATCTTGATCAATATCCTTTCCAATGGTTTTTTCAAACCTTCAAGAGGGCTTAAACAAGGGGATCCATTATCACCCTATTTGTTTTTCTCTTATCATAAGCCTTTTCTAGAAATCTAAACTTTCTATTTCAATATAACAGTATTGATTTCTCCAAATTGCTTTCTTCAATGAAAACAGTGACACATCTAGCTTTTGTAGTGATTATGCTATTTTCTTAAAATACTCTAAGAATAGGCTAAGACCTTTTCTCTATTTCCTTAAATAATTTGAAATGGCCACTGGCCAGAAATTGAATTTTAAGAAGTCTAACTTCTATCTTTTGAAGTTTGCAACTCCCAGAATAAAAAATGAGATCTTAACTCAAACTAGAATGATAGAAGTTCTGATGGAGATGCCAAGACGACTACCACCATAAATGAAGACATTCCACGACTTGATCTAACATTTAAAGAATATGTTCATGATCCTATGACTAGGTCAAGGACTAAGCTTAGGGATGCTTCTTTAAATACTTTAATTCATTGCCTTTATGATGAAGTATTGAAGAAGGAGTCATCATCGACATCTTGGATTTATTGTTCAAGACTGTCGAAGAACTAAAGACATCATGAAGAACACTATACACTTTTTCCCACTGAGTTTTTTAATGAGGTAGTGTGATCACTGTAAAATATTGTAAAATTATGTCATTTTAGGTTTATTGGACTGATAGCTCGGCCATGTGGGCTATGAAGAGCTGAATTTCAAAAATACAGTCCATTAGAGTTTAGTATATTTAGTTCTAATTTGATTAGAATTAGATTTGGTAAGATTAGATAAGGCAATATTCATTCAATATTTATCTTGAAGAATATAATCATTTATTTTAGGTAGTTTAGTTAAAGATGGTTTTAGCTTCTTAAAGCTGACATAATCCTTTTCAGTTTGTTATTTGTATTTTTTGAAGACCATACCTATGTACTATAAATAGGGGTGGTTTTCAACATTATTTTTACCTAACCACTTTTATCAATCAAATATACAAACTTTTGAGTTCATACTCTTTGCTTGCGAGCTATTCCATTGTTGCTTAACCCCGAGGGCTAGTTAAGTATCAATAAACCTTGTAATCTGATCATGAGGGATAGTTAGAGAGCAAGTCGAAGTTAGGCGTACCCCAAGGGCTAGACACCTGAATTTTGTGCGAGATAGTGCGGGTTTGCAAATCCCTTCACTAGATCAAAGATATTAATTCCGCAACTGTGAGTCTCCGCAAGGAGATTCATATCACTTGGTATCAGAGCAAAGCGAAAGATCTATTGAGGTCGAAAAAAACAAGAAAGGGGTTCCGAGTTTTTATAGAATTTATTTTCGATTTTTTAAAATTTATAATCTCTTTCGTGTCGCATTTTAACTGTGCTTGTTTGATCCTTCTTACCAGGAGGATTGAATCTAAAGTCAAAGGACGCCGAAGGACCAGAGAGTTAGAATACTTTGGTATTACTATCCGCCTTCACCTTCATCAATCGAGTCAGGAGGACGTCAAAGGGTATGCGCGTTAATAAGTATTATCTGCCTTCACCTTCTAGTCAGTTTCATAGTTTTAGGTAGTTTAAACAGTTTATGTGCTTGTGATATTTTTCGTCAACTCTTCTGAAAAACTATTGCATGCTCATAATCCTATTTGTTTTCTTTATCGTTCTTTGATTCGTGATCTTGAATTGTCTTGGATTCTTGATTACACCTTATCCAAAAAATAAGATTCTTGTGTCGTTTTCAATATATATAGTGTCATATTCTTGATCTTTTTGGTCTTGAATGCCTCGAAGTTCATTTGAATCAAGAGGAAGTTGTCGCAGTTTTTTTATTCTAAGTTTTGAATAGGCGATTTTTGTTCCAAAAATTTTTGAAAATGAAAAAAAGGTAGCATATATTTTACTTTCAAAATCAGAATTTAGGATTTGAAATTTGGGGTAGATTTACAATTTCTAAAAGTTTGGGGGCAGATTTGCAATTTCCAAAACATTTGGGAATTGTGGCTGAAAATTTTTCTTGGGGAATAAGTTTCTGGTTGTGAGTTTTATAGTAAAATAAAAAAGGAAAAAATGAATTGTGGCTGTAAAACAAAGGAAAGAAAAAGGAAATCTGGTTTGAAAAAGGAAAAGAAAAGTCAAAATCCTAATCGGAAGAGAAAAAGGAAATAAAAGCCAAATGAGAGAGGGGTTTTTATCTGAATTTTCGATATGGGGGAAAGTAAGTCATTAAAATAATTTACCACAAGGGATTTGGATTTGAGTTCCTATTCCAATTTGTTTTCGGAAAAGTTTCTTGAATTTTCGGAACCTATTTGTCGCCTATATAAAGCAATCTTGTTTTCATTATAATTCATTCAATACAGCTCTGATTCGTGCCATTCAAGTTGCGTTTTGTTCCTTATTCTTTGTAGAATTTTTAATTTTAGATTATAGAGCCCAATTTTGAGTTTAAATATTTTAAAATTTCGAAATAAGTTCTGAGGTACTCATCTCCATAGATTGCTTTGAATTGTGGTGAATTGATCAATTACCCTCGCATCAGCCATTGCCTTGTGAGTTGCCAGTGTTATAAACTTGGTGAGTGACCTTACTAAACAAAGGCATGGGGGGGGGGGGGGCGATTGTGTTTAACTAACCGTTTAATTTTCTTAGCAGTTTAGCGAAGATGGGGGACAAAAACCCATTCATCCCGCCTTTTGTTAGCAATCCTAAATATTTGCCATTGACAAACACCTCTAATGGTGGGCATGGTAGTCATCCTTGTGAAGAGGCTCCAGATAGTTGGAAGCGACATCAAATTAATCCAAATGAAACCAATGATCCTGATTGGTTTGCTGTCGCAATAAATGCACGTATGAATGAGGTGCAAAGGTTGGCAAGAAAAGTTGATAGTATGGCACCACCTACACTTGCATCATCAGTCAAGGGGGAAGAAACCAAGAAATATGTCCATTAATTCAATGGTTCTGGAATTTTAGATGACTATTTTGATTATGGTTTGGAAATGCGATCACACCGAGGGTCTTGTAGAAGTCATCGCCACAATAAACCTCATTCCCAAAGGAGAGTGAAGAGTAATTCGGGATCTGAGTCAAGTTGTGATGAAGCCTGAGACAGCAAGGGTTTAAAATATGACATCCCTCGATTTGATGGTCAACACAATCCAGTAAAGTATCTTGATTGAGAGCGACAGATTGAGAATATGTTTGATCTCAACAATTATCAGGAGAAGGAAAGAAATAAAGTGGTGCAATATTCTTTCACTCACTATGTGGCTGAATGGTAAAAAAATAAAAAAAGGAGTCGCGATATCTTGCCAGAAAGAAACCTATCTCCACCTGAGAGAGATTAAGGGATATAGCTTCCCCAATATCATGTTCCGCCTACTTACTTGATGTAATAACATTCTTATCTATCCAAAATGAAGCAAGGAAATCGCACAGTTAATGAATACTGGCAATATTTTGAGTTGACCATGAGAAGGGTTGGAATGAAAGAAGATGACACATTCATCAAAAATTGATTCATTGAAGGCTTACGTGAAAACCTTCAAATTCTAGTCAAGCTTCAACATCACATATCTATGAATGATTTATTTGTGAAAGCAAGGTTGGTTGAGAGTACCCTGCAACCAAGGAGGCCACAACCCGGATTTCCCAGTCAACAACCAGGGTTTGACTCCGGAAACCTTAGTTATGGCCGCAATAGGGGCACGCCTATGGGAGGACAAGGATCGGTTAAGACTTATTCAAATATAACTTATAATCCTACTGAGAGGAGGGCGACACCACCAACTTAACAAGTTTCAAAAATTCCAGATAAGTCCACTACTTCTTCATCAAATTCGGTTTCTTTTAACTCTCATACTTATTTTCATTGTAAACAAAGAGGACATGTCCGCAATAACTGTCCACATGCACAAGTCTTAACCACATTTGAGGAAGGAGATGAAGAAGATGAATATGCTGATATGCTATCATTGAATGAAGGTGGTGAAGAACAGGTAGGTGAAGAGATCATAATAAATGATCATGGTGAACAAGGTCTTGAAACTCAAGGTAACTTTGTATCATTCAGAGTTCTAAACTCTCAAATGGCTGAAACACAAGTACAAAGGATTAACATTTTTCATACCCGTTGCCTTGTGAAAAATAAGAATTGTTTACTGATTAATGATGGTGGTTCTTGTGCTAATAATGTGTCTAATCTTCTTGTTAAATCATTGTCTTTGCCTGTGACTACTCATCCATCACCATATAAACTTATTTGGTTAAATGGTAGTGGTGAAATTAGGGTTAACAAACAATGCATGATTAAATTTAAGATTGGAAAATACCATGATTCTATCTTATGTGATGTTATACCTATGGAAGCTAGTCATATTTTGTTAGGGAGACCTTGTCAGTTTGATTGTAAATCTATGCATGATGGTTACACTAACAAAATTACTGTGATTAAGGATAGAACAAGGTATACTTTGGTTCCATTGTCTCCAGTGGAAGTTTTAGAGGCACAGAGACGCATGAGAGTCGACAAAGAGAAGTTTGCGACTGATGTGCAAATGGCCGACCAAAACCCTATAGAGGGCTTGAAGGAGATCGGCCATAAGGTGAAAAATAGAGGAAAAAAACTTGATAATTTCGACCAAATAGCAAGGTAGGCTATCCCAGGTAAGCCAGGTAAACCTAAGAATGATTCTGATAAGTCGCGTAAAATCCTATCTTCACATGTTAGTCCTTTGCCATCAATTTACATTATGAGAAATGAACTTCTTGATGATTCTGGTAGATCGTTTTATGCATCGATTAGGGATGTGAATAATGCTTTTGCTAATCATTCTTATGTGCTTATCATGCATTTTAAAGAGAGCTACTTTGCCAGTGATGATATTCCTATGCATGTTCCTCCACGGTTTGCTCAGATGTTACAGGAATTTGAGGATGTCTTTCCGGAAGCCTTACCTATGGGTTTACCACCCTTGCAAGGTATTGAACACATATTGACTTGATTCCGGGTTCGGTTATCCCAAACCTTCCGATGTATAAAGCAAACCATGAGTAGACAAATGAACTACAACGAAAAGTTGAGGAGTTACTTCAAAAAGGTTATGTGCGAGAATCCCTATCTCATTGTGCTGTGCCTATCATTTTAGTTCCTAAGAAAGATGAAACTTGGCGTATGTGCATTGATTGTCGTGCTATTAACAAGATTACCATTAAGTATCACCATCCTATCCCTAGGTTAGATGATATGCTTGAATATTTGCATAGATATGTGATTTATACTAAAATTGATTTAGTTTGGTTACATGGCATTCCTGCATCCATTGTCTGTGATCGCGATGTTAAATTTTTATCCTACTTTTAGAATACCTTGTGGCGCAAGTTAGGGACAAAGTTGCTATTTTTGACTGCCATTCATCCTCAAACTGATGGACAAATGGAAGTGACCAATCAAACTGTAGGGGCTCTCCTGCATGCACTAGTTTAGAAAAACTCAATAAATTGGGAAAAATGCATTCTGATTGCAGAGTTTGCTTACAATTGCACTATTCATTCTACTACTTTATCTCCATTTGAAATTGTTTATGGTTTTCTATCTATTACACCTCTTGATCTACTTCCTTTGAATTTTAACCAGGTTAAAAATCTTGATGGAGAAAAGAAAGCTGATTTTGTGAAGAAAATCCATGAGAAGGTGCGCATGAAAATTGAACGGACAAATACACAAAATGCTGACAAAGCTAATCAAAGCCGTAAGTTGATGAGGTTCAACGTGCGAGATTATGTTTGAAATTCATCTGAGGAAAGAGAGGTTTCCAAATGCTCGAAAATCTAAGCTGAGTCCACATAGAGATGGTCATTTTAAAGTGTTGGATCGTGTGAACGACAATGCTTACAAGATTGAGTTACTAGATCATTATAGTGTTAGTACAACCTTCAATGTTGCTGATTTATCTCCTTTTACCTTTGAAGACGATTCGGTTTAAAGGCTGAAACCTTTCAACCACGGAGGGAATGATGGAGATGCCAAGACGACTACCACCATAAATGAAGACATTCCACGACTTGATCAAACATTTAAAGGATATGTTTGGGATCCTCTAAGTGACATGGTGGGACCTATGACTAGGTCAATGACTAAGCTTAGGGATGCTGCTTTAAATGATTTGATTGATAGCCTTTATGATGAAGAATTGAAGAAGGAGTTATCATCGACATCTTGGAGTTACTGTTCAAGATTGTCGAAGAACTGAAGACATCATGAAGAACACTATACCCTTTTTCCCACTGGGTTTTTTAATGAGGTAGTGTCATCACTTTTAAATATTATAAAATTATGTCATTTTGGGTTTATTGGACTGATAGCTCAGCCATGTGGGCTTTGAAGAGCTGAATTTCAAAATTACAGTCCATTAGAGTTTAGTATATTCAGTTCTGATTTGATTAGAATTAGATTTGGTAACATGAGATAAGGCAATATTCATTTAATATTTATCTTGAAGAATATTGTCATTTATTTTAGGTAGTCTAGTTAAATATTATTTTAGCTCCTTAAAGCTGACATAATCCTTTTCAGTTTGTTATTTGTATTTTTTGAAGACCATACCTATGTACTATAAATAGGGGTGGTTTTCAACATTATTTTTACCTAACCACTTTTATCAATCAAATATACAACCTTTTGAGTTGATACTCTTTGCTTGCGAGATATTCCATTGTTGCTTAAGTTCGAGGGCTAGTTAAGTATCAATACAACTTGTAATCTAATCTTGAAGGATAGTTAAGTGTTAGGAAATAGAGACTCAGATATAGAGGCTCTAAATATGGGGCTGCATTTAGCTATTCAAAATTAATGTCTTCAATCAGAGATTAAATGTGACTCTCTCTTTCTTGTGAAGATGGTTCGAAAATACTTTAAGATTTCATGGAAACATATCAGTTTAATGAGGGAAATTTGGAAGAAGATGACTAAATCAATGGAGTTATTTCTCACATTTACAGAGAAGGCAATAGTGTTGCTGACAGCCTAGCCAAAGTTGCAAGCTTACATAAGGTGAACCCCTGTTTAAACTTTAACAGTTTACCTAGAAAGATTAGAGGTTTAGTTAATCTTGATGCTATATGTTTCCCATACATTCAGATATTATGAATGGAATTTTTCTATGTTGGAGTCCCTTGCTTGGAACTTGTTACTGCTCTACTTCTCTTGATATTGCAGGTACAAGAGAAAGAAGTAGGAAGCAGTACTGCTCATGGAACTGTGGTCCTACTTTTCTCAAACTTTTTCAATAAAATCTGGAAGCCTCAACCTCTAGCTACTTTAGGATTCTAGAGATGTTGATTCAAGTGAAGTGTTTGTCTGAGGAGCCGACAATGCTTTTAGTGAATCATTTTTGGGAAAAATATTTGCGAAGGACTATTATGGAAGACTACCTCTTTTTGTCCACACACGGATGTGGACGCAAAAAAGTGAGAGGCCATAATAGGGCACGAATAGGGATTATGGCCATAACCTTTGTCGACAAGGGGTTTTGGAGACATCGGTTATGGATTCTTCTATTTGTGTATGGCTATACCATGTTTTATTTAGCTGCACATTGTTACATTATAACTCATTTCTGTATATTCATCTTTTTGGGTCTAGGGAGCCTAATATATACCCCCCACACTTAGGTGAGTTTTAAATTTAAACAAAACACTATTTTTTGCATGAAAGTGTCAAAATAACCCTGCAAAATTTAAAAGTCCAAAACTAACCCTAACTTATTGATGTATGTGCCAAACTAATCTTGGACTGCTCAAACTCATTGGAATTTTATGAAAAGAAAATTTTACCTTTCTAATTAAAAAACTAATAAATACGTAAATTGTGAAAAGTTTTATTTACTCTTTCCCATTTAATATAAATGAAACCCTAAAATTTATATTTCATTCCCACCGCCGACTTTCCCTTTCATCTTCATTTACCCCATTCCCATAGCTGACTTGCCTTGTGTTTAATCAACTTGGCCCGTCATTGTCGTAGTCCCCGTCTGCTATGCGAATTAGGCCATCGTCACTGGGAGGTTATTGACGTACATCTCAAATATATACAATTTATAAGCCCTAAATGCTTCCTAAATAAAACTAAGTAGATAGCGGAAAATCGGGGCCATCCATGAAAAAGAGGGATTTTCCTAAGGGGTTTATGCATATGAGAGTGGATATATATATGCTTCCTAAATAAAACTGAGTAGATAGTGGAAAATCGGGTCATCAGTGAAAAAGAGGAATTTTCCTAAGGGTTTCATGCATACGAGGGTGTGTATATATATATATATAAAAGAACTTAAAGAAGGGGGTTTTTGTTTGGTCGGTCTAATTTATGAATTTAAAAGACAAGCAACTATCATAAATGAGAGATTAAGCTAATCATACAACAAACTACAAAGATTGGATTAAACACAAAGTATGGGACCTTGGGAGCACTTTATTTCCACTTCTGAGCCTCTTATCTGAGAGGTCATTGCCGTACCTCTCAAAGTTAATATTTATAAGCCCAAAATGCTTACAACTACAACCAAGTAGATAGTGGCAAATTGGGGTCGTCCACGAAGAAGAGGGATCTTTCTAAGGGTTTAAACATATAAGGTGGATACTAGACTAGATATAGATATACATACATATATAAAAGCAAGTATGGGGGTGGTGGTGGTGGACAAGCTATCAAGCAAAGTCAAGTAACTATGTTAATCATGCAACGACAAAAATAAAGAGATAACAACTACAAAAGATAAAGCCTTATGGGCAATTGATCTCCACATCCAAACCACGTGTAGATCATAGAACCATTCACTCATCCTATCACATTCATTACCTATGGGGAATGCTATCACCTCCATTTTGAAGATCAACATTCATTTCTTCTTAATAGTAATTCACAAAGAAATTAAATGACCATTTGCAAACCTTATTGATAATCACTTTAGATGTTCAACGACCATAAAGATATTTCACCAATGGCATTATACTCGAAGAACCATAGATTTGATAACAACAAGCATTTGACCAAACGCATAGCCATTTAACCAAACAAAGCATTCATTAGGTTAAACCTGGAACAATCAAGATTCAACCTTTTAGTGCTACCACATGATAAATATGATAACAAATAACATCAACATACTCATTTATCAACATTAACCTCACATTACACAACAAGAAGTTCTAATTCCTTGTTCTTGGATTTTCATGCCAAAGAGCTAAGAAATTGTACACTCTTCTAATACCCTAACAATAAATTATACAAACACTTCATATACTCAAACAATCCTTAGCATAAATGAATGAATAAATTGTTTTTTCGTCCCCTACAAAGTATCTTATACCATGTTTTGGTCCCCATTTGCAAATCAACCCTTAGACAGTACCCAACAATTTTCAAACAATTTTTTTGGTCCCTAATCCCAGTTGTCGGCCAGTTTTCGGCCAGTTTTCTAGTTTACCAGCACACGCGGTAGACATGTATTTTTTTGGTAAGGCTAGGGGTATTTTAGTAATTTTACATAAAAATGTTTTCCATTTACTAATTTCCCAAACGTTTTCATCCATGGCGGAGCAGCTCACATGTTGTCATCCGTGGCGGAGTCGCTCGTTCGTGGCTGAGCAGCTCTCCCGTGGTCGTCTGTGGCGGAGCTCGTCCGTGGTCATCCGTGGCGGAGCAGCTCACCCATAGTTGTTCGTGTCGGAGCAGCTCTCCCGTGGTTATCCTTGGCGGAGCAGCTCGCTCATGGTTATCTGTGGCGGAGCAGCTCCTTCATGGTTGTACGTGGTGGAGCAGCTTGTCTATGGTTGTACGTGGTGGAGCAACTCTCTCGTGGTCGTCCGTGGCGGAACAGCTCGCTCGTGGTCGTCCGTGGCAGAGCAGCTCGCTCGTGGTCATCAGCTCGTCCGTGGTTGTCCATGGCGGAGCAGCTCATCTATCATTTTCTGTAGCGGAGCAGCTCACCCATGGTTTTTCGTGCCCATCCGTGGTGGAGTAGCTCACTTCCGTGGTCACCCTTAAAATCACAGTGAGGAAAACCCAGCGCCTAAAACCTCTGCCACCATAGTTTGAACAAACCACCGCTAACACTGCCGCCACTGCCGCTTCCCAATCCTACCACTGTGGAACCTGTGTCCGACAGCAGACAATGTTTTCCGTCCTCGTGTTCAAGGCCCCCAACGACGAGGAAGTTAAGTACGACAACAAAGTTAACGACAACGATGACTTTCCAGAATATCCCTCTGAAGCTCAGCCGGAAAACTCTGACGAAGAAGGAGAAGATGAAGAGGAAGGAGCTAAAAGCAAAGAGAAGATAAAATAATCGAAACAGTCGCCGTGGGATTTCTCCTCCTTCTCAGAATTAATCTTCGCGAGCATTCTCGCCAGAGCACCAACTAAAGAAATTGAACCAACCGAATTTGAAGCAATTTTCACTCGATTACAGATCCAAACCAACCATTAGCACTGAACTTCAAAATCTTAAGAAAAAAGCAAACGCCATAGAACACAAAGAACATTCACTAGATGCTTCTTCCCCTTCAACCTCAGTCGCCGACGAGCATTCTCGCTAGAGTACCACCTCCGTCCAAAACATTTATGAAATTATTAAATGGAAAACATTTTTATTTTTGTAAAATTACTAAATTACCCTTGGCCTTACCAGAAAAATGTCACGTGTCGACACGTGTGCCAATAAACCAGAAAACTAGGATTTGGGACCAAACACATTGTTTGAAAATTGTTGTGTATTGTCTAAGGGTTGATTTGCAAACATGGACCAAAACATAGTATAATATATTTTGTAGAGGACTAAAAAAATAATTTAGTCTAAATGAATTAAACATACACATTAAGAACACATAAATCCTAAATAACAAATGCTTCAAGAAAGAGTGAAATAGAGGTTCTTACTATATTGGTTTGGAAGCTTCAATCAATTTCTCCCAAGTACAAAACTAACCTAGATAATAAAAACACTTAATTAATCTACAAAAACTAAGAAAAGAAGAAGAAAACCTAGGGTTTTTAGTCCCCAATCGCGTGGGAAGAAGAAGAGTTGAAGAGAGAGAGGATATGGTTTGTTATTAAAATACAAAAATTAGAAAATATTTTTGGCCACCCATCGTTCGCGACTCGCGACAATATCTTTGCGAGTCACGACAGATGCCAATTTCAGCATCTTTTGGTTTCTTTTTTCTTTTTGTCCCAAGTCCTTCTCTTCAATTCAATTTTCTTCAATTCATCAAAAGCTCAAATGCAAGTCTTCAAGTCTTCAAGTCTTCAAATCTTCAAAGCTAGTCTTTAAACTCTTCAAACAATTGCCTTGTCACACAAAATTCACTAGGAAAGTAATAAAAGCGTAAAAGTCACTCTTAAGTCTCCTTAGATAATTTCAAGGAAAAACACAAGCTCTTGATGACAAAGAGCGCAAAAGAGATCCCAAACAAGTCCCAAAGTATGCACATAAAATGGACACACCATTATCTATCCTGGAATCCACAACCCATTTACCACCTTGACTACTTGTTGTGAAGATGAACCTTCCAATCTTCTTTGGAAGTAGTTTACAAGAGTGAATTTGATATCTCTTGCAAACCTCACTAATGACCGCTTTAGTCAAGAAATGCCTAAAGACATCCCATTAATGGCATTATGTACGAAAAATCAGCAAGCTTGGTAACACTTATGAAACATTAAACCAAATGCTTAAGCATTGAACCAATTTATGCATTTACTAAGATTAATCAAGAATCTTCAACATTCAGTGACTTCTCCTTTTTGCTACGTTAGGATAAACATGACAAAGAATTCAAAATCATCATATTCATCTAGCAATTATAACATCATAAACCCAATTAGTAGCCCTAATTCATGCTCTTGGATTCCATGTCAAAAGAGGAGAAATCAGCTATTTTCATCAGCTCCTAACAAGTTATGATACAAGCATTTCATATCATAAAACTTCAAATCACATAAATAACATCAAAAACCATCATTAAAGCTCCATAAATGCACAATAGTCAAAAAACTAAATAGATAATTAGGGTTCTCCATGGGCTAGGAAGCTAAAATCAATTGCTCCCAATACTAAATTTATCAACTAGAGTTCAAAATAATATTCCAAAGCAAACCAAACATAATCTAAAGTGAAAATAGATGAAAAACAAGTGAAAACTAGGGTTTTAAAAGAGGGAAAGTCAGGGAGAAGAAGATTAGAAATGAGAGTATAGGAGTTTGTATTTATAGTACAAGAAAATATTAAAAGAGCCCTTTTATAGCAGGGCAGTCGCAAGGAACTTGAGGCTATTGGTTGGCATATTTATCATGGTCAGTGCGGGTTGGGTTCTCCAGATCATAATGCTCCTGGACATGCATGGTTTCCCAATCGAAAGCTACCTCAATCTGAGAGAAATCCATCTCGTATTAATGATCATTTAAGTGGTACCGTATGTACTTCTCATAAGGCTGCTCCCTCCCTTGAGCATCTCTCCTCGTGGTACATACCTTCACCATCGCAAGGAACTTGAGGCTATACCTTGGTAGGTGGGTGCCCTCTTGTCGATAAATTCCCCGAGACCCTCTTTGGTAAGGAGGCAACTAACTGTTCTCCAAGCCCCAGGATCTCCAAAGCCCCTTCATCAATGAAGTTGATTTCCTGAATCTTTCTGGCAGGCTTGGCCAGTTGATCCCATTGGTTGGCATATTCTCCGGTGATCCGGTTTAAACCCATTTATTTGTATAGCTTCTGAGGTGCCGCCAAAGAACTCATCCCTCTAGTGAATCACTGTCTCTTGGGTTCTATATGATATCAAGAGCTAACATCATAGAAAACAACGTCAAAACTCACCAGTACACATGAATTCATAATACTAGGTTTAACATCAAAAGTGTCCAAAAACCCCAGTATTTTCAATGAAAAGCACATTTCCCATCATGCAATCACCACTATGAAACTATCCCATAAAAAATATCCACCATGTTGCGAAAAATACGCGAGCATCATTATAGGATTTATTCACCACAATCACAATTATGTAGTTGGCACACTACAATCAACAAAATGCAACTACAAAAATGTAAGCGTTCATATGTCACAACAATTAAGATTTCAACATAGTTCAATGCTACATAATTCCATCAAACTTTATGCGCTAATTTCACAAAGCTTGGTCACATACCACAATTGTACCCCTACAATGAGACCTAATCTAGCCAAGAATACTTATGCATTTTTCAAGAACCATGTCATAGCCACTAACACAATGTCTATCATAAGCACACAATTTCATCAATCATCACGTTATTTCCCAAATAATTTAACATAAGAATCAACAACTAAGCACACACAAATATCATACAATATCTAACAATCTCAACCATCCAACTTCAAAAAATCATTACTAACATTTAACTCATAATTTCAAAATCTCACACATTCTTAAACTACACAAAAAATCAAAAATTCAAGGGTATAGAATGGAGAATCGTACCAAATATGAGTAGAGGAGAATGAATTTGTGAAGCCCACACACAATCTAATCTTCAAGCAATGAATTTCAAAACCCCCCAAATTCTAGGTCTTATCAAATTTTGGATTTAGGGAAGATTTGGATGTTGTTGTGGTGTGGAGATGATTGGAGGAAGTGAGATGGTCGGATTTATGGTGTGGAGGTGGTGATTCTCGGCCAAATTGATGGAGGAATGATGGAGGCACTACTGGAAAATCCCCCCTTTAGCAACGGTTTTTAGCAGCTATTTTAAAAAATAGCTGCTATGTAACTGAGTAGCAGATATTATTTAATAAGCTCTTCTGTTGCAAATTGTTAAACAACTAATTATTGAAGAACCGCTTCTAGAGTGAGGTATTTTAGTATTGGTGGGAAATCATAGAAGCTATTTCCTAAAAGCCGCTACTATACGGGATATCATAGCAACTATTATTTGTAAATAGCTACTGCGTATAATATTAAAGCAGCTATTTATTTAAGAACAACTTCTAAAGTGAGGTATTTTTGAATTGGCGGGAAATCATGACAGCTTAACCCTAAAGAGCGCCGCTACATAAATTGGGATGGGAAAATATAGCACCACTTATAGTAAAATAGCCGTTTCATGCACTAGCATTAAATGCTTGATGTGATACATAACTAGATTTAGTAGCGGTTTTTGAAATAATAGCTGCTACGAACGCACATAAAAACCTTCAATATGGACGAAAATTGAACAAGATTTTGCATTTATGAGAGTTTCCTACAATTCTTCATTTCCATAGAGATGTTGAATCCATCATTTAATGCCATGTGCTAGGAGTATTAAGAGGTAAATTACATTGATTTGATCTTGAAGTATATGTATACAAGTTTTTTTCTTTCCTTGTTGATTTTGTATATATATGGTTCATGAATGTGATGAAAGAGGTGTAATGTTTGAGTAATGTCTATATGTGAGATGATTTTATTATGTGTGTATATATATATTCACCCATTCCAATATATCCAAAGTATACGTATGTAGGTGCAAAGTTTACATTGCAATGTTAATGATAAGCTTGTTTATAATTGTTTAGCTTCTTTGTATGTAATTTAAGTATATGAAGTTGATTCATAGTTTTTCTTGTGTTGTAGATGATGAGTATGAAGATTGAGGATCGGTGTGACATCATTAACAATGTAGATAGGCCAAGTAAAAATTATGTTTCTTTTGTAGATTCAATCTTATCGTATGCCTTTGGACGTGAGGAAGGTGTTCTATGTCCGTGTAAAAAGTGTGGTAATAGGGTTCGAATCCACCTGCGGGATGATGTGAAGCTACATTTGGTTAGGTATGGCTTTAAGACTAATTACGTAGTTTGGAGTTTTCATGGAGAGACAAAGGAACCTAAGGCCAAGGTTGTTAATGATACTCTTAATAGAATGGATGATTTGTTTGATGATGTGATGAGGGATTTTAAGGGGAAGCCGGAAATACTTGAAACATTAAATAAAAACCATTGTACAATGGTTGTAAGGCCAAAAATACTGTATTATCCGTGTTATTGGAACTGTTTAACTTGAAAGCTAAGAATTATTGGACGAACACTAGTGCTAATAAGTTATTGAAATTCATTAATAGGATATTTCCTAGCGGAAATAACCTCCCCGATAATTTATATTGTGCCAAGAAGTTGTTGTGTCCTATTGAGCTCAAGTACCGTAAAATCGATGCTTGTCAAAATTATTACATACTATATCGGAAAGAACGTGTGGAAGCTATGAATGCCCAAACTGTGGTGCACCTCGGTACAGGAAGAAAAAGTCCAATGATGAAGTAATGGGGGTTGGGAAGATTAGGTAGAAGATATTGTCCCCGGTAAAATCACTTTGGTATTTCCCAATCATTCCAAGATTGAGAAGATTGTTCGGAAATATTAAAGATGCTAAGAATTTGATATTGCATGAGGAGAGAGAAGCATCCAATGACAATATGGTAAGACACCCGGCCAACGCTGAAGAGTGGAAGAACATTGATGTAAATTCTTCTGTGATGTGGTGGCTAGTTCAGGTATCTTCTTCGCTCTTCACCTCCGTAAGATCCTCCACCTGCAAAGACAATTTTGAAAATGACTCCGGGAGAATTCCTCCGACGATCAAGTTAGTCCTCTCTTTAAGAAATAGGATTTCTCTTAATAGTAGCATTTACCTTAGCTTCTTCTCCATTTGATGTATTTATAGACTGATCTGATCCTGTTTCCTTGTTTTTAGGGATAGAGATCGTGGGGTTCACCACGATCCCACTTTTTGAGTTCGCTCCTTATTCGCCGACCCACGTTCTCACTATTCTGGGTTAAACCGAGTTTGATTTTGCCGGTGAGTATTGTTGGCCTGGGCCTAGCGGCTGTTAGCTTTGCTTGCTGGACCGTATATACACCATAAGCCTCTCCCCAGCCATGAAGCCAATGCTACAAGAAGCAATGATTGGTTTGCTAAGCTGCATAGCGAACTTAATTCCTAGCCTTTTGTGTAATGCATTGTAATATGTTCGTCTAAGCTACAATGCAAACTTTGTTTTGTGAATTGTTTATTGCTTCTTGGTTGTATGTTGTGATTTCCTGGAGTTACGCTTCCATTTTAAATTTGAAACTTCTAGGCGTATCTTATCTCAATGAGATCTATCTGTTTCTATCTTGTATTCACTCCTTCATATAAGTTGTTAGCTCTGCAATATGCCAATTTCCATTTTGACTGTTGTGTCTTATAATTACTTTGAATTTAGCGTCATGAAAATATCCCCAATTTCGAGTATTTTCTCCGCCATCTCCTCGAGAATCCAAAAAGGTAATGCACTTTATGTCAGCTTTGTTATGATTGTGCATTATTCTTTTTATTTATCTTGTAGCATTCCTTCATGTATTTAAAGCCATACGTAAACCCAGACCTATTCATCTTCTTCCTTTTTCTATATTGCTCCCAATCTCTTCTCAAATCCCACGCTATAATAGTATTTTTTTTGTCATTTCTTCCTACTCTTCCTTAAGCTTTTAGCTTTTTGATTTGTGTACCCTGCATCTTGTAGCGTAAGTTTGTTTTGATTATAATTTAGGAAATTTTGTGCTACCCTTCTTGTCACTCTATCTAGATTCGGGCTGGATTTGTTCTTCTTAGTTTCTTTCATTAAATTGATGCCGCCTTTCGGCTTGAATTTAGGGATTTTAAATTCATCAATGTCTGCTTCTAACAACCTCAGAATGTCTTCTCATAAAGTCCGCGAGCTTAATGTTGACTCCGATGAAGATTTCGACCACCATGCCAGGTCTTCTGTCATTAGTAGTCTCCTCACAGATTTGTATTTTGAGGATTTAAAATATACATTCCCTTTTCTACGTTTGTACGAACTTAAGGCACCCAAGGCCTCTGAGAGTGTTCGAACTCCTCCTCCTGGTTATTTTTCTTACTATTTAGACTACCTTAAATTTGGAATCTCTTTTCCTCTACCCAAACCTGTGGTAGATCTTCTTCGTTACTATAAATTAGGACTATGTTAGCTCCATCCAAAAACAGTCTCCATTTTCGTCTCTTTTTGTCATGTTTGCAAAGCGTCTGGTGTTGATTATTCTATAGATCTCTTCCATAGCCTTTTTCATCTTCGTAAAATAAAAAAATCCCCTGACGAATTCACTCTTTACCCTATAATTTCTAATGTTGAGTTTGTTAGCGGGTTCCCCAGTAATTGTGGGGTGTGGCAAGAGAAGTTATTCTACACAAAACTTGATCCCAACTGTAGTTTAGATTTTCCCTTAGGTAGGGGCTCGCTTGACTACCAAGTCCAAGGTTTTAATATCTTAGTCATCATTCCATCGTGCTTCTCCCTACTAGTAGCTTAAGAAAATGTGTTGAACTCACTGATCACTTAATTATTTCTTATTTGCTTGTCTCCACTATGTGCTTCTATTTGCCTCTCATGTTTGTCTTATTATTTACATTTTTTTTGCTTTCATTCATTGCAGACATTAACCTCACACACCGTACCCATGAGAGGAAGTTCGTTTCTGATGGTAATGATGAAGTGGCAGAGATCCTGTCTCCCAAGGTCGAACAAAATGCTGACACTGTTTCTCGTCAAGCGATTACTAGTGACACTAGTACTCATGAGAATGCATCTAGCCCACATACTAAAGAGGCTAAGAGGTCGAGAGTGATGGTAAACAAAAGGCCAAAGATAAGGGCCATCAGAGAAGACGGGAGAAGTGAACCAAAAAATACTTGTACTGATTTGGGACATGCAAAAAAGAAAGGGCAAGTTGGACAACTTCCTTTGCATTCTCTAATGCTAAGCCGTGACTTATTTGTAGATGAGACTATTCCTGCTATGCTTTCTAAGCTATCCCTTTTAGAAACTATGGTTGTGGTATGTTTTCGTTATGTTGAAGTTTTTATCGTAATTTGAGTGCTTTGTTTTGTCGTGTAACCTTTATCACTGTTGGTGTGTTTTTTAAATTAAGGTTGGTGAGGGCTTGTAACTTTTTGGTGAATGAGTTGCTAGATTTAGTAAATGGGAAGGAGTTATACTGGCGGAGCTACAAGCTAGTAAAGTAGAGTGCATTGCTTTAAGTAAAACTACTGTGGATGCCGAGGAGAGAGCGTGTAAGGGCAAGGAGCATGATCTGAGTGCTGAAAGAGAAACGGAGAAACTGCACTTTCAGTTGGAGGAGATGAGGACAAATGGCCCGGCTTCGCCTGGATACCCCCAGCTACTGGTCAACTGATTGTTGAAAACTAACTCTTTTTACGCCTTGTTTGAGGAAGTCCCAGCTAACACTCATGACGTTGGCCATTGTGAGGCATTGATTGAGCTGAGGAAGTTGAACCTAACCGCGAAGCTCAATAAGCTACCCAAGCTACCCAAGTCTGAGAAGACCTTGGCAGAACAGACCAAAATTCTCAATGATAGCTTTGTGAGGAGTTTCTCTAACGATGGTCATCCTTTCACATTGCTATCCTATCTTGCTTGTCTGCCAACTCTTCCCTCTGCAACTGAGCTGAAAAAGTGCATGGTTGATTACTCCAAGGAGCTCCCATTTAAATGTGTATGGTTGATTGTAGCGAACGATGCAGCCAATCCTCAGGGGGGAAGGGGGGGGGAGGGGTTGGAGGTACAAGATGCCACAATCATGAAGAATGTGGTTATCGTGGCTTATACTTCTCTCTCATCTCCTTCAAAAGTTAGTCAAGCACCGTAGACTTGAAACATATTTTGCTTGTAATCTGTTGACAATATTTTGAAGTTTGTTTGTATGATTTTTCTATTATTGGCAACTTATTGGGTCCTTGTGCCTGCTTTTTATAATTTGACCAATGATTTGTATTTACTTATTTGCAGGGCTTTGATATTTTGGTTGACCAATTTTTCAAAAAATCGTTGGACATTTGGGTTGTTACATTCATTTTTTCTTGTGACAATGTTTTTGCATCATCTTCTGGATGTTGTCTTATGAATTTAACGGAAGTGATGAAGTACACATCGAAAAAGTAATTCCAACTTATTTCTTCTTACCACTTGTCTCAAGTGGATTCTATTCCATTACATATTGGGTGGAAAATTCCATCATCTTTGTATACTTCGCTTTCCTTCACTACTTGTCCTTTTAGTAAGCTTATACCTGATGGCTTTGATGTTGCCTCTATTGGAAAATATATTGTTCGTGGTTTGGTTGATCTTGAATTAGCTGCTATGTACTTGCATTCGCCCAACCTCCCTGTTCGTGTCCAAGAGTGGGCATTAACCTTGGGTATTCATCTAAAGTATATGCTGTTAGGTGTTCATGACCTTGAAACAAAGTGGGGAAAGAATGTAAATGAGGCTCAGGATGGTGTTCGTGATTTAAGAAAAATTTGCAACGAGAAAAATGATCTTATTCATCGGAAAAGTTTAACATGGTTAAGATGCTTTGCCAACAGGTGGACGCTAGAAACTATGCCGCAGATAAGACATGGGAAGTCCACCAGAAGGCAGCGATCATAAACAAGCAATGTGACCGTATCAATGACTTGTATGCTCGGCTGAAGAAAAAGCAGGACGAATGTGATCACCTCTCAACTATTGTTGTTGGTTGGTAGACAAAGTTTGATGAGCAGTTTGCCATTAACACACAGCTGCTGAGTGATACAGATACGCTTCGTGCTGAGTGTAAATGACTTAATAGATATGTACATTAACTTGAGCAGGATTGTGCTGAATATAAAGACAAACCTCAAGCTCTCCCATCGTTGTCTGGAAGGTCTACCGATCATGGGGATCTTACCATGGACTTTGGTGGTCAAAGGATCAACATGTCGAAGGCTGTTCAAATGCACAATTAATCCTTAAAGAAGGAAATACGAGACTTGAAGGTAGAATGTAAAGATACGAGGAAAATGTTAACGTCATGAGTAAGCAATTGGAGTGCAAGGTGTTCGGCCCCATCACTGAATTCAAGGAATACTATGCTAAAAATATTGCTCACATGGAGCGAAGAGGCTTATGCGCCACCCTTCTTATTTGCATATGAAGTGGCAATATGACCATCTTGTTAGTGAAGAAGAGGCTGCTGAAGAAAAACGTTGCTGGGCTGAACATTCTCGTTGTGAATTTGAGCGTGGTCGTCACTGCAGTGAATCATCACCTTCTAGATCTTTGCGGGCTTCAAGGCATAGTTAGATAGGCTATATTGGAAAACATTATTTGTAATCATTTTAATAATGTTGGCAATGTCTTGAAATAGCGTGTGCCCATGTATTTCCTAAAGAAACTTCCTTGTCGACGTTTTATCCTCTAAGTTAGTGATCTTAATGAACTGCGAGGATGCCGGTTTTATGGCTTCTCTTAATTGTTTTGTTCAAACTGGCTATGTATGAAGCTATTTGTATGACTTATTAAAGCGAAGTCTTTTTGTATGATTTTTATTTTGTACGTCGTATTTATGAGCAAATTTTTCCCTAAGCAAGGTCTATAGCTTGCAATGTTTGGCATTCTTCACAAGATCTATGGCTTGCACTTGTTTTATTTTAAAGTTGCAAGATCTAAAGCTTGCAATCATCGATAAATGTGCAAGATCTAAATCTTTTCACGTTAGCTTTGCAAGATCCATAGCTTGCACTCTCTTGATTTGCAAAGTTGCAAGATCCAAAGCTTGCATGCATCAATAGTTGTGCAAGATCTAAATCTTACGTTTGTTTGACTGGCGAAGGTGTAAGATCCAAAGCTTGCAGACATCGATGGTTGCAAGATGTATAGCATGCGATTTGTCATTTACTCATTAAAGTCTAGGTAATTCGATGTTAACATAATACACACAGATCATCATGTAACAAGTGTAAGTAAAGAATGAGAAACTTGATATTGGTCCAGCAAAGTGCTTTTGCATTGAATGTACCACCATGATTATATCACGTTGGAAAAAGGAAAATGAACTAAACCAAGGATAATATCCTGGTATCTATACAGGTTGATACTCGCTGTTTTCCTTCTAGACATAAAACTTTCTCAGGTTTCCAATTTGTAGATGTTAGATTTGTGGGCCTTCGTGACTGTGTATGGTCCCTCCTACTTTGGGCGTAGCTCTCCCTGTTCTTTTGCCAGGCTAGCTTCGTTCTTCCACAACACTTGGTCACCCACATGAAATCATGTTTCTTTCACCCTTTGATTGTAAGCTCTTTCCATTTTTTATTTGTATTTAGCTTTTATGATCATTTTTAGATTTCGTTTTTCCTTAAGTTCCTCTAGTTCGAACCTCAACACATCTAGGTTATCTATCTCCTTATAGCTGCTTATTCTAAGGCTTGAGTTACCTATCTCTATAGGTATGACCACTTTGTGACCATACACCAAATTTTATGGCGTCTGTTGGCTCTCAGATCGTAGTTCTATATGACCATAGCGTGTTTGGTAACTCGTCTACCCATTCCATTCGCTTTCCTTCCAGTCGCTACTGTATTCCCTAAACTATGGTCCTATTTGTCACTTCCACTTGGACATTAGCTTGATGGTGTGCCACGGAGGTGAACTTATGAAGAATACTGAGTTTGTGAATTGTGTATTGTTATCCGTGACAATGTATGTGGTATCCTGAAGCGACACACTATGTTTTGCCATACGAATTTCTTGGTAACTTCGGTTGTGACACGTCCTAATGGTTTAGCTTTGACCCATTTTGTGAAGTAGTTGATTGCTACGATTAGGAACTTGGCATTGATTTATCCCCGTGGAAATTGTCCAATTAAGTCTCTCCCCCACTAATCAAATGACTAGGCTCTATAAACTCCTGTCAAAATTGACCGTGGTTTGTGTGACAGCGAGGCGTTAAATTTGGCAAGTCCTACATCTGAGAGCGAAGTTGTATGCATCGTTGAACATGGTTGGCCAGTAATATCATGCTCTGACTATCTTTTTAGCTATCGTCCTAGCTCCCTGATGCATTCCATGTAGGCCTCCATGTACTTCTTTTAAAACTTTTGTCACTTTCTCTGGTGCTACACATTTTATCCATGGGGATAAGAAGCCTTTTTTGTACAAGGTCCCATCTTCGTAGGCCTACTTATTAGAATGCAACTCCAATTTTTTGATCTCCAACTTATCTTTTGGTAAGGTCCTTTTGCTAGGAAGTCCTTCAGTGGAGTCATCCAACTTACTTCAACCCCTTTGATTGCTAACACAATTGTTGACATGGTGCTTCTAATTAGGATGACATCTATAATAACGTTCCCCTACTCGGTAATAGAGTCAAATCCTACTATTGCTAGCTTGCTTAATGTGTCCACTTTTGTATTTTTTCTTCGCGGTGCGTTTTGTATATCAAAATATTCAAGCTAGGCAATGAGTTGTTGCACCTTACCTAAATATTTCATCAATTGATCCTCTCGCACCTCATAATCACCTCACACTTGTTGAACTGTAATCAACAAATCGATGGACACTCGAATGCTCTTGACTTCCATTCTGATAGTGAGATCTAGTCCACAAACTAGAGCCTTGCATTCTAATATATTGTTAGTGAGCAAAAAATTGAATCATAACGAGTGTCTGTGTTCGCCCCCATTTGGATCAACAAGAAGCAAACCTGCTTAGCAACCATCCTTGCTGGATGCACCGTCGATAAACTACGTCTAAGAAACCTCTTTCCATTTTTTCTTTCCTTCGTGAATTCTCAAACTTTGACATACGCTCGTCATTTGTGTCTCTTCGCTTGTCATCTCTGCGATGAAGTCTACTAGTGTCTGAGCCTTTATCAGTGTTCTAGGTTAAAATTGTATATCAAATTGACCTAGTTCCAAGGGTCACTTTGCTAGTTTGACTAAAGACTCAGGCGAAGTGAGGATGTTCTTAATTGAAACCCTATGTAAACCATTATGCGGTGATTATGAAAATAATTTCTCAATCTTTGTGCTGGATAGACTAGGGCCAAGATTAGCTTTTCTACTGGCATGTAAAATTTCTCCATTTTTGCTGGATTTTGCTAATGTAATAAATCGGGATTTGTTTTTATCCTTCCAAGAAAACCAACACCGAGCTGACAGTGTTCTGTGAGATTGCTAAGTACAAGTACAATGTCTCTCCAGGTGTGGGCGATTTCAACGTTGGTAACGCTTGAAGCTGGTCCTTTAACCCATCATATGCTTTTTGGAAATGTTTACTCCAATTGAACTTTCTTACCTTTATTAACACTACAAAAAATGTTTCTCTACTGCCTTTGATACGAAGCGGCTAAGTGCTGCTAGCGGTTCCATCAAGATTTTCACCTCTCTAACTGTTCGCAGTTGGGGAAGGTTGGCTATGGCTTGAGTTTTGTCTGGGTTGGCTTCGATACCCTTTTGAAGAAGCCTTGTATCCCAAGAATTTTCCATCTCCCACTCCAATTACACACTTGTTGGGATTAAGCTTCATCTATATGGCTTTCAACGTGTCCAAAGTTTCTTTTAAGTCTGCAGCAAAGTTTCCTACTATTTTCCCTTGATCACCTTATCGTCAACATAAGCTTTGACATTCCTCCTTATTTAGCTTCAGAACACCTTATCGATCACTCTGTGGTATGTTGCTCCAAAATTTTGGAGTACAAATGACATCTTCACATAATAAAACATTCTGAAGCTCGTTTTAAAAGAAGTTTTCTCTGCACCATCCAGCTTCATCAGTATCTGGTGATAACCTTTGTATACATCCAAGAAAGCCAAGGCTTCATATCCTGAAATTTATTCCACCAGTTGATCAATCTTTGGCAAAGGGTAAGAATTTTTTGGACATGCTTTGTTCAAATCCGTGAAATCAATACACATTCTCCAAGCAACACCTGATTTCTTGACCATGACCTGGTTCGCTAACCACTTTGGCTATATAACTTCTTTTATTATACTGGCTTGGAACAACGATGCAATCTCCTCTTCGATCGCCTTTCGCCTATCTTTAGCGAAGCAACGTTGTTTTTGCTTAACCGATTTGACTGAGCTACTATTGTTCAACGAATAAGTAGCGATGTCTGGGCTCACTCCTCCATGTTCTATACATCCCATATGAACGTGTCCCTGTGGGTTTACAAAATTTGAATAACCTTCGCCTTATCTTTGCTTGAAAGGTGTTTTCCAATATTTAAACATTTGTAGCCATCCTTTGTATCTAGGCTGACCAACTCCATTACTTCCCCTAAGTCTACAGATGTGGCCAATTGTTCAGCGAGCTACCTCCAGAATTGGTGTTGACCAGCTTTGCCTTTTCCCCCTATCTTTCCTGCCTTCATCGTAATTACCATACACTGCTTTTCTGCTTGTTGTTTTCCCCTAATGGTTACAATTCCATTTGGGGTTGAGAATTTCATTACCAGGTGTTAAGGGGACCAAATAGCTTTAGCACTATTCATCCATGGTTTTCCAATTATGGTGTTAAATGTACTTGGGGCATCATAACCACAGAGTCGCATATGATGGTGCAATGTTTCCCATTTTCCCCAATTATGACCGACAATTTTATATTTCCTAGAGGTGTTTCTGCTCGCTCTGTGAATTCAACCAATGAAAATGTAGACTTTTTTAGGTGTGTTCTTATAAACCCCAACCGGTCAAAGCAGTTCACGAATAGTATTTCAACCATGCTACCATCACCTACAAATACCCTGTGAACAGTTGTGTTACCAATTTTAGCTATGATAACCATCGGGTTATTGTGTGGCAAAGCGTTGGGTACCACATCATCTTGATTGAAGGTAATCGCTTTGCTTGGTCAAAATCTTTTGTCCACTGGTTCTTGCGGGGTGGGGGGATATCTTTCTTTGTCCTTCCACGCATTGTTGGGGGGATATCTTTCTTTGTCCCTCTAACCTTAAGATCAATGGATACAACCGTGGAAAAATAGATACAAATTTTTCCGAATGACTTATCTAGTCTAATCTGAGGTACTCCTTCCGCATCTAGCTTCACATGACCAGCAACTCTTTGTGGTAAACCTGCAGAAACATAAACGTTATTTACCTGATCTCGGCTAGCCATCTTTGCAAGGGAGTCGGCGGCTCCGTTTGCTTCTCTAAATATGTGTTGCATCGCATAATCCATATGTTGAAGCAGATGCCATATCTCCCTCATCAGATGTTGCATCTTCCATGGGATCTTGAATTGCTTTTGTATCATTCTGAGAAGCACTTTTGAGTAAGTTTCTATTTCAATGCTTCTGATGTCGTGCTCTTAAGCTAGGTATTCCATGTAATAAAGCTATTGATTCCACCTGCAAAACTGATTCAGTCAAGATACACTTGGATAAAGCAACATTTACCTTACCTTTGTGATCTCTAATGATACAACCAATACCTGCGGTACCAGTGCTAAGACAAGAACCATCAGTGTTTAGTTTATATTTTGAAGGTAAGAGCCACCTAATTATCCTTAATGGTCTCTGGCTTTTGGATTTCTGATATAGAATTTTTGGTATACAAGATAATTCCCATTTAAAGTCCAGCTTGAATGCCAACAAAGTGTCATTAATATGGTACAATATTCTTTTGAATATGAGATTTATGACCGGCTTTGTACCATCAAAAAAATAAGTACATCTGGCACACCACAGGTACCAGATTACTACACATGGTATGATTCTAATTAGTTTAGCAAAAGTTCCATCAGAGGAGGAAACATTCCAATAAAAACAGAACCTATCCCATAATAGCTGAAATGTATTTAAAGACAAACTGAAAGTAGTATCTACTAAGTTCCAGATTTGTCTAACCTGATCACATGAGTTAAAACAGTGGTGGATTGATTCTGAATCATTTAAACAAAAACAGCATCTTGATGGTAGTTGAAACTGAAAATCCTCCAGAACATCTGGTAAGGCTATTAGTCGATTTAGTAGTTTCCAGTTAAAGAAGCTGATTTTCTTTGGTAAACGTTTAGACCACAGATGAGTGAAAGATGGGATATTCAGTTTCTTTCTTCTAATCAGTTCATATGCTGACTTTAATGTGAATTCGCTAGTTTGAGTTAGTTTCCAAATTAGTGAATCATCATAGTTAGGGAAAATTTTATATTCCAGATCCAGAATGGAAATAATATGATCAGGAAGTACATTTCTGAGGTTTGTGGAGTAGAAAACTTTATTAAGTACGAATTCAGCTACAGTTAAGTTGGGATAAGGGACTTCCAAAGAGTTTAGAATGTAGTCTGATAAAGGACCCACTGTAGTCCAATTTTCACTCCAAAAGGAAATCGAACCAGAGCCAAGGAGAACCTCTGTATTACAAAATGCTATGTGTTGAATCTCCTTGATTCGTTTCCAAGTTCTGGATGTTTTGTGAGTATCACTCATAAACCACATGGTTTGTGCCCACAGGGATTTGCCTAACTGAAGTTTCCACCACAGTTTGATGGAAAAACATTTTGTTAAAGTATTAAGGTTTTTAAAATTTAAACCATTTTCCTCAGTTAGGAAACATAGATTAGGATATGATTTCCAGATTCTTTTTTTCTAATTATTGTCTGAGTTAGAATTCCAGAAAAATCTTGCAAGTGTTTTATGAATTTGACTTATAATGTGCTTGGTTGGCTTCTACACAGTTATAAGATGGATTGGCATGGAAGTCAAGACATGTTTTATCAATACTGCCCTTCCTGCTGGAGAGAGTAGCTTGTTATGCCAGTGATTAATTCTATTTTGGATTGAAATTAACATTCCATGGAAAAGGGAATTCTTTACTCTTCCTGTGAAGATAGGGCATCCCAAATACTTAAACGGTAGGGATCCTTCTATCATATTTGTTTCATGTTTGATTAAGGATTTGATTATGTTAGGTGTGTGTTTTGAAATATGAAAAGAAGATTTCTCAAAGTTAACTTTCTGGCTTGTTGCTAATTCATATGATTTCAGAAAACTAATTATTGTTTTTAGTCCCGGCTTTGTGTATTTTAAAAGAATAGCTGTGTCATCAGCAAAGGAGAGATGTGTTGATGTTTTCATCCTATAGGGTAATTTGTATGGCTGGATATTTCCATATTTATATAGAAAATTCAGGTTCTGCGAGAAAGCCTCAGCCATTAAGATGAAAAGCAAAGGTGATAGTGGATCACCCTGTTTTAGACCCCTAGATGCTGAGAAAAAACCTACTGTTTTTCCATTAATTAATAAAGAAAAACAAGCAGATTTTATATTTCTTATAATTAGATCAACCAGAATGGATGAGAAACCTTGTTTGATTAGGATTTGGGATAAAAAGGACCATGAGACTCAGTCAAATGCCTTCATCATGTCCAGCTTGATAATCATATTAAAACCTTTTGTTTTTTAATGTAAATTATTTGTTAACTCCTGCATGAGAAGGACATTATCAGCAATTTCTCTTCTAGAAACAAATGCTGATTGTTCTGGGCTGACTATCTGATCTAAACAGCTTTTAAGTCTTGTGGAAATTATTTTTGAAAAGATCTTATTTGTGAAATTGCATAGACTTATAGGTCTATAGTCTTTAAAAGATGAACACACATCCTTTTTAGGTATTAGAATGATCAGTGCTGATGTGATGGCTGTAGGTATGTCTTTTCCATCAAAGAAATCTTCCACTACCATCAGGACATTAGTTTTGACTATCTCCCAACATTTTTGGAAAAAGAAACAAGAGTAGCCACCTGGTCCTGGAGCTGAGTGGTTGTCCATGGCTTTTACTATGCTTGTTAATTTTTCCATTGTAATTTTATTGAGTAGATTAGAATTCATATCATTAGTTACAACTCTTGGAATATTTTCCAATATACATGCTGCATTGATCCCTAAGAGATCCATTTGCTCATTAGTTAGAAGTTTAGAGAAGAAGATGATAGCTTCTTTCTCTATGTCTTCTGTTTTGTTTAACCATGTGCCATCTTCCTTTTTTATTAAGGAGTTTTTTTGCCTCTTATATTTACTTAAGATTTATTGATGAAAGAATTTTGAATTTGCATCACCCTCTTTCATCCATTTTAACCTTGATTTTTGTTTCAGAAATACCTCTTGATTAGTTAGAGCAATTTTCAGTTTTTCCTTTGCTAGGTTTAGAGCTTGTAGATTTTTACTGGAATCATTTTCCTATAAATCTTCTTAGCTTTAAACACCAAATCTTCACAGATATGGACAACATAAAAAATGTTTCCAAAGACATTTTTGTTCCAGCTTTCAAGGATCTGCTTTAAATGTTTTAGTTTAAAAATTAATCTTCTCATTCCTTTGTTAGTAGTGTGTGTATTCCAAGCATCTTGAACTAGCTTTATAAAAGTTGGGTGATTAACCCAACATTCTTGAAACTTGAAGGGTTTTGGAATGGACATAGGAGAGGTGTCAGAAATATGCAGGATCAGAGGGGTGTGATCCGAACCTTCCCTTGCAAGTGTTTTAATTTTAGAATTTGGGTATTTAGACCACCATAAATTCCTCTATCAAGTCTCTTCCATACCCTACCTTTTGGCCTCATTCCAGTCCAAGTGAACAGGCTTCCAGAGGTTGGGATTTCAGTCATGTTTTGGTCATTAAGGAAGCTGTTAAAATTCCTTATACTGTTCTGGTTAGGGATGGATTTTCCTAGGCATTCCTCATTCTTAGTGATTACATTAAAATCCCCTATTAGGCATAAAGGTTCATGTTTCAGTTTTGCTAAGGCTTGCCACAATTTATTTCGTTCTTGGATTGTGTGCTTAGCATAAATGAAGCCTATTAGACATTCAAATAAGAGCCTGCTGGATTTAATTTTCACTATGATAACCTGTTCTTCTATGAAATAGATATCCACTGATAGGTCATCATCCCACATAATCCAGATCTTGCAAATCGGGCTTGCATAAGAGTTTCTGAAACCTAATTCTTTGGAGATATTCTGTGCTTGATTAGAGTTTAATAAAGGTTCCATTAAGGCACAAAGTTTGATTTTCTTACCTCTTTTAATATCTTTTCATCTAATTTGAGTAGGTTTGTTACCTATTCCCCTTATATTCCATACAGATATATTTAGACTTATCATGGATATGTTTTGGAAAGGTTCAAGGAAGAAGGGGTGAAAACCGTTTTAGGTGTGGAGGAGTAGTATTTTTTTGTTATACTTCCTCTGTTTATTCTTGACATCCATGGTATTAAGCTTGAGAATTGCATTATATCTTAACTGGTCTTTGGTTAGGTTCTCCTTTATTTCTTCAAAATTAAGTTTCCCCTGAGTTAAATTTTTTTCTGTTTGCCTCATAGAAGTTTATGTATTAAGCCAATCAAGTTCTTTAAGAGTTTTCTTACTGGATGCTAATAGAGGGGGGTTTCCTCCATTGATTTCTATATAATCATCTGCATCATCAGGATTAGTATTGTTCTGATTATTTCTTTGAATAGTGTCTTTAGTATTTGACATAGTAGACCTAGTTGATGTTCCTGGGTATGCTTATCAGGCTCTACCATCTGATTAGGAAGGTTTAGACTCTCAACTAGATTAACTATGGCATTAACTTTATGAGGTGAGCACACAGAGGAGGGTATTTTAGTAGGTGTGTTATTACTGGCTTATTGTTTCCCAGGTAACAGATCTTGTGTTGGTTACATATCCACTACCTGAGAAAAGGTTACCTTAGTGATTTTAGGACTAATTTTGTCTTTGTTTGATTGGGTATTCTTTGCAGAAGGATTTTGAGTTACAGATGGAAGTCCAGTAATTCCAATCTGTTCTTTAGGGTTAATATCTTCTGTATTAGGCAAAGCAGGAGTTAAATTGTGAAAAACTGAGGCCAACTCTGTTACAACTAGCTATTTTCAGGGTTCAAGGCATAATAGCATTATCAGGAATCGAAAGATAAACCTGGGATCCCTGTCTAAGGACCAAATCTTCTGAACTTGCTTCTCTAGGCATCTGTGTATCACCCTGTGATAGGTCCTTTTCCCGGCAGACCTGCTTAGAAGGGTTATCAGATTTCCTCCTGTATATCGGAGTAAATTGTTTTTTTGATAAAGGAATACCAGATGAAGAGGGACCATTTCCTTTACCTCTATGTCTGCCCTGTTCATCATTGGAAATGGATTTATACCTGATTGTGTTGCAGAATCTTTAGGTCTCCAGGGAGTGAATCTAGATATGTTCTTGTCAAACCTACAAACTGTATCTGTATGTCCTAATTTTAGACAATAAGAGCAATACAGTGGTACTCCCTCATACTATATATATTGCCAGAAACCTATATCCCTAACACTTAACCAGATTCTTTCCATCATGGGTTTAGTAACATCCATTTCAACATAAAATCTTGCCACATGTGGCCTGGTTCTATTTAGAGAGGCCCTGTCTACCCTAATTGGAGTACCTATGATATTACCAATAAACATTAGAACCACATAATCAAAGAATTGCGGAGGTAAACCATAAAGGGCAATCCATAGGAGCAATTGGGGAGTCAGTGTGAGGGTTAAAATTAGGAACCCATTTGGTCATTCGGATTGAGTATGGGCCAAAATTCCATATTTTATGAAGCCAACAACGGTAATAATCATCAGGTAAAGAAAAGGATATCAGAACCTGTCGATTGTCAAGTAGGGTTATGTCATTGTGGCCTTTGAAACCTGCTATATGAAAATCCTTTCGAAGCCTGTCAAGTTGCGGTCGACTGTGAGAAAACTTCCCAACTAGCGTCCATCTGGGGGGGCTTCCAACTTTGTGCATTCCTTGTCGGTGAAGTGCAGGTCGGGTTCTCCCAGATGATCGATTCTTGACTATGGAATGAAGGGAGCACTGTTTTCAATTTGGCAAATGGGGGAAGGGAGATTTAGGGCTTCGCGGGGTTCTTGATTTAGGGCTTGGACATAAGAGATTGGTGGGTTAGGGGTGATTGGTGGTGGCTCCGCCATATCGGCGGTGCTGGAGAGTAGTGAAGAAGATGACGCAGATCCGTTAAACGGGAATCACACCTAAACTTGGTGAGAATCGCACACAGTTCTATCCTTCAAATCTTGAAGTTGAATAGCATGATTATATTAAAGAATCCGTATGGTTATTGATTAATTGACATTTTGTCAAAAAAAAATTTCTATGCAGAAAAATAAATTACCAATTTTAATCCGAATTTGAGGGGTTAAACATAATTATTATAAATAATGACCAATTTTAATTCTAAGGAAATGGTTGTCATAGTTGGATTATGGTACTAAACCAAATTATTATACTATTTTAAACTTAATCTACAAGTACAATTGATACTTTGATGCCTAAGCAATCTACTCCAAAATCTTCACCCATCCAAATTGCTCCAAGAATGCCAACACAACTCCACAAGACCGACCAAAACAAGTCTGCAGAAAATAAATATAATAAATTGAATGAATTATTTTTGATGAATAAAATTAAAATATTAATTTATTAATTAACTTCAATTCAGAATTTACTGAAATGAATTAAAGTGACATGATTAGTTAGACTTACTTGAGTGTGATATTAATCGCCACCACCAAAAGATCCACACTTTTCGATATCGTATTTCTCATGCATTGTGCTTGTATTCTTAAACTTTACAAAGTTGGTTATAATCCATCTTGCATGAATATCCTTGGCTAATGCTTTGGATTCATCTGTTCCATACATCCCAGATGTGTCAGGAAACCGATCAATCTGCTCTGTTGAGTCATCCGTTCTCGAATCTGAAAGACAACAAGCCCCGGTAGGTCGCAGGGGAAAACTCTCTGATACTTAAGTCAGAATTGTATTCAAATACTATATAAAAGTGTGTATGCTAATAATGAATACGTACATGATATTTATACCGTATAATTTAGTAGTATTTGTCTCCAATTATACCTCTTAATTTCCAATTAATGTGGCTATTGAATATTTCCCTTCCTAATACTCTTATTGGGCCCAATAAGCCTTTTGGGCCTTTGTTGGATTAGACCATGATCAAGAGCCCCCAGAAAACTCAAGGCACACCCTTGAGACTATAAAGCTTTGATATAGGTCCTCGAGACATCAAACTTTCATTGCCGAATTGTTATACCCATGATACTTTTTTATCGAATGCTATCGAAGGTTATCGGGATATCAAACCCGAGGATCATGGAATCTTTAGATTTTTGATACCTTTGGGCCATTATCACAAGGCTCGGGGTGGCGTTAGTTTACTTACTCTTTAATTTTTTGCAGTATTTGAAAAGATGCGCGTCCCAGCTAGTTACGTGGAAAAGCGCATGAGCAGCATTAATCCCTAAAAAGGTATGATAATATTCTCACACCATTTCAAAATTTTCATTTTCCCAAGGCAATCATTATTTTGGCCGCCATTTCAGGCTTCTTAACTACCCACTTTCCTCACTTCTCTTCACTTTATTTGCAGGTATTTTCAGAAGGTTTCATCAGTGTTTTGTTCCTCATCCACTCCTTGACTTCACATTCATTTTCCCTTCTTCCATTAGTAAGTTTTTCTGAGTCTCCTCCTTTCTTTTTCTATTTTCCTTCATTATGGCTATCTCCGGTGAGAAATCCGGTGAGAGGGGGCGCTTCAGTGAGGTTAGGTCAGAGGGGTTTGAAGCTGAGTCACCTTAAAAGGTGAATTCCAATTCCACACTAAGCGAATCCGAAGATTCTTTCTGGGATTCCGACTCAGATGTTGATAAACATGGTCACATTGACTACATTACAATTACCAACATACCCTAGGGGGATATCCTCATGTTTGGCCCACGGGTATGGGAAAAGGATACATTCAGAGATCATCCCGCATTGGGGATATTGAGTTTATCCCCTCTTTTCATGAAGGGGAGAATTCCTCGAGGGTTCCTGAAGCAGAAAAGGAAAGTGTCACTAAGGAGACGTCTCCTAACCTGGATGGTAAAGGGGAAAATACTCGAGAGACGCCTGTGGAGGAAGAAATTCCAGAGCCTCCATTCTCCAAGGGTTCCTGGTTAGTATCAGGGATTTTACAATCACTGCCCTTTGGTCAGAGGGTCCCTTCTGATGTTGATATGTAGTTACAGGGAATAACATGGTCTCCTGAAAACCCTCGAGAGGAAAGGCTAGTTATATTTTTAAAAGTATTTTTGAGAAGGGCTGTGCTTCCCCTTCCCCCCGGTATTCTCAAGGCTCTTCAAGGATTTTCAAATGAGCCTTGCCCAAGTCAATCCAAATGTCATGGTAACTATTATGATATTTATGGCGTAGTGCCATAAACTCGATATCGAGCTAGAGTACAAGTTGTTTCGTTCTTTTTATACTGTCACTGTTAGCGGCAAATCTTTTGAAAATATTATCATAGCTTCCAATAGGTAGAGGAAGCAAAAGTGTTTTACTATCCCCACTAACTCGGATGAGTGGAGAGATAATAGGAGAGGGCTCACCTTCAATTGTATCACATATAAGGTCCCTGAATGGACTCCGGATGTTATCGTCAAGGCCCAGTTGCCAGAAAAGTTTGTTTGTCCCGCTCACCTCAAAGATAGCCGGAACCGTCAAGTAGCCTCATCCCTCTTTTATGATGATTACTCCAGCCCATATAACTCGATTGGGGGACAAATTTGGCCAAGTGAGGTTTATCAGAAATATATCTACGAGCCAGACAAGAATAAGAAATTGTCAAGGTTACAACATTTGGTTCTTGAGGGTGAGCCTAAATCGAGCAAGAAGTAAAAGAGGCTCGTTAAAGAAAGAGATAGACCCCAATCTCTTCTTGACCAATTCAATCGAGGGCTCTCTCTCAATGTATGTGTTGATAGTTCTGAATTCTCAAAAGTTCTTGAAGGTGTTTTAATGTTTTATTTTTGTTCTCTTACTATTATATCGTTTTCTCCCTTTCTAACTTTCTTTTCATTATTTTTAGTGGCCAGGAGTTTGGGTACAACTGTGATTAAGAAAGGGGGTAACAATAACCCTTCAAAGGTTATTCCCCTGCCTCGAAGAAAACCGCTACTTCAGAGGCGACGCCAGTTGAGCGAAATTTCAAGGGCAGCCCCTTCTCGAAGAAGTCCTGCCATACGAGCTCTTAGGATAAGGTTCCTCAAAAGCATTCTAATTAAGTCCTCTTGCCTCAGACTAATGCCATTGCTCCCCCCTGAGCATTTCAGTCCTAGGAACCAATGTTCTCGGCTCTTTTGCTTAAAATTCCCATGTTGGTTATCCACTTGCACAAAAAAATTTGTGAATTTAATTTTCCTAATCCTCTTGTCATCTTTCAAGTGGTTATAGACTTTTACCTGACGTCCTCCTCTTTCTCCTCCCTCCTTCAATGCCTAGGTTTCCGCTATTCCTCCGTTTAGGAGGAAAAGAACGATGAGATTAACTATCTGAAAAGGGAGCTCGAGGCCTTAAAGAAGAAAGTCACTGATATCGAGGATACAGTAGGAAAATTATCATCGAGAAAAATGCTCTTGAGGCAAATGCTAAGAAAGCCCAAGACCCCAAGTCCCAGGTTCTTCTGCTGGGGGATTTCAAAGATAAGGTCCTCCAAAGTCAAGAGCTTTTTGATCTCTTTGTCAATCTCCTCGACATGGCCAAGGGTATTGGATGCATTATCCTTATCATTGAATTCATTTTGCTGAAGATTGGCCTCGTATTTTTCCAACGATAATTTCAAGCTCTTAAAAGATCAAGCCAAGTTGGAGGGTGTGGAGGCTATAAAAAGAAGTGGGACAAGGCTGTGTACCAGTGGAATTTAATCTTTTATATTCTGAGTCTTCTATAGGCTTCGAGTAGGTTCCACTCTACTGAGAAGATTTGTGATATCCCTAATCTCGACAAAAAAGTTAAGGAGCCTGAGACCGAAGCTGGATCTAACGCAGAGGTTTAAGTTAGGGAGGGACCTCATATTGTAGGAAATGCTATGTAACTTGCCGCTTTGGCTTTTAATGTAATTTCCAATTTCTGCTATAAACAATCATTTCCCCTTTTTAATTTTATGTCTATCTTTTAACTTCGTAGCTTAACGCATTATGAAGGAAACTTTATTCCATTGCGAAGATTTCACCAATACCCAAGCAAAGCTTGAAACCACTAGGGGGGATTTGATGAAAACCATGCTGGCTTGAAAAGAATTCTCCTTGGAACTAAAGTCCTGGCAAAATAAAATGCATCCTTCCATAGTAAGTCTCAAGAAGGATGTGTCTAATTTAACTTTAGCATTGGACTCCACGAAGAGAGAATTGAGGGTCTGGCTAAGTGGTAAGCATCTAGACTTAAAATATATATTGATAGACCTCGAGAAATGAAAGTATAATGGCATGGTACCCCTTGAGGTTGTTGAAAGTTGTGATCCCACTGAAGTGAATTACCAAGAAATAGTGCGCCATATAACCAGTAAGTTCGGGTCCCTCAAGAGATGTCTTGCTGATGGTGATAGGTTACCTATCGTCGAGGGCTGTCTCATGGCCAACCAAGGTGAATTAATAATTTAGGTCCCAGGTAGAGGAGCTTGCTCAACTTCATAAAGTGGCTTTGGATGAAATTTCAAGGCTAAACGAGGCTCCTTCAAGGGAAGACACCACTATTTATGAGGATCCATCGTTAGTTGAGTCTGTTCTTACTGAGAATACCCAACTCACGAGAAAAATTAAGACTTTGGTAGGGAATAATAAAGAGTTGGAGGAAAGAGTTCGCCTTTACGACTAGATCCTTCAAGCCTATAGCATGTTCCATGGTGTTGCTTGCCCAAAACTCATCAATAATGATTTCCTACCAACTTTCATCATTGGATTATAGAGCACGAGGTGGACTCAAAGGGAACCCCTAGGCTAAAAGGAAGCTTCCAATGCTATCCTGGAATGGATACGAGAACTACCCGCTCGTCCTCCCTCAAGGAGAGGAACAACCTCAAAGTGAGTGGCCAATAAGACTAACAAGAGTGGTGGTTCTTAGAGCAATAACACAAGACAACCTTCGAAAAAGCATCGCAGAGGTCAAGACCCTCGAGTAGAGGAATCAAGAGATGGGTCTTTTTTGAAGCACTCACGATCGAAGGTCGTGATAGATCCAGTCGAGTATCCTGAAGAGGAACAAGAGAAATATTTCCAACGTGCAGCTGGCATTAAAATAGAGCAAGTTGAAAAAAATGGGAGAGGAGTTAAGGAAACTAGTTCCTTGATACTTTGAACATTATATTTATAAGTTGTACAGTATTTGTACCATCTTAGATATTATTCCCAAATTGATCTTCCCTTGAATGCATATTACATTCATAAGATATTCTTTGAATATTGTTCTTAGAGTTTTGTCTAACCAAATCTCGTGATGCAGCGTATGGAATACAAAGATTTTCACTGACGAGTGTTTAATGCATGGAAACAACCATCCATATTAACATACAAGAACACAAGGAATTTTACCCAGGTTCGATGTTTCCACCTACATCCTGCAAAATGGTTTCACTAGATCATCAATTGAGGTTATAATCGACAAGGGTATCTCAAGAGTGTTTCTTATTAGCTTTTCGCCTTCCTCATCAGCCTTTGATGACATTATACAAGAGTGCCACTTATCAGCTTGTCACTCAGTTCCACAACCTTAGCTAGAATTATACAAGAGTGCCACTTATCAGCTTTTCACTCGATTCATCATCCTTACCTGGAATTATACAAGAGCACCGCTTATTAACTTTTGCTCGATTCATCAGCCTCAGTTGGAATTTTACAAGAGCTCCGCTTATCACCTTTTTGCTCGAACATCTGCCTTAGCGTGTAGTATAAGACCTTGTGAAATATTCCGCCCTTATCAGAGCTGATGGTACCTCCTTATATTGGTGACATTCTATCTCCTCGTGATTTGAGCTCCCTCCATTGTCTCGAGAATATAGCTACCTCCAGGATATTCTTTTGCTACCTTATAAGGCTATTCCCAGTTAGGAGCTAGTTTCCCTTAGATTCTCGGCAGCTTTTCTAATTTTTTCTCATAACCAGGTCCCCGGGTTGAATTGGACTTTTCTGACCCTTCAATCATAATAGCGCTTTACCCTTTTTTACCTTAGCCTCGTGGATGGATGCCAACTCTCGAGCCCCCTCTACCATATCGAGGTTTAAACATCGATTTTCATCGTTTATTCCTTCCTCAGATACCTCCATTATTCTTTGGCTTGACACTCCTACCTCCACTGGAATCACAACTTCATAACCATATACTAGACTATAAGGTGTTTCCCCAGTTACAAAAGACTCGGCGGTCCTATAAGCCCACAAGATACTGGGAAACTCACATATTCAATTTCCTCCAGCCCCCTCGAGTCTTGCTCTAATTCCATTCATAATTGTTTGATTTGTTACTTTCACTTGGTCATTAGCCTGGGGATGATACACGGCTATTACCTTCTGTTTTATCTTGTATTCCTCGCACCATCTTTTGAACGGATCATGAGCAAACGGCTTTACATTATCCATTATCATGGTTCTTGGGATTTCAATAACATATACAATTATTTCAACAAAAAAGCAATCACTGACTTCCCCGTAATGTTGGTCAAAAGCTGGGCTTCCACCCAATTTGTAAAATAGTCGATAGCTACAATTAAATACTTGAAATTTCCTGGAATCTCTGGGAATGGGCCAACAATTAAATTCCCCCATTTGTCGAATGGCCATGAACTGTAAATGTTCATCATTTCCTCCTGAGGGATATGCTTGAGGGATGCATGCTTCTGGTGCTGATGGCAGGCTTGCATATATATGTTAGCATCCTCGAACACCATCGGCAAGTAATACCCTGCTTGAATAAGTCTTCTTGACACAGATCTTGCTCCTTGGTGGCTTCCACATATTCCGTTATGAGCTTCCCTGATCAAATAATGCATCCCTTAGTGGTTGACACATCGAAGCAATGGTTGCAAATTCCCTGTTCTATATAGAACTCAATCATGTAACACATATTTTGGTTCCTTAAACCGTATCTTCCTTGCTTAGACTGTATTTTTTGGCAAAACCCCTTCTCGAAGATAACTGACTACAGGGGTTATCCAGGTTTTTTCTTCCTCAACAACCATTACCACCTGCTTGTCAAAAATTTGATTATTCAGAGTTTCAATGAGTAATTATCCTCGAGGCTCAGCCTCCAAGTCTAATGAAGCCAGTTTACTCAAAGCATCCACTTTATGATTTTCTTCCCTCGACACCTGCTTTAAGACATAGGTGTTGAAATTTCTTAACAAAGGCTTCATGGTTTCCAAATGCCTTTGGAGCTTACGTTCTCTGGCCTCATACTCTCCAAGATCTTCTTGAACCATGATTTGAGAATCATTGTAGATTTCAAAGTCTTCTACCTTTAATTTCATAGCTAATCGCAATCCAGTAATCAGGGCCTCATATTCAACCTCATTGTTCGTAGCCTTGAACGCAAAGTGTATATGGGTAATTCTTACCCTCAGGGTTGGTGAGTAGCCCTCCCGCTTCACTCCTTCCTGAGTGTGAAGATCCATCAACGTATAATTTCAAGATTTCCTTCTTCCGAGCCTCCCCCTCGAGTTCAATAGGTTCTATAGTTTCCACTATGAAATCTGCCAACGCATGTTCTTTGATTACAGTTCTAGGCTAAAACTTTATATCGTGTTCCCCCAACTCCACATCCCATTTCATCATCTTTTTTTATGCTTTTGGCTTTAAAAGAACCTGCCTAAGAGGTGATTCGTAATCAAGGTAATCATATGTTCTTGGAAATAAGGACGCAAACCTTTGTGCATCATGTACCAATGCTAGAATCAACCTCTCGAGAGTCTTATACCTTGTTTCTGGCCCCTGTAGGTCTCGACTCAAAAATTATATTGGATATTGATGCTCTTCCTTTTCCTTCACAAAAAATGCACTCATGGCCAAAGACAAGGCAAAAATATATGAGAACAAAACATCACATTTTTCTTGCTTCATAAGGGTAGGCAATACTCGAAGGTATTCTTTCAGTTGTTGGAACGCCTCCTCACATTTGTCTGTCCACTCAAACTTTTTTTCTTTTCGGAGTACGTCAAAGAAAATTAAATGTTTTTCAGTTCCCTTCGAGAGAAATTGAGTCAAAGCTACCAAAGACCTAGTAAGCTTTTGTACATCCTTCAAATTCTGTGGACTTGTCATCCTCATCAAGGCTTCAACCTCCTTGGGATTAACATAAATTCCCCTCTCGGATAACATGAATCCTAAGAATTTACCAGTTCCTACCCCAATCACGCACTTAGCTGGGTTTAATTTCAAATTTGAAACTCTGAGTCCCTAGAAGGTTTCCTTCAGATATGTCAAGAATTCTTCATAACCCATGCTCTTCACCACCATATTATCCACATATATTTCCATATTCTTATCAACTTGCTTTCTAAAAAACTTATCTACCAATCTTTGATAAGTCACCTCTGCATTCTTATAGCCAAATGGAACATTCTTATAAAAATATGTGCCCATATCAGTTATGAATGAAGTCTTTTCCTCATCTTTCTCAGCCATCAATATCTGGTGGTAATCCTTGTAGTGTCAAAGAAATCCAGCACCTAATATCCTGCAATAGCTTCCACCAACTTGTCGATGGGCGGTAAAGGGTAACTATCTTCAAGGAAACATTTGTTCAAATAGGTTAAGTCTATGCACATCTGCCAAGTTCCATCATGTTTCGGGACCATTACTGAGTTACCAGCCACTCCGGATAAAATACCTCTTTAATTACCTCAACCTTTAACAACTTCTCCACTTCTACCTTAATGGTTTCCACTCTCTCGGGTGAAAATATTTTCCTCTTCTACTTATTTGGCTTAATTGTTGGATCAATGTTCAGTTTATGGATTTCCATCCTCGAAGGTACTCCTGTGAGATTTGAGGTGCTCCATGAAAATACATTCTCATACTCGACCATTAAATTTCTCAACTTCCCCTTAACATTCTCTTGCATGGATTTCCTACAACCACTTTCCTCCTATCTCGAATAGGCACTTGCTGAGTATTAGTGAGACTGAATCCTCCATGTACCTAGGCCACATCTCTCATTTTTCTTGCCTCTCTTACCGCCGTTAGGTTATAACTTTTAGCCACTGCCCGATCTCCTCAAATCGAGGCTATCCCATTGCTTATAGGAAATTTCATCATCAAAGGGTATGAATACCACACTGCTTAAGCTTGACACATCCCGATCTCCCAAGAATCACATTCTAAGGGGAATATGCATCAACTAATGCAAAATTGTAGCCTATCTTCACCCCTTTATCTCCTTCTGATATCTAGAATGACAAGGTAATCTCTACTAGGGGAAATATAGGATTTCCAGTGAACCCCAACAGGGGAGTCGTGGATTTCTTCTAGTTATTCGGTCCCATGTCTGGCTGATCGAAACAATTGACAAACATTATTTCAAGTCCAATCCCATCGTCAATTGACTCACCCCCACCCGAGGTCATTAATTTTAGCTAATTAACCTAAGCAGAGGCTTTGGGAAAGGTCAAAGATAAAATTTATAGTTCTACACCGGTTCTCAATTCTATGTTATCTGAAGGGTAGTTAGTGGTAAGCCCTGGGTTTGTCCACGAAGATGCTAGGGATCAAGTATCAACTAAAAATATAACCTCATCCATACGAGTGAAAGGAATAGCTAGTAAATACACATTCGAAAAGGAGGGTTTGGATTTTCAATTTAATAACTACAAAGCAAAAAGTAAAACAACAGGTAATCTAAGTAAGCTAAGTACTTTGGGAGTCATTGCACATCATGATTAATCTAATGTTTCGATCCTTGATTCATTCATATGTAAAATTTACTAAACAACCTAATAGATAGTTTATAACATGTGGTGTGGCCGATGTCATACACTTCCCCGTGCTTGTCAGGTCGGGTTCACTTGCAACCTTCATCGAGACCGCCATCGTAATTAGCAGAGTACAACAAGGTCCGACCATTGTTGTAGGTCTGTTTCTCCCCCGTGCAATTATGTCATGGGCTTCCTCCACGAATGCATTACTTCCCCCTAGTATATCAATTAGGCCAAGGGGTTGTTGTCACCTTATCTATAATACAAGGGCCTCTTACAGCCCTAGATTGCAACTTTTTCACCACCTCTACCTGCAACCTATTGGAAACATATACGTAATCAGCTAAGACTAATGCGATGGAAAATAAATCAAAGCAATACTCAGGTCTCTTGTGCACACACCCACGCTGACACAACGTACTCCCTTACCCATTCTAACATCCATCTTTCTGATGTGCCCATTTTATATGGTTATATTAGGACTTTTAAGATTCACTTTTGTACAATTTTGTGCTCTAAATGTGGCATTTTTCCTTGAAATTCTCTAAGGAGAGTTAAAAGCGAATTTTACACTTTTATTACTTTTCTAGAGAATGTTTTATGACAAGGCAATTTGTTTGAAGACTTTAAAGAATACCTTTGAAGATTTGAATATTTGAAGACTTGTATTTGAGCTTTTGAAGACTTGAAGAATTGAAGAAAAGTGAAGATAAGAGGAGGACATGAAACAAGAAGAAGAAAGAAATCAAAATGCTGGAACCGGGCACTGTCGCGACTCGCGACTCGCGACAAACCTGTCGGGACTCGCTTCGTCGCGACTCACGACGGACTTATGGCTGGAAATTATTCTTGCTATTTTTACTATAAATACTCACCTTATCCTCTCCTCTTCAAACACACGAATCCATACTCTTCTTCCTGCGATTTGTCTAGGTTGAAACCCTAGTCTTTCTTTCTTTCTTTTCTTAGTTTTTGTAGGTTAATCATGTCTTTTAATTATCTAGCTTAGTTTTATCTTGGGAGAAAATGATTGAAGCTTTCATATCTATGTAGTAAGAACCATATCTATCTATTTAATGCTTTTGCTATTGTGCATTTATTGAGATTTGAATGTGAATGGTTAATGGAATTGGTGTTGTTGGAAGCTTGAGTATATGAATTGCTTGTATGATTACTTGTTAGGGTTGGGAGAAAGTAGCTAATTCTCCTCTCTTTTAATGTGGAATCCAAGAGCATGAGTTAGAGCTTCTTAATGATGTAAATTTGTTAATAGTTGCTAGATGAATGTGATGATGTTGAACTTGTTGTCATGTTTGTCTTAGGTAGAAAATAAGAGAGGTCAATGATGTCGATCATTCTTGGCTAATCTTGTGTAAATGCATGAATTGATTAAATACTTAGATACGGTGTAGTGTTTATAAGTGTTGCCAAGCTTGTTGATTCTTCGTTCTCGATGCTATCAATGGAATGCTTTTAGTTGTGTTTCTGCTAAGGGAGTCATTGGTGAGGTTTTACAAGAGATGTCTAATTCACTCTTGCAAACTACTATCTAAGAAGGATGGAAAATTTATCTTCACAACAAGTAGTGGAAGTAGTGAATAGATTGTTTCACTCGTTCTTGAAGCCTTTGTTATTTAGCATATATGTGTTCTTAATGCTATGTTTTACTTCATTTATGTCATGTGTTGTTTGAGAATAGGAAGTGTTTGTATGATTGAAGAGTTAGGGTGTTAGGAAAGTGACGAATTCCTTAGCTCATTGTGCATAATGTGTTGTGATTCTTGCTAGATAAGTATGCTAATGTGGATTTTTCTCATATTTATCCTATAGATGCAATGAAAGGTTGAACCTTTAATGTGGTTTGTTCTAGGTCTAGCCTAATGAGTGCTATGTTTGGTTAAATGGCGATGTCTTTGGTAGAAGGCTTGTCGGTGTCAAATCTATGGTCCTTCGTATATAATGCCATTGATGAAATACCCCTATGGTCGTTGTTTGTCTAGGGTGATCATCAATGAGGTTTGCAAATGGTCGTTGTTTGTCTTTGCAAATTACTATTAAGAAGGAATGAATGTTGATCTTTTATTGGCATTCCCCATAGGTAATAAATGTGATATGATGAGTGAATGGTTTAATGATCTACATTTGGCTTGGAAGTGGATGTCGATTGCCCCCAAGGCTTTATCTTTTGTAGTTTTAAACCCCTTTTTCTTAGTCTGTTTGATGATTAGCATAGTTACTTGACTTTGCTAGTTGTTTTGTCTTTCATTTTCATAACTTAGGACAACCAACCAACCAAACCCCTTTTTTACATGCTTTTATATATGTATATATATATCTACTCCTTGCCTAATATCAACCTTTTGTGTTTAAACGCTTAAGAAAATCCCTCTTCTTCGTGGATGACCCCGACTTGCTGCTATCTACTTAGTTGTAGATAGTAAGCATTTAGGGCTTATAAATATTAACTTTGAGAGGTACGATGACAGCCACCCACTTTCTCTTCCCAAGGGGGCATCAATGCTTGCACCATACATTAATATAGCCCAAAGTGTGTGCTAATGTGGTGTAATATTCATGAAATTCAAACATTCAAAGACAATCACTTTAATATCATGAACATAAAATTATGATGAACTATAGAATCTCACAAAACATTAATAAACCATGCACTACAATTTATCCCCAAGCTATGGAAACTACTCTCTACAAATTAGATCCATGGAAAATATAGAATCATATGCCGTGGATCTTGAAAAAGAAGAAGAAAATATAAAGACAAAAAGGAAGAAAAGATAAGAAAAGAGGAGAAAAAAATCTAGAGAGAGAGCTCTTCTCTTCCTTCTACCTAGAGAGATAAATAAAATCTACATTATAACTACTTAGGGTTTACCAGAAGACTAAAGGCTAATATATTTAGTATTAGGAGATTGGGCCTAAAGATAGACCTAAAATAGGCCAAAATTAGGTCAAATCCCTAATCTCATTTCCCTCTTGTAGTTGAATCGTTCTCAAATAAACTGCTAAATATGTTAATCTTCCAGAGCTGAGATTTAGTGCATTAGATAGAGCTCAGAAAGATGAAGCTGTCAACATATAGTAGAGGGAAATCAGATAACAATTGAGAGAGTTATGGCCAAAATAGTGAGAGACTATAGTTCAGCCGCCCCTGGCGCGGGTTATTGCGGATAGCATGGTCCATGCCATGTCATTGTCCTTGGCACAGAGTGCTTAATCTAGCATGGGCTGCTGGAGCATGCTGGATGTGGTGTAGTCTGCGCCAACAACTTTGGCACTGACAGTGGCCTTTGACTCGGGCTGTTGTCGGGAGGGCGTGTCTTGGACTTCTGATTGTGCAAGACGTAGCCCTTGGTTCGGACTGTGGTCTAGAAGGCTGATTCACTCTAAAACTTGGCACATTCCATGTCATTCTCCTCAAACCATAAGCTGGTCTCAACATCTTAAATTGGGAACGGTAGTTGTAAATGGGACGATCTGCGCCCATTCTTACCCGGATTTGGTAAGGATTGGAACTAGTGTACGTAAAGCCCATGGCATCTAGCATGGTCCACGCCATAGCCTCGTGCCAAATAATTTGGCATGAATTATTTCCCCGTGCTGAACACTGTTGGCATGGGCTGTTTTTTGCCAACCAAGAACAGCCCGCGCCGACCCGTGGTACCTTGGCCAACAGAACTTGTTTCCTTCTTACAGGTGAACCGTTAGTCCAATTTGAGAGCTTTAGTAGGCGATTTTGTAGCTCTCTAGAATATGAATCCAATGGAATTAGATTTGAAGGCTAATGTTTCTCGGATTGTTCTCAGACTTTGGCGCAACACATCGAACAACCATTCCTCATTTCTCCCTTGGTCGTTAAGAACTCCAATGCCACCTATGTTTGGATCCTATCTCCTTCAACCACGCTTTGATATTCAAGGCCTTTGTCTACTACCATTCTAGAGGTGAATGGTCTTCGATCTCTTCTACCGTCCTTGCGAACGGCCTTCAATATCTTTTACCGCCCTTATGAATAATGGCCTTCACATAGAATGTAACCAACAAGTACCCATGGGCGACCTACTAAAGATGTTCACAAGAAAGATCTAGGAACCCGTGGATACAAGATTTCCATTATTACTAATTAAGTCTACAAAACACAGGATTTAGATAACAAAACCAAACATGGCCATCTAAACCCCTTGTCACGTAAAATCCACTAATACAAGCAATCCTCCAAACAAAAAAACTAAAAACTATGCCGAATGCTACAATTATTGCACACAAAATGAAGCACATCAGACTCCCAACACTTAACCCTTTACTCGTCCTCGAGTAAATAAAGACAAGAAAAATAATTTAAGTGAAATGTAGCGTACAAGCATAAGTTAATCGAGGCATCCAAATTATTCCTAGATTATCCTGTTTCCCCCAAAAAGAGTAAGAATCTCACAACTCTCACACTCCCCAAAAAACATAAGTAATCTAACCACCCAAAAGTAAAGTGTGGAAAAAGGTAAGCAAAAAGATAACTGTGAAACTAGCTTACTTTTCCCATATATGATCCCAAGAGCAATAAAAGAGTTGTCTCCCAAAAACAATCCACCAAGGAAATCCAAGAGTCGTCGAATTGGTTGTAGCATAGTGATAACTTGTGATTCACGACATAGTTACAACCAAGGAGGAAAATATATCGTCAACCTAGTTTTTTGTTTTCTCATAATTTCTTTCATTTTGCCGAGGAGACCTTTTGGGTTTTCATCCTAGCTTTAAAACACAAAGGGTACTCACTTTTCACCTTTTTCCACACAGCTTCTCATTTTTGCCTAGGCTCGTAAGCCTAGCCAGGCCTACCATCTCATTTTTACCAAGGTCTTTCGACCTATCCGGGCTATTCCCGAAGTTACCCAAGTTTCCCTTTCGGGTTTTCGACTTGTATTTTTTTTTTCAAAATGCTCTTAGAAGATCTATTGGCTACATAGAAACAAGTAAAACTCACAAGTGCTATCTAATCCCATTTCCCACACTTAACACTTGCAATGTCCTCAATGCATATAATCCCATTTCCCACACTTAACGCTTGCACGTCAAATTTTCATCAAAATCCCTTGAATTCATCAAGCATAGAAATGTCTGGATGAATTCTCGATGGTCTGATTCTCTACTATAGGTGGGAAGTCATTCTAGGGGTTTTGCATCCACTGCCCATCACACTCATGTTATCAATGGACTAAAGGTCAATCCCATTGTCTAACCCAGTGGCCCAATCATCCTATCTAATTCCCTCTTCAATGAATCTCTCGTATCTTCTATTAGCCCCTATTGTTCTCTGGGTAAGTTCAATCCTCTACTCATATCTCCGTACAACATTTGATATGTGGGTTGCGAACCCATATACCTAGAATTCATCCGAGACTGTATGGCCCATGAACTCACGTAAGGCTATCCATAAGGACCATAAAACCCTTGACTAGCCGAGAAGTTTGGTATTCCCATTAAAGTTATTAGTATCGAAAGAGGGACAGAGTACTCCACCCCTTGTGGATATTCTAGAAAAGAAGGTCAAGGTTGCGCATGATACCACTCTCGAGCATATCCAAAATAAGGGAACTCCAGCATGCATTGGAAAACATTACCCACAGGTATCTGCATAACCGTCGAAGGTACCAAATCTCTTGATATGCCCATAGGTATCGAGAGAGATGAAACCTGATATCCTGCAGCTGTTAACATATTAGTTGGTTGTGCCAGATTTGGTTGTGAACTAACCATTCCCATATATTGATTCGCTTACATGGCCCATTCATAGGCCTCGATATAGGGATCCCCAGAAACTTCTGTGAAACGGTCATCTCTTTCGTCAACCGACCCAGCTGGCATATTCTGAGCAGGATTTTTGACCCCTGCACCCTGTCTCACATTATCCTAAGGAGAGCTCGATGGTCCAGCTTCATCAGATCGAGGGGCCTCAACTATAGGTGGGATAGGCTCGACATAGCCTTGAACTGCTTCCTGCCTATCAGTTGAAAACTGTAACGCTCCCTGCTTACCTGCTGAGGCTTGCACCATTTCAAGTTCAACATTCTGAGACACCAAAGGATTAACCATTTCTCTTCTTCTTTGATATGAGGACTGTATCTCGTCAATTGCGAATGTTCCTTTTAACCCCAATCTCTCACTTTTTCGAGTATTCGTGAAAGTGGACATAAACCTAAAGACTCAAATTTTACTAAATCGGTCCCACCGGGCATGCAATTGATGCGTCTGGAAACCTTTCAAGCTGCTCCATTGAGTCTTCCAGTCTCGAATCTGAAAACAAACCCCACGAGGTCCAAGGGAAAAACCATCTGATGCTTAAGTCAGAATAATATTTGAGTACTGTATAAAAGTGTGTATGCTAATAATGAATACATACCTAATATTTATACCGTATAATTTAGTAGCATCTGTCTCCAGTTATAACTCTTAATTTTCAATAAATGCGACCGTTGAATATTCCCCTTCCTAATACTCGTATTGGGTCGAAACATGCTCAATAAGCCTTTTGGGCCTTCGTTGGGTTAGACCATCGTCAATCACTAAACCCTCAACAATTATGTATTGGATTGGTCCTAATCCACTTGGGAATTCCCGGTTAATCAACAATTAGTGTTAATAATTATAGGAGTGAATGGGACAATAATGCGAGAATTTCAATTTTTTTAAAAAAGATTAAGGTTCTATTTTCTAGGGTTTATTTTTTGTGAATTGAATCAATTTGAACTAAATTAAATTGAACTTTACTAAAGTCATGTTTTCTTGTGTAAATACGCACTTCAAGTCAATTTCAGTTCAATTTAATTTAATTCAAATCAGTTCAAATAGGTAGAATTTTGATTTGGTGAAATGTATCTTAATTTAATCATATTATACTCCCTCTATCCCATAATAAATAACACAATTTATTTTTCACAGCTTTCTATGATCATGACCCCTAAAATCTCTAGTTACAGAAAATAGGTATTGAGAAAAATCTAACGATATCTCATGATATTTTTATTATTTATATATTAATTTATATTTACGATCAAATTTTACAAAATTTGAATTGGAAAAAGCCATTGTGTCATTTATTATGGGACGGATGGAGTATATATTTTCTAATACACTTACTTTTGGTTCAATTCAATTCAATTCAGCTTAATTCAGTTCAGATAATCTCGAGAGAACATGGTCCAAAAATAAGTGTATTGAAAAATAATAAAAATATTGATTAAAAATTTAAGCGTAATCAAATTAAATTTCTATTAAACTGAACAGAAATAAATTAAATTAAATTGAAATGAATTAAATTGAAATAAATTTATATATAAATATTTTTTAGAGAAAAAGGCCTAATTATCATTGGAAAGAAAAGAATGACACGATTTTATATAAAGTGCTTACAGAAAATTTTAGTACGTAGTACATAATATTTGATAAATAAAAGAGTCAGTTTTTAGCAAAAAACACTCTCAGGCACAAATCCCTAAAATTCCCAAGGGAAAACGTATTTCTGGTCCTTTCTTCCACCTTTCTTGCTCGTCATTAACGGCTTCTTCGCCGGAAACGGCTAGCCCGTAACATCAACAAGTAGGCCGGACGCCACCACTCTGATGCCGGCCAACATGGCGGCAACAACTAGTGATCAAATTCCCCTCAAAACTTTTGCAACTGTTTTACAGAACAAATCTCCGCCTCTCTCGAAAATCCTTCCAAACAATCCTGAAATTATCCTTTAAACGCTGCACTTGGGTGATCCTTCATGTTTATACTCCGACGACCAGATTGCCACCCTCTCTGCCCATTACGCTAATGCTTTGGTGGGGAAGTTTACTAAAGGGAGAATCTCAATGGATCTTCTGGAACAGGCTTTCAAAACTGTGGGTTTTGAAGGTAAGTATTAGCTAGGTTCCCTTGATTATAAGAATGTTTTAATTAGGTTTGAACTGATAAACGATTACCAAAGATGTTGGATGAAATGTGTGTGGAACTTCAATGGAATTTCTTTGAAAATTTTAAAATGGACACCTGAATTTTCCACTCATATTGAATCACCAATAGTTCCAATTTGGTGTACAATCCGTGAAGTTCCCTTGTACTACTATAACTCAGCCTCCATTGAGGCTATAGGGAATAGCATTGGCAGCTTTATTAAGAATGATCTTGCCACTGATATGCTAACAAGACCATCAACTATAAAATTTTGTGTGGAAATAGATCCCCAAAAACCATTAAGTCATTTCATAAGGCTGGACTCTGTAACCAACAATAGGAAATACCAAGTTGAATATGAGGATGTACCTCTGTACTGTGATCACTGTCTAAAACTTGGACATTCTTTACCCTGATGTAAAGTTAAGCTTGTGCCAAATAATGATATAACTCAGGACATAAATCCAGTTCAAACCTTACCCCAATCACATTGGCAGCTTACTGGTAAGAAATTTGACAAGGCCCCTTTAATCTTAGATATTGGGTATGACCAATTACTCCCTAAGATTGATAACACTGAAGGTATATCTAATGGTACTAACCACAATTTATCACCCAGCTCTCCTTCCCTGGTTACCATTAATACTGAGAGATCTCCTATCACTAAGACTCAGACTCAGGATAGCCCAAATCTTTCGATCATAAGCTTACTAAATGATACGGCTATTCCTAAACCACCTATTCTGTCATATGCTAAAGATGATATCCAGATAGGACCCTTTTCAATTCCTATGTACAGTCCAAATCACAAAATGGCACTTTCCCAGCCTGGAAAGATGGCAAATAGGTTTTCTGTTTTGCAGGCTCAAGAGGATTGCTCTAACAATCATGAGAAAATCTCTGAGCCTGAGACATCTATTGAGGCAAATAATGATGAACAAATGTCTACCACTTCTACTATTACATGTATGCAACAAGGTAAGCCTAAATCAAAGAAAAACAATTACTTAAGCCAACTAAACAGAATGATGCTTAGATTAGTCACAAAAAGTAATAAATCCTGTGAACAATGACAGTAAACTCCTATGTAAATTGCTTAGTGTGGAAGCTTAGGGGTATGGATACTTCAATTCTTATACTATCTAATTTATGTAAACTTAAGAAAATTCAACTGCTTTGCATCATTGAACCTATGCATGACAATAGTTCTTGCCAAACATATATGCAGAAACTTCCCTTTGATCATAATTTGACTTTGTATAATGGGAAAATTTGGTTAATGTGGAAAAATTCACTTTCTGTTTCTCTGGTATCATCTCATGAACAATTCATGCATGTCACTATCCTGCATCATTACCTTAATTGGCATATGGAGGCAGTTTTTGTTTATGCTCTTAGGAATAGGGAGGGTAGGAAGAATCTATGGAAAGAGCTTCAGACTATCTCTAAAGGAGATATAATTTTTATTGGGGATTTTAATACCATTACTTCCCTGTCTGAGTATAGAGGCCCTAGTTCTCCTGCCTTAGGTAGTATTAGGGATTTTAACTCTTGGATAAACTTGAATGGAATACAAGAAATTAACACAGTTGGTAATCTCTTCACTTGGTGTAATGCTAGGCTTAGAAACCCAACCTCTAAGAGACTAGATAGGGGACTTAGTACCATATCTTGGAATTCTAAATTCCCATCTTCTTCCATCCAAATTCTTAATAGGCAGACTTCGGACCATGCACCCCTTCTTCTACAAATCTCTTCCATGATCTCTTCTAAGCCAAAACCTTTTAGATTTATTGATGCCTGGTTTCAGAGGCAGGAGCTTGCTGGTCTAATTAATGATTGCTGGAATTTACCTTTACATGAAACAGGTATGCTTAGATTTTATCTAAAACTGATCAGACTTAAGAAGTTTCTTAAGACTTGGAATAGGGATAGTTTTGGCAATATTGATCTTAATGTCAAACTGGCTGAAGAAGCTCTCACAGCTCAGGAAATCATTTTTGATTTGTCCCCCTCTACCTTGGAAAGGGTAAAACTGAATGAGAAGAATGTTATACTGCTTAAAGCTTTAAAAGAAAAAGAAAAATTCTGGAAGCAGAAAGCAAGACTTAAATGGAACAAATTAGGTGATAATAACACAACTTTCTTCCATAAGGTAGTACATGAAAGAAATTGTAAGCTGCAGATTGCTAAAATAAAAAATGGTGCTGGGCAATGGATTAACTCTCAGTTGGAAATTCAGAATGCAGTTGTAGATTATTTCTCTGAACTGCTCACTGAGCCTTTTCAGGATTCTCATGAGACCTACTTTCCTCATTTCCTTAGTCAGATCCCCAATATTATTCAGGAAATAGATAATCAAAAACTAGCCTCACTGGTTACTGAATCTGAGCTGGAAAAAGTTGTTAAAATTTTGAAAAAGAACAATAGTCCAGGCCCAGATGGATTCTCTCCTAAATTTTACTCTAAATGCTGGCCTATCATTAAAATGGATTTGATTTCCACAGTTAATGATTTCATTGCTGGTTCTGTTATGCCTAGGGGGATTTCTAGCACATGGATTACCTTGATACCTAAAAAATCCATACCATGCTCATTTGATGACTTTAGACCAATTAGCCTTTCCAATGTGTTGAATAAAATCTGCTCTAAAGTGTTAATGGAAAGGTTAAAACCCTATATGGAGAGCTTGATTTCACCTAATCAATCAGCTTTTATGAAAAACAGAGACATATCTGATAATATCCTGTACTTGCAGGAAATGATCAGATTTTTAGATAAAAAATATAGAACTCCAAATTGCATCCTGAAGCTAGATTTAAGAAAGGCTTTTGACAGGATTAATTGGAACTTTCTTAAACAAGTCTTGCTTAAGTTTGGCTTTAATGGGAATTTTCTAAATGCTGTCATGAATAATTTGTCACAAGCATATTTCTCCATACTTGTGAATGGCAATCCTGTAGGTTTTTTTAAAGCATCAAGGGGTATTAAACAAGGTGATCCTCTTTCACCCTTCCTTTTTAACTTATTCTCTGAAGCTTTCTCTAGGAGTTTAGCTTTTATATTCTGCAATAATAGATTGTCTAGTTTTCAGACTCCTGCTTCTATTCCTTCAGTTTCTCATCTTATGTATGCGGATGACACAATCATATTTATGCAAGCATCAAGGTCGAATTTAATTAAGATCAAAGAATTCCTTGAAATATTTAAGCTTACCTCAGGCCAAAAGTTTAATTTTCATAAATCGGATTTCTATCTAGGTAAAAGAGCAACCTCAGCTAAGCTAAATCAGGTCAAAAATATCTTTAAAATGAAAAAAGGGTCTTTCCCCTTCACATATTTAGGTTGCCCAGTTTTTAAAGGAAGAACTTTAATGAGATATTATCACCCCTTGCTGGCTAACATTGACCATAAGCTTCAAAATTGGATGAATAAATGGCTTAGTGGAGGAGGTAAAATGGTCTTAATAAAATCTTGCCTTTATTCTATTCCTTTGCATATTTGGACTGTATCTGATCCTCCGAAAGGCATTATTAAACTAATTGAGAAAAAATTTTCCCACTTTTTTTGGGGTAAATTGGATGATAAGAATAATAAGGTCTGGAAAAAATGGGCTGACCTAGCTAAGCCTACTCAACTGAATGGACTAGGTTTCAGATCTCTTAAGGCTATAATTGAGGCTAGTTCAGTTAAACTGTGGTGGAAGTGTCAAATAGGTAAATCTCTGTGGTCTAAATTGTTATGGGCACTTCCTCCATCCCACAGAAAATCTGTAACATGGAAAAGAATTTGCTTCATTAATCCATTTTCCGAAAATAACTCCACAATAATCCATGGCACAGGGAGTTGTAGTTTCTGGTTGGCAAACTGGTGTCCACATGGCCCCCTGATAAACCATATCCCAGAGAGTATCATTTCACTTATGCCTAACATTTCTGTGGCTAATTTCATCACCAATAGAAACTCTGTTATGAATCAGATTTCTTCTTTCTTGGAACATGATACCCTCTTATTTTTGCAGGGGGCTGAAATAACTTTGGAAAGGGAGGACAGAATGATTTGGAAGCCAGACTTCTCAGGTAATTTTAATTTCAAGTCAGCCTATATGGCCTTAACCTCATCATCAGGTAACTCTCTTGCAAATAGTTCTCTCTGGAAGATTCCTTTGCAGAAAAAGATCATTATCTTTACATGGAAATTACTGCACTCTTTTCTTCCATTTGATGATGTTCTCATTACTTGTGGATTTAGTTTAGCATCAAAGTGTCCTGCTTGCTATCATTCTGACTCGATTTAGCATTTCTTTATATCTTGTTACACGGCTCATGAAGTGTGGTCACATTTTGCATCTTTGCTCAACTTTAATCTAAATGCTGGTCACTCTTTTCCACAAAGATTTTATCTATTCTGGAACTGTAGTGATCTACCAAAATTTGAGCGCTTGTATTGTAGGATCTTGCCTTCTCTAATTTGTTGGGGCCTTTGGAAAGCTAGAAATGATCTCTTATTTGAAAATAAGCCCCTCTTAGTAAACTCTATCTGCAAAGAGGTGCAGGATCTGATCATATTGACATTAAATGTGTGTCCTCCTAAACTGTATTCTCCTGGTTATATCCCAGTCACATTCAGGCATTTAGCACCTCAGCTTAGACCACCTCCTAAGCCAAATATAGCTAAGATTTTCTGGAAAAGGCCTAATCTAGGCATCATAAAAATAAATGTAGATGCTTCCTGGAATTTCAACAAAGCTTCTGTTGGTCTTATTGCTAGAGATTCCTTTGGTTGCCCAATTCGAATAAGTTCTGTTGCCTCGTCTGCTGTCTCACCTCTACTAGCAGAAATTGATGCCATTTTGCATGCTTGTCACATTTTCCCTCAGCTGGACCACTCTTTCATAATTGAATCTGACTCAAAACTGGCAGTTAATATGATAAACGATCCCTATGCTGCCCAGTGGGAATTCTTTGACAAAATATATAAGGTGAAGGCTTTGCTTGGTAGATCTGTTCTACAACATGTTTTAAGAGAGGGTAATTCTGTTGCTGATGCTATTGCTAAGTATCATTTTGATTCAGAGCATGGCCTTTCAATATCTAATATCCCAAGGCATATATATGGTCTCATCACTCTAGATAAAGAATCTGTGCCTTATATTCGAGCCCCTTGATATGATTATGGCTTTGAATGGATACTACTGAGTTTAGATTTGTTCCTATATGCAGACTTGCTTCAATTAATGGTCTCTGGAAGCTGGCTGATTGAGGATGGAAGCTGGCTGCTTCAATTAATGGTCTTTGGCAGTTTCTTGGCCATAACGAGGATTGGGTTGATGCCATTCTAGGCTATATCATCTTTACTCACTTTTGGACTGCAAAAGTCATTAGTCCATATACTACTTACATTTAGAAGTTGCCTGGCCAAGGGAGAGAAATAACACAGGGGGTGGAGTTTCTCTCCTTTAGATCGTAACTTCTTAATAGACCTATGTGTTTTACATCTACAGTATTAGTACTTTTCGAGGCAATAATGTTACCTCAATGTCTAGGGATATAGACACACTTATGTACAAACTGTAAATCTTGTTATCGGGCCTGGGGAACCTAATACATAACTCCCTCACCTCTGGGTGTTTTTATTTTAAAAAAAAAGAGTCAAATTTTTTTTGAAAAAATGTCTTTCCATAAATTATGGAAATATTAGGGTTTAAACGCCAAATCAAAAGAAATCAAGATAAAAATTTTCATGTTGTATTAATTGGGTCATAAACTTATAACTACTACATGTTGTATAATAAATTTTTAGCATTGTATCTAAAATATTTTACCTTTTTATTATTCTAATTAAAATCTGTCTTTGCATAAGCTTATAAAACGACGGTGTTTCTTAAGATTTTACATAAATAATTGTAAAATGCTATATCAATTCCTGTATTTTACTAATTTACATCTTGTATCTGTACATTTGAAATACTACATGTATTCTGAATCAAAATTTTAAAAAATTAAAGAAATTGAATGATTAATAATAATTTAAAAATTAATTTTTGTTTTAAAATTCGGACCGGTTTCTGGGTAGTGTTCCGGTGAACTTTGTCGGTGACATTACTGGTGAACTTTTTATTAAAAAATCAGGCCAAAATAGTGGCAAGAGGCGTTCCCGACGGCGATGGTGGAGATCGCCATATCTTTATCATCCTTCCCATTAGGTTCTCCGTTGTAGGTCGACTTCGCCTGAATTCCAACGTAGGTCGAAATTGCTGGATCTCCGCCTTGATTCACCGTTGTGGGATGTTCCCTAGGTTATAGCTCGCTGGATCTCCGTCGTTAGTCACGGTCGCCGGTTCTCCGATGCGGGTCGTATCTCCCACTGCACCGGCATGGTTCACATTTCTATATCTCAACAGGGTGTGCTATGTGGGTCGCATTTCCATGTCTCCGGTGGGTCGCGTGCATGTCCTCTGCCATGGGTTGCATTTCCCAGCCATCCCAAGGTGTATCGGATATGGCATTGTGGCTCTAATTTTCTAGGTTCTCGTTTCCTCGTCCCACCTCGGTTCTCATTTCCCATCCTTGCCTTGGTTCTCCTTTCCTTCCCTGCCTTGCTTCTCCTTTCCCTGCCCTGCCTTGCTTCTCCTTTCCCTTCTCGTTGCTCGGCTCTAGCTCTCCTTTGCCCAACTCCCATCGGCCCAATGGGTCCCATATTATGTTAACTTAATGGGAACCTGACAAATACCAAATAATTATAAAAAATTACCCAATTAAATGCATGCGTAATATTTAACATAAATATTACTATAATTCACAAATTATACAAATTATAATTCACAAATTATTCAAGTTCAATCTCGTACAATATTCGAGTTCGTACAGTATTCGAGCTCGTACAGTATTCGAACTCAATCTCGTACAGTATTCGAGCCTGTACAGTATTTGAACTCAATCTCGTACAGTATTAGAGCCCGTACAGTATTCGAACTCAATCTCGTACAGTATTCAAGTTCGTACGATATTCGAGTTCAATCTCATACAGTATTCGAGTTCGTACAAAATTCGCACTCAATCTCGTACAGTATTCGAGTTTGTACAATATTCGAGTTCAATCTCGTACAGTATTTGAGTTCGTACAGTATTCGAGCTTAATCTCGTACAGTATTCGAGTTCTTACAATATTCGAGTTCAATCTCGTACAATATTCGAGTTCATACAGTATTTGAGCTCAATCTCATACAGTATTCGAGCTCAATCTCATACAGTATTCGAGTTTAATCTCATACAGTATTCAAGTTTGTACTGTATTTGAGCTCAATCTCGTACAGTATTCGAGTTCATACAATATTCGAGCTCAGTATTCGAGTTTGTACAATATTTGAGCTCGTACAGTATTTTAGCTCGAGCTCGATCCTATTAAGGGAAAATTAAATCATTTGTAATCAAACTTGTGAAAATTTAGTTATCTTGTGATATGAAATTATCCACGGGTCACCCATTACCCAACCCAACTCAACCCACCAAAAATTATCCAATGGGTAACCCATTATCCAACCCAACTAAACTCAATAACTACAACCCAATTGTATCCATTTACCCAATGGGTCATTATCCAATAAGTGAAAATAGTATATGGATAATGGTTATCCAACGGGTAACCCGATCCATTTGACGGGCTTAGTCCCACCTTGGTTCACCTTTCCTTCTCTGCCTTGGTTCTTTCCCTGCTCTGCATTTGGTTTTCCTTTCCCTGCCTAGCCTTGGTTCTCCTTTCCCTGCCTAGCCTTGGTTCTCCTTTCCCTGCCTAGCCTTGGTTCTCCTTTCACTTCGCTCGACTCTAGTTCTCCTTTCCCCAACTCCCATCGGCCCACATTTAATATAAAAAATTAAATAATTTTCCTGTAATATAGGTAGCAAAAATACTTGTTGTGTATAAAATACTCACTTTTTACTGCAAATTTAGGTGTTGGAAGCTTAATGATTTTTAAAAATTAAATACCATCTGTGATGGTGAGGGGTTTGAGAGACCACTACCCGTTTATTAATAATAAAATAAAAGTACACATTACCTCAGATAAGTCTGTGACTCATGAATCTATACATCACCTATTTTAACCTAATGAGTCAACAGACATAGCACGTGGAATAAATTTTTTTAAAAAAACAAGTCCTTAAATACTTATAAGATACATCATACAAATAAGAGTTTGAAAAACATAGAAGACAATGCACATTTAGATCATTCTAAAGGATGAAAGGGCTTGTTGATCAACCCTAAGTTTGCCTTTCAACTCTTGTGGCATAACTGTAAAATAATTAAAGTTATTTACCTGATTGTTAGTTCCCATTTTTGCAAGAAAATTTGCCACTCCATTAGCGTCTCTGTAAATGTGTTCAATTGAGACTTCCAATTTACTAATCAAATCCCAAATGACCCTTATTTCTTCAAGAGTTTTCCACGGAGGCTTCGGATTTTTCTTCAAGACTTGAATTAGCATGTTCTTGTCGTTTTCAATCTGCAAATAGACTGCCATCTGCACTCCAATTCTGATTGCCACGGCTTCAGCATTGAAGAGTGAAAGACTCTGTATTGGTTTTTAATGTAGCTTCTATCACTCCTCCTTTCTGGTCCTTGATTATGACTCCTACTATCCAGCCAAGAACCATTTGCATTAAGCTTGAAAAAATATGGTTTTGGAGTTTTCCAAGTCACATGTTTAAGTTTCATTGTCTTTTGAAGACTGTAAACTAGTAACCTGGGTACATCTGATGTTAGGGGTGTTCAAACTGGCCGGCCCAACTCATTTTGACTCGGCTCATTTGGGTCAGGTTGGGTCGGGTCAATCTTCCTTTTGGGTCAAGTGGGTCGGGTCAAAATGGGTCAGGTCAAAATGAGTTGGGTCCAATTTTGACTAATCGACCCATTTTGACCCGTTCGTAATTTTGTCCAATTTTCTTGAAAATAATTTCATAAAATGAATTAATTTAATAAAATATATCTGTCATTAATTTACTTCATAAAAATTTTAAAAAATTTTAAAAATATATTTATAAAGCTAAATATATTTTTAAAAAACAAGTTTGCTATTTATATATGATTTTGGTCAATTTGGATCGATTTGGGTAGACCCATGACCCAGTCTGGCTCGACCCAAAACTATGAGATTTTTTACCCAACCCAACCTGACCTATTTAACCCTAAATTTTAGGTCAATTTGGGCCGGGTTAGCTAACCCGCCCCGAACCGCCTCAACCCATGAACACCCTAAGTTAAATCCCACTTGAAATTCACATGAAAAGCCATCATAATGTCATTGAAAGGATGTAAGGTTCTTCTGAACATAATGATTATGCTTGGCTTAACATTTTTGTGGAAATGCTTATTTCTGAAACACTAGATAAACCAAACTACAAAACATGGTATGATTCTAATCAGATCCTTATGCCTATCCCACATATAAAGAGTTTGTCTAGTATGGATGTTAAACACTGTGTCAACCATTGTCCAGAGTTTAATAATTTCTTTACAAGAGTAAAAGTTGTGATGTATACTTTCCCCTTCCTCCATACAGAAACAGCATCTAGAGGGAAGATTAAAATAAAAATCCTCCAACACATCAGGTAAAGGAAACCATTTATTGAGCATTTTCCAATTCATAAAACTGATTTTTCTTGGCATCAGAGAAGTCCATAAATGTTTAAAGGATGAAACCATAGTTTTTTTTGCTTCTTATAAGCTCATATGCACTTTTCAGTGTGAATTTGCCATTTTCATTAGGTTTCTTCATATTCAGGAAAAAGCTTGTGATCATGTTCCAGCTCAGAAATTATTTGTTCTGGGAGTTGGATTCTCAGAGAGTCTAAGAAGGATTGCTGATTGGATAGGAATTCAGCTGTTGTAAGTTCAGGAAAACGGATTTCAATGTTTACATCCCATATATTGATTGAGAACCATGAGATGTCCAATTGGAATCCCAAAAAGATACATTACCTTTCCTTAATTGGATATGAGAGTTAGCATTTGCAATTTCTTGAATATCTTTAATTTTGACCCAAGTTTTTGATATTTTATGAATGTCTGGGATAGTCCACATAACTGAGCCCATAATGACTTGCCTTATTAAAGCTTCCACCATAGTTTAATAGAGAAGCTTTGAACCATTGTGTTGAGATTTTTAAACCCTAAAACATCTTCTTCAATTGGATAACACAATTTTGGATAAGACCTCCAAACTCTTCTTTTTTTATCTGAGTTTATCTTTGAGTTCTAGATGAATTTTTCAAGTAGTTTTTGGATTACAACAATTGTATGGTTTGTTAGTTTTAACACTGTTATCAAATGGAGAGGGATAGAAGCCAATGCATGTTTGATCAGAGTTATTTTTCCAACTTGTGATAACAACTTGTTATGCATGTTGCTAATTCTGTCTTGTAAGGAAAAGATCATGATTTAGAAGTAAGCATGTTTTGTCCTTCCTATATAACTAGGGCAGCCTAGGTATTTAAATGGTAAGCTACTTTGTATCATCCATGTTTCTTCTTTAAGTTTTGCAATTTTTCTTTGTGGACAGTGCTTAGAAATGTAAAATGAATATTTTTCAAAATTTACTTTTTGCCCTGAGGTCATTTCATAAGATTCCATAGAGCCAATTATTGTTCTGAGTCCAGATTTTGTATACTTCCTCAAAATGATTGTGTCATCTTCAAATGGCAGATGGGAAATCTTCTTTAAAGGTTCTGGAAGTTTGTACTGTTAAAGGTTTGAATATTGAAATAGAAAATATCAATTCTTTGAAAGTTTTCTGTTATCAACATAAATTACATGAGAGAGAGAGGGTCACCCTGCTTTAGGCCTTTAGATACTTTAAAGAAACCATGTGAAGAACCCTTTATTAAGATGGAGAAGAATGCAGATTTTTAAATTTCCCATTATAAAGTCAATTATTTGGTTTGAAAAACTAAATTAACTTAGTAATTTAGCTAAGAAGTTACAAGACAATCTATCAAAGTCCTTCATCATGTCTAGCTTTATTATCATGTTATGGCCTTTTGTCTTTAAGTAAAGGAAGGAAGCTAACTCTTGCATTCGAAGTATATTGTCTAAGATTTCTCTGCCTAAAACAAAGGTTGTTTATTCAGGACTTGTGAGAGAGTTCAACAATGGTTTTAGCCTTTTAGATAAGATTTTGGTGAAGACCTTATTGGTAAAGTTGCAGAGGCTTATGGTTCTATAATCCTTAAAAGATGAACAAACTTTTTTTTTTTTTGTAATGAGAACTATCAATGTGGAAGAGAATGCTTTTTGAATGGAAGGAGATTGGGAGAAGTCTTGTACTGCTTGGAGGAAATCATTTTTTCATTATGCGCCAAAATTTCAAGAAAAAAAATCCAAAAAAGCCATCAGGCCTTGAAGCTGAATGTCCATCAACTACTTTGATTATGTATGTATGTTCTTCCATTGTTACTTGCTTAGTTTCAGATTTCATTTCCTCAATGATTAATCTTTGAATGTTTTCCAAGATCAAAGTTGTATTAATGCCCGAGGGGTCATTGTTTTCTGCTTTTAGCAGGTTAGAAAAGTAATTAACCCCTTCTTGTTCAATTTCATCTTGAATTTCCAAGACTGATCTTGAGCATGTTTTGATTGATAATATTGCTTGATTTTTGTGCTTGGATTTCACTAATTGGTGATAAATTTTGGTTTTTAATCCCCTTCTCTTAACCATTTGATTCTGGACTTCTGTCTCCAAAAGATTTCTCGATTCTAAGTGCATTATTTAACTTTGCCTTTGCCATATTAAATTTTGTTATGGTTTCAGGGTTTTCATAATTTTGAAGATCCGTTTTAGCTTGTAGAACATCTTCTTCTTAAGCTTTAACAACATCAAAGATATTACCAAATGTATGTTTATTATAGAATTTTAAGGAAGATTTCAAAAATTTTAATTTGAAGGTTAATCTGTCCATTCCAAATTTATTGGTTTGGATGTTCCAAGCATCTTCAACTATTCAGGAATGTTGGGTGGTTAGTCCAACATTCCTGAAATCTTAAAGGAGTTGGTTTTGAGTCCTTCAAAGCTTATGAGATGGTGAATATTAATGGAGCATGATCAGATTACTCCCTTGATAAAGTTTGGATTTACCCCTATCTAATTTTTTCCAAACTCTGCCCCTGGGCTTCATACCTGTCCAGGTAAAGAGAGAACCAGAAGTGGGAATGGTAGTGATGCGTTTTGAACCCGAGTGGATTGTATCCCCATCTCCTTCACTATGACCTGGAATTACTGGGAGGAATGCCCTCCTAAGGTAAAGTTAGTGATCCATAGTAACTATTATTAGAGAGAGGGGATAATAGTGAATGAATAAAAATGAATGACATGTCTTCATATTTATACTAATTAAACCCTAACAATTATGGCATGTAAGTGCAATTCGTATAGATACGTATTAAATGGAAATCTTAACCCATTCATGACTAAATCCTATTAGGCTCAACCAACCCAAAGATATTATTTAATGAGTTGGGCTGTGACCCAACTCTAACTCCATAAGAGTATCATCCCAGAGAACTCGAGGTATGATAAATAGTTTGAGTATTCAAATCATATTAACCGCGAATACGTTACCATTGTAGGAATGCCTTAGTTCTCTTAATATTATTGCACTATTATTGCAAAACAAGTATGCCAAGGAAACGATCAACGTCCAGCGAGGGACAATCAAAGACCATGATACAATGTTAGGAGAACTTGCAAAAATAATGATTCCTACCTCAAAAGTAGACTTCTCGATAAAGCTCCATCACTGAGTTCCCATGAAGTCTTTAAGAGAGATTATCATTGCAGCATATCATGCTGTATATTGTAATGTTTATATATTTATCAAGGTATGCTTGAAGTAATTTTACTCTGTCAAGTCTACGGAGTTTTAGACTCGACATAGATTGGGACAGTATCGCTCTAGGCATATGAAGCTGAGCAAGCCGTTGGTAAAAATTTAGCACTGAGCATACATGTTATAATCATGAATCTTATAGTTAGATGTAGCAATGGGCATATAATTTCTTAATAATGAGTCTGGAGTCCAGGAGGGTGTCCTTTAACTTTCGGTGGTGGTTACCTTGGGTACAATACCCCCTCAGTCAAAGGACACCAGTATCACTAATAGCACCTCGACACCGAAGACTTCATCATCACTTCCTTTTTTCCATTTGTATCTTGAAATGTTGTAACCAGAGTTATTGTGGCTATATAGAGATTATACATTTTATATTTCCTCGAAGGAGTTATAAAATATTTTTGCACATTTAATTCTCCTTACTATATTCATGAAGTTGACATACTGTTTGTTCAGCTTTTTAGAGCTCGATGTAGGTAGGAGCAATCAAGTAGCCTTAATAATTGGAGGATTGAATTTGTGTATTGCATGTAAATTTGTTTAGCTTCTCTTTTTTTGTAAAGAAAACCTTGAGGGGGGTGGAGCTATAGTCGATAACTGAGTGCTTTTTATTCCACTTAATCATATCTGACCTAAATGGGAGTTGACACACAATATAAGAACTAATTGCAGCATTTTATATGCAATTTAAATTCGAATTGAAGTGTTTCGCCTGCAATATGAAACTCGATCACATCGTTTCGCTTACAATTTAAACAGCTCAAATGCTGCGCATAGCATGCAACTTAATATTGAGTCCCTTTTTCACGAAGAAGGAAGTCCCCAAAGGTACCACCAGAAGGGGAAGAAGAGAGTGTTTACAAGGAAACATCTCCTACCCTTGAGACCGAGAAAGAAAATATTTGAGATCCCCCTCTAGAGGAAGACATAGTGTTCATAAGAAAACATCTTCTACCCTCAAGATCGAGGAAGAAAATATATGAGAGCCCCATGTGGAGGAAGAGATAGTGTTCACAAGGAAACATCTCCTACCCTCGAGACCAAGGAAGAAAATATTTGGGAGCCCCCTTATGGAGGAAAACATAGTGTTCACAAGGAAACAAGAAAATATTCGAGGGCCCCCTGTGGAGGAAGAGATAGTGTTCGCAAGGAAACATATCCTACCCTAGAGATTAAGGAAGAAAATATTCGAGAGCCCCCTGTGGAGGAAGAGATAGTGCTCACAAGTAAACATCTCCTAACCTAGAGATCAAGGAAGAAAATATTCGAGATCCCCCTGTGGAGGAAGAGATATTGTTCACAAGGAAACATCTCCTGACCCTCGAGATCAAGGAAAAAAAATATTTGAGAGTCCCTTGTGGAGGAAGAGATAGTGTTCACAAATTAACATCTCCTACCCTCGAGATCAAGGGAGAAAATATTTGAGAGCCCCCCAGGGAGGAAGAGATAATGTTCCCAAGGAAACATCTCCTACCCTCAAGACCGAGGAAGAAAATATTCGAGAGCCCCCTGTCCCCGATAGGTCCTAGTCAGTACTAGGGATTCTACATTCATTGCATTTGGGTCAGGGGGTCCCTCGAGTATAAGATCCTCTTTGACCTTCGATTTTTATAGTTTCCATGTACTAATGTAAAAAGTTTTATATTATGTTTTCAATTTATATTATACTCGAATATTGCATTTTATTTACTCGACCCTCGAGCATATTTATATGCAATGTTGAAAATAAAGGTAACTCAAGTGTAGCGCATAGCTTTCATTTCATTTTAATTATTTGCAGTGGCGGCATAAGAAGTACGATTATCAATATAAAATGTGCAGCGCGTAGCCTGCCACTTATCATCAATTGCAGCTTATAGCCTATAAAAATGGAATTAATATTAGGAGTGCAGCTTATTAGCATACAACTAAAATCATCACCGTAGTGCGTAGCAAAGGAGACTGGATTCATTACAACAAGTGTAATTTATTAGTATTTCACTTAAACCATCAGTTGTAGCGCATAGCATACTAAGTTGGAAATAATATAAAGAGTGCCACTTATCAGCATTTCACTCGCAGCACATAGCATACAAAGCTGGAACCAGTACAGAGAGTCCCATTTATCATCATTTCACTCAAATCATCAGTCGCGGTGCATAGCATAAGAGGCTAGAAATTGTACAAAGAGTTCCGCTTATCAGCTGTTCCCTCATATCCTCGAGAGTTCCAATTACCAACTTTTCACTCATTTCATCAGCCTTAGCTAGAATTGTTACAAGAGTGCCACTTATTATCTTTTCGCTCGATTCATTAGCCTTAGATGGAAAAATATACAAGAGTTTTTATCTTGATTTCTCTGCCTTAGTTGGAAAGATATACAAGAGCTTTTAGCTCAAGTTCTCAACCTTAGCTGGAACGATATATAAGAGCTTTCAGCTCAAGTGCTCAACCTTAGCTGGAAAGATATACTCAGCCTTAGCTGGAAATATATAAGAATAGCGAATAACGAATACCACACCATCAGAGAAAAATATCGAAAACCATCATGAGTAATAGATAGGCTTAAATAAAGAAGCTCCTTAAATAAATAACATATGTTGTACCAATCCTCCCATTCATAGTAAATGAACTTGTGTGATCATACGGGTTGACGTAACACTGACACCAATTTCAATTATCATGTCAGATAAAACACCAATGAGGTACCTGGACACTTCCATCTTAATTCAAGGGAAAGCACTATACCATGCCGCACATCTCAAAATTAAAAGGCGAGAATAACACTTGATTCAAAGTAAGCTACCAATTCTCGGAACATGTCTAGACAACTGGTGACCCTGAATCCAAAGAAGAAGAGCAACAAGAGGGCAAGAGGCTCTTCACCAATTACTATATTTGTTGAAATAGCAATGTAACTCATCTCATACTAGTAATTGATGCATAGTAATTGTTCTCGTAATTTATGGTTCAATAATATATTTATATTATTGAATACATTAAGAGAAACCTTAACATCAAAAACATTATTATCTGGCCTTTAGGCCATACTCAAAGTCATGTAAATAAATAATGATATTTAAGCACAAAGTCCAGCCCGCCATATCCAGAGTCATGAAAAGTGATGCAGGGCAATAGAAGTAACACCATGTCAAGTATATAATTCCAGCGACATAAGGATATACGTAAAAAATAAAGAGAGGGTGACCACACGCAAGGTGAATTTTTTTCGTACGGGGCAGCTGATCACTTAGTAAGCGTAAGAGCAAAAATTTCATTAAGCTAAACAAGTCTAGCAACAAATACTCATATATAAAAATATCATGTTGAATTACATCGAACACTTAAGGTCAAACCTTTTTCTTTTAACATTCCTCCAGTAGAAGTCGAGCAAGCACATTATAATTATTTTTTAGCCAAAAACACCCAGAGGTGGGGGATATGTGTTAAGGTTCCCCAATCCTTTAAAGATAAAAATGAAATAGAACAGTTTGAAGCCATCGCGGTGGCTGAGGCAACAATATTGCCTCCAAAATGGTAGAAACAAAACACCTAAAACTAGAGTTTGAGTAACTATGGACTGATATGTACAAACTGTGTTAACATATGCGTTTCCAAAAATATAAATCTCCACCCCACGTGTTAATTTCTACCTTTAGCCGGGCATCTACTGACTGTCTAGGAGAGATCGAGGTCCCGGATAAAAAGCATGTGAGTTGCTGCATGAGAGAACATCTCGGAGTGACCTTGTTCCGAATCTGGATGTTCTTCATTTCGCTAGAACTGAGTGTGTTGTGTACAGCCTAAGTGTGGTGGCAGATCACTTGGTATTGCCAAAATGATTGAACAAATCTGAGTGTGCAGCCCTGGTAGTGCAACTTGGAAGTTTAGATCTGAGAGTGAGTATGTCTTCCTTCAAATCTTTTCGTTGCCAATCTTGGAGTGCCATTTGAATGTTCAGCACTACTTGTTTGTTTTGGCCACCTAAGTTAGCAGACAGAGAAAATATATTAGTTGTATCAATCATCATCACAAGCATGTCTATGTACTCGAATATATGGAGTTTGAGTCCTATCTAGGTTAATAATTCCTCTAATGTTAGCTGGGAGATCAGACAGGCACCATTTGGTTTCTGAAAGAAGAGAGGATGTTAGCATGGCAATCTCATCAGCAACTGTATTACACTCTCTGAGAACATGTTTCAGAATAGCCCCATTTAGCAAACTGTGGATTTGGAAAGCAAGGGTGTAGAGAGACCATCTTGCCTTCATAGGTGTGTTAATCATTGTAACAGCTAAGAGAGAATCAAGTTCAATTGTGATTTTGCAAATAGATGTAGGAAAAGAGAGACATGCAAAATGAATTGCTTTCATTTCATCTTCAAGGGGAGAGGTTGCAGTGATATTTGATGTCTTGATTAAAATGGGGTTGCCATCATTATCTCTAGCTATAAGGCCAATGGTTGATTTATAAACAGACCAGGTTGCATCCACATTGAACTTAATGCTATTTAGTTCAGGTCTTTCCCAATGCATAATGGTAAGAAAAGGTTTTGGGGGAGGTCTAAAATGTGGGATTGAACCTGTAATCGAAAACCTTAGATCAGGTGGTTCATTAGAGAAAATAGATTTTTCCAAGAGGGATAGAAACACTGTTTCTCTTACTTCCTTGGTAATTTGATGAATGGAAAATATTTTATTTTCAAAAAGAAAAGCATTTCTAGCTCTCCACAAGCACTAGCAAACCAGTGGTGGGAGAATATTGCAAATCAGCTTATGGATTTTTGGCAGGCCATTATTGTTCCAGTAGGAAAAAAAAATCTTTCTGTTAGATTACTAGAATTCTGATTAAAATGGGTTATGAGGTCTGCAGTATCATTCCATACAACTTTAGCATCCGACAAGAGTTATAAAAGTGATCCAGGGAATCTGATTGGTTGTAGGAAGGACATTTAGAGGCAAACCTAAAACCACATTTAATTAGGACATCATCAAAAGGCAGAAAAGATTTGAACATCTTCCAGGTACAGATTGAAAATTTTCTTCTACAGTCTGAAATTCCAGATCTTTTTAGTAGCTGGGAAAATACCTGATATATGAAAGAGTGCCTTGCATGCTGACCTAAAAGTGAAAGATCCATTCTCTTCAGGTTTCCATATCAGTCTGTCTTGCCTATCCTCATTGATTACTGCTCCCTGTAAAAAAACGAGAGTATCATTTTCCAATTAGGAGCTAATCTGAGGCAGAAAAGAGTATCCATTATCAATGAATTGTGCTACTGTGCATGAGGATAGAATAGAGGATATGTCAGGAGAGACATAGTTAATTAATGGGGCACCAATTGGAGGTCCAGAAATTACAGAGACCTTGGCCATGGATAACTATAGAGTTATTTTCAGCAAAACAATTAATGGAACAGATTCTTTTCCATGTTTGTAATTTTTTGTAAGACTCTGGTAGTGGCCAGATTATCTTAGACCACATAGTTATGTCATGTTGGTACTTCCACCATAATTTTAGGGAGCATGCACATTATAAGTGAGAGGGTTTGGGAAACCATTTTCTGTATGACTTTATTCAAATAGAAATGTAACTCATTTTATATTAGTAATTAAATTGAGGAAGAGGTATCATACTAGTAACTGATGCATAGTTATTGCCCCCTAAAATTATTTTAAAATTTGAAAAAAGAATAATTTTAATCTAGGCTCAAGGGACACCTTAGAAGGTAACAAAAAAATGCAAAACTGCATCGAATTAACTTAGAAAGAAGCATGATCTAGTGATATGACCACTATTGCAGCAAATAAATTTTAAATAAAGCACATAAGAAGTAACTTGACACTTTTAGATGTAAATTGACTCAGTCACTAACCTAGCTTTCACCTTTTCAAGCAAAAAACATAGATTAAGTGCAAAGACCAGAGTACTGAGAGCGAACATTGAGCCTCTGATTTTTATTGCAACAGATTAGGCTCTCATATATCTAGGCACATGCAAGTTGCAGAAGATAATTATGGTTTAAGTGATGCATATAAATATAGTGATAAATGTAAGCACACATTTTTAATTAAGAGTGCATTTTATGTAACATGGAACACCACCAATACAGATTTAAGAGAGAAGAAGACTGTCTACATGCCTCCAGTTATTACTAACCACCAGTAGCACTCTTTCAACCAACAAGATCTAAGCTACTATACAAATGAGATATTCATCTTTAAGGCCTATATTTGTAAGATGGGCCTTATATTGAGGTACATTTAAGAGTCAAATAAATGTATATATGACATGGGGTTGTACTCCCACAGGTTTACATTCTAACAGTAAGTTCATTAAACTTAGTGATAAATGTCAACTACTTTTCTTATTCTACACTATCTCTTAACGATGATGATGACAATACTTATGTGGCTCTACATCTCTCCTCTAATGATCAAGAGTTCAATCTATAAAAACTTATAGTTCATGCATAGTTGATCTATTTCAAACATCAAAGAATTCTTCAGGTTTATATAGAACCGAAAAGCTCACTGATTTAATTATTTTTAGAGCATCTATATAAACTAAAGATTACTGGAAAGCATTAAACGCACGCTTATAAATGTATACTTTGTAGGCTAAAAGGAATACCTTCTTTTTCCTTTTCATTAGTCTATTTAACATGGGAGAAAGGCTAGTAAAATATCTTACCGCTGGTACCAATATACCAACGTCACACCATTGGAGGGATTCCTCCAAAGGAGTAACATGTGGCACACTTCACAAAGGTTAAAGGTACACTTCACAAAGGCTGAAGCTTTGAGTTCTTGAGTCTGTAACTATGGAATGCCTTTTTCAGAACAAAAACAAATTTTCAATCATTAGGCTACAACACCTGCCATTGTAAAGCACATATGAGTTCAGAAAGGATACGGAAATAGCCGTTGATCAAAGCATAAGTACCATCCAGGAAGCTAAATGTAAAACTCAAAGTATCATATGAATATATAGTGTTTAATATTGAGATGAAAGTATAGAAAGAGAGGCGAGGCTTCTTTGGTTTTGAAGCTTTGATGCTATCTCTTCGATGGGGCTTTGAAAAAAGTTGGGTAACATGCGGAAGAAAACATCGGTGGCCCCAAAATCGAGGGGAAACTTCAAAGGCACTGGGATTAGTTCTTGGGACCAGGAGACTCGATGGAGAGATCAAGTATCTTCATCGCTTAAAGGCATCGATGATGATGTTCAAAATTTCAAGGGTTGATAGCTCTTGGAATCATTGGCAAAAGCCTATATTGGCACCCCAGAATCGTTGGCTTCGACGGTGAGCTCTTGGTGAGAGCTCCTGATAAGCTCATTGCACAGTGGAGCTCTTGAGAAGCTTGAGACGACGTTCAGCATCTAAGTGGCGCAACAGAAAAATGCAGTGGCAATCCTCAAAGGATGACGTTAGAGGATCATATCAGTGGCGAGATTTGAGGGAGGCAACGATAGCAAGCAAAAACCACCTGGATCTGACTAGTGAGCTTGCAAAGATGGAAACCCGGTCCAAGAACTTGGTATTTGAATTCACGCGTCTACGATAATATGCTAAACCAGTGAGCTTGAAGTTCAAGCGCTGGGTTTTCTTTCCTAGCGAGGGGCGTGGATGTCACGCGCTGGATGGAGGACACCCCTGGTATCTAATAATCTGCTGGAAAAGACTAATTATTGGCCATTGTGATGATGCTGCCTCACGCCGGAGAGGAGGCAATCAGAGAGGTCAACCTTCTGCTGCCTATGGAGACTAAGGTTTCTAGCGATTACAAAACTGAGACTCCAACACATTAGATATTACCATCAGAGGAAGTGCCAACAAGGAAATGTAGACTCCATCATCGCGAGAAAGGGACTGACTTCTTGGGTCCCACTGGACGTGCAAATTGATGAGTCTAAAACCCGAGTGGACTGCATCCTTGTCTCTTTCACTGTCACCGGCAAGATAGAACCCTTGGAATTACCGTGGGGATGGCCCTCTGATGGTAAATTTAGTGATCAATAGTAATTGATATGAGAGAGAATGAATAATAGTGAATGAATCAAATTGAATGATATACCTTCATATTTATACTAATTAAACCCTAACAGTTATGGCCCGTAACCACAATTCTTATTAAATACGTATTAACTGGCAATCTTGACCCATTCATAACTAAAACCTATTAGGCTAAGCCAACCCAAAGATATTATTTAATGAGTTGGGCTGTGGCCCAACTCCAACTCCATAAGAGTATCATCATGTAGACATATTAGCTTGAACCTGAAAGTGATTGAAATTTTCTATGCTTCTTTGTTTAGGTATGGAAGGTCCCAAGTATTTATCAAATGAGCCGATGACATTGAAATCCCTTATTAGACTCAAATGAGAATCTTTATAGGGTAAGATTTTTTTCCAGAGTTTATTTCTTTCTTCGATTGAGTGTTTTGCATAAATAAAACCTGTGATACACTCATTCAATAAGGATTAATTTTTAATTTGGTTAAAACCACTTGTTCCTCAACATAGATAATTACTAAATTGACTGATGCATACCACAAGATCTTGATTTTACAATTAGGATCAGAGAAGTGTTCATCAATATTTGTTTTGAAAGGCTAAGTTTTGTATGGAGTTAGCTTCCAACATTGGTTCAATTATGGTAAAAATGTTGAATTTATGTCTTAGTTTAATGTCTTTAATCCTTATTTGTGTGCCTGAGTTGCCTTCACCCCTGGCATTCCATACACATGATTTAAGACCTATCATTGAGAAGATTTAGGTTGTATCGTTGAGGGACAGGTTAAAACCGTTTTAGGGGTTTGATAATTTTGTTTTATTATATTTTTTGGTTTACTAACCTGATCAGTGATTTCAATGTTTTCTGAGTTCTCTGGTGAATCTAGAAATTAATGTAACCTATTATGAGATTCTAATAAATTTTTTAGTGTCTAAAAAGTTCATAGAATCCTGCATAGAATTGGTTTCATTAGCAAGGATATTAGAGTTCAGAACTAATTCCTTATTAGATTTTGAGTTGGAGGTAAGCAGAGAGAAATCTCCTCCATTTATCTCTTTGTATGTCTTTGTTTTAATTTAAGATTTCCAATTTATTAGCACTATTTGAAATCTTAGATTTTGTTTCTTTAATGTTTTCAGGAGAAGAGAGTTCGATAGAGAGGGGTTTTCTCCTCATTGTGTGAGACTAATGTGTTTTGAGAAGTTTTTAAATCAGTCTGAATATTAACCATAGGTTCTAAAATTTTAGCGGAATCTATGATTTCATTATAATGATTTGACGCAGATCCTTTAGTCACAAAAATTTGTGACACAACTGGGGATTTAGTTAAGAAAACATTATGTATAATTTTTCCAGAGTGATTCAATTTCTAAGATTTAGAAAGAACCTAGTTCACCTTAACAGGGGAGGAATGTTGAGAACTTGACCGTTGAGGCTTCTCCAATACAACTGCTTGAGTCTTCTCCACTCGGTCAACAACAATGGCCTCTAAGCTGGTTCTTTCAACATTTGGTTCTCCTTTTTTCAAAGTTTGTACCTGCTTAGAAGGGTTTTTATTCTAAATTGGGATGTAAACTTTTTCTGTAATTGATGAACCAGAAGTGTTGCCAGCTCCCTTACCTTTGATGCTTCCCAGTTCTTCTTGGCGGTTAGACTTATTACCTGAGGGCTGATGTGCCCATTTTATATGGTTATATTAGGACTTTTAGGAATCACCTTTGTGCTCTAATTGTGGCATTTTTCCTTGAAATTCTCTAAAGAGAGTTAAAGGCGACTTTTACGCTTTTATTACTTTTGTAGAGAATTTTGTGTGACAAGAAAATTATTTTGACAACTTTGAAGACTTTGAATACTTCAAGGACTTTGAAGAATATCTTTGAAGATTTGAAGAATTGTATTTGAGCTTATGAGGACTTCAAGAATTGAAGAAAAGTGAAGTGAAGAGGGGGACATGGAACAAAAAGAAGAAAGAAATCAAGAAGCTGGAACTGGACACCGTCGTGACTCATGACGAACGTATGGCCGAAAATCTTTCTTGCTTTTTGTACTATAAATACTCACCTTATCCTCTCCTCTTCAGGGACACTCTCTTCTTCTTGCGATTTTTTTCGGTTCAAACCCTAATTTTTCTCTTTTTTCTTTTCTTAGTTTTTGTAGGTTAATCATGTCTTTTAAATATCTAGTTTAGTTTTATCTTGGAAGCAATGGATTGAAGCTTCCATATCTATGTAGTAAGAACCAATTCTATCTATTTAGTTTTTTTGCTATTGTGCATTTATTGAGCTTTGAATGTGAATTGTTAATAGCATTGATGTTGTTGGAAGCTTGAGTATATGAATTACTTGTATGATTACTTGTTAGGGTTGGGAGAAAGTAGCTAATTCTCCTCTCTTTTAATGTGGAATCCAAGAGCATGAATTAGAGCTTCTTAATGACGCTGATGTGTTGATAATTGCTAGATAAATGTTATGATGTTGAACTCGTTGTCATGTTTGTTTTAGGTAGCAAATGAGAGAGGTTTATGAATGTCGATCGTTCTTGACTAATCTTGTGTAAATGTCGCCGCTTCCGTCCAGCCTCGCATTTCTGCCATGCATCGCCATCCAGACGCTGTTGCCACTTGTCGATTTCTGTCCTCCATTCACCGCCATGCTCCGTCAACCGTCCACGATCGAACGACACTTTCCCCTGCCCAGATCCGCCTGTGCATTATTCTCCACTCACTGGCACCGAAGCTCACGCGCCGCCGTATTTTGATCTCTGATTTTCTGCCACTGATTCACTGATTACCATTGATCTGATCTTGAACCATGTCGACTTATGAACCTACTCCTGATGTCGCTTAATAGGCTCGCATCAATGCTGAATCTGAGGCCACCAAGCTGTAAAAAATGAATGACCATGAGTTAATTGTGACTTACTGAAATAGTTGCAGTTACAAACTGGCCCTCGTTCACCTATACCTGTTAGTCACCTATCAAATGATCCCTACTTTATTGGTTCTTCTAATGGTAATGGTTTGGTTATTGCACCCACCATCCTGAAGGGTAAAGAGAATTAACTTGAATGGTCTGATGAAATTTGATGTGCTATGCTTGCTGACCATAAGATTGGGTTTATTGATGAATCCATTATCAAACCCAAGATGATCATCCCAATGCTACCGATCGGCCTGGGGTTAATGCTACCCTTGTCTGCTAGATCTTGCAAACCCTGGATCCTGCATTGCGATCTTCTACAAGTTCTTTTACCACAGTTAAGGGATTGTGGGATGACTTGAAGGCACGTTTTACTCTTGGTGATTGTATGAAAATTCTGCAGATGCGCAAAGAAGTTCATAATTATAGGCAGAATGGACAGACCGTCGTCATCTACTTTGGTAATCTGAAGAAGCTGTTTGGGAAAAACAATTCCATACAGCCTCTTTTAGTTTGTAACTATGAAGCTGGCAAACTGATGTGCACTTGTAATCTTGCTGCACGCGCCTCCCTAGAGAGAGAAGGATTTGATTTATTAATTCATCTCTGGTCTTGATGAAGGCTATCATACCTTGCAATCCCATATCATTAGCATTGATCCACTGCCACAAGTCAATCCTGTGTATGTGCTTGTTGCCCAGGAGGAGAAACACCGAGCTGTCATCCGGCCTCGCAAGCCTTCTTCTGACTCCATGGCATATTCCATAGATTGCCACCACATACGGGTCTACAAAAGTTGTCCTCACTTTAGCTAATCGTAAGAATCTTATTTGTACACATTGTCATCGCAAGTGTCATGACAAAGCTTCCTGTTTCCAGCTCACGGGCTATCCACAATGGTACACAGAGATGAGAGAGAAAGACAATGCTGCCAAGAAGAGAATGCCAGCTTCTCGGCCGAATGGCACCGCCGTGCCCGGGGTTCTTGCCACCATTGTCCATCCACTTGCGTCGCCGTTCGCCAGCGCTTCCATGTCACCGCCAAGGTTTGCGATGGCAGCTTCCAATGGTAGTGCTCCTACCCGTTCTTATTTTGGTTCTATTCCATCTGATGACTAATAGAGCACGACTATGTGGTTTAATCAGTTTAATTCCGTGTCTGACCATGGGTCAGGTAAGTCTTCTTTACCTTGGATTCTTGATTCGGGAGCCTCATATCACATGACCGGTGACAAGTGTTCTCTTACTGATATTACTATTTCTATCGATACTGTGAATGTTATACTTCCAGATAGATCTGTGTCATATACTAAACAATATAGTTCCATCTGCTTTGTGTTTTTCACCCTTAATCACATGCTATACACACCTACTTTGCAATGCAACTTATTATCAAGCTCTAGACTATTGTTTGCCTTAAACTGTCTAGTTCTGTTTACTCAAAATTATTGCATTTCACAGAAAATCAGTGTGAGGACTATGATTGGCGTGGGTGAACAGCAGGGGGGGTTATTGGCTTCGTCTGCTAGATACTCGTGTTCGTCTTCCTATCCTACAGTCTTTTCCGAAAGTTGCTTCTGTGTTTACTTCAGATTTGTTGAATCAGCATCATGAACATCCTTTCCCTATGATGTTGTCTTCTATTTCTTCTATTGATTTTAGCACAAGTAATACTTCTCTTCATTGCTCTGTGTGTCATAGAGCAAAACAGACTAGACATAGTTTTTCTTTGAGTTCTTCAAATGCTAGTTCATTGTTTGAATTAATACACTGTCATGTTTGGGGTCCTTATAGAGCACCATCCTATAGTTGTTCATATTATTTTTTAACAATAGTTGATGATTATTCCCGAGACTTTTGGGTTTATTTACTAGTTGTTAAGTTAGATGTAGCCCCTAGATTTATGGAATTTTGTTCTTTGGTCAAGGACTAGTTTGGGGGTTCAATGCTCCGCGTCCTGGCTGATAATGGTACTGAATTTTTGCCTTTGAGATCATGCTTTGCTGAATCTGGGAATATTTTTGAGACATTTATTGTTGATGCACCACATCAGAATGGCTGTGTTGAACGCAAGAATTGCCATTTGTTGAATGTGGTGCGTGCATTTCTCTTTTAAGCAAATATACTTGTTGATTTTTTAGGAGAATGTATTCTTACTACTTCTTATCTATTTAACCAGACACCGACGAAATATCTCAATGGTCGCACTAATTTTGAGATGCTCTATAGAGGATCTCCAAACTACCAACATTTAAGGTGTTTGGATGCTTATGTTTTGCTACTTATGTTCCCAGATTCAGTGAAAAGTTTGAACCAAGAAGTAAGCGATGCTTGTTTCTTGGATATCCTACCAGAAAAAAGGCTATCGCCTTTATAACTTGGAATCCAACACTTTTTTCAACAGTCAGGATGCCAATTTTTTGAAAACCAGTTCTAGTATGCAGACACTCAGACATCGGCTTCATCAGTGCATCCCGGAAGTGCCACCACCTTCACCACCGCGAAAGCCGTTCCCGCCGTTGCGCCTTTACCGCCGGCCGACACTCCACCTTTGTAGCTGGATCCACTGACCGGCCCCGATCACTGGCCACCTTTGCCAGTCCGGCCAAACAATGTGCAGCCCAAGTCACTGCCGTTACACGTGCTTCATGTGCCGCCAGTGCCTGACGACCACGCTCCTCACATGCCTCCATCTCCGGACCCAACATCTGCACTGCCGCCTGACATGTCATCTATTGCTCTAGACAATTCCATCTGCCACCTGCTGCTACCCACTCCTCTGCCTGATTCGACGATCACTCTAGTACCACCTCCTGCCACCGAGCTGCCTCTTCCCCGACAGAGTGTCCACAGTCATTGACCTCTATCTTACCTGGATGATTTTGTGTGTGATGATTATATTTGTATTGTTACTATTGAAGAAACACCCCCCAACTGCTACAATCACTCTTGCGCCATCACTATCCTCAGGTGTTCTCTATCCTCTTGATGATTATGTAAATCGTGATAAATTTTCTAGTATGCATTCTAGATTTTTGGTGTAGTAACATCTAGTGCAGATCCCACTACTTATTTTCAGGAGTTAAAGCATGATCATGGGTGAGATGCAATGGCTGATAACATTACTGCGCTTGAGCGTAATCAGACATGGACAATGGCTCATCTACCTCTGAATAAAACTACCATTGGCTGCAAATGGATTTACCGTACCAAGTTTAAGTCTAATGGTACTATTCAATGTCAAAAAGCTCACCCGGTAGTTCTTCAAAATTGTTAAGTTGAAGGGATTGACTGTACAAAGACATTTACTCCTGCTGCAAAGATGAGTTTTGTTCGCATGTTCGTGTCTGTTGTAGTAATTCGTGGTTGGGAACTACATCAAATGGATGTGCATAATGCTTTTGTACATGGTTATCTGCATGAAGAGGTCTTCATGCGGCCTCCCTCCTGGCTATCCTTCACCCCCTGGACAGGTATGTCGCCTTAAAAAATCTCATTATGGTCTTCGCCAGGCTCCTTGCTATTGGTTTGAAAAATTTGCTCAGGCTTTGCTTGCATCTAGATTTGTTAAGAGTTAAGCAGATTACTCTCTGTTTACATTCTCCCATGGTTTGGTTTCTTTGCATGCCCTTGTTTATATGGATGATTTGGTCATTGTTGGTAGTTCTTCGTCGCTTATCTCTGAATTCAAGAAATACTTTAGCTCTTGTTTTCACATGAAAGATCTTGATCTGCTTAAGTATTTTTTGGATATAGAGATTGCTAAAAGATCGGATGGGATGTTTCTTTCACATCAGAAATATGCCCCGAACATTTTATCTGACACAGGTTTATATACTTCTAAATCGACTGACTTTTCGATTGAGCAACAACAGAATTTGGAGTGTGTTGAAGGTCCACTGGACCATGATTCTGAGCAATACCGGCGACTGTTGGGCGCCTGATCTACTATACCATCAGTTGTCCTGGGCTCTATCATTTAGTTCATACCCTTGCCCAGTTCATGAAGTCTTCTTTTGTTCCTCATTGGCAAGCTACAGTTCGCGTGTTGCACTATTTGAATAGTCATCCTAGTCAAGGTTTATTTCTCTTTTCACGTAGTGCGTTACAGTTGACTGCTTACTGTGATTCTGATTGGGCTGTATGCCCAATTACCCGACGTTCTCTTTCAGGGTACTTTGTAATGGTTGGCGATTCTCCGGTTTCTTGGCGGACTAAGAAGTAACCTACAGTTTCTCGATAGTATACTGAAGTGGATTATCGTGCTATGGCCGTTACCTGTTGTGAATTGTTGTGGTTTAAGTCTTTTCTGAAAGACTTGGGGGTTGCGCATACTCTTCCTATGCGTTTATTTTTTGACAGCTGATCTGCTCTTCACATTGTTGCAAAGAAAGTGTTCCATGAATGTACGAAGCATATTGAAGTTGATTGTCATTTTGTCGGGGATCTGGTGCAGTCTGGTACAATCGTTACTCATCATATCCGCACTTCAGATCAACCTGCAGACTTGTTTACCTAAACTCTCGGACATAATCAGTTTCATTCATTACTTGGCAAGTTAGGCATTTCTGATCCCCATGCTCCAACTTCAGGAGGAGTGTTAAGGAATGTAGATATTACTCGTAATTGTAATTAGATTCTATTTCTTTTTCCTACCTTGTATAGGTATTCTGTACCATTATATAATGTACCATGAGATCATGAATACAACACACATTATTACTCCTATTTTCTGCATATGTGTTTTCATTATTTATAAGAATGATATCTGGACAATATATATAAACATATATATATATAAATGTTATATATATATATATACTAGATCAAAAGAATGAAATGTTAGATTTATTCTCAAATAAAATGATGTTCTCATCTGAACATCATTTTATTTGAGAATAAATCTAACATTTCATTCTTTTGATCTAGTGGGCATAGTTTAATCTTGAACCTATGTACACGAGCTTACAAAATTTGTGGAAAAGTCGGCTAATACCACGACCTTGGTATGTTCAAGGCTTCTGACTTGTAAGGATACCATATTTCTTCACAAGGACAAAATTCAGTGGTGAAAGTTGTGTGCATACACGCTGCACAAGAAAATTAATTAATCTACTACATCGATCTTCTTTGTTGTAAGCTTATTGATTATGTGAGGCAAACAAGAATCAATAGAAATGCCTAGGATAATGGTGGTGCCTGTGCTCGTCCGATCCAAAACACTGTAACACCGAGTATGCAATAGAGGTGCTTAAAGTATAGTTTGTATGTGCTTCAAATATAGCCTAGCGGGACTTCACATGTTGATTGTGGGTTCCTCAATAACAACTTGAAAAAAGCATGCATAAGAGGTGTTTTGTGTATGTCTCAAAGGTAAGTATAGTTTATATGTACTTGATGTTTAAACTGAAGGTGCTTGAAGTATAGTAATTAGGTGCTTCACTTGGAACTTGTAGGTAGTATAACTTATAATTGAAGTTGCTTCAAATATAGATTATAGGTGCTTGAAGTTTAAACTGAAGGTGTTTCAAATATAGTGACTAGGTGCCACTTACAACTTCTTGGTAGTCCAATTTATATTTGTAGGAGCTTTAAATATAGTTTATAGGTGCTTGAAGTTTTGATTGAAGGTGCTTTATGTTATGATTTGTATGTTCTTCAAGCATTACTTGCAAGTGTTTCAGTAACGAGTTAGAAAAAGCACATGTGTTTAACTATAGCTCGAAGGTGCTTCAAGTAAGGTTTGTAGGTACTGGAAGTATTGCTTATAGGTGCTTTAAGTATAACTTGTGTGTTCTTAAATAATTATTTGTAGGTATATCCAGAAATCATAGTGTAGTCATCATTCTCAAAGTAACCATAATAAGCTTCGGGGCGAATTAATAAACTTTGGGACGATGGATGTCTATATGTAAAATAAGTGATGCTAGGAGCATGTGCAATGGGTCTTTTTTGTGGTCTCTTATTTTGGATGAGACCACAATGAGACCCAAAGAGCCCACAAAGGCTCACAATAGGGTCTTTTGTGTGGTCTCTTAAATAAGAGACCACCCCATGGTCTTCAAAAGAAGAGACCACTCCCAAGCCTCTATTGTCAGGACTACCTACAATGTTCCAAGTGAAGTTCTGCAACTTTTGGCTTGAAAATGCAGAGGTGTCCATGTCCTATGTCCAGAAATGTCGTTTAGATTTCATGTTTCCAGTATGTGTAATGTCCTTGTTTGTGAGTCTGATTTAGTCTAGAAATATATGTCTATGAATATACTTGTTGTTACAGTAATAAATTGTTGGCATCATAACAGTCGGGAACATGAGGATGAGCTCTGCGCTTTTGCAAATTAGTTAGTTTTGATTTTTTTAACATGGATATAACATACATTTACTATAACAGACAAAACAATCCTAGATATGTAGTTTGCTAAGCTATGGGATGCGGGGAAAGAGTGAGTTCTCATATAGATTCAATATCAGATCGAAAATAGAGCGGTGTGGTGGCATAGATGGAGGTCGGTGGCATTAATATGTGCCAGCGAGTGGCTGGAGCTTTTAGGAGGAAGAAGGCATTGAGAGGATGGTTTGGGATACGGGTTGTATTATGGGTCGTTCGGAAAGCCATTGTTTAGTTCTAATTAGTTTGACGTTTGATTTTTCTTTTTAATCTGGATCCTTGATTTATCTAAATCAATGGTCAGGATTTGTTCTCACATAAGTGGGTGTTCTCACTTAAGATATGTGTTCTCACATGATGCCAATTCTCCCCCCTCCCTCCCTCCCTCTCTCTCTTTCTCTCTCTTTATATATATATATATATATATTGAATTTAATGTGGTTCTAAAATTCAAGATTAGTAGTGAAAATTATGTTCATTTTACAATATTTTAGTTCATACGTTATTTCTATATTTATACGTAAACATAATTTAACGTGGTTCTATTTATGTGTTGGGAATTGTTGGTAGGGTAGTGAGGAAATATAACTTATAACATATAGTTCTACTAATAATGATATAAAATATTGACGTGGTTTACAAATTTTGAGAAACGTTGGTACAAATATAATATAATTTGTATAACTAAGTCATAAAAATGTGTATGTGTCTTTTATTACTTATTAGAATGATGTATACACAATTGGTTATATATGTGGTTATCGAATAATGTGGTATAGATTTCATCACTAGTAGTGATATTTATGTTGATTTAAATATGTGTACGTGGCTTTTATGCAGAAGAAAGTCTGATAATAAGGACTTTTTATGTAATGTCATCTATGGGTTTAACAAAATCAGAAAAATAGGTCCATTATGGAAGTTTTTGAAGGAACTTGATCATAGAGATAAACCATGGTTACTATTAGGGGATTTCAACTCCCATTTGGGACCTGAGAACATAATTGGAGGAGTTCCAATTGAAGAGCATGAATTCAGTGACTTTAAAGAAACTATGGAGGATCTAGAGCTAGAAGAAATAGAACAATTGGTTCAAGTTTCACATGGAGCATTAGGAGAGCAAAAAATAGGATATTTAGCGGAATTGACAGGGGTATGGTGAACAAAATTTGGCTGGAAAAGGGGGCAGGATGCCTTTTGTGAAATAAAAGACATGGTGATCTCTGATCATATGCCTTTGATAGTCAACTTTAGCACATAAATGATAAAGTCTGTCAAACCTTTCACATTCTTTAATATGTGGTCATTATCCCCACAATTTAAGAATCTGGTAAAGGTGATTTGGGATTTGAAGAAATAGAAAACTTGGATGACCTAGCTATTAGTTTGAAGAGATTTGAAAAACCCTTGAAGGCACTGAATAACAGAAAATTTCAGGAGATTGGTAAGGAGGCTGAGAAGGCTCAAGAGAAATGGCAAACTGCTCAAATGAAACTTAATGAGGATCCTGGCAATGTGTCCCTACAAATGGAAGAGTATAACTTGAAGAAGGTAGCTGAAAATTTGAAAGAAGTTGAGTATAGTTTTTTACAACAGAAGGCAAAAATGATCTGGATATTGGAGAGAGATAGACCAACCAAGGTTTCTTATGACTCAGTTAGGAAGAGACAATACCATAATCAAATTGTGGCATTGATGGTGGCAGGAAAGTTGGTTACAGATCAACAACTTATTGAAGATGGATAACTGAAACATTTCAAAAAGTAGTTGGGAGTGGAAGATATGGTGAATCCCTTAGACAAATGGGTAGTAAAGTTTGGGAATGAATTCATTTTGGAGCAGCAAGCAAAACTGATACAAAAAGCGAGCAGTGGGGAAATTTGGAAGGCCTTGCAGGGAATTAGAAAAACAAAAAGTCCAGGAAAGGATGGGTATTCTAGCCATTCCTTCAATGCAGCTTGGGAAATAGTTGGGAAGGACATCATAAAGGCAGCACATCAATTTTTTGAAGGAGGAAAAATACCAGGCATTTTAAGAAATGTAGTACTCACACTCATTCCAAAAACACCACAACCCCAGGTACCCTTAAATTTAGACCCATTGCCTGTTGTTCTATTGTTTACAAGATTATAACTAAAAATCTAAGTACTAGAATTGGGGAGGTATTTCCATTTGTGATCAATAATAACCATGGAGCTTTTGTGAAGGGTAGGTTTATTGCACACAATATGTTGTTGTCCCAAGAATTACCACAAAGATACAATGTAGAAACTATGAAGCCTAGCTGTGTAGCTCAACTAGACATTAGTAAAGCATTTGATAGTGTTAATTTGGATTTTCTCATCAAATGGCTTGAAGAACTGAAGTTTCCTAGTCAGATCATAGATTGGATAAAAAACAGTTCTATGAAGTCTGAGTTTTGCCTGTCTGTGAATGGTAGATACTCTAAATCTTTTAGTGCTAAAAGAGGGGTAAAGCAAGGTGTACCTATTTCACCTTTGATTTTTGTGATTAGCATTGAGTATTTTACTAGGTTGATGAGGATGGAGATAAAACACAGGTCTGTTGATTACCATCAGAGATGCAAGTAAGCTATTGTTCATTCTCTTCTTTTTGCTAATGATTGCTCTTGTTCTGTGGAGAAAATCAGAAATCATTGAGTGGTGTAAGAGCAATACTGGCAAATTTCAAAGTTGTGACTGATTTGCCTATCAATGAGGGAAAGGCAAAAGTTTACTTCTCTAGGATGGATGAGGCTGAAAAAACTGTTCTGGCAGATATGCTGCAAATAAAAAAGGGTGACTTCCCAATGAAGTACTTGGGACTGCCATGATCAATAGTCAAATGGGGAAAGGAGGATTGTGAAGAACTGATTGATAGGATTAGGAGGAGAATCCAAGGATGGATTTCAAAACATCTGATTAATGGAGTATTGTTAAGTATGACTGGATACTGGGGAAGTGTTTTAAGCATTCCAGAGAACATCCATAAGAGAATCAAAACAATTTCACCAATTATCTCTGAGGGAGAGATGAAGGAAAGAGGGGTTATACAGCTGCAACATGGGACTCTTAAAGCAAAAGCAAGAAAAAGGGAGGCATATGTTTGAGAGATTCAAGCATTCGGAACAAAGCTGCATTGTGCAAACATTTATGGGATCTCAATCAGAAAAATGATGTTTTATTGATCAAATGGGTACAAGAGTACTATTTGAAAGGAGCATATTTAGAACAATACAGGCATTCAACCTCTCATAGTTGGCCATGGATGGCTTCGATGAGACTCAAGATGAAGATCTCCTCTGATCTGGGGACACTGTACAAACAACAAAGGTAAACTACTGATTTCTGCATTGTATGATAGTTTAAAAGGGGGAGAAGATGACAAATATAAGTACCAGATCATTTAGCACAAGAAGGTGCAGCCAAAGCACAATTTTTTTTCTCTGGTTATTCTTAAATGAGAAGTTGGCAACAAGGAATAGACTTCGGAGCTTTGGGATACTGAACAGAGGAGTTACAACCTATTCTGTGTGTGATCAAGAAGAGACAATACAACAATTGTTTGTAGAATGTGAATTTGGGATACGAACGCAGAAGCATGCTTGGGAAAAGGATGAAACAAGTTTGAAAAATAGAAAGTAGATCAATTGTAATACAGTTTATTTGGATAGTTGAGATAGTTTTGGTTTTTTTTAAATGAAAATCACCCAAGGGTGGGGGTTGATATATTGGTACCCTAAACCAAAAAGAACCAGAGTATAGTACGAGTAACTTTACAGAAGGCAACTGCATTGCCCACAAAAGTGAAGTATAGCCTACACTAAGAACTATACATGATCCGAAATATCAGACGAGTTTAGTTAGTTGCGATTCCAAAGCAACGAATCTCCACACCCCGTGTTAATTCGCTGTTTGGCCAGGCAACTAACTAGTAAATGCCAGCTATAAAGAGATATAGCAAAAGTGGAATAACGTATGTTGAATGAGCCCGAGCCTCAGTCTCCGAGTCACCAAGCAGCAGCACGGTAAGATCAGTAATAGTAGTGAGGTATCCAAGGTGAGTTCAGTTGAGAGGAACCTGTACGAAAGAAAAGACCATCAGCAGCATCAATCCTATCACAAGCAATGTGAAATAGTTCTAATCTGGGGAGTATGTATCTTATCAAGAGCAATAAGACCCCTAATATGCACAGGAGTATTACTGAGATGCAAAGTCAGATTATGAGAAGAATGATATTTAGCTATTGCATCTGCAACCAAGTTGCCCTCCCTAGGCACATACTGAAGCACAACACCATTAAGAAGGTGGTTAACTTTGTAAGCCACATCAAATACATGCCAATGAGCAGTATAAGGTTCACATATCATTTTGACCGCCAATAAAGAGTCTGATTCGATAGTAACTGATTCATTCAAATTGTTGTAACTCTGACAAGCAATTTTGACCGCAAGGATTTCAGCAAGAAGAGATGAATTAGTAGAGATGGTATCAGATTTGATCAGTATGGGTGAACCAGTACAATTCCTTATAATTACCCCTACTGAAGCCTTATCAGGAAACCAAGATGCATCCGTGTTAATCTTAATGCAATGTTGTGAAGGTCTCTCCCAACTTACAGTTTTAATGATCGGTTTACGAGGAGGTCTGAACTGAGGCAGAAGATTTTTGATTAGATAAGGCATGCCATTTGTGGATTTCAAATATGTAGGATTAGAAAACAAGGCTAGCCTGATAATGTCAGTAGCTTCCTTACTAATGTAATCAGCAGAAAAGGGGCACTGGTAAAAAAGGTATCTAGTTCTAGACTTCCAGAGGCACCAGCAAGTAATAGTAGGGATTATGTTACATAACAACTGATAGCCTTTAGGTAGATCCATACAATTCCAGAAAGTGAAAAAGGTTTGAGCTAAGGATTGAGGTTCAGGTAGTTGGAATTGAACTAAGGAAGCCATGTAGCTCCATACAGATTTGGCCAGGGGGCATGTAATGAAAAAATGTTCTAGTGAATCCCCATGGCAACAAACAGGACATTTCGATGCAAGACTAAACCCACATGTAATGAGTACATCATCAAATTGTAGTAGAGAATGTAACATCTTCCAAGAAAATATCGAAATCTTACTCTGTAGAGTCCTATGCCATAGAAATTTGAAGGTTAAAGAATTACCTGATGGGCCAGTAATTGCACGATATGCAGATTTTGATGAAAATTGTCCAACAGGATCAGGTTTCCAAATAATCCTATGCTCTCTTAATTCTTCAAGTTGAGCTTCCTGTAAGAAAGAGAGAGTATCATTTTCTAAAGAAGGAGAAATCAGTAGCATAATCTCATGTTTATTTCTGATAAAGTCAGCCACTGTATAATCCATAAATGGTGCAGTGATATGATCAGGAACATGGTTTATTAGTGGACCTATCATGCACCAATTTGATGTCCAAAAATTACATAACCCTTTACCATGAATTATGAAGGAGTTTTTCTCAGCAAAACATTAACCGAACAAATCCTTTTCCAAGTTACAGATTTTTTATGTGAATCAGGAAAGGACCATAGCAGTTGAGACCATAATGTGTTCCCTAGTTGACTTTTCCACCACAGTTTAAGGGAGCATACATCCAGAATAGCTCTAATTGACCTGAAACCTAAACCACCATTGGAGATTGGAGTTGCTAGATGAGCCCATTTTTTCCAAACTTTGTTTCCTTTCCCATCAGACTCACCCCAGAAGAATCTAGACAACCTTCTTTCTAGGTTCTTGATTACTATTTTTGGTGGTTTAGTAACATTCCAAAGATGTTGAGGCATTGAATATAAGCAGGACTGAATTAGAACTAATTTTCCCCCTGGACTTAGCCACTGATTTTTCCAATTTTGCAATTTTTTATCATATTTCTCCATAAGTGGCTGATAGTACCTAGTAAGTGTTCTACCTTTGAAAATAGGACATCCTAGGTATTGAAAAGGAAGGGAACCTTGCTTTATTTTAAGAATCATCCTGATCTGATTTAGTTTGCCAATTGAAGCCCTTTTTGGCCAGAGGTGTACTCAAAAACATCCAGGAAGGCCTTAATCCTAACAAGATTAGATTTAGATGCTTGCATAAATATAATGGTGTCATCTGCATACATAAGATGGGTTGCAGCTGGGATTGGAGATGGTAACTGATAGTATGCAAGCTTGTTATTATGGAAAATGAAGGATAAACTTCTAGAGAAAGCTTCAGAAAAAATATTAAAGAGAGAGGGGGATAGTGGATCACCTTGCTTAATTCCTCTTGTGGCTTTGAAGAAACCCACAGGATTGCCATTTATCAGTACAGAGAAATAAGCTTGGGATAAATTAGACATCACAGCATGTAAAAACTTTCCTTGGAAACCAAATTTCAACATAATGTTCATCAAGAAATGCCAATTAACTCTATCAAACGCTTTCTGCAAGTCTAACTTCAGAATACAATTAGGAATCCTAGCTCTCTTATCTAGAAATCGAATCATTTCCTAGAGATAAAGGATATTATCCGAGATGTCCTTATTTTTCATGAAGACCGACTGATTAGAAGAGATCAGATTATCCATGTATGGTCGAAGCCTTTCCATAAGAACCTTAGAACATATTTTATTAAGGACATTAGACAAACTTATAGGTCTGAAATCATCAAATGAGCAAGGTGTGGTTTTTTTTGGAATTAAGGTGATCCAAGTACTGGAAATTCCCTTGGGCAGGGGAGTGCCATCAATAAAATCATTAACAGCCTGAACTAGATCAGCTTTTATAATAGGCCAGCATTTAATGTAAAATTTAGATATGAATTCGTCGGGACCAGGACTACTGTTTCTATTTAAACCTTTAACCACTATCTCAACCTCAGATTCAGTTGCAGGTTTAGATAATTCATAGTTTTCAGATGCAGTGATAACATTAGGTATGTGATTCAGGAAATGTGAGTAGTATGTGTCATTAGGCAATAGATTTGGCTCCTGTAGCAAATCTGTGTAAAAAGAAATGGCTTCATTGTTAATTTCCTTTTGAGTACTAAGCCATTGTCCATCTTTACTTTTAATCTTACTAATCAGTAATCTAGAGTTTTTCTCCTGAACCACTTTATGGAAGAATTGAGTGTTATTATCACCTAGCTTGTTCCATTTCAATTTAGCTTTTTGTTTCCAAAACTTTTCCTTTTCTTTTTGAGCTCGTAACAATAAAGCTTTTTTCCGATTTAATTCCATAAGCTCAGCATCTGAAGGATTTAGATCAAAGTTAGATTCCTGGATTCTAAGGGATTCTTCAGCATTTAAAATATTAGTATCAATGTTCCCAAAGCAATCTTTGTTCCATATCTTAATCTCCTTTTTAAGCCTGATTAGTTTAAGATAGAAACCTAGCAAACCCGTAACTTTCAATTCTTTATCCCAATTTACCTGAATTAGATTGATGACATCCTGTCTATTAAACCAGACATTAAGAAACCTAAAAGGTTTAGGGTTAGAAGTGGTCAAATTTGTGATTTGTAGTAACAGAGGAGAATGATCAGATGTTTGTCTATTCAAGATTTGAATGGAAGAGGAGGGAAACTTCTGATTCCTGGATATAGTAGATAAACCTCTATCAAGTCTTTTGGATGTGGGGTTCCTAAGTCTAGAGTTGCACCATGTAAACAGATTCCCAACCGTATTAATTTCCTGAACACCCGAAGTATTTATCCATGTATTAAAATCTCTAATGCTACCTAAGGAAGGCGAACTAGGGCCCCTATATTCAGTGAGAGAAGTGATAGTATTAAAATCTCCAATAAAAATGGTATCACCATTAGAGATAGAAGCCAGGTCTTTCTAAAGGATCTTCCTACCTTCTCTATTTCTAAGTGCGTAAACAAAAACAGCATCCATTTGAACATTCAAGGTCCAATGATTTATGTGCATATGTAAAAATTGCTCATGAGAAGATAATAGGGAGACTGAGATTGTATTTGACCACATAATCTATATCTTACTATTAAATAGAGTCAGACCATTTTGGTAGTTAAGTTTATCCATATATGAGTGAAGTTTAGAGTTATCATGCATAGGTTCAATTAGGCACATGAAATGAATCTTTTTGAGTCTAACCAGATTATTTAATCTTAACATAGATGATTCCATCCCCTTAATGTTCCACACCAAGTAATTTATTGAAGGGAGACTAGTCATTGTTCACCAGATTTGCTACTTTTAGTAGATGATCTAAGCATCATTTTGTTAATCTGGGACAGGTAGTTAGTTCTTTTACCTTTGGAATTACCTTGTAATGCTTCCTGACCCAAATTTGAAGGGGATATGGTACTGGCTTGATGACAGGTGTTGTGTATCGGAGCTGCCACATCATCCTGATTACAAACTAAGTCCTCCTGCTCATCCTGCAGAACTGCAAATCTATTTCCCACTCTTCCTTGAGAGGAGTTAGAAGTAATCTTTTGTTGTACCGAAAATAATGTATGTTTACCCACCTGAATATCATCTATGGCATATGTCCTTGGGGTGAAATTGGTAAAGGCAGAATCATTTATCAGTTTAGATAATGAGTTATCTGTACTCACATTATTTTTAGGGCTGATACATTTTCCAAGAGTGATATCCAGGCGAGAAACTACAGCCTTAGAGGTATCAATGTTAGGAGTGGATTGAGGCTTTTGAGATGAGGATGGCATATCCACAAGACTTGCCATCTTATCTGTATCACTGATGATATGATCAGGCTGTTCATCAATTATGATTAGGGGGGAGTTTCAAACTTTTCCCAGTTGGCTGCCACTGTGACTGATTAATTATTTTGTTTTCTTCCTGAGGTTTGACATTATAATTGGGAGGAAAGGCTCTACATTGGGCCAAAGAGTGACCTAGTTTAGAGCAGTGATCACAGTATAATGGGATGTCTTCATACTCAATTTGATATTTCTTATTATTTGTTACTGATCCCAAACGAATATAATTACACAGAGGTTTTTGCAAATCAATTTCAACACAAAGTTTAATGGCTGAGGGTCTTGTGAGCATTTCAGTGGCTATGTCGTTTTTGATAAAACTCCCTATATTATTACCAATGGATTCTATTGAAGCAGAGTTGTAATAGTACAAAGGGACTTCTCTAATAATGCACCACACAGGGACTATGGGGGATTCTTTGTGAATTGAGAATTCAGGGGTCCATTTTAAAAGTTTGAGCAGAATACCACTAAAATTCCACACTCCCTTCATCCAGCAACGTTGATAATCATTAAGCAGTTCAAATCTAATGAGCACATGCTTATAGTCTAAGGATCCGAGTTGGTACTTACCTGAGAACCCAACCGTTCTGAAGAATTGCTCCAGTTGCTCCATTGAGCATCTCCCTTTCATGAATTTGCCTACTAGGGCATTAGCATAATGAGATGACAATTTTGCGATCTGATCTTCAGAGTATAAGCATGCCACATCGCCAAGGTGTTGGGATTTGGGAATTAACTTCGGGTTACTGGGTAAGGCCTTAGTTAGAGGAGAGGATTTACTCTGTAATGCCGCGGCGAATGATAGCGTAATAGGAGGTGTTTGATTTAGGTTACTATTTTCCGAGATGGGTAGAGCTTAGACGGCCGCCATATCTACCAACTACCGATAGGCTTACCGGCGTATTGCCGTTACCGGTGGATAGTCGTTGCCAGAAGACCAGCAGTGAGTATCAGGATCAAATTGGAAAGAAAGGAATTGGAGGTGAGGAATTGGAGGTGAGGAATTGGAGGTGAGGAGGAGAAGAAGAGTTTCGCACCGTGGTTCACACCGTGATTCGCACATACAAACAGTAAACAGTGAGATAGTTTTGGTTGTATAGGCTGGGAGTGAAGGCAAAATTTTGTACTGTTTTGGCAATTATATTATATGAAAATCCTTACAAAAAAATTTATATGTCAAATTTAATGTGGTACTACATTTCACCATTTGATGTTGAAATTATGTTAATTTAATTTCATGTTAGGGTATATGTTGAATGTGCATTAAATTTATAGAAAAAAAGAATTAAAACAATTAAATCATAAAAATGTTTAAGTGTTATTTTTTATTAGTTATTAGAATGATGCATGGGATTATTATGTTGGGTATTATATTTTTGTTAAAATAATTATATGATATCAATACTATATATTAAAGGAGACCATTCTTATCACATGTCTTCCCACACCATTCTTGCCACGTGTCACTCACACAAATTTCTACCTTAGCTTCCAAAAATTAATTGAGAATGAAATACTTTATCAAGTCAACCCCCAATTTACAATGCAAATATCTCTCTCATTTTCAATGTTCTTCCCATACTTCAATGTTTTTCAATTAATGAGTAACTAATCATATTCTCTTTATAAGAATGCACTTTCTTTTTATATTCTCAATCTCCATTTGTTAGGGAAATTCTTTCATAATACTTATTTTTTTACAGTATATATTTTTAAATTTGATACCCTTTCCATTTTAGTTTATCTTTTTAATATTGTCAAAGTTCATTTCATAATAATAAGTGAATTATTTTCATCTACTTATTCTTTTTTTTGGACGCATTGCAATCAATTCTTTCCACGTAATTTAATTTGCCTACAAAAATATCTAAAATTACCATGTTAAACATATAGATTAATAAATGAGTGTTTCTAATAAATTTTAATTTTGAGACAAAAAATACTTTATATATAGTACTAAAAAAATTTATTTGTGAATACTTTCAATGATTTATTTAACTACTTGTAAATTTTATATGCAATTTTTCTTAGAATCCGTTTCTTGAAGACGGTTTTTCCATAAGTTATGTAAAGACTAAGGTGAAAATTGCAAATTAGAAAAAATTAAGATAAATTTTTTGGATTGCATTAATCGAGTCATAAACTTATTACTACTACACGTTGCATACTAAATTTTTAATAGTGTAATTAAAACCTTTTACTTTTCTTTAATTTTAATTCAACCTAGTCTTTCCATATGCCTATGGAAAGACGATCTTTCCATATGCCTATGGAAAGACGATCTTTCCAAGACTTTGTTTATTAGAGTTCGCCTTGAAAGACAATATTGCAACTAAAACATTTTACCTTTCTAAAATTCTAATTCAACCATATCTTTCCATATGCCTATGGAAATGCGGTCTTTCCCAAGACTTTGTCGATTTATACGACTTTATTTTATTTTTGTTAACTAGTATTTAGAAAAGGCATATTTTAGTACATATCAATATGTGATTCGTAATAGTATTTAAAAATGAGTTCGTCTCTTGAAAGACTGTCTTTCCATAAGTTATAGAAAAACCAAGGTTTAAATTCCAAATTAGAAGAAATTGAGATAAAATTTTTAGATTACAGCAATCGAGGCATAAACTTATGACTCATAAATTAAGATAATATGATGCTTAATACAGAGGCAGCAGTGGAAAGAAACCCATAAAACCTAAAAAAAATGAAACTTTATACACTTCAAAATAAAGTTAAACCCTTTGGAAACTTACCAAAACATTGTCTAACAGAATTGTAAAGTAAGAATTAAGAAACATATTCACAGACCACAGATCAAACATTGAAATAAGATTACAAAACATATGTGTTACGGGATTAGAAAATCCATACCTTTTTCCAAGGGAGAAGAGAAGGGGGGGGGGGGGAGGAAGCTGGAGACCGTTGGAATTCGTGTGAAATTTGTGGATAGATGCTTAAAGTCTAATTTAGGGTTCACCTATTTATACATGTTTAGTAATGATGTCATTTTAAACCGCCTTGAATAATGCAACGTCGCAAACATAATCGGTTTGGGTGACATGATGTAGATCATTAACCGATGTCAGTTCAAGCCATTGTGTTGTCCATCAACTTGTACGTCTTTGTACCCCCACTCAGACTAAGCAATATGATTTTGATCACTTAGCGATGTCGCATCATTACATGGGCCTAACAATTACATCCCATTAGGCAGGTGATCTACAGTTCAACTTCTGTTACAGTATTTGTTTGCAACAACAATTTGCTAAGAGTGAGAAGGAGTTATATATGTTAAAAGAGGGAGAGGACCGGAATTACATAAATATGAAGGATTCAATAAGATTGAAAAAAAATCAATAAATAAAATTCTTGATATAAAATTAAAGAATTACAATAAAATTCAAGAAATGTTGATTTGAATTTGAATACATTTGTTTTAAACAAATTTTTTAAAGTCAATAATCAGTCAAATATGTGGGGAAGAACAATTACATTTAAAACTATGGCCTAACACCATTTAACACGTCAAAATGTAGCGTGTCCCCAATCATGAGTTCCTCCCCATCCAGAAACTTGCCAAACCCCTTTGGGTTTAGGGTCTTGTACTTCTTGTCCCCCGACTAGTAGACTCATAGACCCTTCCATCACACTGCACTATAGCTGGGGTTTTGTATGATGGTAGGAGCTCTAAAATGTGGGATGAGACATACTGGTTTATAAACAAAGAACAACATTTAGTAAATATGACAGTAACTTGTAGATAAAGCTAACTGAAAATATTCCACATTATGTGTAACAAGAGAGGACTTACCAAAATCAGAATTGAACCGAGGTTTGTCCTGGTAAGAGTGTGGACAAAGTGTGCTATTACTTCCCCGAATGTGGTCCAAGGACGACGATCCACATCCGAATCGCTAGGGATCTGCATTTTGATCGTTGAAACTGTTAATATTATTATAAGGAAAAAATAGAAAATGAAATGGAATTTAAATCAGAACAACAAATGACCCATCTCAATCGGGGCATGTCTACTCGAACTAGAATTGTTAGACATCATTCTTGAATTTTGATATAAATTGGTGAATTTAATCTATTGTGGGGCCCACAAAAATTACTTAGCCGATATTCATAAGCGATGTCGCTGACATGTCGTGTCTATACAATATTAAAGTCAACCTGCCACAGCAACATCAGCTACCAGTCGTTAAAATCGATATATTAAACAAAGAGAAGGCGGCACCGTAAACTATTAGGGTTGGGAGAGAAAAGTTTAACTGACGTTGCTAACAATTTATCCCAGAAGAAGAATAACCGACGTACTAGCGATGTCACATTTAAGCCTTATAGATGCATTCTCAATAGACAAAACACAGAGCACATAATAATTAAAAACAACAAATTATAGCCGGTTGATAGATGTGAACTTCAAACCCAAATTCCTACTACCTAAAGCAAACATCCATGGAAATTTGAATAATAAAAAAGATGACCCTATATGATTTCCACCATATGGATATCAAATTTAATGAAAAATACAAGAAAGAAAGTAATCTAGGGAATCTGGAGAGCATTCCTTTGAGAAGAAAGGGTCAGACAGTGCAGAAATTTGCTGAGAAGTTAAATGTTTAAAGTGATGTATGAGGTGGGCTCCATATACATTCGTTACAGATCATTGTGTATTCTGCCTAATGTACTGCGAGGTCGCACATAAGTTTATAACACGGTAGCAAACCAAGAGCGACGTTGTGTAATCTACTTGTGGGCCTCACCATTTTAGCCCATTAGAATAGGTTATGGCCTATGACAGTACAACTGCTTATGCAACGTCGCAAGTGCATTGGGAATACAGATTCAAGATAGATATAAGATCGACGTCGTCTCCTATTAATGCATACCTCAACATTTCGTCCCACTAGCAGGACAATTGGGCCCGCATTTGACCCAAAAAGCATGGTTGACCTTAATAACGGTTAACAGTATATTATATTCTGCAAATTGAAGTCTGTAAATTTCCATGAACTTTATAGATGTCTAGTTCGATGGGGATCGATTTTAACACAACCGGTGAACTTTATTGATGTCTAGCTAGTTTGATAGGAACGACCACAAAGAATCGGATGAAATTTCATATTCTTGGTTTTTTAGGAAATAAAAATGTAATATAATTCTGCCCATGGATATTTTTAAAGCGATAACACATGGCCGAGAGTAAATTGTAGCACATTACTTACAAGTATACAAGGTCTAATTCAGGACGTACTGGTGGAAGTATATGTTGATTAGTACCAATTTCTTTATTACACTCGGATAGTATAAGTTCAACTTTGGATCATAAACTTTCGTTTCAGATGATCGTAATCGGGTTTAGGACTGACAGTGTTTTTTTTAAAGTTTTGTACATAGGCCCCCCGACAAATTGGGAGAAATTGTAATGTAAAACTAGAGAGACACTCAACTGAATAATAAATTGATGACCACAATGTTCCGCTATGGCCATGGATGGATACACTGGGGTATTCGTCCATTATTTTTCTTAGTAATCCATTTATACCTCTACGATAAGGGTTATGAGAACGATAAATTCCACCACAAAGAATCACATGAAATTTCATATTCATGGGATTTTAGGAAATAAAAATGTAATAGAATTCTATCCATGGAGATTTTTAAAGCGATAGCACATGACCTAGAGTAAATTGTAGCACATTACTTACAAGTATACAAGGTGTCATTCAGGATGAACTTGTGGAAGTATATGTTGATTAGTATCAGTTTCTTTATTATTCTCGAATAGTATAAGTTCAAATTCGGATCTAAAAATTTCATTTCAGACCAATTGTAACCGAGTTTGGGACTGACAATGTATTTGTTTTTAATTTTTTGCACATAGGTCTCTCCTACAAATTGGGAGAACTTGAAATGTAAAGTTGTAGATACACTCAGCCAAATCATCAATTGACGACCACAATCTTCCGCTATGGTCATGGATGGATACATCGGGGTATTCGTCCATCATTTTCCTTAGTATTCCAATTATACCACTATGATAAGAGTTATGAGAACGATAATTTCCACCACAAAGAATTGCATGAAATTTCATATTCGTGGTTTGTTAGGAAAACAAAATGTAATAAAATTCCGTCCATGAATATTTTTAAAGCGATAGATCATGATCTAGAGTAAATTGTAGCAAATTACTTACAAGTACACAAGGTGTCATTCAGAACAAACTCGTGGAAGTATATGTTGATTAGTACCTGTTTCTTTATTACACTCGGATAGTATAAGTTCAACTTTGGATCTGAAACTTTCTTTACGAACTGATCGTAATCAGGTTTGGGAGTGATAGTGTATTTTTAAAACTTTTGCACATAGGCCCCTCCTAGAAAGTGGGGAAAATAAATGGTTGACGGTTGTTTATTTTAATATTTTTGAAATTTATGTTCCGCTTTTCCCATTAATCATTCAACAGAAGGGCTGCAAGGTTAATACCGAGGATTAGGCCACACATTTTTAAAAATTGACTATGGACAATGTGTCCGACGTTGCAGGCTTCCCGCATACAATGAAACAAAAATTGAACAGAGGCCGACATCAGTTAGTCCAAAATTTTCAGCAGGAAGTGAAAGTTTTAGGTGAAAATTTGAACCAAAAATTTCCCCCAACCCCATTTAAAGTTCAGCACTTACACTCATTTCCTATCAACAACACAAGCCCAACACCTCAAACTAACACACCATCCATTCCATTCTTACCTTACAATAATTAAAGATAGCTCAATCAAATTTCATCTCTCAAACATCAACAAGATCCAAGGGTGGAGCATCCAAAGGTTCAAATCTCTTGGGGTATTTTTCTACCCATTCCATGTTCATCTACAAATTTGTTGATAATCTTATGTTTTTTTTTCTTAGTTGATTAATGATTCTGAAATTTCATGAGTATATGATGATTGTTTTGCATGTTATATACTCTATGTTGTTTTTTTACAAGATAATGCCATGTTTGTAAAGCGTGAGACATGATGCTAAGATTTGTATGACTATAGTATGAATGTGCGATGATGTTCACATTGCATCGATCCATGCAAAATGTTACTGAACAAAGGCCAAGGTTGCACATGTCAAGGACTTGTTAACATTTCTATTAGTATCAAACTGATGTCGCTATTGAATTGGTGTTTGCAACGTCGTTTTCTCTAATTTGCGACATCGATAGGGACCAGATTAGATACTTTATTTAAATTGGGATTAATGTTGTCTATGTTTCACTCTATTCTGTGAAATTCTTTTGGGGACTGCCCTATTCTAACATATATTTTGTTTACTATGTATTTGTTGTAATAGGGCTAAAGAGAGTCATTGGTGGACTTCCAACATCTAATTCGATGGACTTTTCAATTTTCTAGTCGCCTTTACATTCACAATGCCTTAAAACGTGGAAAATGGTGGTTCGGTACAATTCATTTTTCAAATTCATATTAACATTTCAATAATGTTGTAACATGTGATTGTATTAGTTGATATACTTTTGTTACTTTAAACACATCATTCCTATCATACATTAAATGAAAACGATTATACTATTGTATATCGTTTAGCCATGTTACGATTTATCACTTTTTATTAATATGTTATCGCTACCGACGAACGATAAGTTGTGTCATTAAATAATAAATATTTTAATAATATGTAATTTCTAACCGTTGCAATCGCGACAACGCATGAACCTTTGCCAAATTCTAACCTGACTGACGTTGCAAAAACTGACCTCGTTCATTTTTACCGACGTTTGTTACACAAAATGACGTCATACTCATCCATGTTCCATGTCAGCAGATAAATGACATGGGTTCTCTATAACTAGAAATGTCACATTGAATGGTAAGCGACGCCGCCTATTAGAAGACCGACGTCGACTACAACGATGTCGCAACATTTGATCTCCAGTCGACTACTATCCTGCAGAAACTGACATCGCTTCAATGTTGATACAGACTTCATCCCATTGAACTTGCACGTAAAAACTGTCGATGTTGGTTCTGAACCACGGTAAAAAATGCACTTTTTACTCCGGCAGTATTTACCTCGATTCATTGAGGACAAAAAACCAAGGTAAAAGGTCATGCGTAACCGAGGTAAAAGGTCTTGTTTGTTGTAGTTAGTGTAATATTTTGCTAGGCTGGTCATGCTATATTGGTAGTGTTAGGTTAGAGCTATTGTAGGTTTGTGAGTATCGGGGAGATGAGTGAATGCAAGCATTGAGAGAGTTGAAGGGCAAGTGTACTACTAAGTGATTTGATGGAATGGGTGAGCCAACTAGAAACTTAATATTCCAAAAATGAACCATCCCTAGTTGAATTTGAAATTTTGGTAGATGAATCCAATTGGATGGGGAGCGGTTTGCTTAGAGCGGAGAAGTTGAGGAAGGGGTTATTATGCTTAATTCACCAATTTACCTATCTTCACCCCAATCTCCATCTATAGAATCAACTCCCACATTTTTAAAACCCATTGAGGAAACCGTATGGGAGGTCGTCTTCGTACCTCTCAAAGTTAATATTTAAAAGCTCTAAGTGCATCCTAATTACAACTAAGTAGATAGTGGCTAATCGGGATTGTCCACGAAGAAGAGGGATCTTTCTAAGGGTTTAAACATATAAGGTGGATACTAGACTAGATATATAAAAGCAAGTAGGGGGGGGGTATTTGGTTGGTTTTTCCTGAATTATAAAATTAAAAGGCAAACAACTAGCAAAGCAAGATAACTATACTAATCATGCAATAAACAACTAAAAAGATGATGAAATAAAAAATGACAAAGCCTCGAGGGCAATTGATCCTCATGTCCAAACCTCTTATAGATCCTAGATACATTCACTCATTCATTCAGATTTAATGCCTATGGGAAATGCTATCACTTCCATTTTGAAGATCAACACTCATTTCTTCTTAAGAGTAATTTGCAAACACAATCAACAACAATTTGTAAACCTAATTGATAATCACTTTAGACAAACAACACCTAAATATATTTCATCACACAAACAACCATAGATTTGATAACAACAAGCATTCTACCAAATGCATAGTCATTTAACCAAACAAAGCATTTATTAGATTAAACCTAGAACAAACAACATTCAAGATATAACCTTTCATTGCTAACCTAGGACAAATATGATAACAATCCACATTCACATACTCATCTAGCAAGATTCACATCACATTATATAACAAGAAGTTGTAATTCCATGTTCTTGGATTTTCATGCCAAAGAGCTAATAAATTGTACACTTTCCAAACACCCTAACACTTCAATCATACAAACATTTCCTATTCTCAAACAACTCATAGCATAAATGAAGTAAAACTCAACATTAATGGCACAATAAATGCTAAACATCAAATGTATGGGTTTGGAAGCTTCAATCAATTGCTCCCATGTGATTAACTTAGCTACTAGAATCCAAACTAATAATCAACAACCAAACATAATTCAAGATGAAACTAAGATGAAAAGTAGAGAAAAACTAGGGTTACCACAATAGAAAGTCGGGAAGAAGAAGAGTTGGAAAGATAGAGGATAAAGTGTCCTATTTATAGTACAAGAAAAAGGATAAAATGATTCTGGCCACCCGTCTTTCGGGACTCGCGACGGATACCAAAAACAGCATGTTGGTTTTCTTCCTTCTTGTCCACTTCACTTCTCTTAAAATCTTCAAGTTATCAAGTCTTCAAAAAATGAACTTCAAGATCTTCAATTATCCTCGATCTTCAAGTCTCAATGTTATAGTGTCACACGAAATCCACTGACAAAAGGCATAAGAGCGTAAAAGTCACTCTTACATCTCCTAAGAGAATTTTAAGGTGAAACACAAGCTCTAGATAACACAAGAGCGCAAAAGTGATTCCAAAAAGTCGCGAAATATGCTCATAAAATGGCACATAAAACCTTCCCACACTTGAACCTTACTCGTCCTCGAGTAAGAAAACATTCAAGCAAACTAAGAAAATCACATATCCAAATTCTAAACTAATATTCCCCCAAATTGATACCTCATAAAACTCTCAATATCACACATCTCAAAATTAAGCTCAAATGAGAATTCACACACAACCCCAATTCCTAAACCTACCCAACCATACCAACCTATCAATTCACTAATACCCATAAAAAACATCTCCAAGTCTCAAATTGATAATCTTAAAATCCAATGGCACAAAATAAAGTCAGAGCCATGTAGGAGGTTCAAACACATACTTCATACTATACCAATATATCAACCCAAAAATGAAGCATAGCAAGAATCAAGAATTTCATACCTTACTACGTTTACCCCGCTAAGTTACCCAATACCAAGAAGTCCTATGATGTTAGGCTACCCGATCCATCCTTATGTCAATCGCAAACTTATGACTCCGCCGGCAAATGAGTAGAAATGAACATTTTTTTCTTTTTCTTTTATTTTCCCTCTTTCACTCATTTTGCCTAGAAGCCCTTTGGATTTTCATCCTAGCCACACATTATGAATCTTTGGCTCACATCTCACCCACATATTTAGCCTATCATTTTTGCTTAGGCTGCCCTTTCAAGTTTTTTGGCCTATCTGGGACCCCAATGTTGCCTAAATTGCCCTCTTGGGGTTTCAACTTAGAGTGTTTTCTTTTTATTTTTGTTCTTTTTCATTTTCTATATTTTTCACATTTTTCTATTCTTTTTCATTTTTTCCATGTTTTTCCAATCAAAAGTAGCATAAAACTTTCCACATGTCAAAGCTACTAAAAACATCCAAATACATCAAAGGAAAATATCCAAAATAAAAACATCCCCAATCATCCAAGTCTAAGACCATCCAAAAGAAAGCAGTAAAAACTAAATCTCCTTCCCACATTTAAAACACTACATTGCCCTTAATGTATACAAATCAAAGCAAACACAATACACATCAAAGTAGGGGAATGCAAGAAAAATATGCTCACAATCATTGTGTAGTAAGGAAGAACCACAATCTCTGGAATAGCACTGTCGATAGTGGGCCATCTAATCCTCATCACTCTGATGCCGATCCCAACACTATGTTGCCCCTGGATCAAGGACTTGAAGACCACAAAAGTGCACCTGCAGGTCCCAAACTCTGGATACGAGCTAATTAATCTCCTCATCCTGCTCCATCAGTCTTCGTGAGATGAACAAGTTGTGCTCAACCTGTCCACAGAAGCCAGCCTCCACTTTCTACATCAAACGAGCATAAAAATTAGGAGGCGGCAGAGGAAACTAACTATGCATATGGTTCTCTAGCACCAGCTTAGCCTGCTACTACGGAGGACAACGTGGCTCCTCAAGTGCGTGAGTGAGTGGAAGGGAACCCTCCTCATTCGGGACTGGCAGCGGGGGGTAGGTTGTGAAGCTTCCACTGAAAATCCTCTCTACTTGCATTATTTGGCTCTATTACCAAATCCTCAACAAGTATGTCAATCTCCACCTTAGTTTGTTAGGTCTGGGGAAACTTAAAAAATGTGACACTCCTTTCTCCATACAAGCAGTGGTACACGCCTCAAGTAGCTGTGGTATCAATTAAATGGAAGTTCTTCATCCTCTCCCAATGTGATGAGGTATGATGAACCTCTACCCACACACTGAAAACCATCTGGAAAAATGATGCCTAAGTACTCTTTAAGGAGGGTGATCATACCTCCCATGGAAATATCTCCCTTTACCTTCTTAGCCACACCGATGACCCTTTTCCATCCATAACTCAGCCCACTTTTTTCCCATAGCTCGGCTTCTCGCTCTTCAACTGCCACAAGTAATGAATGTTTGCATCGAGTACATTTGTTAGCTCTTCCTGACAAAATATGTGCCCGTCAAGAACCTGTGCAAAAATCTGAGAGCGGGATGGATGATTATGTTGTTCTTGTCCTTGGAATCTCTCACTCTCTTTGTGACTGTGTACCAAAAGTCCATATCCTCCCGAATATCGTGCTCCAGGGTCTGGGGTCCAATCTTGCCCTAATCTCCGCTGTGTCCCACCCAAAAGCAGCCTCAATCTGTGATACTGTCAACTCCTAAGAGACATCATCCAGGTTGAAATGGATGTATCTCTCGCATGGGTCATCATTCTTAGTTCTGAACATATTCCCTGTGGATGAGAACTCTAGTGTATACTACCTATAGGTGGGGCACTATTTCCCATAAACCCCTCTAATCCTCTTTTGGCGAGGAGGCAGTGGATCGGTTCATTCAACCCGAGCGCATCAAACGCTATCTCATCTATGAAAATGGTCTTCTGAATCTTGTGAGTGGCTAAGATGTCCCACCTTTCAACATAGGCTACGGTGATCTGGGTCAAGCCCATTAAACTGCCTAGAGGAGGTGTTGGGGTCGGCTCCAGAGTCGGTGAGGGAGGTGGAGGTGGAGTGGATGCGCTCGCAGCTTGAGTGGCTCTAGGTCTTTTGGGAGACATGTCTATCAACACAGAAACCAATGTCAAATGCACAAGGAAATAATGGAAAAATTCATGCAGTTATCTCCAAGACATTCTCTTAAGAACGTATGTAAAACATAGTGATCAACATTCAAGCACCATTATAGAGATTTGTGACCATAGTCACACTGTTGTGATAGGTATACTACAACCATAAAATAGCCACCATAAAGATGCAAGAATGTGTTCATGCTCATACATATCAATTTCAAACCAATTGCATTGCTACAGAAATTATGTCCTATTTTACCAATCTCGCTCATGCATTGTAATTTCCAAACCAAATTGAGATCATCATATAGCCAAACATCACATATGCAATATTCTCGAAGAACAATCATCTCTACATATCACAAAGCTTAGCTAATATCAACAATTCCAAAATGCTAACATTCATGCCCAAGCTAAACTAGTCTAAGTATCATCTAACAATTGCATATCAATATCAAGCTATATTCAACATGTCAACAATCCCAATCCACATCACAAGACTTTACACGAACAATTCCAAAAATCTCACAACTTCATAAGTTCATATAATTCACCTCATTCATAAATATCACAATTCAAGAGCATAAAGGTAAAGAAATATTAGAACTACACAAATGTCACAGTATCCACAAATGCCACAACTTCACCAAAATATGAACTACACAAATATTACAATTCAATCAAGTAAAAGTGATAAATTGTACCAATTAGATGTGTAGTAATATGAGAGAAGTAAGCCCACAAAGAAAGCTAGCCCTATTCACTTGCAATTTCAAAAATCCCAAAACCTAAGGTTTCGGGTTCTTGGGGAAATTTGGTCGAATTTATGGATGATTTTTAGATTGGGAGAGATTGGGAATGGAAGGGGGAGATTTTGGCCGGATTGGTGGTTTATCTCGACAAGAGTTGGTGGAGAAATAGTGGAAGATAGTGAAGGACGACTGAATTAAGTGAGAGAGGTGTAAGGATGATGAGTGGTTCAGGGTATTTAAAAACCCTCTAGATAGGCATCGCGAGTTAAGAAGCCCTGGTCGCGACTCACGAAGATGAAGTCAAACAGGTTTCAGATGTCAACCTTGACGTCGCGAGTCGCAACAAAGGTGTTGCGACTCGCAAAATGTTGGACCCGTGAGCTCAATTTTCAGAAGTTCTTCTGATTCGGTTGGAATGTGTGAAAACACTGCAACACCACTTTTGTGACTAGCGAAATGTTGGACCTGTGAGCTCAATTTTTCAGAATTTCTTCTGAACTAGTGGCGACGTGCAAAAAAATTGTCGCTACTCGTGAAGTATTATTGCGATGTGCGAAAAGCCTTTTGCGACTCGCAAAATGATAGGCATGGGAGCTCACAATTTCATAAGTTTTTCTGATTTGGTTGCGACATGCGAGTAGAATGTCACGACTCGTAAAATCTAAACCTTCCTAGTACCTAGAAAAAAAATTCTAATTTACCAAATGTCCAAGCTTTTCTTCCTTCCTTCATGCCTTCCTTCTTTCACACATCCAGTTCCATGCTCTTCAATTTGCTACAAAATTAGGGAAAAACACACCCGTGAAAAGAAAAAAACAAAATAATGAAACTAATGAAAAAACATAAATTGTAACAACATCAACGAAAAGTCACGAATGACGATCCAGATTATCAAAACCAAGTTTATTTAACGTCTTCGGCATAACTTACTCTCCTTTTTGGAGTTTACTCACAAACTGGATTAATAAGATCAACATCCTCTTCATTTTCAAGCACAAAACTTTCATGGTAAGGCTTGAAACGTTGCCCATTGACCTTGAAGGTCTTGGATAAATTATGATCTATGATCTCCACTGCACTATGTGTGAATACCTTTTCCACTTCAAAAGGGAAACTCCACCTTGACCTTAGTTTATCGAGAAATAGGTGGAGGTAGGATTGAAATAGAAGGACTTTTTGTCCCATGAAAAAGTCATTCTTATTTATCATCTTGTCATGCTACGCCTTAGTCTTTTCCTTGTAAATCTCAACATTTTTATAGGATTCTCTTTGTATCTCCTACAGCTCTTGTAATTGCAACATCCTATGTAAATCGGCCTAATCTATTTCAAGGTTGAAACTCTTGACCGCCCAAAGCTTTGTGCTCTATTACCACCGGAAAATGACATGGATTTCCAAAGACTAACTGGTATGGTGACATACTGATCGGCGTCTTGTAAGCCACCCTATATGCCCACAAGGAATCATTCAACCGAGAACTCCAATCCTTCCTATTAGGATTAACCATTTTCTCGAGGATGGACTTTATTTCCCCAATGGAAACTTTGGCTTGGCCATTGGTTTGCAGGTGGTAGGAGGTCTTGTGTGAGATTCCATACTTCTTCAATAGTTCCTCTAATGTCCGATGTGCCATGGTCACTAATCAGGGCTCGAGGAATCTCGAACCTAGAGAAATGTTATCTTTCAATCACAAGAAGAATTTTTGTAAACCACAAGAGTTAGGAAAAAGTCCCATGAAGTTAATTCCTCAAACATCAATCACAATACAATATAGCTTTTTGAGGAATCACATTTCTAGAAGAAATATTTTCTACACTTTGAAATTTATCACACGCTTTGTCAAATATGTATGCATGTTTATTCAATGTAGGCCAATAAAAAATACTCTCTAGGACTTTTCTAGTGGCCCTATTTGGTCCAAAATTACCTCCACATGCATAAGAATGACAAAAGACAAGAATTGAATGCACTTCATTATCAGGGATGCATCTCCTAACAACTTGTTTTACACAATGTTTCCACAAAAAGGGATCATCCCACACATAATACTTTTCATCACTTCTTAGCTTACCTCTTTGAGCTTTAGAAAAATAGGGAGGAAATTTGCTGGAGACAAGGAAGTTTACGATGTCGACATACCACGGTTGGAGGTCCCCAATTGCAAACAATTTTTCATCGGGGAACTCCTCTCGTAGTTGCTCCTTCATTGGTGAATTTGCCTCAACTTCTTGGCATGGAACCAACCGGCTCAAATGATCGGCTACAAGGTTCTCCACAGCTTTCTTGTCTCGCACCTCTAAATCAAACTCGCTCAAAAGAAAGATCCATCTAATTAATCTCGAATTGGCCTCTTTCTTTGACATCAAATCACGAAGCAGTGCATGGTCAGTGTATACAATAACTTTGGTACCAAGCAAATAATATCAAAATTTTTCTAAAGAAAATACCACAACTAGTAATTCTTTTTACGTGGTGGAGTGGTTCCTTTGGTCCTCATTAAGAGTCATGGATGCATAATAAATGACATGAGGCACTCTCCCCACCCTTCGACCAAGCACCACTCCAACAACGTAATCACTTGCATCGCACATGATCACAAAAGGGCATGGACCAATCCAGGGGTTGTATTATAGGGGCCGAAACTAACCTCTCCTTCAATGTATCCTAGGCCCCTTTACAACTCTCGTCCACCACAAATTCCACCTCCTTTTGCAACAACTTGCATAAAGGATATGCAATCTTTGAAAAATCTTTGATGAACCAGCGATAGAATCCTGCGTGATCAAGAAAAGAGCGCATTTCATGCACATTAGTAGGATAAGGAAAAGTTTGAATTGTGTCTATATTTGCCTTGTCGACCACAATACTCTTAGAGGAGAAAACATGGCCTAAGATAATGCATTGTTCCACCATAAAATGGCATTTCTTGGAATTTAACACAAGATTAGTATCAATGCAATGCTTAAGAACTTGTGCTAAATTTGTGAAATAATTGTTAAAAGAATTACCATGAACGGTGAAATCATCCACGAATAGTGCAAAAATGTTTTCAGAAAATTTAGAGAAAATGCTTACCATATACCTTTGGAAATAGGAGGAGCATTACATAGCCCAAAAGGCATATGTCGATAAGAAAATGTACCAAAGGGGCATGTGAAGGTTGTCTTCTCTTGGTCCTCCAGGGAAATGACCACTTGAAAATAACTCGAGTACCCATCAAGAAGCAATAGAATAGATGATTTGCTAGTCTCTGGAGTATTTAATCAATGAACGGTAATGGCAAGTGATCATTCTGGGTTTCTGTATTTATCCTTCGGTAGTCAATGCAAATGTGTCACCTGTTTTGGACACGAGTTGGCACCATTTCAACTTTGTCATTCTCAACCACCCTCACCCCACTCTTCTTGGGCAGCACATGAGTTGGGCTCACCTATTTGGTATCTGAGATTGGATAAATCATCCATGCTTGAAGCAATTTGAGGATCTCCACCTGTACCACCTCTATCATAGGTGTGTTTAACCGGCATTTGAGTCGTCGTATGGGTTTAACAACATCTTCCAACAAGATTTGGTGCATGTAAGTGAATGTACTTTTGCTCTTGATGTCGGTAATAGTCCATCCAATTGTTTCCTTGTTTTCTCACAACACCACCATTAGCTTCTTCTCTTGCTCTTGGGTGAGCTTACTTGAAATGATGACCGGTAATGTCTCCCCTTTCCCAAGAAATTCATACTTGAGGCCACTTGATGAAATTTTAAGCTCTATAACTGGGGCTTTCACAAGTTTTGGGAGTAATTCCGGCTTCTTGGGCTCCTCTAAAACTAGAGGAGGAGTGCTCGGAACCTCCTCTTCGAGAATGCTCAAATCCTCAATGCTTTCATTCAAGTTAGCACTCATGGAATATACAAGGCATGCATCTTAAACATTATTTTCCAAAGAAACTAACAAGGAATCATCACCATTCAATTCAAAACCATCTTGCACCACATTTTCAACTATATCAATAGCATGGAAAGAATGTTCCTTAACAGGAGGATGTTTCATAGAGTCATTTATGTTAAACTCTACTTTAATCCCATCAAATTCCATGGTGAGAATACCATTGTGCACATCAATCACCGTCCCTGAAGTTTTCAAAAATGGCCTCCCCAACAAAATTGGGGCAGCATGTTTATCATGCTCCATGTCAAGGACATAAAAATCCGCGGCGAATACTAAAGAATCCACCTTAACCAACACATCCTCGACAATACTCTTACACTACAAGAAACAACACCTATTACTTCACCCCTTTTACCTCGGGTTTTTTCTTAACCCCAACAAACCAAGGTAAGAAGTTCTTTTACTTCGTTTGGTTTTTTTGAAGTAAAAATATTTTTTACCTTGGTTAAAACAATTGAGGTAAAAAGTATGCTTTTTACCTTGGTTTTTATAAAAAAGAATGAGGTAAAAAGTATAACATAACCGATGCCGCATGCATTTCTGGCTTACCGACGTTGTGACCGAGGTCGAACATACCTATCCAAGACACAAATAACCGACGTCGAACGCATATCTGGCTCACCTACATAATTGTTTCTGCCACCGACGTCGCACGTCACTTTTGCAGACATGGTACTTAATTATAAGTATATGAATAACTGATAATACCCTTGCGATGCACGATTTAAAATAATTGAACATATGTATTAATAATGTAATTTTTTTTAAAAAAATTTAAATATATTTTTAAATCTTATTTGTACAACTCCATTTCTTTTATATTTTAAAATATTTTATATCTATGCTTTTAACTATAACTTTATGTTGATATTTTTAAATGAAATAATTCAAACATAGAGTTTGAGTAATACATGATCGTAGTCGAATATTAATAAATAAATTTTATTTTCTCACAAAATAAAATTTTATCTACTAATTATACCTAATTATATAAAATAAGTTGTATATAAAATAAGTAGTATATAAAATTTTATATACTACTTTTATTATATAATTATGAATAAGTGGTATATACAATTTCATTTATTTGACATGGGGCTAAATCCAATGGTGACACGTGTCGAAGGTGACGTGGCTAAGAGTTACTCTTTTAGTATTTTACATTTGACACGTGGCTAATCTATTTCTTACTTCTATGTAACTAACTCTAAGTTACTCTAGAACAAATTTCCAATATTTCACCAAAAATAATATACTTCTTATTTTATGTATCTACATTTAGGCAAGAATAAAAAAACATGTATTTCAGAGCAATGGATTATAGGGTAACACAATTTTTGGCCATAATATAATTTTTTAAGATTGTGTAGAAGTAATTAATGTTGACATTTGAGGCCCTTCCGTTCACGCATACATGCCCAAATTGCAATTGTATATTACTGACTTGAATTTTAATGTTGCCAATTTTGTGATTTGACAATTCCAACTTTCTTGGAGGGACATAAGTGCAAAAAGTAAAAACTTAACTAGTAACTCCGAATTGAAATTCGCTCGAACGTGATAGTACCCTATACACCCGAGTTGTATTTTCTAAGTCCATACCATAGTATTTACAAATAAACATGCACAAGAATATATTTGTAATCTTTTTGGATTTACCTTTCTTACTTCTATGTAACCAACTCTACTCTAGAACATGTACTAGCGCTTTGCAACATTTTGCCAAAAATTTCACCTATTTAATATTTCTATATTTATGCAAGAATATAAAAAATCGTGTATTTCAGAGCAATGGATTAAAGGATAACACAATTTTGAGTCATAGTGTAATTTTTTAAGATTGTGTAGAAGTAATCAATGTTGACTTTCGATGCCTTTCCGTTCACTCATACATGCCCAAATTGAAAAATTGCAATTGAATGTCTTTGAATTGCATTTTGGTGTGGCCAATTTCGAGATTCGATAATTCCAACATTCTATGAGGGACCTAGGCACAAAAAGTAAAAACTTTACTCGTAAGTCCAAATTGAAATCCGCTCAAACGTGATGGTACCATATACACCCAAGTTGTATTTTAAAAGTCCATAACATAGTATTTATCCATAAAAATGCAGAAGATTATATTTGTAATCTTTCTACTTTACCTTTCTTACTTCTATTTAACCAACTCTAAGATACTCTAGAATATGTACTAGCACTTTGCAATATTTCACCAAAAACTTCACCGGTTTAATATTTCTATATTTATGCAAGAATAAAAAAAATTATGTATTTTGGACCAATGGATTTTAGGGTAACACAATTTTGGGCCATAGTGTAATTTTTCAAAATTATGCATAAGTAATCAATGTTGACTTTCGAGGCCCTTCCGTTTACTCATACATGCCCGAATTGCAAAATTTTAATTTTATATTATTTAATTGTATTTTAGTGTCGCCCATTTCGTAATTTGACAATTCCAACTTTCTTGGAGGGACCTAAGTGCAAGAAGTAAAAACTTTAGTGGTAAGTCCAAATTGAAATCCACTCGAATGTGATGGTACCCTATACACCCAAGTTGTATTTTCCAAGTACATAACATAGAATTCATCAATGAAATGCAGAAGAATATATTTATAATCTTTTCTAATTTGTCTTTCTTACTTTTATGTGACCAACTCTAAGTTACTCTGGAACATAGCGTTTTGCAACATTTCACCAAAATATTCACCAGTTTAATATTTCTATATTTATGCAAGAATAAGAAAAATTATGTATCTTGGAGCAAGAAGTATTTGCTGTAGTAGCGATTCTACGTGCGATTCTACGTGCGATTTCTCCAAAACGATACTTTCTACGTCGTTTCATTCTTGCTCCGTACCTTCTCTCCTACCTTTCTCTGGTTTTCATCTGATAACGGCTATATACTCGTTCTGATACCTCTCTTCCGCCGCTATGGCGGCTCCGCCGTCTGGTAGCGGTGGCTACGGAGGAGGGAAATCCTTCCTCCAGGCCCTTGCTAATCGCCCACCGCCCCTTCATGATTCCCTCCCCTCGAACCCGGAGATTAAACCTAAAGTCCAATTCAAAGGGGAGATTGCATGCCTTGTCACCCGCAAGGATGCTGATACTCTCGCCTCTCACTACAGCAATTCTTTGATCGGTAAGTTTTCCAGGGGGAAGCTGACGATGATTCAACTAAACAATGCTTTTAATTCTGTAGGTTTTAAAGGCAAGTTCCAGATTGGCTCGATTGACTTCCGGCACATCCTCATTCGATTCCAAGAAAAGGAAGATTACCAACGATTATGGCTCAAAAGACAATGGTCTTTTAATAACTCTCAAATGAAGGTCCTCAAATGGACTCCTGACTTTTCACCGGAGGCAAAATCGTCGATTGTGCCGGTATGGGTATCAATCCCTCAAGTTCCTGTTTATTTTTATAACTCCTCTATGCTTGAAGTTATTGGGAATCAAATTGGGAAATTTATTAAAGTCGATGCTGCTACTGAGGCTCTGTCTAGGCCTTCTTGTGTCAAAATGTGTGTGGAAGTCGACCTAAAAAATAAATTACCAACACATATCAGAGTGGGAATTGAAGAGGAAGGTAATGAATTTAATGTGCGCAAACTACCTCTAGAATTTGAGGATATCCCACCCTATTGTTTCCACTGCAAATGTATAGGTCATGAGGATAATTATTGTGTATATTTACATCCTGAACTTAAGAGAATTTGGACTAAAAAACCAGAGCTCAATATAATGAAAACATCTGACGCTCAACAGAATATCCATGCTGTTCAGTCTAATGGGTCTACTAATCTAAATCAGGTTGACTCTCTTAAAGCAGGGAGCTCTGGAGTTTCCATAATGGAAAAACAGAAAAATTCTCAAACCCAGAAACTGATATATGTTCCTAAGAAACTCTCTAATGCTGAGCAGGGCACTAATAAGACTAACCATTGTGGCTCTGATCCCCTAATGGCTCCACAGATTTCACTGGTTCCTGAGGATGTGACAAATGATCTGTCAGTACATATTGGTAGGAATGATCTTATTACTTGTTCTAATGAGTTGTCATGTCATGAAGAGAGCCAAGCATTGACAATAGGAAAAGATTCTGTGAATGATAAATTGATCCCACAGCTTAGTAAGGTAATGCTGGTCCCTCCTCATGACATGACAACAAAAGGTAATGATCTTAACACAAGTATTAATCAGAATGCTCATATAGTCTCTGGAGGAGATCTTTCCTCCCAGTTTTTAGATGGGGGTACCTCTGATCCAACTTCTTCCCCCCCTGTTCCCCCCTCTGTTTATAGTCCAACTGTGCATTTGAACAAGATATCTCAATCTGATCCTACTAACCTTAGGAAAGTTTTTGCTAAGGATGATTTGCATGGTAAGCGAGGTAGGTCTTTCTCCCCTTTTAGTTCCATTATTGCTGCAAAAAACTTTATTTTTTCTCAGCAGAAACATAAGGAAAATAGGTTCTCTCTTTTGGCTGATGATGAGGCATCGGCTGATGATCTACACATTACTGAGGATCCTTTACAAACTGATATGCTGGATGGAGTTTCCCTCTCAGCCTCCCTAGATAAAAATGATGATCTGGTGAACAAGGTTAGTCCCTCTCCCCCTCTCCAAGGTAAGATGAGGTCTGATAACTCTGAAAGGAAAAACTCAAAAAAAGGAAATGATTCCTTTTTTTCACAGAAGAATATCATCATGACCAGATCAAAAAGCTCCTCTAATGTATCCCCATGAATAGTACATCCAATAAGCTTAAAATGTTGGTTTGGAACATTAGGGGCATGGACACATCCATACTAAGGCTCTGTAATCTTTCACATAGGCATAAATTTGATCTTATTTGCCTAATAGAGCCTAAACATGATAACTCTCAATGTGATTCATATAGACAGAGGCTGAAATTTGATTACTGTCTCTCAGCCAATAGTGGTCAAATCTGGTTGTTCTGGTCATCAAGTTTAACACTAATGGTTAAAAATGATAATCTGCAGTTTCTAGCAGTTAACTTGAGTTGTGCTAAGCTTAATAAATCAATGGATGTCTTTTTCATTTATGGTCTTAGGACTAGAATTGGAAGGCTTCCCCTTTGGTCAGACCTGAGCTCTTATAGTCGCTCTGAATCCCTATTTGTAGGAGATTTTAATGCCATTTCTTCTATTAATGAGTACAAAGGTCCATCCTCTCCAAATTTAGGTAGCATAAGGGACTTTAATGGTTTCATAAATGGTTTGGCTTTGGAAGAAATTAACACTTCTGGAAATTTGTTTACCTGGTCAAATAACAGACTAAGATCTCCCACAATTAAAAGATTGGATAGAGGTTTGTGCACTCAATCTTGGTCTTCATGTTTTACTGATTCTTCTATTCAGATACTAAATAGAGCTAGCTCAGATCATAGTCCTTTGTTATTAACTGTAGGTAGTGACTCTCCTTCATGTCCTAAGCCTTTTAGATTTCTTAATACATGGTATAAGAGGAAAGAGCTTAATGAAGTCATTAAACAAAACTGGGATATCCCTGTAAATAATACTGGAATGTTAGCTTTTTATCTTAAGTTAGTCAGACTTAAAAGGATTCTCAAAATCTGGAACAAGGAAAAATTTGGCAACATTCATGATAATGTGATCCAAGCTGAACTAACATTACAGGCTCAAGAATCTTTAACTGATATTTCAGGATCTTTGCCAGATCAGGTTAAACTGAAAGAGGCTAGGGCTAGGTTAGTTTTGGCATTGTCTGAACAGAAAAATTACTGGAAACACAAGGCCAAAGTAAAATGGTTGCAAGAGGGAGATAACAACACCAGTTTCTACCATAACTCTGTAAAGGAAAGAAATAATAGACTGAAAATTACAAAGATAAGGAGCAAAAATGGACAGTGGCTAGACAATACTCATGATATTGAACTGGAGGCAATTAATTACTATCAGGAACTTCTGAGTGAGGAATCTCCCACCTTTAGCTCTCCTTTTCAGTATCATTTTCTGAATCATATCCCATGTTTGGTCACTGAGGTTGATAACGATAATCTACTGCTGCCAGTTTCTTTGGAAGAGCTTAAAAAGACTGTCCTTAGTTTGAATAAATCTAGCAGTCCCGGTCCGAATGGTTACACTGCTAAATTTTATATCAAGTCTTGGGACATCATTGCTACAGATCTGCTAAGTGTTGTTCAGGATTTTTTATCTTCATCTATTATGCCTAGGGGTATAGGAAGCACATGGATTACCATTATCCCAAAAAAGAAAACACCAACTTCCTTTGATGATTACAGGCCTATAAGTCTCTCTAATGTGATTAATAAGATTTGCTCTAAAGTGCTTATGGAGAGACTTAAAGCTATTATGCCTAAATTAATCTCCCCTAACCAAACAGCATTCCTACATGGCAGGGACATTTCAGACAATGTCATTTATTTACAGGAAATGGTAAGGCTGCTTAATAGGAAGAGAAGGGATCCTAATTGCATAATAAAATTAGATCTGAAAAAGGCTTTTGATAGGGTTAGATGGTCTTTTCTATATAAAGTACTTGCTAAACTTGGTTTTCATCCAAAATTCATTTTCTCAATTATGAAAAACCTTTCACAAGCTTGGTTCTCTGTTCTTATTAATGGTAAGCCTTGTGGTTTTTTCCAATCTTCTAGGGGTATTAAGCAAGGGGATCCTCTATCCCCATTTTTGTTTAATATTTTCTCTGAGTCATTTTCCAGGAGTCTGGATTATATATTTCAAAGTGGTAAGCTTTCACCCTATGACCTTCCAGGTAATCCTCCAAGAATTTCACACTTATCATATGCTGATGACACTGTCATTTTCTTTAAAGAAAATAACTTAACTCTGGTTAGATTAAAAGCCTTTCTATCTACCTTTGAAGAAGTCACTGGACAATCAATCAATTATAGTAAGAGTGACATTTTCATAGGTAAGCATGCTACTGTTCAAAGGGTAAATCACATTAAGAGAATTATGGGAATGAAAATTGGTGTTTTTCCATTCATGTATCTAGGTGTTCCAATTTTTACTGGTGCTGCAAAGAAGATTTACTTTCAACCCCTTTTTGAGCAGATTGATAGTAGGATTGGTAATTGGAAAAATAGGTGGATAACTACTGGTGGTAAAATTATATTGATTGAATCCTGTATTTATTCCATTCCCCAGCATATCTGGCAAGTAATTAAGCCTACAAGTTTGATTGTTTCCACCATTGAAAAAAAATTGAGTAGATTTTTTTGGGGGGAGAATGAGCATAAACTTTAAGAGCATGGAGAAAATGGACTGCTCTCTGTGCATCAACTGATCAAAATGGCTTGGGTTTTAGAAGTATAAAGACAATTGTTAAAACTTGTTCTGTAAAGTTGTGGTGGAAATTTCAGTTGGCAGATACTTTATGGTCTCACTTGTTGGCTAACCTTCCACCATCTTACAGAACCTCCCCTAATTGGAAAAGAATTTGCTCAGTTAATTCTTGGGCAGAAGCTAACTCCAGGGTAATAATTGGAAATGGTGAATGCAATTTCTGGACTGCAAATTGGCTAGGGATTGGGATTTTATCTGATTTGTGTGATCAAAACAGTATAGGAATTGATGAGAACTGTTCTGTTGCTGAATTTATAGCCAATAAATCTAGCCTTATACCTTTAATTCAACCATTTCTGCCCCCTGATATTACTACTCTTCTGCAGGACTCAAAAACATTACCTCATAGACCTGATAGATTAATCTGGAAGCCAGGTGCTGATGGTAATTTCTCTTTCAAAGCTACTTATTTGTTACTTTGTAACAACTCAGGTCAGTATGCATCTCCACTTCATTTCTGGAACTCCAGATTTGAGAAAAAAGTATCTGTGTTTATGTGGAAAGTGACAAACTCTTATCTTCCTTTTGATAATACCCTTAAAAATCTCAGAATCAGTTCGGCCTCTAAATGCTGTATGTGTAATTTACATGAGGATGACCTAGACCATTTCTTTAACTCCTGTGAGTTTTCCTTGAATGTTTGGAAATCTATACATCAGTTTATGGGAATTAGGGATAGGGAATTTCATTCTGTGTGGGACAGATTATCTGGTTACTTATCCTTCCCCACCCTATCTGAATTACATTCCATTATTGTGAGAACTGCAGCAATTTATACCTTTTGGAATTTATGGAAGATGAGGAATAGATTTATTTTTGATTCAGTTAAGCCCTCATCTTCCATAGTGCTTCAGCAGATTAGAGATCAAATTTTCTATTCATTCTCTGCTAAACCAGTATATATAGTCTCTCCTCTTGATCTCATTATTGCAAACCACTCCTACTTGCCTCTCATTAAAAGACCCCCAAAGCCTAAAATCTGGAAAATTGCATGGGTCAGACCAAAACTTGGTTTTAAAGTAAATGTGGATGCTGCTTGGTGCTGTAAGACGAATAAGTGTGGCCTTAGTATGATCATTAGAGACTGTAGAGGGAGTTTTAAGGAAGCTTATACCTCATTTACTAATGCAAAATCTCCCATAGAAGATGAGTTAAAAGCTATTTTGTTTGCTATCCAATTTTCCACTCCTCTGTCCACTGTTTGCATGGAATCAGACTGCCTTAATGCTGTGCTATATGCTACTGCTCCATTAAGATCTCTCTGGGAATTGTTTGGTTTAGCAGATGAGATTCATTTTTCGTTGGGTGATATACACATTATGCATATATTTAGGGAAGCCAATCAGGTTGCTCATTTGCTGGCAAAAACTTGCTTGTTACAAAAATGTAATTTAGCTTTTCCTAATTTTTCTTTGCTTCCTAACCTAGTCCAGGGCTTAGTTAGGCTGGACCAAATGAATACTCCTTCTCTGCGGATTGCCTCCTAGTTCGGATGCTACTCAGTTAAAATTTTTCTTGCAGATCAAATGTTGATATCAGGCTTCATGCTAAGATGGACCCCTGCTGCCTCCAGTTTGTTTTAAAGATGGTTCTGTCCATCATGGACTGTTGCTGCCTTCGGTTGATTCGGACCTGGACGGTTTGGTTACTCTTGTTGCTCAGGGTGGATATCTTCATTTTGAATTTTTTTCTACTGCCCAGCTCTCTTTTTGGTATATATCTTTTAGCTAGGATGGATAGTCATCTGCAAATAGCTAGATTAGGTTTTGACTTCTACTTCAGGCCAGTGATGGAGGTTTACTCTTTATTTATGTGGAGAGGGTTTCGACTGCCTTGTGTTTTCTTCTTGGATTCACTAATAAGTTTCGATCCTTTCCACCATAGATAAAGAGGCCTCTCCTCCGACTTGATGCTAATATGTATCTTTCATTCTTTTGGGAGCAACAAGTGTTGCTCTGATAGCCAGTGATCATTCATGTATATCCTACTATTGCTTCGGCTTTTCTTTATTGTCTATTTTTTGGCTCGGGAAGGCCTAATAGAATTTCCCCCATCTACGGATGGTTTTAATTAAAAAAAATGTATCTTGGAGCAATGGATTATAGGGTAACATAATTTTGGGCCATAGTGTAATTTTTCAATAGATGGTCAACCCTGATTTGACTTTTTATACATAAACACTATTGAAATGTTTGACTTAACTAATCAAAGGTCAACTCTTACTTGAATTTACATAAATAAACATTAATAATTAAGTTTTAACCTTAATTAATCACAGGTCAACCATTATTTGACTTTCCTTACATGAACACTAGTAAAATGATTTAATTTTAACTAATCAACGAATTATCACTTACTTGACAAATAAACTTCAATTGAAAATGATAAACAACAATTCCTACAATAATTATTTTTTAATGGAAAATAATTCATAATTTTATCATACTCAAAATAGAATAAACTAAGATGATTAATTGTGCCGAGTACATAAGATCGTAATTAGATATATAATTATTTTACCCTATAAAATTAAAAGTTGACTAACATAAATATTTAATTTAAAATGATACAATGAATTTTACTAACATATTTAATTATTTAATTAAAGCAATTAGCATAATTAATTAATATAGCCTAATATTAATTAAGCTAATTTACTAATTAAATTAAAGGATGATTTCGGCCCCAAATCAAACCCAAACTCAACCCAAAATCTTAGGTTAAACCCTAACTCTATATAGCCCAGATCTACCCCCAATAGATCCTTCTTCTCTTTCCAATTCCACCGCCGATTTTCCATTCTTTCCATTTTCCTCCACCGCCAATTCTCCTCTTCGCCCTGCACCACCCTGCGCTTCGGCCCCTGCTCCGCCTATCGGTTTCTGCTAGTTGCTCCACCAATCTCCGCAAGCTGCTCTGCCACTCTCTACTGCCTATGGATATCCACCGCCTTTCCAGGCCATTGTCGTTTGACGTCGTCGACGTTTGGCTCCAACCGGGGTCAGTCTCCCGCCCCCTGGAGCAACACGCACCACCGCATCAGTCCCCAGGCCACCACTTCTCTGCTGGCGCCAGCTTCATCAGTCGTACCAGCTTTATCTGCTATGACCTAATAGAAACAGAGTTGCATTCGTTTATTTTTATAAAATCATCTCCCTGATTCTCTTTGTAGATTGTTGTATTATATTTGTATTTTTTTATTTAAATTTAATTAAATCAATGCTGAGGGATTTTTGTTTGTTTAGTGCTTTTGTTCTTCTATATTGGATGGCCTTAGAGCTGTAGATCTGACCGAAAAATTCTTGTTGGCTGTGAACTATCAAAAGTAGAATCGAGGTTGATTATGATTTTGGTTTTTTTTTAATTTCTTGAAATACAACAATCGACATTGCACTATGATCGTTTCACTTTTTCTACTGTGTTTCCCCATCTCACTTTTTACCTTGGTTCTTTTTTAAAAAAATGAGGTAAAAAATTCTTTTTACTCCACCATTATTTGCTTCAGTTTATTTGGACAAAAATCTGAGGTAAAAACCCCCTGTATAACCAAGGTAAAAGGTGATGCCTCTTGTAATTTTAGGGCATGCACTAGAACGATCGGCCAATTGGATTACCACCCCAGTTTTGTGCAAAATACCCAAGTTGAGGGTTTTATACAAAGAGTAAGGAATCACATTTATTGATGCACCTAAATCAAGCATGGCTTTTTCAAAATGTGTGGTTTTTATCATTTAACTGATTGTGAACATATCGGGATTGCTATACTCACGGGGTAACTCCTTTCGAATTTTTCCCATTCTTTAGCTTATTTTTAGCTCTTTGTTTTCTATTAACAACACATAATTCCTTAAGAAATTTAGCATATATAGGAATTTGTTCAATAGCATTCAAAAGAGGGATATTTACCCCACATCAAGACTTCATAGATGTCGTTGTTGTCCTCCTTCTTCCATTTATCTTTCAAAGCCTCCGAAAATAATGGTTTCGACACATATGGAGGGATTTCTACCGTCTTTGCCTTATTGTGAGAAGGGATGAAGGCTCGGTAATGGAAGTTGATTTTTCAATCATTATCTCCTCTTCCTTCTCCTCTCCCTTTCTCCTTAGCCAATTCCTCGACCTCTTCTTCTACATCTTTCTCAAACACCTCAACTCTTCTAGGCTCATTTTCAACAATTACTTCATCTAGGGGATTGCTAACCTCCTTACCACTTCTCAAAGTGATGGCACTAGCATTTTGGCGAGGATTCAACTCCGGTTGAGAAGAAAGTTTTCCCAAATATCTTGCCTCTCCCCGATTCAAGGCTTGAGCTATTTGGCTCACTTGAGTCTCCAAGTTTTTTATGCTTGATTTGGCCTATCTTGGAATTTATCTTCCTTCTCTGAAAATGTACTCAACTTCTCAATGGCTTGCATGATTTCATCTTTTGACAACCCCAAACTTTCACCTTGATTTTTGGGCTTGTCTTGAAGCTTTTGGTATTGCGGTTGAGGGGGGCGATATTGTTGTTGAGGAGGGTGATAAGGTGGAGCATTTTGACCTCTGTGAGGATTCCCACACTAGAGATTCGGGTGATCTCGATTACCCTAAGGCTGGTTTTGGTATCCTTGGTCGCCTTAGTACCCTTTATATCCTATAGCAATAACCTCTTCGACATAATCATCTTGCAACCGAGGGCAAGTGTCGGTAGGATGCACTGATGAGAAAATTTCACAAGACTTTACATGTGGCTCATTTTCGGACTTAGTCATCAAGGACTTCACTATAGAAGTGAGGGTCAATATTTGATCTTCAAGTTTGTCGTTGTTGGAAGGAACACTTGTGGAGTTGGGATTTTGTTTCCTCAAATTAGATCTTGCACTAAAATTCCCCGACTCCTTGGCTAACTCCTCATAGAGCTCCATAGCCTTCTCCAAATTCTTGTTCCCAATTGAATCACCAAGAGATCCTCTCACTAGCCTTTGCCTCATCTAGAAGACCATTATAAAAATAGTAGACTAAAAATATCTCTGAATAGCCATGATACAGACAACTTGAGAGAAGCTTATTGAACCTCTCCCAATAGTTGTAAAATGACTCTTAATGCCATTGAAATGCCTTCAAATTGTAGAGTTATTCATCTAATCCTTCGGGGAATCATACCACCACACACCATGTGGAAATCAAAGAGATGTTTGTTGGGATTTTCCCCTTACCTACCAAGAAATGAGGGTAGCAAGTTTATCAGCCCAGACTTAAGCTCAAAGCACCCATTTGGTCCAACTGACAGATATGTAATGCACATAGGTTGTTGATCAAGGTTGGGGCCATTGTCTCCCTCAATAGGACTTGCCTCAAAGGAATTCCTCTTCAAAACTAAAAACCAAAATAACAAATCACAAATCAACTAAAAAACAAAAAAAAAACTAACACATATTCAAAACTAGCACATATTCACACATAATATGACGTAACACTTAAAAATAAACACCTATTCCCCGGCAGCGGAACAAAAATTTGGGAGGTCGACGTCATACCTCTCAAAGTTAATATTTATAAGCCCTAAATTCTTCCTAACATCAACTAAGTAGATAGTGGAAAATCGGAATCATTCACGGAAAATAGGGATCCTTCTAAGGGTTTAAACATATAAGGTAGATACTAGACTAGATAAGGATATATATACATATATAAAAGCAAGTAAAAGGGGAGGGGTTTTTTGGTTTTTCCTAAATTATAATTAAAATGCAAACAACTAGCAAAGAAATATAACTATGTTAATCATGCAACAAACAACGAAAAAGATGATGAAATCAACAATGACAAAGCCTTGGGGGCAATTGATCCTCACTTCCAAACCTCTTATAGATCCTAGATTCATTCACTCATTCATTCACATTTAATGCCTACGGGGAATGCTATCAGTTCCATTTTGAAGATCAACACTCATTTCTTCTTAAGAGTAATTTGCAAACGCAATCATCAACAATTTGCAAACCTAATTGATAATCACTATAGACAAACAACACCTAAATATATTTCATCAATGGCATTATACACAAACAACCATAGATTTGATAACAACAAGCATTCTACCAAATGCATAGCCATTTAACCAAACAAAGCATTTATTAGATTAAACCTAGAACAAACAACATTCAAGATTTAACCTTTCATTGCTACCCTAGTACGAATATGATAACAATCCATACTAACATACTCATCTTGCAAGATTAACATCACATTGTACAACAAGAAGTTGTAATTCCACATTCTTGGATTTTCATGCCAAAGAGCTAAGGAATTGTGCACTTTTCTCACACCGCAACACTTCAATCATATAAACATTTCCTATTCTCAAACAACTCATAGCTTAAATGAAGTAAAAGTCAACATTGATGGCACAATAAATGCTAAACATTAAATGCTCATAAACGAGTAAAATAGGATCTCACTCCATGGGTTTGGAAGTTTCAATCAATTGCTCCCAATTGATTAACTTAGCTACTAGAATCCATACTAATAATCAACAACAAACCAAACATAATTCAAGATGATACTAAGATGAAAAGTAGAGAAAAACTAGGGTTTCCACAGTAAAAAGCCGGGAAGAGTTGGAAAGATAGAATAAATTGTTCTATTTATACTTCAAGAAAAAAGATAAAATGATTACGGAAAGAAAGAGGATAAAGTCTTTCGTGACTTGCGCAGGATCTTCGTGAGTCGCGACGGATGCCAAAAACAGCATGTTGGTTTTCTTCCTTCTTCTTGTGTTCTAGCTTCCTCTCCACTTCACTTCTTTTAAAATCTTCAAGTCTTGAAGCCTCAAAAGATGAACTTCATGGTTTTCAACTGTCTCCGATTTTCAAGTCTCGATGTTATAGCCTCGTCACACAAAATCCACTTAGAAAAGGAATAAGAGCGAAAAAGTCGCTCTTACCTCTCCTAAGAGAATTTCAAGGTAAACCACAAGCTCTAGATGACAAAAGAGCGCAAAAGTGATTCCAACAAGTTCCAAAATATGCACATAAAATAGACACATCACCATAGAGAAGCCCAATGAATATGTTATGCTTCCAAACCACCTATTTCCTTTAGGGCTGACTCCTCCTCTACTACATATTCCTCTTGGAAGATTCTTACCTCACCTCTGATGGGGTAAAAACCTGAACCATATGGATAACATTAGGGTCGTTTCAATGACCTTAAAAATATGGAGCTTCTCAAGAGGCAACTCGAGCCTTACAAGATTATTTTACTTAGATTTTCTTTATTTTTAAAAAATCAACTTTATCCTCCCATTCTTACCCCTAACCATTAGACACCACCACAATCCATTGCATTGTGTTGTGGATAGTTATTGTTTTTGGTATATTTTTCTATTTTAGTTTTTAGTATTGGAACACGATTACACTTGGTATGCATATTTAGTTTGTAGGAAGCATATGGTTTTTTGGAGGAAAAAGAGAAAAATAGGGTTAGCAGGAGTCCAACTCACGGAGTGTGTAGACATATATGGTTTGTGATGCTCAAAGTTGTTAACAATGAGAAGAACCAAATCCCAAATTCACGAGGCATGTAGATGTGCATGACCTGTGAAGCTCACACACCCTCCTACATCGAAATCACCATTTCTTCCCTACCACCCCCAAAATACTACCCAAACCCATATACCATCAAAACCCTTGAAGCACACACACCTAAGAGGTAACTCTCCATTGTGATTCAATTATTTATTCAACTTGTGGTGCATGATAGTGGTTAGAGTGAACTTGCTTGATTAGAGGTTAGGAATAGTATATTATGGTGATGGTAGTTTGTTCATTAAATTCCATGATTGTGCCACTAGTGGTTAATTATAGTGTTCATTTTTCATTTTATGTGCTCTCCTATTTCCTTCCCTTGACATATGTTCTAGATTGTGTATATGCATTGAGGACAATGCAAGCTTTAAGTGTGGAAGAGAAGAATTAGATAACACTTATGATTCTTAGTTGTTTTTTTTTATGTAGCAAGTAGCACTTTTTAGATCATTTTAAAAAAATGAAACAAAACTATATACCCAGCTAAACTGAAAACCTGAAAGGGTGACTAAGGAAAATATGGGAAGGCCTAGATACATTGAAAAACCTATGCAAAAATGAGAGGAAAATTGGTGTGGAAAAAGGTGAGGGTGATATTGAAAAGGAAAAATTTGTGTGGAGCTAGGATGAAAATAAGAGAGGGCTCCTAGGAAATAGGAAAGAAAATGAGAGAAATAAAAATGTATTCCATGATTGTCTTGGCCTTTCTTTTGGTAGCTTATTTGGTAGAGTAAGCTAGCTTCACACATTCACATGATTGAACCTCGCCTTTGAATGGCATGATGGTTGTTTAGATTACTTTAGATATCTTTGGGATATGAGAGTGTGAGAGATTTTAATGTTTTTAGGGGCTAGGGCAGTCTAGGAATAAAATGGTTGGTGTTTTGGGAAAATTCTTTGCATGCTAGTATATGCTAAGATCTTTTCTTGTTCTTTTTTATTGAGGGCGAGTAAAGGTTTAAGTGTGGGAGAATTTATAAGACTTTGAACGCATGTGTTTCCTGAGGCACTTAGCATATCTTTTGTTAGCTTTTGTATGGTAGATTGATAGATTTATGTGAGTTTACACTATAAAGAGGTTTAGATGGCTGTGGTTTATTTTAAGATCTAAATCCGTCATTTTGTAGCTTATTTAAGATCTAATGGATTATATATCCTTACGAGCATCTAGATCCATTTTTGTGAGCTTTTATTTGTAGCACCACCACAGAGACCACCCTCTAGCACCGGTTTTTTTCTGTTGTAGCACCGTTTACTTTTGGGAAAACAAAATCGGTGCCTAAGTAACCGTTGAAACGATTGCACTGGTTGAAAAAAAACCGATGCTAAATTGCTACAGCTGGCACCAGTTTTTTTAGCACCGATTTTTTTGGTATCGGTTTAAAAACTGGTGCTAAAAGTGTATGTTTAGCACCGGTTATTATTAGCACCAGTTTTAAAACCGGTGCTAAATGTGTATTTTTTAGCACCGGTTTTATATCCGGTGCTAAAATTGTTTTTTTAGCACCGGTGTTATAACCGGTGCTGAAAGTGTATTGTTAGCACCAGTTATTTTTTAGCACCGGTTTTAAAACCGTTTCTATACACGTATTGTTGACACTGGTTAATTTTCTTGCACCGGTTTTGAAACCGGTGCTAAATGTGTATTTTTAGCACCGGTTTATATTATAGCACAGGTTTTATAACTAGTGCTAAAATTGTTTAGTTAGCACCAGTTATTTTTTAGAACCGGTTTTAAAACCGGTGCTACACGTATTCTTATCACCAATTATTTTATACCACCGGTTTTAAAACCAGTGCTAATTATATGATAGGCTAGCACTGGTTATTATTTTACCAAAAATTGGTGTTAAATGTGGGACTAATCTGGTCTCTGGAAGCTGCGGCTCGCTGCCACTCTTTCAGTCCATCTTCACGCAGCCAGTTTCATATTTACGGTTGTTTTCCAAATTGGTGGGTTCTTTTTCATAGATGGCATCAATTATCATTTGTGCATAAATTACTTAAATCGATGCACCAATAAAATAGGCACGAATACCGAACATCAATTCCCAGTAAATACAACAATCATCACACACAGACAACAAGTAGGTAGAAAAAACATTGAATTTCATCAACTATAATTTTAGACTAGCAAAATAAGTGCATGAAACGTGGTTCTTAGTGGCCTACATAAGATATTGGAACCCCCCCTCCTCATGGAGATGACGAGTATCAAAAGTGAAGGACAATTACCTTTCTTATAAGATATAATACTACTACTATCCAATGATGGAGGCAAGTCCATGTATGACAATTAATTGAGCTATGCATTTTGGCAGAGTACATTTTGCAAAAATACAAACCCATTTCAGAGCAATGCTCCTCAGTACATTGCTCCCCAGAGGAGTGTAATCTTCTGGAAATTTCTGAAACAAGGTATTAAATTGCATGTTAGAAAAGGATATATATGTGAGAGACTAACAAATACAAAAAAATAATATAGAAAAATGTACCGGAATAATGTCAATGTCTTTCACGTCCCTAAAAATTTTTTCTTTGTAATACATGCAATGGTATCCACATTCCCAAGTACTACTTTGTATCTTGTGCTGATATGAAAGAGAATTTGCTGAAATGATTACGAACATAAAAATGACAGAGGAAATATGATGTTACGGGATAATACGTACATTGATGTTTATGACATTCCATGTATTGTTCAAAGGGTAGGATGTATTTAGAACAGAACTGAACTGTCGATATTTTGTTGCAACCCTACAATCGATGAAAATATATTTATATCAATATGTGAAAATATATTTTCAGAAATTGGGGATCACACATAATAGTTTAATCAGGTCCAACTTTTTCCTACATGCAATGATAAACGAAAGTAATGAATAGAACAATGAATGTCATTGTACCAATTATTAACAATAATTGTAAATAATCGAGCAAAAAAAGTGACACACATACAAAAACACGTTGATGGGAACTAACAATTTTGTAAAATATTAAAGTAGAAGGAATGACAAAAATGTGTTCCATTTACAAGTTAATCAATTTAAGATATAGCCTATTACGTTTGCTATTTCCCCCAGTCATCAAGTCGAAGCAATATACTCGATGGATTTCCGGTATGAAGACGTGCAAAAACCAATGGCTTCTATGAAAAAAAATGATATACCAAAATACTTGTAATATGTTTTTTTGGAAACATCCACAGCATGTGGTTGCTATTGCTTCCATGCGGCCGGGTCAAACAACAAAAAAAAGAATAAAAATCACTCTCGATTGTATGGGAAGACGTACATCCTTGCTTGAGTGCGGCACATGGTAGTTGAAACCTCGTTGGCAGTAAGTTCAATCCTCTGATTTGCCTTTTGAGCTATTGAATTTGAACCGGCCGGAATAAACTAGATGTGGCCTCGATCAACCACCCCAACATGTAGGTATCTGGAAAAATAGTATGGTAAATGGATCAAATATAATGATACATCTATAAATAATGTAACTATGTAATTCTTACAATGCCCATATATCAAGTTGGCACCCACTGATCCACTTCATTTCATTTTCTACGTCCAAGTTGTTCATGAACAACTTTAGCTTGTCAGTATATATGGTTGTGTAGACTTCTTCTGATCCAAACACCTCTGCATTGAAATTGATGCGGAAGACTTTGTTAGGTCCACATATTTATGTAGATAGCCTTAAAACATCATTAATCTGTTGAACAGCAGCGATGCATTCTTTGTGTTCCGTGACCCCCTAATTACATTGAGAATCTAATAATGTTAGTTGAATAGTATATGTATATAATCAAGTAGTAGATCATATTGTAAAGGCTAAAATGAGTTCTCACAAAAATGTAATGGTCAGAATCCAACATGGGAGGATTGGGTTGCCCATTCTCCGTCATTGTAGTATTCTCTTTTGCTACTTGCTAATGGGTAAAATGTTAGTCAGGAATTTCAAAAAATATTTTGGAATGAAAAAGTGTGGGGGCATGTTTGACCTCTATTTTCACAGATTGAGCGACCACCTCCCCATTTGGAGTGACTTCCTGAGCCACCGCCTCCTGTAAGGGAGAGAGTGTGTTAATATGTATCTGCATGTCATAGCTAGTTAGTATAATTATTTGTTTAACCTCTTCAATATGCATGTTAGTTTTTGGTGTGAGGTTTATTTCAAGAGTTCCATCTTCATCAACCACCAATTGTTTCCGAGGCGATTGCTGCTCGTTCTCCTACATAAGCAGTTGAAGAAGAAATTATGTTTAGTACTATCTACAAAGATATATATGATAGGATGAAAAGAAGAATGCAATTATCACACCTCATCATCATGTTGCCCAATGACATTTATCAGCTTTCCTGGCCATAGAATGTTATATCCAATGGCCTCAGTAACAAACTCAAATTCTTCGTGTTCAATCGGCAAAGGTGCCTTGGGAATGATCACAAGTCCACGAAGCTTTACTTGCTCCCACTTGATGGGTAAGTCTGTTTCCTTATCCATTGGAAACAAGATACTAAATGCAGCTACATCCCTTTCTCCATTATGGTTCAAAACATACAGGCATCACTTTTTTCCTTTCTGAGATCAAAATTCAGAAAAAGGGTAAAAAGATCAGTTGGACAATAAGTAAGTGTTATTAAATAATGAAAATGAAATTATGTAATGAATGTAATCAATCTTAATAGGGGGGACAAAGGGTTGTTGAAGATGTAATCGGCCGTAAAGTTGACTATAACAAGAAATTAATTGTACATGTAGCTGCTAAAGGCTGTAGCGCGCTGCAGCTTTCGACGTGTTGTGTGGAATAAAATGTCTAAAAGACAAAAAACACAATTTGACTGGTAATTGAAATCCAGAAACTAACATTCACAAAGCAAGAAAGCAGCTAACGACGAGGTTCATGGTATAGAATACCTAGTCATTCGCAACGGTTCCTTGTGGGTCACTACATCCAGATGCAGAAGAATGAATACCTGGTTGTCCTTATTCAGGTGGTTGGAAGATGTTGCAAGGAAATTACAGGCATCCAAGTGTGGGGGGAATAGCTTTACCCAATTGTCCAGCCAGCCAATTTGTTTGGGCCTCAAATAAGGCAACAAATCTCTCGTTGAGCTCGATGACATCTGTTGGTAGTTTGTTTGAATTTGATATTTCTTCAGAAGTTTTTGTGTCTGTGCTCCCACATCGAGAGGATGCATAACAGCTCACAGCAAAATGTGGTAGGGCCTCGTTCACCTTGGCTGTTGTGGGGTAACCTCTCCAACAACCCCCATGATCCTTCTTACCCGTTGTTTGAACGAGAATATCATCTTTTTCTTGCATTACCAACTCTCCCTTCTGCTTCTTATCCAAAAGGTTTTACCACTAAACAAAAAATATGTAAGCCATTACTATGCTTTCCATCTGATAATATTAATAGACATAGAATCAATTATGAATTTGGCTCACAATAGTTGGGGCTAGTCTTTTAACGCAGTCGTTGGTGTAGGTCGATAATTTCTTGTCCCAGTTAGCTTCTAGGAAAACCTCCGAGCGGTCCGATTTGAAATCCATGATTTGAACTAAAGCCTCCACTTCTTCTACACTTTGAACTTCATCCATAAGCTCATCAATTTTAGCCCTCCTTTTCCTCTTCTCGAGTTCTAAAGTAAGCCTACGATTCCCTCCACTGCCCGTGTGATGGATGTACTCCTTATGTGAGGCGCTTACTTTTGCTGCATCACTTATTGCCTACATGTTCATCAATTTGTAGAATGCTCACAAAGTAATGACTAGACATAATATATTTTGAAGGAATAACCTTGAATTTAGGGGTTGATATGTGTTGCAAAAATAGCTCCAATTCTTTTTTGTCCAGCCATTAATTATCTGTCCATTCACAAGAACATGGTTTTTTTTGCGCAATGTACTTGTGAGCCACCTTTGCCTTCCAATTCCTCCACTTTTCACCTGCGTAAATTGTCTATTTATTTTGGAACTTATTGATCTCATTGAATGTCATTTTGGTTTGTATATCCCAACTAATCTAGTGGATGAAGATACGCGATGTTAGTGTACACTGTAATGAAGTTGAACTGAACAAATGAAAATGGAGGATTAGAACACAGTTACGAGAATGTCTTCCCATGCATCTTTCTTTACATGGTCTGGGACTGCTTTCCAATTATGCCATGTGCCGAAGCGGATGAACTGGACAAATGAAAATGGAGGATTAGAACACAGTTACGAGAATTTCTTCCCATGCATCTTTCTTTACATGGTCTGGGACTGCTTTCCAATTATGCCATGTGCCGAAGCGGTTTCTTCGTCAGAAGGCATAGCCAACATACATCAACCACCGGCTGCGCATAACCAAGGGTTCGAAGTCATCGTCGAAGAATATTTTAAGGGGCTTCTTTTGCTTTGCTAGAAACACGGACTTGCACGCAACGGTGCCTCTACACTTGCAATACTCTTTAATCTCAAACTTGTCAAATCTCCCACTAATGTCATCTTTTGATATAGTTTCTTCTTCCTCCCCCGAGTTATCCAATCCCGAGCTTGATTTTCGTGCATCATCCACTTCCTTCTTATTGACATAACAATTTTCATCTTTCCTAGGGGTAACATAATTGTCTTCTACGGCTTTAGTACCAGAGTCAAACAATTTCTTCCTCGGCTTAGCCATTCACTCACGCTTGTATGAGTCAATCAAAAAATTGAAATCTTAAAATGACCTATCAACATAATATCCCAAAAATTCAGATGGGGGCAAAAATAAAGTATGCAAAAAGTATGAAATTATTAGCAACACGAATCATCTATGCACATAAACAACTACCCACACTAAAATTATTAGCAACACGAATCATCTATTCACATGAACAACTACCCACACTCAAATTATTAGCAACACGAATCATCTATGCACATGAACAACTACCCACACTCATCTATTCACATGAACAACTTCCCGCACTAATAACCCAACAAATTTAAACACAAACTCACAATCTAATAAACTAACACACAATATATGTATCTATTCACTAAACCCGGGAAAATAGCAAACTATGACCCATTTAACGAGTTCATGAAGACTTACCCAAAAACCAATCACTGTTAGCAATGTTTTTTGACACCGACTGGCTAAGCGGCCGCTTTACTTGCCTGCAATTCCGAGCAATGAGAATGGGAAGTAGGGAGGGAAGAGGAATTGGGTATTCAAAAGAATCAAGGAATTGTTTTACAACATTTGGGTCCAATCCCAAATTTAGATTTGGTCCAATTATTTAGCATCTATGCTAAATGATGCTTTGTTGGGCCAATTGGGAGTTTCTTTTGACCATTCTTGCTGCTTTGTTGGGTCAATTTGGAGTTCAATTTGTCAAGTTCCTTTGTTAGCCAAGTTGCTAATTTTCATGAGATTTTTTTACTACTTCGTGTTGAGTTAGGCACACAATTTTAAATAATATTTCAAAACAAGAAATTAAGGTCTGAAGACTGTTTGATTACAATACACACTTCTATCTAGAATCATGCATTTAATGTTTCATACTATTACTTGTATACAGAGAACGGCCATTGAAATAGAGTTTAACCAGGAATTAGTATGAGTCAATTCAAACATGTTTATATATTTGAGCAAGACAGTATTGTACGATTGCATGTCACTAGTGTATACGGATCGCCAATTAAGTTATAGTCGATTAACTAGTGTACATGGAACGCTCACTAACTCTATGCGATATCTATATAGCTGTATGGGTTATCAAGTAATGGACTAGGGTTTGAACAAGCCTTAGTTGTTTTGAACACGATCATATATAGTTAACCAGTGTATATAGAACACTGATAGGATTTCAAGCCCCTCGAGCACCTCGAACCATCAAGCCCCTCGAGCACCTCGAACCATCAAGCCTCTCATGTACCTCGAACCATCGAGCCCCTCGAGCACCTTGAACCATCAAGCCCCTCGAGAACCTTGAACCATCGACCCCTTTGAGCACCTCTAACCATCGACCCCCTCGAGCACCTCTAACCATCGACCTCCTCGAGAACCTCAAACCATCGAGCCCCTCGAGCACCTCAAACTATCGAGCCCCTCGAGCACCACAAACCATCGAGCCCCTCGAGCACCTCGAACCATTAACCCCCTCGAGGCATCGAGGTCCTCAATCCCTCATACCATCGAGCCCCTCGATCCCGTTGAGCAGTCGAGCCCCTCATCCCAATCGAGCCCCTTGAGCCCAAGAGCCATCGTCCCCCTCGAGCACCTTGAACTATCGACCCCCTTCGAGCACCTCGAACCATCGACCCCCTCGAGCACTTGAACCATCGAGCCCCTCAAGCACCTCGAACCATCGAGCCCCTCGAACCATCGACACCCTGGAGCACCTCGAACCATCGACACCCTGGAGCACCTCGAACCATCGACCCCCTCGAGCACCCTGAACCATTGATCCCCTCGAACCATCGACCCCTTTGAGCACCTCAAACCAACGACCCCCTCGAGCACCTCGAACCATCGAGCCCCTCGAACCCCCAACCTTTTGAGCACCTCGAACCATCAAGCCCCTCGAGCACCTCAAACGATCGATCCCCTCGAGTACGTCGAACCATCGACCCCCTCGAGCACCTCGAACCATCGACCCCCTCGAGCACCTCAAACCATCGAGCCCCTCGAGCACCTTGATCCATCGAGCCCCTTGAGCCTTCGAGGTACTCGATTCCTCCTACCATTGAGCCCCTCGAGCCCCTCGAGCAGTCAAGCCCAAGAGCTATCGAGCATCCTACCTCAAGTCTCCTACATCCAGCCTCTTACCTTTCAGCCCATGTGTGTGTAAAATTCACCCATGTGTCTATAAAATTCAGCCCATCTGTGTGTACAATTCAACCAAGTATCCTAACACCTTTCCTCCGCAAAGCTCCCTTCACATTCCCCGCTCCCTCCACTGTCTCTCGCTCCCTCCACCAGAAAGCTCCGTTCACGCTCTCTCCACCATCCCCGCTCCTTTCGGCATCCCTACTCCCTCCGACGTCCCTGTTCCTTCTGTCGTTCCCGCCCCATTCCAGCTCCGCCAAGCTCCTTCCATTCCAACGTGGAAAAGATTCAACCTTTGTCAGTCTACCGCCCACCGTCCAGACACCATCCATCAAGCTAGGTAAGCACATACCCTTTCATTTTTGGTTGCCCCTGAATTGTCACCATTGTTTTTATGATGATTTTTTTATTTAATGAAAAAAACCTAATAGGGAGAAAACCTAATTCTTATTTTGTTTTAGAAATACGGGAGTTATTACCACTGTATGCTATGCCTATGTTCTATGCAAATACAATTCTATGCCTATGTTTGTTGAATTTGTTATATGCAAAACTTCAAGGAACAGTTATATGCCTTTGTTCTTCATACGGACTGTAAGCATATGTTTTATGTGAATCCTCATTAAATATGATGATGCAAATACATTTCTATGCCTATGATATGTTACAAGAACTCAGCTCACATCTGGTTGAAATTTATCCATGTGCAGACATTCTTCCTGGATGTGTTTACATGAGATAACATTTTGCTGTTATTTTCCATGTACCATGCAACTTTCTTTTTACCAGGTATGACACTCAAAAGAAGTGCACCCAAGAAATTTACCAAGAGCCAAGAATCAAGGAAAAAAGCCAGAGTAGGCGTTATGGAGGTGCGAGCAATCGGGTCTCAGTTGGTTTAAGGGAACTCTGCAATATCGATGAGCGAGCCGGACTGTCATGAGGCACTGAGTGTGTACAAGGATTTCATTGCCCGGGGACTGATTCTGGAGAGAGGATTGAGAATGGAAAGGCCTTACAAGGAATATGTGAACGAGCACGGGTTGGAAGGCTTCATCGCACAATCGATTCGTGCGAACAAGACCCTTGCATGCGAGTTCTTATCCCTCATGAAGTACAAGAATTCAGCATCCATTTTCTTCCATGGTCAGTTCATAGAGCTCAACGCGGATGTGATCAACCGGTTCTACAAGAACCCACCAAAATTCCCAAGTTCGTACGAAGAAGGGGAAAAAACTGTTAAACAAGCTTCTTGGGAACAGATTATAAGAGAAATATGTGATGAAGGGGATGAAGTTATCCAGAATCTGCCACGAGAATGGTCCATCATTGAGAAGAAATACTTGAGTGAGGACATGAATGTGTGGTACAGTTTCATAGATGCCCGCCTGCTGCCAGTCAAAATGAATAGTGAGGTTCATCGTTCCCGGATGTTACTGCTGTACAAGATTAAGAGGAACTTGAGCATCGATGTTGGGGGTATGATAATGGCATACATTTGGGATTGTGTCAATGCCCACAACTGTATAGGCTTCTCCTCCCTCATCACTACCTTATGCGTGGAAGTAGGATGCAAATTTAAAGTTGATGACTTCACACACATGTCCAAGCTTCCTATCCACCCTCTAATATTTTCAAAGAAGAAGAAAATTGATGTGTCATCAATGCCCGCAACAAGTAAATCGTCTAAGGAGAATTTAGATGGGGAAATGGCAGCACTGAAGGTTGATCACTTGGTGCGATGGACTGATCATGTTGGGAAGATCCTTACAGCCATGTGTGGCAAGAGAATCAAGGAATCGGGTCCAATCCCTACTTTAGATTCCCCATATTCTAATGCTGGGGAGGACCGCTTGTGCGGGGATTGACTAACTTCATTGCGCTCACATCTTGATTTTTTCAAGTTCTTTATTGTGCTTGGTTTATATAGGACTCTTCTTTATCAATATTTTAATTCCCATAACATATGGTGCTACTGATTGTTTGTTTTGATTTTGGAAGTTGAAATTTCTAGGCTTGTAAATTAGTCAAAAAATTGTTTGATTTAATTTGGCTTGGAAGCATTCAAAAATTTCTAAACTTGTGTCAAAGAGCTGCAGCTGGCAGCAACTACCATAGCAAATTGAGGTTTATTTGCTCCAAGCTTCACCAAAAGAGCGGCAGCGCTCTGCCGCTCTCAGAGCTGCTCAAAATAGGTACCAATTACAACATTTGTAGAACAGTTAACAATGGTACAAAACACAACATACTACAAAAATACATAAATATTTTCACAAATTCATTGCTCTTCACCCGCTAGTCTTCAACCATCTTCCTCATTTTTGATTGAAAGTCTCCAATTTCTTGGACATCTTCATCTATCCAAATGCCCTATCTGTGTTTCCTCACTATTGCTCCCGCCTGAATCCCGTCGTTAATAAGTCGGGGGGAAATAGAGGAGAACTCTAACCTTTCACTTGTAACTTCAAAATCAATTTCATCATGGAAAGATTATTTCTTACCTTTTAACACAATATACCAACCTACATTGCATGGATCATTAACGTAGAATACAAGTCTTGCTTGTTCGGCCAAGATAAACCGATCATTTTCATATGCTTCACGACTCTGGTCAACAAGGGTAAATCCCATTGGGTCATCACTTCGAACTCCAGTTGTGTTATCAAACCATAGGCACCTGAAAACCGGAATATTGAATTATCCATAGTCAAGCTCCCAAATCTCATCAATAACTCAATAAAACGACATCACAGCTAGGACGGGTTTACTGTCTTTCTTACTTGCTTTCCACATTGTCTCCGACTCAATGTATGCACCACTATTTTTTGTTGTGCTCTTTAAATATTGGTACCTAGTAGCAAAAGAGAAACCATTAATGTCATATCCAGAATACCTCAAAACCGTGCAGGTAGGCTTCCTTGCAAATGCTCTAATTTTGGGTCGTAATCACCTACATTGTATCGATCATATAACCAATTCACAAATTTGTCATTGTGCTCCAACTGAACATTATTTAGGGGCCACGTGGGATAAGACTGTGTGATCGAATTAAGGTGCTTGGTCACATAAGCAGTAATCTCCGTACAGTTCCTCAAGACATACAAATTAACTGACATCATATCACTATTCAATGGAGTAAATAACATTCCCCTTGATCTCGGTTTGCCCACCTTCCTTCCAACATGTTGATTAAGGGGCACCCAAAAATTTCTATGTTCCTCCAAAAAGCTAGAGCAAAATTCAATTACTTCTTCGGTGAGATACCTCTCAACAATACTAGCATCCGACCGACTCATACATTTCACTTATCCCTTGAATACTTTCATGTGTCGCTCAAAAGGATACCAACCAGACCACATATCTTTATCTCCCGCACTAAATGAACAAACAAGTGAACCATTATATCAAAAAAAGATGGAGGGAAATACATTTCCAACTTGCAAAGCACAACAACAACCTCGTTTTGAAGGACATCCAAATGGTCTCGGTCAATAAACTTCCGGCATATGGAACCAAAAAATAAACCAAGTATAGTGATTGAGTACCTTATGTTGGCCTCCATTACCTCGCGAATAGCAACAGGTAACAGTTGTTGCATCAGAACATGACAGTCATGAGATTTCAACCCAGTCATCTAACAATCCTCTGTAACTACCCGACTACCATTTGATGAATAACCAATTGGTACTTTCACTGATTTCAAACTATCACAAATGGAAATTCTCTCCTCCTTTGACAATGTACAAGGTGCAAGTAAGTCCTCTTACCCTTCACTTCTGGAGCGAGGTCATTTCTGATTCCCAAATCTACAAAGTCCAACAAGGCATTCAAACCATCTTTCATCTTCTAAGGAATATTCAAGAGGGTGCCTATCAAACTTTCACGAACATTTTTCTCAATATGCATCACGTCTAGGTAATGCCAAACCTTAAGATGTTCCTAGTACGGTAGATAAAAAAATATTGACCTTTTCTTCCATGGACCATCACAATGTATTCCGTCCTTGCCTTTATACTTTCCCAACACCACTCTCAATTTCTTAACCTTCTTTTGAATTTACACACCAGTTAGTGGTGTAGGGGATTTCCTTCGGTCTTTCCCCCCAACAAAATTGACCACATCATCCCTGTATTTATGGTTTCCTTAAAGCCATTTTCTATAGCCAAGATACACTGTCTTTCTTCCATGTCTTAGCTATTTGAATTATGTCTTCTCCTCACAAATAGGACATGCTTTGTGCCCCTTCACAACATACCCCAACAAATTTCCATAGGCTAGAAAATCATTGATTGTGTAAAAAAGCATGGCACGCAATTGAAACTCCACATTTATATAGGCATCAAATACCAACACCCCTTTTTCTTCACACAATATTTTCAAATCATCAATCAGTGGTCTCAAATACACATCAATCTCATTCCTAGGTTGTCTAGGACCTGAGATTAACAAAGGCATCATAACATATTTGCGTTTCATGCACAAATAAGGGTGCACATTATATATAACCAACATCACAAGCCAAGAACTATGCTTTGATGACATATTACCAGATGGATTCATCCCATCCGTACACAATGCAAGGAGTAAATTTCTAACTTCTGAACCAAATGAAGGATATCGCTTTTCAAAATTTCTCCATTGTTCAACGTCTTTCGGATGTCTTATCTTGTCGTCCATTGGTCTTTCCCGCTCTCTATGCCATCACAAGTTTTTGAATCTTTTGAATTCGCAAATAACCTCTTCAACCTAGGAATGATTTTTAATGAGAACACCTGGAGGTGAGGGAAATATATATTAAGGTTCCCCAGGCCTTAGAGCAAATTCAACAGTTGGTACATCGAGTGTAGCTAGATCCCTAAAGCGTTGAGGCAACATAGTTACCTCCAAAAGTCCTAGACAATCTATACCTAAGGATATATGAACAGCTTTACAAGGGAAACATAATCTGAATTGAAGTAACGATCCAACAGAGAGAATCTCCACCCCTTGTGTTAATTCTCTCCCTTAGCCAGGCAACTTCAAAGACAGTAAGTCAATAACTAAGCTTAAAAGTTCCAAAACCAAAAGTGAGATTAGTGGAATTGTACTGCACCCAAAAGAGACTATTAGCAGTATCCATAGGAGTCACTTAATGTGTTTTAAATGAGCTTCAACACCGGATTACCATACGTGGAATGAGCTGCAACTCTAGTCCATCATCCGTTCGTAGCAAATTGATCGGAAGTCCTACAAAAACGAGACCACATCTTAGCAGTATCTATTCAAAGCCATTAGCACTTTTGGAAACCCGAATGTGCGGTGTGAATTCTTTATCCAAATTAATGAGACCTTTATGTACCTAGGGATATTAGATAAATGGAGGCCTTGATTAAAATTAAAATGGTACTTGGCTACAGCATCAGCTACAGAATTACACTCCCTAAAAGCATGTTTAAGTTTAGCTCTACCAAGAAGGGACTTCACTTTATAAACCATATAAAATATTTGCCAATGTACAGCATAGGGATCATTGATCATCTTAACCGTAGGTTTAGAATCAGATTCAATTATAAAAGTATGGTCAAGTTGAGGGAAAGTATGACAAGCATGCAAAATGGCTTCAATTTCAGCATGTAACGGGGAAACAGCTGAAGAGGTAGCAGAACTAATCTGTATAGGTCTACCAGAGGAATCCCTAGCTATAAGACCAACAGATGCTTTGTTACGACACCAAGATGCATCCACATTAATTTTTATAAAACCAGTCTTAGGCCTTTCACACAGGATCGTCAATATGTTAGGCTTAGGGGGAGGTCTAAGCAGGGGTGAGAGATGCCTAAAGGGCGCTGGGATAGATACAGAAGATAGTAATTTAGGAGGGCACCCATGTAATGTCAATTTAATCAGATCCTGCACCTCTTTACAAATAAGATTAACAGAAAGAGGCTTATTATCAAATAAGAAGCTATTCCTAGCTTTCCAGAGACCCCAACGCACCAGAGAAGGCAGGATGCTACAGTAAATTTGCTGAAACTTGGGTAGATCATTAAAATTCCAAAATAAGTAGAACCTTTTGGGGATGGAATGCAGAGCATTTAAATTGAACAGAAGCAAGGATGCAAAGTTTGACCAAACAGCATGAGCCATATGACAAGAGATAAAAAAGTGCTGGATCGAGTCCGAATGAAGACAAGCAGGACATTTCGAAGCTAAACTAAAACCACAAGTACTGAGCACATCATCAAAAGGGAGAAATGAGTGCAACAATTTCCATGTAAAAATAGTAATCTTTTTCGGCAATGGAATGTTCCAAAGAGAATTACTCGTAGGGAAGTAACCTGATGATAAAGTTAAGGCCTTGTAGGCTAACTTAAAAGAAAAATTACCTGTGAGTTCAGGTTTCCAAATCAGTCTATCACCCCTTTCCAGTGTAATTTCAGCCCCCTGCAAGAACAAAAGCGTATCATGTTCCAAGAAGGATGAAATCTGATCTAAAATAGAGTTTCTATTGCTGATGAAATCAACCACAGAGATGTCAGACATATCAGAAGTAATACTATCTGGAACATGGTTTAAAAGAGGGCCATGTGGACACTAGTTGGCAGACCAATAATTACAACTGCCTTTTCCATGGATTATAGTCGAATTGTATTCAGCAAAGGAGTTTATAGAACAAATTCTTTTCCATGTCACTGATTTTTTGTGGGATGGTGGGAGTGCCCATAGCAATTTAGACCACAAAGAGATACCTAGTTGACTCTTCCACTAAAGTTTAACCGAACAGGACTCAATTATGGCTTTGATTGATCTAAAACCTAGTCCATTCAATTTTGTAGGTTTAGCTAGTTCTGCCCATCTTTTCCAAACTCTATTGTTCTTGTCCTCAAATTTACCCCAGAAGAATTGAGACATTTTTTTCTCAATTAATTTAGTTATACCTTCAAGGGGATTTGTTATAGACCAGATATGTTGAGGAATAGAGTACAAGCAAGATTTTATTAAGATCATTCTCCCTCCTCCACTAAGCCATTTATTTTTCCAATTTTGAAGCTTATGGTCAATGTTAGCCAGCAAAGGATGAAAGTATCTCATTAAAGTTCTTCCTCTAAAAACTGGACAGCCTAAATATTTGAAAGGAAAAGATCCTTTTTTCATTTTTAAAATAGCTTTGACCTAATTAAGCTTAGCTGGTGTAGCTCTTTTACTTAGATAAAAATCAGATTTATCAAAGTTAAACTTTTGGCCCGAGGTATATTCAAATATTTCAAGGAAAGCTTTGATCTTAATTAGGTTCGACCTTGATGCTTGCATGAAAATAATCGTGTTATCCGCATACATAAGATGAGAGACCGCAGAAATTGAAGCAGGTATTTGATAACTAGCCAAACTTTGATTATAGAATATGAAAGATAAACTCCTAGAGAAGGCTTCAGAAAATATGTTAAATAGGAAGGGAGAAAGCGGATCACCTTGTTTAATACCCCTTGAAGCCTTGAAAAAACCTACAGGGTTGCCATTTACAAGTATAGAGAAATAGGCTTGTGACAAATTATTCATAACAGCATTTAGAAAATTCCCATTAAAACCAAACTTTAACAAGATCTGTCTGAGAATGTTCCAGTTAATTCTATCAAAAGCCTTTCTTAGATCCAATTTAAGAATGCAGTTTGGTGTTCTATATTTTTTATCTAGAAATTTGATCATTTCCTGTAAGTACAGGATATTATCAGAGATATCTCTGTTTTTCATAAAGGCTGATTGGTTGGGAGAAATCAGGTTTTCCATATAAGGTTTCAACCTTTCCATTAACACTTTAGAACAGATTTTATTCAACACATTAGAAAGGCTAATTGGCCTAAAGTCCTCAAATGAACATGGGGTAGGCTTTTTTGGTATCAGGGTAATCCAGGTGCTAGAAATTCCCTTAGGCATTTCAGAACTAGCTATGAATTCATTAGCTGCAGCAATCAGATCCAATTTTATGATAGGCCAGCATTTGGAATAAAATTTGGGAGAAAATCTATCAGGACATGGACTACTCATCTTGTTCAACCCTTTAATCACTTTATGTAACTCAGATTCAGTGACCGGAGAGCCTAGAACTTGGTTATCACTATCCTTAATAATACTAGGAATTTGACTTAGGAAATGAGGATAGTAAGTTTCATCAAATACCAGAGAAGGCTCAGTTAGCAATTCAGAAAAATAATCAGTTGCCTCTTTTTGAATTTCCAACTGAGAGTTGATCCATTGACCTACACCATTTTTTATTTTAGTTATCTGCAATTTGCAGTTTCTTTCCTGCACTACTTTATGAAAGAAAGTTGTGTTATTATCTCCTAACTTATGCCATTTAAGTCTTGCTTTCTGCTTCCAAAATTTTTCCTTTTCTTTTAAAGCTTTAAGCAGTAATGCATTTTTCTCATTAAGTTTTACACATTTCGAGGTAGAGGGGGTCAAATCAAAGTTAATTTCCTGAGTTCTTAAGGCCTCCTCTGCATTTTTTACATTTAGGTCTATATTACCAAAGCTATCTCTATTCCAAATCTTGAGAACTTTCTTAAGCCTAATCAATTTTAGGTAAAATCTAAGCATGCCAGATTCAGCTAAAGGTAAATTCCAAAAATCATTAATTAAACCACTAAACTCATTTTTCTGAAACCAGGCATCAATAAATCTAAATGGCTTAGGATTGGAAGAGGTCAGAGAGGAGACTTGGAGAAGAAGTGGTGCATGATCAGAAGTCTGCCTATTCAGGATTTGAATCGAAGAGGGTGAGAATTTGGAGTTCCATGAGATAGTACTTAGTCCTCTGTCCAATCTTTTAGAGGTTGGGTTCCTTAGCCTAGAATTACACCATGTGAAAAGGTTACCAACGGTATTAATTTCTTGTATTCCATTCGAATTTATCCAAGAGTTAAAATCTCTAATACTTCCTAAGGCTGGTGCACTAGGACCTTTGTATTCAGACAAAGAGGTGATCGAGTTGAAGTCTCCAATAAAAATAGTATCACCTTTAGAAATAGGTTGTAGCTCATTCCATAGAGCCTTTCTTCCATCCCTATTTCTAAGAGCATAAATGAAAACTGCTTCCATGTGCCAATTAAGGTAGTGATGTGAAATAGTGACATGCATGAATTGTTCATGAGAGGATAACAGAGAGATAGATAATGAATTAGACCACATTAACCAAATTTTCCCATTGTACAAAGTCAAATTATGGGCAAAGGAAAGTTTCTCCATATATGCTTGACATGTAGTGTTGTCATGCATAGGTTCAATGATACATAATAACTGTATTTTCTTAAGTTTGCATAAATTAATAAGCCTAAGCATTCAAGTGTCCATGCCCCTAAGATTCCACACTAAGCAATTTACATGACAGTTAACTATCATTGTTCACTGGATTTATTACTTTTTGTGGCTGATCTAAGCATTATTCTATTTAATTGGCTTAGATAGTTATTTTTTTTAGGTTTGGACTTACCTTGCTGATTACCTGTAGGAGAGGAAGTAGTGAGATTTTGATGGCCAGAATTGACCTCCATGGATAACACAGCCTCAGTCATTTCCTCTTGTTCCTTAGAACAATCCTCCTGAACCTGCAATATAGAGAATCTGTTTGCCATCTTTCCAAGCTGGGAAAGTGCAGTTTTATGATCTGGGCTATACATAGATAGAGTAAAAGATCCTATCTGAATATCATCTTTAGCATATGCCAGAAGAGATGGTTTGGATTTAGCCGTATCTTTTAGTAGCCTTGAGATAGAATTGTCTGGGCTATCCTGAGATTGGGAATTGGTAATATGAGATCTCTCAGTAGTCATGATAATCGGAGAGGGTGAACTAGGTGGTAGGTTATGGTTAGGGTTATTAGAAGTTCCTTCAGAATTAGCCATCGCAGGGAGGGATTGATCTTCCAGAGAGTCTAGGATCAATGGAGGCTTCTCAAATTTCTTACCAGTAGCCTGCCAGTGGGATTGGGGTAAACTTTGAACTAGATTAGTATTCTGAATTTTACCATTGATAGGCAAAGGACTGGCTTTACACTGAGACAGAGAATGACCTAGTTTTGCACAGTGATCACAGTATAGAGGTACATCCTCATATTCAATTTGGTATTTCCTGTTATTAGACACAGAGCCCAGCCTTATGTAATGACTCAATGGGTTTTGAAGATCTATTTCCACACAGAATTTAATTGCTGATGGCCTTGTAAGCATGTCAGTTGCTAGATCGTTTTTGATAAAGCTGCCTATGCTATTCCCTATTGCCTCTATGGAGGCTGAGTTATAGTAATATAAGGGAACTTCCCTAATAGTGCACCAGATAGGAACTATTGGTGATTCTATATGTGTTGAGAATTCAGGGGTCCATTTGAGTATCTTAAGAGAAATGCCATTGAAGTTCCATACACATTTCATCCAACATCTTTGGTAATCGTTTATTAGCTCAAACCTAATTAGAACATGTTTATAATCAGGGGAGCCAAGCTGATACTTACCTTCAAGCCCCACCGTTTTGAAAGCCTGCTCCAGATGTTCCATAGAAATTCTTCCTTTGGTGAACTTACCCACCAAAGCGTTCGCATAATGGGCAGATAGAGTGGCTATTTGGTCTTCAGAGTATAAGCATGAAGGATCCCCCAAGTGATGCATTTTAGGGACAATTTCAGGATTACTAGGAAGAATTTTGGATAGGGGCGGAGATTTATTTTGAAGCGCAGCCGCGAAGGTTTTGGGGGGGGGGGTTTGATCGCTAGAGGTTGCCGCCATATCGGCCGGCATCATAGGAAGGGTAATCGGCCTAGCTGTTGATGGACGAGTCTAGCCGTTTCTGGCGAGGTAGCTGTTAACGGCGAGCAGAAGAGGGAGAAAGATGAGCAGAAATCGTTTGCCAAAGAAAATTTTGGGAATCGTGCCAGGGAGAATCGATTCAACCTAGGAATTAAAGGAAGATACCACATACACTTCAATGGGGCCTTCTTCTTCTTAGCCAAAGACCAATCATCATTCCTCACACCCTTATATCTTGAATGTTTACACATGGAACATTCAACCGTGTCCTTCAAATCACCGACATACAACACACAATCATTAGGACATGCGTGCATTTTCTTGTATTCCAAACAGAGTGGACACAATATTTTCTTAGCCTCACAAAAGTTTCTCGGCATTCCATTTCCTTCCGGAAACTTATCCTTTAGAAGCTTTAGGAGTGAATTCACACTTGTATCACTCCAAGAACTTGTAGCTTTCAAATTGAAAACCTCCATAAAAAAGGAGATTATGGTATCCTTACCTTTACATCCCGGATACAATGGCTTCTCTTTTTCGTCGAGTAAAGCACTCAACATTTTAGGTTTCCCCTGAAAATCTCTTACAATGTCATCGAACATAGCATCAACGGTACATTTGTTTCCATCTACCTTGTCAAACCCACCACCATTATGTCGTTGTTGAACCTCTCCATGAAATGTCCATACAATGTAACCTCCATCAAATTCATTCTTCAGCAAGTGAAATCTAACAAGCCCACGATCATCAAACCATTCACGACACAAGCATCTTTTGCATGGACAAGGTACCCTCTCCACCCGACAAAAGGCATAATCAAGAAACGAATCAATAAATGCAATATGTTCACCACTCCCTCTAGCTACACTTAGATAGCCAATCAGTTTTTTCCTCCACGCAAGCATCAATTCTCGGTCCATTGTATCTAAACAGAATAATACAATTATTACACTAATATTCATTGTTCTAACATAATAAAATTAAACACAATCAATATATATATATATATATATATACCATGCATCTACCAAACACAACCATGTTTACATCCACAATCATTTACACTCTCACAACATGATACTAAACCAACTTCAAGCATAGAAACCATTAATGATTACAAATAAACTCTCTCCATGCATGCATTAATGGTTATTACAACTACTATTTAAATGAAATTCAAAAAAATAAAGGAAAACTTACATCCATTGATTTTCATTGGTTTAGGTTATTGCTCACCATCCAAAAATCCTTCCATCAATGAAGAGAGAATGGAACCACAATTTCAGATCTAATTTTTGAGGGGTAGTTCGGAGCATTAAATGCTCCGTTTAGCACCGGTTATTGTGAATAGTACATAAAACCGGTGCCATTTTCCCCATTAGCACTGGTTTTAAATCGGTGCTAAATCAACCGGTGCTATTTTCCCGCTTTTTTTCCCATAAATCTTTTAACACAGGTTTTATTACGTTTTTAGCACCGGTAATTAAAACATGTGCCATATATTCACATTTCACCTATTTTCTTTCATTTCTAGCACCAATTTTAAAACCGATGCCAATTTAGCACTGGTTTTTATAAATTTAGCACCGGTTTTAAAAATCGGTGCCAAAATTTTCAATTCACCAGTTTAATGGATTTTTAGCACCGAGTTTTTGACTGGTACTAGTTTCAAACCGGTTTTTTTTATTTTTAGCACCGGTTTATAAACCGGTGTTAGGTTAACATCAGTTTTTATCACTTTTAGCACCAGTTTTTTGACCGGTGCTAAACTTACACCGGTTATTAGAAACAAAACTGGTGATAAAATTACAAAAACCAGTGTTAATTTTACACCAGTTTTCAAATTGGTGCTAACAAAATAAAAACCGGTGCTATTAAATTTTTGCACCGGTTTTTATAATCAGGCTAAAAACCGGTGCTAGAGGTGGGATCCTGTGATAGTGTAGATAGCTTGTAGGCACGTTGGACTATGTAGAAGGTCATTCGCGAGAATAGTAGTAGATAGTAGAAGGATATTCACAATAATGGTAGTAGGTTGAAGGCCACGAGCTAAAACGTGGTAACACATGGATACACCAAAGCAAATGAGTCAAAGTCCAGAAGAAATGAAGACTGGCACGGCCCATGTACAATGAACGCCTCGTGCCAAGCCAAGTGTTGAGGCGACTAAGTCCCAGCATGGGCCATGTGCTTTTACTCAGTCAGTGCATTCAGGTGTTGAAGATCCAGGTCTCTAGTTGGCAACCTGCAAGCTTTTGCGCGACTGTGCTCTCAGAAGAGGAAGACGAAGACTAGATGGCAGCCCACACACTTTTGAACATACCGCACGCTCAAACTTTGAAGAAGTGCTCTCCAGACAGCCGTTCATGCTCTTTTGCACGGGTTGCACTCTCAGTAGCTTTGAGACGGACACTACAAGAAACTGAACCTATTACTTCGCCCTTTTTACCTCAGTTATTTTTGGCTTAGCTCAAAAAACTGAGGTAAAAAGTTCTTTTACCTTGGTTTTTATTTTATTTACCTCAGTTATAAAAACACCAAGATAAAAAATTAGTTTTTAACCTCGGTTATTATTTGAACTGAAGTAAAAGGTTAAAAAATAAAGTAAATAATGTTACTGATGTTACTGATGTTCGTGCAACATCGCATTGATGTAATAAAATTGTTGCCAAAATTGCATACTCTGTCATTGTTAACTACTGAGCGTGAGATGGACGACTGACGTTGTAGATAATTAATTATAGAACTTTTAGATGATAAAGTTGAGAAGGATTGACTATGAAAAAAAAAGGAGTTTTGTTAAGTTTTGTTATGTTACGATTTGTTATTTTAAAATTTAATAAGGTCCGCTTTTCATATGTTACGATTAAAAATGGTTGAATAATTAATAGGGAAAACCACAACCAACATGAAGATATTTTGAATGGTATGGTTGGAAATGTTTTTAAAATCACACACAGATCAAATCGCACATATATTCAATTACATATTGTTCAAATAAGGTAGTAAAATTATTATAAAAACATTAATCATGAAAATCTCATTATAAATAGTTCAAATATTTTAAATAAATGATTGACTTACAATATTAGAATAGAATTACAAGAAACTCAATCTACTAGAATTATGAAAACCTTGAAGACAATCGGCCCCCCAGCTTCTTTGATCTTGAAAAACATGGTGTCTCCAATAGTCAGGTTGTTGCTAGAAAGGAACTCAAAATAACCCTTCGGGGACAGGGCCTTGATCATTTTCCCATAGAACCTTATCACAACAAGGGTCTATTCATTCGACATAAGTGGTACAATTTCAATCGGGATGTCCTAATCAGAAATAAAATCCTTATGAACAAATATATGCAATTATAAATAAATAGTATTAATTAATTATCAAATACTTTCATGATTTAAATTATTTTCAAGTTTTAGTCCTTACAAAAGTTGGGTTTTCCCCAAAGTTTCTTGCTTCAAAGTGCAGTGGAAATGCGGAGTTTTTTGGAACCATTGTATGGTCTTCAATGTTGAACACAACTGGTTTAGGGTTTCTCCTTTGTGCAGAGAACTGTATAATTAACACAAATAAAAATTAATTTAGATAGAGTGTGTATATGTATTACTAAATATATTATGTAAATTGGTAAAATACCTGGAAAAATGAGTGCCTAGAGGGTCCTTCACCAACCATTAGTCATGTATATGATGTGAACAATATGTTTACGTTAAACTATCCTTATAAGAACAACGTTCGACATCGATAATGTGTCGTAGGAACATATTAGTCTGAACTAGTGGCAGCATCGACATGTACCAGCGACGTCGCCAGTGAGTCGGCAAGACCGGTATCATGACTAACGATGAAACAAGGTTGGAAAAATAAACATTATGTTATGTAAAGTAGCTTAGACATCGGTAATATCGATGTATACATCGATATAATTGTGATGACTTATGCAATAACTTGAAATAAGAATGTGCAACGTTGCATACATAATTCGAATGACGTTCAACTAGAGACCGACGTGTCAAAGACAACAACGAGAAAATACACAGAAAGCCAGCAAAAATCATGTATAAGGAGACAAAATTACATAAAAACGTCCTAAAACAAACAAGAACATAATACCTAGGTTCACATGCAAGAAAATTCTCACTCTAAAAAATTTGAGTAAGAAATAGAAAACCAAAATACAACTCATACAAAATGCATAGATTAATTAAACGAGGTGAAGTAACAATTACATAAACTTAGGCACCACAAGAGTAGAAATTCATACCTTTGTCAATGGAAAAGAGAAAAGGGGTGGAGAGACTCTGGTATTCGCGGGACACGTGGAAACGAAGAGCTTAAACTGATGTTAGGGGACGATTTATTTATAGCCATTCTGAAACAACGTTATTTTTGGACCTTGTGTTGTCCGCCACGGTTAGTGCGAATTTGCACTGATATCGTTGTTGTAGATAGATGATTGACTTTATAGCAATGTTACAATATTATAGATGGGCTCCATATATAAAGTTGTGAAGAGCCCTTGTGAAATCTGCTCAGCCAGTGCGACGTACAGTATAATCGACCCCTCCGACATAATAGCCGGCATGTGACTAACGTTGGCAAATGTGATTACGAGCCTCACCATTTCATCCCATTAGCATATCAAATGAGCCCGCATTTGACCAAAAAATATATAATTGACCTTAATAATGCTCTATAGTATATTGGAAATACTTATTGAATTTTATAATTGTCCATGAACACTATTAACGTATGTTTCGATCGGAATCAATTTTACCTCGATAGGTTAAGTTTTTATTTATTGCACTTAGGTCCCTCCACGGATGTAGGAGAAGTGAAAATGCAAATTTGGAGATACCCTAATTCACAATGCCATGACCAAGATGTTCATATTTAGGCATAACCAGATGAATAGAACAGGCTAATCGTCCATCATTTGTATCAGTATTTCCACCACATAGAATCAAATGAAATTTATTATTCTTGGTTTTTTATATAAATATAATATAATAAAAATTTTCCCATCGAATTTTAGAAAGCAATAGTACGTGGTCTCGAGTAAATTATAGATTGTTACTTATAAGTATGCAAAGGTTAATTAGAATATCTTGACAAGAAGTCTCCATGGGATCATGCCTGTTTATTTATCATTTTCAAGGATTATAAGTTTGACTGAGAATGGCAAAGGTCCCTTCCGGGACGTTTCAAATCGACTGCACCTCTACGGGTCATGATTTTACCTCCATGGGTCAAGTTTTTAATTTTTGCACTTGGGTCCCTCCACGAATGTGGGGGAAGTGGAAATGCAAATTTGGAGATAACCTAATCTAATTCACAATGTCATGACCAAGATGTTCACATTTAGGCATGACCGGATGAATGGAACGGGGGAATGTCCGTCATTTGTATTAGTATTTCCATTTATACCATTAAGATAAGTGTTATGGGAACGATAATTTCCACCACATAGATTCAAATTAAATTTCTTATTCTTGGTTTTTTATGAAAATGAAATATACTTAAATCACGTCCATCAAATTTTAGAAAGCACTAGAACGTGGTCTAGAGTAAACAATAGATGGTTAATTATAATCATACAAGGGGTTAGTCGGAATAACTTTTGGAAGACTGGGAAGCCATTATCGTGCCTCTCAAAGATAGTATTTAAAATCCCAACTAACGGATAACTACTAAATAGTAGCTAGTTGCAAGATGGGGTCGTCCACGAGGAAACGGGGGTTTTATTCAGTGTTAAATGTAGTTGAAAAGCACACGAAGAAGTCACTCTACATGTGTGGTAACAAAGTGGGGGGTTTGGTTTTGGAAAAACACTACGACTACTTAAAGTAACTAAATTAACAAACAACTAGAAAGAACGATGCAAACACAATCACAATTAGTACAAATAACTTAAATTCGATTGTCACAAGTCTTAGGCGCAATTGGTTTACATTTCTAGTCATCCTTTGATAATAGATTAACCATCTTATTTTTATGCATTAATCACATATTGTGGAGAACTTATCAACACCTTTTGAGTGTTGATATTTCTCACCTCTCCTCGGTTATAGTTAGAGTGGGTGATAAGCGCCACACAATAACCCTTATCCTCGGGTCACCCTAGACGATCGGCGTCATAGTCTTTCCCAAGGATAGCAATACATACGGATATCCAACATGAATACCACAATGTCCTACAAGTATGAAACACATAGATAGCACAAGTATATTTACTAATAACAACTACTAGGATCGACCTTCATGCTAATTGTTATTAGTGGGCTACATTGGTAATAAGGAAAACCAATCTAAATTCAACTTATGTTTAAGAAACTCCATTAATCAACAATCATAATTAGTTGTCACCCCTTATTACAACCTAACATTGATCAACAATAATCACGTTGACTAAAACTCAAAGTCTTCATGGTTAAACCAAAAACCTAGCACATAATCAATCCACAATCTCCAACTAGTTGATCACCCTAATCTAAATCATTCATTAATCACACAAGATCACACCAAATATACTTGATAATAAAAGCACAAAATAGGATAAATTGAATCCCAAAAATTCATACTAGAAATGCTTACCAATTGCTCCCAAGTGTGGATTTAGTCTAGATTATGAAAACCTACAACAAATCTACAAGAATCCATGGAAAAGATGCAAAAACTAAGAAAAGGTGAAGAAAACTAGGGTTTGGAGGCCCCCAAGTCGGGCTCCATTGAAATGGGGAAGAAGTGAATGAATAGATAGATTTTTTTGGGTTGACATTATGCTTTTAATGCAGGCCACAACTGGACGGTGGGGGCCTCAATGTGGGATGTGGCCCGCAATGAAGGTTCTGCCCTGTCCATGAAAATGAGCATTTTTGGTTGCAGGCCGTAGTGTGGGCTGCGGCCCGCAATGGTGCTGCCGCCATCATCTTATTTCCATCGCTACGGGTGAATCGCGATCCGTTTTTGGAGTTCTTATAGTTGATTTTATAGTGCTTGAGAAGACAAATTCAATGGTACCACCCCTGGAGGCCGATGTTTCTTAGATCATTATAAGAAATTGGTCCAAACTTCAGGTTCACAATTCATCCGCTTCTCTGTCTTCCTTCTTTGACCACTCTTTTACCTTCTACCACATTTTTACTCGTGGCCTTCAATCTTCTACCATCCTTGCAAATGGCCTTCACCAAACAAACCCAAAGTTCTTACAAGAAATCTACAAATTAAGTTTAAAAAAATGAATCTAGATGCTCGTAAGGACCAAAAATTCATTAGACTATAAATAGATTACAAAATGAAGTATTTATATACGAAAACCAAAAATGGTCATCTAAACTCCTTATGATGTAAACCTACATAAATCTAGCAATTTTCCAACCAAAAGATGACAAAATAGATGTTAAATGCTTTGGAAAATAGATGCATTTGATGCCTTATCAAACCTCCCCGCACTTAAACCTTTACTCATCTCGAGTTAACAAGAACAAGCAAAGATCTAAACGTAAGGTAACATGCAAAAGTTTCCCTAAAACATCCAACATCATATTCTTAGATTACCCTAACCCCCAGGACATAAAAATTTTCATAGTCTCACATCCCAAAGTCTAAGATAATCTAAAAAATCATCATACCAATGAAAGGTGAGTTATACAATGCATGTGAAAAATTAGCTTACTCAACCAAAGAGGCCGCCAAATAGACAAATCAAGAGAAGCATAAATTTTTTTTAAATTTCTCTCATTTTTCCTAGGAGCCCTATTGGGTTTTCATCCTAGCTTCACACATATTTTCTTTGGGAAGGCTCACCCTCACCTTTTCCTGCACCATTTGGCCTCTCATTTTTGAATAGGTTGCCCTTTCGGGTTTTCAACCTATCCGAGCCCCCCAATTTTACGCCAGTTGCCCTCTAAAGCTTTAAACTTAGCGTGGTGTTTTCTATTCTCTTTTTTTCATATTTTTTTCATTACAAATGCTCTCAAAAGAGCTACTTTCTACAATAAAACTAACTACTAATTAAAAGTATCATCTTATTCCCCTCCCCACACTTAAATGTTGCATTTTCCTCAATGCAAAAAAACATTATAGAGCATATTCCAAGGGTGGAAAATGAGTGGATATTCATGATGAGTAACAAACACCAAAACACGCTTGGTAGCACAACTATAAGATCTAACGGACAAACTACCACGGCCACAATATACAATCCCCATAACCTCCATCATAAAGGTCCAACAAAAAACACTCTCATGCACAACAAATCGAATAGAGCATTGAAATCGCAATGGAATACCTCTTTGGTTTTGAATTGTGTATTTCAAGTGGGTGGCGGGTAAATAGGTTCAGGGTGTATTTAGTGGTGATAGGGAGGGAAATAGTACTTTGGAGATGAGGGGTGTGTGAACATCGTGGACCTTGCACTTCTTTAGGGTTCGTGAATTGAACTTCTCTTAGCCCCGATCGCTCGCCCATTTTTCTCACCCCTTTTTCTCCAAAAACAAATGCTCCCTGCAAAAATATCTTGCAAACCAAGTGTAATAGTGTTCCAAAAAATTTTAAAAAATAAAAAGAATAAATATCAATCATGAACTCCAAATAAAACAACAAACCTCTATGATTCTTAAAAAAACAAGATCACAATTACATTGACGGAATGTCACAAATGACTATCCGGATGATCAAAACCAACTTTATTTAACATCGTCGGCACGCCATACTTCCCTCTGTTTCAAGCTTCATTCAAAACACTCCCCGGGTCTCCGAAATCACCATCAGTGATTCCACCCTTCTTACCTCCACATGTATTGGTCTCCAACATTGTTTTGCCTTAAACCTCACCTTCAGAGCCAAATGGACTTATGTGCCTTGTCCCTTTTTGGGTGGTTTTAGGGACTCAGAGTGAAAGGGGTTTAGATGATGTTTCCTTAACCCCTTCTTCACTTGCTGAAAGTTAGTACTAGAGACATTCGCATATGCAACATTAACCTCGTTAAAAATACTAGAAACTTGCTTAGACGCTTTACACATTCCATTATCAACTTCAACTAAGTCAATCATGTGGCAATGTTCAAGTTCATTGTAAGAATCATGCAAACTGTCAAGATAGTGATACCATGGAAAGACATTTTATCCTTTGAAAGCTTTTTATCTTTATAGATTTCATAACCTACTTTTTCTCCATCAAAATATAAGGTCAATGAACCACTATACACGTCAATCTTAGTTCTTGCCATTTTCAAAAATGGTCTCCCTAACAAGATGGAGGGTGCACTCTCATCATATAACAGTATCTTGCACTAGTCCTTGCACTAGTCCTTTTGGAAAACTAGTTTATCCACTTTAACCGACATATCTTGCACTAGTCCTTTTGGAATAACATGAGAATGGTCGGCTAGTTATATCATTGCCTTTTCAAAAAAAATTCACCTATGAAACAAGGGATAGTGAACATGCCGGGATTATTGCATTTATGAGGTAATTTCTTTTGAAAGAGAGTCGAAACTTGTCCACCTATTTTATTTTTTCAACATTCCTCAATGCTTTAGTTCTCTTAGGCGTGCATAAATCTTTAAGGAATTTAGCAAACCTAAGAACTTGATTGATAGCATAAAAAAGGGGAGTTCTTACCTCACATTTACAAAAGACTTCAAAAAGGTCTTTGTTCTCATCCTTGCGATACTTGTCCCAAAAAGCCACATGAAAAGGTGGTTGTGGTTATGCTCTGACCTTGATCTCCTCTCTCGGGGGTTAGATAAGCCCTCATCCTTTGGGTAGCCTTGTTGTGGTACCCAATTATACCCTTGGTTCCTTTGGTAATGGGCTTGTGCCCTTTGATGATTTGGTTGAAATCAAACTTGATTACCTTGAAAACCACCTTGAGAATTTGATTGCCTGACTTGCTCATCTCTCCACCAAAACTTTAGATGGTCTCTCCATCCGGGGTCGTAAGTTTGGAAGTATGGATCATACTTCTTTTCATGAGATATTTCTCATTGGAGACCTTGTCCTCCTTGCCCTTGTCCACCTTGGTATCCTCAATTTCCTTGGAAACCTTAGCCTTAACCACCTTGCTAGCCCATTGCCTTTATTTCTTCAAGCTCTTCATCTTGAAGTAGAGGGCATACATTGGTGTGGTGATCAAGTGAAAAAATCCCACAAGTTTGGCTCGATGCATCCTCCCCTTCATTAGCTCATTCATCATGGAAGCTAAAGCTTGTACTTTCTCCTCAAGTTTTGGGGTTTCCGGAGGAGGAACCTCTTGCACTCTTGCCATTTCTCTCACCTCGAATTGTCTTGTTCCATTAGCCATCTCTTTGAACAATCACAAGGTATCTTTTAGGCTCTTGTTAGCCATCAACCAATTACAAGCGACATTGATCATCCTCAAATATTCAATGACCAAACCATTAAAGAAATAGTACACAAGATATCCTTCCTTGTATGGGTGGTATGGGAAACTTTCTAGAAACCTCTTAAACCTCTCCCAAAATTCGTATAAATATTTGCCCAAATATTGGGAGATGTTGCTTAACTCCTTCTTTATCCCCGCCGACTTACATGCCGGATAGAACTTGTCCGGATCTTTCTCTTCATCTCCTTCCATGAGGTTATACTTTCCGGTGGGAGGTAGTACAACCAATCATTGGCCGCATCTTTTAAAGAGAAAGGAAACACCTTTAGATTGAAATCGTTCTCCAAAATCCTAGATGGCTTCATGTTGATGGTCACATAATGAAACTTGGACAAATGCTTGTTCCCATCCTCCCCGATCACTCCATGGAAAGTTGGTAGCTAATGGATCATCCCGGACCTAAACTGACAAGTGATATTTTTTTGGAAGAGGAGGGAATTTGATGCAAAGGGGTTATCTATCTAGGTTAGGAGCCATGAGCTCTTCAAGGTTCTATTATCATCTGCCATAGTTGGTGAAAATAACTTGGGTGAAGATTGGGTGGCTTTGTTGGCAAAATAGGCTACTCTCCTAGCTCTCTGGAGCATTCCTAAGAGATCAGGGTCGTAGTGCAAGGGTTCTTGTCTATTGGTGTGAGTATCGGACATAAACCAAGAACAAAAAAAAATACAACCTTATCACAAGTAAGAATCACAAGAGTAAGCAAAAATAACAAAAAACAACTAAAGACAAAAACAAACCAAAAAAACTACACTAACACTTTAATAACATGCGCCTTTTCCCCGACAACGCCAAAATTTGGGAGGCCGTCGCCGTGCCACTCAAAGGTAGTATTTATAAGTCCAACTTATGGCTAACTACTAAATAGTATCTAGTTACAAGGCGGGGTTGTCCACGAGGAAAATGGGGGTTTTATTGATTGTCAAATGTAGTTGAAAAGCACACAAAGAAGTCTAACTACATGTGTGGTAACAAAGTGGGGGGAGTTGGTTTTGGAAAAATACTACGATTACTTAAACTAACTAAATTAACAAACAACTAGAGAGAACAATGCAAGCACAGTCACAATTAGTACAAATAACTTAAATACGATTGTCACGAGTCTTAGGTGCAGTGGGTTTACATTTCTAGTCATCCTTTGATTGTGACTGTGTTTGCATTGTTAGAGTGGGCGATTGGCGCCACACAATATAACCCTTATCCTCGGGCCACCGTAGATGATCCACGTCTTAGACTTCCCTGGGGATAGAAATACACACGGAGATCCAACATGACTACCACAATGTCCTACATGCGAGAAGCATATAGATAGCACTAATATATTTACTAATAACAACTACGAGGATCAGCCTCCATGTTGATTGTTATTAGAGGGCTACATTGATAATTAGGCAAACCCATATAAATTAAACCTAATTTTAAGAAACTCTATCAATAAAAAATCATAATTAGTTGTCACCCCTAATTACAACCTAACATTGATCAACAACAATTACGTTGACTAAAAGTCAAAGTTTTCGGGTTTGACAAAAAACCTAGCACATAATCAATCCACAATCTTCAACTAGTTGATCACCCTAGTCTAAATCATGCATTAATAACACAAGAAAGCACCAAATATACTTGATAATCAAAGCACAAAATAGGATAAATTGAATCTCACAAATTCATACAAGAAATGCTTACCAATTGCTCCCAAGTGTAGATTTAGTCTAGATTATGAAAACCCACAAAAAGTATACAAGAATCCATGGAAAAGATGTAAAACCTAAGAAAAAATTAAGAAAACTAGGGTTTGGAGGCCCCCAAGTTGGGCCCCATTTAAATGGGGGAAAAGTGAATGAATAGATAAATTTTATTGGGTTCAAAATATGCTTTTAATGCAGGCCGCAACTGGCCGTTGTGGGCTGCAATGTGGGTTGCGGCCTGCATTGAAGGTTTTTCCATGTCCATGAAAATGAGCATTTTTGGTTGTGGGCCGCAGTGTGAGCTGCGGCCCACAATGGTGCTGCTGCCCTCTTCTTATTTTCATTGCAACGGGTGAACCGCCGATTCTTTTTGGGAGTTCTTGTAGTTTATTTTACATTACTCAAGAAGATGAATTCTATGGTACCACCCTTGGAGTCTTATTTTTTTAGGATCATTATAAGAACTTGGTCCAAACTTCAGGGTCACAATTTATCCGCTTCTTTGTCTTCCTTCTTTGACCCTTCTATCTTCTACCACGTTTTTACTTGTGGTCTTCAATATTCTAACATCCTTGTGAATGGCATTAAATCTTTTACCATCCTTGAAAATGTCCTTTACTAAACCAACCTGAAGTGTTTACGAGCAATCGACAAATTAATCTTACAAACAGGAATCTAGATGCTCGTAAGGACCAAAAATCCATTAGACTATAAATAGGTTAAAAAATGAAGGATTTAGATATTTAAATTAAAAAATGGTCATCTAAACTCCTTATGATGTAAAATTACATCAATCGAGCAATTTTCCAACCAAAATATGACAAAAGAGATGTTAAAGTCCTTGGAAATTACATGCATTTGACTTCTTATCAAAGACTATGTGGAATAAGATCAGAATCTTATTTGTTATTTTTAGTTGTTATAAGTTTGACTAATTATGAAAACGTTCATTTTTCAGGCGATGGGAATCGAGTTTGGTACCACTAGTGAACTTTTAAATATTTACACTTTATCTCTCTCCAAGAAAATGGTAGAAGTCCAAATACAAAATTCATATTTTAACGGAAGGAGCCAAAATCTTAACATGGAATATTTTACGACACTTTACAATAATAACCAATTTTCCCTCATGTGCGACATCACAAGTATGTCACCAAATTCAGATCCACGACCGAACAATGGCCGACGTCGGTCATAATGAAATTTCCAGCGGGAAACAAAATTTTGAGGCAAACTTTTGAAGCACAATCCCCACCCCCACCCCCACCCCCACCACTAAAATTTCAAGTCATCACACTTTCTCTAAACCCTAGCTACAACACACCATACTCTCCATCCACACATTTAATACAATAGTTCAAGAGCTCAATCGATTTGTTTTTCCCACATATGAACAAGTGCCCGATTAGAGCACCTCTGGGTTCAAATTAGTTGAGGTAGTTTTCCACACATTCAATGTTAATTTAGCAATTTAATTACCATACCTTCTATATGTTATTTTTCTCATAGATCAAAACTTGTATATTTTCATAATGTATGGTGATTTTGTTACACGTTATATAGTGTATATTGTTTTTTTCCACATATGATGCCATGTTTGTAGGGAATGAGAAAAAATGCTTAGATTAGGGCTGATTGTATATAATAATTACTTATTCGTATGAACACGATATGAATGTGTGACGTCGGTCACTGTTAGTCGGCCTTTGCGATGTAAATCCAAATCCAGACCGACGATGCTCATGTCAATAAAAATTATATCATTTATTGAATGTGTGACTTCATACTTAGGTTGGCCTTAACGACATAAATTACTATAATATGCGACGTCGCTTCTACCCATATCCGTTCCTTTTCGAAATTGACATTCACGCCATCTAAGTATGATTATATTATGTGTATTTTAAATTTGGGCCTGCCCAATTCTAACTTAAATTTTTTTTGTGTATTCGGTGTAATAGGACAACGAGAGTTATGGATGGGCTGTAGATGGATGACTTGTCATTTCACGTTTCGCTCTAACAGTGTTTATGCCTTACTACACAGACAATATAGAGGTTCAATACCTTTAATTTTTACGTTTATGATCAACCTTATGTATTATTATATATTGTAACATGTATTTGTAATATATGTTATAACTAGCTTTGTGGATTTTAGCATGTCATAGTAAATTTTCCCATATGAATTTACTGACAATTGATTTTTGTGTGATGTTTAACCATTTATATAGTAATCCAATACTAAATAACATGTAATGGATATCAATGAATGATTTTTGTTTTCATCAAATATGAAATATTATATTATTTAACTAAAATGTTCTTTCTATGCCTGATCTGCGCCATTGCACTTGGTGCACTCATGCGACACAAATGCGACGTCGCATATAGAACCGTTATGTAATTTTTTATGAAAATGTCGCATATATCGTATGATATCGTTGTCCTTAGTACTAAAAGAAACGACGCACATAAAACATGCTGACGTCAGTCCAAAACCGAGGTAAAAAAGTACTTATTACCTCGGCTTTGGACCGAGGTAAAAAATCTATTCTTTACTTCACCCACATTTACATTTGTTTTTTAGGGAAAAACCGATGAAATAGGTGAAGTAAAAAGGTCTGTTGTAGTGGGACCTCTAGTCCGCAGCCCGCGTGATTTTGCGAGTGTAGTGTGCTGCGGGTCGCGCACTACTGCACGGCCTGTGCCGACGTTGCTGCCAGGGTTTCTACTCTTTTTGAGATTTTCTAAGGCCCATTTCAACCTACTATATAAGTAGCAAATAAATAAGTAGAAGTTTTTTCATAGTTAGTTCTAATTCTAGATCTAGGAAGAGGGAGGCTCTCTCCTCTCTTCATTTACTTTTCCTCGTTTTGCCTATGGCATTGAATCCAATGATCGTCTTGGATTAAATTTACTTTGAGTATTTTAATTTACATTTGAAATATTGGTATTCATAAATAGATTCTTATATTTCCCCATCTTTATGTTCTATGAATATTTATCCTTGATTTATACTTTTTATTCTTGTGAGATTTATGCTATGCCATATTTTATGATGCATCCATATATTCATATATAGTTTAATATCGTAGTAGGCTTGTCATGCTATTTTGGGAGTGTTAGGTTAGAGCTATTGTAGGTTCGTGCGTACTGGGGAGATGAGTGTACGCATGCTATCTCGAGGGTATTGTCCCGATCATTAGACTCTAACTTGATTAGCGTATCGTGAAATAAACATTCATGTTAGGGACACTAGTTTCCATAACAAGGGGAAGCTCATAGATGAGCATAATAGTTTGTAGCGACTAGGGTTGTGGTGTAGCACTAGGGTCGTGTCAATCCTAGAGTCATCATAAGATGCCAAATCTTTTGCCTCTCTAGGCCTAGGGATTGGTGTCCATAGTGGTGTGCCCCATGTGTATTTTCCTCACTCTCATATCTAACGATTTCTACCTACGTAAGGCCTTATTTCTCTAAGCAGGGGCTTGTTAGCATTGGGAGTGAGATGGACGGGGAAAGAGTTGTGGTATAGAAATGGCAATTGATGCTCCTTCTCTAATTATGGAGGTGGTGTGGTAACTTAATGAAGATGAGATAAACCTTTGTGTGACAGACATTGGTAATTCCCATCTATCTCCACACACATAACCATAGGATAGGTTTATCTATATTTTTTAGAATTCAAAGCCCACCTAAGTGAGGGGGTGTTTATTAGGCTCCCCGACTCCTTAAAAAAAGAGAGCCATAAGCTCAATAGTTGATACATCAAGAAGAAGCGTGTGTAAATGCTATCTTCAAAGATCTTTTTCCAAATCCTTTGTTTACACCCCTGTGAAAATAGCAGATTCGGCCTATGAAACCCATGTCAAGTCTATTACAGCCTACCATTTTTATGTCTCCACACCCCATGTTAACATAAATTGATGGCCTTCCGTAATAGCTAATAGCAAACCACCTACCCCGAGGTGTCCATCGATATTTCAGCCAAAAGGCAAGAAAGCCCTGAAAAGTTACAACTACACTAAGCTGAGGAAGAATCGGATCTTGATAAGGAATAAAGAATCAGGAATGCTTATTGAAGAGGAAAACTGGATGTTGACAGTTGTAAAAGCAGCAATGAAGGATGTGCAAGCCCAAGATTTTCATCTGAAACTGCAGAACACTTGTTGAGAGTGAAGAGTGTGCCAGCCAAAGTGGAGAAGCAAGCCAGCAGTAGTGAAGCAAAACATATCAATCAAACATAAAAAAGCAAGCTCTGGTGCAATCCTTAAACAAAATATTTCCAGGTTGATGTCTGAATGAGTAGCTTCAGCCCTCCTGAACCATCTTTGTCCTTCCTTTTGTTACTCTAGACCATCATACTCCAGTAGGGGTCTTTTGTACCTGTTATAACAACACAAAGAGAGAAATAAAAAACGTTCTAAATTTTGGGATGCAGTGACCACATACAAATCAAGAGCATCTAAGATAAGGAAAACAAAGAGCATCAAGATGAATTAGGCCCTTGAGGTTACTAGGTAATCTTAGTTGATTAAAGGATAAGTTCTCCTTTTTAGAACTTGCAGTCTTAGCCAAACTATTCAATACATTGTTGCCTTCCCTAAAGATGTGACCAATGGAGAAACGAATTTGCTTTGCTAATTTCCATATATATATATATATATCTGAAAGTAGCAATATATTTCCATGGAATTCTGAATTCTTTCCTCATCATTTTTACCAGTACCAGAGAATCACATTAAATTTCTAATTCAGTATGTCCATTTTGCAAAACTAATTGCAGGCCTAGTTTAAGACCTTCTGTTTCTGCCATCAAGAAGTACTAGAACCCAAGTATTTTTTTAGCAGCAAGGACTAATTTCTGTTGAGAGTCTCTGAGAATGGTTCCAGCTCCAGCATCCCTACTTTTAAGCACAGATCCATCAGTGTTCAGTTTTAAAACCTTTAGGGGTTGCAATCTGATTATCCTTGTCTGAGGATTACCTTTTGAAACTGAGTTTTTGGACTGGAGTAAGACTGGGAATCCAGTGGATAGAGTCCAAGAGAAAGTTGGTTTGTGAGCTTGGATTATGTTTTGAAACTAAGTGAGGATTTTCTTAAAGACTGATTGTATGTTTGGCTTAGTGGATTCAAAAATGAATTTGTTTCTTGCGAACCAAATAAACCAAACTACAATGCAAGGAACTATTCTAATTAGATGGATCAGATCAGAATGTTTATGCTTTAAGTTCCAATAAAAATAGAATCTTTCCCATAGAGTGTTGTAACTTCCATTTTTAACAGTGAGGATTCTATTAATCATACTCCATAGTTGCTTAATTCTCTCACAAGAATTGAATATATGGTGTAATTCCTCAGATTCAGACTCACAAAACATACATTTAGAGGGGAGCTAGAAATTAAAATCTTCTAATACATCAGGTAGAGCTAATAGCCTATTAAGTAGCTTCCAATTGAAGACACTAATCTTTTTTGGTAGAAGATTAGACCAAAGATGCTTAAAAGATGGAATGACATCTTTTCTGGCTCTAATTAGCACATAGGAAGATTTAACAGAGAAGGGGTCGTTCTCTGTAGGTTTCCATATTATCATATCATGATAATCATTGGAAAGTTTAACCTTGGATTTCAAGAAATTAAGAACCTGATCAAGTAGACCTAGTTCCAGAATTTGGAGGAAAAGGCTTTGATTTTCTGTAAAATCACTTATTGAGGCATCAACCAATGGTATTAGAGTGGAAGAAAACCATAGATTGCATAAAGGCCCAAAGTTAGACTAGTTGGTATCCCAGAAGGAGACTCCACCATTTCCTAGTTGCAAAAAGGTATTATCCATGCCTAGGTCTGAAATGACAGTGATTCTTTTCCTTGTCTTCGATGTTTTAAGATAGTCAGTGATACTCTACATAACCTGAGACCATAGAGTTTGGCCATGTTGGAGTTTCCACCAAATTTAAGTGAAAAACATTGAACCATAGTGTGGATATTTTTAAGGTTCATACAATTTTTATGTTGTAGGATAGCAAAGATTGGAATATGACTTCCAAACATTTTTGCTACCGGTGCCATTATCAGTTAGATTCCAAAAATATTTGGCAAAGATGACATGCAGTTTGTCCAGTACCCCTTAAGTAGGTTTTAAGACTATTAGAAGATGGAGTGGGAGAGCTGAGAGTACATGTTTTATTAAGATTAATCTTCCAGCTTGATTAATAAATCAGTTTTGCCATTTAAGGATTCTGGAAGAGACTGTATCTACTAAACTCTTATAGTAGATACTTTTATTTCTACCTAAATAAATGGGAAAGCCCTGATGTTTAAATGGAAAAGAGCCTTCAGTCATCCCAGTGTCAGATTGAATCTCATTCTTGACTATTAGAGGTGCAAACTTTAACAGATAGAAGTTTGATTTTTCAAAATTTACCTTCTGACCTGTGGCTTTTTCAAAAGAATTTAGGAATAGAAGAAGGGTTTACATTGGAGGATTTCAGAAAGACAACAGTATCATCCGCAAAGGCCATATGAGATATTTTTGTCATAGAAGATGGAAGCTTGAAATACTCAATATTAGCATATTGAAAAAGAAAAATCAGGATTTTTGAGAAAGCCTCTGCAAGGAGTATAAACAGATAACGGGATAGGAGATCCCCCTGTTTAAGACCTCTTGAGGGATTAAAAAAACCTTTTGAGGCACCATTTATTATAATGGAGAAGTAGGCAGCCTGAATATTTCCAAGAATAAGGTTTACAAAGGATGTATGAAAACCCATTTTGAGTAATATGCAAGAAAGAAATTGCCAAGAGACCCAGTCAAAAGCATTCATCATGTCTAATTTAAAAATGACATTGAATCCTATGTGCTTTGAATTCACAAAATTAGTAATTTCCTTCATGAGAAGCACATTATCTGATAACTCTCTTCCTTGAACAAAACCAGATTGTTCAGGAGAGATCAAAGAAGGCATGAGCGGTTTGAGTCTAAAGCTGAGTAACTTTGAGAATATTTTATGAACAAAGTAACGTAGGCTTAAAGGTCTAAAGTTCTTAAAAGATGATATATCATATTGTTAAGGAATTAGAGTAATGAGGGTAGAGGATATGTAAATTTTATTTTAGGAAATCATTTACGGCCAGTAGAAGATCCATTTTAATTATTTCCCAGCAAGATTTAAAAACATTTCCTGGAAGCCATCGGAACCAGGGGTTGAATCACGGTCAATGGATTTCACAACTTCTGATAACTCCTCCATAGTCCATGCGTTTAATAGGTTCTGATTCATTTCATTAGTGACCAAATTTGGAATGTTTTCAATTAGCCAAGCTGTGTGACTACCTGAGGGTTCATCATTTTCCCCTATGAGAAGGGTAGAGAAAAATGAGACAGCTTCTTGACTAATTTCATATTGATCAGTTAAACAAGAGCCTTGAGAGTTTTTAATTGAAGCAATATGTTACTTACGTTGTTTATCTTTTACTAAGTTCTGGAAGAATTTTGTATTAGAGTCCCCTTATTTTAGCCATTTAACTCTTGATTTTTGTTTCCAAAAAACTTCCTGTTGTGGAACGGCTAAGGTAAGTTCAGCTTTTGCTTTATTATAAGCAATGAGATTGGTGTCATTTTTCCAATGTTTGGAGATCTTTTTCTACTTTAAGAACAACTTCCTCACATATTTTTACCTTATCATAAATATTGCCAAAAGTGTGTTTATTCAAGGCTTTTAAGACTTGTTTTGTGTTTTTTAACTTGAAAGAGAAGTTATTCATTCCACTTTGAGATGAATGAATATTCCATGATTTCTGGATTAGGGGGATAAAATTTGGATGACTATCCCGAAAATTTTGAAATTTAAATGGTTGAGGACCAGAAAAAGTACTCAGGAATTTGATGTGTAAGATCAATGGGGAATGGCCAAACTGATCCCTAGGTATCACATTTATATGTGAAGTGGGGAAGTCAATCATCTATTGAGGATTAGCTATTCCTCTATCAAGTCTTTTCCACACTCTACCCTTTGGTCTCATCCATGTCCATGTAAAAAGGCTGCTAAAGTTTGAAAGTTTAAGAACTGGCCAGAAGATTTAAATTGATCAAAATCAACTATGGCTCTAGGGTCAGGGATAGAATGTCCTAAGTATTCAAATTTATTTGCAATGACATTAAAATCCCCAATAGATATAAAATGAATATTACAAAAGGCCATCTGAAAGCTTTGCTGTAGCATTCTAGGATTGTCTTGCATATACAAATGCAATGTGGCAAGCTGAAGTTAGAGAAGGATGCTCAATTTTGACCAGAATGTAATGTTTATTGGTTTTGATACATTCATCCCAAAACAACCATATTTTACATCCTTCGGTGGAAAAGAAATTCTTATATCCCAAGTCAAAAGAGACTTTATTAATTCTATCATGTTCCAAGATTGGTTCAATTAAGGCAGAGAAAGAGATATGATGCATATGATTAATATCTCTAACTCTAATTTTTAAATATTGATTATATAGCCCCCTAACATTCCATATGCATAGGATAATATCCATTAAAAACCTAATGTTTAGATGACATTGTGGATCGGGTTGATGCCCTTTTGGGTGTGGAAGTATAATCTTTATGGTTATACTTCCTGGCATGAGTTTTGAGATCATTAGTGTTATCCACTACTGAGTCTTTCAATAAGAAATTAAACCTATTTTGTGAGGCAACCATTTTTGTGATAAAAGAGTCTTGAGAAGAATTAGAAATGGGAAGCTCTTGAGATGATTCAAGTTCATATGAGTATCCATTTTTAGTGTCAATCTCTAAATAAATTTAGAGCTTCATTAAATCTTGCCTTTTTCCCAATTTTAGCACCCGAGGATAATAAGGGGGAATGTCCATCATTGATTTTTATGAAATTCTCAGTTAGGTTATCTCTGATGATCAGTTTCCTGAGTTATGATCAGAAGTTTCATTAACCACATAAGGAATTTCTGAGTTGGAAGATAATGGGGATTCTGAGTTATGTGAATTCAAAAAATTTAGAGTGATAGTAGAAGAGTTACGAGGCTGATCAGTAATGGGATTAGGTCTAAATTTCAACTCATAGATGACATCAAAAACTGGAGCAAAGCCAGTATTTGGTGCAGATATAGTAAGTTTATCAGTAACACCAAACACAAAAGAGACAAAATCATCAGAGATAACTTTATCAGGCCCAATATAAGTATCATGAGTAACAGCAGTATTAGTAGTGACACAGTCAGAAACATCAAAGACATTATTGTCAGGCCCAACATGGATATTGGTAGCATCAGTTATTACGTGTATAACCAAATAATATTTGATGCAATCTTTTGCCATTTGAGAGTTTCTGATTAAATCATGAGTAGTAAGATCGATAACATAGGAAGCATCGGGTAACATAGAAGCATATTTTTCAGAAGATTTGCGACATCATATATAAGACTCTCTGGGACAATGCCATGCTTAGAAGATAACAAGGATGCAACTTTAGATATGTTAGATGCACAGATAGCACAGGTTGGTGAATCAAAGTGTTGGACACATGATGAGCCTTGCTTGACACTTTTATATTAGAAACATGTAAAGTAGTTGTGACCTAACCCTCTGTTTGAGAGGGAAAACCTTGAGAACTTGATCCACCTGTGTTATTTTGAGTGTTTTTGTCAGCTATCTTCTTGTCCTTTGGAATCTATATTTCCTGCACAATGGTGGAAGATTTACGATTAAGGATTGATGTTTTTTCCTTATGGGAGATACCTGAAGTTGATAATTTGCCTCCTTTTTGGTTTCTAATAGCTTGAGCAGGTCTTCAGGCATTGTAAGTACTCTACAAAACTTCAGTTTTACAGTTAGATTCTAAGTGGCCTAATTTGAAACATTTAAGACTATAATCATGCACTCCCTCGTATTCAATATATTTCCAAAACCCTTGCCCTCTATAATCAAGCCATATCCTTTTAGTTCTAGGCTGAGTAATGTACAGTTCTACACAGACGTTTGCTACGTGAGGCCTAGACCTATTCTGTGTATCTTTATCTACTTTAACTGGACGCCATATGATATTCCCTATTGACATCATAACATCAGGATTAAAGAACTGTTGGGGAAGACCATATAAGCATAATAGGTAAATCTGTGTGTGGATTGGAATCAGCTGTCCATTTAGTAATACGCAGAAAATAAGATCCAAAATTCCACACTTTATGAATCCTACAACTATAGTAATCATCATAAATAGAGAAAGTAATAATAACTTGACAATTATCTAATAGATTTATATCAAAATAGCCCTTACAACCTGCCGTCTGAAAATCCCAGTGAATCTTGTCCAATTGAGGTCTGTTTTGTGAGAACTTTCCAATCAGCTTGAGTTTCAGGGTGGACCTAAGCTTTTCACATTCTTCATCGGAGAAAGAGAGACCGGGTTCCCTAAGATGGTCTATACATGTTTTTGGATTGAAGGGGACTCCAGTCGAGAGAGATGTGGTTTGATCAAAGCTGGTGTTTGTTTATAAAGGATTCGAGCATACGAGATCAGAGGGTTGGGTGGCTCCGCCATAACAGCGGCGCCAAAGCTATGGATTGGAGCATATAGATGATGGGTTGGATCCAAATTTCATAAAGCGAAATTCATCACTTGTGCATTTGCCAATAAAAAAATTGATGAATGTATGACTGTGCATAGGATAGGTTTATATATCTTGTATGTGATAGACCTAGGATCAAAGTCATTCATCTGTCATGTTATGAAAATATTCCTTAAGGCTAGTTTATAATAGTTTAATCTATCCTATTTGAATTATCGCTAGTTGTTAGATAAAATCCCCCCAATCTTATGTTTGTAGCACTAGCTATTCCCGACACACAATAGGAGTGATGCCCAATTGTGGGTTGTGTCTAGTTAACTTTCAAATTCTAGTATCTGTGTAGATGACCTTGAATTTCCCACTAGCTACTAATTAGTAGTTAGCACAGGAGCAACTCTATAAATTTCTATCTTTGTGAAGCACTCTGCGGGTTAATACTGCTCTCCTGAAATGGTTGGTTTTGTACGACCTCACGGGGTGCGGATCAAGAGCCACCGTTAATAGGAATCTCGAGAATTATCTCAACATCGTGCTTAGGACTGTCATTTCCCAGAAAGGTATGTGGAATAAGTTCGTGTTCGGCTGGCACCTCTCGACAAAAGAAGATATCAACACCTTGTGAAGGTACTTGAACATAATCGCGGAAAGGTGCGACAACCCTGTCACACATATCCTGGCATGAACAGCTTCGCTACAATCCGGGAGTGTAGTGGTTAACTACTTGCAAAGAGCTACGCAGCTATAGCATTTCAGCACACCTCGCTCTAAACCATTCCAAACATCAACTGCAACATGGCCTTCAAAGTTGGGTATGCTAAGGTAATCTTGTGGGTTACCACCCATCGGCCCTTGCATAATCCATGCTTTATCTGCAACATGGTTTATCTTGTTCTATCACCCCTATCAGTGCCAGCTTCACTAATATTGCACAATTCACCTAAAGAATAGGAAAGTTGACCAGCTCTATTCCTTCATTGGGGTCTACCTCCTCTATAAGGAGGTGTTAGAATTTCAACATCTACCTTCAAACTCATCACAGCTAGGCCACAAAGAGGAACATTGCATGTATCATGTCCTCCCTCAGCATCTAGTGATGGCTCTTTCACACTAGCGAATTTACAGTAGAGGCAGTGGGGATAAGTTCCTCCACTGCCCCTGCCCGAAGAGTACAACTTCAATTTGTGTCATGAGAACTAAATATTATGGTATTGTGATAATGGTCAATTAATCTACTTGTACATAATTTCAAATTAGCTTCTTTCATTGTAGTAATTATTTAGTTTCAATTTTGCCTCCAACCAATATACTCTATTCTCTTAAATTTGATACACTTTTCATTTTCGTATATTTTGCTAAAATTGACACATTTCCTTTTAATGGTGCAAAGTTGATATTTAAAATTTGGATATTCAAAAATTACATGTTAGATAAATCTAACAACATTACATAAATTTTTTTAATATATTCATATATTTGTTTAAAGAGAAAGTCTCTTGTCAGAGTGACTAATAATTATACAAATTATGAAAAATATCAGTTCAATAAATTTTAGGCACAAATTATAATTATTTATACATTATTATACATTTCAAAAGTTTTTCAAAGTTGTAAGGGTTCTGTTGCAATAAATAAAAATAAACATTATACCCTATTAGTTACCTCAATTATTAAATAAGGTTGTCTAATTGTTAGCCGATCTAAAACAAGACTTCGTGTTGATCAAATGTATGCTTCACTTTTAATAGTTTTAATTGAAAAATGATTTCGCTCAACTGTAGTTAGAACAAGGAAAATACAGTATTAAATTTTTCATCTTATTTTGTATAGACTTACAGTGCCCCAAATGAAATTTTTTTTCTAATCCAACACTGACTCTACACTACAACCATCATGTGGGCTAGAGACGGGTGCTTGATCCCCAAGCTGAAATTGCAACAATGATTATCAGTCTTCTTCCTCAAGGCATGAATACACTACACCGTTAGTGAGTATATTGATATCCAAACTTTTCCAGGCTTGCCTTTGATCAAAATCATCATTGGGCCTAATAGAGGGCAACTCAACAAGCACCTCTTTTTGTAACTGAAAACACCTAAGGGTGGGGGTTGATATATTGGTACCCCAAGCCACATAATTTATGAGCCAGTGACATCATAGTAGTTTTATACAAAAAGGCAACATCATTGCCTCCAAAAGAATGATCAGATACTAATAAACTATAAGTCTATATATGTGCAAGATCTAGAAGAAAAAGGTAGTTGCGATTTCAAAGTAGCGAATGTCCACACACAGTGTTAATTCATTACTTTGGTCAGCCAACAACCAGTCAGTCATAACCGGAAGTAAAACTGATGGAGGAATTAGGCTAGTAAGTCTGCCATTGTTGATATTCTGAGCTCGTAAGCAGGAGAAACTTGCAGAACATGGTGAAACAGCCGGAGGAGTATGTTGTTGAATGGCATGTGTCTAGCTGGAAAAACCAAACGTAATCAGCTTGAGCACACGAATGTAGCTCGAGCACACGATTGTCCCCTCGAGCACACAGAAGTTCCCTCGAGCACACGGAAGTCCCCTCGAGCACACGAATGTCCCCTAGAGAACACAAATGTCCCCTCGAGCTCACGAATGTCCCCTCGAGCACACGACTGTCCCCTCGAGCACACGGATGTCCCCTCGAGCACACGGATGTCCCCTCGAGCACACGAATGTCCCCTCGAGCACAAGAATGTCCCGTCAAGCACACGAGTGCCCCCTCGAGCACTCGAAAGTCCCCTCTAGCACACGAATGTCCCCTCGAGCACAAGGATGTCCCCTCGAGCACACGGATGTCCCCTCGAGCACACGGATGTCCCCTCTAGCACACGAATGGCTGTGAGTTCCCCTCTGGAAAGTGAAACACCATAACCATCGGGGGGAAGCATAGGGTTCCAGAGCCATGATGAGGTCCATAACCTGCGGCAAAAGGAAGGAAAGATCAGCAGTATCAATCATCTTTAGAGGCTTGCCTATGGATTCTAATATAAGGTGTATGAATGCTATCCATATAAATTAGCCCTTTAATATGCACCGGAATGTTATTCAAATGAAGTGAAAAATCCATCCAAGAGGTTGAGTGGTGTTTGACAATAGCATCAGCCACTGAATTACATTCTCTGTATGTGTGCTTAAGAGAAACCTGGGATAGAAATGTGTGAACTTGGAACACCAATGGGTATAAAGTCCATTTGGAGCATGATGGATCATTGATCATATGAACTGCCTGTAAAGAGTCAGATTCGATAATGAGGTTTGGATATCTAGGGATATAGATTTGACATGCCAGAAGGACTTCCTTTATTTCAGCTTCCAGTGGTGAAATGGCTGATATGGACTCTGACTTAATTAGGAGTGGGAAACCCTGGTTATCACGAGCAATTAAGCCAATAGAAACAGATGTAGCAGACCATGAGGCATCCACATTAACCTTGATGACATTGGGACCTGGGAATTCCCAGTATACAGTGGAGATGGTTGGCTTTGGTGGTGGCCTGGGGAGGGATATCAGAGAATGGAATTGATTGCATGAGTTATGGTGTATATTGGAGAGGCAGGGAGAGGCTGAAATGGAAAGATTAAGAGTATCTATAACTTCCTTGCTTATATTGGTAAAAGAAAAGGGTTTGTCCTCAAGAAAGTAGGCATTTCTAGCCTTCCATAATGCCCAGCAGATCAATAGAGGCAACAATTGACACATTATTTTCTGAAACCCAGAAAGGTCACTACAATTCCAAAAGATGAAGAAAGTATCCACAACAATATGGACATTTTGTAGGTTGAAGTTAACTAAACGGGCACTCTGAATCCAAACAGATTTAGCAAGATGGCAGTTAATGAAGAAATGTTCCAGAGAGTCAGATTGATTGCACATAGGACATTTTGAATTCAAGCTAAAACCACATTTAATGAGGATATCATCAAAAGGTAAGAATGAGTTGAGCAATTTCCATGTAAAGATGGAGATCTTCTTAGGTAACCTAGTGTTCCATATGAGCTTAGTAACTGGGAAATTACCTGGTATATATGTTAGAGTTTTATAAGCTGACTTGAACGAGAATCTGCCAGTCTCTTCAGGTTTCCAAATCATCTTGTCCTCTCTGTCATGTACAATTTCTGTACCCTGCAAAAATAGAAAAGTATCATTTTCTGGAAAAGGAACGATCTTAGGTAAAATTGATACTTTGTTATTTATAAAATCAGTTACTGAACAGGGGGAAAACATGGAAGTGATGTGGGATGGGATACAGTTTATCAACGGGCCATTTGGGCACCAGTTAACAGCCCAGAAATCACATTTACCTTGGCCATGAATAATCAGTGAATTTTTTTCTGCAATAGGGTTTACCTCACAGATTCTCTTCCATGTTTTGGAGTTCTCGTGGGACTGGGGAAAGGACCACAGTAATTTGGCCCATAAGGTGTTCCCTAATTGGCTTTTCCACCATAATTTAAGTGAGCAAGCTTCAATAATTGACTTGATAGATCTAAAACCCAATCCATAATGAGATTTAGGGATAGCAATGTCAGTCCACTTTTTCCATACCTTATTTTTTCTTTCCTTAGTTTCCCCCCAAAAGAAACTGTCCATTCTTTTTTCCACGGATTTTACAATAGATGTCGGAGGTTTACAAACAGTCCAAATATGATGAGGGAGAGAGTATATGCATGATTGGATCAGTGTCATTTTCCCTCCTGCACTTAACCATCTATTCTTCCAGTTTTTAAATCTCTTATCCATAGTTTCAAGAAAGGGATGGAAATATCAAGATAGGGTTCTTCCTTTGAAAATAGGGAAGCCTAGGTACTTAAATGGGAAAATACCTCTCTTCATTCCTAGGATAGACCTAATCTGGTGTTTCTTAGTGACTGTAGCTCTCTTGCTAATGTAAAACTTTGATTTTTCATAGCTGATTTTCTATCCTGATGTTAACTCAAATATTTGCAGAAATGCTTTAATCCTAATTAGACCAGATTTTGAAGCTTGCATAAAAATTATGGTGTCATCAGCATAGCTTAAGTGGGTGACTGGTAAAATAGTAGAGGGAAGAGAAAAATATTGCAAACTGTTATTTTGAAAGATGAATGAAATGCTCCTGGAGAAGGATTCAGTAAAGATATTGAACAGTAAAGGAGAAAGGGGATCACCTTGTTTGATTCCTCTAGTTGATTTTAAAAAAACCAACAGGATTACCATTGATGAGCACAGAGAAGTAAGCCTGGGAAAGGTTGTTCATGACCGCCTTAAGAAATTTACCTGAGAAACTAAATTTATGCAAAATACTCTGCAAAAAACCCCAGCTAACCCTATCAAAAGCCTTTTTCAGGTCTAGTTTGAGCATACAATTTGGTACCCTATTTTTTTGTCAAGGAATCTGACCATCTCTTGAAGATATAGGATATTGTCTGAGATATCTCTATTCTTCATAAAAGAAGTTTGGTTTTGAGAAATTAGTTTTTCCATATATGGTTTCAGTCTTTCCATGAGAACCTTAGAGCAAATTTTATTAGCAACATTAGAAAGGCTAATAGGTCTGAAATCATCAAAAGACGATGGGGTAGGTTTTTTAGGAATAAGAGTTATCCAAGTGCTAGAGATACCTCTTGGTATGTTAGATCCTAAAAGAAAATCATTTACTGCAGATAAGAGGTCATCTTTTACGAAATCCCAGCATTTGATGTAAAATTTACTAGAGAAGCCATCAGGTCCTGGGCTACTATTCCTATTCAGCCCCATGACCACTGATTTGAGTTCAGTTTCTATTACAGGCCTAAATAAACTAGCGTTATCTTGCTCAGTGATGATGGAAGGAATATGGCTAAGGAAGTGTGGATAGTAGGTGGAATCCACAGGGTTCCTAGATTCAGTTAGCAGGTTTGAGAAGTATTTGACAGCTTTATTCTGAATGTCTGTAAAATTGTCCAGCCATTGACCAGATGAGTTTTTGATTATTGATATATTCAATCTACAGTTCTTCTCCTGAACAAATTTATGAAAAAATTGGGTATTATTATCCCCACACTTAAACCAATTCAATCTTGACTTATGTTTCCAGAATTTTTCTCTCTTTTAAAGCTCTGAGAAGAAGTGCCCTTTTCCATTAAGAATGATAAGTTCAGTTTCTGAATGGGATCAATCATAGATTACTTTATGTCTTCTAAGATTATCCTCAGCTATCATTACATTAGAGTCAATATTACCAAAACTCTCTTTGTTCCATATTTTAATTACTTTCTTAACTCTAATTAGCTTAAGATATAGCCCCACATACCTGTTTGGTGAATAGACCCAGTTTATTCTGATTAAATCCAAGAAATCAGGCCTATTGAACCAACAGTTGAGAAATCTAAAAGGTTTTGGGTATGGGGGAGTCTGAGTAGCAATTTGGAACAAGAGGGGTGAATGATCCGAGGATTGCCTATTGAGGATCTGTATGGAGGAAGCTGGGAATTTATTGCCCCATTGGAGTGTACACAGATCTCTATCTAATCTTTTAGAAGTAGGGTTTCTCAGTCTACCATTGGTCCATGTGAAAATATTCCCTCTAGTATTAATCTCCTGTATTCCTTTGGTGTTAATCCAATTATAGAAATCCCTAATACTGCCTAGATTAGGAGAGCTAGGGCCTCTATATTCATCAGGCGTGACAATTGTGTTGAAATCACCTATGAAAACAGTTTCGTTTAGTTGGAGAAGACCTAGGGCATGCCATAGTAACTTTCTACCTTCTCTATTCCTAAGGGCATAAATGAAAACTATTTCCATCTGAGAATTAGAGCCAGAGTGGATGATTTTAAAATTCAAGAATTGATCATGGTGACATATAAGATTAACAATTAGTGAGTCATTCCACATTAGCCAAATCTTACCATTATGGAGAGGAAGGTTATTAGAAAAATTCAGTTTCTGCATGTAGGATTGGCATTGAGAGTTATCATGCATAGGTTCTATAATACATAATAGTTGAATTTCCTTTTTCAAAATCAAATTTTTCAGTCTGAGCATAGAAGTTTCAATTCCCCTCAGATTCCAAACCAAAAAATTAAGTTTGACAGGGTGCATCATTGGTCAACTAATTTATGGCTTTTAGTGTCAGATCTTAGCATCATCTTATTCAATTGGACAAGGTAATTCTTTTTGGTCTTAATCTTACCTTGGCCATCATTCTTACCTGATAGATTACTTGAAACTACCACAGGGGTGGCCTGAGAGTGAGTATATGAAGCAACTTCACTACCATCATCAAAGGATTCCAGAGGGTCCTGAATTAGACCTTCATCAGAGTTCGACAGATCCTCCATATCCTGCAAAACAGCAAATCTATTTTCCATCTTTCCTTGGTGTGAAAGTGGAGGGTTAACGGGGGAGCACTGGAAACGAGTCAAGTTGTGAGAACCAATCCCTATGTCATCCTTAGCATATATTTTAGGTTTTCTTATAGGGATAGTAACCTCTGTTAGGTTTATTAGTTCCCTAAGGACTGTATGGGATTTTTCCAAGGCTTGTGGTACTAATGGGTGGTCTGGGGGAGGTGGTTGAGGTAACTGAGGTGTGGTAATCTGAGTGATTGCTCCTGTTGTCTCGAGGCCATATTGCAAAGGATCAGAGGCAGGGTTAGTATTAGCTAGCTGATGAGATATGATTTTTGAGTTGGGCTTATTTGAGGAAGGCTGATTGTTAGCAAACATAGCAGGGGCTTTTGCAAATTTATGCCCAGTAGCATACCATTTAGGCATTGGTTCAACATTATTATGGGAGACAGTTTTACATTGACCGAGTGAATGTTCCAGTTTAGCACAGTGATCACAATACAGGGGGATATCTTTATACTCAATATTATATTTCCAATTGTTATTTGTTGATCCTAATCTGATGGAGGTGTTAAGAGGTTTCTGAAGATCTATCTTAACACACAACTTAATGGCAGACGACCTGGTTAACATTTCAGTGGCTAAGTCTTTCTTGATGAAATTACCTATACTATTTCCAATAGATTCAATAAAAGAAGCATTATAATAGTACAGGGGGACTTCCCTGATTGTGCACCATACCGGAACAATTGGGGATTCCTTGTGTGTTGACAAATCCGAAGACCATTTGAGGATTTTCATCTGGACTCCATTGAAAACCCAGCTTCCTTTGATCCATCATCTCTGATAATCATTAATCCGGTCAAATCTGATGAGGACGTGCTTGAAATCCAGTGACCCCAATTGGTATTTTCTAACAAACCCCGCCGTTTTGAAGGATGATTCCAGTTGCTCCATTGAGAGCCCGCCTTTAGTAAATTTGCCTACCATGGCATTGGCGTAGTGGGCGGAGAGTGTTGAGATCTCTTCCTCAGTGTATAGATATGCTGGCTCACCCAAATGCTCCGATTTTGGGATCAATTCGGGATTGTCCGGAAGAGATTGGCGGAGAGGGAGGGATTTTGCCTGGAGTGCATAGAGGAACATTTTTTTGTAGGGTTATAGGATTGCCGTTTTCTTCCATGGTGGCCGGCCGCGATGGAGGCATGGTCAGCACCGTTGCTTGTTGACAGGGAAGAGCCGTTAGCGGTGAAAGAAGCCGTTACCGGTGGGAAAGGACGTTGGATTCAGAGATTGTGAAGTGAGAGAAGAGAGGAGACGGTACTGTTAACTGACGCGACCATTTATTTCGACTCAACAAGTACCTCATGATCTTTCACCGGTTCCTGCATGCAACTATTTCTGCACATGCATACTATGTCTTATATGTCTGGTCTGCCATCAGTTGTCATATGTAATATATGATATAAAAATTATATTTTAACAATGACTTAATTTTAGCATAAATTATAATAATACATGTATAAATAAAATGTTAACTGATACAAAAACAATTATACATAATTTCAAACTACATATGAAGAAATTTATAACCGTAATAAATTTAGTATGTATATATGTAAATCATCACATTCAAAAATATAAATTTATATAAAACATAAACTATATTTTCAACTACTTACGTAATTTTCATCTCATATATCATAAATAATAAATTACATATTTAGTTATGAATAATGAAATGTAAATATAACATAGAGATGGTTTCCTGTGAGGTAGCCTAAACATTTGCTAGGGACCAAGGCAAACCACCTTGCTATAGAATTTGGGGTTCAGGCGTAATAATTTTATTTTTGGCACATTATTTGAAAGGGTTGAGAAAATAGAGGGTCTGATGTGCAAATATGAAAAGAAAATATTGAACTCATGAAATAACCGCTCTCTTCTCTTTCTCTCTGTCTCTCTGTCTCTCTGTCTCTCTGTCTCTCTAATCTCATCCTCCAAAATTTCTTCCAAAATTTGCTCAATCCAAAGTTCATAAAATATCGACACAATCTTGACGTTTCACCTCTAATATCAACGATTTTAGCTCCAATCTCAATGACTTCAAACAATGAGCATGGGCGAAGATACAAACAATGAAAAGGCTGAAGATTCGACCTGGTAAAAACTTTCTTCTAAAATGCGCTTCAATTTGTTCATGAATGTGATAAAAATGATGTTTTAATTGATCAAATTGATAGGAAAAACCAGCAACGTGAACCTCACTAGAAAAATCAGGAACTTACTTTGATATATGATCAAATTCAGGAACTTACATTGGGGAAAATGAGATTCTGCAAATCACAAGTAATCTCGATGAAGAGCCGATGCTTATTGTTAAAAATATGATGTCTATATACACAAAATGTGGTTTACTGTTAATAAGGTAATGTTTGTATTACAATGCTAGTACATTGTGCTATAACTAAGAATCTTTGATCCGTAAATCTATATCATTATATGATCAATGTTCCCTATTTTTTTGGTGACGTGTAAAGAATATTACATGGGTTTCCTATCTTTCCTATTGATGTTTATGTTTATCCTGATGATGTGTGAAAGTTATAGCATGAAAATTCACTTTTTTCCTTCTATTGTTTCATTTATATAATGATTAGGTTGCTGTTATTTTAGTTGAGTTATTTATAATATATTATGAGGTTCTTGTTTTCTTAGTTGAGATTTACATTTGGGTGTTGAGGTTCACAGTTGTTCCTTTTTTATGTTTGTAAAACGGGAGCTAATAATGAAATACAGGAGGTAGATGTTTACGAAAGCTTCTAAGGGGGGACACTAAGAACATTGGAAGAGTTAGAGGACACCCCACTCAAAAGCAAGAGGTTTTAGCATATAAAAATCAACAAGCAGGACAAACGACAACAAGGTGAAGGGTAGATACTATATCTCTTCGTGTGAAGGTGGAAAAAACAACAAATCTGTAACTACTGAATTTGAGAATAACAGTAGTAAGAGGAAGTAATTCTTTCTAATAAGAACAAGATGTAGAGCCAAGATGTTTATCAAAATGACAGAAGTGGCATGTACACAGTCCATCAACATGTTGTAACTCACAATCATGACCTCACCTTTCCCAGTGGTACCATCTGCACCGAAGTGAAAGGAAAATAGGACTTTAAAAGGGGAAAAATTCAAAGCTATGGAACAAGCTGGACTGACACCAGCAGATGGATACAAGTACATGGTGAATGATGTTGGAGGTGAAAAGTTAACCGGGCACACCATGAGGGATCACATAAATTATGTGAGTAAACTCAAAATGAAACAAATGGAAGTTGGAGATGCTCAAAAATTGATTGATCTGCTCATGGAAAAGAATGAAAAATAAGAAGGCTTCTTTTTTGGGGTAAGCTCGACATTTATGGGAAGAATGTCTAAACTATTCTGGAGGGATTCCATGATGGCTGAAGATTTCAAGATATATGGTGATTTTTTTGTTTTTGATATGAAATATCGAACCAACAAATAAAACCTCATTCGCACTCCTTTTTTCGGCATCAACAACCACAAAATAAATGTCATGTTTGGATGTGCCTTCATCAATGATGAAACTGCAGAAAGTTTTGTGTGGTTGCAGAAAACATTCAAGAAATCTATGAGAGAAATTGAGCCTATCACTATTTTTACATATCAGGATTAGGCCATGGCAAAATCCTTATATATAGGAGGTATAATATACATACATTTGTCTTCTTACTTACGTTTCAATAATATATAATGAGGTTTCAGTTTTTACCGAGATTGGAAAGGCCTAGTGTAGGAATGGCCTATTAAAGGCAGTTTTATTGGCAATTTAAAGGCACTTTTTTGGTACCCTTAATGGTTGTGCCTCTAAATTTAGGCGATTCCTGGAACCACCATTAAATATTGCAGTCAAAACTGCGTTTAATCAGTGCCAACAGCTTCCTTTAAATTGTTTCCAAACTCTGAAACAATGAGCTTCCGGTCGTGGCTTTGCTCCTTATTCCGAGTTCGGAGTTTTATTTCTTTCTAAACTCAAAAACAATGATCTTCTGGTCGTGGTTGTGCTCCTTATTCTGATTTTTTAATTTGATTGCTTTCCGAACTTGGAAACATGAAGTTGTTGTGTTTTGTCTCTTTAAATTATTCCAACCTCGTGTGACATTGTCAGGCCGGCGCTTGAAAATTTCGGTCAAGAAACCAAAAGTTTCCAATTTTGAAAACCTCATCGGCTCTATGTTTCCGATCTTGTAAGCCAATTCTTAGCTTTGTAAAATTTTTCTAAAATGGACGAAACATATTTGGACTCAGAAATAGATTCTGGTCTTCTGGTAAAAACAAATTCCAATAGAATTCCGGGTAGAAAAGCGGCTTCGATACACAACCACAATTTAAATACAATACACGATAGTATCTTTCCCCTAAAAAAATCCATAGATTATGCTAACCAAGCAATACAAATTGCTAACCAAGAAATAATCTATAGATAGGAATAGAGATCACTACAAATCTATTCTGACATTTCTAACATTCATTTGTTATCTAATTTGAGTGTCCCTACCAATATTGGGAGTACCTAGTTTGTGTAACTGATTGAAAATTAGATGATGATTCAATGAATTCCGCGCATGGTTGATATCTTCATGCGAGTAGGGTTTCCAAACCTTTTTGAAAATATGAAAAAAAATTCTGTAGTATTACATATTTGGCAGATAACTTGTCATGTTAGGAAAATTACCACGTTCAAACGTACAATTATCTTATCAAGTTCAAGTTCATCTTCTTTGACTTTCTCCACACACTCGGATGTGTATAACATGACATAATAGCACACTCCCAAGTGTGAGCCTTTTTCTTGTACTATATGCAAGATACATAAACTATAATACGAATGCATCAAATAATTTAGCATACTATTGAGGAAATAAACATACTGGTAAGCCACCTTGATTTCGACCATGTGTAACGAACAATTTGTTTGCTTGCTATTTCATTCATTGCCGCTTCAAAAATCTCAACGAAAGCATCAGATGGTTGGAAGTGGAGGAGATCCATCCAATACACTCTCTTCTTTACAGTTACTATCAGTATTAATCTCCAATGGTCCCTAAACAAGATAATTTAATTAGCATTTACAATTTGTGGAAAAGATGTTTGTAACGGAATTTGACGTAGTAAATAACCTCTCGATGTATGGCGCAACGAAAAGTAATTTTTCCTTACAGCCTAGGCATTTTCGAATGTAGTTGATCCTCTCTTGATTTTACAACCAATTTCCTATCTCATCACTGGACACATGTATGCAATCCATCCCTTCTTTTGGTTACTTGTAAAAAACATGTTCCTATTAAATTTATAGTAGCTAATATTTGTAATAATGGTAAGTGTAATTCAAATAAAAATTAGTAATAAAATTATAAAATCACTCACAATGTGTTGATCGACATCAGTGCTTGATTAACTTGCTCACACTTCCAAAGGTCTTCAAAATCACTCCATAATGCCATGGATTCACACTTGCATCCGAATACACATTCGTTTTCCGAGAATGTATATGTTGAGTTTCAATCATGGGGTTGAAACAAATTGTAAAGGACCCGTACGAACCCTGACATGTCGCGAGGGATGTTGGATGTTTCCAATGGAGGTCCAATGGGAGGTCGTCGCCGTACCTCTCAAAGTTATAATTTATAATCCCTTTATGCTTACTAAATACAATTAAGTAGATAGTGGTAAATCAGGTTCGTCCACGTAGATCATTGAACAATTCACTCATTTTATCACATTCATTACCCATGGGGAATGCTAAAACATCCCATTTGAAGATCAACATTCATTCCTTCTTAATAGTAATTTGCAAACACAAAAAACAACCATTTGCAAACCTCATTGATAATCACTCTAGGCAAACCACACCATAAAGGTATTTCATCAACATAATTATACACGAAGGACCATAGATTTGATAACAATAAGCCTTCTACCAAAGACATAGTCATTTAACCAAACATATCATTCATTAGGCTAAACCTAGAAAAAAACCACATTCAAGATTCAACCTTTCATTGCATCTATAGGATAAACGTGAGAACAATCCACATTAACATATTTATCCAGCAATACTTACAACACATTATCCATGAGAAATTCTAATTCCATGTTCTTGGATTCTCATGTCAAAGAGCTAAGAAATTTGCAACTTTCCTAACACCCTAACACTTCAATCATGCAAATACTCAAACAACCCATAGCATAAATGAAGTAAACATCACATTTAAACACATGAATGCTAAATAATAAATGCTTTAAGAAAGAGTAAAATAGAGGTTCTTACTACATAGGTGTGGAAGCTTTAATTAATTGCTCCCAAATAAAAAACTAAGCTAGATAATTAAAACCCATAACATAGAATAAAGATCTACAAAAAAGAAGAAGAAATGGAAGAAAATGGTGAACAACTAGGGCTTTTGAGCCCCCAAGTCGGGTTTGGGAAAATGGGGAAGAAGGGGGGCTATTTATAGTCTAATTTGGTAAAGAAAAACCAAAAACAATGCAGCAGGCTCATGCCCGGGCGGAAATGGCGTCACCCGGGCGGCGGAGTTTTAGGAGTTCCCACGGGTGAACTGTTGATCGTATTAGGAGTTCTTGTAGTAGATTTTATTGTGCTCATGAAGACGAATCCAATGACACCACCCTTGTAGGCTGATTCTTCTCGGATAATCTTAAGAACTTTGTCTAAACTTTCGAGTGACAATTCATCTGCTTCTTTGCCTTCCTTCTTTGACCCTTCTATCTGCTACCACGTTTTGGCACGTGGCCTTAACATAACCACTCCAAAGGGCTCACGAGACATCTACAAATGAAGCTCAGAAAATGGAATCTAGATGCTCATAAGGATAAAAAATCCATTAGACTAAACATAGGTTACAAAATGAAGGATTTAGATATAAAAACCAAAAATGGTCATCTAAACCCCTTATCATGTAAACCTTCGTAAATCTATAAATCTTACAAAACAATATGACAAAAGTGATGTTAAATGCTTTGGAAAATACATGCATTTGACGTCTTATCAAATCTCCTCACACTTAAACCTTACTCGTCCTCGAGTAAATAAGAACGAGCAAAGATCAAAGCGTAAACTAACATGTAAAAGTTTTCCCAAAACATCTAACATCATATTCCTAGACTACCCCAACCCCAAGACATAAGAATCTCTCACACTCTAACATCCCAAATCCTAAGATGATCTAAAGAACCAATAAACCATAACAAAAGTGAGGTATATATTTAATGCCAAGCTAACTTACTCTACAGAAAAAGCTACCAATAGACAAATCAAGAGAAGCATAAAAAAATTCAGTTTCTCTCATTTTCTCTCATTTTTCTGAGGAGTCCTCTTGGGTTTTCATCCTAGCTTCACACATTTTTATTTTTCAATGCTCACCCTCACCTTTTTCCACACCATCTGGCCTTTCATTTTTGCACAGGTCGCCCTTTCGGGTTTTCAACCTATCTGGGCCACCCACTTTTACTTAAGTTTCCCTCTCGGGTTTTCAACTTAGTGGCATTTATTTTCATTTTTCATTCTATTTCAAACAAAACAAATGAAAGTGGAGCATATGCATACTAAAATACAATACAATGAGATATATTTCTGTTTACCTCCCCACACTTGAAACACACATTGTCCTCAATGTGAAAAGAACAAGATAATGAAATAAGGGAGAGAAAAAAAATACTCACAACTAGGAATTTGAAGGTCCTTCCTGGTGATGGCAATGCTCACTTCTCAACGAATGTTCTCTCCTCCATGTTCTCGAACTCCACCCAACATGCAACTTTGATCCATCCACTACGAAGCCACAACTATGCAAATCCTGATCAACACTCACAAAAGACAACAACTAGTAGTACTCATAGATGGTGTTTTTGGTAGTGGTTTTTGGTGGTGGGTTGTGGTTGTATTATTTTTGTTTTGGGTAAGGGTTTGAGGACATGGTTGAGGATATTTTTGTTCAAGAAAAGAAAAGCACTAACCTAACTTAAAAGCTTGGGTTGCCTCCCGAAAAGCTCCATATTTTTAAGGTCATCAGCACAACCATAATGTTATCCATATGGTGAAGGTTTGAACCCCTTCACCATGAGCATCCAAACGTAGAGAGGTGGGGTACAAAAATTTCAAGAGGAAAGTCTTGTGGAGGTGGAGATGTTTTGAAGGGAGTTGGGAGGTTTGGAGGCTTGGAATTGTCTTTTGGCTCCTCTCTTATCTCTCTCAAAACTTCCAAAGATGGTGGAGTTGGTTCACTAGGTGGGGGAAGGGGTGACGATGCTAATGAATGTAGCACAATCACCTCTTCCTTCATTTTTCATCCTCAACAAGTAACCCCTTATCCCCTTTGAACTCAAACTCATTTCCCATGGTGACCTCACTCATCGAATCCTCGAGTTCGATTTGGGATGGTGTATTTCTGGAATCACGAGCTTCCATTCAGCCCAACGCTTCCAATATACTCCTCGAAGGCCCCTCAATAGCCTCAAAACTAGAGGAGAGCCGAGTGTCTGATTCCTCACTGGTCAAGTTGTTCAAGTTTGCTATTGCATTCATGACTTCCTCACGTGTCAAACTTGAACTTCATTGTTGGGCTTGATTTTGGGGTATGGCATAAGATGGTGAAGGCCAACTATTTTGCTCATATTGTTGGTTTTTCGGCTCATTCTCTTACCACCAATACAATTACTACTCCACTCCAGATTGTAGGAACTGTGGTATGGATACCATTCTTAAGCTTCTTGGCCTTGAAAACCAACATCTCCTACCTCTTGGTAGCACTCTTCATAATACCCTTAGTTTTGGAAACTAAAGGTTCTTTCACCATCATAGTGCTCCTCTCTCAACAAATAGCAAGAATCGGTAGGATGGTCAGAATGACACATCTTATAAAACATTGCTTGTTGAGCCTCTCTTCTCATCATGAGTTCCCTCAATGTGAGACGTTCCATTTGTTTTTGTTTTTTTCTTTTTCAAAATTCCTGAATCATATTGCAAGGATTCTCAATAAAAATTCACCAAGAACTCAAGCAATACCTACTCTAAACAAAAGCAACCACCAAGTAGTGGAAAATAAAAATAACTAGCTAATATACAACCAAATAGGCCCAAACACTTAAAAATAAACGCCTCTTCCCCGGCAGCGGCACCAAAATTAGGGAGGTCGTCGCCATACCTCTCAAAGTTATAACTTATAAGCCATTTATGCTTACTAAATGCAATTAATTAGTAGTGGGAAATTGGGGTCGTCCACGAAGAAGAGGGACTTTCTTAAGCGTTTAAACATATAAGGTTCATATTAGGCTAGAAGTAGATATATATATATATAAGCAAGTAAATGGGGGGGTGGTTGGTTGGTTTCCCTAAGTTATGCAATTAAAAGGAAACCTAACTACAAAAGTTAAGTAACTATGCTAATCATCAAACAAAATAAGAAAAAGAATCAAAAACTACAAAAGATAAAGCCTTCGGGGCAATTAATATCCGCTTCCAAACCTAATGTAGATCATTGAACCATTCACTCATTCTGTCACACTCGTTACCCATGGGGAATGCTAAAACTTCCCATTCGAAGATCAAAATTCATTATGGTATTTCACTCTAGGCAAACCACACCATAAAGGTGTTTCATCAACGACATTATACACGAAAGACCACAGATTTAATAACAACAATCCTTCTACCAAAGACATAGCCATTTAACCAAATATAGCATTCATTAGGCTAAACCAAGAATAAACCACATTCAAGATTCAACCTTGCATTGCATCTATAGGATAAACATGAGAACAATCCACATTAACATATTTATCTAGCAAGAATCACAATACATTATGCATAAGAAATTCTAATTCCATGTTCTTGGGTTCTCATGTCAAAGAGCTAAGAAATTTGCAACTTTCCTAACACCCTAACACTTCAATTATAGAAAAAACACTTCATATACTCAAACAACCCATAGCATAAATGAAGTAAAACATCACATTTAAACACATGAATACTAAATAACAAATGCTTCAAGAAAAAGTGAAATAGAGGTTCTTACTACATAGGTGTGGAAGCTTTAATTAATTGCTCCCAAGTACAAAACTAAGCTAGATAATCAGACCTCATAACATAGAACAAAGATCTACAAAGAAAAAAGAAGAAATGGAATAAAATGGCGAAAAACTAGGGTTTTTAGCCCCCAAGTCGGGCTTAGGCAAATGGGGAAGAAGGGGGGCTATTTATAGTCTAGTTTGGTAAAGAAAAAACAAAACAATGTAGTAGTTTCCCGCCCGGGCAGAAATGGCATCTCCTGGGCGGCGGAGGTTTCAGCCCAAAAAATTCAGATGGGCTATAATTTGCGGCTTCTTGTTTTGCTTCCCATCGGTGAATCGTTGATCCGTTTTGGGAGTTCTTGTAGTCGATTTTATAGTGCTTCAGAAGACAAATCTAATGATGCCACCCTTTTAGGCTGGTTCTTCTAGGATAATTTTAAAAACTGTCTAAACTTCCGGGTGACAATTCATCTGCTCCTTTGTCTTCCTTCTTTGACCCTTCTATCTTCTACCATGTTTTGGCACGTGGCCTTCACTAAACCACTCCAAAGGGCTCATGTGACATCTAAAAATAAAGCTCACAAAATGGAATCTAGATGCTCATAAGGATCAAAAATCCATTAGACTAAACATAGGTTACAAAATGAAGGATTTAGATATAAAAACAAAAAATGGTCATCTAAACCCCTTATCATGTAAACCTATATAAATCTAGCAATCTTACAACAAACATATGACAAAAGTGGTGTTAAATGGTTTGGAAAATACATGCATTTGACGTCTCATCATCCAACCATTTTTGGTGTTGTTGGCACCAGTTTAAGCATTGTTTTGACCGGTTTTGGTGATGAAGGCCTCGTTTCCTTTAAATGTCGATCCTTGATAGGATCAGCGTATACAAGTCTACGGGGCCAAGTAAAGAACATTCCCCAGGAAGGTCTAACATTTTTTTATTCCCCGTTCGGGATTGACAAAGGTTCACCCATCGCCAGAGGATTCTCCAAGACCTTCCACAATTGGTATGGAGTGGTGATATTTTTCATCAACTTATGCAAAACCCCATCAGCTACTGGCCCACCGTCTATGCCTTGGTCAATGTATAGTCCACACAGATATGATTTCTAACGCAAAAGTAGGATATACATTAAATACGATACTTAATTGAAATGGTCAAAATTAACGCAAACATAATCCTTCGTAACTTTTTTCAATTGCTAGTGTGGCATTGTATAGGTTTTTGGGTTTGAACAATTGCATATCGATCCTTGGATTTTGTACAATTTCCCCGCAATTTACCTCAACATCCCAAGGAGAGTGTCGTGAACCCCTAGATGGTGGTGTCCAATTAGGTATTAACTCCTCTAAATTGTTCAAAAGAACTAGCCCTATATGTTGGACCAACTTCCGAATCACTAGATCTTGTTGCTCAATTCATTTGTCTAGCAGTTGGGATTTTTTTAGAACAAATGAACTCTCAAATATTCCGCTCCATTGTATGTCCACGCGATCCTGAATTCTTGTCGTTGTGTCAAGAAGCTACCCATACCCCTAACTCGACCGGGATGGTTGGGTTTTTCCATTGCTTCACAAAGGATGTTGTGTACACCACTTGAAATGAATTCCCCTCGTAATTGATCATTCTTCAATTTTTCCTAGTTAAAATCGTAAATGGATGTTACATGGTTATTACCATATAATTCAATTATAGTGCAATATTAATAATCTATGCACCTTAAAAATTACGTACCACTCTTTCTGCAATTTGTTTCTCTTCCTCCTTTACAAATTCACCCTTTTTGTTTTGTCCTCCTTTGAGAAATAGATCCCATCAATCAATGTCCTCCACGCTAATTGGTTGATCTGAAGCCCTTTCCTCATCTTCCATCATCCCACCCGCTATAGCCATTTGCACAGCTTGTTCTAGACATTCCTTGACTAACGACATTACTGCTAAATGATAACCCCCACAACTCAATCAGTGTGGTATTTTATTATCCCTAGCAATGCTTTTTTTTACATCCCTCGTACACTAAGTTGGATTTTAGGTTTATGTTAACATTACAAATATTTTAATCACACTTAATTAATCACACTAATAATTTGCATTAGTTCTTATTAACGTTTTCACTATTCTCCAATGCCTTTTGCTTGTGAATCTCCCAGCTCTCCGGTAAAATGTGCATGTAAGTTTTCCATAGGCAGTCACCTTTCTTATCACTAAATATGTAGTCTATGGAAAAAGTTTATTTATGTTCACGCCACCTCCTTGACATCATGAACATTGTCTTCTTTCGCAAAGTGAACACATCTTGTGCTTCAATTGAAAAGCTCTTTTAAAATTATGAAACATTAGTATGTGAGGAGGGAGAGCACATGTGACGACAAATTGTTGAAGAAAAAAGTAGGGAAAATTATTCACTAAAGCTACCTGGCATTCCATCCACAAAGTGTCCTTGTAATCACGTGGGACATCATACCAAGTATTGTAGCAAATATCTACTCATGTTCTACCAACCTTTGCCACCCAACTAGACCATTTGGTGCGTTGCTCTAGCACACAATTGCCCTTCTTGTCGAAAGTTAACAATGTCAACTCTTTCCTAGACATTCTATGCTCTAATGCTCTACAATGTTTTTGGTGTTTTCCCACATCCCCCGTACCATCATCCTCACCCCACGTCGTCTTTGTTGTTGGGAGATCGACATTACCGGACTGTGACACATTGTCATGAGTCTATTTCCTAGTTTCCATGTACAATGCTACATTTACAAACATACCAAAAATATCTTAACCTCGGCCAAACTTGAGCCACTAATATCTATATTATACACAAAATATGTAACATAACAATCATTAACTAAACCCTAGCTAATGAACATATAAAATAGACGATGATTTGACGATTAAAGAAAATCTAGTACAAAACCATTTAGGCCTAGAGATTTACCTATCATTTAAGCACACTAATACATTGCTCAATCAATAAATCTAGCACAAACCCCACCCATAATAGAAGCCATAGGAAGCACAAAATTCAAACCCTAGATAACAAGAACAACTTAATATTTCAATTTTCTCATTTTTGTTATGGTTTTGGAAAATGATTGTTAGGGTTTTGGAAAATGATTGTTTCATCTTAAATTTCATGTTGAAGGCTGCACAAATGAAGCAGAAAGATCTTTCTTATTGTGGTTTGATAACCACTATGTTGAAGAAGGCAGGCATAATTGTGCGGGATAAGCCTTTAAGGATAGAATAATACGACAGGAATTGGTTCCAACACAAAAACCTTGAATTAGGCTATGAGGGAAAGTGGAAGGTGCGTGAAATACTGGGTCAAAAAGCTAAGATGGCAAGGAGGGCTCAGGAAGCGGAGCGGAAAGGGAAGAGGCATCGAGCTCCCGTATGAGATTGAGTAATTTAATTAAATGGAATTTAATTTTTTTTCCATATGAATTTGATTTTGATTTACGTTTATTTGTAGGTATCAGCAGTAGTTGGAAAACTAAGTTGACCAAATAGTTTGACTATTTGCTTGCCAACTTGACTAATACCCACAAACTGTTGGCCACACCTATACCCAGCATGTCGCATTCCTGGAATCTCAGAGTCTTGAACTGGGATTGAGCGAAGATGACGAACCACCTAACTTCAAGCCATTCTTCTCCGAGAGTGAAGATGTTGATGATGGTGATCATTGGGGTGTGGATGATGATGACAACATTGGGGGCCAAATGTAGGGTGGGAAGGGAATGTATTTGAGGATTGGTTTAAATACTTTAGTATGTAAGGTTTGGGATGATGGATTATATTTAACGTACAATAAACTATTACAATTGAAATTTTATTGCATGAAATTTTGATTATAACGTTGTTATGGAGTTATGTTTCATTATTTGTACAAATTTTTAGTGAGAAAATAGCTAAGTTCTTTGGTCATTAGAAAATTAATACCGAATATGACCAAGAGACAGGAAGATTTTACGATTTCCAAAAATCCTCTCCTTGTTTCCAGACTCAGAAAAGTGTATGAACCAAGGGCAAGAATTATCTGTACAAACTCGGAAACTAAGTTTCCAAGTTTGTGTTACAGATACGGGCTGACGCTGGTGTGGTTAATGATTCATTTTTGAGGATTTAATCCATTTACGAGCTCAAAATTTGGTTCTGGCTATTTTTCAAAAAGATGAAGCTTGATTTCCAAACTCAGAAATATATTTTCCGAGTTCGTCTGACGGATTTGGGGTGACACTAGATAGCATATACTTTACGAGCTCGGAAACTAGTCGGCTCTTTATATGAAGAGACGAAATTGACTTTCTGAACTCGAAAAAACCTGCCTGTATAAAAAAAATTGAGGACGAATTAAATTCACAAAGTCATTCCCCAAATTCCAAACCCTAGCCTCCTTTCAGATTTTGAAAAATATCTCAACTTTTTCCTTTTCTCCTATCTCAATCATGGTCTTGGTATGGCTAGGGGTGGTTCAAGCCATGCAATGGGTCGTTCTCGTTCTACCAGCAACAATCTGGGGTACGATAATGCAAGGTTTGTCTCCAAATTTTCCCAAACTAAGTATGAAGCATTTCATGAGAGGGCGAAGTTATCAGATACATTTCTTGTGGACTTTGATGAATATTTAGTTATAGGGTTATCTGATGCCCTAAAACATTTTAATGAACAATACATTGAGAATTTGATATGTTGTAATGAAAAAGCATATTTTGACTTGACATGCCAGTTCTATGCTAACTTGCGAGAAGTGGGTAGTGGGGATTATGCTACAAGGGTTGGGGGAATTGACATCCCGCTTAATAGATGGATAATTAATAAGGTTTTAGATTGCCCGTACTTGGCTCCGGAACATGTTTACCCAGAAGACACCGATGGTCAGTTGGAATATTGCAACCATTGGGGAAAATGGCTTCTTGTAGTTGATCCTCCATAAGCAATACATGAATTATCTTTGATCATTTTGTGTAGGTATCGAGAAATCATACTTGAAGGGCTTCAAGGATTGTTACAAATTGATGCACGGTGAATTTTTCACAATGAAGGTAAAGATTAGATTCCTAGAAAAGTCTTAGTGAGCTTAAGAGTGACATGTCACATCAAGCTCCTGCCAACGACTCGATCAATCAACTTCGACGGACAGTATTGAAGATGTTAATAAATGACTTTGCATGCCCTAGCTTATAAGAATTAATTTGATTGAATCTTGTGAGATTTTTAGTATTTTTATGATGTAAGACTTTATCTTTGACTTTTTATGTTAGAATTATTTTTGGGATTTAAATTATTGGAATTTAAATAATTTGAAGTAAAATCTTTATGAATCCAAAGTACACTTGATATCAAAACACTTACTACTTATGCTTCCTTTTATTGATTACAACCTTCTTCGACTTCCACTTTCTATGACTAATCTTCCCCTTACGGTCGATCCACATCCTTTCTTCATGATCATTACTACCTAGGAAACGGTGTAGACAGCAATCATCCACCTCGTGCAAAAAGACTTCTTCTGATCTACCACTCAATAAATGGCATCCAAATCTAGTAACTTCAATGAAACAAAGTTTCCCTTCAACAACAATCTCCCATCTAGGATCAACAGGATCCCTGACATAGAAAACCCGGTGCGCTTGAGAAGACAATATGAAAGGATCATTCCTCCATCCCACCCGAGCTCTATCGACAAGTTTGAAGCCAAAATCCTCGATGCGTTGTCCATTGTTAATATCCACCCACTGACATTTGAACATAGGTAAACACATACTCACATAGTCAAGCTCCCAAAGTTCGGATATTGTGCCAAAATAGAATTTTTTGGTGTAATTAGGATTTTCACCCCCACCCCTACCAACGTGCAATGCTTCCGAGACAAAAGACACTCCACTGTTTTGAGTGACAATCTTATCAACCATTGATTTTATGGCAAACGTAAACCCATTGATGTCATAGCCTTTGTAGGAAATAACGGTTCCCAATAGTCTACGAGCCAACCACTTAACTGTAGTAGGATGATTGCTGACATCTACGTGATCCCACAACCATGAAAAAAATGTAATGTGTGAAATTGAATAACTTGAGCTTATTTGAAATTAGGGTGCAACAGTCGTATGGCTCCCATATGAAGCTCTATATACCAAACTACATCCTCGTGGTTGCGCAGTACATATGTGCTGCACATAAACCTTCCTCACTGGGGCTATGTAGTCTTCCCTATCTGACCACTAAACCATCCACCCTCCCTTCATGTCTACCAGTTGGAACCCCAACAGATTCAACTTGCTTCATATAATCGGTAAAAAAACTCAATGGCCTCTTCCGTCGCGTAACGTTGTACAATACTAGCATCTGGGCTGTACCAATTTTTCATTAAGTGCTTGAAGATTTTTATATACCTCTCAAATGAGTACATCTATCTCAGAAAACCCAAACCACATTGCTTTATCTCCCGCACCAAATTGACAATCAAGGGTACTATAATGTCAAAAAATGAAGGAGTGAATTACATTTCTATATGGCACAACACTTCAAAAATCATTACTTGCATCCTATCCAACTTCGATATGCTAATAATTTTGTAGAAAATGGATCTGAAAAACATACAGAGCTTTGTAATGCACTATATTATATGAGAAGGCAATGTAGATGGAATGGCGATGACATTTAATTTGTGCATCAAGTTGTGACAATCATGTGACTTCAACCCACCCAACCTCAACTCTTCGACTGACACACATGTGCTGATGTTGGACGAGTATGAACTGGGCACTTTCAAACCACTAAGGGTCTTGTAAAAAATATTTCATCTCTGACTGCGACATTGATTAGCAAGTAGGGGGAAAATAACAATCATCACCCATACTCACTAGGGCAAGATTCTTCCGAATACCCAACTCAACCAAATCTAACCTAGCATCCAATCCATCCTTTGTCTTCCAAGGGGTATTTAACAACGTCCCAACCAAAGAGTCACAGACATTCTTCTCAATGTGCATAACGTCAAGACAATGTATAACTTCCAAATGCTCCCATTAAGGTAGCTTGAAATAAATGGAGCATTTCTTCCAACTACAATCAACAACAACCTTTCTTTTCTTCTCCCCGGAGTCATTGGCCAAATTCTTAACACTCTCATACATTTGTGTACTTGATCATGGCACTGGTGCAACTCGAGTCTCCACTTTCCCATTAAACCATTTTTTGGCCAATCACCATGGGTGCCCTTTGGGAAGAAACTGCATGTGCCCCTGGTAAACAATCTTACAACCATGTTTTAATTGACAAAAATCAGTGTCCTTCTCATAGACTAGACAAGCTAGTTGGCCTTTCACAGAATACCCAGACAAATTACCATTTGTAGGAAGATTGTAAGACTTAGGTAGGTTTACATGATAAGGGGTTTAGAAGACCATTTTTGGTTTTTATATCTAAATCCTTCATTTTGTAACCTATGTTTAGTCTAATGGCTTTTTTGTCCTTACGAGCATGTAGATTCCATTTTATGAGCTTTATTTTTAGATGTCTCATGAGCCCTTTGGAGTGGTTTAGTGAAGGCCACGTGCCAAAATGCGGTAGAAGATAGAAGGGTCGAAGAAGGAAGGCAAAGAAGCGGATGAATTGTCACCCAAAAGTTTAGATACAGTTTTTAAAATTATCCGAGATGAATCATCCTACAAAGGTGGTATCATTGTATTCTTCTTCTCGAGCACTATAAAATTGATTACAAGAACTCCGAAAATGGATCAACGGTTCACTCGTGGGAAGCAAAGCAGGAAGCCGTGAATTGTAGCTCGCCCTCACGGATCATCATCCGCTCGTGCGGATGGATCTGAATATTGGGCTGAAGCCTCCACCGCTCGAGCGAGGACATTTCTGCCTAAGCGATGCCATTTTCATCCGAGCAATGCCTGCTGCGTTTTGACCTTATTTTTTACCAACTTGGGCTATAAATATCCCATTTTCTTCTCCATTTGCCCAAGCCCAACTTGAGGGCACCAAAACCCTAATTTTTCACCATTTTCTTCCATTTTATTCTTTTTTCTTTGTAGATATATGTTCTATGTTATGGGTTCTGATTATCTAGCTTAGTTTTATACTTAGGAGCAATTGATTGAGACTTCCTTGCTAATGTCTTGAGAATCATTTATATCTATCTATTGCTTTCTGTATTGTGTATTTATTGAGCTTTGAATGTGGATTGTTAACGGCATTAATGTTGTTCAAAGTTTGGGTATATTAATTGCTTGTATGATTTCTTGTTAGGGTTGGGAGAAAGTTGCTAATATTCCCCTCTTGTAATGTGGAATCCAAGAGCATGCGTTAGTGCTTCTAAATGATGTTGGTGTGTTGATAATTGCTAGATGAATGGGATGCTGTTGAACTTGTTGTAATGTTTTTTTAGGTAGCAAATGAGATAAGTCTATGAATGTCGATCGTTCTTGACTAATCTTGTGTAAATGCATGAATTGGTTAAATGCTTAGACGCGGTGTAGTGTTTATAAGTGTTGCCAAGCTTGTTGATTCTTCATGCTCAATGCCATCAATGGGATACGTTTAGTCTTGTTTCGACTAAGGGAGTCATTGGTGAGGTTTGACAAGAGATGTCAAATTCACTCTTGCAAACTACTATCTAAGAAGGATAGAATATTTATCTTCACAAAAAGTAGTTAAAGCAATGAATAGATTGGTTCACTCATTCTTGAAGCTTTTGTTATTTAGCATTCATGTGTTCTTAATGCTATGTTTTACTTCATATATGCCATGGGGTGTTTGAGAATAGTAAGTGCTTGTATGATAGTGGTAGGGTGTTAGAAAAGTGACAAATTCCTTAGCTCTTTGGCATGAAAATCCAAGAACATGGACTTAGAACTTCTCGTGCACAATGTGTTGTGATTATTGTTAGATAAGTATATTAATGTGGATTGTTCTCATATTTATCCTATAGATGCAATCAAAGGTTGAATCTTGAATGTGGTTTGTTCTAGGTTTAGCCTAATGAATGCTATGTTTGGTTAAATGCCTATGTTTTAGGTAGAAGGCTTGTTGTTATCAAATCTATGGTCCTTTATGTGAAATGTCATTGATAAAATACCTCTATGGTGTGGTTTGCTTAGAGTGATTGTCAACAAGGTTTGCAAATGGTCATTGTTTGTCTTTGCAAATTACTATTAAGAAGGAATGAATTTTGATCTTTGAATTGATCTTTGAATGGGAAGTGATAATATTCCCCATAGGTAACAAATGTAATTGAATGAGTGAATTGTTCAATGATCTACATGAGGTTTGGAAGTGGATATTAGTTGCCCCCAAGGATTTCCATTATCTAAGTAATTGTAGATAGGAAGCATTAGGACTTAAAAATATAACTTTGAAAGGCACAAAGACAATCTCCCAGATTGATATAGGAGGTCTTTATGTCCCACGATAAAGTCCTTCCTATTAATCATCTTGTCAAGCCACACCTTGTTTTCTCCTTGTAGATCTCATTATTTACATAGGATTCTCTTCTTATCTCCTCCAATTCTTGCCATTGCAACTTCCTATGTAAACCAGCCTTATCTACATCAAGGTTACAACTCTTGACCGCTCAATAAGCTTTGTGCTCTATTTCCACCGGTATATGGCATAACTTTCCAAACACTAACCGATATGGTGACATACCGATTGGCATCTTGTAAGCCGTCCTATATGCCCACAAGGCATCATTCAACCAAGAACCACAATCCTTCTGGGTAGGATTTACCATTTTCTCGAGGATGTCCTAGTGGAACCTTCAACTTGGCCATTAGTATGCGGGTGGTACGCGGTGGAGGTCTATTGTGTGATGCCATACTTCTTCAAGAGTGTCTCTATTGTCCAATTGTAAAAATGGGTGCCACGGTCACTAATAAAGGCTCGAGGAATCCCAAACCTAGAGAAGTTCTTTTAAGAAATCTGCAACCACTTTTGAATCATCAATTCTAGTGGGTTTTGCTTCAACCCACTTTAACACATAATCAACCTCAAGAATAATGTAAGTAAAACCACAAGAGTTAGGAAAAGGTCCCATATATTTTATGCCAAAACAATAAATATTTCACAATACAACATAGCTTTTTGAGGCATCTCATTTCTAGAAGAAATATTTCCTATTATTTGACAGTTATCACAAGGTTTGCAAAAGATGTGTGCATGTTTATTCAATGTAAGCCAATAAAATCCACTTTGTTATACTTTCCTAGCGGTTCTGTTTTTTTCAAAATGGCTGGCACATGCATAAGAATGACAAAATGCAAGAATTGAATGCACTTCATTATCAGGGATACATCTCCTAACAACTTGGTCTATGCAATGTTTACACAAAAAGGGATCAATGACAACAATGGGAAGTGATTCTTTCGGGTTTCCGCAATTAGGCTTCGGTAGTCAGTGCAAACACGCCATCTATTTTGGACTCGAGTGGGCACCATTTCACCTTTGTCATTTACAACTGCTGTCACCCCACTCTTCTTGAGTACCAAGTGAGTTAGGCTCACCTATTTGCTATCCGACATTGATAGATCATTCCCTCTTGAAGCAATTTAAGGATTTTTTCCTTCACCACCTCCATCATAGGTGGGTTCAACCGATGTTGGGGTTGTTACACGGGTCTTGCATCATCTTCCAGCAAAATTTGGTGCATGCAAGTAGATGGACTTATGCCCTTGATGTCAGCAATAGTCCACCCAATTGCTTCCCTTCAAGTTAGTACCTATGGAATATACAAGGCATGCATCTTCAACATTATTTTCCAAAGCAACTAACAATGAATCATCGCCATTCAATTCAAAAACATCTTGCACCGCATTTTCAACTATATCAATAACTAGGCAAGAATGTTCCTCAATAGGATATTTCATAGAATAATTTATGTTGAATTCCACTTTAATCCCATCAAAATCCATGGTGAGAGTACCATTATGCACATTAATAATAGTCCTTGAAGTTTTCAAAAATGGTCTCCCCAACAAAATTGGGGTTGCATGCTTATCGCGATCCATGTCAAGGACATAAAAATCCAAGGGGAGTATTAAGGAATCCACCTTAGCCAACACATCCTCGACAATACCCTTAGAGTATGCACTAGAACGATCGGCTAATTGGATTACCACCCCGGTTTTGTGCAAAGTACCTTAATTGAGGATTTCATACAAAGAGTAAGGAATCACACATATTTATGCATCTAAATCAAGCATGGCCTTTTCAAAATGTGTATTTTCTATCATGCAAGGGAAACATGCCAGGATCGCTACACTTAAGGGGTAACTCCTAATGGCACAAAGCGGAGACATGTTCATTATTCCTATTCTTAATCTTATTCTTTGATCTTTTTTTTTCTATTCAAAACACACAATTCCTTAAGAAATTAACATAACTAGGAATTTGTTCAATAGCATTCAAAAGAGAGATATTTACCTCACATATACAAAAGACTTCGTAGATGTCCTTGTTGGTCTCCTTCCTCCATTTATCCTACAAAGCCTCCGGAAATGGTGGTTCTGGTACATATGTAGGAATATCCACCATATTTTCCTTCTTTTGAGAAGGAGATAAAGGCTCGGAAATGGAAGTTGGTTTTTTCAATGACGATCTCCTCTTCCATCTCCTTCCCCTTCCTCACTTTGTCTGTGGCCAATTTCTCGGCCTCTTCTTCCACTTATTTTTCAATTACCTTAACCCTTATAGGTTCATTTTCATCCACTTCACCATCTGTGAGAATACCAACCCCTTTACCACTTCTCAAAGTGATAGCCCTAGCATTTTGGCGGGGATTCAACTCTGGTTGAGAATGAAGTTTGCCCGAATCTCTTGCCTCTATCTGATTCAAGGCTTGAGCTATTCAGCTCACTTTAGTCTCTAAGTTTTTTATGCTTGATTCAGCCTTCTCTTGAAATTTATCAGCCTTCTCCTCACATATACTCAACTTCCCAATGGCTTGCATGATTTCATCTTTTGACTACCCAGAACTTTCACCTTGATTTTGGAGCTTGTCTTGAAGCCTTTGGTATTGCTGTTGAGAGGGCTGATATTGCTGTTGAGGAGGGAAATAAGGTGGAGCATTTTGACCTCTTTGAGGATTCCCGTACCATAGATTTGGGTGATCTCGATTCCCGTACCATAGATTTGTAAGGCCAATTTTGGTTGCCTTGCCCACCTTAGCACCCTTTATTTCCTTGATAGCCTTACCTATATTAGTATCCTTGGCCTCCTTGATATCCCATGTCACTGAGGGTAAGTGTTCGCAGGATACACCGATGAGTAAATTTTAGAAGACTTTACATGTAGCGCATTTCCAGACATAGTCATCAAAGACTTCACCATAGAAATGAGGGCCAACATTTGATCTTGAAGTTTACCATTGTTGGAAGGAACACTTGTGGAGTTGGGATTTTGTCTCCTCAAATTGGATCTTGCACTAAAATTCCTCAACTCCTCGGTTAACTCCTCATAAAGCTCTATAACCTCCCTTGAAGTCTTGTTCCTAATAGAACCACCACAATATCCTCTCACTAGCCTTTGTTCCTCATCAATAAGACCATTATAAAAATAGTAGACCAAATATCCCTCTGAATAGCCATGATAAGGACAACTTGAGAGAAGCTTCTTGAACCCCTCCCAATAGTCGCAGAATAACTCTTCACGCCATTGGATGATGTTGCTAATGTCCTTCTTCAAGGCGATGGACTTTGAGGCCGGGAAGTAATTGGTGGGAAATGTTTTCTTCATCTCACGCCAAGTGGTGATGCTACTAGGTGGTAAGTACTGGAGCCAATCCCTTGTGGCATCCCTTAAAGAGAATGGGAACGCCTTTATCTTGTAGAGGTCTTCATCTACTCCTTCGAGAATCATACCACTACACACCATATAGAAGTTAGAGAGATTTGTTTTGGGATTTTCCCCTTGCCTACCAAGAAATGAGGGTAGCAAGTGTATCAACCCGACTTAAGCTCAAAGTGCCCATTTGTTCCAACCGCCGGATATGTGATGTACATAGGTTGTTGATCAAGGTTGGGGATCATTGTCTCCCTCAATGGGACTTGCCTTAAAGGAATACCTCATTCTTGAAGAGGAGGGTGTTGAGGTCCTCCTCTAGGATTCTCGTCTTCATGCTCCATGAAGTAGAAGGGTCCACAAAATGGTCACTAGGAGGGGTGTTATTCACACTTTCCAAAGAAATTCTTCTAGCCCTTTTCAACTCTAACTCAGAATTGTAGTGTAGGGGTTCTTGTAAATAGGATCGCGTACCAACCATACACCAAAAAATTGATGAATACATCTCCAAGCCAAGAAAAAATAAAAAATCAACTAAGAACCCAAATAAAAAAAACTAACATATACTCACACATAATAGCCCAAACACTTCAAAATAAATGCCTCTTACCCGACAGGTGGCACCAAATTTTGGGAGGTCATCGTCGTACCTCTCAAAGTTAATATATATAAGCCCTAATTTGTTTTCTAACTACAACTAAGTAGATAATGGCAAGTCGGGGTCGTCCACGAAGAAGAGGGATCTTTCTAAGGGTTTAAACATATAAGGTGGATACAAGATTAGATATAATTATATATAGATACGTATAAAAGAAAGTAAATAGGGGGGTTTTTGTTGGTTTTCATAAGTTATGAATTTAATAGCAAGACAACTAGCAAGGCAGGATAAAAATGCTAATCATGGAACAAACAACTAAAAACATGGTAAAATCAACAATGACAAAGCCTAGGGGGCAATTGATCCTCACTTCCAAACCACTTGTAGATCCTAAATTCATTCACTCATTCATTCTCATTTAATGCCTATGGTGAATGCTATCACTTCATTTCAAAGATAAACATTCCTTTCTTCTTAAGAGTAATTTGCAAATGCAATCAACGACATTTTGTAAACCTCATTGATAATCACTTTATAAAACAACACCTAAAGGTATTTTATCAATGACATTATACACAAAGAACCATAGATTTGATAACAAAAAGCATTCTACCAAATGCATAGCCATCTAACCAAACAAAGCATACATTAGGTTAAACCTAGAACAAACAACATTCAAGATTCAACCTTTCATTGCCACCCTAGGACAAATATGATAACAATCCACATTAACAAGATTAACATAACATTACACAAAAAGAAGTTCTAATTCCATGTTCTTGGATTTTCATGTCAATGAGCTAAGAAATTGTACGCTTTTCTAACACCCTAACACTTCAATCATACAAAAATTTCCTATTCTCAAACAGCCCATGACATAAATGAAGTTAAACTGAACATTAATGGCACAATAAATGCTCAACATTAAATGCTCATGAAAGAGTAAAATAGAGTCTCGCTACATGGGTTTGAAAGCTTCAATCAATTGTGCCCAAATGATTAACTTAGCTACTAGAATCCATACTAATTATCATCAACAAACCAAACTGAATTTGAGATGCAACTAAGATGAAAAGTAGGGAAAAACTAGGGTTTTGCAGTAGAAAGTCGAGAAGAAGAAGAGTTGGAAAGAGAGATGATAAAGTGTGCTATTTATAGTACAAGAAAAGTATAAATTGATTTTGGCCACCAGTCTTTCACGACTCGCGGCATAATCTTCTTAAGTCACGACAAATGCCAAAAAAAATATTTAATTTTCTTTCTTCTTCTTGTTTTTTAGCTTCCTCTCCACTTCACTTCTCTTAAAATATTCAACTCTTCAAATCTGAAAAAGGTTAGCTTCATGTTCTACAATGGTCTTTGGTCTTGAAGTCTTAATGTTATTGCCTCGTTACACAAATTCCACATTAAAAAGGCAAAAGAGCATAAATGTCGCTCTTACCCCTCCTAAGAGAAATTCAAGGTAAAACACAAGCTCTAGATGAAAAAATATCGCAAAAGTGATCCCAAAAGGTCCCAAAATATACACATAAATGGACACATCAACCCCCAATTCTATTGTGGTGACCATTTTTGAAAACATCGAGGACTAAGATAGACGTACACATAGGAACATTGACCCTAGAGGATGACATTGATAAGGTTGGGTTTGACATTTATAAATCTAAGCATGAATCCTCTAATTCCTCTCTTGCATGCAATGGTATAAGCTTATGTGATAGATATGATCAATGTGATAAATTTTGCATGAGCATTGATGATGATGAGTTGCTACCTAACATCGAAACCTTACATAAACATACTTCATTGAATGACATTGTTGATGATTCTATTGTTGATATGCATGATGTTAGTATTCCATGTGCTATTAAGAATGTTTATTTTCTAAATGTGAGCACTAACATGCAGTGAGGAAGGAAGTGAGTTAAGGAGTTTAAACCTCCCAAACCCCTTCATATGCCCAAAGTCAACAAGAAAGTGTTGACCATTGAGAAGGATGAACTTGTTTGGTATGTGGCACCAAAGGTAAGGAGGTATGCCTCGTGTGATGTTGAGACCCATTCATGGGGACCTGGTTTTGGGCGGAGTTACGAATGGTTATTCCGGAGACCCACCAATGAATTTTTCTTAGTATTGAAAATTCATGAAAAATAAGTCGTGAGGACGACAATAAAGAAATTATGCATTTATAATTTTTAAGTAGGCCGTGAATTTGTTCTTGTGGTTTTTGTTATGTTGTTTGTTAAATTGGTGGCATTTTAGGTAATTATGGTCATTAAATTTTGAGATGGAACAATATTAAGCTTGGTTTTGTGTTTTTGGGTGCAGGAAAATTTTGCGATGAAATAGGAGGAAGTGGCTCTAGCATAGGCCCTGCTAAGCCTCATGTTGTATGCTTGGCATGAGGCATGAATGCCTCCTGTGCTGCCCAAAATGAGCCAATCAATGAGCATGAGGCTTCTATATAAGCCTCATTTCCCCATTTTTTGGACCACTACCATTCACGACCTAAACCCTAACCTGAGCCTAAATCCTCATATCTCCCTCGTTTCTTGTCCAAATTCCACAAAATTTGTCCCCAAACAATCCCCTCAAAATTCCACACAAAACCCGCCCAAAATCCAATCCATAAACACCCAAACATTACCAAGATTGGAAGAAATACAGTTTGGCTATTTTCGAGTCTTTCTCCCAAGAACTCAAAATTTTATCCATTTCAAGCATTGGTTGATGGGATTTGTTCTTGATGGAGATTCACATGCTCCAATGGTCTAAATTTACAAAAATATTCCACCTTTTTTATACAGTCTCAATCCACATAGAGGATATGTCTTACCATTCTACGGGGCAGATATCTAGGGGCTCTCAGGAGACACAGCCACATAGACACATCATTTTCCGCCAAACTAACTTGTTGGAGGAGCCAAACAGACACAAAAGCCACATGCCTCCATCTTTTAAGCCTTCGAGACACAGCATCTCCATTTCCTCACAACATGAGTATCACTCTTGTAAGCATTCACAGTATAGCCCATTTCGGGGGACATGGTTCACTGGGGTTCAGATAGTTGACTTCATCATAAAACCCATGGAGCGAGCCACCACAGCACAAGGTAAAGTGGATTCAGTCTTGGGGAAATTCCATCTTTGGGGCCCAGTAAGATATAAGCTGTCTCACTAACAAGTTTGATTACCATGAGGCTGAGACGGCTTACAGGTTTGGCATGGTGGATGAGCAGCTGCAATTTATGAGGATGGATATGGGATTACTCCACCATAACATGTGGGAGATCACTGGCCAGATGAGAGTTGCATGCATTGGAGATGATCTCCCTCACCAAGAGCCGCACGAGCATAAGCGTTGAGCTAGGCGTGGCAGACGACATTGAAAAGTTTGAGTGTTTCCAACCTAACTCCTACCCTGGTAACATGCATTGGGCATGAAATAAGTGTGGTGGAGGGAGTTGGAACATTTTCATTGGGTGGCATCTCTTTTGCTCTTATTTTTTTATTCATGCTTTATTTTGACGGATGATGACTATATTTTCCCTGTTTTTTTTCCCTCACTATTTTTGAAAACTTTTTTTGTTTCTTTCTATTAAAAACTTATTTTATAGGTGTGATGAAACCTTTTTGTAGTAGTTTTGGGATGTTGGAACCTGTGGTGGTGTTTGTTTGTTTTCTTTATTCTCATCCATTATGCTCCATTTGTCCCACTTCATATTAATTAATTTAACTTTTGGGAGTCAACTACATTAATGTTTAAATATTAATATCTTTAATTATATGTGTAAAAAAATTTGAAAAAATAATAACTTAAAAATATTTGTTACGATCAATCTAATAACATGAGCATGATAATAGTTTTACATATACAATAATAAAATTTAATGGTCGAAGTTGGCTAATTTTGACTTGCAAAAGTCAATTTAAGAAATAGATGGAGGGAGTATATACCATGATAGCTGTAATCCAGTTCTCCACTTTGTCTATGGCCATAACATATTCCTCCTCATAACTATGACAGTTCAATGTTTCCATTAGCAGTTGCTTAGGAGATCTTAGGCTTAGATTATGCGATGCTAACTTACTGAGGGTATCAGCATTTTAGTACCCCTGCACTTGAGTTAAGGTGTAGCTTTTCAAATTTCTTAGCATTGGCTGCACCAACTCCAAAAATTATTCAAGGTTCCTCTCCCTAGCCTCGTACTCCCCCTTGACTTGTTGGACCATAATTTGCAAGTGCTTAATTGCTAAATCATTATCAATATCATACATGTGACTAAATTCTCATGTTTTTCTTCGTTATTAGTGGTCTAGAAGTCAAAATGTAGGGCATCGGGAAAGTCTTGACAATTTAGGGTACTCAAGCGGACTCCTACTCCACATCCTCAAGTTTGGAACAAACCATCAATGTATAATTTCCATATTCGTTCATCTTCAAGGGAGGGCTCTTCTGGGATATCATTTTTTGTATCTACTATGAAGTCGGCTAGGGATCGGCCCTTGATAACTGTTCTTGGACTAAATTGAATACCATACTCGCCCAGCACCATCACTCATTTCATCATTCTACCTGAGGATTTAAGTTTAAGGGTACCTAGAGGATTAGATGATTAGTTGTTGATAGGATGTCAAATGCATGTATTTTCTAAAGCATTTAACATCTCTTTTGTCATCTTTTTGTTGGATGATTGCTAGATTTAGGTAAGTTCACATCAAAAGGGGATTAGATGACTGTTTTTGGTTTTCATATAAAAATCCTTCATTTTGTAACCTATTTATAGTCTAATGGATTTTAGGTCCTTACGAAAGTCTATATTCCTTTTTGTAAGCTTAATTTGTAGATTTCTCGTAAGCACTTCAGATTGATTGAGTGAAGGCCATTCGCAAGGATGGTAGAATATTAAAGGCCACAAGCAATATGTGGTAGAAGAAAAGTACAAAAGTTGAAGAATGAAGGCCAACCAACCGACACAAAGATCGTCTAGCCAACCGGCCGAGTGAAGAAGACTTGGCGCGTGGGCTGCACTCTTAACAGCGTGCCTATACACTAGAAATAGTCCATGACGCAAGCTCTCAGATGATGATCGAGTCCCAAGGCATCTCTTTGAGCGACAACGCTCTAGGCATGAGCCAACGCCAAATGCCCACACAGCCCACGCTTGCACTCGTGCTCCAACACGCCTCGAAAGACCCAGGGAAATCACTCTTGGTTCTCTATCGCATCTGGTGCATGATCCAGCGCAGATGCGCACCATTCCTACACCATTGTGCCAAGCCCTCGCAATAGCACCTCACGCCCACGCTCCATGCCACTGTGTGCCACTAGCCCCTACTCGTTCCAGGCTGCAATGCCTCGCTCTAGCGCCGCTCGTCCCCGTGCACAACGCGCGGTCAGCGTGCCTGGCGTGTTTGACACACTTTTGACTCTCTTTCTGTACTATAAATACCCCAAACCTTATCCTAACTTCATATCATCTTCTCTTGGCCGAGAATACCTCTTTCCAAACCCTAGGTTCTTCATCATTTTCATCTTTTCTTGCTTTATTTCTCTATGAATTTTTCTATAAATGTTAGTATGATTTGTATTAGCTAAACTTTGTCTTGGGAGCAATTGATTAAGGCTTCCAAGCCCATTTCTTGAGAACTCTATTTATTTGTTTAGTACTCTTGATATTGTGCATTTATGGAGCATTGAATGTTGGTAGTTGATATCATTAATGATGTTGGAAGTTTGAATATATGAATTGCTTGTATGATTGCTTGTTAGGGTTAGGAAAAAGTAGTTAAGTTTGCCCTCTTTTGATATGGAATCCAAGAGCATGAACTAGAACTTCTAATAATGTTGATATATTGATAATTGCTAGATGAATGTGATACTGTTCAACTCTTTGTCATGTTTTTTTACTGTAGCAAATAGGAGAGGTCTATGAACGTTGACCGTTCTTGACTAATATTATGTAAATGCATGAATTGGGTTAAGGCTTAGACACAGTGTAATATTCATAAGTGTTACCAAGCTTGTTGGTTCTTCCTGCTCAATGCCATTAATGGGATACTTTTAGCCCTTCATCGACCAAAGGAGGTATTAGTGAGGTTTGACAAGAGATATCAAATTTACTCTAGCAAACTACTATCTAAAAAGGATAGAAATTTTAACTTCACAACAAGTAGTGAAAGTATTAGATAGGTTGTAAGTTCAAGGGTAGAGAAGAGGCTTGGAAGTGGAAATCAATTGCACTCAAGGTCCCGTAATTTGTGTTTCATCCTTATTTTAGCATCTTGTTGTATGTTTTGCATCTTTTTTTTTAAATGAAACCATCCAAGGATGGAGGGAATATATTAGGCTCCCCGAACCGAAAGAACATAAAAAGAAGTGGCCTCGAAGGCATAGTTCAGTACACATAAGATCATCTGAATTGATGATTCAAGAACCCTAAGAAGCTCTTGAAGCAAAATAGCACTTGCTTCCAAAAGTGGTGTTTAATGTACATCGATGATCCAGCAGGGGACTTTGTTTATAAGTCCCAAAGAACAAGTAATGCTCCAAAATCCATTGTTCAGTGTGTCGTCCTGGTGATGTTTAGCGGCAGGTGGAGTCGATGCCCCATCGAGGGCTGGAAGACGCCTCGAGGACTGAAAGCAACCTCAAGTAGTCAAAGCACCCTCCAGGACTCTAAATGCTTCGTTGGTACCCAAACTCTCCTCGAGTACTCGTAGCCTCCTCGAGGACTCGAAGCCCCACCGAGGACTCGAAGCCCTGTCGAGGACTCGAAGCCCCGTCGAGGACTCGAAGCCCCCTCGAGGACTCGAAGCCCCCTCGAGGACTCTGAGCCTCCTCGAGGACTCGATGCCCTCTCGAGGACTCGAAGCCCCCTCGAGGACACGATGCCCCTTCGAGGACTCGATGCCCCGTCGAGGACTCGAAGCCCCCACGAGGACTCTGAGCCCCTTCGAGGACTCTGAGCCCCTTCGAGGACTCGAAGCCCCCTCGAGGACTCGAAGCCCCCTCGAGGACTCGAAGACCCCTCGAGGACTCGATGCCCCCTCGAGGACTCGAAGCCCCCTCGAGCACTCGAAGCCCCCTCGAGGACTTGGAGCCCCTTCGGGAACTCGATACCCCATCAAGGACTCGATGCCCCGTCTAGGACTTGAAGCCCCCTCGAGGACTCGAAGCCACCTCGAGGACCCAAAGCCCCCTCGAGGACTCGAGGCCCCCTCGAGGACTCGAAGCCACCTCGAGGACTCAAAGCCCCTTGGAGGAGTCGAATCCCCCTCGAGAACTCGAAGCCCCCTTGGGGACACGAAGCCCCCTCGAAGACTCAGAGGCCTCTCGCGGACTCGGATCCACCTCGAGGACTCGAAGCCCCCCGATGACTCGAAACCCCCTCTAGGACACACTGCCCCGTCAAGGACTCGAATCACCCTGGAGGATTCAGAGCCCCGTCGAGGACTGAAAGCCCCCTCGAGGAGTTGAAACCACCTCGAGGACTCAAAGCCCCCTCGAGATGAATGTAAATTACTCCATATTACTTGACTAATGCCGTCGTGTGCCTGCCATAAGAGAAAAATAGCAGCAGTTGTCTATTCCAATAGCTAATAGAGGGAGAATATCAGGATCTAATGTAAGGAGAACTGCAAGCATCAAGATGAATGAAGCCTCTTATTTATTTAGGTAAATCAGTAACAACCGTTTCTAGTCATTAATTCGTATACATGGTATCCCATCTGCATCCAGTATAATCAGACCCCTATTTCATTGGAAGCTGAATCCAATTTAAACTGACCATTTTGCCTATGAACAGTTGTTTTGGCCAAAGCATCTGCCACTATATTACCTTGTCTAAGTGTATGCACAAGCTTGATAGATTCCTTTTTGAATTGCCACAATCTCAGCCTCTACAGCACTATGTGCCTCCGTCGAATAGGTAGCCATAGTAATTACCCCACCATTTTCATCTCTGAGAAAAAGACCTAAACCAGTAGACTTATCAGTTTTCCAAGCTGCATCCACATTTAGCTTACATCCTACTTCCGGTTTGTTCCACTTAACAATAGTTAGATGAGGTGATGGTTTTGTTGGCCATTTTGGTAATAAGCCTGACTGTGTCAAGAGTCTGGTATCATCACAATTAGTGAACAGTGGCCTAGCATAAAAGATGTTGAAAATATACTCCCTAATCCTTGTTATCATAAGTTGAATGTTAGAGTTTGTATTCTCTAACATTTTTTCACACCTAGCTTTCCATAGGAACCAGCATACCACCATAGCTTTCCATAGGAACCAGCATACCACCATAGTTTTCCATAGGAACCAGCATACCACCAGCATACCACCAAAGCAATGTAAGGATGCATGTTTTGCATCCTTACATTGCTTTGCTAGTTACTTGTCTTTTAATTTTATAACTTAGGAAAAACCAACCAAAAATTCCCCCATTTACTTGCTTTTATATGTATGTGTATATCTTTGCCTAGTATTTTTTTCTGCTTTATATGTTTAAACAATTGGAATGATACCTCTTCTCATGGACAACCCCAACTTACCAATATCTACATGATTGTAGATAGGAAGCATTAGGGCTTAAAAATATTAACTTTGAGAGGTACGACGATGACCTCCCAGTTGTATATACAATCGTGAGCTTGGAAGTCAGGCCGCAAGAGACGAGTTGCATGCACCAAGGCTAGAATTAATCATTCCAACATTATATATTGCATCAGTGGTCCCTGCAAAGCTCAAATAAGGAAGTAGATAAGTGTTGTTGTCTATCATTTTCCTTAATTAAAACTGCATTTATGGATTTTGGCAATGTTTTTATATATAATTACAAAACTTCTCCCTTCTCTATCTTTACAAGGGTCTGCGCGGCTGTGGAGTGACTTCACATTCTTCATTCCGTTCAAACTTCACTGATTTCTTCAGTGTTTGGAAGAAGAGGGATTCCTCTCAGTTCATTTTGATAAAAATTAGCTTGAAGCAGCTAGGGAGCCTGTCAGGCATTGAATCTCTTTAGCCGACTTGGGTGATTGTATCGTAAGAATGGCATCAACCTTTTCTGGATTGACTTCTCCCCCCCCCCTTTTGACACCATAATTCCCAAAAATTCCTAGCCTTTACACAAATGGTGCATTTCAATGGGTAGAGCTTCAAATTTTCACTATGGAGCCTATTAAACATCTCATTCATGTCAGCCAAATAGTCTACATAGCTTTTAATTTTTACGACAATGTCGTCCACATAGATTTCAATATTTCCTACCTACATGTTCTTTAAATATCTTTTTTTTTTTTTTTTTTAATAAAACACCCGAAGGTGAGGGAGTTCTTTATTAGGTTCCCCAAGCCCTATATCAAAAGAGATCAAAGTGTGTTTTTACATGAGTTCGGCGAGAAAACCGAAGAAGTGATGCCAAAAAGTGCATCGACCCCTATAAACAGTAAACAAAGTACTATAACGGAAGTTGAAGTCGCGATCCTAGGGAGAGAATCTCCACCCCTCGTGTGAATTCTCTCCCTTGGCCAGGCAACTTTTACATGAAGGTGAATGTAAACTTATAAGCTCAAAGAAAAGAGGAAGAGTTGCTGCCCCAGCAAGCAAAACTTCTCCTTAAGTCTGATCTTCCTTCAGGCTTAAAGATATGCAGCCTCCTGGAGTCTGAGTCACTGTAGTTGTCTACTTCAAGATCAGTTTTCTGCCTCTCTAAGTTGGAAAATTGAAGAGCATCAGAGCCAAACATATCTGGGCGTTTGGAATCTCAGAAGAGAGAGTTTTCTGCCTCTCTAAGTTGGAAAATCGAAGAAACATCAGAGGCAAACATGGCAACACAGAGCAGAATCAGTAGTGCTTCATACAAGTCCTGCACAAGCAACAGCAAATCATAAGCCAGTATCTGTTCCTACTTTATATCTACTTAGTGTATCTGAGATGAGGTACATTATCTCTATCCAAAATTATAAGCCCTCTGATCTCAGGGGAAACATTAGCAAGATTGAGACTTTGGTTGTTATGAAAGTGATGTTTAGAGATAGCATGAGCCACTGCATTACCCTCCCTATAGACATGTTTTAGAACCGCTGAGCCAATCAAGGATTTAGCCTTAAAAACCAGCTGAAAGAGTTCCCATTTTGCAGTGTAAGGATTACTGATCATCTGTACCGCCAATTTTGAATCAGATTCAATGATGAAATTATGGTCAAGGTGGTTAAAGGTGTAGCACGCATACAATATCGCTTCAATTTCTGCATGTAAGGGAGATACACTAGCCATTGAAGTAGAGCTAATACAGATAGGTTGACCGAGGCTATTCCTAGCAATAAGACCAACCGAAGCATTACCAGAGCTCCAGGAGGCATCCACATTGATTTTAATACAACCAAGTTCAGGCTTAGTCCAGTATACTTTCTTCAAATTTGGCTTTGGGGGAGGTCTCAAGAGCGGGACTAGATGATTAAAGGCTGGAGGGATTGAGTGTGTAGATAATATACTAGGCTTACACTTATTCAGTGTCAATCTGATCAGTTCATCAACCTCCCTACAGATATTATCCACAGAGAAAGGCTTATGATCATATAGAAAGCTGTTTCTAGCTTTCCATAAGCACCAGCAGATCAGAGATGGAAGTATCATGCAATAAACTTGATAGAACTGAGGTAAATCTTGACAGCTCCAGAATAGAAAGAATCTCTGGGGTATCGAGTGTTGATCATTAAGATTGAAATGAATGGATGCAGTCAAGGAATTCCAAACTTTCTTTGCTAATTGACAAGTGATAAAATAATGATGGATAGAGTCTGAATCACAGCAAGCTGGACACTTTGAAGCTAAACTAAAGCCACATGTAATCAGTATTTCATCAAATGGAAGAAAGGCATGTAGCAGTTTCCATACAAAAATTGAGATTTTTTTGAGAAGGAGAGAGTTCCACATATATTTAGTTACAGGGAAATTACCTGATAGTTGAACGAGTGCCCTATATGTAGACTTAAACGTGAAATTACCCGAAGGATCAGGCTTCCAAATCATCCTATCCTCTCTCTCAAGATTCAACTCTGCATCCTGTAAAAATAGCACAGTATCATTGTCCAGAAAAGATGAAATTTGACTCAGAATATTTGCTTTATTGGCTATAAAATCAGCCACTGAAAGACCAGCAAACAGAGTCTGTGTACTTTCTGGTATCAGATTCATCAATGGTCCCTGAGGGCACCAATTTGCAGATAAAAAATCACACTTTCCAACTCCATAAATGACATATGAGTTGTTTTCTGCAAATGAGTTAATGTAACATATTCTCTTCCAAGTTGCAGAATTTTTATGGGAAGAAGGAAGTGACCATAATAGCTTAGCCCACAGTGAAACCCCTACTTGGCTCTTCCACCACAGTTTAGCTGAACAGGAATCTACAATAGCTTTAACAGATCTGAACCCTAATCCTCCCATCTTTGTTGGTTTAGCAATTTGAGACCATTTTTTCCAAATCTTGTTTTTTTTCCCATCTGATTCTCCCCAAAAGAAGTGTGCCATTTTTTTCTCAAAAGCTTTAATGATCCCTTTAGGGGGTTTAGTTACCATCCATATGTGCTGTGGGATAGAGTATAATACTGATTGAATTAAGGTCATTTTCCCCCCAGAACTTAGCCATTTATTTTTCCAATTTTGAAGCTTAAGATCAACATTAGCTAAGATGGGAAAAAAATATCTATTTAGAACCCTACCCTTAAAAATGGAACATCCTAGGTACTTAAATGGGAAAGAGCCTTTCTTCATTTTCAGAATTGCTTTAACCTGGTTATTCCTAGTTTCAGTAGCTTTACTGCTAAGATAAAAATCCGATTTCTCAAAATTAAACTTTTGGCCTGAGGTATACTCAAAAACTTCCAGAAAAGCTTTGATTTTAATAAGGTTAGCCTTAGATGCTTGCATAAATATTATCGTATCATCCGCATACATCAAATGAGAAACAGCAGTAATTGAACCAGGGATTTGATATGAAGATAAACTTCTATTGTGAAAAATATAAGTTAAGCTTCTAGAGAAAGCCTCAGAAAATAAATTAAAGAGAAAGGGAGATAGAGGATCACCTTGTTTGATTCCCCTTGTTGCCTTAAAAAATCCTACTGGATTTCCATTGAGTAAAACTGAAAAGTGTGCTTGTGACAGGTTATTCATGACTGCCCTTAAAAAATTCCCATTAAAACCAAACTTCATCAAGATATGCTCTAAAAATTTCCATCTAACTCTGTCAAAAGCTTTCCTAAGGTCCAATTTCAGCATGCAATTTGGGGTTCTATATTTCTTGTCCAAAAATCTGATCATTTCATTTAAATACAGAATGTTATCTGATATATCCCTATTCTTCATGAATGCAGTTTGGTTAGGGGATATCAAGATGTCCATGTAAGGTTTAAGTCTCTCATTTAGAACTTTAGAGCAGATCTTATTCAAAACATTTGACAAGCTAATTGGTCTAAAGTCATCAAATGAACTTGGAGTTGGTTTCTTTGGTATGAGGGTAATCCAGGTGCTGGAAATACCCTTAGGAATATCTGCACCAGAAATAAAGTCATTAACTGCATCCATTAGGTCCATTTTTATTATAGACCAGCTTTTTATGAAGAACTTTGGAGAAAATCCATCTGGCCCGGGACTACTTGTTTTATTTAAACTCCTAATGACAGATTCAAGTTCTAGTTCTGATACAGAGTTACCAAGAGCATGATTATCATTATCTCCTATAAGGACCGGGATCTGGCTTAAAAAATGAGAGAAATAGGTATCATCCGTGGTCAGATCAGATTCATTAAGTAACTCAGAGAAATAGTGTATAGCTTCATTTTGAATATCTGCTTCAGAATTTATCCATTGCCCAGCTCTATTTTTTATTTTACTTATCTGAAGTTTACTATTTCGCTCCTGCACTACCTTATGAAAAAAGGATGTGTTATTATCCCCAAGCTTATGCCATCTTAATCTAGCCTTCTGTTTCCAGTACTTTTCTTTTTCCTTTAAAACCTTCAGCAATACAGCATTTTTTCCATTCAGTTTGATACGCTCAGTTACTGAGGGATTCAAGTCATAAATCACCTCTTGTGCTCTTAAGTCTTCCTCAGCTTTTTTGACATTTAAATCAATATTACCAAATACCTCTCTGTTCCAATTTTTTACAGTTTTCTTAAGTCTAATCAGTTTGAGATAGAATCTTAGCATACCAGTTCCACCAATCGGAGAGTCCCAACTATTTTTTATCAGTGAAATGAATTCTTCCCGCTGAAACCAAGCATCAATAAATCTAAAAGGCTTCGGGTGTGAGGAGATCAGGTTAGAGATTTGAAGAAAAAGAGGAGCATGGTCCGATGTTTGTCTATTTAGAATTTGGATCGATGAAGATGGAAATTTAGAGATCCAAGACAAAGTGCACAGACCCCTGTCTAGCCTTTTAGAGGTGGGGTTTCTAAGCCTAGAATTACACCATGTAAATAAGTTTCCTACTGTATTAATTTCCTGGATGGCATTAGAGTTAATCCATGAGCTAAAATCCCTAATACTGCCTAAAGCAGGAGAACTTGGACCTTTGTATTCAGTTAATGAAGTAATTGCATTGAAATCACCCATAAAGAAAGTATCACCCTTAGGAATAGAGCTAAGATCTGTCCATAAAATCTTCCTACCTTCTCTATCCCTTAGAGCATAGACAAAAACAGCATCCATTATCAAATTTGTAAACTGATGAGAAATGGATACATGCATGAACTGTTCATGAGTGGATATTATGGAGACAGATAAGTTGTTAGACCACATAAGCCATATTTTACCATTCGACAGTGTCAAATTCTGGGAGAAAGATAATTTTTTCATGTAGTCTTCACATTGTGAATTATTATGCATAGGTTCAATAATACATAACAGTTGAATTTTCTTAACCTTGCATAAATTAGATAGCCTTAACAGAGAAGAGTCCATTCCCCTCAGATTCCACACTAAGAAATTAACAATTTGATTTCCTATCATTGTTCACCTGATTTACTACTTTTTGTAGATGATCTGAGCATCATTTTGTTGATCTGGCTTAGGTAGTTATTCTTTTTAGCTTTGGCCTTACCTTGGATGATACCTGAAGGGGTGTTAGGGTGTATCTCCTCTGTCATGATCTCATTTATAGGCCTGGTAGCCTCAGCCTCAGCCTCCACATCCTTCTCCTTATTGTTTTCAGGAACCTGCAAAATGGAGAATCTGTTTGCCATCTTCCCTGGCTGGGAGTAGGTGTTTTTATAGCCAGGACTATACAAAGGGAGGGTTGAAGAGCCAACCAGCATATCATCTTTAGCAAAATTCGAGAATATGGGTTTAGAGGTAGCAGTATCATTTAACAGCCTTGATATTGGGTTATCCAAACTATGAGCAGACTTATTAGTATCATATGAACTAACACCCTGATTGACTATCAAGTTTGAATTAGTCATTTTACTGAGTTGTTCAGTGGAAGCTATCTCCAGATTATCATCTTGAGGATGCTGTTCTTCCACAGAATCTAGGATTAGGGGAGCTTTATCAAATTTTTTACCTGTTGCCTGCCATTGAAGCTGAGGTAAGTCCTGCTCAAAAATAGGCTCCTGACTTCTTTCATTGTTAACCAGGGAGTTGGACTTACACTGGGATAGGGAATGACCTAATTTTGCACAGTGAGCACAGTAGAGTGGTATGTCCTCATATTCAATTTGGTATTTCCTATTGTTGGTCACTGAGCCTAACCTTATAAAGCTACTCAGAGGTTTCTGGATATCTATTTCAACACAAAATTTGATTGCAGAAGGTCTTGTTAACATTTCTGTTGCTAGATCATTTTTAATGAAACTTCCTATACTGTTTCCAATAGCCTCAATAGAAGATGAATTATAGTAATACAATGGCACCTCTTTGATAGTACACCAGATAGGGACTATAGGAGATTCTCTATGGGTTGAAAAATCAGGGGTCCATTTCAGCATTTTAAGAAGGACACCATTCAGATTCCAAATACATTTCATCCAACATCTCTGGTAGTCATTTATATGCTCAAATCTTATCAGAACGTGTTTATAATCCAAAGAACCAAGCTGATACTTACCTTCAAATCCCACAGTTTTGAAAGCTTGCTCCAATTGTTCCATAGAGAGTCTGCCCCTTGTAAACTTTCCAACCAGAGCATTTGCGTAATGGGCTGAGAGGGTAGCTATCTGGTCATCTGAGTATAGACACGAGGGTTCTCCTAGGTGTTGAGATTTAGGGATAAGCTCTGGATTATTGGGTAAAGTTTTCAGCAGGGGCGGAGCTTTGCTTTGGAGAACAGAAGCGAAGGTTTTGGGGGGGATTTGGTTGGCACAGGGAGTCGCCATCGCGGTCGGCTTCGCCGATTGGGTGACCGACGAAGCCCAAGCGGACGGAGAATTAGCCGTTGCCGGCAAGGTAGCCGTTATCGGCGGGATAAGCGACATCTTATCCAATTGCCGAGGATAAGCGGCTCCAACATTTTTTTGATTAAACGACATCTTCTTGTTGTAGAATGTTCCCACGTCTATGATGAACAAAGTTTTCTCCTTGTCTCCCTCTGCCATTAGGATCTGGTGTTGACCTTTATGTGCATTGAAGAATGCTAACACCTCATACCCAGTCAATGTTTTAGTCGATCGGGGGAAATGGGTAGCTAACTTTTGGACACCACTTTTTTTAAAATCCGTGAAGGATGTGGATATTCTCCATCCACTATCATCACTAGAATAACAACACTTTTTACCTCGATTCTACAGGGCTTTTTCCTCAGTTTTCAGCCATAAAAAATTGAGGTAAATGTGGGTGGTGTAAAAACTGTATTTTTTACCCTGGTTAATAACAGATGCTCTTGCGAGGTTGCACATGAAAAACCCACAGTAAAAATTGTTTAGGCCGACATGGTGTCGACGTCGGTAAAACTAAAACTACGAGAGAAGGAAGTGCGACGTCGCACATAAAATTTTATGAAATAAAAAAATAACTACCGAAAGCATAATCGACATCGACTTACTTTCATTAGTTCTCCGGCCAGTAACAATTTTTTGGCCCCTTCATAGCCTAATTAATAGAATCAAATCACAAAAACAGACCATATTTGGCTTCATAAAACAAAAAAAATATACAACTAACACAAAAAGTACACCATTTCGGTTCTGTATTTACCAACTGAATCACTGTTATAAATACAAATATTGAACCCTAAATCTACAGTGGAAAATTATCCAAACCTATGTCCGAAGTTGCAGGAACGGAGGTCGGTGGCAAGAAGAGTTCGTCGGGAATGGAACGATGCCAGGAATAGATTGACGCCGAGAATGGAATAGAGGTTAGAGATCCGTGTGTCTGGTGGCACGGCGGGAGAGGTCCCTTCTCGGACGGGCACTGGTAGCGAGCCAAGTAGTGGAAACCCTGGCAGGAGACGGCGGGAGAGGGCAAGACACGGCGAAGCATGGTGAATCGTGGCGGAGCACAGCTGAGCATGGTAGAGCACGACTGAGCGTGGAGAAGCATGACTGAGCGTGATGGAGCAAGGCACGATTGAGCATGGCAGATCGTGATAGTTGATTAGTTAAGTCATAACAATTTCATCAGTGTTTATGTATGGAATGTTAAGCAAGGGTTGGCCATTTATTAGTTAAGTTATAACCATTTTCATTAGTGTTTATGTACGGAATGTCAAGTAAGGGTTGTTCGTTTATTTTTAAAATTACATTATGGCCAAAATTTGTGTTACCCTATAATCCATTGCTCCAAAATACATGTTTTTTTTGTTATTCTTGCATAAAAATAGAAATATTAAATAGATGAATTTTTTGGTGAAATGTTGGAAAGCACCGGTATATGTTCTACAGTAACATAGAGTTGGTTATATAGAAGTAAGAAAGGGAAATTGGAAAACATTACAAATATATTCTTGTGCATGTTTATTGATAAATACTATGTTACAGACTTGGAAAACACAGCTAGGGCATATAGGGTAGCATCACATTCGAGAGGATTTCAATTTGGAGTTACGAGTAAAGTTTTTACTTTTTGTACTTAAGCCGCTTTAAGAAAGTTGGAATTGTCGAATTGCAAAATTGGCAACATCAAAATTCAATTCAATAACATACAATTGCGTTTACAATTTGGGCATGTATGGGTGAACGGAAGGGCCTCGAAAGTCAACATTGATTACTTATATACAATCTTGAAAAATTACACTATGGCCCAAAATTGTGTTACCCTATAATCCATTGCTCCAAAATACATGATTTTTGTTATAGTTGCATAAATATAGAAATATGAAATGGTAAATGTTTTGGTGAAATGTTGAAAAGCGCCAGTACATGTTCTACAGTAACTTAGAGTTGGTTACTTAAAAGTAAGAAAGGGAAATTAGAAAACATTACAAATATATTCTTGTGCATTTTTATTGATAAATACTATATTACGGACTTGGAAAATACAATTAGGATGTACAAGGTAGCATCACGTTTGAGCGGATTTCAATTTAGAGTTACGAGAAAATTTTTACTTTTTGTTTTTAGGTCCCTCCAAGAAAATTGGAATTGTCGAATTACAAAATTGGCAACATCAAAATTCAATTCAATAATATACAGTTGCAATTTTACAATTAGGGCATGTATGGATGAACAGAAGGGTTTCGAAAGTCAACATTGATTACTTATACACAATCTTGAAAAATTACACTATCGCCGAAAATTGTGTTACCCTATAATCCATTACTCCAAAATAAATGATTTTTTAAAAAATTTTCATAAATATAGAAATATTGAATAGATCAATACTTTGGTGAAATGTTGGAAAGAGCTAGTACATGTTGTAGAGTAACTTAGAGTTGGTTATATAGAACTAAGAAAGGAAGAGATTAGCAACGTGTCAAATGGAAAATACTAAAAGAGTAACTTTTAGCCACGTCACCTTTAACACATGCCCCCCTTGGAATTAGCCACGAGTCAAACGAAATAAATAAAATGTATTGTTTGAGTCATATGTGATCGAAGTCGAATATTAATAAATAAACTTTATTTTTACCAAAAATTTGTGTATACCACTTATTCATAATTATATAAAATAAGTAGTATATAAAATTTATATACTACTTAGTTAATATACTACTTATTTAATATACTACTTATTTTATATAATTATGAATAAGTAGTATATAAAATTTTATTCAGTGAGAAAATAAATTTTATTCAGTGAGAAAATAAATTTTATTTATTTATATTCGACTTCGATACTCGAACTCTACGTTTATTAAAAGCATAGTTTTAAAGCCTTTTCAAATTCAAAAGAAATGAAGTTGTATAAAAATAACTAAAAAATTATATTTTAGTTTTGTTTTAAAAAAATTACATTATTAATATATATATAAATGTGTGTGTGTGTATATATATATATTCAATTATTTTAAATTGTACATCGCAAGGGTGTTATCTGTTATTTATATACTTATAAGTCCCATATCTGCGAGAGTGAAGTGTGACGTCGGTCCCAAAAACACCTGACATAGGTAGGTCAGACATGCGTACAACATTGTTCAATCGTGTCTGCGACAGAGACGTGCGACGTCGGTCACAAAAATAACCAACGTAGGTAGCCTAGAAATGCATGCGACGTCGGTCATTTATGTCTGGGATAGATACATGCGATCTCAATCACAAGAACAAGCAACGTATGTAAGCCAGAAATGCATGCGACGTTGGTCACAAATGTCTGAGATAGATACATGCAACCTCGGTCACAGGAACAACCAACGTAGGTAAGCCAGAAATGTGTGTGACGTCGGTCATTCTTGTATGGGATAGGTACGTGCGACCTCGGTCACAAGAACAATCGACGTCGGGGTAAGCCAGACATGTGTGCGATGTCGGTCACATCAGACGTTTTACCTCAATTTTTTAAAAACCAACTTTTTACCTCTGTTTTTTAACCAATGTTAAAAATATTTTTTACTTCAAAGAAAACAACCGAGGTAAAAGAACTTTTTACCTCGGTTTTTTGGGGTTGAGAAAAAACCTGAGGTAAAAGGGGTGAAGTAATAGGTGTTGTTTGTAGTGCATGATTTTTTACCATAACTGGATTTTCCAGCCACTCTGGTTAGATTACCTCCTTGATCACGTCTTCCAGGACTAGCTTTGACACTTCTTCCTTGTTTGGTGCTTCTCTTTCAAGGGTGAAGAACCTACTCTTTTGTTTGATTGGCTTGATCGTTGGGTGAGAGTTGAGGTGGTGCCCCGTCAAATGTGTTAGAACCTCTGTCAAGTCAGAAACATGCCACAAAAAAACATCTACATATTCTTCAAACAAAATTTGTAGTTGTCATTTTTCCTTGGCTAGTAAAGCTTTACCAATATTCACGGTAACTAACAATTTGACAAGCATCTTTTTAACGCTAAGAGGTGAGGCATCGGTAGGCTCTGCATGGTTTGCGGTAACTGTTCTCATCTTGTTGATTAATTTCCAAGCTTTCATCATGCAACATTGAGCCTTAACCTGAATTTATTTTACCAAAGTGATGCCATTGTTAGTCACAAAATCCATTGTCAAATGGTAGAGGGATCAAATAGCCTTTGCTTGGTTCATCCATAGGCAATCATGGATTACGTTGAAGGTTAGGGAAGCACCCCTAGACCCTTTATTTACTCTCTTGTTTATCTCCCTAGAGTTTTGGAATGTGGCGAGGTGATGTCAGGGCAATTTGGCTCAAACGAGGCGGCGGCGGATCGAATAGGTGATTTAGGGATTGTGCGGTCATGGATTACGTTGAAGGTTAGGGAGCACCCCCAGACCCTTTCTTTACTCTCTTGTTTATCTCTCTAGAGTTTTGGAATGTGGTGAGGTGGTGTCAAGGTAATTCGACTCCAACGAGGATTATACTTTCATACTGGTTACAGTAAGCTGATTTCGTGGTGAGGTTGTTGCTTTCATACTGGTTACAGTAAGCTGATTTCGTACTAGTTCGGATTATGTCCAGATTCTTGTGGTCCAATTTCATATTGGTGCATTGATTTGTTCTAGTGCGTTGATTTTGTACTGGTGAGTCCTTCATTCCGGTGTGTTGATGGTTGTGTGGTTGTGCGATGGTGGCATGGTACAATCATGTAGGGCAGTACAATAGTGTGGTTGTGCGAGGGTGGAGAGGGTGGCAGGTGGAGAGGGTGGCAGGTGAAGAGGAAAAGAAAATAACTATGGGTCAAATTTATCTTTTCATTTTTAGTTAATGCCGAAATTTTTTTGTCAACACCGGTCTTCATCAGGGTTATCATTTTTAAAGTCAACTTCAATCTTGGGTATATTTGCATTTTCGAAAAAATGAGAGTTATATCTACACTTTCAAAAAATTGGAGGTCAGATATGCACTTTTAAGAGAACTAGGGTTACTAAAGTATTTTCTCAGGAATATATTTTTAATCCAATATTAATTGTCTTTACTATAAAAAACCAAAAATACAACAATGCTATCAATCTCTAAATCACCTCCGGTGGCAGGAAATGGGTGTGGATTATCCCTCTTACGGGTTGTGGAAATTTGGGGATTTTGTTTCCCCGAGGCAGCTACTTAGGAGAAATCACATGGTGCCTCGAGATAGTCCTGGATGTAGCCGATGATGAATATCTCAATGACTGCAGATTCTTTAACGAGGATCTCATTGGCTTTAATTACGGCACGAGGACATTGTCACGAATGTCCAGAAAATTGGGGCCGCCGAATCAAGGCAGCAGTGCGGCCCTGCAGGGGGTAACTCTATTTTGGTAACCGTTAAAACGCTAGCCTCTGAAGGTCAATCTAGTTTGGTAACCGTTAAAACTCTAGCCTATTTCACTTTGTGTGGAAAGCTCTATGTAATGTTAAAATTCGTATCCTTCGACAATTGGTGATTTCATGAAGGTGAGCTTTTGAAAGTAGGTAGCGGGAAAGAATGGAATATGACTGATTACTAGGGAGAGAGAAGAGAACCCATTGCTTAAAGAGATAACGGTGGAATGGTGGTGGGAGGATGCCCGTGCCAAAAAAAAAATGAATGTGCAACATTTAGAGGAGAAGGTTTATTTTTTATTTTAATTTTAATTTTTCCAAATTTAAAATAAAGGTTTCTTTAAAACTATTTTTTACCTTTTCTCCTATGACCAACATCACGGTCTCTATATGTTGAATGAGGGAATCTTTATACTCTTTACTCTCTGACTCTCCTCTCTCTCTAACAATTCACAAACCATAGGACAACCTTGGAGGGGGTCACCGTTGGAAATAGCCCACTCCGGCAGCCCCCTCCACCCTAAACCCACCCCATCACCCCTACCCCAGTAGCTTGGTTTTCTCGGAGTTTGTTTTTTCGCTGGATCTAGAAATAGGCGAAAACTGGATTCCCTTTTTAAGTGTGGGAGATCGTCGCCGTACCTCTCAAAGTTAATATTTTTAAGTCCTAAATGCTTCCTATCTACAATTAAGTAGATAATGGCAAGTCGGGGTCGTCCATGAGAAGAGGGATCTTTTCAATTGTTTTAAACATATATAGGAGAAAACATACTAAGCACTTACATACATAGATACATATAAAAGCATGTAAACAAAGGGGGGGTTGGTTGGTTTGATCCTAAGTTAACAAATTAAAGTACAACAACTAGCAAAGCAAGAGAACGATGCTAATCATGCAATACAACTAAAGATAGGATGAAAATAACAATTTACGGAACCTTGGGCACAATTGATTTCCACTTCCAAACCCCGTATCCATCATTGAACATGCAACTTATTTACTACTTTCACTACTTGTTGTGAAGACTAAACTTCTATCCTTCTTAGATAGTAGTTTGCAAGAGTGAATTCGACATCTCTTGTCAAACCTCACCAATGACTCCCGTAGTCGAAACACGACTCAAGGTATCCCATTGATGGCATTTAGCACGAAGAATCAACAAGCTCGGCAGCACTTATAAACACTACACCGTGTCTAAGCATTTAACCGATTTATGCATTTACACAAGATTGGTCAAGAACGATCAACATTCATAGACTTCTCACATTTGTTACAAGCGACAAACATGAAAAAGAGTTCAACATTATCATAATAACCTAGCAATTATCAATCCATCAACACAACCAAAAGCTATAAATTATGCTCATAGATTCCTATCAAGAAAGGGGGGAAATCAACCCACTTCCCCCAAACCCTAGCAAGCAATTCATACAAGTATTTCATATACTCAAGCTTTCAACAACATTAATGATATCAACAAACCCATTCAATGCTCAATAAATGCACAATAGTAAGAGCAATAAATAAGCTACAAATTGTTCTTAAGACATGGGCTTGGAAGCCTTACTCAATTGCTCCCAAGAGATAGATTAGCTACAAGAGTTCATGCTAATCAATGCTAAACAACTAATCATTAAAACAAGAGAATTCAAGGATGAAAAATGGAAGAAAAAGGGTTTGAAACAGTACTGAAATCGCAGCCGAAGAAGGTTGTGAATGAGAGGAAAGAGAGTGTTATTTATAGTACAAAGAAGATAAGGTGAAATTCTGGCCACCCGTTGGTCGCGACTCGCGACGGTTGGTCGCGATGAGGCCATCGCGACTCTCGACGGGTGCCACAATTTTGCATCGTGTCTTTTTCTTCTTCTTGTGGCATGTAGTCATCTTCATAGTCATTCCTCTCAATCTCCAAGTCTTCAATGGCTACAAAAATGGTCTTCAATGGCCTCCAGTCTTCATTTCTTCGAAGCAAGTCTTCAAAAGTCTTCGAAAGTGTGATCTTTAATGGCCTCCGGTCTTCATTACATCTGTGTTCTTCCCTTGTCACACAAAATCCACTTAGAAGAGGTAAAAGAGCATAAAGTTGCTCTTACCCCCCCTAAGAAAATTTCAAGGTAAAACACAAGCTCTCGATAATAAAAGAGCACAAAAGTGACCCAAAATAGTACTAAGATATGCATATAAAATGGACATATCAAGCCTCCCCACACTTGAACCTTACTCGCCCTCGAGTAAGAAAAGATTCAAGCATACGAAGGAGATGATATATCCACATCCTAACTACTAATCCCCCAAATCAATACCTCACAAAACTCTCAATATCACACATCCCAATGTTAAAGTCAAATGAGAAGTTTCCCACAACCCCTATTCCTAAATCTACCCAAACCATATCATCCCATCAATTCATTTATTTCCCTAAGAGATCTCCAAATCCCGAAATGATAATCCCAAATCCAATGATAAAAGATGAAGCCAAAAGTGTGTATAAGGTTCAAAACACATGCTCCACTTTACATCAATATATCGACCTAAAAACGAAGCATATTAATGATCAAGAATTTCACAACTTACTCCGTCTTTTCCCGCTAAAATTTTCCATTCCCAAAAGGTCCTTAAGATGTGAAACTACCCAATCTATCAGTGTGGTCACTGCAACCTTATGACTCCATCGCCGGCAAATGAGTAAACACTAAATGTTTTTCAGTTTCTCTTGTTTTCTCTCATTTTCCTTAGGAGCCTTTCGGGTTTTCATCCTAGCCACACATCATGTTTCTTTGGCTCACATCTCACCTATTTCCACACATTTAGCCTCTCATTTTTTCCTAGGCTTCCCTTTCGGGTTTTTGACCTATCCGGGCCCCCAATGTTGCCTAAGTTGCCCTCTCGGGTTTTCAACTTAGCGGGATTCTTTTTTCTTTTTCGTTTTCTTTTTTATATATTATTTATTTTCAATTATTTTTCACGTGTCTCCAATCCAAAAAGTAGCAAATTTCTTTCCAAATGTGAAGGTTAAGAAAAGTATCAAAACCAACATTATCCAAGTACATCAAAAGCAAAACATCCCAAAACAAAAGGGAGAAAATATCCAAAATAAAACAAAAGAGTTTGTGCAAAAGTGTTTCCAATCCCAATCACCTCAGAATAGTAGATACCCCTCCCCATACTTAGAACACTACATTTCCCTCAATGTAGACAATAGGGCAAAACCGTACAAAGCAAATTATGGAAAGGGTATAGATGTGGTGCTCACACAATTAATGCTGTGATGAAGAAGGGCCACCGCCGAAGTAGCGCTACTGATACTGCGCCAGCCACTCTGTGCTCCTCTGCCTCCTTGCTCTTCGCCTCTCCGCTCTCAGATCAGGGCCTGAAACACTACCTGACTGGGACTGTAATTCATGGATGCGAGCTGACAAGTGGTGAATCTCCTCGTCTATATCAATCAAAGCCTGGGAGACAAATACATTGTGCTCCAAAATCATGTTGTCCTTTCGGTGGAAACCATCATGCATGGCCTCCGTCATCCTCTCATAGAAGTTTGGTGGAGGCTGGGAATAATGAGGTGGAGCATCATCCTCCTGCATTGGCTCCGTCTCTGGTGGAGGCTGTGTAGAGTGTTGTTGTTGCTGCTGCTCAGAGGAAGGTAGGGTGCTATCATCACTCTGGACAGGAGCTTACGAGGTCACGGAGCTTGCGCTGGAACTCATCTATACATGAGGAATCTGGTGAGATTGCCAAATCTCCCAGAGGTGTGTCAAACTTCAGCTTCATCTTGCTCTGCTGAGGAAGTGCCATGAATGTGACCTTCCTCGCACCGTATAACCAATGGAAGAGCCACGTGGTGTGTGTGACACTGAGCATCTCAAATCGAACTAGCCACTCAACGGTGATCAGATAAGGCGTCTGCCTCCCTAAGCGTGGAAAGTCAGCCGGAGGAACTAATCCCAAGTACTCTTCTAAAAGGCCTATCATCCCTCCAACCATGATCTTCCCCTTGGGATTTCCTACCACCTCCACAATGCTCTTCATCCATAGCTCTGCCCACAGCCCATATCCTGGCCCCTTACTTGTTAAGTTCCATAGAAAGTGAATGTCATTGTCTGGCACATTCGTCGGCTCCGCGGAGTAAAGTACTGTGCTAGCCAAGATTCAGTGCACATAACTGAGTGCAGGGTGGATAATGGCGCTACTCTTGTCATGGGAGCTCTTCGGCCTTATATTGATGACATTCCAAAACTGCATGTCACTGCTCTTGGGTGTAGGTCTAGTCTGGTCCATATCTTGGCGGTGTCAAAACCAAAGGCCTCCTCAATCTGTGAGATAGTCAGTTGCCAAGATAGGTCATCTAGGTGAAAGGAAATGTACCTTTCGCAGGGTTGATCACCCCTCATGCTGCTCATACGGACTGTGGACAAGAACTCTAACGTGTACCTCTGGTAAGAGGGCGCGCTCTTACTCACAAATCTTTCCATTCCCCCTTTAGCGAGGAGGCATCTCACGGGCTGAGTGAGGCCGAGGATATCCAATGTAGGCACATCTACAAAACTAGTCTCTTTAAGCTGGCGCTTCTCTAGGGCCTCTCATCCTCCGCATAGGACTCGGTGATCAGGGTCAAACCCATGTACCTATCCGTAGGGGGAGGTATAGGGCTCGATTCTGGAGTCGGTGAAGGAGGTGGAGGTGGAGCGGCAGTGCGCTCGTCTCATGGGGGAGCCCTAGATCTCTTCTTGGGGGCCATATCTATCAATCACAGCAAATAAGTCAAACGCAAAGGAATATATGTATATGCAATATGGAAAATCTATAACCAATCTTAAACTAGTTTATCATCACAGGCCGAATCAAAATCAACTCAACTAGTTCAAGTCCTAATCACAATTGCATATACAATCTACATTATGTCCAACAAGCCCATATCATCAAATCCATGAAGTTCTTACATAGTTGAAATGAATATGCTATATTTCAAAATCATAGTTATGCTCAACTAGTTTAGCCATCATTAGTACATTCACAATGTTAACATCTACGTCCATGGCCAAACTACTCTAACTAGTATAACATTGCAAAGCACGATAACACTTTATCCCAATAACAACTATGTTTAATCAAGGGCTAACATGCTTCAAATATAGTATAAGTCACCATCTACTCTTCAGCCAAAGTAACACAAATGCACACATTCCAAAACCAAGCAGGCATAATACAGTCAAAACTGCACTAGAAAATATACAGTCTACACCGCAATTGCAAAATATGCACACAATACCCATCAAATAAAACTGCAAGCACAACATATTCACTACAATCAACCAAGATCCAATGATTTAATTTCCTAAGGCATAACACACAATCTACACAATATCAAATAAGTAGAATATACATTCATACTCACAATTAAGGCTCAATAGAGTGAAGAAGTGTACCACTAACACGTGTAGGACGAAGAAAAATGGAAGCCCACAATCAATTCGGATTTGAATTTCCCAAGTCACAAAACCCCCAAATTCTAGGGTTTGTGTTCTTCAAAGTATTTAAGGTGATTTGTGGGTGGAGATTGGGAAGAAAAGGGAAGAGGTATAGGGAGGCGACGGCGAGAGGCGGTGGCGGTGGTGGCGAGAGGCGGCGGCTACGAAGAACACAAGCGGTGGTGGTGGTGGCAGTTTCTGCTTGTGGGGGAAGACGGAAGAGCAAAAGGGGAAGAATTTTTTTGGCAAAATAGGTTTGGCCCACTTTTTAGTAGTTTGTCGCGACCGGCGACGTGTTCGTCACGACCCGCGGCGAGGCATCGTGTGACCCGCGGCACGGCGTCGCGAAGTCATCGCGACTCGGGTAAGAATGATATCTACTAGGGTGATCAATAGTTATTAGTGTCAAATTCTACCCTCCGCCCCTTAAATTCCATGGTCAATATTCCTTTATGCACATCAATTATGGTCCTTGAAGTCTTTAGAAATGGCCTTCTTAAAAGGATAGGCTTAGAGCTACTGTCACCTCCCATCTCAAGAACATAAAAGTCAGCGGGGAATGTTAAAGAATCCACTTTCACCAACACATCCTTCACAATACCTTTTGGGTATATGCTAGAGTGATCGGCTAGTTGGATAACAACCCTGGTTTTGTGCAAAGTGCCTAGATTTAGACTTTCATACATGGAATATGGGATCACATTGATTGAAGCACCTAAGTCTAACATGGCTTTGTTAATACATTTGCTTCCTATCTCACAAGGGATTGTAAACATTCCCGGATCATCACATTTGGGGGGCATTTCATCATTGAACACGACGGAGACATATTCACTCTTCACACCCTTTTTCTTATTTTTCAATTGTTGTTTCCTATTAACGGTACACAATTCTTTAAGGAATTTGGCATACCTAGGAACTTGATTCAGAGCAATTAAGAGTGGAATATTTACCTCGCATCTACGAAAGACTTTGTAGATATCTTTGGTGTCCTCCTTGGTCCTTTTGTCCTTCAATGCCTCCGAAAACAATGGTTCCAGCACATAGATAGGGATCTTTACCCCTCTTGATTTCTTGTGAGGTGGGGTTGAGGTTTTGGGATTTGATCCCGATCTTGGCACAAATGCCTCCACCTCGACTTCTTCTTCCTTGCTTCTCTTGGCCAACTCCTCGGCCTTCCTCTTATAACTTTCTTCTTTCTCAATCTTACGCTCAACAACAACCCTTGCTTGGGGATCCTTCACCTCCCTTCCACTTCTTAATGAGATTGCACTCACATTTTGGCGGGGGTTGATTTCCGGTTGGGAGGGTAGTTTACCCTTTTCCCGGGCTTCCATCCGGTTCACCATTTGAGCTATTTGGCTCACTTGGGTTTCCAAGTTCTTGATGCTTGCTTTGGCTTCATCTTGGAATTTCTCGCTTTTTTCCACGCTCATGCCCAACCGGTGAATGGCTTGCAACACCTCATCCTTGGATATCCCCGAACCCTCCCCTTGGTCTCGGGGTTTGTCTTGGAGCCTTTGGAATTGTTGTTGAGGTGTCCTATATTGTTGTTGAGGAGGCCGGTATAGTTGAGAGTTTTGGCTTCCTTGAGGGTTTCCATACCGGAGGTTCGGGTTATCACGATTCTCCAATTTGTATGGCCGGTTTTAGTACCCTTGATACCCTTGGTAGCCTTGGTGACCTTGGTAGCCTTGACCACCTTGATACCCGTGGTTGCCTTGGTATCCTTGATTCCTGTGATACCTAATGGCACTCACCTCTTCGATGTAGTCTTCTTACAAAGTGAGGCAAGTATCCGTAGGATGCGCCGAGTAACAAATTTTGCATGAATTAACATGTGGCGCATTTCCGGGCGTTGTCATCAAAGATTTCACCATGGATGCAAGGGCCAAGACTTGGTCCTCTAGCTTCCCACTGTTGGAAGAGTCACTAGCGGGCATTGGGTTTCTCCTTCTCAAATTGGCCCTTGAGCTAAAGTTTCGTGATTCTTCTGCTAGCTCCTCGTATAATTGCATGGCCTCGGCGGATGTTTTGTTCCCAAGGGTGCCACTACAAGAACTTCTCACCAACCTTTGATCCTCATCAAGAAGACCATTGTAGAAGTAATACACCAAATCCCCCTCCGAATAACCACGGTAGGGGCAACTTGCAAGAAGCTTCTTGAACCTCTCCCAATAGTCGAAGAGAGACTCTTCATGCCACTGAAGGATGTTTCTTATGTCTTTCTTCAAGGCAGCGGACCTCGAGACCGGAAGTACTTGGCTAGAAACTTTGTTTTCATATCAAGCCAACTCTTGATGCTCTTGGGCGGTAGGTAGTGGAGCCAATCTCTTTCACCATCCCTCAGTGTGAATAGGATTGCCTTCAATTTATAAAAATCTTCATCCACTCCATGGGGGACCGTACCACCACACAAGAAGTGAAACTCGGTGAGGTGTTTGTTAGCATTCTCCCCTTGCCTACCAAGGAAGGCGGGTAGCATGTTGATGAACCCGGTCTTTAGCTCAAAATGGCCATTTGGTCCAACCACGGGGTACTCGATACACATCGGTTGTTGATCGAGGTTGGGAGCCATGACGTCTCTCAACAAGGGTTGCCCCAAAGGGATCTCTCTTTGGGGGAAAGGAGGATGGCGAGGTTCCCCTCTCGGATGCTCATCTTTGTGCTCGATTTGATGTTCCATTGATGAAGATGTATCCGTAAAATGGTCACTAGGTTGGGTGTTATTCACATTTTCCAAAGAAAGCCTCCTAGCCCATCTCAAATTCAACTCCAACTCGGGGTAGTAGTGTAAGGGTTCTTGTGAAGAGGATCGCGTGCGAACCATACACCAAGAACTCAAACAATATGTCTCCAAGCCAAGCGAAAATGGCAAATCAACTAAGAAATCAAAATAAAACCAAACTAAAAAATATTTACAAGTAGCACATAATCACACATGATATGCCTAAACACTTAAAAATAAACGCCTCTTCCCCAGCAGTGGCGCCAAAATTTTGAAGGTCATCGCCGTACCTCTCAAAGTTAATACTTTTAAGCCGTAAATGCTTCCTATCTACAATTAAGTAGATAATGGCAAGTCGGGGTCGTCCATGAGAAGAGGGATCTTTTCAAGTGTTTTAAACATATATAGGAGAAAACATACTAAGCACTTACATACATAGATACATATAAAAGCATGTAAACAAGGGGGGGTTTGGTTGGTTTGATCCTAAGTTAACAAATTAAAGTACAACAACTAGCAAAGCAAGAGAACGATGCTAATCATGCAATACAACTAAAGATAGGATGAAAATAACAATTTGCGGAACCTTGGGCACAATTAACTTCCACTTCCAAAGCTCTTATCCATCATTGAACATGCAACTTATTTATTACTTTCACTACTTGTTGTGAAGACTAAACTTCTATCCTTCTTAGATAGTAGTTTGCAAGAGTGAATTCGACATCTCTTGTCAAACCTTACCAATGACTCCCGTAGTGAAACACGACTCAAGGTATCCTATTGATGGCATTTAGCACGAAGAATCAACAAGCTCGGTAACACTTATAAACACTACACTGTGTCTAAGTATTTAACCGATTCATGCATTTACACAAGATTGGTCAAGAACGATCAACATTCATAGACTTCTCTCATTTGCTACAAGCGAAAAACATGGCAAAGAGTTTAACATTATCATATTCACCTATCAATTATCAATCCATCAACACAATCAAAAGCTCTAAATCACACTCATAGATTCCTATCAAGAAAGGGGGGAAATTGACCCACTTCCTCCAAACCCTGGCAAGAAATTCATACAAGTATTTAATATACTCAAGCTTTCAACAACATTAATGATATCAACAAACACATTCAATGCTCTATAAATGCACAATAGTAAGAGCAATGAATAAGCTACAAATTATTCTTAAGACATGCGCTTGGAAACCTTAGTCAATTGCTCCCAAGAGATAGATTAGCTACAAGAGTTCATGCTAATCAATGCTAAACAACTAATCATGAAAAAAAGATAATTCAAGGTTGAAAAATGGAAGAAAAAGGGTTTGAAACAGTACTGAAATCACAGCTGAAGAAGGTTGTGAATGAGAGGAAAGAGAGTGTTATTTATAGTACACAGAAGATAAGGTGAAATTCTAGCCACCCGTTGGTCGCAACTCGCGACGGTTCATCACAACTCTTGACGAGGCCACTGCGACTCGCGACGGGTGCCAGAATTTTGCATCGTGTTTTTTTCTTCTTCTTGTGGCATGTAGTCGCCTTCATAGTCATTCCTCTCAATCTCCAAGTCTTCAATGGCTACAAAAATGGTCTTCATTGGCCTTTGGTCTTCATGTCTTGGAAGCAAGTCATCAAAAGTCTTCGAAAGTGTGATCTTCAATGGCCTCCAGTCTTCATTGCCTCCGTGTTCTTCCCTTGTCACACAAAATCCGCTTAGAAGAGGTAAAAGAGCATAAAGTTGCTCTTACCCCCCCCCAAGAGAATTTCAAGGTAAAACACAAGCTCTCGATAATAAAAGAGCACAAAAGTGACCCAAAATAGTACTAAGATATGCATATAAAATGGACACATCAAAGCAGCTCTGTGGTCGGACCGACGACGACAACCAGTGACGTTCTGGTGGCATCTATGTGGTCGGACCGACGACGATGACAAGTAGTGGCAGCACTGTGGAGTTCCTATCGTCAGACCAACGACAGTGACTAGTGGAAGCATTGTGGCATTTCCTCTGGCGGCCATAAGGCAACAGTATCCCTGAGGCGACGATGTCCTTGAGTCGGCTCTGTCCCTCAGACCGACGGAGTCCCTGACAGTGACCTAGATAAGAGCTTCCACCGGAGCTCAGTGACGGCGAGTGGTTTTCACCGAAGTTTTCAATATTAAGGGAGTTTTCAATGCCCACCATCAGATCGCCATTCCACAGGCATCTCTGTGGCGGCAGAGACAGGTGGTCTTCTGCGGTAGTTAACAACTCATACGGCAGCAACAACTATCCAGCATCCCACAACCAGAAATGGGCGACAATCGGCGGCGGTGAGAGGCTGCCGGTGGGAGGACCTTTCATTTCTTTGACCGTGTGGGTCAACTCAGAAATTCTATGTTTTACTTCCTAAGTCTACTTGGATCTGAGTCAGCCAACCCAGATCCATTCGGATTAACTGGTTCAACTCGGAGAACGGGTTGATTCAACTCAAGAATGAGTCAAAATGGTTTTGATTCTACCCAAACTATCTGAATCAGGTCAACCAACAGCCGATTCATACTCAGGTGGTAGTAAGGTTATGAGGGGTAATTCTCCATTTTTTTACTTTTATTATCTACTTTTTAATTTCTCTTTTCAAGTGGGAGGCTTTTTAATTTTTTCAGTTTTAAATTATTTTTCCTTTTTCATAATTATTGAGGTACTGGATCAAACTAGGTCTTTTTTGCTGGAATAATTAGTCAAGTATGTTCTCTGCCAATATAAGATTTTTTCCAAAGGCTCTTTTTGCTTGGTTAAATATAGCTAGCTTCTGAACTGGTCTAGTATATATATTGGTAAGGAGAAATTCTTAGTCAAGATAGTTATAACAACTTACCATTGGCAATGCCGATTATAGTATATGGACCAATTTTGTAGACCGGGTGATAATGTGTAAATTTGTACTGGGCCTGAGTGCCTAGTCTAGCCGGGCCAGGTTCTCTATTTTATCCCTTAGGTAATAACCTTTGGGCTAGCCCAGGGAATAGTACTTGCACCACAAGCAAACAAAAAAATTCCTTACTTTCCAACCTATATAAAGGATAGAGGTAACCCTACAAACTCAACTATTCATTCCTAATTAAAATAACTATTTCTGACTTGATCACCGGAGCCTCTCCCCCTCCCCCCAGAAACCTCCAAGGGTTTCGTCTTGCAGATTGCTGCGATTGGGGAGCATCGAGTTGGCACACCCAGTGGGACCATTAGTCATATCTGCACATTTTATTGTTTATGTCCACTTCTACAACAAACACTTTGTGCATAAGTGAACGGCTTAAAGGAAACACCTTAGGCATCGACGAGGAAGTACAATCCCCCTGCCGGAGAAGGAAGGGACACAGGAGTAAGAAAATACAATCGAATCTTCCTGCTCCTTCGAGTATCGGTAACAAGCTCCCATAGGTAAGTTGATACTAGATCCTGAAAATGGGGATACCAGAGGAGTCTTGAATCGAGCCTACCATACCTCTCAGATGGGTTGAGGTTAGTGTTAAACCCTGGGTAGGAGGTATCGGAGCCCCTACATCACAGAGCCAAGCTCGCCAACAAAGGGAGAATGAGTTGCAGTTCATAGAAGCTACGATGGACTCACAAGTGGAAGCGACGGTAGAGGCTGCTCAAGCAACAAGAGGCCCAAACAGTGGATTCCCCCTTCGTAACAAAACTTAACACAACTGGCTCAAAGCCTTAGATCTACTAGCTATCAGGTAGAGCCCTCAATGCTCTATCGAATGATGGTCTAGCAACAAGTGGTGCCCCCACATTCCATGCCCTTGATGTTCTAGCCAAGATTCTAATTACAGGAAACCCCAAGGGCATCTTACAAAGTGAATATGGAGATAGGGGCTCAAGATCGGCCTCAATCGACATTCCCCAGCATGGACCCAACGTTGGTATATTTGGTGCCTGTTTCGATACCTCACATTCTAAATCAGGCAATCCCTTACTCGATGGCCTAGACAATGGGGTGTTACCTAGGTTACAAGAACCAGATGCATTTATGGCCTCAACCGAAGGTTCCTCCATACGACCCTTAGTACCAAGGGTCGCGGCAGAGGAGTTGAGAGATACATCATTCTGCTGTGGGAGGACCATGGCCTAGATACATGGCCTCGAACCAGATACCTAGTATCGATGCTTCATTCTGGCTAAATAAACGTAGATATTTACGAATGGAAGTTAATTTGAATGACACCTCACAAGGGAGTTGGATAGATTGATTAGGCCTCCGGGCCAAATCACAACCTTCCTTTTCTGCTCTTTAATCATGGCCACTCGATGGCCCAGTGATGTGAAGACACACGAGGGGCTCCCTACGTATAGTGGAGATACGGACCCCCGGGAGTTCATAAAAACCTACCTCAGTTTAATGAATGCGAGGTACTTTAACAAATCGCTGACATGTAAGCTAGTAGGGAGTTATCTCTGTGGAAAAGCTCAAGAATGATTTAACAAACTAGGCAAGGAATCGTTGCATTCATACAGACATTTTGGATGGGCCATGTTTGGCCAGTTCTTCCAAAAGAAAAGATTTACAAAAATTCTAATCGAGCTCTATTAAAGCAAGCAGAGGCCTGGCGAATCGACGGAAGTATTCTATCATCGATGTGTGGATAAGAGCCTCCGTGTAGTCTACCACACTAAAGATGGGGTAATCCTTGGCTATATGAAGGGAATATCCAACCTCAACTTGTACAAGAAGATGGTCTCGAAGAAACCAGAAACCATGTAGCAATACAAGAGATTGTGGAACAATATTCGAAGATTGAGGAAGCCACGAAGAGAAAATGAGAGAGGGATAAGTGGGGAAAAAGGGGATCTAAGACCTCGGAGTCAAGGTTAAAAAGGTCAAAAGATTCGAACAAAGGCTTTGAAGGCTATGTTTCCCTAACTAAAACCCAGGTGGAAATACACTTCATCCACAAGGGGTTATTTTAAGCTATCCCTCCCGGCAAAGACTTCCCCGGAAAAAGAGAGTAACCCAAATTCTATGACCCATAATAAAGAATGCGGCCATGATACAAACGAATGTATCCACCTAAAGAGGGAAATTAAAATATGTGCAAGAGAACGATCCATATTAACATATTTATCTAGCAAGAATCACAACACATTATGCACAAGAAATTCTAATTCCATGTTCTTGGATTCTCATGTCAAAGAGCTAAGAAATTTGTAACTTTCGTAACACCCTAGCACTTCAATCATACAAACACTTCATATACTCAAACAATCCATAGCATAAATGAAGTAAAATATCACATTTGAACACATGAATGCTAAATAACAAATGCTTCAAGAAAGAGTGAAATAGAGGTTCTTACTACATAGTTGTGGAAGCTTCAATCATATGCTCCCAAGTACAAAATTAAACTAGATAATCAAAACCCATAACATAGAACAATGATCTACAAAGAAGAAGAAATGGAAAAAAATTATGAAAACCTAGGGTTTTGGAGCCCCTGAGTCGGGCTTCGGAAAATGGGGAAGGAGGGGGACTATTTATGGTCAAATTTGGTCAAGAAAAACCAAAAAATGAAGCAGGCTCCCGCCCGGGCAGAAATGGTGGGAGGTCGTCGCCGTACCTCTCAAAGTTATAATTTATAACCCCTTTATGCTTACTAAATACAATTAAGTAGATGGTGTCAAGTAATGGTCGTCCACGAAGAAGAGGGATTTTCTTAAGCGTTTAAACATAAAAGGTTGATATTATGCTAGAAGTAAAGACATATAGATATATAAAAGCATGTAAAAATGGGGGTCTGGTTGGTTGGTTTTCCTAAGTTAGTAAATTAAAACACAAACTAACCAGAAAACTTAACTATGCTAATCATCAAACAAATTAAGAAAGAGGAGTAAAAACTACAAAAGACAAAGTCTTGGGGGAAATTAATCAACTTCCAAACCTAATGTAGATCATTGAACCATTCATTCATTCTATCACATTCGTTACCTATGGGGAATGCTAACACTTCCCATTCGAAGATCAACATTCATTCCTTCTTAATAGTAATTTGCAAAGACAAACAACGACCATTTACAAACCTCATTGATAGTCACTCTAGGTATTTCATCTACGGCGTTATACACGAAGGGCCATAGATTTGATAACAACAAGCCTTCTACCAAAGACATGGCCATTTAACCAAACATAGCATTCATTAGGCTAAACCTAGAGCAAACCACATTCAAGATTCAACCTTGCATTGCATCTATAGGATAAACATGAGAACAATCCACATTAACATATTTATCAAGCAAGAATCACAATGCATTATGCATAAGAAATTCTAATTCTATGTTCTTGGATTCTCATGCCAAAGAGCTAAGAAATTTGCAACTTTCCTAACACCCTAACACTTCAATCATACAAACACTTCATATACAAAAACAATCGATAGCATAAGTGAAGTAAAACATCACAATTAACCACATGAATGCTAAATAAAAAATGCTTCAAGAAAGAGTGAAATAGAGGTTCTTACTACATAGGTGTGGAAGCTTCAAACATTTGCTCCCAAGTACAAAATTGAACTAGTTATCAAAATCCATAACATAGAACAAAGATCTAAAAAGAAAGAAGAATAAATGGAAGAAAATGGTGAAAACCTAGGGTTTTGGAGCCCCTGAGTCGAGCTCGGGCAAATGGGGAAGGAGGGGGGCCATTTATTGTTTAATTTGGTCAAGAAAAACCAAAAGATGCAGCAGGCTCCCGCCCGGGCGGAAATGGTGGTTGGTCGTCGCCGTACCTCTCAAAGTTATAATTTATAACCCCTTTATGCTTAATAAATACAATTAAGTAGATAGTGTCAAGTCATGGTCGTCCACGAAGAAGAGGGATTTTCTTAAGCGTTTAAACATAAAAGGTTGATATTATGCTAGAAGTAAATACATATAGATATATAAAAGCATGTAAAAATGGGGGGTTCGGTTGGTTGGTTTTCCTAAGTTATGAAATTAAAACACAAACTAACTAGAAAAGTTAACTATGCTAATTATCAAACAAATTAAGAAAGAGGAGTAAAAACTACAAAAGGCAAAGTCTTAGGGGCAATTAATATCCACTTCCAAACGTAATGTAGATCATTGAACCATTCAATCATTCTATCACATTTGTTACCTACGGGGAATGCTAAAACTTCCCAATAGAGGATCAACATTCATTCCTTCTTAATAGTAATTTGCAAAGACAAACAACGACCATTTGCAAATCTCATTGATAATCACTCTAGGCAAACCACACCATAAAGGTATTTCATCAATGACTTTATACACGAAGGGCCATAGATTTGATAACAACGAGCCTTCTACCATAGACATGGCCATTTAACCAAACATAGCATTCATTAGAATAAACCTAGAACAAACCACATTCAAGATTCAACCTTGCATTGCATCTATAGGATAAACATGAGAACAATCCACATTAACATATTTATCAAGCAAGAATAACAGCACATTATGCACAAGAAATTCTATTTCCATGTTCTTGGATTCTCATGTCAAAGAGCTAAGAAATTTGCAACTTCCCTAACACCCTAACTCTTCAATCAAACAAACACTTCATATACTCAAACAATCTATAGCATAAATGAAGTAAAACATCACATGTAAACACATGAATGCTAAATAACAAATGCTTCAAGAAAGAGTGAAATAGAGGTTCTTACTACATAGGTGTGGAAGCTTCAATCATTTGCTCCCAAGTACAAAATTAAGCTAGATAATCAAAACCTGTAACATAGAACAAAGATCTAGAAAGAAAGAAGAAGAAATGGAAGAAAATGGTGAAAACCTAGGGTTTTGGAGCCCCTGAGTCGGGCTTGGGAAAATGGGGAAAGAGGGGGGCTATTTATAGTCTAATTTGGTCAAGAAAAACCAAAAGATAGAGCAGACTCCCGCCCGGGCGAAAATGGTGGGAGGTCGTCGCCGTACCTCTCAAAGTTATAATTTATAACCCCTTTATGCTTACTAAATACAATTAAGTACATAGTGTCAAATCATGGTCGTCCACGAAGAAGAGGGATTTTCTTAAGCGTTTAAACATAAAAGGTTGATATTATGCTAGAAGTAAATACATATAGATATATAAAAGCATGTAAAAAGGGGGGTGGTCTGGTTGGTTGGTTTTCCTAAGTTAGGAAATTAAAACACAAACTAACCAGAAAAGTTAACTACGCTGATCATCAAACAAATTAAGAAAGAGGAGTAAAAACTACAAAAGACAAAGTCTTGGGGGTAATTAATCCACTTCCAAACCTAATGTAGATCATTGAACCATTCAATCATTCTATCACATTCGTTACCTATGGGGAATGCTAACACTTCCCATTCGAAGATCAACATTCATTCCTTCTTAATAGTAATTTGCAAAGACAAACAACGACCATTTGCGAACCTTATTGATAATCACTCTAGGCAAACCACACCAAAAAGGTATTTCATCAATGGCGTTATACACGAAGGGCCCTAGATTTGATAACAACAAGCCTTCTGCCAAAGACATGGCCATTTAACCAAACATAGCATTCATTAGGCTAAACCTAGAACAAACCACATTTAAGATTCAACCTTGCATTGCATCTATAGGATAAACATGAGAACAATCCACATTAACATATTTATCAAGCAAGAATCACAACGCATTATGCACAAGAAATTCTAATTCTTTGTTCTTAGATTCTCATGTCAGAGAGCTAAGAAATTTGTAACTTTCCTAACACCCTAACACTTCAATCATGCAAACACTTCATATACTCAAACAATCCATAGCATAAATGAAGTAAAACATCACATGTAAACACATGAATGCTAAATAACAAATGCTTCAAGAAAGTGTGAAATAGAGGTTCCTACTACATAGTTGTGGAAGCTTCAATCATTTGCTCCCAAGTACAAAATTAAACTAGATAATCAAAACCATAACATAGAACAAAGATCTACAAAGAAAGAAGAAGAAATGGAAGAAAATGGTGAAAACCTAGGGTTTTGGAGCCCCTGAGTTGGGCTTTGGCAAATGGGGAAGGAGGCGGGCTATTTATAGTCAAATTTGGTCAAGAAAAACCAAAAGATGCAGCAGGCTCCCGCCCGGGCGGAAATGGTGGGAGGTTGTTGTTGTACCTCTCAAATATATAATTTATAACCCCTTTATGCTTACTAAATACAACTAAGTAGATAGTGTCAAATATGGTCGTCCACGAAGGAGAGGGATTTTCTTAAGCGTTTAAACATACAAGGTTGATATTATGCTAGAAGTAAATACATATAGATATATAAAAGCATGTAAAAAGGGGGGGTTTGGTTGGTTGGTTTTCCTAAGTTATGAAATTAAACACAAACTAACTAGAAAAGTTAACTATGCTAATCATCAAACAAATTAAGAAAGAGGAGTAAAAACTACAAAAGACAAAGTCCTGGGGGCAATTAATACCCACTTCCAAACCTAATGTAGATCATTGAACCATTCAATCATTCTATCATGTTCGTTACCTATGGGGAATGCTAAAACTTCCCATTCGAAGATCAACATTCATTCCTTCTTAATTTTAATTTGCAAAGACAAACAACGACCATTTACGAACCTCATTGATAATCACTCTAGGCAAACCACACCATAAAGGTCCTTCATCAACGGCGTTATACACGAAGGGCCATAGATTTGATAACAACGAGCCTTCTACCAAAGACATGGCCATTTAACCAAACATAGCATTCATTAGGATAAACCGAGAACAAACCACATTCAAGATTCAACCTTCCATTGCATCTATAGGATAAACATGAGAACGATCCATATTAACATATTTATCTAGCAAGAATCACAACACATTATGCACAAGAAATTCTAATTCCATGTTCTTGGATTCTCATGTCAAAGAGCTAAGAAATTTGTAACTTTCGTAACACCCTAACACTTCAATCATACAAACACTTCATATACTCAAACAATCCATAGCATAAATGAAGTAAAATATCACATTTGAACACATGAATGCTAAATAACAAATGCTTCAAGAAAGAGTGAAATAGAGGTTCTTACTACATAGTTGTGGAAGCTTCAATCATTTGCTCCCAAGTACAAAATTAAACTAGATAATCAAAACCCATAACATAGAACAATGATCTACAAAGAAGAAGAAATGGAAAAAAATTATGAAAACCTAGGGTTTTGGAGCCCCTGAGTCGGGCTTCGGAAAATGGGGAAGGAGGGTACTATTTATGGTCAAATTTGTCAAGAAAAACCAAAAAATGAAGCAGGCTCCCGCCCGGGCAGAAATGGTGGGAGGTCGTCGCCGTACCTCTCAAAGTTATAATTTATAACCCCTTTATGCTTACTAAATACAATTAAGTAGATGGTGTCAAGTAATGGTCGTCCACGAAGAAGAGGGATTTTCTTAAGCGTTTAAACATAAAAGGTTGATATTATGCTAGAAGTAAATACATATAGATATATAAAAGCATGTAAAAAGGGGGGGTCTGGTTGGTTGGTTTTCCTAAGTTAGGAAATTAAAACACAAACTAACCAGAAAACTTAACTATGCTAATCATCAAACAAATTAAGAAAAAGGAGTAAAAACTACAAAAGACAAAGTCTTGGGGGCAATTAATCAACTTCCAAACCTAATGTAGATCATTGAACCATTCATTCATTCTATCACATTCGTTACCTATGGGGAATGCTAACACTTCCCATTCGAAGATCAACATTCATTCCTTCTTAATAGTAATTTGCAAAGACAAACAACGACCATTTACGAACCTCATTGATAATCACTCTAGGTATTTCATCTACGGCGTTATACACGAAGGGCCATAGATTTGATAACAACAAGCCTTCTACCAAAGACATGGCCATTTAACCAAACATAGCATTCATTAGGCTAAACCTAGAACAAACCACATTCAAGATTCAACCTTGCATTGCATCTATAGGATAAACATGAGAACAATCCACATTAACATATTTATCAAGCAAGAATCACAACGCATTATGCACAAGAAATTCTAATTCTATGTTCTTGGATTATCATGCCAAAGAGCTAAGAAATTTGCAACTTTCCTAACACCCTAACACTTCAATCATACAATCACTTCATTTACAAAAACAATCGATAGCATAAGTGAAGTAAAACATCACAATTAACCACATGAATGCTAAATAAAAAATGCTTCAAGAAAGAGTGAAATAGAGGTTCTTACTACATAGGTGTGGAAGCTTCAAACATTTGCTCCCAAGTACAAAATTGAACTAGTTATCAAAATCCAAAACATAGAACAAAGATCTAAAAAGAAAGAAGAATAAATGGAAGAAAATGGTGAAAACCTAGGGTTTTGGAGCCCCTGAGTCGAGCTCGGGCAAATGGGGAAGGAGGGGGGCTATTTATTGTTTAATTTGGTCAAGAAAAACCAAAAGATGCAGCAGGCTTCCGCCCGGGCGGAAATGGTGGTTGGTCGTCGCCGTACCTCTCAAAGTTATAATTTATAACCCCTTTATGCTTAATAAATACAATTAAGTAGATAGTGTCAAGTCATGGTCGTCCACTTTTTTTTTAATTAAACCACCCCTTATAGTAAGGAGGGAGGGTTGTTTATGGGCTACCCCAGACCCGAAAAAGAAAAACGAGCACGAAGAGGGAGCATAGCTCAGTTCAATACAAGCATGACCAAAGCGAAATAACTTGCTTCCAAAAGTAACAGTGATGAGTGCCACACACGGCTCTCCTCGCAAATTAGTAGTTAGGGTGGTTGTTCCCGTTTTAAGGTGATATGGGAAGGGATGCAGTTTAGCGAATCGTAAGTACGAAACTCAACTTAGCATCCAATGTATATCAGCCTTAAACCAGGAACACACAAACCACTAACCATATAAGCAAAAGAATGGTAAGCTATTCTAGTCCTATGTACTGATCAAAAAAGACTTATGCAGTGATCAAAACCGAATATGAGATAAGTGCACCAGTGAGATGAGGACCCTGTAGATGCTGCTCAAGCTGTGATTGCAATAATCATGGAGGATGATGGATTCTGATTGTGGGAAGATTAAGATTGTCTCCTGCTATTGCTTGTTTTAGAGGAATAGGAGCATCCTGTACTGAGATCTAGCCCCTAAATTCATTATGATCCAGTAAGCTTCTTGCCAGGGAGGCCAATAGATGAGCCACCTGATTCTGCTCCCTGTACGCATGAGTAAAAGAGATGTGTCTAGCTGCAGTGAGTTCCTTAATCTGCCAAATGAGTCTCTGGATATTCCAAGGCACCTGATTTGAACCATTTAAAATCTGGACACCCTGCAAAGAGTCCATTTCTACAATCAAGGGAAACAAGTTAAGTGAAATACATGTTTGGATCCCAGTGAGGGAGGCCCTTAGCTCAGCAGTTAAGGGATCATATATTTGTTCCATTTTCTCCATTCCCATAAAGAGAATCTTGCCTGATGTGTCTCTGATAACAGTTCCTCCTGCAGCAAAATTTAGCTGAGGGCAGTGTGCATCTGAGTTCATTTTGTAGCCAATATCTGGAGGGTTCCATTTGTAAGATTTGATCATCCTTGGTTTAGGAACTTTAGAGCTAGTGAAAATTCCTATGGCTTTTAAATGAGAGCAATCAGGATGTTGAGTGATAGGATTTAGGGAGAATATAGACACAGCCATGTTCTTAATCTGTAGGATTGTGGACATTAGCACAATTGGTTTAGAATCATAGAGAAAACTGCTTCTATCCTTCCATAGAAACCAGATTAGTAAGTTTGGCATAATATGACATGCACTGTTCTTTGATTTTGAAAATTTTGAGATTGTCCAGAACCATGATAATGCATGAAAGATATGGTCAAAATGTCTATAGGGGATTTCTAAGATTGTGAAGAGCCATTTCCAGAGTTCAGATGCTAGTTGGCAGTGTAAGAAGTAGTGAGTTAGTGAATCTTCATTTTGACAGCAGATGCATTTAGAAACAACATGAATGCCCATCTTCCTAAGTTTTTCATCAAATGGCAGATAGTAATTAACCAATTTCCAAACAAAAACAGATATCTTAGGAGGAACCAAAGGATTCCAAATCTGTTTCATTGATCTAATCTCTGAACGTTTATTGGAAATTGATTTGAAAGCTGATGATATTGTGAACTTACCTGTAGAGGATGGAGTCCAAACCATATGATCTTCCCTGTCAAAAAGAGGAAAAGGTGCTGACAAGGAGTGAAACAACTCTAGATTAAAGCCATCCATTAGCTGAGGCATGAAGAGGTTCTTGTTCTCCTGAAACTGAGCAATTGTGAGTGTAGGGAATGGGATATCAGAGTCTGCCTCCCACTGTTCTGAGAGGAACCCTGACCCTCTCCAGTTGCTGTTCCAAAAATTGGAGGTACCTTTTCCCACTTGTATTCTAGAAAGGTTCTCAGCTATACTAGTTATAGCTTTGACTCTTTTCCAAGAGTCTGATTGTCTAGCTGAGGGTGGTAAGGACCAAATGAATCTTGTCCATAAAGTGGATCCAATCTGAAGTTTCCAGTAGAGCTTTAGAGAAAAACTATCAATTACAGTATGAAAGCATCTAAATCCAAATCCATTTTGGGATAAAGGATAACATAAATCCAGCCAAGCTTTCCAATGTCTTTTTTCCCCTTGGTCTGAATTCCCCCAAATAAAGTTACTGCACATTTTTTCCATCATTTCAATCATGTGTTTGGTAGGGGACATGACACACCAAACATGCTGAGGGATAGAGGCAATAACATGTTTCACTAAAATAATCCTACCAGCCATATTCAACCACTTGTTGTTCCATTTCAGAATTCTGCCACTTAGTTTTTCAATGAGAGGCTGAAAGTAAGCATTAAGCTTTCTCCCTTTGAAAATAGTTACTCCTAAATAAGTGAAAGGAAAGAAACCTTGTGACATGAGAGTAATGCTTCTAATCATCCCGGTTCTTGCAACACTAGTTTTATTTCCCACATAAAAAGCACTCTTAGTAAAATTGACTAACTGACCAGAGGCAAGTTGATAGTGCTTTAAGAATAGAACTAGGTTTTTTAGGGACTTCTTAGTTGCCTTAATGAAGATGACAGTGTCATCTGCATAAGACAAATGAGAGATCTCCAAAGAACCCCGGGGAACTACAAATCTGTCAATGAAACCTAAGTGAAACATGTTTTTAGCCCCCTATTTAGAAGCTCAGTAATGAAGTTAAACAGAATAGGGGAAAGGGGGTCCCCCTGTTTGAGCCCCCTTGTAGCCTTAAAAAATCCATATGGAACTCCATTGATTAAGACAGAAAACCAGGCAGCTTGAATATTTCTAAGTATCAGTGAGACAATGTGTCCATGAAAACCATATTTCAATAGGAGAGAGTTTAACATAGGCCATGATACTCTGTCAAAAGCTTTAGACATATCAAGTTTGAATATAGCATTTAAGCTCTGTCCCTGTTTATCTAAAAGCCTAACCAGCTCCTGCATTATCAAAATGTTATCTGATATTTCTCTTCCCTCTATGAATGCAGACTGCTCCTCTGATATACATTTATGACTCAGCAGCTTTAGTCTCTCACTCAGTATTTTTGACAAGATTTTGTTAGAAAAATTAGAGAGGCTTATGGGCCTATATTCAGAGAAAGATGTAGGGGTCTGAACTTTGGGAATGAGAGCAATCAGTGTGCTTGAAAAAGATTTTGGCACAGGAACCCCACACTGAAAATCCTTAACTGCAGCTAGTAAGTCAGTTTTTATAATGTCCCAGCAATTCCTATAAAATTTTCCATTAAATCCATCTGGACCAGGTGCACTATGTTCTCCTAAATCCAAAACTGCCTTCTTTAATTCATCCATTTCCACCAGTTTGAGTAGTGAAATATTATCTTCCTCTGTAATGGGGGATGGGATATATCTCAGAGAGTGGAGGTGATCTTGGCCAGAGAGATCAAAGTTGTCATCAGAGAGAAGGTTTTTGTAAAAAGACACAACAGCCACACCAATACTATCCTGATCATTACACCACTGGCTGTTATCAATTTTTATTTTATTGATCCTAAGTCTAGCATATTTATCTCTGACTGAGTGATGGAAAAATTTGGTGTTTTTGTCACCATTTTCTAACCAATTGTTCCTAGCTTTTTGTTTCCAGAAACATTGCTCCTTCTGCAGAACTTTTGATAGTTCAGCATTAATTTGTGATAAACAAAGAAAATCAGATGGATCAGCAGATATGTCATATTTCTTTTCCAAATCCATTATATCTGATTCCATGGATTTGATCTTATCAAAAAAATTTCCAAAGTGTTGTTTATTCCAGTTCTTTAGGTGCCCTTTAAGTCTAGATAGTTTAAGTGAGAAACCTAGCATACCCTGAGAATCGATGGGAATCCTCCAGTTATTTTCCACCTCAGGTAAAAATGTTGGGTCTAGTGTCCACATATTTTGAAATTTAAATGCTTTTGGGTATGATTTCTCAGAAATATTGGCATCTAAGACTAGTGGGGAATGGTCACAAGGAAGCCTACCTAAAATCTGAATGGAGGAGTTTGGGAATTTGGTAAACCAGGCTGAGTTTGCAATAGATCTATCCAATCTTTTAGCTACCTTATGTTCCAACTTCCTACCATTAGTCCATGTAAACAGATTACCCATTGTTGTAATGTCATTCAGGTTATTAGAATTAAGAAAAGCATCAAAATCATTTATGCAGTTTATATCAGGAGATGATTTACCTCTATATTCACTAATATACCTGATGACATTAAAATCCCCAGTAAGTAGACATGGAAGAGAGGTCCTAGTTAAGCTGTTTTCAATATCATTGAACATTTTTGACCTCTCTATTCTATCATGGAATCCATAAATAGCATACAGATGAAATTCAATATCATGGATAACATGAGATACAGATATCAAAGAGAATTGCTCATGGACTTGGATCATAGAGGCAGTAAAGTCATCTTTGAACATTATCCAGGTCCTTGAGTCCAGGGAGGAAAAAGCACATTGAAAACCTAGCTCATTTTTTAAGTGACCTAGTTTTCCAATTTGCTGTTTAGTTTCTACTATGACCAGTATTGAGATACTATGGATTCTGACAATTGATTTAAGCCTCAATAATGATTTCTGTATTCCCCTAGCATTCCAAGTTAAAAGCTTAATATTCATTTTTTACCTTGGGATCTGGTTTTGGCACGAGAGGATATTGAAGTGGAAACAATATTAGGTTCTTGGAAAAAGGTTCTAATATTGTCATGCATAATAGCAAGCTTCCCAGGATCATGCCTAGGATCATGTGATTTCAGGTGATCAGTGGGACTAGGATCTGTAGGTGATGAGAGTATACCTGATGAGGTATCATGTAATATGGTGGCTGATGTGTCAGAATCCCCCTCTAGTTTTTTCTGTTTGTGCTGGGAGTTGGTAGCTTGATCACCTTGCTTGTCCTACTTTGGTAGAGGTAGATCAGTGGTTGTGATTGGGGTTTCCATATCTTGGTCCTGGGTTCCATCAGTGGCTTGTTGTTGTGGTTGTGATACTAAGTCATGCTCGGCCCCAGGAGCTACAGGATCTTGTTGTTGCTCATCAGGAGAAACCTCCTTATCCTCTTGTAATGTCTGCACTTCTTGTATTTCTTGCAAATCCATGGCCTCCTGAAGTTTTGAGAATTTAGAGGAGAGAGTCAGTTGGAATTCTTTAAATTGTTGAGAGACAATAGTTCGATTAAAATCAAGGGAAGCAGGAGTCTTAGTCTGTGTGAAGGAGTGCATAAGATCATCAGTAGATGTCCAATTCGAGTGATTTCTGTTTGTCTTGCTTTTCACTGGCATCCACTGCATTGAGGATGGGATATTGTACGGGGTGACCAGATCAGGAATCTTCTTAGCCAGTGTGACAATTTGTTGATCTTCCAGAGGGGTGTCCACCACATCAATTATTTCTATCATTTCTGGGGCATCTTGGGCACTGGCCACTTCCTCCTGAATGATTGGCAACTTTCCAATCTGTTTTGCAGTAAGAGTGACAGAAGGTGAGGTAGCTAAAGGGTTTTCACCAGTTTTGGGGATGGTCTTAGGGGCCAGAGTATAGGATTTGGTATCCTCTTTGGTATTATGAGACTGTGAGGTACCCAAAAGAGGTGCTTGATTATGAATATGATGTGATGGTAGAGTTGAAGCCTGTTTTGGATGAGCTTGGGCTTTAGATTGCTTAGGCTTATCACACTCACCATATCTGTGACCTATTTTGGAGCATTTAGTACAATAGAAAGGATGATCCTCATAAGACACAGTGTACCATCTGCTATCAGTTTTTGAACCCAGCCTGATTCTATCAGGAAAAGGTCCAGTGAGGTCCATTTCTACACAGATCCTAATTGTTGATGGTCTGGTATGGTTCAGGGTTGGAGGATCAGCAAAGATCAAGTTTCCTAACCTACTTGCTATCAGCGGGATATAATCATAGTCCAAACAGTAGGCAGGAGGGGATTCTATAGATAACCAGATAGGAACAAAAGGGGGTTCTTCATTGACATCAAAAGATTTTGTCCATTTTAATACCTTCATTGTAGAACCTCCTATGTTCCAGTTACCTTTAATCCAGCATCTCTGTATATCCTCATCAAGCTCAAATTTGATGAAGATATGATTCCTATCCAGAGCTGTGATTATGGCTTCCCCAATGAAACCGATGCGCTTGAATTGGTGCCGGATGAAGTTAAGCGCCGGGCGACCTCCTTGAAATTTCCCGACCAAATGCTTGCTCCATGGTTCAGATAAAACGTCTATGTCCGAGTCATCCAGGAGGACCGCAATCTCGCCTTTGTATTCGGTAATCGGGTTGAGGATGAGATTTCTAGACTTTAGTGGTTTATTTTGTTTGGGGTTTAGAACATCTCTATACGATCGATCGAGATTGGGGGATATTAGCTGTGTAGGTTGGGTTGAAGCCCCACCACCAGGGGACGGTAGCGCCGCCATACGGCGGGCGGGGATGCGGTAGTTCACCGGGAAAGAGTGGGAGGTAACCGTTGGAACTGTTCAGAGAGAGAAGATTGAAATAAAGCAGATTAAGTTATGGTCGTCCACGAAGAAGAGGGATTTTCTTAAGCGTTTAAACATAAAAGGTTGATATTATGCTAGAAGTAAATACATATAGATATATAAAAGCATGTAAAAATGGGGGGTTTGGTTGGTTGGTTTTCCTAAGTTATGTAATTAAAACACAAACTAACTAGAAAAGTTAACTATGCTAATTATCAAACAAATTAAGAAAGAGGAGTAAAAACTACAAAAGACAAAGTCTTGGGGGCAATTAATATCCACTTCCAAACCTAATGTAGATCATTGAACCATTCAATCATTCTATCACATTCGTTACCTACGGGGAATGCTAAAACTTCCCATTAGAAGATCAACATTCATTCCTTCTTAATAGTAATTTGCAAAGACAAACAACGACCATTTGCAAACCTCATTGATAATCACTCTAGGCAAACCACACCATAAAGGTATTTCATCAATGACTTTATATACGAAGGGCCATAGATTTGATAACAACGAGCCTTCTACCATAGACATGGCCATTTAACCAAACATAGCATTCATTAGAATAAACCTAGAACAAACCACATTCAAGATTCAACCTTGCATTGCATCTATAGGATAAACATGAGAACAATCCACATTAACATATTTATCAAGCAAGAATAACAGCACATTATGCACAAGAAATTCTATTTCCATGTTCTTGGATTCTCATGTCAAAGAGCTAAGAAATTTGCAACTTCCCTAACACCCTAACTCTTCAATCAAACAAACACTTCATATACTCAAACAATCTATAGCATAAATGAAGTAAAACATCACATGTAAACACATGAATGCTAAATAACAAATGCTTCAAGAAAGTGTGAAATAGAGGTTCTTACTACATAGGTGTGGAAGCTTCAATCATTTGCTCCCAAGTACAAAATTAAGCTAGATAATCAAAACCTGTAACATAGAACAAAGATCTAGAAAGAAAGAAGAGGAAATGGAAGAAAATGGTGAAAACCTAGGGTTTTGGAGCCCCTGAGTCGGGCTTGGGAAAATGGGGAAAGAGGGGGGCTATTTATAGTCTAATTTGGTCAAGAAAAACCAAAAGATAGAGCAGGTTCCCGCCCGGGCGAAAATGGTGGGAGGTCGTCGCCGTACCTCTCAAAGTTATAATTTATAACCCCTTTATGCTTACTAAATACAATTAAGTACATAGTGTCAAATCATGGTCGTCCACGAAGAAGAGGGATTTTCTTAAGCGTTTAAACATAAAAGGTTGATATTATACTAGAAGTAAATACATATAGATATATAAAAGCATGTAAAAAGGGGGGTGGTCTGGTTGGTTGGTTTTCCTAAGTTAGGAAATTAAAACACAAACTAACCAGAAAAGTTAACTACGCTGATCATCAAACAAATTAAGAAAGAGGAGTAAAAACTACAAAAGACAAAGTCTTGGGGGTAATTAATCCACTTCCAAACCTAATGTAGATCATTGAACCATTCAATCATTCTATCACATTCGTTACCTATGGGGAATGCTAAAACATCCCATTCGAAGATCAACATTCATTCCTTCTTAATAGTAATTTGCAAACACAAACAACGACCATTTGCGAACCTCATTGATAATCACTCTAGGCAAACCACACCAAAAAGGTATTTCATCAACGGCGTTATACACGAAGGGCCCTAGATTTGATAACAACAAGCCTTCTACCAAAGACATGGCCATTTAACCAAACATAGCATTCATTAGGCTAAACCTAGAACAAACCACATTCAAGATTCAACCTTGCATTGCATCTATAGGATAAACATGAGAACAATCCACATTAACATATTTATCAAGCAAGAATCACAACGCATTATGCACAAGAAATTCTAATTCTTTGTTCTTAGATTCTCATGTCAGAGAGCTAAGAAATTTGTAACTTTCCTAACACCCTAACACTTCAATCAAGCAAACACTTCATATACTCAAACAATCGATAGCATAAATGAAGTAAAACATCACATTTAAACACATTAATGCTAAGTAACAAATGCTTCAAGAAAGAATGAAATAGAGGTTCTTACTACATAGGTGTGGAAGCTTCAATCATTTGCTCCCAAGTACAAAATTGAACTAGTTATCCAAACCCATAACATAGAACAAAGATCTACAAAGAAAGAAGAACAAATGGAAGAAAATGGTGAAAACCTAGGGTTTTGGAGCCCCTGAGTCGAGCTTGGGCAAATGGGGAAGGAGGGGGGCTATTTATAGTCTAATTTGGTCAAGAAAAACCAAAAGATGGAGCAGGCTCCCGCCCGGGCGGAAATGGTGGGAGGTCGTCGCCGTACCTCTCAAAGTTATAATTTATAACCTGTTTATGCTTACTAAATACAATTAAGTAGATGGTGTCAAGTCATGGTCATCCACGAAGAAGAGGGATTTTCTTAAGCGTTTAAACATAAAAGGCTGATATTATGCTAGAAGTAAATACATATAGATATATAAAAGCATGTAAAAAGGGGGGGTTTGATAACAACGAGCCTTCTACCAAAGACATGGCCATTTAACAAAACATAGCATTCATTAGGATAAACCTAGAACAAACCACATTCACGATTCAACCTTGCATTGCATCTATAGGATAAACGTGAGAACAATCCACATTAACATATTTATCAAGCAAGAATAACAACACATTATGCACTTGAAATTCTAATTCCATGTTCTTGGATTCTCATGTCAAGGAGCTAAGAAATTTGCAACTTTCCTAAAACCCTAACTCTTCATATACTTAAACAATCCATAGCATAAATGAAGTAAAACATCACATGTAAACACATGAATGCTAAATAACAAATGCTTCAAGAAAGAGTGAAATAGAGGTTCTTACTACATAGGTGTGGAAGCTTCAATCAAGTACAAAATTAAGCTAGATAATCAAAACCCGTAACACAGAACAAAGATCTAGAAAGAAAGAAGAAGAAATGGAAGAAAATGGTGAAAACCTAGGGTTTTGGAGCCCCTGAGTCGGGCTTGGGCAAATGGGGAAGGAGGGGGGCTATTTATAGTCTAATTTGGTCAAGAAAAACCAAAAGATGCAACAGGCTCCCGCCCGGGCGGAAATGGTGGGAGGTCATCTCCGTACCTCTCAAAGTTATAATTTATAACCCGTTTATGCTTACTAAATACAATTAAGTAGATGGTGTCAAGTAATGGTCGTCCACGAAGAAGTGGGATTTTCTTAAGCGTTTAAACATAAAAGGTTGATATTATGCTAGAAGTAAATACATATAGATATATAAAAGCATGTAAAAAGGGGGGGTTTGATAACAATGAGCCTTCTACCAAAGACATGGCCATTTAACAAAGCATAGCATTCATTAGGATAAACCTAGAACAAACCACATTCAAGAGTCAACCTTGCATTGCATCTATAGGACAAACATGAGAACAAAATCCACATTAACATATTTATCAAGCAAGAATAACAACACATTATGCACATGAAATTCTAATTCCATGTTCTTGATTCTCATGTCAAAGAGCTAAGAAATTTGTAACTTTCCTAAAACCCTAACACTTCATATACTTAAACAATCCATAGCATAAATGAAGTAAAACATCACATGTAAACACATGAATGCTAAATAACAAATGCTTCAAGAAAGAGTGAAATAGAGGTTCTTACTACATAGGTGTGGAAGCTTCAATCATTTGCTCCCAAGTACAAAATTAAGCTAGATAATCAAAACCCGTAACATAGAACAAAGATCTAGAAAGAAAGAAGAAGAAATGGAAGAAAATGGTGAAAACCTAGGGTTTTGGAGCCCCTGAGTCGGGCTTGGGCAAATGGGGAAGGAGGGGGCTATTTATAGTCTAATTTGGTCAAGAAAAACCAAAAGATGCAGCAGGCTCCCGCCCGGGCGAAAATGGTGGGAGGTCGTCGCCGTACCTCTCAAAGTTATAATTTATAACCCCTTTATGCTTACTAAATACAATTAAGTAGATAGTGTCAAATCATGGTCGTCCACGAAGAAGAGGGATTTTCTTAAGCGTTTAAACATAAAAGGTTGATATTATGCTAGAAGTAAATACATATGGATATATAAAAGCATGTAAAAAGGGGGGGGTCTGGTTGGTTGGTTTTCCTAATTTAGGAAATAAAAATTAAAACTAACCAGAAAAGTAAACTATGCTAATAATCAAACAAATTAAGAAAGAGGAGTAAAAACTACAAAAGACAAAGTCTTGGGGGCAATTAATATCCACTTAGAAACCTAATGTAGATCATTGAACCATTCAATCATTCTATCACATTCGTCATCTATGGGGAATGCTAAAACTTCCCATTCGAAGATCAACATTCATTCCTTCTTAATATTAATTTGCAAACACAAACAACGACCATTTGCAAACCTCATTGATAATCACTCTAGGCAAACCACACCATAAAGGTATTTCATCAACGGCATTATACACGAAGGGCCATAGATTTGTTAACAACGAGCCTTCTACCAAAGACATAGCCATTTAACCAAACATAGCATTCATTAGGATAAACCTAGAACAAACCACATTCAAGATTCAACCATGCATTGCATCTATAGGATAAACATGAGAACAATCCACATTAACATATTTATCAAGCAAGAATCACAACGCATTATGCACAAGAAATTCTAATTCCAAGTTCTTGGATTCACATGTCAAAGAGCTAAGAAATTTGCAACATTCCTAACACCCTAACACTTCAATCATACAAACACTTCATATACTCAAACAATCCATAGCATAAATGAAGTAAAACATTACATTTAATCACATGAATGCTAAATAACAAATGCTTCAAGAAAGAGTGAAATAGAGGTTCTTACTACATAGGTGTGGAAGCTTCAATCATTTGCTCCCAAGTACAAAATTGAACTTGTTATCAAAACCCATAACATAGAACAAAGATCTACAGAGAAAGAAGAAGAAATGGAAGAAAATGGTGAAAACCTAGGGTTTTGGAGCCCCTGAGTCGGGCTTGGTAAAATGGGGAAGGAGGGGGGCTATTTATAGTCTAATTTGGTCAAGAAAAACCAAAAGATGCAGCAGGCTCCCGCCCGGGCGGAAATGGTGGGAGGTCGTCGCCATATCTCTCAAAGTTATAATTTATAACCCATTTATACATACTAAATACAATTAAGTAGATGGTGTCAAGTCATGGTCGTCCACGAAGAAGTGGGATTTTCTTAAGCGTTTAAACATAAAAGGTTGATATTATGCTAGAAGTAAATACATATAGATATATAAAAGCATGTAAAAAGGGGGGGTTCGATAACAACGAGCTTTCTACCAAAGACATGGCCATTTAACCAAACATAGCATTCATTAGGATAAACCTAGAACAAACCACATTCAAGATTCAACCTTGCATTGCATCTATAGGAAAAACATGAGAACAATCCACATTAACATATTTATCAAGCAAGAATAACAACACATTATGCACATGAAATTCTAATTCCCTGTTCTTGGATTCTCATGTCAAAGAGCTAAGAAATTTGCAACTTTCCTAACACCTTAACTCTTCATATACTTAAACAATCCATAGCATAAATGAAGTAAAACATCACATTTAAACACATGAATGCTAAATAACAAATGCTTCAAGAAAGAGTGAAATAGAGGTCCTTACTACATAGGTGTGGAAGCTTCAATCATTTGCTCCCAAGTATAAAATTAAGCTATATAAAAAAACCCGTAACATAGAACAAAGATCTAGAAAGAAAGAAGAAGAAATGGAAGAAAATGGTGAAAACCTAGGGTTTTGGAGCCCCTGAGTCGGGATTGGGCAAATGGGGAAGGAGGGGGGCTATTTATAGTCTAATTTGGTCAAGAAAAACCAAAAGATACAGCAGGCTCCCGCCCGGGCAGAAATGGTGGGAGGTCGTCGCCGTACCTCTCAAAGTTATAATTTATAACCCCTTTATGCTTACTAAATATAATTAAGTAGATAGTGTCAAATCATGGTCGTCCACGAAGAAGAGGGATTTTCTTAAGCGTTTAAACATAAAAGGTTGATATTATGCTAGAAGTAAATACATATAGATATATAAAAGCATGAAAAAAGGGGGGGTCTGGTTGGTTGGTTTTCCTAACTTAGGAAATTAAAACACAAACTAACCAGAAAAGTTAACTATGCTAATCATCAAACAAATTAAGAAAGAGCAGTAAAAACAACAAAAGACAAAGTCTTGGGGGCAATTAATATCCACTTAGAAACCTAATGTAGATCATTGAACCATTCAATCATTCTATCACATTCGTTACCTATGGGGAATCCTAAAACTTCCCATTTGAAGATCAACATTCATTCCTTCTTAATAGTAATTTGCAAACACAAACAACGACCATTTACGAACCTCATTGATAATCACTCTAGGTATTTCATCTACGGCGTTATACACGAAGGGCCATAGATTTGATAACAACAAGCCTTCTACCAAAGACATGGCCATTTAACCAAACATAGCATTCATTAGGATAAACCTAGAACAAACCACATTCAAGATTTAACCTTGCATTGCATCTATAGGATAAACTTGAGAACAATCCACATTAACATATTTATCAAGCAAGAATCACAACGCATTATGCACAAGAAATTCTAATTCTATGTTCTTGGATTCTCATGTCAAAGAGCTAAGAAATTTGCAACTTTCCTAACACCCTAACACTTCAATCATACAAACACATCATATACTCAAACAATCGATAGCATAAATGAAGTAAAACATCACATTTGAACACATGAATGCTAAATAACAAATGCTTCAAGAAAGAGTGAAATAGAGGTTCTTACTACATAGGTGTGGAAGCTTCAATCATTTGCTCCCAAGTACAAAATTGAACTTGTTATCAAAACCCATAACATAGAACAAAGATCTACAGAGAAAGAAGAAGAAATGGAAGAAAATGGTGAAAACCTAGGGTTTTGGAGCCCCTGAGTCGGGCTTGGTAAAATGGGGAAGGAGGGGGGCTATTTATAGTCTAATTTGGTCAAGAAAAACCAAAAGATGCAGCAGGCTCCCGCCCGGGCGGAAATGGTGGGAGGTCGTCGCCATACCTCTCAAAGTTATAATTTATAACCCATTTATACTTACTAAATACAATTAAGTAGATGGTGTCAAGTCATGGTCGTCCACGAAGAAGTGGGATTTTCTTAAGCGTTTAAACATAAAAGGTTGATATTATGCTAGAAGTAAATACATATAGATATATAAAAGCATGTAAAAATGGGGGGTTTGGTTGGTTGGTTTTCCTAAGTTATGAAATTAAAACACAAACTAACTAGAAAAGTTAACTATGCTAATTATCAAACAAATTAAGAAAGAGGAGTAAAAACTACAAAAGACAAAGTCTTGGGGGAAATTAATATCCACTTCCAAACCTAATGTAGATCATTGAACCATTCAATCATTCTATCACATTCGTTACCTATGGGGAATGCTAAACCTTCCCATTAGAAGATCAACATTCATTCCTTCTTAATAGTAATTTGCAAAGACAAACAACAACCATTCGCAAACCTCATTGATAATCACTCTAGGAAAACCACACCATATAGGTATTTCATCAACGGCGTTATACACGAAGGACCATAGATTTGATAACAACGAACCTTCTACCAAAGACATAGCCATTTAACCAAACAGAGCATTCATTAGGATAAACCTAGAACAAACCACATTAAAGATTCAACCTTGCATTGCATCTATAGGATAAACATTAGAACAATCCACATTAACATATTTATCTAGCAAGAATCAGAACACATTACGCACAAGAAATTCTAATTCCATGTTCTTGGATACCCATGTCAAAGAGCTAAGAAATTTTCAACTTTCCTAACACCCTAACATTTCAATCATACAAACACTTCATATACTCAAACAATCCATAGCATAAATGAAGTAAAACATCACATTTAAACACATGAATGCTAAATAACAAATGCTTCAAGAAAGAGTGAAATAGAGGTTCTTACTACATAGGTGTAGAAGCTTCAATCATTTGCTCCCAAGTACAAAATTAAGTTAGATAATCAAAACGCATAACATAGAACAAAGATCTACAAAGAAAGAAGAAGAAATGGAAGAAAATGGTGAAAACCTAGGGTTTTGGAGCCCCTGAGTCGGGCTTGGGCAAATGGGGAAGGAGGGGGCTATTTATAGTCTAATTTGGTCAAGGAAACCCAAAAGATGCAGCAGGCTCCCGCCTGGGCGGAAATGGTGGGAGGTCATCACCGTACCTCTCAAAGTTATAATTTATAACCCCTTTATGCTCACTAAATACAATTAAGTAGATAGTGTCAAATCATGGTCGTCCACAAAGAAGAGGGATTTTCTTAAGCGTTTAAACATAAAAGGTTGATATTATGCTAGAAGTAAATACATATAGATATATAAAATCATGTAAAAAGGGGGGGTTTGGTTGGTTGGTTTTCCTAAGTTATGAAATTAAAACACAAACTAATTAGAAAAGTTAACTATGCTAATCATCAAACAAATTAAGAAAGAGCAGTAAAAACAACAAAAGACAAAGTCTTGGGGGCAATTAATATCCACTTCCAAACCTAATGTAGATCATTGAACCATTCAATCATTCTATCACATTCGTCATCTATGGGGAATGCTAAAACTTCCCATTCGAAGATCAACATTCATTCCTTCTTAATATTAATTTGCAAACACAAACAATGACCATTTGCAAACCTCATTGATAATCACTCTAGGCAAACCACACCATAAAGGTATTTCATCAACGGCGTTATACACGAAGGGCCATAGATTTGTTAACAACGAGCCTTCTACCAAAGACATAGCCATTTAACCAAACATAGCATTCATTAGGATAAACCTAGAACAAACCACATTCAAGATTCAACCATGCATTGCATCTATAGGATAAACATGAGAACAATCCACATTAACATATTTTTCAAGCAAGAATCACAAGACATTATGCGCAAGAAATTCTAATTCCATGTTCTTGGATTCTCATGTCAAAGAGCTAAGAAATTTGCAACTTTCCTAACACCCTAACACTTCAATCATACAAACACTTCATATACTCAAACAATCCATAGCATAAATGAAGTAAAACATCACATTTAAACACATGAATGCTAAATAAAAAATGCTTCAAGAAAGAGTGAAATAGAGGTTCTTACTACATAGGTGTGGAAGCTTCAATCATTTTCTCCCAAGTACAAAATTAAGATAGATAATCAAAACCCATAACATAGAACAAAGATCTACAAAGAATGAAGAGGAAATGGAAGAAAATGGTGAAAACCTAGGGTTTTGGAGCCCCTGAGTCGGGCTTGGGCAAATGGGGAAGGAGGGGGGCTATTTAACTCTAATTTGGTCAAGAAAAACCAAAAGATGCAGCAGGCTCCCGCCCGGGCGGAAATGGTGGGAAGAAGGCGGTTAAGAGCTATTTATAGTATAAGAAAAAGGGGATTAAAATGCAAGTTTTGGGGTAATTATCGCGAGTTGCAATGCCTCCATTGCGAGTCGTGAACAGATCAGGAAATTGTGAGTTCTCAGGTCAACATTTTGCGAGTCGCGTCGGGAAAAAGTCTCATTTTGTTTTGCTTCCTCCGGGTGAACCGTTGATCCATCTTGTAGTCGATTTTATAGTACTCAAGAAGAGGAATCCAATGGTACCACTCTTGGAGGCTGATTCTTCTCAGAAAATTCTCAGAACTCTGTTTCAAAACATAGATCATTCTTCACCCGTTGCTTTGCTCTCCTTTCTTCACTTTATTTTCTACCACTTTGTGAGTGGCCTTCCATCTTCTACCATCCTTTCGAATGGCCTTTACTAAACCACTCCTAAGTGCTCATAAAAAATCTACAAATTAAGCTTATAAAAAGGAATCTAAATGCTCGTAAGGACCAAAAATCCACTAGACTTAACATGGGTTACAAAATGAAGGATTTAGATATAAAAACCGAAAATGATCATCTAAACCCCTTATCATGTAAACCTACCTAAATCTAGAAATATTACAAAAAAAAATGATAAAAGAGTTTTAAATGCTTTTGAAAATACATGCATTTGACATCTCATAAAATGGCATCGCCCGGGCGGCGGAGGTTTCAGCCCAAAAATTCAGAAATGGCCTCTCCCGAGCTTCTTGTTTTGCTTCCCACGGGTGAACCGCTGATCCATTTTGTGAGTTCTTGTAGTCGATTTTATAGTACTCGAGAAGAAAAATCCAATGGTACCACCCTTGGAGGCTGATTCTTCTCGGAAAATTTTAAGAACTCTGCTTCAAACCATAGATTATTCTTCACCCTTTGTTTTTCTCTCCTTTATTCACTTTATCCTCTACCACTTTGTGAGTGGCCTTCCATATTCTTTCATCCATTTGAATGGACTTCACTAAACTACTCCTAAGTGCTCATGAGAAATCTACAAATGAAGCTCACAAAATGGAATCTAGATGCTCCTAAGGACCAAAAATCCATTAGACTAAACATAGGTTACAAAATGAAGGATTTAGATATAAAAACCAAAAATGGTCATCTAAACCCCTTATCATGTAAACCTACCTAAATCTAGTAATCTTATAACAAAAATATGACAAAAGAGATGTTAAATGCTTTGGAAAATACATGCATTTGACGTCTCATCAAATCTCCCCACACTTAAACCTTACTCGTCCTTGAGTAAACAAGAACAAGCAAAGATCAAAGCGTAAACTTGCATGTAAAATTTTTCCCAAAACATCCAACATCATATTCCTAGACTGCCCTAACCCCCAAGACATAAGAATCTCTCACACTCTCACATCCCAAAGCCTAAGATAATCTAAACAACCAACAAACCATAACAAAAGTATGGTATACATATAAGGCCAAGCTAACTTGCTCCACCGAAAAAGCCACTCAATAGACCAATCAAGAGAAGCATAATTTTTTCAGTTTCTCTTATTTTCTCTCATTTTTCCTATGAGCCTTTTTGGGCTTTCATCCTACCTTCACAAATTTTTCTTTTTCAATGCTCACCCTCACCTTTTTCCTCACCATTTGGCCTCTCATTTTTGCATAGGTTGCTCTTTCAGTTTTTCAACCTATCTGGGCCTCCCACTTTTGCCTAAGGTGCCCTCTCGGGTTTTCAACTTAGCAGGAATTTTTTTCCTTTTTTTTCAAACAAAACAAATCAAAGTGGAGAATATGCACACTATAGCACAATACAATGAGATATATTTCTCTTTACCTCCCTACACTTGAAACACACATTGTCCTCAATGTGAAAAGGACAAGATAAAGAAATAAGGGAGAGAAAAAAAATACTCACAACTAGGACATTAGAGGTCCTTCCCGGTGATGGCAATGTTCACTTCTCAATGGATGTTCTCTCCTCCATGTTCTCAAACTCCACCCAAAATGAAACTTTGACCCATCCACTACGAAGCCACAACTATGCAAATCACGATCAACACTCACAAAAGACAACAACTAGCAGTACTCCTAGATGGATGTATTGGAAGTGTTTTTGGTGGTGGATTGTCATGGTATTCTTGTGGTTTTTGGTAAGGGTTTGAAGACATGGTTGGGGATTTTTTTTAAGAATTAAAAATAATAACCTAAATTAGAAGCTCGGGTTACCTCCCGAGAAGCTCCATATTTTTAAGGTTGTCGGCATGGCCCTAATGTTATCCATATGGTAAAGGTTAGAACCCCTTCATCATGAGTATCAAAAAATAGAGAGGTGAAGGTATAAAACTTTCAAAAGGAAAGTTTTGTGGAGGTGGAGATGGCTTAAAAGGAGTTGGATGGTTAGGAGGCTTGGGATGGTCTTTTGGCCCCTTTCTTATCTCCCTCAAAACTTTTGAAAATGGTGGAGTTGGTTCACTAGGTTGGTGTAGGGGTGATGATGGGAAGAAAGATGAATGTTGCACAATCACATCTTCCTCCACTTCTTTTCCTTCCACAGCCAACTCCTCATCCCCTTCAAACTCAAATTCATTTCTTAAGGTGACCTCACTCACCGAATCTTCGAGTTCGACTTGGGATGGTGTATCTTCGGAATAACGAGCTTCCATTCGGGCCAACGCTTCCAATATATTCCTTGTATGCCCCTCAATAGCCTCCACACTAGAGGAGAGATGAGTGTCTGGTTCCTCACTAGTAAAGTTGTTCAAGTTTTCTATTGCATTCATTACTTCCTTACGTGTCAAACTTGAACTTCCTTGTAGGGCTTGGTTTGGGGTATGGTATAAGATGGTGATGGCTAACTATTTTTCTCGTATTGTTGGTTTTCTGGCTCATTCTCATACAACCAATCCGGATTACCACTCCATTCTGGGTTGTAAGAATTATGGTATGGATACCATTCTTGGGTTTCTTTCCCTTGAAAACTAACATCCCCTACCTCTTGGTAGCACTCTTCGTAATACCCCTGATTTTGGAAAACAAGAGTTCTTTCCTCCTCATAGTGCTCCTCTCTCAACATATAGCAAGACTTGGTAGGATAGTAGGAATGACACATCGTACACAACCTTGCTCGTTGAGCCTCTCTTCTCATCATGAGTTCCCTCAAGGTGAGACGTTCCATCTTTTAAAAAAACATTTTCTATTGTTCAAAAGTCCGGAATCATATTGCAAGGATTCTCGATAAAAATTCACCAAGAACTCAAGCAATACCTACTCCAAACAAAAACAACCACCAAGAACTGGAAAATAAAAACAACTAGCTGATATGCAAACAAATATGCCCAAACACTTAAAAATAAACACCTCTTCTCCGGCAGCGGCGCCAAACTTTGCAAAGCCATTCATTCTTAATAGTAATTTGCAAAAACAAACAGCGACCATTTCCAAACCTCATTGATAATCACTCTAGGTAAACCACACCATAAAGGTATTTATTCAATGGCATTATACACGAAGGACCATAAATTTGATAATAACAAGCCTTCTACCGAAGACATAGCCATTTTACCAAACATAGTATTCATTAGGTTAAACCTAGAACAAACCACATTCAAGATTCAACCTTGCATTGCATCTATAAGATAAACATGAGAACAATTAACATTAGCATATTTATCTAGCAAGAATCACAACACATTATGCACAATATTCTTGGACTCTCATGTCAAAGAGCTAAGAAATTTGAAACTTTCCTAACACCCTAACACTTCAATCATACAAACACTTCATATACACAAACAACCCATAGCATAAATGAAGTAAAACATCACATTTAAATACATGAATGCTAAATAACAAATGTTTCAAGAAATAGTGAAATAGAGGCTCTTACTAGATAGGTGTGGGAATCAAAACTAAGCTAGATAATCAAAACCCATAACATAAAACAAATATCTAGAAAGAAAGAAGAAGAAATGGAAGAAAATGGTGAAAACTAGGGTTCTGGAGCCCCCTAGTCGGGCTTGGACAAATGGGGAATGAAGAGGCTATTTATAGTCTAATTTGTTCAAGAAAAACCAAAAAATGCAGCAGGCTCCCGCCCAGGCTGAAATGGCATCGCTCGGGAGGCGGAGGTTTTAGCCCAAAAATTCAGAAATTGCCTCTCCCGGGCTTCTTGTTTTGCTTCCCAAGGGTGAACCGTTGATCCATTTTGGAATTTTTGTAATTGATTTTATAGTACTCGAGAAGACAAATCCAATGGTACCACCCTTAGAGGCTGATTCTTCTCATAAAATTCTAAGAACTCTGCATCAAACATAGATTATTCTTCACCATTTGCTTTGCTCTCCTTTCTTCACTTTATCTTCTACCACTTTGTGAGTGGTCTTCCATCTTCTTCCATCCTTTTGAATGGACTTCACTAAACCACTCATAAGTGCTCACGAGACATCTACAAATGAAGCTCACAAAATGGAATCTAGATGCTCGTAAGGACCAGAAATCCATTAGACTAAACATATGTTACAAAATGAAGGATTTAGATATAAAATCCAAAAATGGTCATCTAAACCCCTTATCGTGTAAACCTACCTAAATCTAGCAATCGTATTACAAAAATATGACAAAATAGATGTTAAATGCTTTGAAAAATACATGCATTTGACGTCTCATCAGTAGACCTGACCCTGAGGCTCGGGCAGATAAGAACAGGGGGATGGGGCCAACTGAGTGACCAATCCTCGAACACCATCACCAAAGCACAATCTTGGTATGTGCCCCCCTAGAGAACCCTGCCAAAAACAATTTTGAGAAGAAGAAGCAATAACTTTCTCAGAAGCAGACTCGGTGCCCAGCCGAACCCCCCACACGGACCCGATGGTAATCAATGCAACTATTGGAGACTACTATGTCAAAAGGGTGTTTGTAGAAGAAGGCAGCAGAGTGGAAATGATGTTCACCAATTGCTTTGATCAGTTGGGCCCTTGGGCGTGAAAGTTTTAGGAGAAAAACCTCACCACTATCTAGTTTTACAAGGAAAATGGTATTGCCTTTAGGGGTCGTAACCCTCCCAGTCAAAGTGGCCAATAGAGATAAATAAGTCACGATCGGTTGCAGCTTCGGTGCGATTGACGTTGTATCCCCCTATCATATGTTATTAGGAAGGCCCTAGATGTGCCAGGCATAGGCCATATGGTCTCCCTACCACTTAACAATGAAGTTCCCCACCAAAAAGGGAATAGCAGTCATAAGGGGGGATCAATTGGCAGCCAGGAGTTCTTTGGTGATAGCCTTGAAAGAAGCTAAAAAGCAAGAAAGGGTGGCTTCAATAAAAAGATAAATTAAACCCATGAACATGGAGCCAATGGCCATTCGAGCACAAGGAACGGTGGTTGTGAGATAGATGATACCACCCACAATGAAAGAAATGTTGAAGGATCTCCTAGATAACTATGTGGACGTATTTTTGTGGAGCGCGTTTGACCTTATAGGGGTACCCAAATAGCTGATGGTTCACAGATTGATTGTGGACCCCTCCCAAAAGTCAATTAAGCAGAAAAGGAGGTCGTTTGCCCCTAAGGAGGAAGTCCAAAAACTTGTTCGAGCAAAGGTTATCAAAAAGGTATTTTACCCCGAATGAATAGAAAATTCTGTGATGGTTCCCAAGCACGATGGGGCTTGGCGAATGTTGATATGTTCATTTTATGTGCACAATTTAGTACTGTTTTGGGTCACTTTTGTGCTCTTTTATTATCAAGAGCTTGTGTTTTACCTTGAAATTCTCTTAGGAGAGGTAAGAGCAACTTTACGCTTTTTACCTCTTCTAAGTGAATTTTTCATGACAAGGAAAGAACATGAAGGCATGAAGAATGGAGGCCATTAAATATCACATTTTTGAAGACTTGCTTTGAAGACATGAAGACCGGAGGCCACCGAAGACCATTTTTTGAAGACTTGAAAAATGAGAGGAATTGCTATGAAAATAAATGTTTACCACAAGAAGAAGAAAAGAAAACAGGATTAAATTATGGCATCCATCGCGAGTCGCGATGGACTCGTCGCGAGACCGTCGCAAGTCGCGACCAACGGGTGACAGAATTTAACCTTATCATTTTTGTACTATAAATAGCACTCTCCTTCCTCTAATTCACATCTTCTTCATCTGCCTTTTTGGTACTGTTTAGAACCCTATTTTCTTCCATTTTCATCTTTGAATTCTCTTGTATTATCTTTGGTTGTTTAGCATTAATTAGTATGAACTCTTGTAGCTAATCTAGTTCTTGAGAGCAATTGGTTGAAGCTTCCAAGCTTATGTAGTAAGATTCTATGTTTGCTCATTTATGATCATTTATTGGAGAGCATTTATTATGCCATTAATGTTTTGCTTTACCTCATTAATACCATGGGTTGTTTGAGTATATGAAATTTTGTAAGATTGAAATGTTAGGGTGTTAGGAAAGTTGAAAATTTCTTAACTTATTTGATATGGAAATCCAAAAGAATGGATTTAGAACTTCTTGTGTATAATGTGTGGTAATTCTTGCTAGATGAGCATGTTAATGTGGTTTGTTCTCATATTTGTCATATAGATGCAAAGAAAGGTTGAACCTTGAATGTTGTTTTTTTCTATGTTTAATCTAATGAATGTTTTGTTTGGTTAAATGACTATGTCTTTGGTAGAAGGCTTGTTATTATCAAACCTATGGTCCTTTGGGTGAAATTCCATTGATGAAACACCCCTATGATGTTGTTTTTCTAGGGTGATCATCAATGAGGTTTGCAAATAGTCGTTGTTTGTCTTTGCAAACAACTCTTAAGGAGGAATGAATGTTGATCTTTGAATGAGAAGTGATAACATTCCCCATAGACAATAAATGTAATTGAATGAGTGAATGGATCAATGAGCTATATGAAGTTTGGAAGTGGAAATCGATTGCCCCCAAGGCTCCGTTAATTATCATTTACATCGTGTGTTTAGTTGTATTGCATGATTAGCATAGTTCTCTTGCTTTGCTGGTTGTTGTATTTTAATCTGATAACTTAGGATAAAAAACCAACCAACCAACCCCCCTTATTTACATGTTTTTATATGTATCTATGTATGTATATGCTTAGTATGTTTTCTCCTATATATGTTTAAACACTTGAAAAGATCCCTTTTCTCGTGGACGACCCCAACTTTCCATATCTACTTAATTGTAGATAGGAAGTATTAGGGCTTAAATATATTAACTTTGAGAGGTACGGCGATGACCTCCCAAATTTTGGCACCGTGCCGGGAAAGAGGCATTTATTTTTAAGTGTTTGGGCATATTATGTGTGATTATATGCTAATTGTAAATATTTGTTAATTTTCTTTTATTTTGATTTCTTAGTTTATTTTCCATTTTCACTTGGCTTGGAGACGTATTATTCAAGTTCTTGGTGTATGGTTCGTATGTGATCCTCTTCACAAGAACCCCTACACTACGACCCTGAGTTAGAGTTGAATTTGAGACGGGCTAGGAGGCTTTCTTTGGAAAGTGTGAATAACACCCCTCCTGGTGACCATTTTGTGGATACATCTTCCTCTATGGAACATCAACTTGAGCATGAAGATGAGCATCCGGGAGGGGGCCTCAACATCCTCCTCTCCAAGGGCGAGCTCCTCCTCTCAACCTAAGAGAAATTCCTTTGGGGCAATCTTTGTTAAGAGACATCATAGCCCCCAACCCTGATCAATAACTGATGTGCATCGAGTATCCTGTGGTTGGACCAAACGGGAACTTTGAGCTAAAGACCGGGTTCATCAACATGCTACCCATATTCCTTGGTAGACAAGGGGAGAATGCCAACAAACACCTTACCGAATTTCACTTCTTGTGTGGTGGTACGATCCCCCATAGAGTGGATGAAGATTTCTATAAGTTGAAGGCATTCCCGTTCACACTAAGGGGTGGTTCAAGAGATTAGCTCCACTACCTAGTGCCCAAGAGCATTAAGAGTTGGCTTGATATGAAAACAAAGTTTCTAGCCAAATACTTTCCGGCCTCTAGATCCGCCGCCTTGAAGAAGGACATAAGCAACATCCTCAATGGAAGGAAGAATCTCTCTTCGACTATTGGGAGAGATTCAAGAAGCTTCTTGCAAGCTGACCTTATCACAGTTATTCGGAGAGGGATTTGGTTTATTACTTCTACAATGGCATTCTTGATGAAGATCAAAGGTTGGTGAGAAGTTGTTGTGGTGGCACCCTTGGGAACAAAACATCCTCCGAGGCTATGCAATTGTATGAAGAGCTAGCGGAAGAATCGAGAAACTTTAGCTCAAGGGCCGATTTGAGAAGGATAAATCCAATGCCCTCAAGTGACTCTTCAAATAATGGAAAGCTTGAGGATCAAGTCTCGGCCCTTTCATCTATGGTCAAATCATTAATAATGAAGCCCGGGAATGTGCCACATGTTAAATCATGTGAAATTTGTTACTTGGCACATCCTACAGACACTTACCCTACTTTGTAAGTGGACTATGTTGAAGAGGTAAGTGAAATGGGCTATCAATGGAATTGAGGCTACCAAGGAAACCAAGGATATCAAGGTGGGCAAGGCTACCAAGGTTATCAAGGGTATCAAAACTGGCCGTACAATTCAAGAAATCGTCATAACCCAAACCTCCGGTATGGAAACCCTCAAGGAAGCCAAAACCCTTAACTATATCGGCCTCCTCAACAACAATATAGGCCACCTAAACAATAATTTCAAAGGCTCCAAGACAAACCCCGAGACCAAGGGGAGAGCTCGGGGTTAACAAAGGATGAGGTGATGCAAGCCATTCACCGGTTGGGAATGTGTGCGGAGAAAAGTGAGAAATTCCAATATGAAGCCAAGGCTAGCATCAAAAACTTTGAAACTTAAGTGAGCCAAATAGCTCAAGTGGCGAATTGGATGGAAGCCCGGGAAAAGGGTAAGCTATCCTCCCTACCGGAAGTGGTAAAGAGGTTGGCTCTCTCACGGTTGGTGAATTTGGTGAGGACGAACCTAGGAAGCTAGAAATTCTTGAGAAAGAAGTGAAAGAGGAGAACGAGGAGGAGGCCAAGGAGCAAGCAAGGAAGGGAAAGGAGAAGGAAGAGGAGATCACTGTTGAGAAATCAACCTCCATTTCCAAACCTTCATCCCCCCCACAAGAAGGCAAGAGTAGTGGAGATTCCTCCATAAGTGATGGAGCCACTGTTCCCAGAAGCTCTAAAAGACAAAAGAAGGAAGGAATCCAACAAGGACATCTACGAAGTCTTTCGTAGGTGTGAGGTAAATATCTCTCTTTCGAATGCGATTGAACAAATTCCTAGCTATGAAAAATTTTTGAAAGAATTATGTGTAGTAAATAGGAAACAAAAAACGAAGAACAAGCATAAAAATGGGAGAAGTGAACATGTCTCCGTTTTGTGCCCAAGGGTTACCCCCTAAATGTAGCGATCCCGGCATGTTCACGATCCCTTGCATGATAGGAAATACACATTTTGATAAAGTAATGCTTGACTTAGGTGCATCAATAAATGTAATTCCTTATTCTTTGTATGAAAGCCTCAATCTTGGTATTTTGCACAAAATCGGGGTTGTGATCCAACTAGCCGATCGTTCTAGTGCGTACCCTAAGGGTATCGTCGAAGATGTGTTGGTTAAGGTGGATTCCTTAATATTCCCGCAGATTTTTATATCCTAGATATGGAGCATGGTAAACATGTCGCCCCAATATTTTCGGGGAGGCCATTTTTTAAGACCTCTAGAACCATCATTGATGTGTATAATGGTACCCTCACCATGGAATTTGATGGGATTAAAGTAGGGTTTAGCATAAATAACTCTATGAAGTATCCTCTTGAAGAGTATTCTTGCCATCCTATTGATTTTGTTGACAATGTGGTGCAAAATGTTTTTGAATTGAGTGGTGATGATTCCTTGTTAGTTGCTTTGGAAAATGATGTTGAAAATGCACGTCTTGTGTATTCCATGAATACTAACTTGAAGGAAAGCATTAAAGAGCTAAGCATTCTCGAGGAAGTGGTGCAAAGTCCCGACCCTCTAGTCTTAGAGGAACCCGAAGAATTGGAATTCCTCCCATCACTTGTGAAGGCTCCAGTGATTGAGCTTCAACCATTGCCAAATGACCTCAAGTATGCCTTTCTTAGGGAAGGGGAGACTCTTCCGGTCATCATTTCAAGCAAGCTCACCAAGGAGTAAGAAGAAAAGTTGATGGTGGTGTTGCGGGAGAACAAGGAAGCAATTGGATGGACTAAAGCCAACATTAAAGGCATAAGTCCATCCACTTGCATGCATAGAATCTTTTTGGAAGAAGATGCAAGACCCGTCCGGTAACCCCAATGCCGTTTAAACCCACCTATGATGGAGGTGGTAAAGGCGGAAATCCTCAAGTTACTCCAAGTGGGCATGATCTATCCAATCTCAGATAGCAAGTGGGTGAGTCCAAATCAAGTGGTACCCATGAAGAGTGGTGATGGTGGTCGAAAATGAGAAGGGTGAAATGGTGCACACCCGAGTTGAAAATGGGTGGCGCGTTTAAATTGACTATTGGAGGCTAAATGCGGAAACCCGGAAGGATCACTTCCCGTTCCCATTCATTGATCAAATGCTTGAAAGGTTAGCAAGCCACCCCTTTTACTGCTTTTTGGATGGGTACTCGGGGTATTTTCAAGTGGTTATCACCCCAGAAGACCAAGAAAAGACAACCTTCACGTGCCCCTTTGGTACGTTTGCTTACCGACGCATGCCTTTTGGGTTATGTAATGCCCCCGCAACTTTCCAAAGGTGTATGGTAAGTATTTTCTCAGAATTTGTTGAAACTTTTGTTGAGGTATTCATGGATGATTTCACCATTCATGGTAATTTTTTTGACAAATGTTTAGCGAATTTTGCACAAGTTTATAAATGTTGCATTGATACTAATCTTGTGTTAAATTCTGAGAAGTGTCATTTTATGGTAGAGCAAGGCATTGTTTTAGGCCATGATGTCTCCTCTAAGGGCATTGAGGTTGACAAGGCAAAGATAGACATAATTAAAAAATTTGCCTTATCCTACTAATGTGCACGAAGTGCGCTCTTTTCTTGGCCATGCAGGATTCTATCGCCGATTCATCTAGGACTTCTCGAAGATAGCATCTCCTTTATGAAAGTTGTTGCAAAAAGAGGTGGAATTTTTTAGGGATGAGGGTTGTAAAGGATCCTTCGATACATTGAAAGGAAGGTTAGTTTTGGCCCCTATTATACAACCCCTGTATCGGTCGCTGCCATTTGAAATTATGTGCGATGCTAGTGATTATGCCATTGGAGCGGTTTTCGTCAAAGGGTGAGGAGAGCGCCTCATGTCATCTACTATGCATCCATGTCTCTCAATGAAGCCTAAAGAAACTATTCCAAAACCGAAAAGGAGTTGCTAGCAGTGGTATTTTCTTTGGAAAAATTTCATTCTTACTTGCTTGGTACAAAAGTTATTGTGTACACTGACCAGACAGCACTTCATCATTTAATGATGAAGAAAGAGGCCAAGCCAAGATTGATTAGGTGGATCCTACTGTTGAGTGAATTTGAGTTAGAGGTGCGAGACAAGAAAGGCGCGGAGAACCTCGTGGCTGATCACCTAAGCCGGTTGGCACCTTGCCAAGATAGTGAGGTAAGTTTATTAATGAAGGAGCAAATACGGGAGGAGTTCCTTGATGAACAATTGTTCGCTACCAGGGACCTCCAACCATGGTATGCCGACATTGTGAACTTTCTTGTCTCTGGTAAATTTCCTCCTCACTTTTCTAAAGCACAGAAAGATAAGCTAAAGAGCGATGCTAAATATTATGTGTGGGATGATCCCTTTTTGTGGAAACATTGTGTAGACCAAGTTGTTAGGAGATGCATCCCCGATAATGAAGTGCATTCAATTCTCACTTTTTGTCATTCTCATGCATGCAGCGGTTATTTTGGAGCTAAAAGGACCGCTAGGAAAGTCTTAGAAAGTGGTTTTTTTTTTACCTACTTTGAATAAGCATGCATACATATTTTGTAAGGCTTGTGACAAGTTTCAAAGAGTAGGAAATATCTCATCTAGAAATGAGATGCCCCAAAAAGCTATGATATATTGTGTATTGACTTCATGGGACCTTTTCCTAGTTCTTATGGCTTTACATACATTCTTATTGACATTAATTATGTGTCAAAGTGGTTTGAAGCAAAACCCACTAGGACTGATGATTCTAAAGTGGTTGCAGAATTCCTGAAAGATAACATCTTCTCTAGGTTTGGGGTATCCCAAGCTTTGATTAGTGATCGTGGCACCCATTTTTGCAATTGGACCATAGAGGCACTCTTGAAGAAGTATGGATTCACTCACAAGACATCTACCGCCTATCACCCACAAACCAACGGGCAAGCCAAAGTTTCCAATCGGGAAATCAAGTCCATCCTTCAAAAAATGATTAACCCTAACCGGAAGGATTGTAGTTCTCGGTTGAATGATGCCTTGTGGGCGTATAGAATGGCTTACAAGATACCAATCGGCATATCACCATACCGGTTAGTGTTTGGTAAGCCTTGTCATCTACTGGTGGAAATTAAACATAAGGCTTACTGGGGGGTCAAAAAATTTAATCTCAACATAGATGAGGCCAGTTGGCATAGGAAGTTACAATTGGATGAACTAGATAAGATCCGGAGGGAGTCCTATGAGAACACCGAAATCTATAAAGAGAAGACGAAGTGGCACAACAAGATGATCATTAGGAAGGAATTTGATGTTGGTCAAAAGGTCCTCATATTCCAATCCCGTCTTTGCCTATTCACATGTAAGTTGAGGTCCCAATGGATCGGTCCTTTTGAGGTGGTTAAGGTATTCCTGCATGGTGTGGTTAAAATTCTAGATCGAGCTAAGTCCAATAATTCAAGGTTAATGGACAAAGTTTGAAACCTTAACACGAGAATTTCGTGCCGGAAAAAGAAGAGGACGTTGATCTCCTCGATCCGGTTTGTGAGTAAACCCCAAGAAAAGGGAGTAAGTTGTGCCGAAGACATTAAATAAACTTGGTTTTGATAGTCCAGATCATCATTTGTGACCTTCCGTTGATGTTTTTAAGGTTTGGATTTTTGTCATTAGTTTCATTAGTATCATTATTTTGCTTTGTGCTTTTCACGGGTTGTTTTTCCATGATTTTGTAGCAATTTTGAAGCCAAGGCATTGGAATTTCGAAGGGAGGAATGCTTGGAGTCAAGAAGGAAAAACTTGGACAAGAGAAGGAATCGGAAATATTTCCTAAGCACCACGTTAGTAGTCTGTCACGACCACATCGTCGCGAGTCGCGATGGGGGTCAGTAATGTTTGGTGAAATTTTAGCTTTCAGCCTCCACTTTCCTCGAGTCGCACCAAAATGGTCGCGAGTCGTGACCAAATCAGGGATTTTGGAAGAAAAATGGAGGTCTCGGCCTCCACTTTTCGCGAGTCACGACGAGCCTGGCGAGGCTCGCGACCAACGAGTCCTTGAGATATCATCCCCTGGAGACCTCAACTCGAGCCGAATCCGAAAAGCCATCAGTCCCTCGAGACCATCCCTTCAAAACATCATCCCCTCGAGACCTCGAGTCCATGAGGCCACAAGCCCTTAACTCAATCCGAACCCAAAAGTCCATCAGTCCCTCGAGATAAGCCCTAAAGACATCATCCCCTCGAAACCTCGAGGCCGCAAGCCCTCGACTCGAGCCAAACCCAAAAGTCCATCACCCTCTCGAGACCAGTCCTTAAGACTAGCCCTCGTGACATCATCCCCTTGGGACCTCGAGGCTGAAAGCCCTCGACTCGAGCCAAACCTGAAAGTCCATCACCCTCTCGAGACCAATCCTCGAGACTAGCCCTCAAGACATCATCCCCTCGAGACCTTGAGGCCGCAAGCCCTAGACTCGAGCTGAACTAGAAAATCCATCATCCCTTGAGACGTCACTCTCTCGAAACTAGTCCTCGAGACCTCGGGACCTCGAGGTCGCAAGCCCTTGACTCGAGTTACGAGCCAAACTCTCGAGACCTCGGGGCCGTGAGCTCTCGAGGTTGCGAGCTAAACCTCTGGAAACCTCAGGGCCACGAACCGAACCTCTCGAGACCTCGGGTCCTCTAGACCAGAAGCCCTTAAGACCATTGAAGCCTTTTAGACCCTCAAAACCAAATATTTCCTCCTCGAGACCAGCCCCTTGAGGCAAATTCCTCACGAGACCAAATCTTTCACCCTTGAGCCTAGCCAGACCCGAGCTCCTTGAGACATCATCTTTCATCCTCGAGCCTAGCAAGACCCGAGCCTTCCCTACCCATCGCAAGTCGCGACAAACACTTCACAAGTCACGACGGGCTTACAGGTCTGCTTTAAAAAATGGGCAAAACCCTTTTTGCCACAAACACATCAATATTTCCACCGCCGCTCTTCACCTTCCTCTGCCTTCCCTCCACCAAGTGATCGCCGCTCTCCGCCGCTCACAACCACTCACTCCATACTCCCATCCCTTCCTTCCAATCTCCGCCCACAAATCACCATAAAGCTTTGAAGAACACAAACCCTAGAATTTGGGGGTTTTGTGACTTTGGGCATTCAATTTCGAATTGATTGTGGGCTTCCTCCTTTCTTCTTCCTAAGCATCTAAGTGGTACATTTCTTCACTTTATTGAGCTCCAATTGTGATTATGAATGCATACTCTATTTATTGGATATTGTGTAGATTATGTGTGATGCCTTAGGAAATTGAATTGTTGGACCTTGGTTGATTTCGGTGAATATGTTGTGCTTACAATTTAATTTGATGGGTATTGTGTGCATATTTTATGGTTGCGGTGTGGATTGTATATTTTGTGGTTGCGGTTTAGATTGTATTGTGCTTGTTTGATTTTGGATTATGTGCATTTGTGTTGCTTTGGCTAAGAATGGATTGTGACTTATGCTAGATATGAGGCATGTTGGCCCTTGATTAAACATAATTTTTATTTGAATAAAATGTTATTGTGCTTTGTAATGTTATTTTGCTTAGGGTAGTTTAGCCATGGGACATGGATGTTGACATTGTGAATGTACTAATGGTAGCTAAACTAGTTGAGCACAACTGTGGTTTTGAGATATAGCATATTGATTTCAACTATGTGAGATATTCATGGACTTGAGAATATGGGCTTGTTAGACATAATATGGATTGTTTATGCAATTGAAATTAGGACTTGAACTAGTTGACTTGACTTTGATTTGGCTTTTGATGATGAACTAGTTTAAGGTTGAGTATGAATTTTCAATATTGCATATACACATATTCCTGTGTGTTTGACTTGTTTGTTGTGGTTGTTAGATATGGCCCCCCACAAAGAGACCCAGGGCTCCCCCACGAGGTGAGCGCACCACCGCTCCACCTCCACCTCCTCCACCGGCTTCTGAATCGAGCCCAGTACCTCCCCCTCCGGATAGGTACATGGGTTTGACCCAGAGAGGTGGGAGGCCTTGGCTAGTCATCAACTCAAGGAGACGAGCTTTGTGGACGTACCTACCCTAGATACTCTTGGGCTCACCCAGCCTATCAGATCCTCGCCAAGGAGGGAATGGAAGGGTTCATGAGTAGGAGTGCGCCCTCTTACCGGAGATACACGCTGGAGTTCATATCCACGGTCCGTATAAGAAGCATGAAAGGTGATCAACCATGCGAGAGGTACATTGCTTTTCACTTGGATGATATATCTAGGAAAATGACTGTCTCACAAATTGAGGAAGCGTTTGGATTTAACACCGCAGAGATACGGGCCAGGCTGGACCCACAGGCCTAGGAGCGATCAATCGAGGATGATATGCACTTTTGGAATGTCATCAACATGAGGCAAAAGAACTCCCATAATAAGAGTAGCACCATTATCCACCCTGCACTCCGTGTGCACCGACTGTTGGCTGGCACAGTACTTTGCTCCGCGGAGCCGACGAATGTGCCAGACAAGTACATTCATCTTCTATGGCACTTAATGAGTGAGGGACCAGGATACAGGTTGTGGGCTGAGTTATGGATGAAGAGAATTGTGGAGGTGGCAGGAAAGCCAAGGGGGAAGATCATGGTCGGAGGCATGATAGGCCTTTTAACAGAGTACTTGGGATTGGTCCCTCCGGCTGACTTTCCGTGCTTAGGGAGGCGCACTTCCTATCTTATCACTACTGAGAGGTTAGCTAGATTTGATATGCTCAGTGCCACACAGACCACGGGGCTATTCCATTGGTTGTATGGCACGAGGAAGGTCACATTCATGGCACTTCCTCAGCCCAACAAGACGAAGCTAGAATTTGATACACCTATGGAAACTTGGCAATTTCACCTGACTCCTCATGTAGAGATAACTTCCAGCGCGAGCTCCGCAACCTTGGCCCAGCTCCTATCCAGCATGATGATAACAGTCTACCTCCCTCTGAGCGATAGCAACAGCAGCAGCACTCCCAACAACACTCCACGCAGCCTCCACCAGAGACAGAGCCAATGCAGGAGGACGATGTGCCACCTCACTATTCCCATCCTCCACCGGACTTCTACGATTAGATGATGCAGACTATGCAGGATGGATTTCGCTGCCAGGACAGAATGATGTTGGAGCATAATGTATTTGTCTCCCAGACCCTGATCGACATGGATGAGGAGATTGATCACCTACCAGCTTACATCCATGAGATGCAGTCCCAGGCAGGCGGTGTCTCAGGCCCTAATCTGGGAGCTGAGAGGCGGAGAGCTAGGAGGCAGAGGAGCACGAAGTGGTGGCTCATTATCAGCAGCACTATTTTGGCGGTGGCCCTTCTTCCTCACATCAGTGACTTGTGAGCACCATATCTTTACCCTTTCCATACTTAGCTTTGTACATTTTTGCCCTATTGTCTACATTGAGGGAAATATAGTGTTCTAAGTATGAGGAGGGGTATCTACTTTGAGATGATTGGGGTTGAAGATACTTTTGGATAACTCTTTTGTTTTGTTTTGGATATTTGTCCCCTTTTTTTGGGATGTTTTTCTTTTGATGTACTTGGATAATGTTGGCTTTGATACTTTTCTTAGCCTTAACATTTGGAAAGCACTTTGGTACTTTTTTTTTAGATTGGAGAAACGATAAAAATGCTGAAAAATTTGAAAAATAAATATATAATGAAAAATAAATAAAAAGAATCCCGCTAAGTTGGAAACCCAAGAAGGAAAATTAGGCAACATTGGGGGCTCGGATAGGGTCGAAAACCTGAAAGGGTGACCTAGGCAAAAATGAGAGGCTAAATGTGCAGAAAAGGGTGAGATGTGAGCCAAAGAAACATGATGTGTGGCTAGAATGAAAACCCGAAAGGACTCCTAGGCAAAATGAGAGTAATTTAAAAATGTTAAGTGTTCACTCATTTTCCGGCGTTAGAGTCATAAAGTTTCGGTGGCCATACGGATAGATCGGGTAGCTTGACATCTTGAGGACCTTTTAGGAGTGGAAAATTTAGCGGGAGAAGACGAAGTAAGTTATAAAATTCTTGATCGTTAATATGCTTCATTTTTAGGCTGATATATTGATATAAAGTGGAGCATGTGTTTTGAACCTTATACGTGTCTTTAGCTTCACCTTGTATCATTGCATTTGGGATTGTCAATTTAGGATTTGGAGATGTTTTAGGGATATCAATGAATTCATGGGTTGATATGGTTTTGGTAGATTTAGGAATAGGGGTTGTGGGAAACTTCTCATTTGACCATAACATTGGGATGTGTGATATTGAGAGTTTTGTGAGGTTTTTATTTGGGGGAATAGTACTTAGGATGTGGATACGTTATTTCCTTCGTATGCTTGAATCTTTTATTACTCGAGGGAAAGTAAGGTTTAAGTGTGGCAAGGTTTGATATGTCCATTTTATGTGCATAATTTTGTACTATTTTGGGTCACTTTTGTGCTCTTTTATCATCAAGAGAATGTTTTTTACCTTGAAATTCTCTTAGGAGGGGTAAGAGCAACTTCACGCACTTTTACCTCTCTTCTAAGTGGATTTCACCACGAGTCACAATGAGACCGCCGCAACTTGCGACGAGACCGCCGCAACTTGCGACGAGACCACCGCAACTCGCAATGAGACCGCCGTGACTCACGACGGGTGGCCAAAATTTAACCTTATCCTTTTGTACTATAAATAGCACTCTCCTTCCTCTCATTCACATCTTCTTCATCTGTGTTTTTGGTACTGTTTAGAACCATATTTTCTTCCATTTTCATCTTTGAATTCTCTTGTATTATGTTTGGTTGTTTAGCATTAATTAGTATGAACCCTTGTAGCTAAATCTAGTTCTTGGGAGCAATTGATTGAAGCTTCCAAGCTTATGTAGTAAGATTCTATGTTTGCTCATTTATGAACATTTATCGGAGAGCATTTATTATGCCATTAATGTTGTGTTTTACCTCATTTATACCATGGATTTTTTTGAGTATATGAAATGTTTGTAAGATTGAAATGTTAGGGTGTTAGGAGAGTTGCAAATTTTTTAACTCATTTGATGTGGAAATCCAAAAGCATGGATTTAGAACTTTTTGTGTATAATGTGTGGTCATTCTTGCTAGATGAGTATGTTAATGTGATTTGTTCTCATATTTGTCATATAGTAGCAAAGAAAGGTTGAACCTTGAATGTTTTTTTTCTAAGTTTAATCTGATGAATGATTCGTTTGGTTAAATGACTATGTCTTTGGTAGAAGGCTTGTTATTATCAAACCTATGGTCCTTTGGGTGAAATGTCATTGATGAAACACCCCTATGATGTTGTTTGTCTTGGGTGATCATCAATGAGGTTTGCAAATGGTCGTTGTTTGTCTTTGCAAACTACTCTTAAGGAGGAATGAATGTTGATCTTTGAATGAGAAGTGATAACATTCCCCATAGATAATAAATGTAATTGAATGAGTGAATGAATCAATGAGCTATATGAAGTTTGGAAGTGGAAATCGATTGCCCCCAAGGCTCCGTTAATTATCATTTACATCGTATCTTTAGTTGTATTGCATGATTAGCATAGTTCTCTTGCTTTGCTAGTTGTATTTTAATCTGATAACTTAGGATAAAAAACCAACCAGCCAACCCCCCCCTTCTTTACATGCTTTTATATGTATCTATGTATGTATATGCTTAGTATTTTTTCTCCTATATATGTTTAAACACTTGAAAAGATCCCTCTTCTCATGGACGACCCCGACTTGCCATTATCTACTTAATTGTAGATAGGAAGCATTAGGGCTTAAAAGTATTAACTTTGAGAGGTACGGTGACGACCTCCCAAATGTGCATGGACTTCATTGATCTTAACAAAACGTGTTCCACATATAGCTATTATTTACCCTCCATTGACATGTTGGTCGAAGTGATAGCACGATATGAAGTACTAGCCTTCTTTGATGCCTATAAAGGCTACCACTAGATACTCATAGCGGAGAAGGATAAGCAAAAGATGCCATTCATAACAGACGTGGGGACATTTTATTACAAGGAAATGCCATTCGGCTTAAAGAATGCAAGAGCCAATTACCAAAGGCTGGATGACAAGATCTCCAAAAATTATATTCGGCAGAAATGTGGAAATATACATAGATGATATGGTAGTAAAAAGTAGGAGCTACGATCAATTCTTGCTGGACCTCGAACAAATCTTCCAAAGACTCCGAGAAGCCAACCTAAACCTGAAACCCAGCTAAGTGTGTGAATGGAATGGGGGCCGGAAAACTCCTGGGATTCATAGTCTCGGAAAGGGGAATCGATGTGAATCCAGAAAAAGTCAAAGCATTGAGGAGCATGAAGTCCCCTCGAATGGTCAAAGACGTTCAAAGGATAACAAGATTTCCAAAGGGGCCGAGAAACATTTACCATTCTTTGAAGTCCTTTGAAAATACAAAAAACAAAATTGAATGGGCGGAGGAGTGTGACCAAGTCTTCCTAGACTTAAAGGAACATTTGCGAGGCTTGCCCACCTTGATGAAACCAGAGAAGTGGGGAGATTTATAACTATACATCTCGGCATCCCCCTTAGAAATTATTGATGTTCTAGTAAAGGAAAAGGAAAAAGTGCAACACCACATCTACTTTGTAAGCAAGTCATTGTATGGTCTAGAAACTTGATACACTACCGTCAAGAAGTTAATATTGGCCTTAGTCCATACAGCAAGATGGCTTTGGCCATACTTTCAAAGCCACAAGATCATCCTGATTACCAGCCATCCAATGAGGCATGTGCTCTTTAATCAGGAGGCCTTGGGGCGAATGATGAAGTGGGCGATCAGGCTGGGGGAGCATGACATCCAGCTTCACCCAAGAACAACCATCAAGGGCAAAGCCTTAGCAAACTTCATCGTGGAAACTAAAAAAGCAATAGCAATAGGCAATGAGTAAGAAGTCGAGGAAATGTGGCAACTATATGTTGATGGTTCATCACACCCCAGGGGCAGCAGAGTCGGTGTCCTTCTCACAAGCCCTGATAAAAAAGACTATCCCTATGCCCTGCACTTTGACTCCAAGGTCATGAAAAAAGAAGCGAAGTACGAAGCACTGATCACAGGCCTTTGGATAACCAAAGACATAGGAGTTTGAAGCCTGGAAATTTTCAATGATTCCCAAATCATGGTCCTACAAGTCAAGGGGGAATACGAGGCTAGGGAAAGGAGCTTCCAGCGCTACTTGGAAGTGGTAAAGCCCCTTCTCGAACATTTCCACCATTACATCCTGAGGCAAGTCCCTCAAGAAAAGAATCACAAGGCCGACATCCTGAGCAAGTTGGCTTTGTCGGACTCTAAATTACAATCCCAGGGGTACTTAATGGTGGAAATGGTGAGTTAACGTAGCTTCAAAGAAGAAACAGTTGTGATGATGGTGGAGGAAGAAAATTAGTGGATAACAGTTATTATGAGCTACCTTCGAGATGGTACCCTTCCAAAAAATGCAACCAAAGCGAGGAAGATTAGGCTGAAAGCACCCAAGAATATGATCTACTAGGATGTGCTCTATCAACGAGGTCATCTGCAGCCACTTCTTCAATGTGCAGCCCTCCACAAAGCACACTATCTGATTTGAGAGACTCATGAAGGAGCATGTGAAAGTTACCAAGGGGCTTGATTGATAGATAAGAAGCTCCTTCTGGCAGGATACTACTGGCCCAAAATGTTCAATGAGGTTAACAAACACATCCAAGCCTATCATCAGTGCCAAAGGCATGCGCCAATCATCTATGTACCCCAAGAAGAAATGATGAACATAAATAGCTCCTGGCCATTTGACAAATGGGGGATCGGTCTGGTGAGCCCTTTCCCATATACTCCTGACCACTTTCAATACATGATCATGGTTATGGACTACTTTACAAAATAGTTTGAGGCTGAAGCCTTAACTGGTAGAAAAGGGAAGGCGGTGATCGGCGTCTGCTGGAAAAACATCATCTGTCATTTTGGGATCCCTCGAACCATTATAACTGACAATGGTGCCCAGTTCGTTAATGAACCTGGTGTAAGAAAAACAAGACCCATCAGAAGGTTACCAGCGTTTACCATCCCTAAACTAATGGACAGGTGGAGGCCACGAACCAAACCATCGTCAATGGCATTAGGTCAAGTATCAGAGGGCCAGGTGGGAATTGGATTAATGAATTACCCAGCATTCTTGGTCATCCTGAACGACGAAATCTTTCACCACGGGTGAAACCCCATACGGGTTGGTCTATGGTTCAGAGGTCGTAGTTCCCGCGGAGATAAGTCTGCCCACCATCCAAAGGTTTGCTATAAGCAATGAAAACTGGGAGGTCAATTATGAGCAGCGCCATCTGGATTTGGACCTTCTCGAAGAAAAAATAGAGGAGACATCCCTCCGTGAAGCAAAGGTGAAGAAGAAGATCAAGTGATATCATGACTGGAGGGTCCAAAAATTCCAATTTTCCCTAGGGGACCTCGTAATGAGAAGGAATGAAAAAAGCTAAAATGAGCCAGAAGGTAAACTGGCAGCAAACTGGGAAGGACCCTACCGAGTCGTTGAAGCCTACCCTTAAACAGCTACATGCTGGAAACACCCCCCCCCCCCAGGGTGAGTCAATTCCACGTAGATGGAATGTTTCAAACCGTAGGAGGTACTATTCTCCTAAATCTTAGTAGACTTGGTAAGGCCAGGTAATAGCTTACCTTAAAGTAGCTATAGGCTGAGGGACACCTTCGACGAAAGTCTTGTTGTAAGTCGATAAGGTTTCCCTGATTTTGTTACATATCTATTGAAGTGTTTTTATTTTAATCATTCCTATTTTCTATTAAGAACTAAAACACAAAATAATTTGAGAGAGTGTAAATTTCTCACTCTCTTCAAAAAGAAGCATTAAAAAATCAAAAGGCCTTTGTAGCATGTTAAGCACTCAAGGTCAAAATCCCCTTCACAATATGAGCGCCGAGAATAAAAACCTTGTGAATAATTGAAAAGGCCTTCCTAGAATGTTATACGTTCGGGGTCAAAATCCCTTTCACAATATTAGCGCCAAGGGTAAAAACCTCATGAGTAATCAAAAGGCCTTCGCAACATGTTAAGCGCTCAGGGTCGAAATTCCCATCACAATATAAGTGCCAAGGGTAAAAACCTTGTGAATAATCGAAAGGCCATTATAGCCTGTTAATCGCTTGGGTTCAAAATCTCCTTCACAATATAAGCGTCAAGGATAAAAACCTTGCAAATAATCGAAGGGCCTCCACGGACTATTAAGCGCATGGGGTCAAAATTCCCTTTTACATGTATAAGAGCGCCCTAGGATCAAATCCTGGAAAGGCCAATATGGTTTGTCAAATATCAAAGGAACCAAGCCCCTTGGAATGAAAGGGAAAGAAAAATTTGAGACACTTAACTAAGCTGGAAGGGTCAACCCCACTGTGAAGTATACAATTGCTCAAAAAAGTAAAAGGCAAAGAAATTGTATTCAATCATGCAAAATTCCACAAGGGCTTAAAAATAAAAGGGATGAGATTACAACTTACAACCTCTACCAATATGAAAAATTAAAGAGAGGGAAACTCGTCATAAGGAATTGGAGGATCCTCTTCTAAGTTCTCATCCTCCTGCATCGGGATAAGGTTCAAAAGTCCGCTGGCTAAACCTCGAGATCTCCTCCGAAGAGGAGTAACTTCAATGTCTTTGCCCCCCTCGGGAATTTTGGTAATGGGATTGAGACCAACACCACGACAAGCATTGAAGGGGTCCATCGGCTTCTGCTGGCACTAATGCTAACTTCTTTGCTGGAGGAACGGCTCTCAGCCGAGGCATGGCCACCCTTTCCTCGATCGGAGGCGTGGGCCTGATTTCTTGCTTGATTGATCTTCGAAACATAAGATTCGGGTGCTGTGGATCTAGAGTGCGTGGGTGTTACTCGAGTAGGATAAGTATGCTGAGCAGGGATTGTAAAGGCACTCTGATTATTTCTACTAAGACATGCAGCTGAAGCCGGTTGAGTCGAAGGTTGGCTTTGATAAGAAAAGATAGAGCCACCCCTCATGTAGGAAGTCTTGAAGAGGTTACCTTTTACGGGCTCAGATCCCCACTCCTTTTTGGAGCAGCTCGAGAGCTCGAAGCCCTGCTTTCTTCTTTTTCTCCGTCCACAACTATCTGAGCCACCTTTTATCCTTCTTTTAGGCTTCGCTATACTTGGGGTCCTCCATAATATAATTTCTCTCCATGATGTTGAGGGTCTCTTGGAGATGCACTTCAAAGTCTTCAATTAAGTTCATCTTGGTCGTCCCAAGTCGAAGATTGTATGCTCGAAGACAGTCAGTGGTAGCTGTGAAAGTTTGGTATATTTCTTCATAGTCCCTCTTGGACTTCTCCTTTTCTTTATATGAAATCACTCAAAGTGCTTCATTCTCCTTAGCGGTTCGGTCCAAAGTTGACGCTAGAGATCGAAGCTCCCGGTTCTGGTCTTTCCACTTATGACGCTTGGTAGTGGCCATGCAAAGGGATGCATGGACCAGATCCAAATTATCTAGATGCATCTTAGCCTCGTGAAGATAACGCTCAATGGATTCGTAGGGTTGAGGAGACAACCCCCCCCCCAAGTCATAAAGGCGCTGGATGCAGGATGCATTCATTGATCGAACCTAACCCGCTGGATGCAGGATGCATTCATTGATCGAACCTAACCCGACTTTGGTGGTGACCTCCTCAAGGACCTCATTGTGCCAAGATTCGAGGAGGCGATAATCGCCAAAAGGCTTGTCCTTAGCCGCAGCCAGGAGGTCCCTTTCCTCCCTCTAACAATTAAGTACTTCGAGGAGTTCTTTCTACCTATCATGCAGACCATTACGCCATAAGTTAAGCTCCTCATAAGCAGCTCAAAGATCTTCTTTGAGTCAAACTGGCTTATACCAAAATTGAGAGGCCTCAATTCAGTGCTCCCACGCTAACTCTTCGTTCCTATGATACCATTCTTTCATCACTTGAAAAAATAAGTCGAAGATGGTACCCATTTGCAACTGGGGGCGATAAGGCACCAAGTCTAGAATCTACAAAGTGACAAAAAGTAAAAATGCATAAGTAAAGAAAATAATTTCCATTCACAATAGGAGAAAAGAGTACATTCAAAATCCAAACAAGAATAGTTCATACATTTTCATTTTCCCCTACACTAGGCTCTGCCTGAGTAGAGCTCAAAGAAGTTGTCCTGCACTTGGGCTTCGGCCGGGTCCAAGGGTCAGATTGGTTCCACTCATTATCCTCATCTACATTCATATTGTGGATTTCCTCCGCAGAGAAGAGTCGATCGGAGGTCTTCAAATGCTCGAGCAGAGGGAGTTCGACACCCCCATCCTGGATAAACTTCCACCAAAGGTGGTCCAATTGGGTCAGGTGGGAGTTATTCTGGTACACATCCACCATGGTAGCATACTCGGTAGGCAAGTTCTTGCAGATAGAATTGGAAAGGGTATTCTGAGTAATCCCCATGCAGACCCCAGATAGAGACGAGAAAAAATCTCGAAACTCGTTAGTCTTAATGAGCTTATTCATATAGGCCTTGAGATAGGAGGCCTACTATACGGCGGAGTAAAGACTGACCAGCCTAGTGTTTTCACTTATCAGGGACCTCATGTTGGGAAGAAACATTCTTCAATTCCTCCTCATGTTGGAAGGCTACTTTCTCCAACTCCTCCTTGTGATCGGAGGCAGCCTTCTTCAGCTCCTCCTGAAGCTTGTTCACTTTAACCTCATAGACCTTCTCCAGATCTCCCATCCTGGTTGCAGCCTCCTGAGCTTGACTTTCCTTTGCCAAGAAATCTTGGAGGACAAAGTCCAGGGCGCTCACAATGGTGGCCACCTCCGGAAGAGAAATAAGGGTGGGGTTAACCGCACCTCGAAGAATGAGTCTACCTTTCCCCAAAGTAATCCTGGCCCCGGAGCCAGCCTTTGACTCAACGACAATAGCTTCATCATTTTTTTGCCTTATGAGGGGAGGTTTGCAAGAAGAAGGGCCCCCACGGCCCCTCTTGTTGTTTACCAAGGGACCTTGGGTCTCCGGCTAAGGTTCAGTAGTAGGGGAACTTGCGACGTGCTCCTCATAGACCATCTCTTCCTCCTCTTCCTTGAAATTGAAAAGGCTGGTAAAACCCACTGAAATAAACAAAAGAAAAGAAAGTCAATTAAAGAAACACAAAGTAGAAACAACTGATGCAAAAATTAAGATGTTGGAAACACCTTCGTGTGGTGGGGGGCTCCTAGAAGGGGCATCCACGACATTAGTAGGCTCTAGGGGCTCCGAAATAGTTTCTAAGGGCCTCGAAATAGGCTTTAAGGGCTATGAAGAACCAGCATACTTTGTCTTCTTTGGCTTTTTGATGGCCCTATCCTCGACAGCTAAAGGGACCTTCCTCTTAACCTTTTTTGGTCTGCTACCCTCGCCATTTTTCTTCTTACCCTTTTTCTTCTCTGCATAAAGGGGCTTCGAGGAGTCACCGGAAGGGGGGGCTTAATCAGGATTGGTTCCTGGTGGTAGACCCATTTTTCGTATTCATATGGCTAGGTATAAATACAACTCCTAGAGATATCTAGGGGCTCACTCAAAAGTTTGTCTTTATCTGCTACTACACTATTCGGAGCAGAGTTCTTGAACTTGGTTTTGAATTCCACCTTGGGATATAATAGCACTCGGTCTCACTGTCAAAAGTGTAAATGGGAGGTTGATGCCAGCCTCGGAATTTCGAAGATTTAATGGGATGGTTTGAGAACCTATTACCAAGAGTAAGAATCCCCTCGATTTTTGTACCTATACTTTATGGCTCTACTATAGGAAAGGTAGTAGAGGGACCTAAATAATTTGTAGCTAGGTGTGATTCCTAAGTTATGGCACTGGGTCATGAATGCCAAACATAAAGTATGACATTTGAATGGATTTGGGCCAAATTGATTTGGTGCTCCTGAGAAGCCGAGAGAGGATAGGGGGTAGGGGAAGGCAAAGGTTGAACCTAAAATGGCGCTCGTAAACAGCACACCCACCGGGCCTCGGATCTTTGGGGGTTTCTTCTTCTCAAAGGACCTCCAATTATAAGTTCTCCGGAACTCTATCGCGGACGGGAGGGTGGACAGTAGATTGGAAATCTCCTTGGGGATCGGCTGGGGGCTTTAGGGATGGGAGTTAAGATCTTTTCAAAAATGAAAGGTCGACCATCCTCATCCTTTTGGACCACGGCTTCCCTCAGAACCCTAGACCTCGAGGTGACCCATTTCCGAAAGTAACCCCTAGGCGGCCCGAATCATTTTCAGAGCTCTCTGTGTTCCCCCTACCAGACGTACTAAACCTAGCGGCCAATGAGGGAACGGCGCCAGAACCTTGAAGGCGGGAGTTCTCAACTCCGTCGGTAGAAGATATGACCAGAAAATGAGCTGGAATCGCACCTCCCCCCCAAAGGTATTTGTGACATTGTAGTTTTAAAAGAAAAAGGCTGAATAAAAGGGAGAAAGACGTACTTTAAGGTATTTTGGATGAAGTGTTTAGCCGGAGCTCTCTGTAAGTATTAGTGAGACAGAAGAAGTGCTCCGATAAAGTGCTCTGAGAAAAAAGAAGTTTGAAAAATAATTTGGGTGAAAAGTAATTTAAGACTTTAAGAAGTGCCTTATATAGGAGGAAAAGGCAATGATTACTTCAGGCCGCCAAAAAATAAGTAAGAACGTGGGTAAATGGGCAATGTGGGTGTGAAATTCCAGGTATTAATGAGAAAAGTGGTGCGCGGGGAATCCAATGCGGACCTCACACACTCGAAGGCATGAGTGAGCATCACGCCCCTCGTGTCATTTCCACTTCTTGTGTCGGAGCCCTCTCGTGAATAAGAGATCCCCCCATTTCTTACTATCGAAGCCTAAAGGCCCTGCATAAATAAGCGGGACCAAAGACAACATTCGAACCCCCGGAGGTTGAACCCTTAACGAATAAATCTACTCAAATGTCAAATCCAAAGACTAATCAGAGGATCCTTAATAGGCCATGGGAATGAACCCCTGAAACCTCGGGGGCTCAAAAATTGCACCCCGAGTTCAACAATAAATTCGAAGTAACCATATCGAAGGGCGAGTCAACAAACTTGTTGGGGTAGACCTAAAGTCAGACCCTGCACCGAAGGATGAATTCGAAGGCCAAACCCTCAACTTTCCTGGGGCTTATTGATAATGTGTAAATTTGTACTGGACCCTAGTGCCTAGTCTATCTGGCCCAGGTTCTCTATTTTATCGCTTGGGTAATAAACTTTGGGCCGGCCCAAGGAAGAGTACTTGCACCAAAAGCAAACAAAACAGTTGTCCTACTTGTCAACCTATATAAAAAAAATAGAGGTAACCCTACAAACTCAACTATTCATTCCTAATTAAAAGAAATAAGGCTCACACCTCAACAACGTGCGATTTCTGTGTGCGATTTCTAAGTGTGATTTCTCCAAAACGTTTTTTTCTACGTCATTTCACTCTTGCTCCGTTCTTGCTCTTCTTCCTTTCTCTGGTTTTCCATCTGATAACGGCTATATTCTCGCTCTGATACCTCTCTTTCCACCGCTATGGCGGCTCCGCCGTCTGGTAGCGGTGGCTACGGGGGAGGGAAGTCCTTCCTCCAGGCCCTCGCCAATCGCCCTCCGCCCCTACATGATTCCCTCCCCTCGAATCCGGAGATTAAACCTAGAGTCCAATTTAAAGGGGAGATTGCGTGCCTTGTCACCCGCAAGGATGCTGATACTCTCGCCTCTCACTACAGCAATTCTTTGATCGGTAAGTTTGCTCGAGGGAAGCCGACGATGATTCAACTAAACAATGCTTTTAATTCTATAGGTTTTAAAGGCAAGTTCCAGATTGGCTCGATTGACTACCGCCACATCCTCATCCGATTTCATGAAAAGGAAGATTACCAACGATTCTGGCTCAAAGGACAATGGTCCTTTAATAATTCGCAAATGAAGGTCCTCAAATGGACTCCTGACTTTTCACCGGAGGCAGAATCGTCGATTGTTCCGGTATGGGTATCAATCCCCCAAGTTCCTGTTTATTTTTATAACTCCTCTATGCTTGAAGTTATTGGGAATCAAATTGGGAAATTTATTAAAGTTGATGCTGCTACTGAGGCTCTGTCTAGGCCTTCTTGTGTCAAAATGTGTGTGGAAGTTGACCTAAAAAATAAATTACCAACACATATTAGAGTGGGAATTGAAGAGGAAGGTAATGAATTTAATGTGCGCAAATTACCTCTAGAATATGAGGATATCCCACCCTATTGTTTCCACTGCAAATGTATAGGTCATGAGGACAGTTACTGTGTATATTTACATCCTGAACTTAAGAGAATTTGGACTAAAAAACCTGAGCTCAATATAACGAAAACATCTGATGCTCAACAGATTAATCTAACTCAGGTAGATTCTCTTAAAGCAGGGAGCTCTGGAGTTTCCATAATGGAAAAACAGAAAAATTCTCAAACTCAGAAAATGATATATGTTCCAAAGAAACTCTCTAATGCTGATCAGGGCACTAATAAGACTAACCATTGTGGCTCTGTTCCCCTAATGGCTCCACAGATTTCACTGATTCCTGATGATGTGACAAAGGATCTGCCAGTACATATTGGTAGGAATGATTTTATTGCCTGTACTAATGAGTTGTCATGTCATGAAGAGAGCCAAGTAGTGATAATAGAAAAAGACAATGTGAATGATAAATTGATCCCACAGCTAAGTAAGGTAATGCTGGTCCCCCCTCAGGATATGACAGAAAAAGGTAATGATCTTAACACATGTACTAACCAGAATGATATAGTCTCTGGTGAAGATCTTTCCTCCCACCTTTTTGATGGGGGTACCTCCCCTTCTGCTCCTCCCCCTGTTTATAGTCCAATTATGCATTTGAACAAGATATCTCAATCTGATCCTACTAACCTTAGGAAAGTCTTTGCTAAGGATGATTTGCATGGTAAGCGAGGTAGATCTTTCTCTCCTTTCAATTCCATTATTGCTGCAAAAAACTTCATTTTTTCTCAGCAGAAACATAAGGAAAATAGGTTCTCTCTTTTGGCTGATGATGAGGCATTGGCTGATGACCTACCCATTACTGAGGATACATCACAAACGGGTATACTGGAGGGAGTTTCCCTCTCAGCCTCCCTAGGAAAAAATGATGATCTGACCCATAAGGTTAGTCCCTCTCCCCCTCTCCAAGGTAAGAAAGGGTCTGATAGCTCTAAAAGGAAACACTCAAAAAATGGTAATGATTCTTTTTTCTCACAGAAGAATATCATTATGACCAGATCAAAAAGCTCCTCTAATGTATCCCAATGAATAGTACATACAATAAGCTTAAAATGTTGGTCTGGAACATTAGGGGCATGGATACATCCATACTAAGGCTCTGTAATCTTTCTCAAAGGCATAAATTTGATCTTATTTGCCTAATAGAGCCTAAACATGACAACTCTCAATGTGATTCATATAGACAGAGACTGAAATTGGATTACTGTTTCTCAGCCAATAGTGGTCAAATTTGGTTGTTTTGGTCATCAAGTTTAACACTAATGATTAAAAATGATAATCTGCAATTTTTAGCAGTTAACTTGAGCAGTGCTAAGCTTAATAAATCAATGGATGCCTTCTTCATCTATGGTCTTAGGACTAGATGTGGAAGACTTCCCCTTTGGTCAGACCTGAGCTCTTACAGTCACTCTGAATCCCTATTTATAGGAGATTTTAATGCCATTTCTTCTATTAATGAGTATAAAGGTCCATCCTCTCCAAATTTAGGTAGCATAAGGGATTTCAATGGCTTCATAAATGGTTTGGCTTTGGAAGAAATTAACACTTCTGGTAATCTGTTTACCTGGTCAAATAACAGATTAAGATCTCCCACAATTAAAAGATTGGATAGAGGTTTGTGCACTCAATCTTGGTCTTCATGTTTCCCTGAGTCTTCTATTCAGATACTAAATAGAGCTAGCTCAGATCACAGTCCTCTGTTATTAACTGTAGGTAGTGACTCTCCTTCTTGTCCTAAGCCTTTTAGATTTCTTAACACATGGTATAAGAGGAGTGAGCTTAATGAAGTCATTAAACAAAACTGGGAAATTCCTGTAAATAATACTGGAATGTTAGTTTTTTATCTTAAGTTAGTCAGACTTAAAAGGACTCTAAAAATCTGGAATAAAGAAAAATTTGGCAACATTCATGATAATGTGATCCAAGCTGAACTAACATTACAGGCTCAAGAATCCTTAACTGATATCTCAGGATCTTTGCCAGACCAGGTTAAACTGAAAGAGGCTAGGGCTAGGTTAGTTTTGGCATTGTCTGAACAGAAAAATTACTGGAAACACAAGGCTAAAGTAAAATGGTTGCAAGAGGGAGATAACAACACCAGTTTCTACCATAATTCTGTAAAGGAAAGAAATAATAGATTGAAAATTACAAAAATAAGGAGCAAAAATGGACAGTGGCTAGACAACACTCATGATATTGAAATGGAGGCTATTCATTACTATCAGGAACTTCTGAGTGAGGAATCTTCAACTTTCAGCTCTCCTTTTCAGTATCACTTTCTGAATCATATCCCATGTTTAGTCACTGAGGCTGATAATGAAAATCTACTGCTGCCAGTCTCTTTAGAAGAGCTTAAAAAGATTGTTTTTAGCTTGAATAAATCTAGCAATCCTGGCCCGGATGGTTATACTACAAAATTTTATATCAAGTCTTGGAACATTATTGCTATAGATCTACTTAATGCTGTTCAGGATTTCTTATCTTCATCTATTATGCCTAGGGGCATAGGAAGCACATGGATTACTATTATTCCAAAGAAGAAAACACCAATTTCCTTTGATGATTATAGGCCTATAAGTCTCTCTAATGTGATTAATAAGATTTGCTCTAAAGTGCTTATGGAGAGACTTAAAGCTATTATGCCTAAACTAATCTCCCCTAATCAAACAGCATTCCTACATGGTAGAGACATTTCAGATAATGTCATTTATTTACAAGAAATGGTAAGGCTGCTCAATAGGAAGAGAAGGGAACCTAATTGCATAATAAAACTAGATCTCAAAAAGGCTTTTGATAGGGTTAGATGGTCTTTTCTGTACAAGGTACTTGCTAAATTTGGTTTTCATCCAAAATTCATTTTCTCAATTATGAAAAATCTTTCTCAAGCCTGGTTCTCAGTTCTTATTAATGGCAAGCCTTGTGGTTTTTTCCAATCTTCTAGGGGTATTAAGCAAGGGGATCCTCTATCCCCATTTTTGTTTAATATTTTCTCTGAGTCATTTTCCAGGAGTTTGGATTATATATTCCAAAGTGGTAAGCTTTCTCCCTATGACCTGCCAGGTAATCCTCCAAACATTTCACACTTATCATATGCTGATGACACTGTTATTTTCTTTAAAGCAAATAACTTAACTTTGGTAAGATTAAAAGCCTTTTTATCTACCTTTGAAGAAGTCACTGGACAATCAATTAACTATAGTAAGAGTGACATTTTTATAGGTAAGTATGCTACTGTTCAAAGGGTGAACCACATTAAGAGAATTATGGGAATGAAAATTGGTACTTTTCCATTCATCTATCTAGGTGTTCCAATTTTTACTGGTGCTTTAAAGAAGATATACTTTCAACCCCTTTTTGAGCAGATTGATAGTAGGATTAGTAATTGGAAAAATAAGTGGATAACTACTGGTGGAAAAATTATACTAATTGAATCCTGTATTCATTCAATTCCCCAGCATATCTGGCAAGTAATTAAGCCTACAAATCTGATTGTTTCCACCATAGAAAAAAAATTGAATAGATTTTTTTGGGGTGAGAATGAGCATAAACCAAAAAGAGCATGGAGAAAATGGACTGCTCTTTGTGCATCAACTGATAAAAATGGCTTGGGTTTTAGAAGTATAAGGACAATTGTTAAAACTTGTTCTGTAAAGTTGTGGTGGAAATTTCAGTTGGCAGATACTCTATGGTCTCACTTGTTGGCTAACCTTCCACCATCTTATAGAACCTCCACTAATTGGAAAAGAATTTGCTCTGTTCATTCTTGGGCAGAAGCTAACTCAAGGGTAATAATTGGAAATGGTGAATGCAATTTTTGGAATGCAAACTGGCTGGGGATTGGGATTTTATCTGATTTGTGTGATCAAAATAATATTGGAATTGATAATAACTGTTCTGTTGCTGAATTTATAGCCAATAAATCTAGCCTTATACCTTTAATTCAACCATTTCTGCCACCTGACATTACTATTCTTTTGCAGGACTCAAGAACCTGGCCTCATAGACCTGATAGACTAATCTGGAAGCCAGGTGCTGATGGTAATTTCTCATTCAAAGCCACTTATCTGTTACTATGTAACAACTCAGGTCAGTATTCATCTCCAATTCATTTCTGGAACTCTAGATTTGAGAAAACAATATCTGTGTTTATGTGGAAAGTGACAAACTCTCTTCTCCCTTTTGATAATACTATTAAAAAGCTCAGAATCAGTTTGGCCTCTAAATGCTATATGTGTAATTTACATGAGGATGATCTAGATCATTTCTTTAACTCCTGTGAGTTCTCCTTGAATGTTTGGAAAGCCATACATCAGTTTATGGGAATTAGGGACAGGGATTTTCACTCTGTGTGGGATAGATTATCTGCTTACCTATCCCTCCCCACACTATCTAAATTACACTCCATTATTGTGAGAACTGCAGCAATCTATACATTCTGGAATTTATGGAAGATGAGGAACAGATTTATTTTTGATTCAGTTAAGCCCTCATCTTCCATAGTGCTTCAGCAGATTAGAGATCAAATCTTCTACTCATTCTCTGCTAAACCAGTATATATAGTCTCTCCACTTGATCTCAGTATTGCAAACCACTCTTACTTGCCTCTCATTAAGAGACCCCCAAAGCCTAAAATCTGGAAAATTGCATGGGTCAGACCAAAAACTGGTTTTAAAGTAAATGTGGATGCTGCCTGGTGCTGTAAGACGAATAAGTGTGGCCTTAGCATGATCATTAGAGACTGTAGAGGGAGTTTTAAGGAAGCTTATACCTCATTTACTAATGCAAAATCTCCCCTAGAAGCTGAGTTAAAAGCTATCTCATTTGCTATTCAATTTTCCACTTCTCTGTCCACTGTTTGCATGGAATCAGACTGCCTTAATGCTGTGCTATATGCTAATGATCCATTAAGATCCCCCTGGGAATTGTTTGATTTAGCAGATGAGATTCATTTTTCTTTGGGAGATATACACATTATGCACATATTTAGGGAAGCCAATCAGGTTGCTCATCTCTTGGCAAAAACTTGCTTGTCACAAAAATGTAATTTGGCTTTTCCACATTTCTCTTTGCTGCCTAACCGAGTCCAGGGCTTAGTTAGGCTAGACCAAATGAATACTCCTTCTCTGCGAATTGCCTCTTAGTTTGGATGCTACTCAGTAAAAAAAATTTTTCTTTTGCAGATTACATGTTGATATCAGGCTTCATGTAAATAGGGCTCCTTGCCGCTTTGTAGTTGGATTCGGACATAGATGATTTTGGTTACTCATGATGCTAAGGGTGGATACTACAGCCCATCCCTCTCCTTCTGCAAACAGCTAGATTAGATTTTCATTTTAACTTCAGGCTACTATGTGGAGGCTAGCTCTTTATTTATGTGGAGAGGGTTTCGACTGCCTTGTGTTTCTTCTTGGACTCACTAATAAGTTTCGATCCATTCCACAATAGATAAAAAGGCCTCTCCTCTGACTTTGTTGCTAATATGTATCTCTTATCATTCTTTTTGGGGGCAACAAGCGTTGCCCTGTTAGCCATTGAGCATTCATGTAAATCCTACTATTGCTTCGGCTTTTCTTTTCTGTCTATTTTTCGGCTTGGGAAGGCCTAATAGAATTTCCCCCATCTAAGGATGGCTTCTAATTAAAAAAAAAATTAATAGAACTATTTCTGGCTTGATTGTCGGAGCCTCTACCCCCCGGAAACTTCTAGGGGCTTTGTCTTGCAAATTTTGGCTACGACAGCGGGGCACACAGTGGCGGCGATTTAGGCGCATTACCGAGCAAGTTGAAAATTCCTTGATTGCTCAGCTTGTGTAGTGTTAGAGACTTTCGTTCTTTCTCTTTAGTTCACTTACATTTACAAGACTTTTGGGAACAAAAATGACCGGGGTCATTTCTTCTTTCTATAAAGGACTTTAATTTAAAGGAGATGAACCAGATCTTTCACTTCTGGAGCTGTTCACTTTTGTTTTGGTTGCTTTAGATTCAGTAGTACAATGTTTTGAAAATTTAGGACAAGGTGACTGATATTTGAATGTTGTGATCACCATCTACTAGTTCGAGCCGAACTACTCGAATGTGTACGCAGTATTTGACCATTTATCTTTAGGATGTACCCCTTTCTATTACTATATGTTTAATACATAAAGGCTACAAATTGTAATTTGATTTTTAGCACCTTTATGATTACCCATTTGGGGCAACAAATGTAAGCCTACGGGCAACTTAATGTAAGCCTTCGGGCAATGTAAGACAATTTTTGGCAACATATGAGTTTAATGAAAATAGAAAGGACACCCTTCAAACCCCGTCTATAACGGTTTGATTTTTTTAAAAAAAACTTTGGCCGACATTGATTACGAGGATGTGATTAGGACGATGTATTGGAAACTCTGTGGGAAAGTGGCTAATATTCTAATATTGTGATGAGTATCCAGTGGTTCGAGGCGAACTGATCAAAAGAGTACACAACATTCGACCATGTATCTCTCGATGCACCCTTCTATTTATATACATAAAGGCTGCGAAAGTGTAATTTGGGGAAACTCATGTAAACTTTCGGGCAACTGATGTAAACCCTTCGGATAACTTAATGTAAGTTTTCGGGTAATTCAACCAATTTTTAGCAACATATATGAGCATAATGAAAAGAGATGGACACCCTCAAAGGCCCATCTACGACAATTAAATTTTTTTAAAAAAATTTACGAGGATGCTATTTTCACACTTTAAATAAACCAACGGCTACTCCGTTATACTTCAGAGATACTAGTGCACTTCTTTGCGATCTCTTTTTTTCGTCAATTTACCCTACCACTAAACTTAAATAGTACCATACTGGGAATGGGAAAGATTTCCAAAGACAAATTTCCACCTTTTATTACCATTATTCTTTCCATGTTGTGATGAATATTATAATCTTTCAGGATGTACAATACGGAGTATATGCTCGAATAGAACTGAACTGAACTGCACTGCTACCCAGCCATTTTACAGCCAAAAATGCAAAAGACAAATATTTTAACCTACCCTGTTTCTTTTTTCCTTTCTTCTTCTCAATATTATCTACACTCCTATTTCCTTTCATTCATTGATTCTGCTGGACATGATAATCCTTAGATGCAGGATTATGGAGGCACAAGAATGCCTACCCACTTGTCATCATACTTGTACACACATTCGCGTCTTTATCGGTTTTAGCTTCAAACCCATGCTCTCCGGCGAGAAAAGCTCTGGGGAAATCCAGGTTGGGCTCAAGGGGCTTCTTGGACTCACACTCATTTGAGGTGGTCTGTAGAAGCCGTATCCCATTAGGAAATACTCCAGTGGTATCGACATGGCATCCGGCTCTTCCTCTGACACCATGGATCCACATGCTTGTACCTGTACACACAACTTCTGATGAGATGATAGCTCTAAAACATAATTCACCAGCTAAGCAGCTAAGTAATGAAGCCGGTTTACATACCTCAACTAGAGCGCTAAATCTTCTGTCGAGTTTCGAGGTCATGTGAAGAGAGTCTGAATGGAAAGGAGAGTTTTCTCCAACGATTATCAATGACCGGCATGTCAATTTTCTTAAACCATCTGTGATATCAGGTCTCCTGCAGGGTAAAAGCAAAAGGCATCTCTTTCAGGCATAGGACATGCACACACAACTTAATAACAAACACAGATTCGTTGAAACTCAAGCCATATCTGATCTCACTATTTTCAGTGAAATCATAGATGCATGCATTCTTTGGGTCATTAGATGTGCAAGTGTAAGGAGATTCTACATTTCATCCACAAAGCATTCATAATGGAGAAGTACATACTCATTCAAAGCTTCAAGAAACCGCAAAACATTTAGATTCTGTCTCTCCCCCAAAAACTGCAATAGAAAACAAGCACCATAATGATGCCAGGCAATGAGTTTTTAGAATAAAATAAAGTTATCATATCATGTTTCTACACTGAACCAGTACATTCAGGGACAAAGCACGCAAGAAAATGTCTGAACAACTTACTCTTCGACAAGTTTGGACTACGTCCGATTCTGGTACTTCCGCACTACCACGAACTTCCTGCAATATGATTACAAATCCAACTAAGCCATGTCCTAAGAAACTTATTACATAAGGTTGTGGTTTGCAAAAAGTGAAGCCAGCTTACCTTGCTAAAGTACCTAGCTAGCAATAGTTCCTTTACCAAGGTACACATTCCACAGAAGTATAGTAAATTTGACATCACCTGCAAATAAACAAGACAATGATGTTAAGCATATATTATGTCGTTCATAGAGAGAAGAGAAGAGGAATGTAACAGAATGTTGTTAATGAACCTTACTACAAAGCCATTCTGTCCATGAAGGTGCTTTGCATACTGGAGATATGAGTATCAAACCCATAACCCTTCTAGGGTATTTCAACTGCAAAAAAGTTGGATGATTAGATTTGCTAGTACTCCATATGGAAGGCATCAAAAATCGATTTTCTTGAGAGGAGATCAGCAATAGATTCAAACCAACTTACAGCAAACAAGGAAAGAATATAAGCTCCAGCAGTTACACCCATACACATCACACTTCCGAGTCTGCATTAAATGAGAATCGAGAATTGAGAGACATAATAAAAGAGCATCAGGTTCGTATTTCCAAGAATGGACCATATCATAAGTCATCAAAATAAATATGCAAGATTAAGTTCATATTTGAGGATTCAGTAGCAACAAATCATTGCAGATTTTTTTTCCATTGGAAAGCAAGTCAGAAAAAAAACTATCTGAAGAATATGTAGCTGAGACACGATCATTACCGAAAATAGTCTATAACCTCAGCAATCTGATCAGCTAAATCATCAACAGATAAAGGTGGCTCATCAGGGCTCAATACAGCAGCACCCAACTGGAATGTATCATGAAATTAATCCTTTATGAGTAACACCATGATCAAATACTCGAACGAAAAAGAAAGATATGGGGAAAGGATACAAGTCTATCAACGTGCAAGAAAAATCAGATATGCCAGAGCTCTTTGACATACCTCATGGCCAGGAGGACTAATATGATACATACAGAAGTTGTGAATCAGTATAGAAGATGCTTCCTGACAGTAGAATAATCCTTGGAAACACGACATATCTGTTCAATTCATGCAGTCAAACAGAAAAACATAAGAATCTTCAAACAGAAAAAAAGATAACATAGTCAGCATCCAATCTTCATTAGCCAAATAGAAGGTAATTAATCAAAGAAAAGTCTGCAAATACTCCAAGCATCTCTTTTCTTTGGATATGGACTGTATTTGAAATAAGCAACTTTAAGTAACGGACAACAAATGAGATGCAAAATTTTGTCTGCACAACCAAGATGGTGATAGAATCAATAAAATACTGAGGCAAAAATCTAAAGGGAAAGCGTAAAGAATTTGGAGACATATGCATAACAAGTTAAAGAACAGCTACACACAGAAACGAAAACGGAGCATTTGCAAGTAGCCTGATTTGGTTTACTCACAGTTTAGGCCCAAGTCAGGGTATGTTATTAGCGCCGGCTTGTCATGGTCTCCAACCACAGCAACAGACACCAAGCCAAGGCTAGTCTTTACTACATGTTCCTGCAATCACATTAAAACCTTGAATTAGGTCAATCAAAATAGAGCCAAAAACTAAAAGACAACCAGCAAAAACATCCTTGTTTTTCCATCCAACAAAACAAACATCCATTTGCAGTGATCTCAAACAAAAAGTTCAAGCAGCCAGTAATCTAACTTGGGAAAAAAATATCCTTACTTTTGTAATAAAAATCCATAATCATAACGGATGCACAGCCTTTTCCAAATCAAAGGCAGTATTGTATCTTTAAATTCAAAACCGACAAACGCGCCAGTAAACAAAGAAACAAAATCCGCCAACCAGGATTCTTATTCGATTGCACCACAATAAACTGAAGCAACAACAATGCAATTTTTTTCTTTTTTTGGATTAAAAAAAACTGCATTTCTTTCTGAAAAATCAAGAAGCCCTTGCAAAAATCACAAAGAAACTAAAAGGCCAAATGAAAATTTCACAAACACACTAACAATACTATCTCAGAATTCCCAAAAAGTGAAAATGCAGCTTCATAACATAACCTCTTCCAAACCCAACAAAACTGACTCAAAAACACAACCTAGGACCCAAAAAATTCAAGAAACGAAGAACCCAGTACGAGAAAAGGCAGAACCTTGCCGGTAAACGAAACAGACTCCATGTCAATGGAAACAGAGTCGCAGCTGGAGTCCCCCATTTTTCAACCCCTTTGCTTAAATTCTCCGTTATATTCTTTCGTTTCCTCGGAGAAATAAACGCGGAATTTTTTTCAGAAATAGAGGGGAATCATCATCACCATTGATACAGGGAAAAAAGTGGTCAAAATGTATAGTAAATAGATACATATATCAGGGGAAAAGAAATCCAGAGAAGACCTCCCCTCTCACTCTTCCTTCCCTCTCGCTGTTTTCTTTATATCGTTGCCAAATTTTCTGTTATTCTGAAATTATCTAATAACCCATAGTATATTTAATAATAATGTCAGAATATTTCAATAGAAACTAATAAATGCCCGTTATTAGTATGCTAAATCAGATTCACACTTGGTATACTTCCGTAAGATTTTATGCCGTTTGCAACAAACGTACTCTGCATTAATGTTTTTACTTTTATACTCTTAAAATTAAAGAAAAGTGTATATATAACCACATATAATTGATGAAAATACAAATATAATTTTAAGTTAATTGAAAGTGTAAATATAATTATATTTATTCAGATTATGTATAAATATAACATTTTGGACCGTTAGAGATTGAAATATATTCTTTGCACCTCTGTAAAAAAGTAAAAAATTTATAAAACTATTAAAATTATATTTCTATCTCTTTCCCATGTTTCTCCTATCTCATCTTCTTCGTTTCTCCGATCTAAATTTGATCTTTTGACTAGCAAAGTTTTCTTCTCATTAAACCTCACCCCCTTCGCTCTTATTTTTGTCTCTTCTCGAAATCAACCAATTAATTTTCGCTTAATATTCGCCATCGGGCTTATCATTTGGGATCTTTTCTACTAGGTCTTTATTTCCGTGAAACACACCTAATTAACTTGTATAAATTCGACGTGGATGGAAATTTGGACTTGGAATTTTTGTGATGAAAACTTGCAAATTTTTTATCTTTTAACTAGCAAATCTTGGTGGGTCTCTTCGTCGACGGTGCTTGGCCTATTTCACGGGGCTTGGAGGAGTAGCACTAGAAATGGTGATTGATGGGAGGGTTTGGTGGTGGTGGCCGGCAGAGCTGAGAGGGAGAGGGCTTGGTGGTGGTGGCGAGTGCTGCTCCGTCGAGTGGGTGGCCTGATTTTGCAAATCGGAGCAACGCCCTGATTTAGGTGGGTCTTTTTGTCGACGACGGATTCGAGTCGGCTACCAAGCAGGGCTTCGTCGACGAATTCGAGTCTACGTGCGCTAGTGGTGGTTGCAGAAGAGTCGGGCAGGGCTTCGGAGTTGGCGTCGTTGTCAAGGAAGGCTGATGGCGGAGTTGGCATCGGTGTCGAGGAAGGCTGATGGCGGAGTCCGACGTCTTGACTCAGCTAGGGTTTAGTCGAAGTCCGGCATTGAGGAAGACTGATGGGGGAGGGGGATTGAAAGGGTGGTGGCTCCCTGGCGGTTGAAAGGTGGTGGCGAGAGTTTGAAGTGGTGGTGGTTGAAAGGTGGTGTTTCCTGGCGGGTGGTGGTGATTGGCGGAGAGAGCAGAATTGTCCTTCTCATGTAAGTCTTAGGGTAAAAGAGTATTTTAGTCTTTTCAAGTGAGTCAATGGTCGAAATTCGTTAGTCAAAACCGAATCATGGTCGTAGGGTTATATTTGCACTTCCATTCAATAGTCAGGATTATATTTGAGGGTTATAAACAATGGGGGTTATTATCTATGCACTTTTCTCAACATATGGGGTTATATTTGCATGTTACCCTAAAAATTATTTATTTAGTAACCACTTAGAAGAATATTTTTTTGAAAAAAAATCTTAAAATAATAGTCTAAAATTATAATAATACATGTTGAACTTAGAAAAAGTAAAAAAAAAATGTGTACATAACCTCATGAAAGGTATTTTAAAAGGAGAAAATAACAGTTTATGCGTCTACTTTTAGGTGAAATTACATCTTTCATTCATTTTTTTGCACCATATTCTTAAAAGGTTCCCAAATTATTATAAAATATTCTCAATTGGTTCATTTATTGTACATAATATGTTTAAATTAGGTTAACATATCCATCAACAGTCACCAATATTTTTTAAATTGTAATTTAATAACTTTTGTGACACTGTCATAACTATAAAGGTCGACTCAATGTTGACTCATTTAAATCGGCTAATAGTATTTTGGAATCAATTGAAAATATTTCGTAATAATATGGGAACGTTTTAGTAACAATTTGTAAAAAGAGGAAAAAAACCTATAATTTCACCTAAAATTGGGTCATTTTCTCATTTTAAAAGTGGCCTAAATAGACCATTCATAAATTTTAATACTTCCTTGATTCCGTTTCAATTGGTAAATTTTTGTTTTCAACAGTTTATTTGAGAAATGTTTAATCTTAATAATTTTTTATTAAGAATAATTAAAATTTATAAAAAAAAGTTTTAAAAAATATTATAAGAATCTAACATGATATCAAACAATATGAGGTGTTATTATACCCTGTATAATAATTCGATTTAATGATTAATTTTTTTAATATGAGGTGTTATTATACCCTGTATAATAATTCGATTTAATGATTAATTTTTTTAAAAAAAATTGACTAATTGTATAATTAAATTGCCAGAATTATAGCCTAGCAATACAATTTGAGCGGAATAGAATTGGTATATTTCCGGTGTTACGATTCTATTCAAATGTCGCTTTCAGTATAGCTGACTCGTAGTGCTCACCGACGCTCTCCCGCACGAGTTCTGGCCTTAACCAGGGTTAGCCAGACCGACAGAATTTATTGTGAAATGACGACTTTGGCCTTCTGCTTTCCTTTTCTTTCCTTTTTGTATTGACATAACATTAGATTGTGGGGTTTTGTATTGAAATAACATTAGACTGTGGGTCACCACTCCTTCACCTTAATTTTTCCCTTTTCTTTATTATGCTTTAAATTCTCAAGTTAGAACAAACGTAACTGTCAAACATAACATTAAAAACAAGTGTAGTACATTCTTTGTTTTTCACTTAAGCATAGTAGCTATTACAATTATTTGTAAAGTAAGAGTCGTCTCTCTCAACTCAATCTGCACCCATCATATTATATTATTATTCATTGTTTAATTTTAATCACATATTTACATAGATATATAAACAATAATATTATTATATGTTACATAGTTGGATTCACAAGTAACTTCCCAAAAGTAATTTTTTTGTTTACAGTTATTATACGTAGTTAAATATATCGGTTTTTCTAACGAGTGCCCATTGGCACTCGTTAACAACTTCAGATTCCATCGGAAACTGTGTTTATTAAATGCAAATCCATCGAAAACTGTGTAATAGTACATAGGGAGTGTAAGTTTTTTAGGGATGCCATTAATCATTAACTCTATTTGCATTTAATAACACAGTTTTCGATGGAATCTGAAGTTGTTAACGAGTGTCCATGGTACTCATTAGAAAAACCATAAATATATTAATGATAAGACAAATTTCTTGATAACAAATTTGAGATGGGGCGGGGGAGTGTATCATTTTGAGGAGCGTTTATGGAAAATAGTGTTTGCATTTTTTAAACCATTTGTACCATGTCTAACATGGAGATATAACATTACGAAGCGTTTATTTACACAATAAGAAATAACGATTTCATCCGTTTCATTTGAATATGAGTCTGTCTCTTGAAAGACGGTATTTTATAAGTTATGAAAATACCAAGGTTTAAAATGCAAATTAGAAGAAATGAAGACAAAATTTTTGGATTGCATTAATCGAGTCATAAACTTTATAACTATCACATGTTGCATAATAAATTTTTAATATTGCAATTAAAACTTTTTACCTTTTTATTATTTTAATTAAATCCTGTCTTTCCATAAACTTATGGAAAGACATTTTTCCCAAGACTTTGCCTTTGAAAATTGACATTTAAAAATTAAAATGTGTTATGGCAAAGTTTTAGGAAAAACCATTTTTCCATAGGCGTATGGAAAGACGGTGTTGAATTAGAATTATAAAAAGGTAAAATGTTTTAGTTGCAATATTAAACATTTATCGTGCAATGTGCAATAGTTATAAATTTATGATCCGATTAATGCAATTCAAAAATTTTATCTTGATTTCTTCTAATTTTCCATTTAAACCTTTGTCTTTCTATAACTTATGGAAAAATTGTCTTTCAAAAGATAGGCTCTTTTATAATTATTTTATAATTTACTTCATTAATATTACTTGGAAATCATTTTTATTAAATAGAAATGCACGACTACAAATTATTCCACAACAACAAAGATAATAATGCTAATATATTTATTTGTTATAAATAATAAATTATATTTAAATAATAAAGTTACTCCCTCCGTCTCAGTCCTCCTTTTGTAGAAAGAGAAACGGTTGGTTTTATTTTGGTGATGGAAAAAAGTCTTAAAACCCATCCCACTACCAACCACGGCTCAACATCCCTGCTTTCTTCAACCACCCAACACTACCTCTCCGCATCCATCGCTTTAATCAATCACCGAACACCCCCGTTGTGGATTTACCCAAATGTTGTCAAATTCGAAATCTCTTGACGTCTAAATCAAAACAAACAAGTATAAAACCAAGCACAAAACTGCATACAACTTTTAATCAATCGATGTTACCGTGACCGGGAGGAAATCGGCAAATTCGACATCCCTCGACATCACCTTGATCCTCCCGAACATGGAGCCAGTGTCGAAAAACCTCTTCAATTCGAGGAGCGTGCGATAGGCATTTTGATCAAAGGAGACATGGCGGAGATCAGACATGGTGAGGTTGACAGAGCAGAGGAAGTCATTAATCAGGCAGAGCTTGACGGAGAGGGGGGGGGATGGTTGGAGGATGAGGGAGAGGATTTTGAGTTAATCAGACAGAGAGGAAGTCGTTACTCGACATGCTTCATTCGATAAGACTTGTTTTTCGTTTGTTTCTGCTAATCGGTTTGATTCTCCCTTTTCCTCCTTAGATGTATATGCTTTTGTAGGTTCGGATATGCCTACTTCTCCTCCCATGGTTCCCTCATCATGTGCTTCCTGCACCTCCATTTTCAGTTTGCTCCTCCCACTAGTGGAGGCTGCCTCATTAAAGGCAGCAATAGAAGGCAGTTTCGCGAGAATTCCTTAGAATCGCCTTCTAGAAGAGGTTTCGAGCTCTGAACCTTGTGAATTAGACCTCCCATCTTATTTAAGACAGTTTTTGCATATTCCAAGGCAATTTTGTTATAACTGCCTTTGATTGTGGGTGATGGAAGGCGGTTTTGTAGAAGTGACTTTGAACGTGACTAGTTCCGAGTTCGGAAGAACAATCTGTCAGATTTATGTCGAAATAAAAGGCACGATTTTACTTCCGAATTCGTAAGATCTATCGGATTTATGTTACGTATCCAGAACACAATCTGATTACCTTTGACCTGATTTTATGTAGGTCCAATAGCAGTTACGATTGAAGTTCCGAAATCAAAACTTCTTAAAACTAGCAATAAATGCACTCGGCCAATCCCATTTAATGGAGAAAAATACTGAAAATTTAGGGGACTCTTTGGACGGAACAAGTAAAGGTAATTCTACATATACAATTATTCATAAGTATTTGGACTAAGGATTTTATTGTTGCGTTAAGTGTTGTATTGTTTTGAATTAGATTTTGATTTGAATTCTCATTTATAGGAATTGTGCTGCATATATGATTGAATGTGTATTGATGTAATTTTCATGTAGGTAATGGATAGAATTGGACTCATCGAGAGCGGCCTCAGGACATCGCCTGATTACATTCGTTTAGTGGATTCTTTTATTGTGGTGGCTTTTGAATATGCCACCAAAAATGGGTCGTGCGTGCACGGTGCCCATGCAAGAATTGCAAGAAGAATTCTTATTTAGGGAAGAAGAAGTTGAGTGAACATCTCATAATTTGAGGTTTCCAAAGACGTTACACATGTTGGATATGGCACGGGAGGTACCGACGGATATGGGTGGAGATGTTAGAATCAAGGATGGGGTTGAATTAGATAGTGATGATCGATATGATGAAATAGTGGAGGATGTTGCTAGAGAACTCCATGGAAAACCCGAGGTTCTATAGTCGTTGCTTAATGGCAAGAATTGCCCATTGTACGTTGGGTCAAAATATTCAATTTTGAGCGCGATGTTGAAAGTCATTAATTTGAAGGCCAAATTTGACTGAAACTTTGGAATTGGTTCAGGAATTAATTCCCGAAGGAAATAAATTGCATGAGAAATATTATGCCGCAAAAAGAATTCTATGTCCTATGGGTCTAGAATTGGAAAAAATTCATGCATGCATGTCCGAATGATTGCATGCTATTTAGGGGGAAAAAGGATGAGAATCTTGAAACATGTAGGGTATGTGGTGAATCTCGGTACAAGTTAAAGCATGGTGAAATTGGTGTGTGTGCGGATGTGGGGATTGTTTCGAAGAAGAAGACACCCCCTAAGGTTTAATGTGATCTTCCTATAATTCCACGGTTGCAAAGTTATTGCGATGGCATGCAGAAAGAGATCATTCGGCAGATGATGTGATAAGGCATACGTTCGACAGTAAGCGATGGAAAAAGCTTGATGGTATATACCCGGAGCTCGGATCGGATTCCCAACATTTGAGGTTAGGATTTTCTACCGATGGAATGAATCCATTTGGCAACATGAGTAGCACATATAGTTCTTAGCCCGTGATGTTGGTGATTTATAATCTACCTTCGTGGTTGATAATGAAAAGAAAATGTGTTATGTTGTCCATGATGATTTCAAGCCCCAAGAAACCTGGAAATGACATTGATGTATATCTTGCGCCTTTGGTGGACGGTTTGTTAACGTTGTTCAAACATGGAGTCTGTACCTACGATGCTATTGTGGATGACATTTTCACGATGAATGGCCTTTTGTTTTGCACCATTAATGTTTTCCCCGCTTATGGAAATTTGTCGGGATATTCAGTGAAAGGCCACTATGCATGTCTAGTTTGTGAGAAAGAAACCTCATTTTGCCAACTTAAGCATGGTTCAAAAACTGTCTACCAGGGACATCGATGTTTTCTCCCCAGGGGTCATTTGTGGAGTTTTTCCAAGAAGTGGATCAATGACAACACAGAGTTGCGAGGTGCACCTGTACCGTCAACCGGTGATGAGGTATTTGAAAAGTTTCAAGGGTTGCCAAACAATTTTGGTAAGAGGAAGCGGAAGTTGGCAGTTGAAGGTAGTTGGAAGAAATGATCAATCTTCTTTCAACTCTCTTACTGAAAGGATTTGGATATTAGAAGCTTTCTTGACGTAATGCACATAGAGAAAAATGTATGCGATGCTTTGATTGTAACATTTTTTAATACTCATGGTAAAACAAAAGATAGATTGAAGTCCCGACTTGATTTGGTTGACATGGGTATTAGGGGAAATCTTGGTCCTGTTACTGATGGAGATGCTTGTTACCTTCCTCCAGCATGTTATTCGATGTCTCAAGTAGAGAAGAAATCATACTGTGAAATGCTAAGTGGTGTGAAAGTTCCTAGAGCATATTCTTCCAATATTACTGCTTGTGTTTCGCTGACAGAGTTGAAGTTGGTTGGATTGAAATCACATGACTGCCACAACTTGATGCAGTACGATTGTGTATTACTAGGCTATGTATGTTCTTCAAATCTATATGTTCAAAAACGATCAGTGTTGCAAAGCTTGATCGGTTGCTAGCTATGATCGTAGAAGTATTGTGCCGAAGAATAGGTATCGGTCGGATGTAAGTATTGTGCAACGGTATTGTGATGAAGAAGTAATTGAATTTTGTACTGATTATATTAATGAGATTGAATATGTGGGGGTTTCCAATTCAAGGCATGACGGGCGGTTGAATGGTGTAGGCATTCGACATGGTAAGCTACTAAGCCCCTCCGCTGCGGATTTTTGCACTGCACATTTGTATGTTCTTCGGCTGTAAATAGGTAAATAGTATAGACGGTGGAACCCACGGTAGAGCCCTAAAAGAGCCCTACCAAATACAAAATCAATCCAACCCTAGGTTACATGATGAACCAAGGGAGTAAAATCCGAGAGATAGTAGGGGGGAGCGAAACCCAAAGGGCAACACTCCCCCCCTATTCTAAGTAAAAACTACCAACCCTGAGCAAGCTAATTCTAGCACAGGGAAACGAGACAAGTCCCAACGATAATGGGACCAAAAACAACAACCTGAAATGAAGACAGGCTAAGAAATGCTAGGTAAATGGGATGAGAACAAACTCACTACCCATAAACAAGTGAGCCGCTTCTACCCCTAACAAATGGGGCCTTCTTCATTTTCATTCCATAGAGCAGCCGAGTATTGTGAGACTCGGATCTTGAGCAATTTTAGTTGTCGGAATCTTAATGAAGGTACAAGAATTCAAGGTCAAATAGTTTGAAATTCCTAGTGTAGCCGAGAGTGTCTCGGGTCTTGGATGTCCCATAAAGAGTGAAGCTGATGCCCATAGTTGCACCAATCTGGCACAAGTGGATATCTGCTTCTACCATTTACACCCCTAAAGTGGAGAAAGAGGGATGTTATTGGCCTTCAAACATTCTCTTGAGAGCACCGAGAGTAATAAAGTGGGCAAGGATGTATTGAGGCCATGCCTCATATCCTTGAGAATCCCAGCTAAATCAATCTCCTAAAGATGAGAGAATGGATACACTTATACCGCGTGCATCAAGCATGGCGATTATGTAATCGCCACTCCATTTTGAGCAAATGGACAACTTTATGCCAATTTAACACAGAGTGTAACGCGGGCATAGAGCGCATAAATAACCGTTAATTCAAAGTTAAAACTAGGCTTAGGAGAAAAAGCATCGGATCAAGATCCTTACTTTAAATCCTATTGCCTCCTTCTTAAATCCGAGTTGCATTAGCCAGAAAAAGAAACCAAGAAAACCCTTTGATTCTATCGGGCATGAAAAACCTCCTCCTGGTGCGGAAACTAGCATCATTCGGTCAACAAATGCCCAGAATCCAGATCCAGTGAACAATTCTAGCGCAATGCATCCGAGAGTAGCGCCCAGGCACCAAGGACTCGAATGCCCCCTCGAGCACTCGAACACATCCATATATCGAATGTCCCATTCGAGCACTTGAACACCTCCATGACTCGAATGCCCCCTCGAGCACTCGAACGCCCCCTCGAGCACTCGAACGCCTCCAACGCTCGAAAACCTCCTGGAGCACTCGAAGACCTCCAACACTCGAATGCTTCCCTCTAGCACTCGAACACCCCCAGCACACAAACACCTCCATCCCTCGAGTGCCCCCTGGAGCACTCACAGACCTCCAGCACACAAATGCCCCTCCCGAGCACTCGAACACGTCTAGCACACGAACACCTCCATCAGTCGAATGCCCCTCAGGAGCACTCGAACACCTTCAGCACTTGAGTACCTCTACCTCAAATTCACATTCGAGCAGTCATGGCACCCAAATCCAGCAACAAATGCCCAGAATCCAGCGCCATGGCACAATTCATGCATCCGAGAGTAGCGCCCAGGCACCAAGGACTCGAATGCCCCCTCAAGCAATCAAACACATCCATATCTCGAATGTCCCACTCGAGCACTCGAACACCTCCATGACTCGAATGCCCCCTCGAGCACTCGAACGCCTCCTACAATCGAAAACCTCCTTGAGCACTCGAAGACCTCCCGGATCACTCGAAGACTTCCAACACTCGAACGCTCCCCTCTAGCTCTCAAACACCTCCAGCACACAAACACCTCCATCCCTCGAGTGCCCCCTGGAGCACTCGCATACCTCCAGCACACGAATGCCCCTCCCGAGCACTCGAACACGTCCATATAGGGACTAAAACATATGCTCATCTGGGAACAAGCGATTAATCACCATGTAGCAATCTTTCATGACGATTTTTACCACTCGATCAACACTTGGTTGAGCATCATTCATAACAACACTATTCCTTTCCCTCCAAAGACGATAAATCGTGGTAATCAAAGCTAGAATTCCAAACTTCTTTCAAACTTTTGAACTCTTTATTTGCCTCTTAACCCAGGTCATAGAGCTTGCAATTGTGTTTGTTCGTCTCTTTAACCCAATCCAATTCCTTATACGCCCCCATACAACTTCCGAAAATTCACACTTGAAAAACAAGTGTTCATTCGTCTCCTCTTCAAGATGACATAAGGAACATATTTTCTCCATGCTATCTCCCTCCTCCGATCGATGCTTGTCCTTAGTGTGAAGTTTCCGAATTGCGGCCAACCATGCAATAAAAGAGAATTTGGGCGGAATAAAACCACGCCAAATGCTATTAAAAACCTTCTCTTCCGAACAGCCATTAACATACACATTCGGATACTTATGCCGATGCATAAAGAAATAAGCCACACTTGTAAATTTCCTCGAGTTAGACCAAGAACCAAGATGGTCCTTTAATTATTGTATATCTCCATGAAACATATCACTCAATTCATCCCTCAGCTTACAAAGATCACCAAAATAGCTCAAAATTCTCTCCCCCAGTCTACCATTCGAAATCCTCGGATTTAAACTCCAAAAGTCTTCTCCTTGAAGATAAAATAAATGGATCCATTTGACCCACAAGCTGTCCTTCTTCATATGAATATCCCATAACCTCTAGGCCATCGAGGCACGATTCCATGTAACAAAATCCCTCAAACCAAGACCCCCAAAAGACTTAGGGGCGCATAGCTTTTTCTATGCAACCTTACCTTTATGCTTGCCTCCCCATAAGAAGCGTTTGCATTTTTGCTCAAGGGCATCCATGAATGTAGTCTGTATGATAAAATTCTGAATCCAGAATCCAGCAATACCTCCTACAATCGAACGAACAAGTTCCAATTTTCTGGCATAGGAGAGGGTGTGACCCTTCCATTTGGCAATCTCCGAATCAACCTTTCCAAGTAGGGTTCCAAACTGAGTGACCTTAAACTTGCTAGAATCAAGTGGCACCCCTAGATACCTTACTGGAAATGTAGACCATGGAATACCTGTGAAACTTAAATCCTCCTTCAAACCAACTCCAAAGAACTTGGATTTGGCCGCATTGATAGCTAATCCTGAAGTGCACTCAAATTCATTAAGTGCACTCATAAGGATGTGAACCGATCCTGTATTAGCCTTGGAGAAAAGCATAAGATCATCAGCAAAAGCTAAATGAGTGATCTTGAGCACTTCACACCTCGGATGATAAGTAAAATGCCGTGACTCAGTCCTCCTTTTCAACAATCTCAAAAAATACTCCATACAGATCACAAAAAGGAGAGGAGACAAGGGGTCACCTTGCCGAATGCCTCTTTGACCCTTGAAGTGATCGCACAATTTCCCATTAACTGCAATCGAGAATGAAGATGTTCTCACACACGTTATGATTCTATCCTTCAGTCTTTCTGGAAAACCTAGTCCAAATAAGACTTCTTCTAGGAAGTCCCAGGAGACTGTATCAAACGCCTTTTTGCCAATCAACCATGATCATGCATCTAGGAGAATTTCTCGCCCTCCCATATCCACGAACAATTTCCTACGCTAACATAACATTGTCCGAGATACTTCTGCCTTTTACAAATGCCCCCTGGCATGGATCAATAATCCAGGGCAGAATTCCTTCTAGCCTATTGGCAATAATCTTAGTGATGATTTTGTAAACCACATTGCAGCACACTATTGGTCTAAACTGAAGTGAGTACAACATTATCGATGGAGACCCTATCCCTTGAAGCTCCGAATAGGCCTTTGTAGAAATCCGCAAAGAGCTCACCCTTACGAATATTAGAAGTCACAATTCGATTTTCTCCATCAATAATTGTCGGAATACCTCCTTCCTTTCTTTCTGAGATCATTGTATGAAAATACTTTGATCCTTTATCCGCCAATGTGACATGATTGATCCTACCTTTTTGAGAGAGGAAGGACGACTCTGCAAGATAATAGAGCATGGCCTTCTTTTTTAATGCCCTCAACGCCTCAATATCCTGGTCAAAAGCAATCAAGGCATCAAAATTTTCAAATGCCGCACTATACTCCTTATCCGCCTTCTTTGCCTTTTCCAAAATATGGCTAAGATTAAGAGAGCCCAACTCCTTCAATGAGCATTTAAGCCTTAATAATTTTTTCCATACCGAATATTGAATTGAACACTCAACCGATGGACTCCAAAAATCTTCAACAATCTGCCTACAATTCGGGTGACCTAGCAACATATTTTGAAATTGGAAAGGTCTTCTTTTCCCATCAATTTCCTGCACCATGCAAACCACCATAGGTGTATGATCCGATTGTGCTGAAATGGGAAGAAAGGAGGTACGACATGCATCCGAGTCCCAACCATGATTGAATAGCACGCGATCCAACTTTCTCCATATTTTCCAATCCGCACTATGCCATGTTAAATGCTCCCCTATGGAAGGCGCATCACGCAATCCACACTTAATACATGACAGGCTTGGAACCGAAGCACCATAATGGTCATCCGCACTAAGAATCGCATTAAAGTCCCCAAGAACCATCCAAGGAGAGTTTATATTTTCACTTAAAGATTTCAATTCAGCCCATAGAGGCAAACGAGCAGATCTGCCCTCACTGTGGCCGTAAACATATGAGCATAAGAATTCAACACCAGTAGAAAGGTTACACACCTTAAGATGAATACACTGTGGAGATTTACCAAGAACATCAACCAAGAAACCCTTCGGATCCCATATGATGAGGATTCTCTAGTTCTTCCACAGCTCAAAGTTGTGCGTGAATTTCCACCCCTTGAAACACTTCAAAAAAATACAAAAAGCCTTATCCTCTAATTTAGTTTCTAACAAGCCACAAAGTCCTACTTTCTGTGCGGAGATGATATTTTTCACCCATCTCCTCCTTACAGGGGCCGAGAGACCCCTAACATTAATGGATGCAATATTCATTGGGAACCTAAGGTCCCTTTAGGCTTCGGACCGCCGCTTTCAGAAGTTTTACTACCAGAACTATCTGAATTGCTCTTTGTGGCAGATAATATACGTTGGAAAGGCTTCTGGATGGCTTCCCAGGATCATGATTACGTGGTTTACTCTTACTCTGAGCTCTAATTATTGCCCCTGAAGCAGGGGGGGGGGGTCTACTCTTGCTCTTGCTCCTATTTAGCCTCGGAATTTTAGAGCTATGAATTTCAGGGTGGATCATTTGTTGGGGTAAATTTCCAGCTCCAACAATCGGGTGATCATCATCACCAAAAGCTGGAAGCTGCCTATTGGTTACTTGTTCCAGCGTTGGACTTGCAGACTTTGTGCCACAGTTTTTCCTGGACTTCATTCGTTCAACACTTCCGCCTCGACGCAAATCCTTGGCAGCGCTGGCGTCTTCAGCATCATCTCTTGCGCCACGGTTTTCAGGCACAAGCGCTGATGCTAGTGCCATGTTTACTGGCAGCACGGAGCTTGCTGGCAGCGCTACTACCATTTGGTTAACCTCTTTTCGCCCAACACCAATAACTATACCAGGCCCTCGGTTTCTAGCCCCAACTTTCACAATGTTCTTTCCCGTATGTACCTCAGCTTTGCCCTTGCCTTTTCTCAATCTCTCCGAAGCCTCATTATCCGAAGATACATCTTCAATAATTGCATTTTCATCCCTTTGAACCGAGCCAACACTTGGGCTTTCTCCAATGTTATTGGCATGCATCTTCTTAACCTAGATTTGGTCTTTATTCTGGGTTCTCCAATATTTCTTTCCCCTTTCCATTTGAACATTATTCTCCTTCATTCCCGTGGCATTATTCAGCCCTTCCTCCTTAGTTTTCCAGAATTCTTCACACTCCTCATTCAAGTGATTGTTTTGGCCACAATTCAAACACCAAGGGCGACAATAATCATAGATAATTCTCTGCGTATGTACCTCACCACTTGGAACACAAAAAGACACCTTTTCCTTCAATTCCTTGGAAGTGTCAATCCAAATTAGGGGGCGTGCATAAAATCCTCTTAACTCAAGGGTGCCATTGTCCATAAGAATTGGCTCTCCTATGGAAGTAGCAATCTTTTCCAAGGCCTTCTTATGCTAGTAGGACTTTGGCAAGTGCTCCATCCTAATCCAAACTGGCTTAGTGGATTGGACCTTTGAATCATACTGTCCAGATTCATCAACCTTCAACATAAACAACTTCTTGCCATGGAGATAATGGTCAGGACCATTCATCACCAAGTCTCTATCCTCAGAACTGTTGAACTTAAACATGACATATCCACTGAGCTTACTCTGAACAATACATGCAACATTCCACTTCGCCACCAGGAGAGTGCGAATGGCAAACATTCCAGGAAAAAATCCTGGAAAAAACCCAAAAAACCATAGATAGGTTTATAGAGATCCTTATAAATCTATTCTTCCGTGAGAACAAAGTCGATAGTGTCTCCAATGTTATCAACAATCTCGATATTCGACTTGTTCATAAGGATGTCAAGATCATCCCACAACTTCCTCCTCTCAAGCATTGGATCATTCCATTCCCTCAGATGAACTCTTTGGGATTGCTGCGCCTGATTAACTCCCTCGGCTTACCCTTGATCCTTAGGGTTGTTCTTGTGTTTATTACCCGAAGAAGAATCACCATTAAGCACCATGTTGATAGAGCCAAACTAATCTGAAATAACACACTTAATCCGATGAACAACAGATCGGATGAATCAAACAAACCAAACAATAATCCAGCAAGATCAGATTCACCAAACAATCCGATGGTCAAATCGAAATCACACCAACAATAATCACCAAACAATAATCCGATTAAAACCGAATCAAAACTAAATTAACAAAATCCGATTAACAGATCAGATTCAACACACATGCACACAATACACCAAAGCAAAACAAACAAACAGTGCTGAATTGAAACAAGAAAAACATGGAAACCGTGGCCACCAAGAAATCCGATCGCAAGAAGATGATTCCTACGATTGTTTTGTTTCAAATCCTCAAACTTCCTCCAAGTAGTTCCGATGTATATGCGCAAGATTTGATTGAAAGTTGTGCTAAAAATTCAATCAAACCCTTTAAACCCTTGCCGCAAAACTAAAACCCAACAAAGATTGGATATTTTATGCAATTTCTCCAACACGGCCAAGGATTAAGTGCAAGATCCAAATCCGATTGCAACTCCAGTAGTGGATCCGAGTCTGCAACCAAGAAAAATAACACCATGATCAAGATCCACGAAAGAACTCAAATTCTCGAATAAACCCTAACTCCAAAGCCGAAATTAGATAAAAAACCCTTCACGAATTTCATATGATTTTGTGCAGAATTCAGAGGAGAATCCGTTAAACCATAATTCATCGGTGAAAAGTGATCGAAATTGAAGAAATCGGCCTCCAAAAGATGGAAGAAAGGCTGCGCCTTTTTTCTCCTTATTTTTGCCTCAGAGCATTGAGAGCTCTTTATTTGTATGTTCTTCGAAATCATGAGGATATCATTCCATACATTGAGATTCACATGGATGAAATCTGAGGGTTGAATCCCACTTTCAATGAAGCACGTGTTCTTCACTCAAACTTTTGCTTCTTGGTTAAGATCTCACATGGCATCTGGTTCACATGGAGAAACAATCAAATGGTTTTCCTGGAGACCGTTGAGTACAGTTCTATCTTTTGGAGATTATAACATCAATGGTTTTACGTTTTCTACAAAATCAATGGATGATAAATGAGTCTCTCAGAATATTGGAGTTTAACTCATTTCCGAAGCATTGCAAGTTCGTAGTTTGGTGACAAAAATCCAGTATACGCCAATACGTGCTACTTTGGCACTATTACTGAAATATGGGATCTCGATTATGTTACAATGCGAGTGCTGGTTTTTAAATATGAATGGGTTAATTTTAACAATGGATAAAAAATTGAGGATTTGGGATTCACACTCGTAGACCAGAGTCGATTGGGTTAGAGAGAAGATCCATTTATATTAGCCCATCAAGTTCATCAAGTTTTCTACGTGAAAGATCCCATCTATCCCCGGTGGGAGATTATGGTTGAGGGAAAAAGGGCTTTCGTGGAGGATTTCGAACAAGAGGATGTGATTGGTTTTGGAGAAGATAGTGTCATTGGCTCAAATGAAGACAATTTTCTACTCGAAGAGGATGATAACAATTTTCTTGAGTTTGTTGGTCGCACGGACCACAACGAAGTCGTATAGGTTGACAAGCAGGGAAAGATGACTAGGCGGCGGAAGGCAACCAAATGCAAGATAACAAACAAGAAGAAGAAGTCTAAGGTAAACCTTTAGTCCTATTTTTGAATTGAATTTGTAGTTGACCAATGTCAAAGACAGCTTTCCGAGCTCGGAAGCTCATCTGGCATTTTGGTCTTTTCTGTTTTTGGCAACATTTACCAGTCAAGAACATGTTTTCCTACATTGCTTAAACGAATTATATCTCCCGGAATCACACAGCATTAAAATGGCAAGCCGACTGAATATAAATAGAAATCCTAATATTATAATGTCAACAAGATTAGGAATCAAAACATAGGAGTTTACATAAGTTTAAATTCTCAAATCATGGAACAAAAATAGGATAAAATTTCATATTACAGTGAATGTGTTCTCTTCAGGGGTGATTTCTTGGATTCTTTTAGAGCTCTCTCGTAAGCTCTTTGCTTTCGCTCCAGGGTCCTAACACTTTTTTTTTCAATAGGCACACTTCATCGCGATGCCATTTGTAGACGCTCTTCATAGCCTTCATGAATCCAAGGTCGAACTCATCTCAAAAAAGTAATTTTTTAGGAATACATAACAAATAAAGACATAGTTATTTATTTTAACAAATGTGTATTAGAATTATATTACCTTCCTCAACTCTATGCCTCTTGTTTGGTTTTGCCGCTGCCGGTGTCTTATGATGCCAATTGTTGTCGAGCAGTACCCACTTCTTCTTCATGAAGTACTGTTTGTCAAAGTACTTGCATGCTTTCTCCTTCCCACTTAATTCCAATCTCTTCACGGTCTTCAAATTTGACGTAATCAAGTTTCCATACGGGAGAATCTTGATCATCTTCTTCAATGTAGTAGTCGACATCATGTGTTTCAAAATAGCTGACTCTGGATTAATTATATAACCCTTAATTATGTAGTAGAAGATCATAAGTGTATCATAAGTAGGTTCGGTTAAATGGCCGAACTTGGGAATGCTTGACCTAGCTATACAGTCCCACACAATATAATCATCAGGAACAAGGCAATCCAAAGAAAATGATTCGGGCCTACTAAGATCATGGGCATTTCAGAGAAAATACCACAAACTACAATCCATGGGGTTTATCCTACAATATTCATCGTCAAGAGGCCACTCTCCCCTATGGTAAACGTCATCTAATAGACCATTCCCTCTTTGTAGATACACGTCCCAGGGCACCTTCCAGGGATAATCAATGATTTTATTCAAAATCCATGGGCTAAGCTCTGTGTTAAACCCTTTCACCTTTGTCCAAAATGCACCCTCTCCCTCAATCTCATGCAAATTACAATAAAATTGGGAAGTTTCATCAAAATAAGAAGGCTCATTCATTGTCAACAGTTTAAGAACATGTTGGCCTTCTAATTTTTGCAAAGGGTCGGCTAGCCCTATGGTATGATGAAGATTTAAGTCTACGACATAACAATCCATAAACTTTCAACTACTTCTTAACACATTGTACCTGGTTTTTTATTCAAAAGAAACTAACATTCTCGTGTCATAGCCGGGGGTTTGTACCACGTCTGCCACGTCCTCCTCTAGACGATTTTGACCTCCTTCCATGAACCACTCCATCCACATTTGATGTTGACATGGTTGTGGATGACTAGATTTTTAGAAAGGCTAGTTTTTTTGTTCCAAGAGAGACAATCCATCTAGGGTTATGATTTAGGAACTAATGAATTCCAAGCAGTGCTTTTTTTTTAAAAAAACACATGAGAATGTTCCAAGATATTAACTAGTTCCAGGCTTTGCAGTTTAATTTGCATTGTTGGAAGCAAAAATGTAGAAGAATTCGGAACTCCTCTTACGAGCTCGGAACCTTGTCTATGAATTAAAAAATAAATTGAATGCAAAGAGTCATTGATACAGATCATGATAAAAAAACCAAAGAATCTGGAACTCAGGTTCCAATTCTGAAACCACTTCTGTGAATTCAAAAAATTAATTAAGGACCAACAGTCAATCATACAGATTGGATTAGATAAATTGAAAGACTCCAAAACTAAGGTTCCAATTCCGGAACCACTTATTTGAATTAAAAAAAATAAATTGAGGACCAACAGCTAAACATACAAATTTGGATCAGATAAAAAGAAAGATTCGGAAACCAAGGTTCCGATTCTGGAACCACTTCTGTGAATAAAAGAAAATTGATGACCAATAGTCAATCATACAGATCCAAATCAGATAAAATGAAGGAATCTGGAACCCCATTTCTGGAACTGATTCTGTTACCTAAAAAATGAACATAAACCTAAGCATTACAGATTGGGCATGTCTCACGAGTCCCTAGGCTTAAAGGCTCTATATCCAAAATATTAATAACATGTGGATTAAAACATTTCCTTTTCTGAAATTCAACATACTTGCTCTCGGCATCCGTGTTGTAGAACAACTCCGATGCCCCTATTTATGTATGAGGTTGATGACTCCTTGTTGCCTCATCGCCATATCCACCGCCGACACCTCGACCTCTGAACCTTGGCATGAATGATGGAGGAAATTGGAAGGTGAATTTATTTAGTGTTTTGGAGGAATTTGGAAGAAAAGTTCAATTTGGCCAAATCAAATATGATTTGCCAATTGCAGTTTTTTTATAATACAGACTGAGTTCTAAGTCCGGAACTCTATGTTTTCAATTACACATATGACATAGCAGGTTCCGGATAAGAAACCCAGTTCCAAGTTCGGAACTTCTTTTTGGCCACAACACATTAAAGGCAATTTTCAAACAGACATTCAATACCCATTTGATAAAACCGCGAATTCTCTCCATTTTCCCCACCAAAACCCTCCTCCCATCTTTCAACTTTCCTTCTATCCACGTTTCTTCTCCCAATCTTCATCTATTGATACAACTACATCAAACCCTACTACATATGTGATCTATACATCCAATGCCCAAGATTTTTTGTACAAAAGCAAAGGTAATCCATGGGCTAGGGTTTTCATGGCTCAACATTGTTCTACATTAATTGTTTGGATGACAAGGTACAAATTTCACCATCTCCCCTTATTTGCTATTAGAAATTTGTGTAGGGTTAGTATACTGGTGTTAGTTTATTTCATCAATGTATATGTGAATTATAAAGTCTTGCTTCTTGTTAAAAATTAAACCCTAGATTTTGTATATTAGTTTATGGAGTTTGATGAATGTTCTTAGGTAGTATAATGTCCCGGAAGAGGACTTGTGATGAACGTGTTTATCTAATAGGAGGAAATTCACAAAACCTAGGCATGATGATGAGGATGAGGAGGGGTCGGAGGTGGGGGGAGCGGGGGGGGGGGGGGGGGTTGGCTAAAACACACTGTAGAACATTGGAAAGGAGGATGGCTAGAAAGGAACTAACTTTGTTGGTTTTCACAAAATCCGGAAAGTGTATATCGGAGGAACAAGCTAAATGGTCTAGTTGGGTAGGGAAGGTTGGTAGAACAAGGGTAGACATCAAGTACGATAGTTGGCATGAGGTTCCTAAAGAATATAAAGATGTCCTTTGGACGTAGTGCAAGGTACCCAAATATATATCAGGGAAATTGAGTTTATTGAATAACAAATGTTCCTAAATAATATCATACATAAATCTTTGAAAATAACTTTGATTTCTACCCACGTAGAGACCGCTTGAGTTTGATGCCCCATATATGAATGATTTAAGGAAAAGGGTAACGACCATGACGGCGAAGAGTTTGAGGGAGCACAAGTATACCCTATCACAAGATTTCATATTTTCTAGTAAGAAGGGGAATCGTCTATGGTTGATTTATACACATATTCAACCCGAAAGTTGGGAGATCGACAAGAGGCGAGGCTTGGAGAATGATGAAAATGTGAGCCAAAATAAAGGCTCCTCATTTTTTGTTTCATAACAGTTATTTTATTTAATTAACATAGATACTAAGACCTTTACAAATGGAGTGCACAAGGAGTGAAAAATAATTTTCAAAAGAAAACAAAACCCCACATCGTAAGAGTCGTGGTAGATATGGATTGGCAGCCCTACAGTTAATTAAGGAACAGTTTGAGAGGGATTTCCAAATAAAAATTAGCAAGGGAAAGACCAAGGAGGAGGAATGAGCATTTGTAACACCCATGGATGAGGAAGAGATTGACATGTGCAACCTATTCCTGATTAGCCGTCAAAACCGTAAAGGTGAATATGAGAATGAACCAGAGTGAGAAATAGCCAACCGAGTGGTAAGAACCTATAATGTTATTTCTATTATTAAATTGAAATACAACATAATAAACTGAATTGTATTATGTAAATTTCTTGTGTAGGCTAAATTAAAGAAAGCACAATTGGAAAGGCGATTCATTGCCACGGGTAAGCACGACATCCTCCGTGAATCTACAGAAAAACCCAATCACTCAGGGCATGCAATAGGTGTTGGATCATTCCTATCACAAAGGGATGCTTTCAGAATTCTTTGGTCTTTCAACAAGGCAAAACCATCCCAGGTTCACGTATTGCAAAAGGAAGAGCTGGCACACGACAAAAAGATTGAGCAACAAGATATGTTGATTCGAAAGTTAATAGAACACACTAGTCTCCCCGTACCTTAAAATTTAGCGGATTTAACACCTGGCTGGACTCTACCTTCAATCTACACATTATCTGGCAATGTATGCATATTTGGTCAAAAGAGGGAAATAATTGCCACATGGAGTGACTTCCAAGACCTGTGGAGATGTGACCAAGTTAATCAAACCATAATGTCCTTATACGTACTGTAGGTACTATATACTTTCTTTAATTTGAATGAATAATTTATTAGCTTGAATATTTTTAGAATTAACGTTGTCTCATTTTATTTGAAAGTTACATGTATTATTTTGGTAATCAAAGGGAGAAAGGATGGATAGGTTATTTGTTCCTGGTGATGACATAAGAACTCGAAAACACGGTTAAAGAGCGGGTCGACTACATCAACAAAAGTCTTGGACGAACAGATAAAAAAATTTCATCTTCCCATACATTGAGAGGTAATGGTCAATTATCAAATCTACTTAAAACAACATTTTTTTGGATGATTTTTATTGTAGCACATTCTCTAAGGTATCATTGGAGATTATTATTTATTGTCCCAGACAAGAACCACATTTATTGGATGGATCCTATATATTATATACCGTCCGGGTTATTTATTAAGATTTTGGATGCATCGGTCAGTTTTCCCAAGGATTCTCCTACCAAGGGTTTTGAGATTGTTGAGATCAAGGTGAAACTTTTTTTTATGATCACAATTCTATTTTAGTCTATAATTCTAAACAATTGACATGATTATTTAATTCTTTTTTATTCAATAGAACAAGAAACAAGCGAAGAATTGGGAGTGTGGGTATTATGTAATGCTCTGTGCGGTGAAGTGCCTTCAACAAATTTGTATAGATTTTCTTGAAATCAATGACGTAAGATTTGAATTTAGTCTTCTTTCATTTATTAAATGCTATAGTTTTATTGCAAATATTACTAACATTCCCAAATTTATATATTTTTAAAGAGGATGAGAAGCCGTATTCACAAACTGATATAAACACGGCAAGAAATTGCTTGGCAAGGTATATTGTCAATGCCCGTTCCCATTCCATTGGAAATCCCAACGTAGCGGTGGTATAGGTAGGTAGTATACATGAAGCCATTGCCATTGGAATATATGTTGTTAGATTTCTATTCCTATTTATAGATTCTTGCTGCCCTAGCATAGTCTATAGATTTTTGATAGATAGTGTAGAAATGACAAGTAATTTTGTTGTATATTGACCTGGTATTTGAGGCTTTCTTATAGCCGGATCATATTGAATATGAACCATTTTGACCATACTGTCCGAATAGGGTTCCGAGTTTGAAAAACGAATCGGAACATGAATACCATTTTTACCATAATGCCCGATAGTCCAAAAAACACGTTACGAGCTAGTGACATCATATCCGACAATAGTTCCGAGTGTGGAAATTAAAAAGAGCATTAAATAGTCAAAAAAAATTACAGATTGGGAACAGAAAACACATCAGAGCTCGAAAATCACAAGAGTTTCGAGTTCATAAATTTCTGCAGATCAGATCACAATCCATACGTTCCGAGTCCAAAACCAGTTGGTAGCGGGCAGTCGTCGCACCCCTATTCAAAGATAATTTATAAGCCCTTTTTGCTTACTTTCTACAACTATGCTCAAACCATACAAGCACTTTCTATTCCTATTTCTACAACCATACAAGCACTCCCTATGCTCAAACAACTCATGGCACAAATGAAGTGAAACAAACCATCAAGAATACATAACTGCTAAATAACAAATGCTTCAAGGATGAATTAAAATCATCTATTCAATACTTCAACTACTTGTTGTGAAGATAAATCTTCCATCCTTCTTAGTTCGTAGTTTGCAAGAGTGAATTCGACATCTCTTGTCAAACCTCACCAATGACTCCCCTATTGCTAGGAGTATCCCATTGATGGCATTTAATCACGAAGAACTAACAAGCTTGGCAATACTTATGACCACTACACCGTGACTAAGCATTTAACCAATTAATGCAATTACACGAGATTGGATGAACGTGCAACGCACATTCATCCAAGAGCATATAACTCTCTCGTTTGCTACACAAACGAACATGACGAAGAGTTCAACATCAATCACATTCATCTAGCACATTATCAATCCATCAACACAATCAAAAGCTCTAAATCATACTCATACATTCCTAACAAGAAAAGGGGGGAAATCAACCCAAATCCCCCAAACCCTAGCTAGCAATTCATACAAGTATTTCATATGCTCAAGCTTTCAACAACATCAATGAAATCAACAATTAACATTCAAAGCATAATAAATGCACAATAGCAAAAACACCAAATAGATAGATAAAATGATTCTTACTACATAGAAGTGGAAGCTTCAATCCTTTGCTCCCAAGATAAAAACTACCCTAGATAAACAAAACCCATAACATAGAACAACAATCTACAAAGAAAGAAGAAGAAATGGAAGAAAATGGTGAAAAGTAGGGTTTTGGAGCCCCAAAGGTGGGCTTGGAAGCTGTGGAGAAGAAGGGGTGAAGAGGTATTTATAGGGGAAGAAAAAGGGGAGAAAAATGCTGCTGCAGGGCTGAATTCACGCTGTTGTCGCGAGTCGCGACCAGTTCCATTGCGAGTCGCGACCAGATCAGTAAACTCCAGCTCTGTTTTGTTTTGCTTCCTCCGGGTGAACCGTTGATCCGTTTCGGGAGTTCTTGTAGTCGATTTTATAGTGCTCAAGAAGAGGAATCCAATGGTACCACTCTTGAAGGCTGATTCATCTCGGAAAATTATGAAAACCCTGGACCATCCTTCACCCGTTGCTTTGCTCTCCTTTCTTCACCTCTTCACTTCTTCAAATCTTCAAAAAGCCCAAGTGCAAGTCTTCAAATCTTCAAAGATATCTTTCAAAGTCTTCAAATCTTCAAAGTCTTCAAACAAATCACCTTGTCACACAAAATCATCTAAAAAGTGATAAAAACGTCAAAGTCGCTTTTATCCCTCCTTAAATGATTTCAAGGCAGAATGCCACATGTAGAGCACAAAATTATACAAAATCCAATCCTAAAAACCCTAATATAACTGCATAAAATGGCCTCATCACCAGTTGATACATCCGAGGGTTTAAATTGCATTTTGAGTCCGTGACAACATCAACAATCCTACAGTATGCCTAAAGTTACGAGTTCGTAACAGGCACCATGGTCCAACAACATCAAGGTTATTTTGAGCTCGGGAACGATAGAATGCAGTTCCACCATGTAGTTAGAAGCCAATTTTGAACCGCCTTCCACTGATGCGTTAGAAGGTAATTATAGGAACCGCCTTCTATAATCATCAATGGAATTCACGCCCGTGGAAGTCACCCCCAAAGTGACTTCCATTGTCCAAAGGAACTGCCTTTAATAGAGGCGCTTCCACTAGTGTCCAATTTACAGGGACGGAACTAGGAATTTTGTATGGGGGGACCAAAGTTGTTTTTTTTGAACCGACCATCAAAATAGCAAGTCATAGTAGATTAATTCATTTAAAGGAAAAAAAATAAAAAAGATAAAGACAAACTAGTGCTAAAGAAAATACAAAATTTATACTTTTGAAATTGACGACCTTCTCATATTTATTTAATTTGTGCTCTCCTCTCTTTGATCATATAAAAAGTATGGAGAAAGTCTCAAGAAATGCGGCATCTCCATAAACTTATGGACAGTCCACAATGGTTTTTACCTTAAATGTTGTAATTTTTTTTATAAAATTTAAATATTGTATTTTAAAAGTTAAAATAAGTAATAACATGTATTTGAATGAGAAAATATAAAAATATATAATATAAAAATATTTTCTAAATTTCTAAATTTTGTATGTAATTTAACAAATGCAATGTCAATTCTTAGCTAACAGACAATTTTTCCTAAGTCCTCTAAGAAATCACCTTACTGAACCAATAATTGCTGAACTTGTGAAAGAACATGTATTATTTCCTAACTACGAAGACATTATGATATGGAAACCAACAGAAAATGGTAAGTTCTCACTGAAAAATGCATATGAACTTATCAGAAATAAAAGAACAGTGGTTCCATCTTTCAAAAATATATGGTCTTCCATGATGCCAAGGAAAATAAGTTTTATGAATTGGAAAATGCTCAACAGATTTTTACCCCTACCTGATGTGTTAGAGGAATTTTCTTTTAATCTACCTTCAATTTGTTGCTTATGTTTTGAGGATGGAGAAAGCATTCATCATAGTTTCAATTCTTTCAAAGAAGTGAAGAAACTATGGAACTGGATTGATATTGTATTCAATATTCAGTCAAGACATACTCCATACCTGTGGGATAGATACTTATTTTATTGGAACTTGAAAGCTAAGTTCACAGAACACAAGCAACTTATAAGGATTATTCCCTGCTTAGTAGTATGGTCCATATGGTGTTTTAGGAACAAACACTATCATGAAAATGTAAAGCCGAACATTAACAACATGTTCAGGAATACTTTACATCTCTTCAATGATATTATGTTAGCCTTTCACCTAAACTTCAAATGGGATATATCTAATGCTATACCAAGGTTACTAATAGGCAGTCTAAAAAAGGAAATTAAATTTGTAACAATAACCTGGAAAGCACCATCATCAACATATTACAAGTTAAACGCAGATGGTTATTGGCTGGATTTCAGTAAAGCAGGCACTGGGGTAATCATACGAGACTATAAAGGGAACATGATAATTGCTGAAGCTCAACAAAATCATAGCCCCTCACACTTTCATGCTGAAGCATGTGCAATTAGAAAAGGCCTGCAAATGGCAATCAATATGGGAATGGGCCCACTGCAGATTGAAAGCGACAACAAACTGCTCATACAAGTCTGGAAAAAGCAACAGAAGCCTCCGTGGAGAACCACTCTAGAGATTAGGAAAATCTGGGAGCTTCAGAAAACATTAGAAGCCACAGTATATCATATCTACAGGGAAGCCAATGGAGCAACTGATCCACTTGCCAAAATGGAAAACTCAAATTAGGTACACACTTTCACCCGATTTCTACAGGGAAGCCAATGGAGCAACTGATCCACTTGCCAAAATGGAAAGCTCAAATTAGGTACACACTTTCACCCGATTTATAGACTTACCAAAGGATTTGAAAGCTATAATTAGAGCTGATCAACAAGCTATACCATCCTTCAGAAGATTGTAAACATATGACTAGCTGTCTTACACTTCAGAAACATTTAAACTGCTCCAAATATGCTTTGCATCATGAGGGTATCATATGCTTCATGTATTAGTAGAACTTGTTACTGCTGGCATTCCTGTAATTTGTCAGGTACAGCAGTTGGGAGGGACATGAATCTGATCATGGATTTCAATCTAAAAGCTAAGGGATAGAGAAGCAGCTGCAAGGATCAAACAGGTACGAAGTCATAAATTCAACCGGGCGTGAAAAGTTAGTTAGTCTCTTCTGGGAAGAGAGTTGCAATGGGCTACTATGGGAGGTCACCTCTTCTTGTCAACACTGGGGGCGTGGAGGCAAGAAAGTGTAAGGCCATAGTAGACCTCGACTTGGGTCTAGGGCCATTTCCTTCATCGAGATAGGGTTTGAGATGAAGGTTCTGGGAACATTAATGTAATTAACTTCCACAATAGCTTCTGCGTTATTCTCTCTAGATGAACTATTCGAACTCTCATTTTCTTTTAAAGGTTTGGAGAACCTAATATATACCCCCTCACTTAGGTGAGTTTTAATTCAAAAAAATATAAAATAATAAGTGTCTTGTCCATAAGCTTATGGACATACCGCCTGTTAGGAGACCTACTCAAAAGTATGAATCAATGCTAAATGTCTTTGCGGTATCTTTTCCAATATAAAACAAACAAAACACTACGCATATTTTGCAGTTATTTTGGATAACTATTAAAGGTAAAATTAGATAATTTTTTAATTATTTCTTGTTGGACTCTTACAAATAAAGAATCCTAACATTTTAAACTACTTTCTTCTTAAATATTAATATGTTGTGTTCATTATTTAACGTATGTTCTATGGTAATTTTTATTTTGGGCGGGGGGACCACATCCTTTTTTTACTGTTAAAAAACAAATCGAACACAAGAAAAATATAAAATACCCATAGTAAAAAAAGGTTGGCGAGGACCAGGCACCCCCCTCCTCCCAAATTTTCCGCCACTGCCAATTTGGATTATCCAGTTCCTGTTCTAGTGTCTCCAATTTAGTCTACATCCCTTTCACCACCTGGCTCGTCTCAGTCGCCTACTGATTCCTCCTCCGATGACTCTCATGCTCATCCACTTAGGCACGTTTACAAAGTACTAAAACTTTTAAGCACTCGATCACATGCTAGTTCTATTCACCATCGATATTTCTGCGACTACATGGTTAGTTACTAGTCTCCTCGGTGCTTTTTTCTCTTAGATCAAACCGCATGATTTTCATTCATCTTTTTGTGGTCCAATTTGGGCCACTGCCATGGATGAGAAAATGACCGCTCTTCATCATCAACATGCTTGGAATCCTTGTTCCTCAGCTTCCTGCTGTTAATATTATCTCCCTGATAATAGTATTGATCACACTAGGCATGTCTTGTGGCTCTGGGATTTTCCTAGATTCTTGTTTTTTACTTTAATAATCACACCTTTAGTGTGATTATCAAAGCTACTGTGTATTGTTCTTTCATTCCCACCATGCGTAAGTAGCCTCTTCATCAGCTTAATGCCAAGAATGTTTTTTTAAAAGGCGTTCTTGATACTCCTATTTATATGCTCATGCAAATTTTAAAAATAGGGTGTTTAACTTAAAAAGTACAATGATTATTATGTATGTTTGGGTGATTTGTTACAAAATTTACTCTTTCTGTATTTGTTACAAAATTGAAAGTAAGGCGATATTTTACAAATTGAAAGTAAATGATTTGTTACAAAATTTTCTCTTTCCATATTTGCATTATAAAAGGAATATAGAGCCTCAGCCCCCACTACCAATAAGAACGGATGGTCTTGGAGTGGCCTTTCTCAAAACTTGGGAAAGGTAAACAGCAGTGTGAGGAACAAGTATTTGTCAGGAAAAGAAATAAAGATATGTACTGGAGCAACAGGGGAGGAACAGTAGATGGATTGAATGGTGTTGGAGAATGCTCTGCGAGAAATGAGGGGGAGCAGGTACAGTTTGGCGGCACACAGAGTGGAGATAAGGATAACTTAATGGAGGCTATAACTATAGCAGGTAAATTGACTCTCTCTTCATTACTCCACATAAATGATTCCTGCACACATATGCTTTCACACGATAACAACCATCCTGACCCTAAGCAAAATAGCTTTCAAATAGTCCCCAGATGCCCATCCCACTCCACTCTGGGCCAATTTACCAAACCAAACATAAACACTAATAATATGGCCCTCTCTGATACTATTCAAATAAAAAACCCAAACACAATGACACATACAATAACTGAAGATGATTATGATCCAAACCATATTTTCAGCCAAATTGTAAGAAATCCCTAATCCAAGCTACCCCAATCCCAAGCATAGGGAATGATTTCAAAGTTGAGTACCTGACATCAATGGAGGATCTGTCGCAATTGCCTATTCCCGGAGGTATGAACATTGACTTTGGAAGTTCACCTCTGGAAAGGGCAACCATAGCAGGAAAGAAAAATGGAGAAACAGGGGAGCCAGTACAGATCGATGACTATGGGCTAATGATCAACTCAACCTTTGGCGTGAATCATACACTCTATGATGGAATGACCACAGAGGTGATGCCAATTATCAACATCGTTGACGATGGCTCAATCGGAATCCAAATAATTGGTAAGGAGGAAGAACAAGGAACACGGGAGGAGGTATTAAGCATGGGATAAACATGATCGGAACACTGATGCTTCATTATTGGGTATTAGCAATCACTTGGTGGAAGTGCCTAACGGTCAGGCTCAACTGGAAGCTGGGAGGGATTTGGACTCCAAATGCCATGTAATGCCAGGCCCACCAGGACACAAAGCCCAGAAAAATGATATTTAGAAAAGCACAAGTATTATGCCTGGATACAGCGAAGGATCTAGATGGGGAACAAAAGCGAGATTATCCCCTTCAAAATCAACCATTGCATTAATATTAATGATTGAGAGGAATATGCAGCGACAACTTGGACCAATTTTCCTTTTCCCAAAGATGGTCTCAGCCCCGATATGTCCCGATGCAACTACTCAACAGACACGAACGGCACATGCTGAAATATCCACTAAAGCAGTTTTCACAACTTATCAAGCGGATGCTATGACTTAGGCTATGGTGGTTCTCATGCCGGTGGCAGCAAAGATCGGAGAAAAGAGGAAGCGGACCCTAGAGTCGGACTTGGGTGTAATTGCTTTTCATAAGAGGTAACGTATGAATGTGGAGGATAAACCACAGCTTTTATGGGTGGTCGAGAAATTTCCTGAGATTGACTACAGTCAGGGAGTGGAGCAAGGGAAATCGGTAATTGTTGGCAACATATGAGGAGATATTCTCATTAGTCATGCATTCCTTCAAATATATTAACAATGGTACTTCAGTGGTTGGCCCAGAACAACCACAAACAGGATCATGGATCTACTTTGCTGGAACTGCAGGGGGCTGACGCACCCTCTGACAGTAAGTACCCTAAACCAACTCCTTTTCCTGTATAAACCCAATATTATTTTTCTTATGGAGACAAAATGTAATAGTAGCAAAATTAGAAAATTTCTAGATAAGTCATATTTCAATAGTTTGTAAATAGTATATCCTAGGGGAACTAAAGGTGGTCTCTGTGTGGCTTGGGCACCTGAAATCAACCTCGGGGTATCTAAAAGCTCCCATAATTTTGTGTCTTGTAATATCACCTCTTTTGCCGGGGAGGAATAGAAGCTTGTATTACTGTATGGACATCCAGACAGAAGCAAAAGGAAACAAGTCTAGGATAAATTGAGTATTGACCTAATTTCAACCTCATTACCGACGCTTATCATAAGGGACTACAATCAAGTAACCGGAAACGAAGACAAGAGAGGAGGTAATATAGTCACAGAACAACACATATCTGCGCTGAATGCTGTTATAATAAGATATAAACTACAGGAGCTACAGAACCAATGTCAGTGGTATACATGGTCAAACGGACGTCAGGGGGACCAACTAATAGTAGAAAGGCTAGACAGAGGTTTTGCCAACCAAAAATGGGTTAATCTATTTCCTAACTACATGCCCAGGAATTTGCTAATGTCAAGATCTGACCATGGGCCGTTGGTATTGAACACACAACATTATGATTTGGTAGGAGCAAATGAGAAAGGCCTAAATTTGAGTTATTCTAGATCCGCAGGGAAGAGGTTAACAAAATCATTAAAGATATTTGGTAGAATGAACAGAATATGAGCTAGATCCAAGGTGGAGTAAGAGTCTTGTCCACAACACCACAGTGCTATATGTCCATGTTGGAAATGAAGCTAAACTCCACAATGAACAAGCTTAGTAATTGGAGTAGGGACAATGTGGGTGTATTGGACAACATGATACGAAGGAAGGAAAAAGAAATTGAAAGACTTCAGTTCAACCATAACTTTGAAGTAGCGAGAAATAAAGCAGAAGAATTAGACGAGCTCCTTACCCAACAAAATGATTTTTGGAAACAAAGAGCTATGATTAAGTGGGATGCAGAAGGTAATAGGAATACAAGTTTCTTTCACCAATGGGCTAAGAAGAAAAAAAGGAAGGAATCGAATCACTCAAATGATTGAGAACCGAGGGAGGTGGGTATCTGACCCAAACCAGTTGCGGAAAATGGTGGTGGAACATGTCAGCATGGTCTTTGTGACTAAATCTAAAATGTCGTGTGATGCATATGGGGATACAATAATCAAGGACATCCTACAACTTATAGACCCAATAGTGAGTTTGGCACAACAACGAAATCTAGCTAAATAGGTGATGGCAGAGGAAGTGAAAATGGCAGTATTCCAAATGGGAAATTGGAAGGTATCGGGACCAGATGGAATACCAGGGGGGTTATATAAAATATATTAGAGCCAAGTCGGGGATGATCTCATCAAAGCGGTGCAGGAATTTTTTATAACTTAAAGAATGCTCAATGAATGGAATGCTACCAATATCACACTCATTCCTAAGAATAAGGTACCCATGAAACCAGCTTATTTAAGACCTATTAGCTTGTGCAATGTTAAGTACAAAATAATTGTTAAGATTCTAGAAAACAGGTTAAAGTGCATAATGGGGTATCTGGTTTCTGGCAATCAAGCAGCCTTTGTAAAAGGTAGATCGATAGTTAAGAATTTTTTAGTAGCACATGAGCTGATTGAGAAGGTCCAAAAGCATAAGACAGGGAAAGTAGCCCTTGCGGCTTTAAAGATTGATATGAGCAAAGCTTATGACCGAGTGTCTTGGGATTTCCTGAGGAATGTAATGGGGTGGATGGGTTTTCCAATAAAGTGGATTCAGTGGATTATGGAGTGTGTCACCACCGTCACCTACTCTATAAAATTCAATAGAGAATTATTAGAAACCTTCAAGCCCAGACAAGGATTAAGACAAGATTGTCCCCTTTCACCTTTCCTATTCATCTTATGCAAGGAAGCATTGTCTTCAATGATTGCATCAGTACTATTTCAACAGGTGTGTAGAGGAATTCAATGTGGTGGAGTTGTACCACGAGTCTTAAACCTGATGTTTGTGGATGACTGTATTCTGTTGTTTGAGGTCACAGAACAAGCTATGAAGAAACTAGCAACCACATTTAATTTATTCGCAGCCTATTCAGGACAGAGATTGAATTTTGAGAAATCTTATTTTCTGATAAGTCCAAATGCAAATGACTTCACCACGAACCTAATTCAATTGAGATTCAACATAAAGCTAGATCTTCTGCAAGGAAAATACTTAAGCAACTATATCAATTTTAAGGGTTCAAAAGTTGCATTATTTAAAGGGTTATATAGGAAGATTATTTCAAAGACGTCAGCATGGAGAAAGACCGACATATCAGTAATGGGCAGAATCACATTGTGTAAGCATGTACTTTGTTCTTTATCTCAGTATACCATGGGGACATTCATGATTCCAAAAACTATCGCAAAGGAGATTGATAAACAGATGGCAAGGTTTATTTGGGCAAGAGATCCGGAAGGGAGGGGGATACATTGGAGGTCATGGGATAAGATGTGCGATTCAAAATGGAATGGTGGATTAGGGATGTGATCAACGTCAGAAATGAACCAGGCCATGTTAGGAAAGCAAGCGTGGACGCTGTTAACAAATAAAGACACCTTCTTTTCTAAGTTCTTTCTTGCAAAATATTGCAGGAAGCAGGACTTTCTACAAACAACACAGAATCAGGGTGATTCTTACGGATGGAGGGGAATACTATGGGGCCTGGAATTAATCAATTTTCATCTGAAGTGAAAGATTGTGACAGGGGAAAAATGGATATTCAACAAAATTGGATACTAAATCAAGTTAATCTAATAAAATATGAAGCAACCACACTCTCATTGCTACGTTTTAAAGTCCCGGCCTTATTGACGCAAATAAATCCTGGAGAATGCCGCTACTCAGAACACTTTTCCCACCACACACAGTCAGGGATATACAAAAAGTGCGTATTCCAACTCATAGCTTTGGGGATGTAGACTACTTGGAATGGGACAAGGACGTTCTAGGGAAATACTCTGTCAAGATAGGTTACCACACAACAAAGGAAGCTAAGACTCGGGACAAACCATCATCCTCAACATCGTCAACATTACAAGACCAGTCCGAATAAAAAATGTGGAAGACTCTATGGAATGCGAATATCCCAGAGAATAAAAAATTCCTTATTTGGAGAATGATCAATGGTGCTTGTCCAATAGCTCCTAATTTTCTGAAAAGAGGCATGTTACTGTCCACGAAATGCCAAATGTGCTCGACGAATAACGAAACAATAGAGCATATGATTTTCAAATGTGATATAGCCAGGAAGATGTGGAGGCATAGCAGATTGGGATTAGACTTCTGCACAGCCACCCCGACTTCATTTAAGGTATGGATAAAAAATTGGTTTAACATCGCCCCCACAGAAGGAAGATCGAGAGCTCGCTTGTTTTATAATATGGGGTATTTGGTGTGCGAGATGTGCCGTCACAGTAGAACAAGTACCTATTTCTTTTCTTCATATAATGGATGGTATATATGGATTGACCAACAGAGCTAGGATAAGGGATGTGATTCCGTCAACGCACAGGTCAGACCCAAATTTGGAGTTCTCGGATGTAGGAATCCAAAATGTTACGGACGACGAATCAGTCAGAGAGACAAGGAAAATGGGAGACATCAACCTCATGTGGTTGACGAGGGAAGGCTGCATAGACCATCTCTTTCATGATTGAACAATCATCACTACCGATGCGGCCTTCTATATCGGCAATGGAGAAGGAGTGGCAGCTTGGTGTGCAAAGCTACCTACACAGGCAAGGTGGACGGGAAGAGATATCATCCATGCTTCCTCGGCAGTCCAAGCAGAGCTATTAGCTATTTACCATGCTATGAAGCAGGCTACTTACAGAAGGAATTGGCATATACTCATCAAAACAGACTGTGACAATGCACTGCGGTATCACCAATTACCCAGATGTTCCGCCAGATATAAGGCGCTTAGTTAAGGAAATTATAATTCTAGGGTTGGTGTTCCACCATGTATCAATAATAAAGGTGGATAATTAGCAGTCGCCGAGTCCCACCGTTTAGCTCATACCAATGTAACATGTAATAACCTTCTAAGTAATCAATGACAAGTACCCGTCATTTGCAAAAAAAACATAATTCTAATTTCGCCTAAAACATTATCGGAATGAATTTTTCATGACTGGTTTAACCGTTATGTGGTCTAACATAAGACACTCTCCAAAATATATAATGTTAATAACTAATATATCCTAATTTTGTTCCTTAACCAACTAAAGTTAAAAATACACATACCAAAAATATACTCCAATGATTTTTTTTTGTTCATTATGTGTGTTATATACTCCAATATTTGATTGAATGGAGTATATATACTATTGTATTGAGTTTATAATTGATTACAAATTCATTCTTAATTGTCATGATAAATATATTTAAAGTATGTTGTTAGTATAAGGGTGTGCATCGTAAGGGTTACAAGTGCATAACTTATAATCAAAGCATACTTTAGTATATGGTAAACAACTAAAAAATGCTTATTTTAGAAGCAGAAGCAATAAGGTGTGTTTGACAAGGCTTATAAGTTTTTTGCTCTTTGGTTGTGTTTGGCATGGCTAATAAGTGATTTGCTTATAAGCTAAAAACATTTTTATTGTATGGTAAACTGCTAAAAAATTGCTTATTTGAGATACAGAAACTATTTTTGGTGGAAAAACATAAGCTGGTCTTCCCCTGCTTTCAAAATAAGCCAAAAAAAGTTATATTTGCTTATAAGAACAGTTTTGCCAAACACACCCCCTTTTCAGTGTTTGGTGATGTTTTCATTTTATGTATTAGTTGTAGGACATTTCGGACTCACTTTTGTATACTTTTGTATTCTGGATCTTGACTTTTGCCTCTTAGAAGAATTAAAAGCAACTTTTGCGCTCTTATTAATTTTCAAGGGAATTTGGTGTGACGAGGAAAACAACATAAATGTTTGAAGAGTTGATTATTTGAAGGTTTGAAGAAGGAAGACTTGAAGAATTGAAGGCAAAAGTAATGAAGATTGAAGATGCATCCTCTTGTATCTGTCGTGACCATTGGGAACACCTCACGGCTCGCGATGGCAACTTGTAGCGAGTTGCGAGGATCCGCTCATAGGTCCCGACAACCCAGCTGTAAGTTGCATATTTTAGAATTTCTCTTGTACTATAAATAACATTCTTATCCTCTCATTTCCTATCTTCTTCTTCGTGTCTTTCCCTCTTTCAAAACCCTAGTTCTTACTTTTATTTCATCTATTTTCAACTTAGATTATGTTTGATTTGCTTTTAATTGTTAGTATGAACTCTAGTAGCTAAGTTATCAATTAGGAGTAATTGATTGAAACTTCCTGGGAGGTCATCGCCGTACCTCTCCAAAAAATACAATTAATAAGCCCTAATGCTTCCTATCTACAATTAAGTAGATAATGGCAAGTCGGGGCCGTCCACGAAGAAGAGGGATCATCTCAAGTGTTTAAACTTATAAAGCTGAAAAAATACTAGATATAGACACATATAGATACATATAAAAGCATGTAAAGGAGAGAGGTTTGGTTGGTTTTGGTCCTAAGTTATGAAATTAAAAGACAAGATTACTAGCAAAGTCAAGTAACTATGCTAATCATCAAACAAACTAAGAAAAAGGTGTAAAAACTACAAAAGACAAAGCCTTGGGGGAAATTGATTTCCACTTCCAAACCTCTTATCTATCCTTGAATCTACAACCTATTCATTACTTTAACTACTTGTTGTGAAGATAAATCTTCTATCCTTCTTAGATAGTAGTTTGCAAGAGTGAATTCGATATCTCTTGTCAAACCTCACTAATGACTCCTTTTGTCGATAATGGCTAAAAGTATCCCATTAATGGCATCGAGCACAAAGAATCAACAAGTTTGGTAGCAATTATAAACACTACACCATGTCTACAAGAGTAGTCAAGAACGTTCAATGCTCATAGACCTCTCCTATTTGCTACAATAAACAAACATGGCAAAGAGTTCGACATAATCACATTCATCTAGAAATTATAAACATATCAACATCATTAGAAGATCTAACTCATGCTCTTGGATTTCATATTAAAAGAGGGGAAACTTAGCTACTTTCTCCCAACCCTAACAAGCAATCATACAAGCAATTCATATACTTAAACAACCAACAACATTGATGCCATTAATAATCCACATTCAAAGCTCAATAAATGCATAATAGCAAAAACAATGGATATATAGAAATAATTCTCAAGACATGGCTTAGAAGTCTCAATCAATTGCTCCCAAGTACAAAGCTAACCTAGATAATCAAAACCTATAATATAAAATAAAGATCTACAAAGAAAGAAGAAGAAAATAGGAAGAAAGGGGGGAAAAATAGGGTTTTGGGAGTCCCAAGTTGGGCTAGGGAAAATGGGGAAGAAAATAGGCTATTTATAGCCCAAGTTGGTAAAAAAAAAAGGTCAAAACGCAGTAGACCATGTAGGGTGTGCGGGGTCTGAGGGTGCTTGGCTACTGGGGCGATAGTGCTTCTCCTGCGGGTGAACGGGATCAAGCATCGAGCACGTGTTTCTAGACCAAGGATGTGTTCCACGGTTTAATTCTCTTGAGCGGGTGCTCGGTTAAGGGTGCAACCCACGTGCCAAATTTATCTACACCTGGCCAGTCTTAGCATCATTTTGGGTGAACCGTTGCTCCAAAGTTGGAGTTCTTGTAGTCGATTTTATAGTGCTCGAGAAGAAAAATTCAATGGTGCTACCCTTGTAGGCTGATTCTTCTTGAAATATTTTAAGAACTTTTTCCAAACTTCCGTGTGACAATTCATTTGCTTCTTTGCCTATCCTCTTCGACCCTTCTATCTTCTACCACATTTTTCCACGTGGCCTTCACTAAACCACTCCAAAGGGCTCACCGGCAATATACAAATTAAGCTCACAAAATGGAATCTAGATGCTCGTAAGGACCTAAAATCCATTAGACTAAACATAGGTTACAAAATGAAGGATTTAGATATGAAAACCAAAAATAGTCATCTAAACCCCTTATGATGTAAACCTAGCTAAATCTAGCAATCTTACAGCTAAAAGATGACAAAAGAAATGTTTAATGCTTTGAAAAATACATGCATTTGACGTCTCATCAAATCTTCTCACACTTAAACCTTTACTCATACTCGAGTAAACAATAACAAGCAAAGATCAAAGCGTAAATTAGCATGCAAAAGTTTTCCTAAAACATCCAACATCGTATTCCTAGACTACTCTAAGCCCCAAGGCGTAAAAACCTCTCACACTCTCACATTCCAAATCCTAAGATAATCTAAACAACTAACAAACCATAACAAAAGTAAGGTATACATATAATGCCAAGCTAACTTACTCTACCGAAAAAACCACCCAATAAAAAAATCAAGAGAAGCATAATTTTTTTTCCAATTTCTCTCATTTTTCCTAGGAGCCCTCTTGGATTTTCATCCTAGCTTCACACATTTTTTTTTTCAAATCTCACCCTCACCTTTTTCCACACCATTTGGCCTCTCATTTTTGCATAGGTCGCCCTTTTGGGTTTTCAATCAATCCGGGCCTCCTACGTTTTCCTAAGTTGAATAGCAGGGAATATATATATTTTTTCATTTTTCATTTTTTTTTCAAACAAAACACATCAAAGTGGAGCATATGCACACTACAATATAGTATAATGAGATATATTCCTCTTTTTCCTCCGCACACTTGAAACACAGATTGTCCTTAATGTGAAAAGGACAAGATAAAGAAATAATAGAGAAAGAAAAAAAATACTCACAACTAGGACCTTGAAGGTCCTTCCCGGTGATGGCAATGCTCACTCCTCAATGAATGTTCTCTCCTCCAAGATCTCAAACTCCAACCAATATGCAACTTTGATCCATCCACTACGAAACCACAACTATGCCAATCCCGATCAACATTCACAAAAGACAAAAACTAGAAGTACTCATATATGGTGGTAATTGTAGTGGTTTTTGGTGGCAGATTGTGGTGGTATTCTTGTGGTTTTGGGTAAAGATTTGAGGACATGGTTGAGGATTTTTATTTTTAAGAAAAGAAAAACAGTAACTTAACTTAAAATCTTAGGCTGCCTCCTGAGATGCTCCATATTTTTAAGGTCGTTGGCATGACCCTAATGTTATCATTATGGTGAATGTTTGAACCCCTTCAATATGAGCATCCAAGAGTAGAGAGGTGAGGGTACAAAACTTTCAAGAGGAAATTTATGTGACTGTGGAGATAGTTTAAAAAGAGTAGGGTGTTTAGGAGGCTTGGGATAGTCTTTTGGCTCCTCTCTTATCTTCCTTAAAATATCCAAAGATGGTGGAGTTGGTTCACTAGGTGGGGGTAAGGAATAATGAATGTATCACAATCACCTCTTCCTCACTTCATTGTTTTCCACAACTGACTCCTCATCCCTTTTGAAGTCGAACTCATTTCTCATGGTGACCTCACTCACCGAATCTTTGATTTTGACTTGGGATGGTGTATTTTTAGAGTCACGAGCTTCCATTCGGTCTACCGCTTCCAATATACTTATCACATGCCCCTCAATAGCCTCAACACTAGAGGAGTTTCAAGTATCCGGTTCCTCACTAGTCTTGGCCAAGTTGTTCAAGTTTGCTATCACATTCATGACTTTCTCACACACCAACCTTGAACCTTCTTATTGGGATTGGTTTTGGGCCATGGTATAGGGTGGTGAAGGCCAACTATTTTGCTCGTATTGTTAGTTTTCCGGCTCATTCTCATACCACCAATCCGGATTACCACTCCACTCCGGATTGTAAAAATTGTGGCATGGGTACCATTCTTGGGCTTCTTGCCCTTGAAAACCACCATCTTCAACCTCTTGGTAGCACTCTTCATAATACCCTTGGTTTTGGAAACTAGAGGTTCTTTCCTCCTCATAGTCGGAAACCAGAGGTTCTTGCCCTTGAAGACTCGGATAGATGGTTGGAATGACACACCATGCAAAAAATTTCTTGTTGAGCCTTTCTTATCATCATGAGTTCCCTCAAGGTGAGACGTTCTATTTAAAATTTTTTTTGAAAGTTTGGAATCATATTGCATGGATTCTTGATAAATATTTTGATACATCTCGAATGATCGACCAGTTCGTGGGCTTGAGTTCCTCTCGAACTAACATGCAATAAAAATGTCCCTAGGGGTTCCAAGGATCAGCACTCTGATGCCTAAGTTAGTCCAAGAGTCAAATATGATTAAGATAGAATGATCGATAAGTAATTGCATACTTTGTATTTATACTCCTTGTCCTTAATAATATCCTCCTTCATTATCGCCCTATTAGGGTATTAAATAATACCCTAATTGGGCCACCACATCTTCAGCCCAATGGCCTTCTTGAAATCAACCTCTATCAAGAACCCTCGGAAAAGCAGGCTTTCGACCTCAGAAGGCGGGAACGGTACAAAGGTTCTTCGATGCCTTGAATACATGGGACAGTTCGAGGACTCCGAAGACTCGAAATGAACCTTGTATTTCATTACACCTGCCTTCGAGGGAGGGAATCTAGTTTTCTAATCAACTCTCAGCACTATGATTCCAAAAGGGGCGCGTGTGTCAAACAACCGCGCGTGTCATTGCTTCCCAAACGGCGTGTTGTCAGAAGGCTGAAAAGCAGTTACGTGTTTTCATAACTTTATAAATTTCCAAGACAGTTATTAATTATTCTCCATTTAAGCACCCATTATTACCCCTTAAACTCTCCTTTTTCTTTCACTATTCTCATTTGCAGGAACTTCTTACAAAAACTCTTTCTCTCCTTCTTTCTCGGACTATCTAATTTTCATTGCATTTTCTAGAAAAAATAGTAAGTACCTTCATTTCTCTTCCTATTCTAATATTTTCATTCCCCACCTTACAATTATGCCCTGATCTGATGAGAGTTCCACCTCCAAGAGATTTCCCGGTGAGATTAGGGTAGGAGGGGCAGGGATCAGTACATCAGAAAAGGCTATTACTAACTTGGAATATACTCATTCTGAAGAATTCCAATATGATTCTGATGCCAAAGGAGGTATTCTGATCACATTACTAAAATTCCTAGGGAAGAGTGGGTTTTCCCAGTAATTGATATGCCTCTTCGAGAGCCCGACGAGAACTGGCCACCAGGTATGGGCAAGCCCTATATAAGGAAATCCCCAACCAGTGGCAGAAATGACTTCTACCCTACTTCAAATCCATGAGCTCAAGTATCTAGGGGGGTCAAATACATCTCCAACCCCCAAAGAAGCATCCCTCGAAGCCCTAGAGGAGGAGGAGAATGTGTCTCTTTTGAGAGAGACGACAACCCTCGAGGAGGAGGAAGCTCCCTTGAGAGTACCTCAGGCATCTTCTTTGGCTAAATCTTCTCTAAAAATTAAAGAGATGAAATCTCGAGGGGTAAGGTTGAGGGATTCAGGGAAGGAGCCCTCGACTGCAGTAGTAGAGAAAGTTATCTCAAAGGTTTTGGACTCGATCCCTCTTGGCTAACGAATAGGCCCAGATGCTGGTTTTCAACCCTTTCGAGAAGATTACAACCCCCATAACCTCCCCGAGGGAAGATCAGCTATTTCCCTCAGACATCTTCACTGCAGGCTCACATTTCCCTTTCCGCCTCTCATTTCCAAACTTCTTAAACAATTCAAGGTGAGACCTGCACAAGTTTATCCCAATATCCTGGTGATTATTATGATGTTCTTGACATAATGTGCTGATTTCAGTATCAAGCCAAGGTATAAGCTTTTTTGCTTGCTATACTTCATGTCTTATAGTGGGCGGTCCACTGACATGATTGTCACTTTTACCAGTCAGGAGGCACATCACGAGGTTTTTTGCTGTTCCTGGTAATTCAGGTGATTGGAGAAGCTGGAAGAAGGGGATTTTTTTTGACATCAGGAGGTATCGAGTTCCCCCATAGATTTGGGATGTGCGAGTTGAGTCTCCCAAACCAGGGAAGTATATTTGTCTAGATGCCCTTGAGAGGGATAGGAAAAAGTTGTTGTCCAGCTCCCTTGACTATAGCTGATTCAACGATCCTAATCCCCATATTGGTGGCTTTGCATTCCCCCCTGAAATCTAGGAGAAGTATGTGTATAAAGTAGTCCGGAAGAATATCAGGAGAGGATAAGAGAACTTGAGGGCCCTATAGAAGGCCCTCCCCTCGAGATCCTCATTAGTGATTTTAGGCACTCAGAAGCCTTCGAATGTGCCTTAATAGAATTCTACTTCTCCTATCTTTTGTGCCATTGCATTTACTTGTAATGATGCTGTCATTTTTTCCCAGTGGGTTTCGCTAGCGGCTTAAGGAACAAGAATCCATACTCGAAGCAGGGTCAGGGTCCTCCGAAAGGGACCCTTAATCCCTCGAATCAGGCCTCAACTCCCCCGATTCAGGCCTCGACTCCCCCAGTAGCTAGTGGAAGGCCTACTTTGACTGTTCCTGATGGCCAGCCCCCCATATTAGTAATGTTTTCCAGAAGTCAGTGGCAGATTGTGGCAATGTAGGTGATGCCTCTCAACCATCGTTAATAGGAGCACGCGGCGGTGACAATGCCTATAAACAATCGGTACCCCCTTCAAGTGATGTGGCATCCATGTCCAGCATTGAGCATCATCTCGCAAGTATGGTCTCTAACCCTGAGGTTTCCATCTGTTCCTTTGAAAAGTTCATTTTAGTGTGTTTTTTCCTAGCATTGGTCTAAGTTAAACTATTTTTCTAGGTCTCCCAACTTTTCCATGAGGCCACTCAGAAGATGGTAGCTTTCACCCATGCTTTACTTCTGCCCATGGTTCTCTTGAAGAGAAGCTCAGCAAAAAGGATGCTGAAATTTTAGAGTTGAAGAGAGCACTCGAGGAGAGGAATATGGCTCTTGAGGATAAACAAAAAACCCTGGAAGAGGAGAGGCAGAATGTTGATATCGAGAAGAGTGTTCAGGCTGCTGAGGACCTGGCCTCGTAGGTTCAGCTGCTCGAGGCATTTAAAAGCAAACTTTTGAATAGCTCTGAGATGCTTCAACTATTTTTGGACCTCCAGGAGGTGGCCAAGCATCTCAGCTGTAGTGATCTAGTTGAGGAATTCCCGAAGCCTTAAGTGCCCGGCTCCTTATCTGAAGAGCTTGCAAAACAGGTGGACAAGCTAGTCAAGCCTGAGCTTGAGGCTACTCTGGAGGAAAAATGAGATAAGGAAATTAAGAACGATGATCTTTGCTTTGCGATGATGGATTTCATAAAGTCCAAAGGGCAGTTCTTCACTGGTGTGGGAATTCGAGCGATCCCCCTACCCAAGGCTATAGACACATCCCCCGAGTAGAATTCAATAGACGCCCAAGTGGAGGAAATGATTGCATCTACCTTGAAGGAGAATGATTCTAGGGTTTTTCTTTCATTGTAACTTTTTCAATTATGGCCCCTCGTTGTAACTTTTTTTTTTCTTTTGAAACTTCAATGTAAGAATATCTTTTAGGTTTTTTATAACTTACTTATTGATTTTACCTTTGTTCTCTTTTTGTAGTTTAAATCGTTGAAGAGAGTGTTAGAGGGCACTTGTGAGGAGCTTTTGAGTGCTAAAAATAATAATTGAGTGAGATACACAAACAGCTATAAAAAGCCACACATGATTTATCTAATTGTAACCGAGAGAATGAGTCTTCGAAGGATAAGCTTAACCAGCTCGAAGCTGGGATGAAGCTGTGGCAGTCCAAAGACCATCCAACCTTCAATGGGTTTGTTAGGGATTTCCTGAGCAAATAATTTAATGGTACATATCCTCTAGAGGTGGTCGAAGATAGTGATCCCATAGATAAAGACTTTGAAGGGCTAATGCATCAAATAAATCTAAAATTTGGTTCTCTCAAGTTATTCATTGGTACTGCAACTAGGCTTCCAGTAGTGGAAGGGCACCTAATTGGTTGGATGGGCAAAAAATCACAGATTAGTAGCCCAAAGGGAGTTGATTTCTATGCAACATCCAGTGCCTCAGAGCAAAATAACCAGCCTTGAAGAAGACTTGCTCGCTTGGAAGATGGCTAGTGAAGACCCCCTTTCTTTGAGCGAGCCCCATGCAACCTCTCAAAGGAACCCCCGGTTGAGGATATTTCTTTGGTATAATCCTTGTTATCGAAGAATGCACGAATTGTGGGGGAGATTGAGGCTTGGAAGGTACAGGTTAAAGAATTCGAGGAGCTCATTGCTAATTTTGAAGAAATAATTAGTGCACAAGAAGTAAGCCTCCATGCCCACATGCTTTCTCATGGCATTCCTTCCTCATATTTAATTGGAAGTGATCAGCTTCTAAGATTTCTACTCAAAGCCGCTCAATATTGGATGGAGGAAGTTAACGTCCATGAGAATGGAACTCCTTGGCAGAAAAAGGCCTTTGACCTTATTCTTGATTGGTTGGTGGAACAGAAGGTAAAGGGATTTAGCCCCTCGAGTTATTGTTCTGTTCCTCGATCACAAAAATCTACCTTTAAAGAAGCTTAAAAAAATCTTGCCCCCTCGAGCAAAGCTACCAAGGGGTCATCCACAAAATGCCGTACGAGTGTTGGGTTCTCCTCGAAAGGCCCACTGAAACCCTCCACGATGAAGCATGGTAAAACCATTGCTCCCCTGGATCCTTCTGAATATCACATGGAAGAAAGAATGAAGGATATTCAGAGAGCTGTTGGTATCAAGCTTGAAGAGCTCGAAGAAATAGAGGCAAAGGTGAAAGGGCTAGCTCCTTCCACTGAAGATTTGTTTCAGGAGGGATTTCCTCCATTTAGATGAATACATTTAGATGAATAAATTCATGTACTTTTTGGTACCAAAATTGCACTTGTCTTTATTGACGGAGTTAATTATTTAACTCTCGCTCCTAGAAATCGCAAATTGGGTTTCTCAAACCCCTTTTGTTAGCATCACCGAGGTTAAAAATTAGAACAGGATTTGAATTGCTTGTACCTATGCTTCTAACATTTTACACCCCAAATATGAGTGCCATGCACAAATTCTTTAAGAAACTATAGTATGAATATCTTTGATAAGTAGGAATTAAAAAGTTAAAAGAAACAAGCATTTTACCCAGGTTCGGTAGTTCCACCTACATCCTGCCAATTTTGTCCAGTAGTTCATCATTTTAAGATTACAAAAATTTCCCATGAGTGCTGCTTAAAAGCATACCACCCAAACCTCAGCCATAGTTGGAAATATCATCTAGAGCGCCACTTAAGAGCAACCCGCTCAAACATCTACTAGAGTGCTGCTTAAGAACAAATCACTCAAACACACCTCCTTTTGGCTCGCTCCACCTTTCGAATAGGATCCAGACACACCTCGAGGGGCTCTGTAGTTTCCACTATGAAGTCTGCCAGCGTCTGGCCCTTAATTGTAACTCGAGGTTGATATTGGATATCGTGCTCTCCCAATTCCATTGACCATTTCATCATTCTTCCCAAAATCTCAGGCTTCAGCAGAATCTGACGAATGGGGTGGTTCGTGAGCACCACTATTTTATGTCCCTGGAAGTAGGGTCTCAGCTTTCTGGCTGCATGTACAAGGGCTAGGATCAACCTCTCAAGGACATTATACCTCGTATTCGGCCCTTGCAAGGCACGAATGAAAAATTAAATTAGATGCTAAAACTTTTCTTTCTCTTTTACTAGGGCTGCACTGATTGCCAACAGTGACGCAAAAATGTACATGTATAGCATCCCATCCTTATCTAGTTTCATCAAGGTAGGTAGTGTCCCCAAGTGTTCCTTCAGTTGCTTGAATGCCTCGTCACATTTTCCATTCCACTCGAAATTCTTTGCCCTTTGAAGGACATCAAAGAAGGGTAGGTGTATCTCCACCCTTTTTTATAGGAACCTGCTCAATGCTGCTGGAGACCCTGTAAGCTTTAGTTCATCCTTTATTGAATGTGGGGTTTTCATTGTCTTCAAAGCTTCAACCTTTTCCAAGGTTATATCAATACCACTCTCCGTGACCATGAATCCGAGGAACTTCCCTGCCCCTACATTGATAACGCATTTAGACGGGTTCAACTTCAAATTAGTCCCTCGAAGCCTACTAAATGTTTCTTCCAGGTCCTTTAATAATTCTCTATGAGTTTTGCTTTTGACGACCATATCATCCACATAAATTTCCATATTCTTCACTATCTACCCCCAGAACAGTTTATCAACTAGCCTCTGGTAAGTAGCCCCGGCATTTTTTAAAGCCAAATGGCATCTTCTTATAATAGTACGTGCCCACATCTGTAATAAACGATATTTTTTTCCTTGTCTTCCTCTGCCATGAGTATTTAGTAATACCCCTCATGCACATCAAATAAATCCAGAACCTGATATCCAGTGATGGCTTCCACCAATTTGTCGATCGGTGGCAACGGGTAACTGTCTTTGGGGTAGCATTTATTTAAATCGGTTAAGTTTATACACATTCTCCAAGCCATCATGCTTTAGAACCATGACTGGGTTAGCAATCCATTTGGGGGCAGAACACCTCCTCGATGATGTCTACCGTCAATAACTTCTCTACCTCTTCTTTAATTGCTTCAGCTCTTTTGGAAGCAAACACCCTTCTCTTCTGCTATACTTGCTTAATCGAGGGGTCAATGTTCATCCTGTGTAGTGAAAGACTTGAAGGTACTCCCATTAGGTCAGAAGTATCCCATGAGAACATGTCCCCATATTCTCCCAATAAGTCTTTCATTCTCTCCTTGACATCTTCAGGAATTAGCTTCCTCACTGCTACTGATCTAAAATCTCGAATAGGCATCTATATTGTATCGAAAAACCCCACATCTGTGTGCACCGTTGCTATATCTCTTTTCTTTCTCACTTCTCGTACCACCATAAGGTTACATTTTTGAGCCACAGTTTGATCTCCTTGAATGGATGCCACTCTCTTTTCAGTCAGGAACTTTATCATCAGGTGATAGAGTGACCAGACTGCCCGAGCCTGGCATATCTATGGCCTTCCTTAAGTCACATTATAAGGGAAGGGGCATCTACGACAGCGAAATTACACCTGATAGTCACCCCTTTGTTGCCATCCTCTATGCGAACGAGCAGGGTTATCTCTCCTTTGGGGAATATTGGGTTTCCTGTGAATCCATAAAGGGGAAGCTAACTTTTTCAAATTGTCGCATCCTATATCCAACTGGTCAAAGCACTCAGGAATCATCACTTCTACCTCACTTATGTCATCAATGAATACTCTTCTTATCAAAGACGTTCCAATAATGGCTGAAATTACCATAGGATTTACATGAGGTGTTTGGTCTGGTACAACATCCGCTTCTGAGAAAGTGACCGTCTCATCGGGTCGAAACCTCTTGTGATTGGGCTCTTCCGTAGGGACCCTTCGAGCCTCTACTCTTATCACACCATTTAAAGATCTCTCTCCCACCATGCCATTGATGACATTAATTACTTTTTGCACGGGTGGGTTTTCCCTATTTTGGTTATCTTGATTTCCCCTTTGTTGTTCCTTGGGTCTATCCTACCTTCCTTCCTGACCCCTATTTTGAACCATCTATTCTTGAGGTCTTTTATCTCCTCTACCCCCGCTGTTTTGATTATTCCTTCTATAAGGCTGCCATTGGTTTATTCAAGGCCTCGAGGGGGTAGCCTGGTTCCTGTGTCATTGCCATCGAAATCATCCTTCCCGCTCACACCTATTGATTTACATCCTCAACTGTGTCCAATCATTTGTGTCATGGTCGTAATCCTTGTGATAATCACAATACCAATTTTTTCCCTCCGAGCCACTACCAAGTTGTGCAAACTCTGTAAGGGTTGGGGTGCTCAGAACAACCCTCTATGTATACTTAAGATCTATGCAGGAGTTCTCCCTCTAAGCGTTGGTGGCAATGAAGTGTATCTCTCGAATGGTGTTCTTATCGGTTCGACCGGATTTTTCCCTATATGTTCTACATTTCTTCCCATTTTCTCTATAAGACTACTCTTTTCTTTCTAGTTGATTCCTCTACCCTCGAGTACTGCTCTACAACTTTGTAAAGTTTTTGCAAGGTCTTGGGGGCGTTAGTACTCAGCTTCTAGTATAATTCCAAGTTATGCATCCCCAACAGGTACCCATAGATTACCTCATTCTCCATTGTTTTTGTCACTCCCAAGCTCTCGTCCACATACCAATGATAGAAGGCTTTTGTACTTTCCCCTATCTTTTGCTTTGTCTGGTAGAGTTCTAATAGAGTTTTGGTGAACTTCTACTTCTGTGCGTACTGGCTCAACAATGCTCTGTTGAAGTCTCGGTACAATTCGAGCAAGCCTCTTAGCAACTTATTGAACCACTCTTGCTCTTTTCCCTGCATGTAGCTTCCTACCAGCTTAATGTCAATTTCTCATTGAAATCCCTCAAAATCATCAAGCCCAGGAACGTCTGAATGAATTATTGAGGGTCAGTCTCACCACTGTAGGTGGGAAGTCCTTCCAGAGGCTTCACTTCTATATTCCATCAAACCTCTGTGATCATCAACTTGAAAGGAGACCCTGCAGCCTGGCCCAAGTGTCCGTTCAACCTATTCAATTCCCTCTTTAATGACTCACTTGCATCCGAGGGGGGTTCCTGTAGCCCCCATGTCAGTTTAGCCCCCTGTCGTGATTCCCCAGCTGTGGCAAATAAGGAGGTTGAGTTGCCCCATATCAAGGGTTTATCCAAGGCTGTCAAAAATTTGGGTATGTTGATGGTGCTAGTTGGCCATAAGGACTGTAAGGGCTCTGACTAATCATTGTTCCTTGAATTCCTATACTTCTATATCCTTGCATGGCAGAAGAAGCCATCATCCCATATGCCACTCTTGTACTGGCCTGGTCGAGGGTAGGAGCGGATGGGGCTAGCGGAGGTAACAAATATACTGGACCCTGTGAGTAACTAGGGATAGAATGCTGAGGCCTAGCTTGCAATGACTCTCCAGCATATACATAACAAAGATAGGCTATTGCAGGCTGAGAGGCCCACCCCATAGTTATTCCAACAGGTGAGTCTGGCAGTACTCTGTGCGTGACCCTGTCATCCCTCGGAGGGGGGAACTAGATAGCTGACCACAGCCAGGACCTGAGCCGCCCGTTCTACATCTTGGTTCGAGGTTGCCCTCCCTGCGTTCTAATTTCCTTGCCCGTTCTTGTTATAGGATTCCATATATATATATGTATATCCCAAAACATTTGTAAACCTTCTGTTCCTCGGATCGGCTACCCCTTCGAGCAAGGAATCGGGGTTTCTCTGTTCATGCTCTCCCATCTTTTCCAATCTCCTCGAGGGCCCCAACACATCATTCTGGATTAGTGCCAGGGTATTTACGATGAATGCTACTGAAGTTTGCCCCCCTTCATGGTCTACGACCGTAACAGGCTCTGCACGTCACTCCGTTCCTGACGTATAAAGGTTAGCCATATCGATATCCTCGACACGGGCATCGTTTCCTACCCCTAAATTCTCCATTCTTAGCCTTTGTAGAGACCTAGCCCCCATACCTATCAACCTTAACCTTTCACTCCTTCGAATAACCGTGGACATAAACCCTTGATCTGGCTTAGTCGTCCCCATAGTCGGTGCCACTAGTTGCATCTCAAATGACCGACCATTTCATGGGCTTGAATTCCTCTCAAACTAACCTACAATAAAACTTTCTCTGGGGATTCTAGGGGTCAGCACTCTGATGCTCAAGTTAGTCCAAGAGTCCAATATGATTAAGACATAATGAATGATAACTAATTTTGTACCTTGTATTTATACTCATTGTCCTTAATAATTCCCTCCTTAATTATCACCCTTAATTACCCATGAATGCAGTAATTATATTAGGGTATTAAATAATACCCTAATTGGGCCACCACATCTTCAGCCCAATGGCTTTCTTGGACTCAACCTCTATCAGATTCACCAAGAACTTAAGCAATGCATACTCCAAACAAAAACAACCACAAAAAAGTGGAAAATAAAAACAACTAGATAATATGCAACCAAATTTTCCCAAACTCTCAAAAATAAATGCCCCTTCCCCGGCAGCGGTGCCAAAATTTGGGAGGTCGTTGCTGTACCTCTCAAAAATAAAATTTACAAGCCCTAATTCTTCCTATCTACAATTAAGTAGAAAATGGAAAGTCGGGGTCATCCAAGAAGAAGAGGGATCTTCTCAAGTGTTTAAACTTATAAAGTGGAAAACATACTAGACATAGACACATATAGATACATATAAAATCATGTAAAGGGGAGGGGGTATGGTTGATTTTGGTCCTAAGTTATGAAATTAAAAGAAAAGATTACTAGCAAAGTCAAGTAACTATGCAAATAATCAAACAAACCAATAAAAAGGGGTAAAAACTACAAAAGACAAAGCCTTGGGGGCAATTGATTTCCACTTCCAAACCTCTTATCTATCCTTGAATCTACCACATATTCATTATTATAACTGCTATCTTCTATCTTTGTTATATAGTAGTTTGCAAGAGTGAATTTGACATCTCTTGTCAAACCTCACTAATGACTCCTTTAGTCGATAAACAACTAAAAGTATCCCATTAATGGCGTCGAGCACAAAGAATCAACAAGCTTGGTAGCACTTATAAACACTACACTGTGTCTAAGTATTGAACTAATTCATACATTTACACAAGATTAGTCATGAACATTCAACGTTCATAGACCTCTCCTATTTGTTACAATAAACAAACATGACAAAGAGTTTGACATAATCACATTCATATTGAAACTATTAACACATCAATATCATTAGAAGCTCTAAATCATGCTCTTGGATTTCATTTTAAAAGAGGGGAAACTTAGCTACTTTCTCCCAACCCTAACAAGCAATCATATAAGCAATTCATATGCTCAAATAACCTACAACATTGATGCCATTAACAATCCACATTCAAAGCTCAATAAATGCACAATAGCGAAGCAATAAATAGATAGAAAGAATTCTCAAGACATGGCTTAGAGGCCTCAATCAATTTCTCCCAAGTACAAAGCTAACCTAGATAATGAAAACCTATAACATAGAGCAAAGATCTACAAAGAAAGAAGAAGAAAATAGGAAGAAATGGTGAAAAACTAGGGTTTTGGGAGCTCCAAGTTGGGCTTTGGAAAATGGGTAATAAAAGGGGCTATTTATAGCCCAAGTTGGTAAAAACAATGTTCAAAGCATAGCAGACCATGCAGGGCGAGCGTCAGGCATGCGAGCCCATGAGGGTGCTTGGCTGTTAGAGCGAGGGTGCTTGGCTGCTAGTGTGAGGGTGCTTCTTAAGTAGGCAGTCGGGATCAGGCACCGTGCGTGCATTTCTGGACCGAGGATAGGTGCCACCATTTTATTCTCTTGAGTGTACACACAGTTAAGGGCACAGGCTGTACGTCACGGTTTTCTTCATCTAGCCGGTCGGCTGACCGGTCTTCGCATCATTTTGGGTGAACCGTTGCTCCAATTTTGGAGTTCTTGTAGTCAATTTTATAGTGCTCGAGAAGAATAATCTAATGGTTTCACCCTTGTAGTCTTATTCTTCTTGGACTATTTTAAGAACTTTATCCAAACTTTTGGGTGACAATTTATCCACTTCTTTACCTTTCTTCTTCAACCCTTATATCTTCTACCACGTTTTGTCATATGGCCTTCCCTAAACCACTCCAAAGGGCTCACGAGAAATCTACAAATAAAGCTCACAAAATGGAATCTAGATGCTTGAAAGGACCAAAAATCCACTAGACTAAACATAGGTTACAAAATCAAGGATTTAGACATGAGAACCAAAAATGGTCATCTAAACCCCTTATGATGGTAATCTAGATAAATCTAGGAATCTTACAACAAAAATATGACAAAAGATGTGTCAAATGCTCTGGAAAATACATGCATTTGACGTCTCATCACTTCTAAATCCATGTAGTGAGAAACTCTATTTACTCATTGATAGAATCTTGATTGCTTAGCATTTATTTGAATTTAATGTTGTTTTTTTACTTCATTTATGTGATGGGATATTTCAGAATATTAAATGTTTATATGATTACATGTTAGGAGGTTAAGGAAGTGTACAATTTCTTCTCTTTTTGGCATGAAATCTAAGAACATGGAAATAGAACCTCTTGTTGTGTAAATGCTGTTAATATTTCTAAATGAATATGATAATGTGATTTTTTTTCATGTTTATCCTAAGGTAGCACTAAAAGGTAGAATCTTGAATGTCGATCTTTCTAGGTTAAACCTATTGAATGCTTTGTTTGGTTAAATGGCTAGGCATTTGATAGAATGCTTGTAGTTGTTATCAAATCTATTGGTTCTTTGAGCATGATGCCATTGATGTAATACCATTGTCTAAAGTGATTATCGGTGAGGTTTACAAATAGTCGTTAAATGCTTTTGTAAATTACTCTTAAGAAGAACGAAATGCTTATCTTCAAGATGGAAGTTGTAGCAGTTACAATAGGTTATCAAGATGAGTGAATGAGTGATTGTTTCTATGATCTATAAGAGGTTTAGAAGTGGGAATCAATTGCGCCCAAGGCTTTGTCAAATTTGTTTTTATCTTATTTTCTTAGTTGTTGCATGATTAGTCTAATTAATTTCATATGCAAGTTGTCTTGTTTTTCATTGTATAACTTAGAAAAACCAAACCAAAACCCCCCTCATTAATTGCTTGTTCTCTCTCTTTCCCAAGTCCAACTTCACACTTCACTTTATGTCACTATTCACAGTCCAACATTGACCACATATTTTAATAGATATATAAACAATTATATTATCATATGTTATATGGTTGGATGACTCGTAACAAGTAGTTTCTAAAAAGTAAAATTTTCCATTATTAAACGTAGCTAAACATATTAATGGTCAAACATTTTTCTTGATAACCGTAAAAGATTCTATGAAATTTGAGTTGGGACGAAGGGAGTATATATATATATATATTTGCTATTATCCACCCTTATATGCATGAACCCTAAGGAAAATCCCTCTTCTTCGCGGATGACCCCGATTTGTCACTATCTAATTAGTTGTATTTATGAATCAATTAGGGCTATAAATTTTATATTTGAGAGGTACGTCGACGATTTCCCAATTCTTGGCGCCGTTTCCTAGGAAAAGATGTATATTTTTAAATGTTTAGGTGTGTTTGTATGAATATGTGCTAGTTGGTTTTATTTGATTACATATTTATTTTTGGTTGGCTTGGAGACGTATCATTTGGGTTCTTAGTGTATGGTCCATACGCGATCCTCTTCACAATGACCCCTACACTACGACCTTGAGTTGGAATTGAACCTTAAGAGGGCTAGCAGGTTTCCTTAGAGAGTGTGAATAACACTCCTTCTACTGACCATTGTGAGCAACCTTCTACTTATATGAAGCATCAAAATGAGAATCCCAAAGGATGGCATCAATCCCCTCACCTTCAAGAAGGGAATGTTCCTTTGAGGCAAGTTCCTTTGAGGAAGACTATGGCTCCTAACCTTGAGTAACAACCGATGTGTATCACTTATCCAGCGATTGGGCCTTATTGGTATTTTGAGCTTAAATCCAGGCTGATAAACTTGCTACCTTTATTTCTTTGTAGGCAAGGGGAAGATCCCAACAAATATCTCTTTGACTTTAATATGGTGTGATGTAACATGATTCCCGGGGGAGTGGATGAGGAAATCTACAAGTTGAAGGCCTTCCCATTTTCTTTAAGAGATGCCGTAATGGATTAGATTCATTATCTTCCATCTGGGAGTATAAACTCATGGATTGAGTTGAAGAGGAAGTTTCTTGCTAAGTACTTTCTGGCCTCCAATTCCTCCACCTTGAAGAAGAAAATTAGCAACATTGTTCAATGACATGAAGAATCATTTAACGACTATTGTGAAAGGTTCAAGAAGCTCATATCGAGTGTCTCGTACCATGGCTACTTGGAAGGGAACTTGCTGTACTACTCCTATAATGGCCCACTCGATGAGGAGCAAAGGCAAGTGAGGGGAGCTTGTGGTGGATCCATTGGGAACAAGTGTTCAGGAGAGGCTTTTGAGCTATACGAAGAGTTGGCCGAGGAGTCAATGAATTTTAGTTTGATGTCCAATCTAAGAAGGCAATACCTGAACAACACCAATGCTAGCTACAATTATGGAAAGCTCGAGGACCAAGTCTCAACACTCACTAATATGGTGAAATTATTGATGACAAAGTCCGAAAATGCACCACATGTAAAGTCTTTTGAGATTTGTTCATCAATGCACTCTATGGATGCGTGCCCTAGTTTGCAATACAATTATGTAGAGGAGGTGAATGCAGTGGGTTTTTAAGGTGGCCAAGGGTATTAGGGGAATAAGGGTTACCAAGGCGGTCAAGGTTACCAAAATTAGCTTACAATGCGGGTAATAGAGATCACTCGAATCTCCAGTACGGAAATGCCCGAGGAGGGAAAAATGTACAACAATACCACCCTCAACAATAACAATACTTTCCCCCGTAACATCATTTCCTGAGGCTCCAAAACAAGCTCTATGAACAAGACGAGAGTTTGGGTTTATCAAAATAATAAGTGATGCAAGCCTTTGGGAGGTTAATCATATGTGTAAAAAAATGCACGAAGCTCCAAGAGAATGCCAAATCAAGCATAAAAAACTTAGAGACTCAAGTGAGTCAAATGTTATCCATCTTGAACCGAATGGAATCAAGGGATTCAGGAAAGCTTCCTTCTCAATTGGAACTTAACCCTCGATAAAATGTGAGTTCCATCTCATTGAAGAGTGGTAAAGAGGTGAAGAAACCCCAAAGCAAAGGTGTTGTTGTGCTGGAGCTTGAGAAAGCGGGAAGTTTTGAGAAAAAGGCCGATGAGTTAGCCAAAGAGAATATGAGCAAGGAGAAGGAAAACGAAGACGAAACCATAGTGCCAAGATTGGGATCAAACCCCGAGATGCCATTCCCTCCTCAAAAGAAAGTGAAAATGGCAGATATTTCCTCCCATGTGCCAGAACCACCCTTTCCAGAGGCCTTGAAAGATAGGAGGAAGACGGAAGATAACAAATACATCTACGAAGTCTTTCGTAGACGCGAGGTGAATATTTCGCTCTTAAATGTCATCAATAAAATTCCTAGGTATGCTAAATTTCTTAAGAAATTGTGTGGCATCAATAGGAAACAAAAAATGGAGATTAAGAATAAGAATGGAAAGAGTGAACATGTCTCCGCTAAGTTTAATGATAAATTGCCTCCTACATTTTATGATCAGGGAATGTTTAAAATCCTGGTGTGATAGGAGGAAAACTTGTTGAAAATGCCATGCTAGATTTAGGGACTGCAATTAATGTAATCCCATATATTTTTTATATGAGAGTCTAAATCTAGGCACTTTTCACAAAACTGGTGTTGTTATCCAACTAGTCGATTACTCTAGCAGATACCCGAAAGATATTGTGAAAAACGTGTTGGTGAAAGAGGACTCCTTGACATTTCCCTCAAATTTTTACATCCTTGATACGGATAATGATACGCATGCTACACCTATTTTACAAGCTAGGACATTTTTAAAACTTCAAGGACAATTATTGATGTGAATAATGAGACACTAACTATAGAATTTAATGGGCGGAAGGTAGAAATGGACAATGTGGTTTGTTGTCATGTTGTGTAGACGATGTTAATAGTTCTAGATGAATATGATATTGTGGTTTGTTTTCATGTTTATCCTAAGGTAGCACTAAAAGGTAGAATCTTGAATGTCGATCTTTCTAAGTTAAACCTAATGAATGCTTTGTTTGGTTAAATGGCTAGGCATTTGGTAGAATGCTTGTAGTTGTTATCAAATCTATTGGTTCTTTGTGCATGATGCCATTGATGAAATACCTTTAGCATTTTTTTCTAAAGTGATTATCGATGAGGTTTACAAATAATCACTGAACAAATTTGTAATTTAGTCTTAAGAAGAACATAATGGTATCTTAAAAATTGAAGTTGTAGCTAGCATTCACAATAGGTAATCAAGTTAAGTAAATGGGTGATTGTTTCTATGATATGTAAGAGGTTTGGAAGTGGGAATCAATTGCGCCCAACTCTTTGTTAGTTGTGTTTTTTTTCTCTTTTCTTAGTCATTGCATGATTAGTCTAATTGTCTTCATATGCTAGTTGTCTTGTTTTTCATTTTATAACTTAGAAAAACCAAACCAAACCCTCCCTCCTCTTTAATTGCTTATATATATATACTTATATATATATATATATATATTATCCACCCTTATATGCATGAACCCTTAGGAAAATTCCCTCTTTTCGTGGATGACCCCAATTGGCCACTATCTACTTAGTTATATTTATTAAACAATTAAGGCTATAAATTGTATATTTGAGAGGTACAGCGACGACCTCCCGGTAACTACTAAAAATTGATTATTTAAGAAGCACAATCTATATTTTATTTTTGGACAAGCAGAAGCTAGTCTCCCACTGCTGTCAAAGTAAGTCAGGTTTGCTTATAAGCACACATCTCTGCCAAACACACTGATAGGATGTTTTTTGCGAGCTTATAGGGTGTATTTGTTGGAGCTATACTCATAAGCAAAGTTAACTTATTTTGAAAGTAGGAAGTGATTAGCTCATGCTTTTCCCTAGCATAACTAGTGGAAAAGTTGACAGATAAGCCACCCTTACTGCCACTCTACAGAACCGTACGTGAGATTTTCACCTCATACGGCTCCTCGTTCAATTCTTTCGAATTCATTGGATCCTTTTCCGCGTTCGAGAATCCCCTCCCTTCTTCCACCCCGTCCCGAAGAGTAACTAGGACCAATTTAGTCACGTTTTCGTGTTCCAATTGAACACTTTCCATTTTTGATTCTTCTCAAAGGAGAAGATTATTATCTTTAACAAGCATATACGGATCCAATCACTATAATAAGAATAAGATCACTATAATAAGAATTAGAACAAGAGATCTTTGCCCCCATTCTTCGTGCCTTTTAAAATAAACAACTTTTTAGGAGTTTACCAAACATTAAAAAAATGCTTAACTAATAAGGAAATCACATATAGCCTTGCCAAACACACGTATAAGTGCTCAACTTATAAGCTAAGCAGTTTTTAGTGCTTGGTAAATAGCTACATGGGTGTTTATTTTAGAAGTAGAAGCTATATTTGGAGTAAAAGCAAAAGTTAGGTCCCCATTTAGGATGGCAATGGGGTGGGGTGGGTGCGTATTATGGTACCTCCATACCCATGCCCATCTAAAACTTTCATACCCATGCCCATCTAATACTTTCATACCCATACCCGCCCCTATCACCCATGGTGGGTACAAATTTAAAATCCACACCTGCCCCAACGTGTATGATACAAAATACATAATCGCTCCATCCCCCAATTGAGTCTCCCTACCCACTTTATACCCACTTATACCTCCAAAAAAGCAAAAATCCACTTATTTTTATAGTAGCTATAATATTAAAATTTTATAAATGCTTTTATTGAAAATATTATAGATAAGGTATGTACAATAAGGATAAATAATAATTTATTTTATATTAGATTAGCGGGATTTAACGGGTTTAGTGGGGCGGAGCAAAGATGGGGCAGGTGTGAAACAATATCTACCCACTGACCCACTACCTATGGCGGGTATGATTATCAAACTCATACCCATCCCACCCCCACAAAAATTACCTCCATTCTCGTCCCGTTACAGATGCAGGGTGGACTTCCACCAAAACTCGCTCCCACTGCTATCCCTACTCCCAATCTTTAAAAATAAGTTAAATTTATTTAGAAATACAACTCCACCAAACACATATATATTTAGAGAAAAAGTAGAAATTGATCTCCCCAATTTTAAAATTAAATAAATTTTACTTATGAGAATAATTCTATCAAAGACATCCTAAACTTATGAAAATCTTCAACACTTAAAAAAATTCATAATCATCTCAATATCACCAACCTTATAGATGGAAACTTATCGGTGAGTCTCGAGGATCCTCCCACAGGTCGCGACAACCCAGTGCAAGTTGCATATTTTAGAATTTCTCTTGTGCTATAAATAACATTCTCATCCTCTCATTTACTATCTTCTTCTTCCTAACTTTCCCTCTTTCAAAACCCTAGTTCTTACTTTTATTTCATCTATTTTCAACTTAGATTATGTTTGTTTGCTTTTGATTGTTAGTTTGAACTCTAGTAGCTAAGTTATCACTTAGGAGTAATTGATTGAAACTTCCTAGGAGGTCGTCTCCGTACCTCTCAAAAATACAATTTATAAGCACCAATGCTTCCTATCTAAAAGTAAGTAGATAATGGCATGTCAGGGTCGCCCACGAAGAAGAGGGATCTTCTCAAGTATTTTAACATATAAAGCGGAAAACACACTAGATATGGACACATATACATACATATAAAAGCATGTAAAGGGGAGGGGGTTTGGTTAGTTTAGGTCCAAAGTTATGAAATTAAAAGACAAGATAACTAGAAAAGTCAAGTAACTATACTAATCATCAAACAAACTAAGAAAAATAGGTAAAAACTACAAAAGACAAAGCCTTGGAGGCAATTGATTTCCACTCCCAAACCTCTTATTTATCCCTGAATCTACAACCTATTCATTACTTTAACTACTTGTTGTGAAGATAAATCTTCTATCCTTCTTAGATAGTAGTTTGCAAGAGTGAATTTGACATCTCTTTTCATTAACAAAACCTTGCTTGTTGAGCCTCTCTTCTCATCATGAGTTCCCTTAAGGTGAGACGTTCCAATAATTTTTTTTTAAAAGTTCCGAATCATATTGCAAGAATTCTCGATAAAGATTCACCAAGAATTCTAGAAATACCTACTCCTAACAAAAACAACCACAAAAAAGTGAAAAATAAAAATAACTAGCTAATATGCAACAAAATATGCCCGAACACTTAAAAATAAATGATTCTTCCCCGGTAGGGGAGCCAAAATTTGGGAGGTCATTGTCATACCTCTCAAAAATACAATTTATAAGCCCTAATCCTTCCAATCTACAATTAAGTAGATAATGGCAAGTCATGGTCATCCACGAAGAAGAGGGATCTTCTCAAGTGTTTAAACTTAAAAAGCGAAAAAAATACTAGATATAGACACATATAGATACATATAAAAGTATGTAAAGGGGAGGGGATTGGTTGGTTTTGGTCTTAAGTTAGGAAATTTAAAGACAGGATAACTAGCAAAGTCAAGTAACTATGATAATCATGAAACAAACTAAGAAAATGGGATAAAAACTACAAAAGACAAAGCCTGGGGAAAATGGATTTCCACTTCCAAATCTCTTATCTATCCTTGAATCTACAACCTGTTCATTACTTTAACTACTTGTTGTGAAGATAAATCTTCTATCCATCTTAGCTAGTAATTTGCAAGAATGAATTCGACATCTCTTGTCATTAACATTCAACATTCAAAGCTTAATAAATGCACAATAGCAAAAGAAATAGATAGAAATAATTCTCAAGACATGGCTAAGGAGCCTCAATCAATTGCACCCAAGTACAAAGCTAACCTAGATAATCAAAACCCATAATATAGAACAAAGATCTGCAAAGAAAGAAGAAGAAAATTGGAAGAAAGGGTGAAAAACTAGGGTTTTGGGAGCCCCAGGTAGCTTATGAAAATGGGGAAGAAAAGGGGCTATTTATAGCCCAAGTTGGTAAAAGAAAAGGTAAAAATGCAGCAGACAGCGCGGGGGGCGAGTCAGGTGCGCGAGGCGCGAGGGTGCGCAAGGCGCGAGGGTGCTTCACTACTGTGGCGAGGGTGGTTCTTGCACGGGTGCCTGGGATTAGGCATCGGGCATGCATTTTAGAACCGAGGACGTGTGCCAAAGTTTAATTCTCTCGAGCGGGTGGCATTTAAGGGCGCAGCCCGCTCGCCACAATTTTCATCACCAGGCCAGTCTTCACATCGTTTCAAGTGAACCGTTGCTCTAATTTTGGAGTTCTTGAAGTCAATTTTATGGTACTCGAGAAGGCGAATTCAATGGTGCCAGCCTTGTAGGCTCATTCTTCTTGAACCATTTTAAGAACTTTGTCAAAACTTCTGGGTGACAATTCATACGCTTCTTTGCCTTCCTTCTTCGACCCTTCTATCTTCTACCACATTTTGGCACGTGGCCTTCACTAAACCACTCCAAAGGGCTCACAAGAAATCTACAAATTAAGCTCACAAAATGGAATCTAGATGCTCGTTAGGACCAAAAATCTATTAGACTAATTATAGGTTACAAAATGAAGGATTTAGATATGAAAATTGAAAATGGTCATCTAAACCCCTTATGATGTAAGCCTAGCTAAATCTAGCAATCTTACAACAAAAAGAAAACAAAAGAGATGTTAAATGCTTCGGAAAATACATGCATTTGACGTCTCATCAAATCTCCCCACACTTAAACCTTTACTCGCCCTCGAGTAAACAAGAACAAGCAAAGATCAAAGCATAAATAAGCATGCAAATGTTTTCCCAAGACATCTAAATCGTATTCCTAGACTACCCTAACCCCCAAGACATAAGAATCTCTCACATTCTCACATCCCAAAGCCTAAGATAATCTAAATAACCAACAAACCATAACAAAAGTGAGGTATACAGATATTGCCAATCCAACTTACTCTACCAAAAAGCCACCGAATAGGCAAATGAAGAGAAGCATACAATTTTTAAAATTCTCTCATTTTCCCTAGGAGCCCTCTCGGGTTTTCATCCTAACTTCACACATTTTTCTTTTTCAATGCTCACCCTCACCTTTTTCCACATTATTTGGCCTCTCATATTTTTATAGGTCGCCCATTCAGGTTTTCAACCTCTCCAGACCTCCTACGTTTTCCTAAGTTTCCCTCTTGGGTTTTCAACTTAGTGGGAAAACTTTTATTTTTCTTTTCATTATTTTCAAAAAAAACACATCAAAGTGGATTATACGCACACTACAATACAATAAAATGAGATATATTCCTCTTTACCCCCCCCCCCACCCCCCCACACACACACACTTGAAACACAATTGCTTAATGAGATATATTCCTTTTTTTATTATTGGTGAAAAATAAAAACAGCGTATTATTTAAGTGCTTATTGCTTGCCAAAAATCCTACTTCTACATTTGGTAGGTCACCGGGTTATTCAAATAAGTTGTGTTTTCTATGGTTAGTTCGGGATGGGTTGGTGTGGTTACGCCTAGGATACAAGAATATCGAACCATGAATGAAGAAAGGCATGAGAGAAAAGTATATTGGCTAGTGATTATAAAATTTTTGGCTGTAGGGGACACCAAAGGCCTCTACCCTTCCATCCTTTACATTCCTCAATGTGAAAAGGACAAGATAAAGAAATAATGGAGACAAAAAAAATACTTACAACTAAGACCTTGAAGGTCCTTCCCGATGATGGCAATGCTCATTCCTCAATGAATGTTCTCTCCTCTATGTTCTCGAACTCTACCCAGTATGCAACTTTGATCCATCCACTACGAAGACACAACTATGAAAATCCCAATCAACACTCGCAAAAGATAACAACTAGTAGTACTCCTAGATGGTGGTTTTGGTAGAGGTTTTTGGTGGTGGATTGTGGTTGTATTCTTGTGGTTTTGGGCAAGGGTTTGAGGACATGGTTGAGGATTTTTTTTTTGCAACAAAAGAAAAATACTAACTTAACTTAAAAGCTTGGGTTGCCTCTAGAGAAACTTCGTATTTTTAAGGTCATCGGCACAACTATAATGTTATCCATATGGTGAAGGTTTGAACCCCTTCACCATGAGCATTTAAAAGTAGATAGGTGAGGGTACAAAACTTTCAAGAGGATAGTTTCGTGGAGGTGGAGATGGTTTAAAATGAGTAGGGTGGTTAGGAGGCTTGGGATAGTCTTTTGGCTCCTCTTTTATCTCCCTCAAAACTTTCAAAGATGGTGGAGTTAGTCCACTAGGTGGGGGTAGGGAATAATAACTGTAGCAAAATCACATCTTTCTCCACTTCGTTGTCATCCACAACTGACTCCTCATCCCCTTCGAACTCAAACTCTTTTCTCATGGTGACCTTACTCACCGAATCTTCAAGTTTGATTTGGGATGGTGTAGTTTTGGAATCACAAGCTTCCATTCGGGCCACTGCTTCCAATATACTCCTCACATGCTCCTCAATATCCTCAACACTAGAGGAGATCCAAGTGTCCGGTTTCTCACTAGTCTTGGCCAAGTTGTTCAAGTTTGCTATCGCATTCAAGACTTCCTCATGCATTAACCTTGAACCTTCCTGTTGGGATTGGTTTTAGGGCATGGTGTAAGGTGGTGAAGGCCAACTATTTTTATCGTATTCTTTGTTTTCCAGCTCATTCTCTTACCACCAATTCAGATTACCACTCCACTCCAGATTGTAAGAATTATGGTATAGGTACCATTCTTGGGCTTCTTGCCCTTGATAACCAACATCTCCAACCTCTTGGTAGCACTATTCATAATACACTTGGTTTTGGAAACCAAAGGTTCTTTCCCCCTCATACTACTCATCTCTCAATATGAAGCAAGACTCGGTAGGATGGTCGGAATGACACATCCTACAAAACCTTGCTTGTTGAGTTTCTCTTCTCATTATGAATTACCTCAAGGTGAGACAATTCATTAAAATTATTTTCTTCAAAAGTTTGGAATCACTTTGAAAGAATTCATGATAAAGATTCACCAAGAACACAAGAAATACCTACTCCAAACAAAAACAACCCCAAAAAAGTGGAAAATAAAAAATAACTAGCTAATATGCAACCAAATATGACCAAACACTAAAAAAATAAACGACTCTTCCCCGGTAGGGGCACCAAAATTTGGGAGGTCATCACCGTAACTCTCAAAAATACAATTTATAAGCTCCAATGCTTCAAATCTACAATTAAGTAGATAATGGAAAGTCGGGGTCGTCCACGAATAAGAGGGATCTTCTCAACTGTTTAAACTTATAAAGCGGAAAACATACTAGATATAGACACATATAGATACATATAAAATCATGTAAAGGGGAGGAGGTCTAGTTGGTTTTGGTCCTAAGTTATGAAATTAAAAGATAAGATAACTATTAAACTCAAGTAACTATGCTAATCATCAAATAAACTAAGAAAAAAGAGTAAAAACTACAAAAGACAAAGCCTTGGGTGCAATTGATTTCCACTTCCAAACCTCTTATTAATTTTTAAATCTACAACCCATTCATTACTTTAACTACTTCTTGTGAAGATAAATCTTCAATCCTTCTTTGATAGTAGTTTGCAAGAGTGAATTTGACATCTCTTCTCAAATCTCACTAATGATTCCTTTAGTCGATAAATGGCTAAAAGTATCCCATTAATGGCGTCAAGCACGGAGAATCAACAAGCTTGGTAACACTTACAAATACTACACCGTGTCTAAGCATTGAACCAATTTATACATTTACACAAGATTATTCAAGAACTTCAACGCTCATAGACCTATCCTATTTTCTACGACAAGCAAACAAGACAAAGATTTCAAGATTATCACATTCATCTAGCAATTATCAAAACATCAACATCATTAGAAGCTCTAACTCATGCTCTTGGATTTCATATTAAAAGTGGGGAAACTTAGCTGCTTTTCAAAACCTTAATAAGCAATCATACAAGAAATTCATGTACTCAAACAACCAACAACATTGATGTCATTAACAATCCACATTCAAAGCTCAATAAATTCACAATAGTAAAAATAGTAAATAGATAGAAAAATTCTCAAGACATGGCTTTGAAGCCTCAGTTAATTTCTCCCAAGTACAAAGCTAAACTAGATAATAAAAACCCATAACATAGAACAAAGATCTACAAAGAAAGAAGAAGAAAATAGGAAGAAATGGTGAAAAACAAGGGTTTTTGGATCCCCAAGTTGGACTTGGGAAAATGGGGAAGAAAAGGGGCTATTTATAGTCCAAGTTGGTAAAAACAAATGTCCAAAATGCAACAGACTGCGCAGGGCCACATATTTAATTGCTTGTACTCCCTCTGTCCCAGGTAAAACTTCACACTTCACTTTATGTCTCTATCCACTGTCCAACTTTGACCACATATTTGAATAGATATATAAACCATAATGCTATCATATGTTATATGGTTGGATTTCTCGTAACAAGTAGTTTCTAAAAAGAAACTTTTTATTTTTCGTTATCAAACGTAGCTAAACATATTAACGGTCAAACATGTTTCTTGATAACTGTGAAAAAACTTCTATGAAATTTTGAGCTGGGAAAGAGAGAGTATATATATATATGTATATATATGCTATTATCCGCCCTTAGGAAAATTCCTCTTCTTCGCGACGATCTAGTTTGTCTATTTCTACTTAGTTGTATTTAGGAATCAATTAGCACTGTTTCCTAGGAAAAAATGTATATTTTTAAGTGTTTAGGTGTATTTGAATAAATATGCGCTAGTTGGTTTTTTAAAACTTTTAGTTGATTTTTGGTTGGCTTGGAGACGTATTGTTCAAGTTCTTGGTGTATGGTTCATACGGAATCATCTTTACAATAACCCCTACACTACGACCCCGAGTTGGAATTGAACCTTAAGAGGGCTAGAAGGTTTCCTTAGAGAGTGTGAATAACACCTCTTCTACTGACCATTGTGAGAAACCTTCTACTTATATGGATCATCAAAATGAGAATCCCGAAGGAGGTCATCAACCCCCTCACCTTTAAGGAGGGAATGTTCTTTTTAGGCAAGTTCCTTTGAGGGAGACTATGGCTCCTAACCTTGAGCAACAACCGATGTGCATCACCTATCCGGCGGTTGGGCCTTATAGGCATTTTGAGCTTAAATCTGGGTTGATGAACTTGCTATCTTCATTTCTTTGTATGCAAGGGAAATATCCCAAAAAACATCTCTTTGAATTCAATTTGGTGTGACATAGCATGATTCTCGAGGGAGTGGATGAGAAAATCTACAAGTTGAATGCCTTCCCATTTTCTTTGAGAGATGCCGCAATGGATTGGATTCATTACCTTCCTTATAGGAGTATAAATTCATGGTTTTAGTTCAAGAGGAAGTTTCTTGCCAAGTACTTCCCAGCCTCCAAGTCCTCCACCTTGAAGAAGTAAATTAGCAACATCCACCAAGGACATGAAGGGTCATTTAACGTCTATTGGAAGAGGTTCAAGAAGCTACTATCGAGTGTCTCGTACCATGGCTACTTGGAAGGGGACTTGCTGTACTACTCCTATAATGTTCTACTCGATGAGAAGCAAAGGCAAGTGAGGGGAGATTGTGGTGGATCCATTGGGAACAAGTGTTCAGGAGAGGCTATTGAGCTATATGAAGAGTTGACCGAGGAAACAATAACTTTTAGTTTGATGTCCAATCTAAGAAGGCAATATCTGAACAACACCAATGCTAGCTCCAACAATGGAAATCTCGAGGACCAAGTCTCAACACTCACTTATATGGTGAAATCATTGATGAAAAATTTTGGAAATGAACCGCATGTAAAGTATTTTGAGATTTGTTCATCACCACACCCTATGGATATGTGCCATATTTTTCAAGACAAATATGTAGCAGAAGTGAATTCAATGGGTTTTAAGGTGACCAAGGGTATCATAGGAATAAGGGTTATCAAGGCGGTCAAGAATACAAAAATTGGCCTTATAATGCGGGTAGTTGAGATCACCCGAATCTCCGGTAAGGAAATGCTCAAGGAGGGAAAAATGAACAACAATACTAACCCCTGCAACATCAATTCCCGAGGTTCTAAGACAAGCCCTAAGATTAAGGCGAGATTTTGGGTGTGTCAAAATAAGATGTGACACAAGCCTTGGGGAGGTTGATTATATGTGCAGAGAAAGGAGAGAAGTTCCAAGAGAAAGCCAAATCAAGCATAAAAAACTTTGAGACTCAAGTGAGTCAAATGGCATCCATTTTGAACCGAATGGAATCCAGGGATTTTGGAAAGCTTCCTTCTCAACCGTAACTTAACCCTCGATAAAATGTGAGTTTCATCTCATTGAAGAGTGGTAAAGAAGTGAAGAAACCCCATGGCAGGGGTGTTGTTGAGCGGGAGCTTGAGAAAGCAGGAAGTTTTGAGAAAGAGGCCGATGAGTTGGCTAAGGAGAATATGAGCAAGGAGAAGGAAATTGAGAAGGAAACCATAGTGCCGAGCTCGGGATAAAACCCCGAGATGTCATCCCTTCCTCACAAGAAATTGAAAACTGCGAAGATTTCCTCCCATGTGCTGGAACCACCCATTCCAGAAGCCTTGAAAGATAGGAGGAACATGGAAGATAACAAATACATCTACGAAGTCTTTCGTAGATGCAAGGTGAATATTTCGCTCTTAAATGTCATCAATCAAATTCCTAGGTATGCTAAATTTCTTGAGTAATTGTGTTGCATCAATAGGAAACAAAAAATGAAGATTACGAATAAGAATGGAAAGAGTGAACATGTCTCTGCCATGTTTAATGTGATGGTCCGGGAATATTTACAATCCCTTGTGTGATAGGAGGAAAACTTGTTGAAAAGGCCATGCTAGATTTAGGGGCTTCAATTAATGTGATCCCATATAGTTTTTATATGAAAGTCTAATTCTAGGTACTTTGCACAAAACCGAGGTTGTTATCCAACTAGTCGATTACTCTAGCAGATACCTGAAAGATATTGTGAAAGACGTGTTGATGAAAGTGGACTCCTTGATATTCCATGCCAATTTTTACATCCTTGATGTGGAAAATGATACTCATGCTACACATATTTTACTAGCTAGGTCATTTTTAAAGACTTCAATGACAATTATTGATGTGCATAACGGGACACTAACTATAGAATTTAATAGGTCGAAGGTAGAATTTGACAATGTTGTTTGTTGTCATGTTGTGTAGATGATGTTAATATTTCTAGATGAATATGATAATGTGGTTTTTTGTCATTTTTATCCTAAGGTAGCATTAAAAGGTAGAATCTTTAATGTCGATCTTTCTAAGTTAAACCTAATATAAGCTTTGTTTGGTTAAATGGCTAGGCATTTGGTAGAATGCTTGTAGTTTTTATCAAATCTATTGGTTCTTTGTGCATGATGCTATTGATGAAATATCTTTAGGCATTGTTTGTCTAAAGTGATTATCGATGAGGTGTACAAATAGTCGTTGAACACTTTTGTAAATTAGTCTTAAGAAGAATAGAATGGTTATCTTCAAAATTGAAGTTGTAGCTAGCATTCACAACAGGTAAAGCAGTTGAGTAAATGAGTGATTGTTTCTATGATCTATAAGAGGTTTGGAAGTGGGAATCAATTGCACCCAAGTCTTTGTCAATTGTGTTTTTATCCTATTTTCTTAGTCGTTGCATGATTAGTCTAATTATCTCCATATGCTAGTTATCTTGTTTTTCATTCTATAATTTAGAAAAATCAAACCAGAAACCCCCTCTTTAATTGCTTATATATATGCTTATATATGTATGTATATATTTTTATCCACCCTTATATGCATGAACCCTTAGGAAAATCCCCCTTCTTCATGGACGGCCCCAATTTTCCACTATCTACTTAGTTGTGTTTATGAAAATATTAGGGCTATAAATTGTATATTTGAGAGGTACATCGATGACATCCCGGCAAACTACTAAAAAAGTGCTTATTTAAGAAGCACAATATATTTTTTTGGACAAGCAGAAGCTACTCTCCCACTGCTGTCAAAGTAAGTCAGGTTTGCTTATAAACACATCTCTGCCAAACACACTCATAGGGTGTTTTTGGCAGGGCTTATATGGTGTATTTGGTGGAGCTATACTTATAAGCAAAGTTGACTTATTTTTAAAGTAGGCAGAGATCCACTCGTGCTTTTCCCCCAACACAACTTATGCTTTTTAAAACAAACAACATTTTAGGAGTTTACCCAACATTAAAAATATGCTTAATTTATAAGGAAATCACATAATAGCCCTGCCAACCACACATACAAGTGCTTAACGTATAAGCTAAGCAGTTTTTAGTGCTTGGTAAACAACTACATGGGTGTTTATTTTAGAAGTAGAAGCTATATTTGGAGTAAAAGCAGAAATTAGGTCCCCATTTAGGATGACAATGTGGTGGGGCAAGTGCGTATTATAGTACCTCCATATCCATGCCCATCTAAAACTTTCCTACCCATACCCGCCGCCATCACCCATGGCGGGTACAAGGTTAAAATTCATACCCGCCCCATCGGGGATGATACAAAATACATAATTGCTTCATCCCCCAATTGAGTCCCCCTACCCACTTTATACCCACTTATACCTCCAAAAATAGCTAAAATATACGTTTTATATAGTAACTATAATATTAAAACTTTATAAATGCTTTTGCAGAAAATATTATAGATAATGCATGTGCAATATGGATTAATACTAATATCTTTTTTATTAGATTGGCGATATTTAACGGGTGTAGTGGGGTGGGTTGAAGCAATATCCACGTGCTGACCCACTACCTATGGCAGGTATGATTTTCAAACTCATACCCGTCCCATCCCCACCAAAATTACCTCCTTTCCTAGCCTATTACGGATGCGAGGTGGACTTCCAACAAAACTCGCCCACTGCTATCCCTACTCCCCGTCTTTAAAAGTAAGTTAAATTTATTTTTAAATACAACTCCACCAAACACATTCATATTTAGAGAAAAAGTAGAAATTGATCTCCCCAATTTTTAAAATAAATAAATTTTACTTATGAGAATAATTTTATCAAACACATCCTAAACTTATAAACATCTTCAACACTTAAAACAAAGTTTATAATCATCTCAATATCACCAACCTTATTGATGGCAACTTGTCGGCGAGTCACGAGGATCCGCCCACGGGTCATGACAACCCAGCTGCAAGTGCATATTTTAGAATTTCTCTTGCACTATAAATATCATTCTCATCCTCTCATTTCCTATCTTCTTCTTCCTGACTTTCCCTTTTTCAAAACCCTAGTTCTTACTTTTATTTAATCTATTTTCAACTTAGATTATGTTTGATTTTCTTTTGATTGTTAGTATGAACCCTAGTAGCTAAGTTATCACTTATGAGCAATTGATTGAAACTTCCTGGGAGGTCGTCGCCGTACCTCTCAAAAATACAATTTATAAGCGCTAATGTTTCCTATCTATAATTAATTAGATAATGGCATGTTGGGGTTGTCCACGAAGAAGAGGGATCTTCTCAAGTGTTTAAACATATAAAGCGGAAAACATACTAGATATAGGCACATATAGATACATATAAAAGCATGTAAAAGGGAGGGGATTTGGTTGGTTTTGGTCCAAAAATACGAAATTAAAAGACAAGATGACTAGCAAAGTCAAGTAACCATGCTAATAATCAAACAAACTAAGAAAAAGAGGTAAAAACTACAAAAGACAAAGCCTTGGGGGCAATTGATTTGCACTTCCAAACCTCTTATCTATCCTTGATTCTACAACCTATTCATAACTTTAACTACTTGTTGTGAAGATATATATTCTATCCTTCTTAGATAGTAGTTTTCAAGACTGAATTCAACATCTCTTGTCAAACCTCACTAATGACTCCTTTAGTCGATAAACGTCTAAAAATATCCCATTAATGGTGTCAAGCATTAAGAATCAACAAGCTTGGTAACACTTATAAAACTACATTGTGTTTAATCATTGAACCAAATCATACATTTACACAAGATTAGTCAAGAACATTCAACGCTTATATACCTCTCCTATTTGCTACAATAAACAAACATTACAAAGAGTTTGACATTATCATATTCATCTAGAAATTATCAACACATAAACATCATTAGAAGCTCTAACACAGGCTCTTGGACTTCATATTAAAAGAGGGGAAACTTAGCTACTTTCTCCCAACCCTAACAAGAAATCATACAAGCAATTCATATAATCAAACAACCAACAACATTGATGTCATTAACAATCCACATTCAAAGCTCAATAAATACACAATGGAAAAATAAATAAATAGATAGAAAGAATTCTCAGAACATGGCTTAAAAGCCTCAATCAATTGCTCCCAAGTATAAAGCTAACCTACATAATCGAAACCCATAACATAGAACAAAGATCTACAAAGAAAGAAGAAGATAATAGGAAGAAAGGGTGAAAAACTAGGGTTTTGGGAGCCCCAAGTTGGGCTTAGGATAATGGGGAAGAAAAGGGCTATTTATAGCCCAAGTTGGAAAAAAAAGGTAAAAACACAGCAGGCCGCGCGGGGGGCGCAAGGGTGTGCGGGTCACGAGAGTGCTTAGCTGCTGGGTCGAGGGTGGTTCTCCTACGGGCGCATGTGATCAATCCGGGCATGCATTTTGGGACTGAGGACATGCGCCACGGTTTTATTATCTTGAGCCGGCGCGCGGTTAAGGGCCCAGCCTGCGCGCCACGGTTTTCTTCACTCGATTGGTCTTCACATCGTTTTGGGTGAACCATTGCTTTAATTTTGGAGTTCTTGTAGTCAATTTTATGGTACTCGAGAAGATGAATTCAATGGTGCAACCCTTGTAGGCTCATTTTTCTCTAATAATTTTAAGAACTTTGTCTAAACTTCTGGGTGACAATTCATTCGATTCTTTGCCTTCCTTCTTCGACCCTTCAATCTTATACCACTTTTTGGCACATGGCCTTCACTAAAGCACTCCAAAGGGATCACGAGCAATCTATAAATTAAGCTCAAAAAATGAAATCTAGATGCTCATAAGGACTAAAAATCTATTAGACTAATCATAGGTTACAAAATGAAGGATTTAGATATGAAAACTGAAAAGGGTCATCTAAACCCCTTATGATGTAAACCAAGCTAAATCTAACAACCTTACAACAAAAAGATGACAAAAGAGATGTTAAATGCTTCGGAAAATACATGTGTTTGACGTCTTATAAAATCTCCCCACACTTAAACCTTAACTCGTCCTCGAGTAAACAAGAACAAGCAAATATCAAAGCATAAACTAGCATGCAAAATTTTTCCCAAGACATCCAACATCGTATTCCTAGACAACCCTAACCCCCAAGACATAAGAATCTCTCACACTCTCACATCCCAAAAACTAAAATAATCTAAACAACCAACAAGCCATAACAAAAGTGAGGTATATAGATAATGCCAAGCTAACTTACTCTACCAAAAAAACCACCCAATAGATAAATGAAGAGAACCATTAAATTTTTCAATTTCTCTCATTTTACCTAGGAGCCCTCTCGGGATTTCATCCTAACTTCACACTTTTTTTCTTTTTCAATGCTCACCCTCACATTTTTCCACACCACTTGGCCTCTCATTTTTTCATAGGTCGCCCTTTCGGGTTTTCAACCTATCCGTGACTCCAACTTTATCCTAAGTTGCCCTCTTGGGTTTTCAACTTAGCGGGAAAATTTTTGCTTCTGTTTTTTTTCATTTTTCATATTTTTTCCAAAAATACACATCAAAGTGGAGCATATGCACACTACAATAAAATAAAATGACATATATTCCTCTTTAACCCCCCCCCCCCCCCCACACACACACACTTGAAACACACATTGTCCTCAATGTGAAAAGGACAAGATAAAGAAATAATGGAGAAAGAAAAAAAAAATACTCACAATTAGGACCTTAAAGGTTCTTCCCGGTGATGGAAATTCTCAATCCTCAATGAATGTTCTCTCCTCCATGTTCTCAAACTCTACCCAATATGTAACTTTGATCCATCCACTACGAAGCCACAACTATGCAAATCTCGATCAACACTCACAAAAGAAAACACCTAGTAGTACTCCTAGATGGTGGTTTTGGTAGCATTTTTTGTGGCGGATTGTGGTGGTATTCTTGTTGTTTTGAGTAAGGGTTTGAGGACATGGTTGAGGATTTTTTTTTCAAGAAAATAAAAACACTAACTTTACTTAAAAGTTCAGGTTTCCTCCCGAGAAGCTCTATATTTTTAAGGTCGTTAGCATGACCCTAATGTTATCCATATGGTGAAGGTTTGAACCCCTTCACCATGAGCATCCAAAACTAGAGAGGTGAGGGTACAAAACTTTCAAGAAGAAAGTTTTTTGGAGGTGGAGATGGTTTAAAAGGAGTAGGGTGGTTAGGAGGCTTGGGATAGTCTTTTGGCACCTCTGTTATCTCTCTCAAAACTTCCAAAGATGGTCGAGCTGGTTCACTAGGTGGGGGTAGGGAATAATGAATGTTGTACAATCACCCCTTCCTTCACTTTGTTGTCTTCCACAACTGACTTCTCATTCCCTTCAAACTTGATCTCATTTCTCATGGTAACCTCACACACATAATATTCAAATTTAACTTGGGATGGTGTATTTTTGGAATCACGAGCTTCCGATCGGGCCACTGCTTCCAATATACTCCTCACATACCCCTCAACAGCCTTAACACTAGAGGAGATATGAGTGTCTGGTTCCTCACTAGTCTTGGCCAAGTTGTTCACGTTTACTATCGCATTCATGGCTTCCTCACGTGTCAACCTTGAACTTTCTTGTTGTGATTTGTTTTGGGGCTTGGTATAAGGTGCTGAAGGCCAACTATTTTTCTCGTATTGTTGGTTTTTCGGCTCATTCTCATACCACCAATCTAGATTACCACTCCACTCTGGATTCTAAGAATTGTTGTATGGGTACCATTCTTGGGCTTCTTGCCCTTGAAAACCAACATCTCCACCCTCTTGGTAGCACTCTACATAAAAATATTGGTTTTGGAGACCAAACGTTCTTTCCTCTTTATAGTGCTCCTCTCTCAACATGTAGATAGACTCGGTTGGATGGTCGGAATAACACATCCTACAAAGCCTTGCTTGTTGTGCCTCTCTTCTTATCATGAGTTCCCTCCAGGTGAGACATTTCATTAATTTTTTTTTCAAAAGTTCTGAATCATATTGTAAGAATTCTCGATAAAGATTCACCAAGAACACAAGCAAACCTACTCCAAAAAATGATCAAAAAGTGGAAAATGAAAATAACTAGCAAATATGCAACCAAATATGCCAAACACTTAAAAATAAATGTCTCTTCCATGGCAGGGGCGCCATAATTTGGGAGGTCGTCGCCGTACCTCTCAAAAATACAATTTATAAGCTTCAATGCTTCCTATATACAATTAAGTAGATAATGGCAAGTTAGGGCTGTCCACAAATAAGAGGGATCTTTTCAAGTGTTTAAACTTATAAAGCAGAAAACATAATAGATATAGACACATATAGATACATATAAAAGCATGTAAAGGGGAGTAGGGTCTGGTTGGTTTTGTTACTAAGTTATGAAATCAAAAGACAAGATAACTAGCAAAGTCAAGTAACTATGCTAATCATCAAACAAACTAAGAAAACTGGGTAAAAACTACAGAAGACAAGGCCTTGGGGGCAATTGATTTCCGTTGCCAAACCTCTTATCTATCTTTGAATCCACACCCTATTTATTACTTTAACTACTTGATGTGAAGATTAATCTTCTATCCTTCTTAGATAGTAGTTTGAAAGGGTGAATTCAACATCTCTTGTCAAACCTCACTAGTGACTCCTTTAGTCGACAAACGACTAAAAGTATCCCATTAACAGCATCGAGCACAAAGAATCAACAAGCTTGATAATACTTATAAACACTACACCCTATCTAAGCATTGAACCAATTCATACATTTACACAAAATTAGTCAAGAACTGATGTTTTTTTTTAATTAAACCATCCATAGATGGGGGAAATTATATTTGGCCTTCCCAAGCCTTAAAATAAACAGAAAAACTGAAAATTAAATACAGGGAGAAGCTATTGGCTTAGTTTATATGTACATTTATGACCCGTAGGCTCATTGAGGCAACATTTGTTGCTTCCAAAATGAATAAGAAAGTATATCTAATGGTGAGGGGAATATTAAAACTCTTAGTTGAGAATGGAGGTCATCGAACTTATTAGTGGATCGTAATGAAGAAACACTGGTCAGTCAAAATCACCCCATCTAAAACTAAGAATCTTATCCCCTATCAAGATAAACAGTGGAAAGACATCACTATAACCTAGAGTAGTCATGAAGCATCTAGTAGAGGCTTCAATCTAAATCTAAGAATCAAATGAGCACTGTTGTGCATCAAGCCCAAAAGCAAATTAGCACTGAAGAAGAAAACCAGCACCAGCAATGTTTCCAGCAAAATCATTGCACCTTTCTGAATTCATACGGAATTCACCATGTTGTGAGTCAAGCAAAACAGCACGCATCAATCAAATTTGCAGAGTTATGCATCAAGCAAGTCAGCAATGTTGTGGAAGTTGTGCAAATCAGCGAGGTTGTGCATCAAGCAAACCAGCAACGAGAAAAACCATAGTACATTCCTGAATCTTCATGTAAAATTTTCCATGTTGTGCGTCGTTGTGGTCGTAGTAAAATCAAACTGCCTCCTTGTACCTACAAATGGTGAAAACATTTAATCAGTAGCATCCATACTATGTGAAATTCTTAAGGAGGGAGTCCCTAACTGATCAAGTCTAATGAGGCCCTGAATATGATTAGGTAACATATGAAAGGAGAGAAAGGATTCACTTGTCCCATCTTTAAGGCATTTCTTTGCTAGTGCATCAGCTACAAGATTCTCTTGCCTCAAAACATGAGTAAGTTTGAATGGACTCAAAGATTGTTTAATGTCATCCGCAAGTTGGAACAATTGCCAAGGGGCAAGCAACGGATCTGATACTGACAACACGACATTCTTACAATCTGATTCTATGCATACATTTACCATGAAACCATCAATTTTTGATATGGCAAACTGTATTGCCCTCATTTCAGCCTCTTGAGGAGATTTAGCATTTGAAATTTGAGTATGAGCAATAATAAAATTACCCCTACTGTCTCTTAGGATCATGCTAACTCCAGTCAAATTCAGATGGGAATTCCAAGCAGCATCAACATTTAATTTATAACCCCAGATAGGCCTAGACCAAGCAATTTTAAAGATTTTCAGTTTAGGAGGGGGCTTGATCAGTGGCAGAAAAGAGTGCTTTGCAATGTCTGTGTCAAAATTTGATCTAATGAAAGCAGGTTTAGCAGTGAACATGTAGAAAATTTGTTCTTTAATGCTTGCTATCACCACACCTGTCCTAGGCAAAGCTGAATCAAAAATGATTCTATTTCTCATTTTCCACAATTGCCAACAAGTTATAATAGCTGCAGATTTTATGATATCATTATGAAGGGCACTTGTACCCGAGATAGTTAGATAGCAAGAGAGTCTCTCCCAAATAGTGGAGTAAGCAGCAGCAGTAATCCCCATGAATGAATGAACAGTTTCCCAAATTTGTATTGAAAATGTGCAGGAGTTGAAGAAATGGTCTAAAGAGTCCTCATGATTATTACACATACAGCATCTTGAAACCAATGAAAATCTCAGTTTGCATAGCACATTATCAAAAGGGAGCAAGGAATTCATCATTTTCCACATAAAAATAGAAACTTTTTTCTCAATTCTAGTATTCCACAGGTACTGAGCAGATTGGATATTACCTCTTTGATGTCTTAGCAATGTATAAGTAGCTTTAAAGGAGAAGTCCCCGGTTGTACCTGGTTTCCAAATGAGTCTATCCTTTCTATGCGGAGATAGGGTTGCTTCCTGCAATAAAGTGGCAGCATGAGAAGGGAGAAAAGGAGCAATTTCTTGAAGCCAAGAAGCTTTATGTGTGATGAAGTCAGAAACAGTGCTTGATTGAGGGATATTTACAGTAATACAATTACACCAATCCTCAACCGATCCTATACCTAACCAATTTGAAGTCCAAAAATTACAGGCTCCGTTTCCTACTATAACCCTAGAGTTAGCTTCAGCCCAACTATTAATTTCACAAATTCTCCTCCAATTTTGAGAGGTCCTGTAGGATGAAGGTAGAGATGCCAGAAGGGAAGACCAAAGTACTTCACCCTTTTGGAATTTCCACCACAACCTAACAGAACATGTCTGTAGGATTGTATGAATAGATCTAAACCCAAGTCCATTTTGATCAATGGGATAACAGAGTAAATCCCACTTTCTCTATGTTCTTTTTGATCCTTGATCAGTTGTACCCCAGAAAAACCTACTAAGTTTTTTCTCAATGGTGAGGATAACTTCATTTGTAGGTTTTAAAACTGACCAAATATGTTGGGGAATGGAGTATATACATGACTGGATTAAGATGATCCTACCCCCCATAGAAAGCCACCTGTTCTTCCAACCCCCTATTTTGTTATCAATCTGTTCAATTATAGGTTGGAAATAGATTTTTTTGGGTGCCCCTGTAAAAATTGGAACCCCTAAGTATGTAAAGGGGAATCTGCCTATTTTCATACCCAACACCCTTTTGATGTTACTGATCCTGTCTACTGAAACACGCTTTCCTAAAAAGATGTCACTCTTAGAGTAATTAATCCTTTGTCCACTGACCTCCTCAAACTTGGTAAGAAAAGTTTTGAATCTGATCAATGATTGGTTATTTGCAGTTAGAAAAATAACAGTATCATCAGCATAAGATAAATGAGAAACTGGGAAAGTGTTACCTGGAAGATGATAGTATGATAGCTTACCATTTAGGAAAATGTAAGCTAAGCTCCTTGTGAAGGATTCAGAAAATATATTAAAGAGAAAAGGGGAAAGGGGGTCACCCTGTTTAATTCCCCTAGAGGCCTGAAAGAAACCAACCGGCTTACCATTTATGAGGATTGAGAACCATGCCTGAGATAAGTTCTTCATAATGATAAAAATGAATCGAGCAGAAAAACCAAATCTAGCAAGAATTGAGTATAGGAAAGACCATTTAACCCTATCAAAAGCTTTCTGAAGATCAAGTTTAACAATGCAATTGGGATCTCTTTTCTTTTTGTTTAAAAATCTTACCATTTCTTGTAGGTAGATGACATTATCAGAAATGTCTCTTCCTTTAAGAAAGGCAGTTTGATGTGGTGAAATAATTTTTGGCATTATAGACTTAAGCCTTCCCATTAGTACCTTTGAAAAGATTTTGTTTATAACATTGGAAAGGCTAATAGGTCTATAATCATCAAATGATGTAGGAGTTAATTTTTTGGGGATAATACTGATCCAGGTGCTGCTTATACCTTTGGGAATATTTGAAGCAGATAGAAAATCATTTACAGCAGCCAATAAATCATCTTCAATAATATCCCAAGAGTGCATATAAAATTTGGCAGTAAAACCATCAGGGCCCGGACTACTAAGCTTATTTAAATTAAGCACAATGTCTCTGAGTTCATTAAGAGAGGCTGGTTTCACTAAATCATCATTATCCTCCTGAGTAATCAGTTTAGGAATTTGGCTGAGGAAGTGTGATGTGTAGAGATTAAAATCTGAAGAACTGTCCTCAGTTAAAAGATTATTATAATAGTTAATGGCCTCATTTTCAATTTCCTGAGCAGTATCAACCCATAGGCCATTACTATTTTTGATTTTTGTAATCTTTAGTCTACAGTTTCTTTCACTAACAGATTTATGGAAAAAACTTGTGTTATTATCCCCCTCTTTAAGCCATTTGACCTTTGCCTTATGTTTCCAAAAACTTTTCTGCTCTACAAGTGATCTTACTAATTTAGCTCTGGCTTCTTTCAGTTTCAGTAAGTTCAGATCAGAGTTAACCTGGTCATAGTTCAGTTCATGAGCTAGGAGATCATTTTCTGCCTTCGTAACATTATCAGTGATGTTACCAAATTTTTCTCTGTTCCATATCTTGAGCTCCTTTTTTAATCTGATCAGCTTAAGAAAAAATCTCAACATACCAGAGTTATTCATAGGCATTTCCCAATTATCTTTGATAACCTGAGTGAATTCTCTCCTTTTATACCATGTATTAATGAACCTGAATGGTCTAGGAGAAGAGGGGACATCACTACCAATAGTAAGCATCATGGGACTATGGTCAGATGAGATTCTATTCAGAATGTGTACTGATGAGGAAGGAAAATTAGAAGACCAGGAGGAATTACATAATCCCCTGTCCAGTCTTTGAGTAGTAGGGGACCTAAGCCTGTTATTACTCCATGTAAACAAATTCCCAACAGAATTGGTTTCTTCTAATGCCATGACACTAATAAACTCATTAAAATCCTTCATACTACCTAGTTTAGGAGTAGAAGGACCTTTATATTCATTTATTGATGTTATGGCATTAAAATCTCCAATAAAAATGGAGTCAGACATATTCAGTAATTTTAAATCTGACCACAGAGACTTTCTACCATTTCTGGTCCTTAGGCCATAAACAAAAAAAGCATCCATGCTCTTATTGAGAGTTAAACTTATCACATTGACAGCAAGAAACTGCAGGTTATCACACTTTAATGACAAAGAAATGTTGGAATTCCAAAAGAGCCAAATTTGACCACTACTAGCATACATACAATTATCAAAATGTAAAGCATGCCTGTAACCTTCACATTGAGAGTTATCATGTTTTGGCTCTATCAAGCAGATTAGATCAAATCTGTGCCTATTAATCAGATTTTTGAGTCTTAACATAGAAGTATCCATTCCCCTAATGTTCCACACCAAGAACTTTATCTGAATTGTTGTATTACTCATAGGGAAACATTGTTAGAGCTTTTTGATCTAGTCATGATAGTATTTAACTGTGTTAAATAGGTCTCATTCCTATGATTAGAAGCTAGCTTTTTCTGTTTATCCTTTTTCAGTTTGGAAGAACCAGATGGAGAGTTTGAAGAAATAACCTGAATATCCAAAGACTCCCCAGAACCATCTCCATATTCAGCAGATGCAGAGTGTGTGGTGACCGCAGGGGATGCCACTTGGGTTGGCATTTCCTCACACTCAAGAACTGATGAGACGTCAAATGCATGTATTTTCAAAAGAATTTAACATCTATTTTTTCATATTTTTGTTGTATGATTTCTAGATTTAGGTAGGTTTACATGATAAGGGGTTTAGATAGTCATTTTTGGTTTTTATATCTAAATCCTTCATTTTGTAACCTATGTTTAGTCTAATGGATTTTTGGTCCTTACGAGCATCTAGATTTTTTTTGTAGGCTTAATTTGTAGATTGCTTGTGAGCACTAAGGAGTGGTTTTGTGAAGGCCATTCGAAAGGATGGTAGAAGATGGAAGGCCACTCACAGAGTGGTAGAAGATAAAGTGAAGAAAGGAGAGCAAAGCAAAGGGTGAAGAATGATCTATGTTTTGAAGCAGAGTTCTGAGAGTTTTCAGAGAAGAATCAGCCTCCAATAGTGGTACCATTGGATTCCTCTTCTCGAGTCCTATAAAATCAACTATAAGAACTCCCAAAATGGATCAACGGTTCACCCGGAGGAAGCAAAACAAAATGGGACTTTTCTACATTGCGACACGCGACAAGTGTGTTGCGACTAGTGAACAAAATGGGACTTTTCTACATCGTGACTCGCAAAAAGTGCGTCATGACTCGTGAAATGTTGACCTGAGAGCTCACAATTTTCCTAGAGACATTGCGACTCGCAACGGAGGCGTCGCGACTCACGATAATTGCCTTGCAACTTGCTTTTTACTCCCTTTTTTTCTTGTACTATAAATAACTTTTCACCCTCTTCTTCCCCAACTCTCTAAGCTCGACTTGGGGGATCCAAAACCCTAGTTTTTCACCATTTTCTTCCATTTCTTCTTCTTTCTTTGTAGATCTGTGTTCTATGTTATTGGTTTGGATTATCTAGTTTAGTTTTGTACTTGGGAGCAATTGATTGAAGCTTCTATATCTATGTAGTAAGAACCTCTATTTCACTCTTTCTTGAATCATTTGTTAATTAGCATTCATGTGTTTAAATGTGATGTTTTTCTTCATTTATGCTATGGGTTGTTTGAGTATATGAAGTGTTTGTATGATTAAAGTGTTAAGGTATTAGGAAAGTTGCAAATTTCTTAGCTCTTTGACATGAGAATCCAAGAACATGGAATTAGAACTTCTTGTGCATAATGTGTTGTGATTTTTGCTAGATAAATATGTTAATGCGGATTTTTCTCATGTTTATCATGTAGATGCAATGCAAGTTTGAATCTTGAATGTAGTTTATTCTAGGTTCAGCCTAATGAATGCTATGTTTGGTTAAATGGCCATGTCTTTGGTAGAAGGCTTGTTGTTATCAAATCTATGGTCCTTTGTGTATAATGTTGTTGATGAAATACCTTTATGGTGTGGTTTACCTGAAGTGATTATCAATGAGGTTTGCAAATGGTCGTTGTCTGTCTTTGCAAATTATATTTAAGAAGGAATGAGTGTTGATCTTTGAATGGAAAGTTTTAGAATTCCCTATAGGTAATGAATGTGATAGAATGAGTGAATGGTTCAATGATCTACATTAGGTTTGGAAGTGGATATTAATTGCCCCCAATGCTTTGTCTTTTGTAGTTTTTACCCCCTTTTTCTTAGTTTGTTTTATGATTAGCATAGTTACTTAATTTTACTAGTTATCTTGTCTTTTAATTTCATAACTTAGGAACAAAACCAACCAATCCCCCCCCCCTTTACTTGATTATATATATATATATATATATCTATATATATTTACTTCTAGCATAATATCAACCGTATATGTTTAAACGGATAAGAAAATCCCTCTTCTTCGTGGACGACCCCGACTTGCTATTATCTATTTAGTTGTAGATAGGAGGCATTTAGGACTTATAAATTTAACTTTGAGATGTACGGCGATGACCTCTCAAATTTTGGCACCGCTGCCAGGGAAGAGGCATGTATTTTTAAGTATTTAGGCATATTATGCGTGATTATGTGCTATTTGTAAATATTTGTTAGTTTTCTTTTATTTTTATCTCTTAGTTGACTTGCCATTTTTGCTTGGCCATTTTTGCTTGGCTTGGAGACGTATTGTTTGAGTTCTTGGTGTATGGTTCGTATGCGATCCTTTTCAGAAGAATCCTTACACTACGACCCCGAGTTAGAGTTGAATTTGAGACGGGCTAAGAGGTTTTCTTTGGAAAACGTGTGAATAACACCCCTCCTAGTGACCATTTTGTGGACACCTCTAATTCTATAGATCATCAACACGAGCACGAATATGAGCATCCAGAAGGAGGGCATCAACATCCTCCTCTTCAAGGGAGAGCTCCTCCACTCTGCGGAAGGGAGATTCCTTTGGGGCAAGAATTGTTGAGAGACATTACGGCCCCCAACCTCGATCAACAGCCGATGTATATTGAGTATCTCTTGGTTGGACCGAATGGGCACTTCGAGCTAAAGACCGGGTTCATAAACATGATAACTATCTTCCTTGGCAGGCAAGGGGAGAATGCCAACAAGCATCTCACCGAATTCCATTTTTTGTGTGGTGGTACGGTCCCCCATGGAGTAGATGAAGATTTTTATAGGTTGAAGGCATTCCTGTTCAAACTAAGGGATGGTGTAAGAGATTGGCTCCACTACCTACCACCTAAGAGCATCAAGAGTTGGCTTGACATGACTACGGAGTTTCTAGCCAAATGCTTCCAGTCCTCGAAATCTGCCGCCTTGAAGAAGGACATAAGTAACATCCTCCAATGGCATGAATAATCTCTCTTTGACTATTAGGAGAGGTTCAAGAAGCTTCTCGCATAGGGTATCGAGGAAATCAAGGCTACCAAGTAAAACAAGACTATTAAGGTTGGCAAAAATATCAAGGTAACCAAGGCTACCAAGGCCATCAAGGGTTCCAAAACCGGTCGTACAATTTGGGCAATCATGATAACTCGAACCTATGGCATGGAAACCCTCAAGGAAGCCAGATCAAGGAAAGAGCTCAGGGTTGAAAAAGATGAGGTGATGCAAGCCATTCACCGATTGAGCATGTGCGCGGAAAAAGGCATCAAATTTCAAGATGAAGCCAAGATGAGCATCAAGAACTTGGAAACTCAAGTGAGTCAAATAACTCAAGTGGTGAATCAGATAGAGGCCCAAGAAAAAGGAAAACTTCCCTCCCAATCAAAGATCAACCCTCAATAAAATGTGAGTGCAATCTCATTGAGAAATGGAAGGGAAGTGAATGAGCCCTAAGCAAGGGTTATTGTTGAGCGGAAGGTTGAGAAAGAAGAAGACCATGATAAGAAGGTATAGGAGTTGGCAAAGAAGATGAAATTGAGGTGGAGACATTTATGCCTAGACTGGGATCAAATCCCAAAACCTCATCCCCATCTCACAAGAAATCAAGAAGGGTGGAGATCCCTATCTATGTACCGGAACCACCATTTCTGGAGGCATTAAAGGATAGGAAGACCAAGGAGGACACCAAGACATCTACGAAGTCTTTCGTAGCCATGAGGTAAATATTCCACTGTTAACTGCTCTAAATCAAGTTCCTAGGTATGCTAAATTCCTTAAGGAATTGTGTACTGTCAATATGAAACAACAACTTAAAAGTAAGAAAAAGAGTGTGAAGAGTGAATATGTCTCTAGCGTGTTCAATGATGAAATGCACCCTAAATGTGATGATCTGGAAATGTTTACAATCCCTTGTGAGATAGGAGGCAAATGTGTTAACAAGTCTATGTTAGACTTAGGTGCTTCAATCAATGTAATCCCATATTCCTTGTATAAATCTAAATCTAGGAATTTTGCACAAAATCGGGGTTGTTATCCACATACCTGAAAGGTATTGTGAATGATGTGTTGGTGAAAGTGGATTCTTTGACATTCCCTATAGACTTTTATGTTCTTCAAATGGGAGGTGACAATAGTGCTAACCTATTCTTTTATGAAGGCCATTTCTAAAGACTTCAAGAACTATAATTGATGTGCATAAAGGAACATTGACCATGGAATTTAAGGGGAAAAAGCTACAATTTGAAACTAATAATTATATTGACCATCCTAGTAGATACCATACTTGCCAAACTATTCATGTTATTGATGATGAAGAGCAAGATGTAATTAAGCCCGGAGATGTTAGTTCCTTAAATGTTTCCATAGATGATGCTTTGAGTGATACTTTGATTTCCAATGTTGTTAGTACTAACATGAAGGAAAGCAACAATGGCGAATGTACTCTAGGGAACGCAACATCTAACACTTTTCGTGTGTCCGCGGGTAAGCCCATAAGGGTGTTTCTCCCTCCTTCTTTTGAGAAAACTTCGGTGGAAGAGTGCAAACCACCACCGAAAGCTCTTAAATGTTCATCTCTTGGAGAAGGAGAGAAACCCCTGAATAACCACGTGCTTGAGATCACCATGGTTAAAAAAGGTTAGTTGTTGGATATGTTAAGGGAACATGAAGAAACCCTAAGCTACTGGAAGAAGGTTTTGTTCGGGGATGATACAAATCCAGATTGTTTTGACCCGGATCAAAGAAAGGAGACCGATCACCTCGGTTCATTTTGTGAGTAAGCTCCAAGAAGGGGAGTGAGTCATGCCGTTGATGTTAAATATACTTGGTTTTGATCATCCGAATTTTCATTCGTGACTTTCTGGTGATGTTGCTTGGTTTTGAGTTTTGTCTTTAGTTTCATTATTTTACTTTGTGCTTTTCACGGTTTTCTTTTCTATGATTTTGTAGCAATTTGAACCCAAGGCATTGGATGGATGAATGGAGAAATGCTTGGAGTCAAGAAGGAAATTCTTGGGCAAGGGATGAAATCAAAAAATTTTCTAAGTACCAAGTGAGTTGCCCATCGCGAGTCGCAACGGGCTCAAAAACTTTTGGGAAATTTTGAACCCTAAGGCCTCACTTTTTGTGAGCCGCAATGTCCACGTAGCCAGTCGCTATGGACCATCGTGAGTATCGATGGTTTGGTTGCGAGTCACGACCAAATCAGAGTATTTTTACTAAAAGAGAGCTCTCAGGCTCCACTTTTCGTAACTTGCGACAGTCCCATCGCGAGTCGCGATAGACCATTGCGAATCACGACGAAATGGTCGTGAGTCGCAATGAGGGCGTTGACCTGAGATCCCTGTTGGCCTACCCATTGCAAGTCAGGACGAACAAGTCGTGACGGGTGTACAGAGTGGTTTTAAAAATGGGCATAAACAAAATAAAATCCCCATATCCATTCTCCCCTTATCCTCGCCGGCATTCCCTTCATTTTCTTCCACCACACCACCGCCTTCCAGCCACCGCTCACCAGCGTCCATCACTAAAACCACCCTACGGCCACCACTCAACAACTCCCTAATCCAACTTTCCAATCTCTACCCATAAATCACCCTAATTTATTGAAGAACACAAAAACCCTAGAATTTGGGGGTTTTTGTGATTTTTGGAAATTCAGATTCAAATTTCTTGTGGGCTTAGTTTCTTTTTCATCCTAAGCATCTAAGTTATACAATTCTTCACTTTCTTGAGCTTCAATTGTGATTATGTTGTATAATTTATTTTGTGGTATATTGTGTGAATTTTTTGTGATGCCTTAGGAATTTTGATTGTTGGAACATTGTAGATTCTTTTGAATATGTTGTGCTTGTGAATTGGGTTAATGGGAATTGTCTGAAAACATTGTGCCTATGGTTTGGGTGGGTGTGGGATAGCATTATGCACTTTGATTGTGTAGATTTCCTCATGTTGGTATTGTGCTTGCATTGTATTTATGGTATTGCTTTGGTTGAGAATTGGTTGTGGTTTATACTGAATATTAGAATTGTTCTCCCTTGTTTAGACATAGTTTATGTTTGGATGCAATGTTATTATGCTTAGGATAGTTTGGCTATGCCATTGGAATGTTAACATTATGAACGTACTAGTGGTTGCCAAACTAGTTAGGCATGACAGCGATTATAGGAAATTGCATATTCGATGTTTAACTATGTGAGAACCTAATGGACTTGAGAACATGGGTATGTTGGATGTGACATGAATTGTATATGAAATTGTGGGTAGGACTTGAACTAGTTGGCTTGGATTTGATTTTGTTTGTGATGTTGGCAAAACTAGTTTAAGGTTGAATATGATTTTGTGATATTGCATATATGTATATTCCTGTGCATTTGACTTGTTTGCTATTGTAGTTAGATATGGCCTCTACCAAGAGACCAAGGGCTCCCCCACAGGGTGGGCGCACTGCCGCTCCACCTCCACCTCCGCCGTTGGCTCCAGAGTCAAGCCCTATACCTCCTCCTCCAGATAGGTACATGGGCTTGATCTGGATCATCGGGCCCTACGTGAAGAGGTTAGAGGCCCTGTCCAGCCGTCAGCTCAAGGAGATGAGTTTTGTAGATGTGCTCACATTGGATGCTCTTGGGCTTACCCATCCAGTCTAACGCCTCCTCGCCAAAGGGGGGTTAGAGGGTTTCATGGGCAAGAGTACCCCACCCTACCAGCGATATACACTGGAGTTCCTGTCCGCGGTTAAGATATGCAGCATGAGGGACTATCAACCGTGCGAGAGGTACATCATCTTCCACCTAGATGATATGTCTCAAGAAATGACTGTCTCATATGTTAAGGAAGCATTTGGATGGGACACTGCTGAGATATGGGCGAGGCTAGACCTACAGGCCCAAGACCGATCAATTGAGGATGACATACAATTCTGGAGGGTCATCAACATGAGGGCGAAGAACTCCGACGACAAGAGCAGTGTCATCATCCATCCTGCACTCCGTTATGTGCACCGATTTTGGCTGGCACAGTACTTTTCTTGATGGAGCCGACAAATGTGCCAGACAACGACATTCGTTTCTTATGGCACTTGACAAGTAAGGGATTGGGATACATGTTATAGGCCGAGCTATGGATGAAGAGGATTGTAGAGGTGGTAGGGAAGCCAAAGGGGAAGATTATAGTTGGAGGTATTATCGGCCTCTTGGCGGAGTATCTAGGATTGGTTCCACTAGATGATTTTCCATGCTTAGGGAGACGCCTTCCTACCTCATCACTGAAGAGAGATTGGTGCAATTTTAGATCTTAGCACCACATGGACAACAAGGGTATTTCATTGGTTATATGGCACTAGGAAGGTCACATTCATGGCACTCCCTCATCCCAACAAGATGAAGTTGGAGTTTGATGCACCCCTAGCGGACTTGGCGATTTCACTAGACTTCTCGTGCAGAGAGGAATTCCAACGCAAGATCCAAGATCTTTGTCCAGCCCCTGTCCAGCACGATGATAGTAGCCTGCCTTTCTGTGAGAGACAGCAGCGGGGCTCCCCACAGCCTCCACTAGAGTCCGAGCGTATGCAGGAAGATTATGTGCCACCTCACTACTCCCAGCCTCCACCTGATTTCTATGAGCGCATGATGCAGAACATGCAGGATGGATTCCGCCACCAGGACAACATGATACTGTATCACAATGTGTTTGTCTCCCAGAGCTTGATCGACATGGATGAGGAGATTGACCACTTATCAGCTCGCATCAATGAGATGCAATCCCAAGCAAGTGGTGTCTCAGGCCCTGATCCTGGAGCAGAGAGGTGTAGAGCTATGAGACAGAGGAGCATAGATTGGCTGGCTCGTTATCATCAGCATTATTTCGGTGGTAGCTCTTCTTCCTCACAACAATGATTTGTAAGTATTATATTCTTACCCTTTCAATACTTCGTTGTGTACGCTTTTGCCCTATTTGTCTACATTGAGGGAAATGTAGCTTTCTAAGTGTGGGGAGGGGTATTTATTGATTTCACTACTTGGTTTGAAGATATTTTTGTTAGACTCGTTACTTTTGGGATAATTTTTTTTTGGCGTTTTGTTTTGGATATTTGTCCCCTTTTTGTTTTGGGGGATACTTTACTTTTGATGTACTTGGATGATGTTAGGTTTGATATTTTTCTTATCCTTCACATTTGGAAAACACTTTGCTACTTTTTGGATGGGAGAAACATGAAAATTTTGGAAATTTTGAAAAAATAAATTGTAAATAAAAAGAATCCCACTAAGTTGAAAACCCGAGAGGGCATCTTATGCAACATTGGGGGCCCACATAGGTCAAAACCCCAAAAGGTTGACCTAGGCAAAAATGAGAGGCTAAATGTGTGGAAAAATGTGAGATGTATGCTGAAGAAACATGATGTGTGGCTAGGATGAAAGCCCGAAAGAGCTCCTAGGAAAAATGAGAGAAAGAGAGAAAAGAAAAATTTTATGTGTTCACTAATTTGCTGGCATTGGAGTCATAAGGTTGCGGTGGCCATATGGATGGATCGGGTAGCTTGACATCTTGAGAACCTCTTGAGAGTGGGAAATTTAGTGGGGAAAGCGAAGTAAGCTATGAAATTCTCGATCGTTAATATAGTTCATTTTTAGAAGGATATACTGGTATAAAGTGGAGCAGGTGTTTAAACTTTATATATGCTTTTAGCTTCACCTATTGGATTTGGGATCGTCAATTCAAGATTTGGAAATGTTTCAGAGATATCAATGAATTGATAGATTATTATGGTTTGGGTAGATTTAGGAATGGGGCTTGTGGGAAACTTCTCATTTGACCTTAACATTGGGATGTGTGATATTGAGAGTTTTGTGAGGTATTGACTTGGGGGAATAGTAGTTAGGATGTGGATACGACACTTCCTTTGTATGCTTGGATCTTTTCTTACTCGAGGGCGAGTAAGGTTTAAGTGTGGGGAAGTTTGATGTGTCCATTTTATATGAATAATTAAGTACTTTTTGGGATTACTTTTGTGCCCTTTTATTATCAAGAGCTTGTGTTTTACCTTGAAATTCTCTAAGGAGAGGTAACAACGACTTTACACTCTTTTGCCTCTTCTAAGTGATTTTTTTGTGACAAAGGAAGAACATGGAGGCTTGAAGACCGGAAGCCATTGAAGATAACGTTTCGAAGACTTTGAAGACTTGCTTCAAAGACTTGAAGACATGAAGACCGGAGGCCGTTGAAGATAATATTTTGAAGACTTTGAAAACTTGCTTCAAAGATTTGAAGATTTGAAAAATGAGAGGAATAATTTTGAAGATGAGTGCTTTCCACAAGAAGAAGAAAAGAAGACAAGTTTAAGTTCTGGCACCCACCGCGAGTCGCGGCGAACCCGTCGCAAGTGTTAGGGTGTTAGGAATGTTGCAAATTTCGTAGCTCTTTGACATGAGAATCCAAGAACATGGAATTAGAATTTCTTGTGAATAATGTGTTGTGATTCTTGCTAGATAAATATGTTAATGTGGATTGTTCTCATGTTTATCCTATTTTTTTTTTTAATTTTAAAACCATCCTAGGATGGGGGGAATATATTGGCTCCCCAAACCTTTCAAATGAGCCAAAATAGGCGCTAACTGTCGTAGTACAAAAAATAGTAAAGAATATAATTGTTCCCAGAGCTAATGTGAACCTCATGATGCCAAAAAAAGCAGATCCTAAATTCTTCCAAAAGTAGAAGAACCTAGATGCTAATGAAACCATCTAGCTAGAGCATCGCGAACAGGTCGAAGAAGCGAATAAACGAGACTTCTATTTGTCAACGATGAGCCAGCCAAGATGATATATTACTGAGTGGGGATCTATACCGGGGTATCCTTCAATCTCTGGCCAATCCCTATGTTTAGTCTCTTTGTAGCCTTTGCGTTCCTGTGTTCAGACCTGAAATGTAGTTTCGGTTCAGTCCTTTGCTTCAAGTGATCCTTCTTCCACTACCTTTGCAATCCGTATTCCAGTTACTTCCACTGATTGGTTTCTTGTTCTAAAGGTGCTATCCTTAGCTAATTGTCCACATGTCCAGCTCATCTGCAAGAAAAAAAAAGGAAAGAGAGCAGTATCCCATTGAAAGAGAAGTAAAAAACAGTTGCTATTCTCTGTTAGGTTCCTATTCTGATAGCATATATCCCAGATTTATCCAACAATAGCAAGCCTCTAAGAAAAGGAGGTAAAGTTCTCAGTTCTAGGTCTCCAGAAAGTTTGTTTTCCTTAGCATGTTTAGCCATAAAATCTGCTGCTGAGTTAGCCTCCCTAGGGATATAATTAATCATTTCTCCCTTGTTCCATTCATTCAGTGTGCTACAGATTGAAAAGACTCTCCATGGGCTTCCTTTTGGGTTTTGAATACCTTTAACAGCTGTTAGGCAATCAGTCTCAATTGTGAATGAACTCAAATTAAGTTCTAAGCCTAATTGATAAGCAAGGTAGATACCAGTGAGTTCAGCATATAAAGGTGATTCAGCCTGGAAATGATTCACTCTTAACTTAATCACATCTCCCCTCCAATCCCTAATTATAACCGCACATGTTGATTCACACTTGGGATTCCATGTTGCATCTGTATTCAGTTTAAAACCAGCAGTAGGTTTTACCCATCTAACTATTGAGATCAGTTTCTTATTTTTCTGCTGCGGTTGGGGAATGATTCCATTTTGGATTAAGTATCTATGTTTATCAAGTTTACCTTTTTGTGGATAGGCTTGAAAGATTTGGTAAACCTGATCTTTAATATTCAGAAAACATGAGTCCACAGAAGGAGTTAAATTTTCAAAAAGTTTCTTGTTCCTAGATGTCCAAATTGACCAGGATGTGACCATTATATAAGCAATTATCAAGTTGGACCAGATCAAAGATTCAGCTCTTATGGACAAATAGAAGTCGATTCTATTCTTTAAACTCCCAAAAGTTGGTTGATTAATGTGCAACAGAGAATTCACCTTATTCCAGATTGCAATAGCAAAAGGACATGAGTTAAAACAATGATTAATAGAATCAGAATGGTTCCTACACATAGGGCAGATTGAAGCCAGTGAAATACCTAGCTTACAAATGATATTATCAAAAGGTAGAATTCCATTTAATGCTCTCCAAACTACAACAGACATTTTTGCAGGGATAAAATGTGACCATACCTTATGTAATTGTCTTACAGTTACAGCTTTTTGTCTGCAAATCTTGTATGCAGATGCAGTTGTGAATTCTCCATCAGTTGATGCTGTCCAAATCAGTCTGTCCTCATGTAAATGAGTGATTTTTGCTTCCTGCAATATCAAGATTGTACTGGTAGCCAAATATGGCTCCAAAATATTCATATAATAGTTTTTATTCAATATAAAACAATTGAGGGATATATCAGGAAAAGGAACTTCATCTTCAATAGGCCATTCATAAATCAGTGCCCCCTTTCCTGACCAGTTTGCATTCCAAAATGAACACTCTCCTTTTCCATAGATAACCTTTGAGAATCCATTAGCTAGATCAGTAATTTTACAAATTCTTTTCCATACATTAGAATTCTTATAAGAATCTGGTAGTGTCCATAGATGGTGAGCCCAAAGGGTGTTATTAACTTGCAGCTTCCACCACAATTTACAAGAGAATGCACTAACTATGGCCTGTAGATCTCTGAAACCAGTACCATTCTCTTGAGTTGGGTAGCTCATTCTATGCCATGACCTCCATCTTTTCCTGTTTTCAGTATTGTCACTACCACCCCAGAAAAAACCAGAGGCCAAATTTTCCATTTTCCTTAAGATTGCCTTAGGTGGATTCAAAACTGAAAACATATAAGTAGGGATTGAAAGAAAACAGTGGTTAATAAGAATGATTTTTCCTGAAGTATTTAACCACCTATTCTTCCAGTTACAGATTGCTTTTTCCATTCTTTCTAAGATAGGATAATAATGGATCTGTTTATTCCTACCTGGAAAAATGGGAATTCCTAAATAAGTGAAAGGAAATCTACCCCTGGTCATACTTAAGTTCCTGGTTAGAGCATGTATTCTATCCAAAGATGTATTAGGGGCCACAAAAAAATTGGATTTTGCAAAATTTACTTTTTGACCCGTTGTTTGTTCATATGCTGTTAGAAATCTCTTAAATCTATCCAAGTTTTTTTTATGTCCATTAAGAAAAACAGCCGTATCATCCGCATACATTAAATGAGTAATCTGGGGGCAGTTATTAGGCAAGCTAAAATATTTTAGATAGCCTAAATTAAAAAGCTTCTTTAAACCTCGGGAGAAGGCCTCAGAAAGTATGTTGTACAAGAAAGGAGATAAAGGATCTCCTTGTTTGATACCTCTATTAGAGGCAAAAAATCCTGAAACTGATCCATTGATTAAAACTGAAAAATGTGCTGAAGATATATTCTGCATAATTCTGTGAACAAAGGTGCCATGAAAACCAAATTTCAGAAGAATTGAGTTAAGAGAAGACCATGAGACCCTATCAAAAGCCTTCTGCATATCTAATTTAACAATAATGTTTAAGGCTTTAGATTTTCTAGTTAACATTCTGGTCATTTCCTGCATCATTATGGTATTATCTGAAATATCTCTCCCTTGCATGAATGCACTCTGTTCCAGGGATATTATTTGTGCCATCAGTGGTTTAATTCTGTCCATTAGCATCTTTGAAAAAACCTTATTCACAAAATTTGAGAGACTGATTGGCCTGAAGTCAGAAAAGTCTACTGGAACTAATTTTTTAGGTATTAAGCATAGCCAAGTACTGGAAATAGCTTTGGGGATATTTCCATTACTTAAAAAGTCATTAGATGCATCCAGTAGATCATTTTTAATCGTATCCCAAAAAGTAGTGTAAAAAGAACTAGGAAATCCATCTGGACCAGGGGAACTATTTCTGTTTAGTTCAAAAACTGAACTTTGAAGTTCCTGAATTGTGAATGGAGACAGCAAAATTAAATTTTCCTGCTCAGTTATCACCTTTGGAATCTCATTAAGGAAGTGTTTAAAATAAGTTCCTTGTTTTTGGGACACATCCTCATTCAAAAGTTCTGAATAATATCTCACTGCCTCTTCTTTAATCAAAGAAGGTTCAGTGATCCAGTTTCCATGATTATCCCTGATTTTACAAATTCTGGCCTTAGCTCTCTTCTCCTTAATGGCATGATGAAAGAATTTAGTATTAGCATCACCATATTTTAACCAATTTAACCTAGCTTTTTGCCTTAGGAATATGTTTTTCTCTTTCTGAGCCATCATCAGCTTTTGCTTAGACTTATTAAGTTCTGCTAGGGTAGATTGATCATGGTTTTGCTGAAAAGCAATTTCCAGTTCATTGACACTAAGTTCCTGTTGTGCCAAATTTTGGTCCACATTACCAAACTGTAATTTATTCCAGTTTTTGATTTCCAGCTTAAGCCTCTTTAATTTAGCAACTAACCTACACATACCAGTAAAAGGGATATCTAAAGTCCAGTTAGTGACTACTAAATCCTGAAATTCCTTTCTATTTGACCACATTTCCTGATACCTAAAAGGCCTAGGAGCTTGTTCCTCAGAAGTTTGAACTGATAAGATAAGAGGAGCATGGTCTGAGGACATCCTATTTAAAACTTGAATAGAGCTGTTAGGAAACTGGTCAATCCAATCTAGAGTTACTACCCCCCTATCAAGCCTTTGAAAAATTAGATCCTTACATCTATCTTTAAATCTGTTGTTACTCCAAGTGAAGGAGTTACCTACAGTTTGGATTTCATGCAAGTCCATATAGCAAATAAAATCATTAAACTGCTTCATGCTTTTTTTAGGAGTAGACTTTCTTCCTTTATATTCATTTACAGATGTTACAGTGTTAAAGTCCCCTATATATAATGAAAGACTATCTTGTTTTGATTTTAAATCCCTCCATAAAAGCTCCCTAAGTTGCCTGTGAACACTAGCATAAATGAAGAAACAGTTCCAGGTGCAAGAAGAAACAGAATCAAAGATTTTAGCATTTACAAATTGATCTGTTTCACCTAAAATTGTGATGTTAAAAGCCTGATTCCATAATATCCATATTTTAGCATGCTGAGCTGGATATGCATTACTGTAGCCGAGAGTATGTTTAAATTCAGATATTTTGATATTATCCTGCCAAGGCTCAATTAAACACATAATATCTAATTTATGTTTGTTTTTTAGGATCTTAAGCCTATCCACAGATGTACCTATTCCCCTAACATTCCAAACAAGTATGTTTCCTATTATTGTGTGTTTAATCATTTAAAAATTTTGGGAGTGGCTTTTTGTGTGGATCTAAGGTTCCTACCAGTCCTTACAGCATTTTTATCTTTGTTCCCTGATTTACTAGAACTTTTTCCATTCTTCCCACATTCAGGGCTTAGATCCAAATCCTTGTAATTATTTCTTAAATTATCCTCTTCCAAAGTGCTATGATCAGGATCAACAAATATGTCCTGATCATTTTCTACTCTATCTTTCTCAACATTTGACCCTGAGATTGTATTAATGTTTGTCTGCTCATCAGTATTTATAATTCCTGAGGTATCATGAGTTTCCAAAGTAATCTGATCAGAAATAGCATAACTCTTACTCAGATCTCGTACAATTCCAGTGACTATATCTTGATCATTCCCTATTATGACTTTCTCAGCTTTTGACCCTGAAGCTGTGTTAATGTGTGTCTGTTCATCAGGGTTTATAATTACAGAATTATCATGAGTTTCCAAAGTTTCATGAAAAATCTCTAAAATCTCCCCTTCCTGCTCCTCAATGAGGTTTTCTAATGAAGTGAAAGCATTAGATATTGACACTGTGTTGTTTTTAACAGTTTGATCCTGAGTTGGAGCTGTATCAGAATGTGTCTTTTTTTTTCTCCAAAAGGTATTGGTTATTGGCTTAGAGATGTCATCAAGAGAGTAAAAAGAGGAACCTTTTTTCTTAGTTGTCACTGTAGCAAAATCAGTGTTCAAGTCATTATTTCCTCCTGAGTTTAAATTCTGTTTCTGAACATCCTTTTCTTTTTGAGATACAGTTAAGGCAGAGGATCCTTCTAAGTTAAGTAAGTCATTCTGGGTAACAGCTTCTAGACCTTTAGCCACCTTATGTTCTTTATCTTCTATCTTTTTCTCCATCTTTTTTCTTAATTCAGGATGCAGAAAATTACACCTATTGTTGCTATGGCCAATTATCTTACAATGTGAACAATATGTAGGCAGATCTTCGTATTCAATTGGATACTCAGCCACCTTGTTTCCGATTCCAACAACTATTGTACTAGGATGTGATGCCAACAGGTCAATTTCTAAACATACTTTAATAGCCGAAGGCCTAGTTAAAGCAATTGTTGCTGCATCCATCTTAAGAAAACGGCCTATCTGACTGCTAATTCCCATAATTGCTGATCTATTATAAAACATAATAGGAAGTTTATGGAAATTTACCCAAACCGGAGCAATTGATGATTCCACTGATGGTGAAAAGTCTTGAGTCCATTTTTGAACCTTACTGGTGAATCCGTTAATCATCCATTGTCCTTTGATCCAGCACCGTTGGTAATCTTCTTGTTCCTGAAAACGAATGAGCACATGTCGGTAATCGATGGAACCTAATTGAAATTTCGACTTAAAACCAATTGACTTAAAGGCTTTATGGAGAGCCTCCATATTTGGCTTCCCGCGAAGGAATTTCCCAACAAGAGCATTCTGGTAATGCATTGCTAAAAGCTCTCCCTCTTCCTGGGGGAGTATATACGCCACTTTCCCTTTGAATTCCGTAACTGGATGAAGATTGGGAGTATCGGGAAGTGTCGACAGAAGGGGCGATGGTTTGGAGTTTAGAGCCTGAGCAAAGCTTTTTGGATTTTGGGGATTAGATTGAAGATTAGGCATGGTATGAATATGTTCAGTAGACAAGAGATGTTGATTCGACGCCATGGTCGAACCACCAGAGGTGGCAACGGCCACCAACGAGAGCCAATATGACCGTTATCGAAAGTAAGAGAAGACTAAGTGAGATGAACAGTGGTTAAGTGTGTTTTTCGCACTATGAATCGCCCGCAGTGAACAGCCAATATTCTCATGTTTATCCTATAGATGCAATGCAAGGTTGAATCTTGAATGTGGTTTGTTCTAGGTTTATCCTAATGAATGCTATGTTTGGTTAAATGGCTATGTCTTTGGTAGAAGGTTTGTTGCTATCAAATCTATGGTACTTTATGTATAATTCCATTGATGAAATACCTTTATGGTGTGGTTTGCCTAAAGTGATTATCAATGAGGCTTGCAAATGGTCGTTGTTTGTCTTTGCAAATTACTATTAAGAAGGAATGAATGTTGATATTTGAATGGGAAGTTTTAGCATTCTTCATAGGTAACAAATGTGATGGAATGGGTGAATGGTTCAATGATCTACATTAGGTTTTGAAATGGATATTAATTTCCCCCAAGGCTTTGTCTTTTGTAGTTTTTACCCATTTTTCTTAGTTTGTTTTATGATTAGCATAGTTACTTAACTTTGCTAGTTATCTTGTATTTTAATTTCATAACTTAGGAACAAAACCAACCAAACCCCCCATTTTACTTTCTTATATATATATATATATATATATATATATATATATATTTACTTCTTGCATAATATCAACCGTATGTGTTTAAACGCTTAAGAAAATCTCTCTTCTTCATGGACGACCCCGACTTGCCATTATCTACTTTGTTGTAGATAGGAAGCATTTAGGGCTTATAAATTTAACTTTGAGAGAGGTACAGAGACGAACTCCCAAGAACGTTCAATGCTTATAGACCTCTCCTATTTTCTACAATAAACAAACATGACAAAGAATCCGACATTGTCACATTCATTTAGCAATTATCAACACATCAATATCATTAGAAGCTCTAACTCATGCTCTTGGATTTCATATTAAAAGAGGGGAAACTTAGCTACTTTCTCCCAACCCTAACAATCAATCATACAAGAAATTCATATACTCATACAACCAACAATATTGATGCCATTAACAATCAACATTCAAAGCTCAATAAATTCACAATAGCAAAAACAATAAAAAGATAGAAATAATTCTCAAGACATGGCTTAGAAGCCTCAATAAGTTTCTCCCAAGTACAAATCTAACCTAGATAATCGAAACTCATAACATAAAACAAAGATCTACAAATAAAGAAGAAGGAAATAAGAAGAAAGGGTGAAAAGCTAGGGTTTTGGGAACCCCAAGTCAGGCTTGGGAAAATGGGGAAGAAAATGGGCTATTTATAGCCCAAGTTGGTAGAAGAAATGTTCAAAATGCAGAAGTTGGTCTCCCCATTTAGGATGGCAATGGGGTGGGGCAGGTGCATATTATGGTACCTTCATACTCATGCCCACCGAAAACTTTCATGCCCATACCGCCTCCATCACCCATGGCGGGTACAACTTTCAAATTCATACCCGCCCCTTCGGGTATGATACAAAATACATTATCGCTTTATCCCCCAATTTAGTCTCCCTACCCACTTTATACCCATTTATATCTCAAAAAATTTCTAAAATCAACCTTTGTTATAGTAACTATAATATTAAAATTTTATAAATGCTTTTACAAAATTTTTTATAGATAATGTATGTGCAACGTGGATGAATAATAATTTATTTTATATTAGATTGGCGGTATTTAACGGGTTTAGTGGGGCGGGGTGGGGATGGGGCTGGTGTGAAACAATATCCACGTGCTGACCCACTACCTGTGGTGGGTATGATTTTCAAATTCATACCCGTCCCACCCCCACCAAAATTACCTCCATTCCCGGCCCATTACGGATGCGAGGTGGACTTCCACCAAAACTCGCCTCACTGCTATCCCTACTCCCCATCTTTAAAAATAAGTTAAATTTATTTATAAATACAACTTTACCAAACACATCATATATAGAGTAAAAGTAGAAATTGATCTCCCCTATTTTTAAAATAAACAAATTTTACTTATGAACATAATTCTAGCAAACACATCCTAAACTTATGAAAATCTTCAACACTTAAAAAATATTCATAATCATCTCAATATCACCAACCTTATTGATAAATAATTAGTAAGTTGAAATTGAAATTGTAATGCGTTTACATCAAATGTAGGAAAACTCCGTGCTATAAAGTCTAATAGTGCCTAAATTTTATGCAACAAACACTCGTGTAACACAATGTTATCAACACTTTTTTTTTGTTTTTTTTAGTAAAACCTACATTAGTGGTGTAACACAATGTTATCGACACTTTTTTTTATATTTTTTTAGTAAAACCCACATTAGTGGGAGGGGGATTTATTAGGATCCTTAATCTTGCAAACAATAATATTAAGGAATATAAATATTACTTATAATCGTAATTAGATTCTATTTCATTTTCCTACCTTGTATATGTATTTTGTACAACTATATAATGGACCCTGAGGTCATAAATAAAAACATAGACCATTACCCTTATTTTCTACATGGTATCAGAGCCAGAACTCTAAATTTTCTGTCTTAAATTTTCCGCCGATCCAAGCTGAGTTTCTACCCTTACCCTTAAATTCTTTTTTGCGTTGTTGATTTACACCACCAGCCCGCCGCCGTCCACCGACTATGCCACCAATTGCTGACCGTTGCCACTTACATTCCTTCGTCGTTGATCGATCCGTAGCCGTCTTCATCTCCGACTACGCCATCCGCCCATTGCTCGAACGGCGCCATTTGTGACTGACCGACGCCGTTTGCTCGTTTGCTCAAGACGTCGCTGTTTGCCTGCCTATTGCTCTGGAGTCAGGTTGCTTTGTTCTTTCCTCACGAAGAAGGTGCGAGTGAGATTCACATGCGCGGCCATCAAAAGCGCGTGAAGTCACGCGTCGTTGAGTATCAGACGCGCCTTCCCCTGCAGCAATGCGCGTTTCCATGCGCCAGTCCAGGGAAGCGATTTGTTTTATGAGCTGCCTATTTCTACGTGACTTCTTTATGTGAGCTGCTTATTTTATTTGTTTATCAAACAAAATAAATTGTGCTATGGCTATTTTCGCTGGTGTAGTGACGTGGCCACAACGGTTTGCGGCGGCCGCCTCCTCTGGCTCCCCTACTCGATATGATTTTGGTTCTGCTCTGTCTGATGACTAATGGAGTATGACCATACATTTATTTAATCAGTTTCTTTTATTATCTTACCATGGGTCAGGTAAGTCTACTTTACCCCGAATTCTTGATTCGGGAGCCTCATATCACATGATTGGTGACAAGGGCTCTCTTACTGATATTACTACTGCTACCAATTCTGTGAATGTTATACTGCCTGATGGATCTGTGTCGTCTGCTACACAATATGGTTCTATTTATTTTGGTGATGTCACCCTCACTCATGTGCTCTACAGACCTACTTTACGATGCAATTTATTATCATGCTCTAGATTGTTATCTGCCTTAAAATATCTAGCCTTGTTTACTGAAAAGTATTGCATTTTATAGAAAATTAGTACGAGGACTGTGATTGGCGTGAATGAACAGCAAGGGGGGAAGGGTGTTATGGGCTTTGTCTGTTGGATACTTGCGTTCGTCCTCATATCCTGCAGTCTATTCCGAGAAGGGCAAACATGTGATTTTATAAAATTTTGGCTAAAAGTTGCCAGAGAGGGTTATATTGGCACATTCACTAACTATTTAGGGTTATATTGACACTTTCGAATATTGAAAGGTTATATTGCACTTATGTCAACTAAGTAGGGTTATAAAAACACTTTTTTCTTTCTTTTATATTGGCACACTTTTCATTTTTGACAAGATTCCTTCAATTTCATCCACTCATTTTACTTTTTACTTTTTATATTCAATTTCATCCACTCATTTTCTTCACCTAGATTTAAGCATTTTTTAGATTCAATTTTATCCACTTATTTTCTTCAGCAAATCTAAGCACTTTTTACTTTCTAAATTCAATTTCATCAACTTATTTTCTTCACCTAAATCTAAGCACCTAAATCTATGTTGCCACTATTAATGAATAAGAGGGATTATATTTTTTATCACCAAAATTCAGAAGATAATAGTGCTCCCAGAGCCTCAGTCATTCTCTATTAATTTTTATGGGTGACGTGCATTGTTTTTTTAAAGAATAATAATAAGAATAATACTGAAGTCAGTTCTGTTTTCGAAAAAAATAATGAGTCAGTCCATCTGGTTTCATCTGGTTGAAACGTCATCGTATTTCTTTCCCCCCTAATTTCTCTCGCTTTGAACCACCAGTAGGATTGAATTTATGCATTTTGCAACTTAGGCTGAAATAAACACATTAAAGTGTACTGTTTTTGTGGTGCATAAATGAGTCTGAACTCACATTTTGCAATGTGTTTGTCGGTGGAGAGTTATGAACACTGCAGCTGCCTAACTGGTTTCATTCTCTTTCTTTCTTGAAATAATTGGATTTTTATTTCACATGTCATGTGAACATCAGAAGACATTGATTGAAAAAAAAGAAAAAAGAATCAAAGAGCATGTCAAATGTTAGGGGCTCTTTAATATACAGTACGTTATTAAAATATTCATTTTTATAATTTTTTATTATAAATTCATCTTCACGTGTGTTTTGAAATATTTAATTTATAATTTTTGATTATGCATAATATTACTTTTTATGTTTTGTTCTTTTCAACTAATTATACTTTACTTCAGTTTAGTAACTTTAGTTATTCTATTTTTGTTAATTTTATTTTAATTTTTTTAGTTTAATTAAACTTATTTTTTTTTTTTCTTAACTTTAATTTAATTATATTTATTCTACTTTAATTCAAGAGTGTGCCTCTTGAAAGATGGTTTTTCCATAAATTATGGAAAGATCAAGGTTTAAACTGTAAATTAGAAGAGGTGAAAATAAAATTTTTGGATTGCATTAATCGGGTCATAAACTTAACTCTATTGCATGTTGCATAATAATTTTAATGTTACCACTAAAACCTTTTACTTTTGCATTGTTCTAATTAAACTCAATCTTTCAATAAAATTATGTGAAGATTGTCTTTCCCAACACTTTCATTTAATTCAATAATATTTAAATAAAATAATCGTATTTAGTAAGATGATTTAATGCAAGACACCAACGATTATGCTTGAGTTTCCGCGGGTCATTTGTTTCTCATACACATTGATCTATAATGATAGCAACTACCCATCAACGGTACACGAGATGTTTGCCGTTTCACTTTTCACCGTCGGCGTGCTCTTGATGCTTATTTAGCTTATATTGGGTATCCTAGTCATATGCAAACATTTACAGTTTTACAGAAAAACAACCATTTTTGGTGGTGCAGTCGGAATATGTCCAATTTGGCTGTAGTCAGTGGATAAGGACCACAGCTTATATAGGGCACAACGGTACTGTAATTTGTACCAATTCATCACTTTCCTCATAAAAGACTAGCATAAGCATATAGATGTCCTCACAGTTTGGTGATTATTAGTCATTTCGCATACTAATTGGTGCCGGCGGTGAATTAATACTATTGAATGTGGGTTGCCTCATAATCACATATAATCCGACAAACACCTTTTCGGGCCCAACTCTAGTCGGCATTGCTTTTGCATTATTATTATATTATTGTTATTCAACACATTTTTTTATTAAATTGTTCGCGCGAGCTTGAAATGCAGAAAAAAACGGGAATGTCGCGTGATTTTGTTAATTTGCAAATTATTATTTTTTTTTTGAATGAAACCATCCGTAGATGGGGGAAATTATATTAGGCCTTCCCAAGCCGTAAAATAGACAAACAAAAAGGAACATAATAAGAATCCGAAGCTAAGTTGAGTTATACAATGTTGAGCACTAGGCTCTTGAAGCAACACTTGTTGCTTCCAAAAGAATGATGGAAACTACCGACAGTTCGTGAGAGGTTTCCAAAAGCTCTTTGTCTAAGTGGGAGAATGTCAGAACTTATTAGTGAATCTAAAAGAAACACAAGGCAGTTCCAATCCTCGCTACCTAGATAATAAGCGTATCATCTACTAATAGTGAATGATGACACAGAAACCTAGCTATTTGCAGATGAACTATCCATCCTAGGTAGGATTATGTACATGTTAGAGGCTCGAAATAGAGTGAGACCTGGTGTAAAGACCCTAATGCATCACCATGGCTAGCAACAGCCTTTGTCTAAAGTATCTCCGGTTGCACCCATTCCGAGCAAAACAGCCTGTGAGGATCAACAAAGCTTCTATGATTCAGCCTTTGAGTATGCCTTTTTCCATGTTGTACTCCTACGGTTGTGCCAATTTTTTATACAGACTGATAAGGAGTTATCCACGTCGCCATAACCTGTAGTCAAGAATGTAAAATGAGTAGCATTTGAACTAATTTGCGAACCGCAGAGAAGGAGTTCCCAACTGATCAAGTCTAACTAATCCCTGTACAGTATTGGAAAGCTCAGAAATGTTAAGAAAGGATGAATCACATTGAAGTTGCAAACAATTTCTAGCAAGCGTATGAGCAACAAGGTTTGCCTGTCTATATACATGACCGAGTTTTATATCACTCAATGATTGATGAATCTCATCAGCTAAGCAGAAACAGTTCCAATGACAACGAAGTGGATCATTAGCAAAAAGGACTGCTGAAAGGCAGTCAGATTCTATGTACAGGGGGGCAGGCAAATCATATGTCATCTGTATAGCAAACTTAATGGCCTTCAATTCAGCTTCTAAAGGGGAGGAAGCGTTAGAAAATAGAGTGGAAGCTCCCATGAAAGCACCCCTACTATCCCTAATAATCACTCCAATCCCACACATATTAGTATTTCCGGACCATGAAGCATCAACATTAAGCTTGAAACCCGATGTAGGCCTTTTCCAAGCAATCTTCCATATTTTAGGCTTTGGTGGAAGTTTCAGGAGGGGTAGAAAGGAGTGATTCGATATGCTAACATCCAGAGGAGATTCAATGTAAACCGGTTTTGCACTAAAGGAGATAAAAATCTGGTCTCTAATCAGTTGAAGAACTAGAGTAGAGGAAGGCTTAATAGAATCAAATAAATATCTATTCCTCATCTTCCAAAGATTCCAGAAAGTAAATATGGCAGCGGACCGGATCATGATTGAATGTAAACCAGATAAAGTTGGCATAGTTAAGTAGTATGAGATTCTCTCCCAAATAGAGGGGAAAGCCCTATCACTAATACCCATGAACTGGTGGATAATTTTCCATACAGATATTGAGAATTCACATGAGTTAAAAAAATGCTCTAAGGAATCATCATGTTTGTTGCACATACAACATTTAGAGGCCAAACAAAACCTCAGTTTCCTGAGGATGTTATCAAAAGGCAACAGAGAGTTTGTCACTTTCCACATAAATACAGACATCTTTTTTTCCATTCAGGAATTCCAAAGATGTTTGGAAGAGGATATGGTACCTGTATGGTTGCAGAGCAAATTATATGTATCTTTAAAAGAGAAGCTCCCAGAGATACCTGGTTTCCAGATTAATCTGTCAGCTCTGTGTGGAAATAGTTTGGATTCCTGCAATAGAGTAAGAATATGAGTTGGCATGAATGGTTCTATTTTTGTGATGTAAAGATCTTTGTTAGCAATAAAATCAGAGACAGTACATTCTTTGGCTATGTCCACACTATTCTGATCACATACATCTATAAGTAAGCCTACATCAAGCCAGTTTGAAGTCCAGAAATTACAATCACCCCTCCCTATAATGACTTTAGAATTATTCTCAGCCCAAAGATTTACTGAGCATATTCTCTTCCAGTTTGGAGAGGTCCTGTGAGATTGAGGTAAGGCTGCCACTAAATGAGTCCAGAGGGCCTCACCCACTTGATATTTCCACCACAATTTAACCGAGCATGTTTTGATTATGGTATGTATAGATCTAAAGCCTAATCCATTTTGATCAGTGGGGAGGCACAGATCAGACCACTTTTTCCATGATCTTTTTGGTTTTAAATCCTCTCCCCAGAAAAACCTACTCAATTTTTTTCAATGATAAGTATGATCAGTTTTTTTGGTTTGATAACCTGCCAAATGTGTTGTGGGATAGCATATATACAAGAATTAATCAGAGTAATTTTCCCCCCATAGATATCCATCTATTTTTCCAATTCCCAATCTTATTGTCAATTAGTTCAAAGAGTGGCTGGAAATAAATTTTTTTTGTAGCACCAGTGAAGATTGGAACTCCTAAGTAGGAGAACGGAAAGGAACCAAGTTTCATTCCTAAAATCCTTTTGATATGAATCACTCTTTGTTCTGTAGCATGCTTACCTATGAAGATGTCACACTTGTTATAATTAATAGACTGGCCAGTGACTTCCTCAAAGATGGACAAAAAAGCCTTTAATCTAATTAAGGTTAGTTTTTTTGCTTTGAAGAAAATAACAGTATCATCCGCATAAGATAAATGAGAAATTCTTGGAGGATTACCTGGGAGATCAAAGTAGGCTAACTTACCATTGTCAAAGATGAAAGTCAGACTTCTTGAAAAAGATTCAGAGAAAATATTAAACAAGAATGGAGATAAGGGGTCACCCTGTTTAATGCCCCTAGAGGATTGAAAAAATCCCACTGGCTTACCATTAATGAGAATAGAGAACCAAGCCTGGGACAAGTTTTTCATAACAGAATAGATAAATTTAGCATGGAATCCAAATTTTGCTAAGACTTTGTATAGAAAAGACCATCTAACCCTATCAAAAGCTTTTTTGAGATCTAGTTTAACTATGCAATTTGGATCTCTTCTCTTCCTGTTAAGAAATCTAAACATTTCCTGTAGGTAAATGACATTATCAGAGATATCTCTACCATGTAGGAATGCAGTCTGGTTAGGAGAGATAATTTTAGGCATAATAGACTTAAGTCTTTTCATTAGTACTTTAGAACAGATCTTGTTTATCACATTGGAGAGACTTATATGCCTATAGTCATCAAATGAGGTTGGAGTTTTCTTCTTTGGAATTATGGTGATCCATGTACTACTAATACCCCTAGGCAGATTAGATGAAGATTGAAAATCATGAACAACTAGAAGGAGATCATTTGCTATAATATCCCAGGATTTAATGTAGAATTTAGCAGTAAAACCATCTGGACCTGGAGTGCTTGATTTATTAAGACTGTAGACTATCAACTTAAGCTCATCAAGTGTGACTGGTTTCAAAAGATTTTCATTATCTTCCTGAGTAACCAAATTTGGGATATGATTAAGAAAGTGAGATTGAAATGGAGAGCTATTAGTGGAAACATCCTCTGTTAGAAGATCCTGATAATATTGGATAGCTTCCATTTCCACCTCCTGAGTGTTTTCCAACCACTGTCCATTCCTGCCCTTAATTTTTGTGATCCTCAATCTATTATTCTTATCCTGAACAGATTTATGGAAGAAAGATGTGTTGTTATCACCATCTTGGATCCATTTTATCTTAGCTTTGTGTTTCCAGAAATTTTTTTGTTCAGACATGGCTCTTACTAACCTAGCTCTAGCCTCCCTAAGATTAACCTGATTAGTAACAGAGTCATTCTGATCCGTTATGGCTTCCTGAGCCTGCAGGGCTAATTCAGCTTGTGTGACATTATCATGGATGTTTCCAAATTGTTCTTTGTTCCAGATTTTTAAAGCTTTCTTAAGTCTAACCAGTTTTAAGTAAAAAGCCAGCATTCCTGAGTTATGCATAGGGGTGTCCCAATCTTTCTTAATTACATCATTAAAATCCTTTCTCTTGTACCATGTATTAAGGAACCTAAAAGGTCTAGGATTGGATGATATTTCACTACCTACAGTCAACAGCAAGGGGTTGTGATCTGAACTTACTCTATTCAGAATCTGAATTGAGGAAGAAGGGAAGGAAAGAGACCATGATGCAGTACACAGTCCTCTATCAAGTCTCTTAACTGTAGGAGATCTTAACCGATTATTAGTCCAAGTAAACAGGTTCCCAACAGTGTTAATTTCTTCCAGAACCATTCCATTAATGAAGTCATTGAAATCCCTCATACTTCCTAAATTTGGAGTAGATGGACCTCTATATTCAGTTATTGATGTAATGCAATTAAAATCTCCAATAAACAAAGAATCTGAATGGCTGAATGACCTGAGATCAGACCAGAGATCATTTCTCCCTAATCTGGTTCTTAGACCATAAATAAAAAAGGCATACATAGGCTTGATTAAGACAGAGCTAATCAGGTGAACTCCAAGAAACTGAAGATTATCACTTTTAACTGTCAGAGTTATATGTGAAGACCAAAAAATCCAAATCTGACCATTAGTTGCAGAGAAACAATTATCAAACTTCAGCTTTTGTCTATATAAATCACATTGTAAATTGTCATGTTTAGGCTCAATTAAACAAATGAGTTCAAATCTATGCCTGTTGATGAGATTAGATAGTCTTAACAAAGATGTATCTATCCCTCTGATGTTCCAAACCAGCATTTTAATATTAACAGATGTATTATTCACAGTGAAACATTAGAGGAGCTTTTTGATCTAGTCATTATGGTGTTTTTCTGTGAGAAGAAAGTATCATTAGGTGATTTTCTATTTTTAACAACAGACTTACCTGTCTTCAACTTACTAGGATCAGAAGATGAGATACTGTCTACCTGCACTTGGTCATCACCATCTTCAGGGAGGATGACACCTACTTCAGTAGCAGGATCTTCAATATGAGTGACCTCATCACCAGATGTTTCTTCAACAGCAAGGGGTAAAAATCTGTTTGACCTATTTTTCTGCTGAGAAAAAATGAAATTTTTTGCAGCAATGATAGAACTTAAAGGAGAAAAAGACTTCCCTCGTTTACTGGGTAGGTCATCTTTAGCCAAGATTGTCCTTAGGATAGGTGGGGCAGATTGAAGTTGCCTATCCTGTGTTCCAGATGACCTAGGTGCTGGGGAAAACACTCGAGGGGAGGGAGTAAGATTTAGGCTTTCAGGTTCAGGTGACAGAGATATAAATTCCTTCTCTGTAACAACATCATCTTTACTCCTGACCTCAGTACTGGGCTCAACTACAATGCTAGGAGCAATTTGTTGAAACTCCTCAGGGCTAGGATCAGCTACCAGGGAGACATTGTCAATTAAGGTGGACTTAGTAGGTTCCTGTGCTTGATCTTGTATCAGCTGTTTCTTAGGAACGTATATAAATTTCTGAGCCTGATAAGTTTTTTGTTTTTCTATAATTGATACCCCAGAGCTCTCAGCAACTAAGTTCCCATTCTTGTTTATGTTTGATTTGCCATTTACCTGTCCTAAAGAGTTTTTCAATTGAGAGTCAGTTAGATTATCAGTTTTCTTAGGCCAGGTTCTTTTAAGCTCCGGATGCAGATAAATGCAGTAACTATCCTCATGCCCTATGCATTTGCAATGGAAACAGTATGGAGGAATGTCCTTAAATTCTAAGGGGAGTTTGACAACATTGAATTCATTTCCATCCTCTTCGATTCCAACTCTAATGTAGGATGGTAATTTCTTTTTTAAGTCGATTTCAACACACAATTTCACACAAGAAGGCCTAGACAGGGCCTCAGTGGCAGCATCAACTTTAATAAAATTTCCAATTTGGTTTCCCATGATTTCTAGCATTGCAGAGTTATAGAAATAGACTGGGACATGAGGAATTGATACCCATACCGGAACTATGGACGATTCTGCGTCTGGAGAAAAATCGGAAGTCCATTTCAGCACCTTCATTTGGGCGTTATTGAAGCTCCAAGAACCTTTGAGCCAGAACCTCTGGTAGTCTTCCTTCTCTTGGAACCGTATGAGGACATGCCGGTAGTCTATCGATCCGATTTGAAATTTGCCTTTGAAGCCTACAGAATTAAAAGAATCATTTAGTTGGGCCATAGATGGCTTACCCCTTGCAAACTTACCAATCAGGGCATTCCGATAATGGGAGGATAGGGTTTCGGCATCTTTGCGACTGACAAGGCAGGCAATTTCCCCTTTGTACTGAGTTTTGGGGATGATCTCCGGGTTCGACGGAAGGGAATCTTGGAGAGGCGGAGGACGGTTTGCGAGAGCTTGGAGGAAGGATTTGGATCCCCCTTGGCTTCTGTTGGCCGGCGGGAGAGCCGCCATGGCGGCGGCGGGAGGTACAACGGTAAAATGAAATGACCGTTATCAGTTAGGAAGCTGAAGGAGGAAGAGGAGAAAGATAAAAACGACAGGGAAATTCTCGTTTTGGCTAAATCGCACCAAAATCCCACGTAGCAACAGTAATTGGAGTCAAGACTACGCAAATTATTATATTATAGTAGTCGGTAAAGATGAAAACTATTTTTGTTCATCGACATGAGAATTAAAGTAAACTACCTTTTAATTTTGAATCTACTTCAAACTCCCCATTTAACTATTAGTATAACACTTTTTTTTCCCTTTTATATTGACACACTTTTTATTTTTTTGCAAAATTCTTTGACATACCCGTCCCACTCCCCATTTGAATCTACTTCAAACTCCCCATTTAACTATTAGTATACTTTTTTTTCTCTCATCGATTGCTCGGTAATAATGTAAGTTTTTTGATTTTTCATTGTCATTTCGTTGTTTCTTTGCGATTTAAACTAGTTTAGTAAATTTTTGTGTGTTCAGAGATGACGTCTTTTGAATCTGGTCGCGGTAAGGCTCATGCTGAGGCAAATTTTGTTTCTCAAACGGAAATTTCGTCAAAGGAGGCTAATGTGAAGTCTCTTAAGCTTCGAAGCTCATCGCAAGGTATATTTTGGCCTCTGCTTGTGTTTTTTGTTGTTAAATGTGCTTTTTGAAGGTAAATCAGGGTTTGGCTTGGCTTGGATTCTTTTGTTTTTGTTGTTGCATGTTGTAGATTCATGTTGTTGGACATATATTGATTATATCATGCGAAAAATCAAATAACAATTGAATGAACAATTAACATATGCAAGAATAATATAATTTTATTAATTATTCAAGCATACAATCGAAAAGGTTAAATTACAAATAATCAAAGCATGAATCACGTTTTAAGTAATCACAAATTGATGGAGTCACGAGTAACACTCGCTGCCCTTGAAACGAATGAGTCCCGTCGTGGACATCGTTCCCTAGGATAAAACCATCGCAGACAACAATTAACATTTAAGAGTTACTTGGGATTCATGCAAGGCCCGAAGGACTATCACCGACAGAGACAGGAAAAAGTGAGACTCAAGTTTAGAATAAATGAGGAACTTGAGAATGGTGCGAGTTTTCTGACTGACTTAGAGACTCTATTTATACTACTCTAATAGACCCTAATCATGGAAACATGATATTATGATTTTCTGTAATTAGAGAAGAATATTCTTCAATCACCAACTCACCAAATCTGAGACATTCCATGAATACTCGAATCAAATCTGCTGGAAAAGGAAGAAATATTTGCACAAATGTTCTTCAATGTATTAAACATGGTAAACCGCATATTTATTTAAGACAAGATATCTCACAAAATATGGAAGTATTTTGTTCTTATCGCTTAAGAATTACACACAAGCAATTCCATATATACTATGCGGTTGGGCCTTCCAGAGACTTCCATGCGGTCCATACGCATTTTGAACAGTCCAGAGAAAATTACCTGGGTCAATTTTCGCCCATTTTTTCCTCTTTCAAGAGTGATATTTAAAACATTCATATCTCATTCACCCTTGATCCGTTTTGAGAGTTTTAATAGTCGATTTTATAGTACTTGCGGAGGAGAACCCAAAAATGACATCCATTGACCCAAAATCCATTCGGGTCTTACTCTAAACGAAGCCCAAACAGTTGACAAATTTCAACCTTTTAACCATCATTTTCAACAATCCCCCACATGAATAGATATTGATGTAGGAATCAGAACAATCACGTCAGACACAGAGTTTGACTTGTTCATAGATTCATTTCGATGGCATAGATGCTGCATAGGATAAGTAGGTGTCACCCTTTGAACTTTCCTTTGAGAGAGTACACTTAGCCCACTGGTTAGGAAGTAGACGCGATGTGCTTGAACTTCCCATACCGCTTGTGTGAACGATAATGCACTTCCCACAGACATCTTTCCTAGCCCTTGCGCTTTCCTCGGTTGTGTCCATTAATCAGGCCATGGTACACGCCTAGTTATGTAAGGTTTCTAAAGAATTGCGTCCCAACAATTCCCTTTCGAAGCGGCCACACTTCTCGCTTACATAGGTGATTCTTGGCGTAAGAGCAGTTCCAGAGACTATGCACTCTTTTAAGTACTACACACTTGATGCCATGAACCATTAAAAGCAACCTAATGCTTCACCTCCATTCACATTACTGTTTCTTCATCATAGGAATAAGACAGGAGGTATGAAAACCCCACATGATCGCAATAAGTTTGCAGTTTAGTTGTCCCTTTGAACCTAGATCTTGGGATCTCCAGTCACATAGGTTGGGTGTCCACGTACGTAACCCATCATTTAATAGACTTCAGTCCCATTCCTCTCGATGATGTTTCAACTACCTTTCGATTCAATCCTTTAGTCAAGGGATCGGCTATGTTGTCCTTCGACCTTACATAGTCAATTGTGATCACTCCAGTTGAGAGAAGTTGTCTTATGGAACTATGTCTCCGTCGAATATGACGAGACTTCCCATTATAGAGCATATTCTGAGCCTTTCCAATAGCAGATACACTATTACAATGTATACATATGGCTGGCACAGGTTTCGGCCATCTAGGAATGTCCTCTACGAATTGAAGGAGCCATTCGGCCTCCTCACCTGCCTTGTCTAAGGCAACAAACTCAGATTCCATCGTGGATCGAGTAATAGCCGTTTGTTTAGAGGACTTCCACGAGACTGCTTCTCCACCTAGTGTGAATACATACCCACTAGTGGATTTCAGATCCTTTATATCATGTATCCAGTTTGCATCACTGTATCCTTCAACTACAGCTGGATAACTTGAATAATGTAGACCATAATAACGAGTATAACGTATATATCTCAATACTCTAGTTATTGCTTTCCAGTGAATCATACTGGGGTTACTCATGTATCTACTCAACCTACTTACAGTGTAGGCAATGTCTGGTATAGTACAACTCATCAAGTACATCAGACTCCCAATGACTCTCGAGTGCTCCACCTGATTAATAGCCTCCAATTTGTTCTTTCGTAGATGCAAATTCGGATCTATTGGAGTCATCGCCACCTCTGAGTCATTCTTGTTGAATTTCTCAAGGATTTTATCTACATAATGAGACTGGGTTAACGTGATACCATCAGATCTTCGGATGATCTTTATCCCCAAGATCACATCCGCCAGTCCCATATCCTTCATGTCAAAACGAGAATTCAACGTGTCCTTGGTAGATTTGATCATCTTTTCATTACTACCCACAATGAGCAAGTCATATACATATAAACATAGGATTACATATCCATTTTCCGTGTCTTTCACATAGATGCACTTATCACACTCATTGATTTTGAAACCATTGGCAAGGACGACATGGTCAAACTTCTCATGCCATTGTTTTGGTGCTTGTTTGAGACCATACAATGATTTCACCAACTTACAGACTTTTCCTCCTTGACCGGGAGCCGTAAACCCCTCAGGTTGCTCCATGTAGATTTCTTCCTCTAAATCCCTGATGTGTGTTATATTGTGTTCATATTTTGTGGGATTATTATGATTTTATTGAGATATAATTTGCACTTTAAGGTGTTTTTGGTGCAGGAATTCATTAATTGCGGAGAATTGAGAGGGAGCTATACATTGTACTCTTTTTCCCTTAACCAACGGTTTTTTCCCACTGGGTTTTCCAGGTTAAGGTTTTTAATGAGACGATGTGCTCCAATGGAAAATGTTCTTATTTTATAAGACATTTTTCCAGGGATGAAGGAAGAGAGGCAAAAGAAGAATTGCTGAAGTTATGGGGTGAAAAGTGAATTATTGAAGACATGTGGATTTAAAGGAAATAAATATATTCACTGCCCATATTGATAAAGATTGTATTATCTCCTTCCATTTGAAATTTCTTAATTGTAGGAATTAGTTATTTAGAATTAGAATAGATATTATTTTATTTCCTTATTTCTTCTATAAGAAGAAAAGTAATTAGAATTTGATTTGGATTTGGTTTTGGTTTGGTGTATATAAATATATATACACGGCAAGACGGAACATTATTCATGGAGGAGTTCTTGTAATTTTGGAAGCATACATATATATTAATACCGAGACGGAACATGCAGAGGAGGAGTTGAAGTTTTGTTTTCGTAGCTTTGGTTTCATCATTCCGTAAGCTTAATTATTTAGTTAGTTAGTATTTTATTATTTTGATTATGTATTGTTTTTATATTATATATTTATTTAGTTTAATTATTATGAGTAGCTAATTTATATATCGGCATGGAATAACAAGCATTAGTTTATGAATCGTGAGGCCTAATTGTTTTATAATTGATTCTTATGTGTTCTTGATTGTTCTTGGTTTATTTTATTCTTGATATATTTGAGCATGATCAACTTGAATATTATTGGGATAATGCTATCTAATTCCACCAATACGTAATCGTTGGAAGGGGTTAGTAAGTAGCGAGTTCTTGTGAAAAACAGCTAACTAGCTAAGACTGTAATAGCAAGATGGGGAACAATTAAGTGTGCGTTACTACTTGCGAATACTTGGGTAATTGCTATATCAGGTTCTTTTCATTCTTAATGCTATCGAGGTATGTATCTGGTTCAGCGAATACTTTCCGGAGGCATCTTGGTAAGAGTAACGATTGGTTAATTATAATTAGTCAGTTGTCGACAAGGTAAGAAAGAATTGAGAGGGTTTAGCAAATACTTGCCGTCTTATAACTGATAGATGCATATGAATTGATTTATCTTTGCGCCTATGATCGATGTTTAACTAATGTGAGTTATTCCGAGCCGATTACCTTATTCATATATTTTATAGACAATTATATATTTTAGTTTGCATTATTATTTTATATGTTATAGTTGCATTATTAGTTGTTAAATAAATCTGAAAATTAAGGCGTGGTTGCTAAACCAAACCCTGTTGGTAGTTTGAATTTGATAGAAATTATACCGTTCCTCGTGGGATCAACTCTGCTTACTACTGTGCTAATCTCATCTATAGAGTTTGCAGATTATTTTGGTGAGTGAAACGACACCCACCAAATTGGCGCCGTTGCCGGGGAACGGTTTGTTAATTTCTATATATTTTTACCTACTAATATGTGTGTTACTGCTTGTTATAAGACCAGATCAGGGCAGCCATATTCGATATTTGATCCGGAGATGGAAAAGACAACCAAGTGTAACAAGGCGGTGTTGGAACATGGTTCTGTCGCAGGCCTTCAGTTTGGCCAAACGGGACCTGTTACAACAACAGAAGCTGAATTTTGTCCGACAAATAGCAGAATGGAAGAAATTCCATTGTGCCATACGATGGATAATTAACGGCATCTGAAAGTCTAGCCAAAGACTATAAACAAAAGCGCTAGTTGGGAGGCAACCCAATTTTCTTAGTTTTTTTTTCTTCTTTCTTCTTTCAAGTTTTTTTTTTATATTTTAGGAATTTCAACGTCTCATCTGATCTCAATTCTTGATCTACAGATTTGAAGTACTTGAATTTGCACCATGGAGAATTCACACATTTGGAAAGCTGGACTCGCAGGGTTCCATTTGGCCAAACGGGAGGCCTGCGGCAGAACCTGATTATGATCAAACACTTTCCTCTTGATTGGGATTTTCTCCGATACCCACCACTATAAGTTCCCTCTTTCCCTTTTATTTTTTTTATGATGTTGACTATGTGTTAAACCTTTTCTCATAAGAGCTTTGCATTATTTGCTTGAGGGCAAGCAAGGTTTAAGTGTGAGGAGGTTTCTTGTGTGTTTTGTTTTGTATTTTTTTTAAAAAAAATAAAAATAAATATTTTTATTTATTTCATTTTATTTTACAGTGAAACATGTGTTTTTTTTTTGTGTTGTTTGAGTCGATAATTTGACATGAGAAAATTCTAGTGGCTCTTGATAAAAGTACCCTGCCGGTTGTAAACTTTATTGTAACAAACTTGGTAAATCTAATATGCCTCGAAGTTATTGAATGAGATTTTCTATGATTTGTGAAATTTGATTGATATGATTTTTGGGATGACGAAAAAGGATGAGTTTAATTGAATATTTTAGCCTACTAAAGTGAGGTTTGAACTAGAGTAGAGCACTCTCTACATCAATCTTTGTTCTGAGAGATCACATTGTTATAATTGGAGTTGTTATGTGTGAAAGTGATGGAAGGCACTAGGATGAACCACACAGCTTAAATTGCCTACCAATTACATTAACCCCTAGTGAAACACTTTGAAGCTTTGACTATGTTCTTTGATATGAGTTACTATATATTTCGCCAAAGCCTTGTTTTATCCTTTCTCTTGGCCCTATTATGCATGTTCTTGGAGTTAATGTTGATGAATTCATCCATTGTGTTCTCTTGAGTGGATGATATTACTGAGTATGTGTCCAGTTTGCCCAGACTGAACGGTTTCAGAAAAATGAAGGCTGAATTTAATGATGAACAGTGACACTGGGGTTCCGTTTGGCCAAACTGAGGGGCGTAACAGTGAAAAAAAAGAGAGGAAAAAAATCATATTTTTATGTTGCGATTTTCCTCTAAAAAAAGTACCAGTTTTGGACTGTATTGAAGAAGAATGGTGCTGGAAAAAAAAGAGAAAAAAAAGAAAAAAAGAAAAAAAAGAGAAGAAAAAAAAAAGAAAAGAAAAAATAAATAGCACCTACTTTGATGTGATCTTGGCTTTCTCATAATAGCCATGAGATGAAGATTGTTGGTGAATGTCTACTATACATGGATGATGGTTGAAGGAAAAAAAACATGCATAATATTTTGATCGATATTGTTTGAGCTTAGAACCCTTAGGATCTCACCAATCTGAATGGTCCCTAGCCCCGTTACAACCCTTGAGAAAGACCTTCCTGATTTGCATATTGATTTCTCTATATTATAACTTGTGAATTATTTGAGTGATTGTCCTTCATATATTGAGAGTGATTGAGTGAAACCGTGAGAAATATTCATTGTTTGTCCGATTTTGACTGAATTGATGATTAGATTTTCTGATCTTGAACATTTTCATTCCAATTACTTTAAGGGTTGATGATTTTCAGGTGCGTTAACGTGATCCTTTACTCCTTGGCAGGGGAAAATTTATCGTTATAAGAGTAGAAGCTAGAGTTTTTGAATGTTGAATTTTTATCTGTTTAGTTATGTGATTGGTGTTTCTATCTTACCTTTTTTTTTAGGGTCATTTTAGATAGAGTCATATGAGGGAATGAGAATTTATAAACATTGTGGATTATTGATTGATCTTATATTCTTCACTTCATACTTGAGGGCAAGCATGATTCAAGTGTGAGGATATTTGATGTGTGTTATATTGTGTTCATATTTTGTGGGATTATTATGATTTTATTGAGATATAATTTGCACTTTAAGGTGTTTTTGGTGCAGGAATTCATTAATTGCGGAGAATTGAGAGGGAGCTATACATTGTACTCTTTTTCCCTTAACCAACGGTTTTTTCCCACTGGGTTTTCCAGGTTAAGGTTTTTAATGAGACGATGTGCTCCAATGGAAAATGTTCTTATTTTATAAGACATTTTTCCAGGGATGAAGGAAGAGAGGCAAAAGAAGAATTGCTGAAGTTATGGGGTGAAAAGTGAATTATTGAAGACATGTGGATTTAAAGGAAATAAATATATTCACTGCCCATATTGATAAAGATTGTATTATCTCCTTCCATTTGAAATTTCTTAATTGTAGGAATTAGTTATTTAGAATTAGAATAGATATTATTTTATTTCCTTATTTCTTCTATAAGAAGAAAAGTAATTTGAATTTGATTTGGATTTGGTTTTGGTTTGGTGTATATAAATATATATACACGGCAAGACGGAACATTATTCATGGAGGAGTTCTTGTAATTTTGGAAGCATACATATATATTAATACCGAGACGGAACATGCAGAGGAGGAGTTGAAGTTTTGTTTTCGTAGCTTTGGTTTCATCATTCCGTAAGCTTAATTATTTAGTTAGTTAGTATTTTATTATTTTGATTATGTATTGTTTTTATATTATATATTTATTTAGTTTAATTATTATGAGTAGCTAATTTATATATCGGCATGGAATAACAAGCATTAGTTTATGAATCGTGAGGCCTAATTGTTTTATAATTGATTCTTACGTGTTCTTGATTGTTCTTGGTTTATTTTATTCTTGATATATTTGAGCATGATCAACTTGAATATTATTGGGATAATGCTATCTAATTCCACCAATACGTAATCGTTGGAAGGGGTTAGTAAGTAGCGAGTTCTTGTGAAAAACAGCTAACTAGCTAAGACTGTAATAGCAAGATGGGGAACAATTAAGTGTGCGTTACTACTTGCGAATACTTGGGTAATTGCTATATCAGGTTCTTTTCATTCTTAATGCTATCGAGGTATGTATCTGGTTCAGCGAATACTTTCCGGAGGCATCTTGGTAAGAGTAACGATTGGTTAATTATAATTAGTCAGTTGTTGACAAGGTAAGAAAGAATTGAGAGGGTTTAGCAAATACTTGCCGTCTTATAACTGATAGATGCATATGAATTGATTTATCTTTGCGCCTATGATCGATGTTTAACTAATGTGAGTTATTCCGAGCCGATTACCTTATTCATATATTTTATAGACAATTATATATTTTAGTTTGCATTATTATTTTATATGTTATAGTTGCATTATTAGTTGTTAAATAAATCTGAAAATTAAGGCGTGGTTGCTAAACCAAACCCTGTTGGTAGTTTGAATTTGATAGAAATTATACCGTTCCTCGTGGGATCGATTCTGCTTACTACTGTGCTAATCTCATCTATAGAGTTTGCAGATTATTTTGGTGAGTGAAACGACACCCACCAAATTACTGTGCTAATCTCCTTGACCGGGAGCCGTAAACCCCTCAGGTTGCTCCATGTAGATTTCTTCCTCTAAATCCCCATTCAAGAAGGCAGTCTTCACATCCATTTGATGAACCTCAAGCTTACGCGGCGCGGAAATAGCAAGTATCATTCTAATGGAGCTTATTCTCGTGACTGGAGAATAAGTATCAAAGTAGTCAAGACCTTCCTTTTGTCTATAACCTTTGATTACAAGTCTGGCTTTATACTTGTCAATTAAGCCATCTGCTCTCATCTTCTTCTTGAAGATCCATTTGTAGCCCAATGGTTTACACCTTGGAGGTAAGTCCACTAGCTCCTAAGTATGATTATGTAGAATCGAGTCGATTTCGCTTTTAATCGCTTCTTTCCACATAGGCCCCTCAGACGAATTCACAGCTTCTTTATAGCTTTGTGGTTCACTTTCAAGCATAAACGTTAGATAATCAGGACCAAATGATTTTTTGGTCCTAATCCGTTTACTTCGTCTAGGTTTATCCACTTCCTTCTCTTGATCCTCGAGATTGTCAGGAATTACTACGCCTTCGTCTAATGACTCAATGGTCCTTTTCGACGATTCGGCCCTTTCCTTGGCAGGGAACACATCCTCAAAGAAATTTGCATTTCTTAATTCCATGATCGTGTTCTTGTGAATCTCAGGATGATGAGATTCATGTACAAGGAAGCGATAAGCACTACTCTCATGTGCATATCCTATAAAGATACAGTCAACCGTTTTAGGTCCGATCTTTAACTTCTTGGGGGGTGGGATTAATACCTTCGCAAGGCACCCCCACATTCGCAAGTACGTAAAGGATGGCTTCGTGCCTTTCCACAACTCATGAGGAGTTGCTTTCTCATCCTTACGGGGTATCTTATTCAAAAGATAGTTGGCCGTCAAAATAGCCTCCCCCACATGCTCTGTGGCAACCCAGAACTTATCAACATCGCATTCATCATCTCTTTAAGAGTGCAATTTTTACGTTCAGCTACACCATTAGATTGAGGCGAGTAGGGGGCAGTGACCTCGTGAATTATGCCATATTCAGAACAATAGTCCCTAAATGGCTCTACATATTCACCTCCACGGTCACTTCTAATCACCTTGATATTCTTATCAAGTTCATTTTCAATTTTCGTTTTGTAGAGAACAAATTTCTCAATTGCCTCATCTTTGCTTTTCAGCAAGTACACATAACAATATTTCGTACAATCATCCACGAAAGTGATGAAATACTTGTTACCTCCTCTTGTTTGCACGAACTTGAGATCACAGATATCGGTATGTATCAACTCAAGAGGTTTCGTGCTTCGTTTAACTTGTTTGAAAGACGTTCGAGTCATCTTAGCTTTAACACAAGTTTCACACTTATGATTTGCATCAATTTCCATGTTAGGTATGTTCTCCAATTTAATTAATCTTCTTATCGAATCATAATTAACGTGTCCTAGTCTACCATGCCATAAATTGGAAGACTCAGTCATGTAAGCAGAAGAAGAAGCATTCATTTCATCTTTCTTAGGAGGTACAACCATGGTGTTCAACTTAAACATACCATCTAGCTCATAACCTTTGCCTACAAACATACCTTGCTTTGACAAGACTAACTTATCAGACTCAAACACTAGCTTAAAGCCATGCTTGATCAACATAGAACCAGACACAAGGTTCTTACGAATGTCTGGCACATACAAAACATTCTTCAAAGTCAACTCCTTCCCATGCGTCATCTTTAGCACCACAGTGCCACGGCCTTTCACCATGGAAGTTGCAGAGTTGCCCATGTAGATGGTCTCTCCATCTTTAATTGCCTTGAAGTTTGAAAACACTTCCTTGACAGAGCAGATGTGCTTCGTAGCACCAGTGTCAATCCACCATTCCTTTGGATTGGAGTCCACCATGCTGACTTCAGAAATCACAGCACACAGATCGATGTTATTCACATCTCGTGCAAGATTTTCAACCTTGTTGGCCTCATTCTTGGAATTCTTTGGCTTCTTACACTCGGAGGACTTGTGGCCAGTGAGGTTGCAGTTGTAGCACTTGCCAGTGAACTTCGACTTCTTTGAAACTCCACCCTTAGCTCCCAACTTGGATCCCTTCTTTGCTTTGGGCTTCTTTGACTTGGAGCTCCCACCAACCTCCACGAGATTGGCCCTTGCCACAGGCACAGATCCATTCATCCTCTTTTCAGAGATGCAATTATCCTCCTCAACACGAAGCTTTTGGATCAGATCCCTCATGGTCATCACCTTTCGCTTGTGTTTCAGATAACTCTTGAAGTCCTTCCAACTTGGAGGCAGCTTCTCAATGATGCAATAGACTTGGAGAATCTCACACATTATCATCTTCTCGGCTATCAACTCATTGATCATCATTTGAAGCTCTTGAGCTTGACTGACCACAGACTTAGCATCAACCATCTTGTAGTCGAGGAACTTGCCGATGACCCACTTCTTGGATCCAACTTCCTCACCCCTGTACTCTTGGTCAAGAGTTTTCCACAACACCTTAGAAGGCTCCTTCACCTCATACACATTCCAAATGGCATCGTGAAGGCTATTCAAAATGATGTTGCGGCAGACATACTCCTTAGAGTTCCACTCCACCGCAGCATCTTGAACTTCCTTAGCGCTTTTCTCATCCACAACGGGACGATCTTCGTGAACGTAACGTTCCAAACCCACAGTGGACAAGTAGAAGAGCATCTTCTGTTGCCACATCTTGAAGTTCATACCATTATTGAACTTCTCGGGTTTCTCAGCATGAGGAACAGCCACAAGAGGCATCGCCCCAGGGGTAGTCTTCGTAGCATCATTGCTCGACATGGTTCTGGGATTCACGATGTGAACATACAACATTATTCACCATTAAATATAAGTACACATCAAATATCGTAGTATAATATTTTTAAACAATTATACATAACAAATTGCTCAATCTGATTTTGTTATAAATAACCAAAACCATTAGCATGCATATTTTTACAAACATACAGTTTTCATAAAGCATGCAATTACCTATGATTTGCGCAGAATTACAAATCATATGCATATTTTCGGATAAATATGGTATGCATATTAATAAATATGGCAGGCAAGTAATATATGCATTCTTCACGCATGCATATTTTGACTGCAACATTACATGCACACTGATTGCATGGAAAATTTGGAAATTCATGATCATATATTCTGGCAAATGCAATCTATATCAATATATATATCTGCATGCATATTACTAACCTTCCGCACGCATCCTATTAACCAAATCAATATAAATCAACAAATTTCATTCGTTTCAAGAATGTTGGACATATATTGATTATATCATGCGAAAAATCAAATAACAAAAATTGAATGAGCAATTAACATATGCAAGAATAATACAATTTTATTAATTATTCAAGCATACAATCGAAAAGCTTAAATTACAAATAATCAAAGCATGAATCTTTTTTTTTAAAGTTAAAACACCCTTAGGTGAGGGATATTTATAGAGGTTCCCCAAACCTGAATGGTATGGTTTTACAAAATGGCAACAGGATTGCCCCAAAATGAGTATCTAAAGTTCAAACCTAAAATTAATACTAGAGAAAGGAATTGGATGTAGGTATATGCGTTCCCAGAGAGAATAATCTCCACCCCTTGTGTTAATTATTCCCTCCGGCCAGGCAACACCTTATTCAAGTACACGAAGGGAAAAGTTATGCAAACAACAGATCGGCGAAGGCTACATACATGAAAGCAGTAGGTCGAAATTGCAGTCTTGAGAGTAATCGCTTGTTAACCGGAGCTATTGGTCGAGCAGCATATCATTGATGTAAGGTGGGTGATCCGCAGACCAACCAGAAGCTTGTGTGACCAACCTGATGCAAATCAAAACAGCGCAGAGTAGTTTCCAATCTAAAATATTGCATGCAGATTAATAATATAAGTATGTATCTCAGTCAAGTGATCACAGAATCAGGAGCCAATTCTAATAGCAGGTAGACCAACTCGATCCAGTGATAAAAGTCCTTTGAGAAAAAGGGGAGCAGACAGGATATCTATATCTCCTTGGAGATTATTTTCTAGTGCATATTTAGCAAGATAGTCTGCAGCACAATTAGCCTCCCTATGAATGTGTCGAATTGGAAATTGAAGATGTTTAGAGCTAAGTAAACTGCAGATAGAAAAAGTTTTCCAAGGGGAACTCATGGGATTGTGAATACCCTTGACAACAACTAAGCAGTCAGATTCCAACTCACAAATAGCAATATCCATTTCTAAACATATTTCATATCCATATTGGATAGAGAGCAATTCAGCATGTAATGGGGAAGGGGATTGGAACGTTTTAGTTCTCATTATAACCACATTTCCAGTCCTATTTCTAACTATCACAGCCGAAGTGGAAGAACCACCAATTTTCCATGTTGCATCTGTATTGATCTTGTATCCTATGTGAGGCTTCTTCCATGTTTCAGCAGTTAAAAGTTTCTTCCTCTTTTGAAAAATGTGAGGGATAATCTTTGACTCAATCCAATACTTATGCTTGTCAAATTTACCAAATAGGTGATGCACAGTGAAGATATCATAAATGATGATTTTAATCTCATTTAAGCAAGCTACTGTGGAGAAAGATTCATTTTCATGTATGATTTTGTTCCTTTTGATCCACAGGATCCACATTGTGACAAGAAGGGCAGCAGTGATAATGTTAGAATGAACCTTGGATTCGGACTTAAAAGACAGGAAGAAATCAACTCTGTTTTTCAAGTTTTCGAAAAAAGAATGCTGTAAATGTAGCAGGTCACAGACTCTATCCCAAACAGCAATAGAAGAGGGGCACGAATTGAAAAAATGATCTAAATTATCCGTATGGTTCATGCATAAAGGGCATTTAGATGCTAATTGGAATCCTAACCTAGCTAAGATATTATCAAAGGGGAGAATCCCATTCATTGCTCTCCAAAGTAAAACAGACATTTTCTTAGGGATGAAAGTTGACCATACCTTGCTAAAATGTCTGATTTTTGCTTTCTTGTGCCTGAAAATTTGATATGCTGAACGTATTGTAAACAAACCGTCAGTGCTTGGGGTCCAAACAAGCCCGTCCTCGTGAGAGTGCTCCAGCTCTGCTACCTGCAATATGTCATATATAGTGGTAGCCAGATATGGCTCCAGCTGTGGAAGGAGATGAGCTTTGTTATGTATAAAAAACCTAAGAGAAATATCCTCAAAGGGGATATTTCTCCCATCAGGCCATTTATAGAAAAGAGCTCCCTCTCCTGTCCAGTTAGAATTCCAAAAGGAGCAATCACCTAATCCATAAAGCACCTTAGTAAATCTATTTGCCTTAGTTGTGATGTGGCATATTCTAGTCCAAGTATGTGATTTTTTATAGGAATTAGGGAGTGTCCATAGTAATGAAGTCCACTGGTTTTTATTATGTTGCAATTTCCACACAATTTACATGAAAAGGCATCCACTATAGCTTTTATATCTCTAAAACCTAAGCCATTTTCATCTATAGGTAAACTCATGTTATTCCAGGACCTCCATTTTTTTATCTCAGTATTGTCCGCATTTCCCCAAAAGAAACTGGAAGCAATTTTCTCCATTTTTCTTAACACTATCTTAGGTGGACACAGAACAGCAAAAATATGCGTTGGGATTGAAATCAAGCAATGGTTAATGAGTACAATCTTACCAGCAGTGGTAAGCCATCTATTCTTCCAGTTGTTGATTGTTTTCTCCATTCTTTCGAGTAAAGGTTTGTAGTGTACCTGTAAATTCCAACCTGAAAAAATGGGGACTCCCAAATATTTGAAAGGAAAAGAACCTTTTTCCATTCCAAGTAGCCTCTTAATAGAGAGGATGGTCTGTAATGGGGTTCTGTGAGAGACAAAAAATTCTGATTTCGAAAAGTTAATCTTTTGTCCAGTGGTCTGCTCATAGGCAATCAAATAAATTGTAAACCTCTTCAAGTTTGTAGGTTTAGCATTGAGAAAAACTGTTGTATCGTCAGCGTACATTAAGTGAGATACAAGTGTGCAAGACTGGGGAAGACTAAAATTTTGGAGATATCCGATACTAAATATTTTCAAGTAATCAAAGCATGAATCACGTTTCAAGTAATCACAAATTGATGGAATCACGAGTAACACTCGCTGCCCTTAAAACGAATGAGTCCCGTCGTGGACATCGTTCCCTAGGATAAAACCATCGCAGGCAACAATTAACATTTAAGAGTTACCTGGGATTCACGCAAGGCCCGAAGGACTATCACCGACAGAGACAGAAAGAAGTGAGACTCAAGTTTAGAATAAATGAGAAACTTGAGAATGGTACGAGTTTTCTGACTGACTTAGAGGCTCTATTTATACTACTCTAAGAGAACCTAATCATGGAAACATGATATTCTGATTTCCTGTAATTAGAGAAGAATATTCTCCAATTACCAACTCACCAAATCCGAGACATTCGATGAATACTCGAATCAAATCTGCTAGAAAAGGAAGAAATATTTGCACAAATGTTTTCATTGTATTAAACATGGTAAATCGCATATTTACTTAAGACAAGATATCTCACAAAATATGGAAGTATTTTGTTCTTATCTCTTAAGAATTACACACAAGCAATTCCATATATACTATGCGGTTGGGCCTTCTAGAGACTTCCATGCGGTCCATACGCATTTTGAACAGTCCAGAGAAAATTACCTGGGCCAATTTTCGCCCATTTTTTCCTCTTTCAAGAGTGATATTTAAAACATTGATATCTCATTCACCCTTGATCCGTTTTGAGAGTTTAAATAGTCGATTTTATAGTACTCGCGGAGGAGAACCCAAAAATGACATCCATTGACCCAAAATGTATTCGGGTCCCACTCTAAACGAAGCCCAAACAGTTGACAAATTTCAACCTTTTAACCATCATTTTCTAATAATGTTTTACAGATTTACTGGTTGAATTTTGTTATTCATAGTTTTTCCATGTTTTTTATAATGAAATAAAGTGTCATATCGTGTTTTAGCAGATTTTTAAGGAATATTTGGGGATTAATGATGTTTTTATTTTTATGTTGGTGGTTATGCATTTATTAGTTATTTTGATTTTGGCGCTATTATTTTTTGTTTGAATGACTATTTAGCACGTTGATGATGTTGTTGATGTTTGGTCTTGTTACGATGATGTTTAATTGTATGTATTGGTATATACCTGCCCAATAAAGCAAAATCAAGCAGCAGAAGTAACACCTCAGAGGAACAAGGTGGTTTGCTGAACATGCACAACACCTCACTTGAGGCGGAAGAAGAACCAGTGACCATGATGATACTCAATCTGGAAGGCTTGCCAACAGGTTGAACTTGGGCCCAGAATGCCATTAACAACAGAGTCTTTTGAGAATGGGCTAGTAAGGCCCATTATCCTAAGGTCTCCTAATCTAAATTAAACCCTACTGCCTACTTCACAAGAAAACAAGAATATAACCCTAGGTAGTTAGAACCTAGGTGGTCGATGGTATAAATATGAAGGTATGATCTCATCTACTATTCATTCACTATTTGTAGTACACGTTACGTACAAAGAACTAACTTTACCATTAGAGAGTCTTCCCCTCAGAACACTCTAGGGGCTCTTTCTTGTAGGTCACAACTGGAGTTTAGACGGTGCGGCCCAAGCGAGATCTAGACGCATCAATTGGTATGCTTAGTGGGACCTGTTAAGTTAGATCATGAATCCTTTGGTTTATGTCCGCTCCAACATGTGGTCAGGATACCAGAGGTTAATGTCGACCCCTGGGTAACTTTACGCCATACTCAAGGATGGAGACCGATGGTCAGTTCATAGAGGTTTTGGCAGATTCCCATATCGAGGCTTATGAAAGGGCTGTTCAAAAGAATTAGGGTGCGGGAAGCATGACATCTCCCCTGCAGCGAGATTTGGCAAGTTAGCTTGGACTCTTGTGGTCTCAAGATTTCAGAACACTCTCCCCTTGATGCACTCTTCAAGGGTGGATTAATCATTGGTGGGGGCCGAAACCTCGACCCCTTTGACAGTGCAGGCTAGTTCTCAACCCCAACCCGTGCCAGGGGTGTTGATGTGGTATTCCTTGTCAAGTGAGGTGGCTGACAATCACCGTAGTAAAAGCGCATTCCTGCAAGAAAGATCTTGGAAGTGATTTCGGGGAAAGTGCTCCGACGATCAAGTGAGTTCTTTCCTTTAGAGAATTGGTATTTCTCAGTTAGTTCAACATACCTGAGCCAATGTTGCTTTTCCTATTTATAGTGGATTGCAATCATAGCTCCACCTTGCTAGGGTCTCAAATCACAGGTTGCATTATGGTAGCTAGAATCCCGGGATCGCTCACACGTGTCTTCCACACTTCTAGACGTGGCTCTGCTTTGCTCGGTTCTTGGCCGAGTCTGGGGTTGGGTCTAAAGGCCAACAACTTATAGTTTGTGGGCTAGATATACACCATAAGCCCCTTTAGCAATGAAGTCAATGGAACGCAAAGCGATGACCGTGTCTGTTGAATGTGTACAAATTGTTGTTATGTTTATCTCCTAAGCTGTAATAACATGTCCGTCATCACAATAACTTATGATATCTTCGCAAAGTGTTGCGTGCTTCTTGGCTACACTTATGATTTTGTTGGAATGTCTATTTTTTTAATTTAAATTTGAATTCATACTTCAAATTTATAACTTTTGATAGACTTGGATCTTGTGTCATTAAGCCGAGATTCTCTCCTCATTATTCGGTACGCTTTTCCAATTTTTCTCACATGCCATTATCTTTGCTTACCTTATAAATGCCCTGAATTGGCTAACCTAACTCCGTCAGTGTTCAGTGTATCACCTATTCATATACCGCCATCGTCTCGTATTTCGTAAAGGATAACTAGTTGTGTTAGAATTCCATCATGATGTTTTTGACTGACTTAACACCTCATTTTTTTTAACGTTTCAGTTTGTTAATTTATATATTGGACTTTATTGCTTCTTCAAAAGCCTTAGTTTTGCATCTTCTTTGTCCATTCTTATTATTCATGTGCATCATCGTTCTCCGCTCTCTCAACTCGTAAGTTTATCTTTAAATATTTTTCTCAATTTTGAATCTGTGCGGTGTCTCCGTTCTGCCAATTTTGTTGTTTACATTTAGCCGAAAGTTATCTGGTTGTCTTCTCTGGCATGTTACTTGGGTTATTTTTTTACTTTTTTTGGAATTCATCGTCTATGTTTTGTAGCCCAAACTAATTAGGTTTTAATCTCAAATTTTATGACTCATTTATGCCTGAATGTCTACCCCCTAATTCCACTAATTCTCCCGTAGAGGATGTCCAAGTTGATGATGTTTGACTCCGGGGAGGATTCCGATCATCCTAAAGGTTCTTATGCCATCAATAGCATCCTGTCTGACAACGGCTTGGAAAATTCAAACATTAATTTTTCTTTCATGTTTTCGCTTGAGCTCAAAGCTCCTCTTATTTCTGAGAGTGTTTGCACTCCTCCCGTTGGTTATATATCTTGTTGTTTAGATTATTTCAAGTTTGGTCTTGTCTTTCCCCTTCCCTAGCATGTCATAGATTTGTTTCTATTTTATAAAATTGTGCTGGCTCAGTTTCATCCTAAGGGTCGCGATCATTATGGGTTTCCACTATGTGTATACCAAGCCAATGTCCTTTTTTTCGATTGACTTGTTTCGTAGCTTGTATCAGCGTGATAAGGTCCGATGAATTCACTTTTTATCCCATCATTCCTACGGTTGAGTTTGTTAGTGGGTTTCCTAGTAATTGCGGTGTGTAACAAAAAATTTTTTTTTGTTAAGCTGGATCCTGATTGCGGATAGATCCTTCCAGCTTGGAACTATAATGTTCCTAAGTCTATTCTTCCCAATCCGAGAGTTCATCTTACTACTATATCCAAGGCTGTTTTAAAAATCCGTGAACACTCGATAAGTTTATACCATGCTTAATCTGAGAGCAAAGGTGTTTGTTTGTTATTATTTTATGGTTTTGCTATTTTGCATGCGTTATTTTTATCCCTTCTTGTTTTCATATTGCTCATTTGTATTTGTGTGTTTGCTTGACTTAAGTTGTATGTTGAATGGAAAATATGGATCTAGTTGGGTGGAAGATTGACAAGTCGTTTATCCCTGAGGATGAGTGATGTGTTCATTTTATGTGCATAATTTAGTAATTTTTGGGATCACTTTTGTGCTCTTTTGTTATCAAGAACTTGTGTTTTACCTTGAAATTCTCTTAGGAGAGGTAAGAGCGACTTTATGCTCTTTTACCACTTCTAAGTGGATTTTGCGTGACAAAAGGAAAAACATGGAGACTTGAAGACTGGAGGCCGTTGAAGATCACCCTTCGAAGACTTGCTTCAAAGATCTGAAGACTTGAAGATCGGAGGCCGTTGAAGATCATATTTTGAAGACTTGCTTCAAAGATCTGAATACTTGAAGAATGAGAGGGATTATTGTACAGAAAAGTGCTTGCTACAATAAGAAGAAAAGAAGACAAGGGTAAGTTTTGGAACCATTCGCGAGTCGCGATGCATGGGTGGCCAGAACCCAACCTTGTCCTTTTTGTACTATAAATAACATTATATTTCCTCTCATTCATAACACTTCTTCCACCCAAATTCGGTATTATTTCCACCATTTTCATCTTTGATTTCTCTAGTTTTATGTTTGGCTTGTTAGCATTAATTAGTATGAACTTTAGTAGCTAAATCTATTTCTTGGGAGCAATTGATTGAAGCTTCCAAACTTATGTGGTGAGATTCTCTATTTTCTCATTTATGAACATTTATTGGAGAGCATTTAGTATGTCATTAATGTTGTGCTTTTCCTCATTTATACCATGGGTTGTTTGATTATATGAAATATTTGTATGATTGAAGTGTTAGGGTGTTTGGAAAGTTGTAAATTTCTTAGCTCATTTGACATGAAATCCAAAAGCATTGATTTTTTTTTAATTTTAACACCATCATAGGATGGGAGGGACTATATTTGGCTCCCCAAACCATTAATCAACCAAAAAGGTCTAAATGTAGCTGTACATCATAATTGATTCCAAAACCGGTGTTCTAATCCAATCTGTCTTAGTCCAAACTAAAAGTGTAAACTGAGATGAAATTCTTGGCCGATCATCCGTTCAGACACAACGCGAACAGGTCGGGGAGACGTGTATACAAAACTCCTATTTGTCAACGATGTGTCAGTCGAGATGATTGATTAAATCCTTTCAAGTCTACTCGTCCGCATATCAACCTCAGTCAGTCAATGTAGTTGTGGTTCTGGAGATGAGATTCCTCATGTTTCATTTGTGTTAATGCTCCCTCCCCTGTTTTTTCTTTGTAATCTATCTTTGAGATGAATGCTTTCCTTGTGCTTTGCCCCGAGGAGATTCTCAGCTCTGCATTTCTTCAGTACCTATCCTGCAATGATAAGAAGCACCAGCAGAATCCATTCGCAAAGTGGAAGTAGAAATAATGCAAGAATCATTGATCTGTGCTACCATTCGGATTAGGTCTAAGTGTGATCAAGTAACCAACCTCACTCCATGTAAACCTATTTTATCTAACATTATTAGACCCTTGAAAAAGGAAGGCATCTGATCTAAGTTAAGATCTCCATTTATGTTCTTTTCCTTTGCATATTTTGCCAAAAAATCAGAGGTCGTATTGGATTCCCTTGGAATGAACTTTATTGGATTGACATTGTGCCCTGCGTTCAAGCTACTACAGATAGAAAAAACTCTCCATGGGCAGATCAGTGGATTCTGTATTCCTTTTACAGCTGCTAAACAATCTGACTCAATTTCACAACCATTAAGATCTAGTTCAGAGCATAGCTGATATGCATACTGTATACCTACCAATTCAGCATTTAATGGGGAATCATAATGGAAATTTACTACTCTCAGTTTAATCACCTCTCCATTCCAATCCCTCATGATCACTGCACATGAGGACTCACCCCCTGCTATCCATGTTGCATCAGTGTTTAATTTGAAACCATTTTCTGGTTTTTCCCATCTTACAGCTGCAAAGATTCTTTTCCTTTTTTGTAAAATGATAGGTATAATTCCAGCTTGAGTTAAATCCTTATGTTTTTCTTTATTACCTCTAGGTGGATTAGCAGTAAAGATCAAATGAATCCAATCTTTGATATACAGAAAGCAAGTATCTGGAGAAAAAGATTGATTATCAAATAGAATCTTGTTTCTAAAAATCCATAGGGACCATGTTGTGACCAAAAGGGCGGAATATTCAAGTTAGAGGATATCCTAGACTTAGCCCTTATAGAAAGATAGTAGTCCACTCTGTTAATGAAACTCCTGAATTCTGGGTGCTGTACTCCTATAAGTGAGTATATTCTGTTCCAAATTCCAAGTGAGGATGGGCATGAGTTAAAAAAGTGGTCCAGGTTGTCTGAGTGATTCTTACACAGAGGACACTTTGAAGCTAGAGAAAAACCAATTTTACTCAATATGTTATCAAAAGGCAATATCCCATTAAGGACTCTCCAGAGAAGAACTGACATTTTGGATGGGATAAAGGAAGACCATACTTTGTGTAGATGTCTAATATTAGTACCTTTTTGTCTAAGAGTCTTGTATGCCGAACTTATAGAAAAGTTCCCATCCAGGGAGGGAGTCCATACCAGCCTGTCATCATGTAAATTATTAATTTCCACCTCCTGCAAAGAAGAAATGGTAATGGTAGCCAGATGAGGCTCCAGTATTGGGAGATAAGAGTTTTTGTTAGCAATAAATGAACTTAGGAATATGTCAGAAAATGGAATATCCAACCCCTCGGGCCATTCATAGTACAGAGCACCCTCACCAGTCCAGTTTGCACTCCAGAAAGAGCATGTACCCTTACCATGTATGACTCTAGTTAAACTATTTGCAATTTCAGTTACCTTACAGATTCTATGCCATGTGTGAGATGTTTTATATGATTTAGGCAAAGACCACAAATGTTTAGACCATTGAGAGTTATTAATTTGTAATTTCCACCATAATTTACATGAAAAAGCATGTACTATTGCCCTGAGGTCTCTAAATCCCATCCCATTCTCCTGAACCGGGAAGCTCATTCTTTTCCAGGAGCGCCATGTTTTTTTTTATCCAAGATCTCCCAATTTCCCAAAAGAGTCCTGAGGCTAATCTTTCCATTTTCTTTAAGACTACCTTAGGTGGACTGAGAACTGCGAAAATGTGTGTGGGGATAGATAGGAAACAATGATTAATAAGAATGATTTTACCTGATGTGCTTAACCACCTGTTCTTCCAATTGTTAATGGATTTTTCCATTCTCTCCATCACTATATAATAATGTACCTGTTTGTTCCTTCCAGAAAAAATTGGGACCCCTAGATACATAAAAGGAAAGGAACCTCTGGCCATACCTAGAGTCCTAGATACTGTTTGCATTCTATCCAGAGGTGTTTTTCGATCAGCAAAGAAATTAGATTTTGAGAAGTTAACTTTCTGACCTGAAGACTGCTCATATGCATACAGAAATTTCTTAAATCTTTTCAGGTTTTTAAGTTTACTACTCAGAAAAACTGCGGTATCATCCGCATACATAAGGTGAGTTATCAGAGGACAGTTTCTAGGCAAACTGAAATGTTGCAAGTACCCGGAGTTGAAAAGTGCCTTTAAACTTCTAGAAAAAGCCTCGGATACTATGTTATACAGAAAGGGTGATAGAGGATCCCCCTGTTTAATGCCTCTGTTAGAAGGAAAGAAACCTGCAGTGACACCATTAATTAAAACTGAAAAGTGAGCTGAGGCTATGTTTTGCATTATGCGTTGCACTAAAGTACCATGAAATCCAAATTGGAGTAGAATTGAATTAAGAAAGGACCATGAAACCCTATCAAAGGCCTTTTGCATATCTAATTTAACAATAAGATTCGGGGCTTTTGATTTCCTAGTTAAACTTCTAGTCATTTCCTGCATTAAGATTATATTATCAGATATATCCCTTCCCTTAATGAATGCACTCTGTTCAGGGGATATTAATGAGGTCATGAAGGGTTTTATTCTTTCCATTAGCATCTTAGAAAAAACTTTATTCACAAAGTTTGATAAACTTATAGGCCTAAAATCAGAGAATGTGATTGGGATAGGTCTTTTGGGAATCAAGGTCAGCCAAGTGCTAGTTATGGCCTTTGGGATATTACCATTTTTAAGGAAATCATTAGCAGCATCAAGAAGATCACCTTTAATAATTTCCCAGAAAGTGGTATAGAAGGCTCCAGGATATCCATCTGGTCCAGGAGAGCTATTTCTATTAAGATCAAAAACTGCTGATTTGAGCTCCTGAATTTGAAATGAAGATAACAGGCTTTCATTATTCTGTTCAGTAATTAAACTGGGGATTTCAGAAAGGAAGTATTTTAGATATGTTCCCATTTTTTGTGAAGCTTCCTCATTAAAAAGTTCTTTGAAAAATCTTACTGCTTCCTCTTTAATCTGCATTGGTTCAGAGATCCAGTTACCTGTTCCATCTTTAATTTTACTGATTCTTGTTTTTGATCTCCTTTCCCTAATTGAGTGGTGAAAGTATTTCGTGTTAGCGTCTCCATCCTTAAGCCAATTAATCCTAGCTTTTTGCTTAAGGTAAATTATTTTTTCTTTTTGAGCCCTGACCAACATTTGTTTTGATTTGGTTAACTCAGCTAGTGTGGCTTCATCTTGTGATTGCTGAAAGGAGATTTCTAGCTCATTAACCACATTCTCATAATGTGTCAAATTCTGTGAAACATTACCAAAATGTTGCTTATTCCACTGTTTTATTTCCATCTTTAGCCTCTTAAGTTTGAAGACTAATCTGTACATCCCATGAAAAGGAGCATCTAAGTTCCAGTTTTTATCTACTAGTTCATGGAATTCCTGTCTATTTGACCACATGTCTTGGTATCTAAATGGTCTAGGGGCTTGTTCTTCAGATGACTGAACAGATAAAAATAGTGGTGAGTGATCTGAGGTCGTCCTGTTTAAAACCTGAATGGAACTATTAGGAAATTGCTCTAACCAATGTAGGGAAGCTACACCCCTATCTAACCTCTGAAACATTAAGTCCTTGCACTTATCCCTATATCTATTATTGCTCCAAGTGAAAGAGTTTCCGACAGTAGGAATATCATGCAAGTCCATTATGTTTATAAATTCTGTAAACTGTTTCATGCTCTTTTTGGGTGTAGACTTACGGCCCTTATATTCAGCAACAGATAAAACAGTGTTAACGTCTCCTATATAAATGGAAGGGGTATGCATAGTAACCTGTAAATCTTTCCATAAGGCTTCCCTCATTTGTCTGTGTATACTAGCATATATAAAGAAACAGTGCCAGTTGAAAGATGATGCAGAATCTGTTATATTAACTTGAACAAATTGATCTGTCTCAGTTAAACACAGAATATCAATCTTATGCTTTTGTTTTAAAACCTTTAATCTGTCCAAAGATGTTCCAATTCCCCTTAGATTCCATACTAGAAGATTTCCTATTATGGTGTGTTTTATCATTTAAAAACTTTGGGGGTGGCTTTCTGTGATGATCTTAGGTTTCTACCTGTCTTAGCTGAAGTCTTTCCACTATCTCCTGTTCTAACTTTACTGTTTGCATCTTTACTCATGGGAGATTTCAGATCAGAATTATTTACCTTGTTTACCATGCTTACCTCCTTCTTTGTTAACTGATCTGGAATCAGGAAGTCACTTGTGTTAGTGTCTGAGTTGAAGTTGTGCTCTGCTTCACCTGTAGGGGGTGGCTCAAGAGAAAGGGGAGAAGTTATAGTGGAATCATTTTTGTCAGTAGTGAGTATTGGTGTAGCTTCCTGTATTACCACAGTTTCATGGTATATCTCTGCTACCTCTTCCTCCAAATCCTCTTGTAAATCATCTAATGTTTGAAAGGCATTAGAGATTGTTACTATGTTATTGTTTGTAGGATTTTCCTGGATTAAGGGCAGTTTTGATTCTGGATTCTTTTTCCTCCAAAAAGATGTGGTTATAGGCTTAGATATATCATCAAGAGAGTAAAAAGAGGCATTTCTTTTCTTATGGATGACCTTAAAGAAATTGATGTTACTTTCATGTTGAACTCCTAAGAAAGATTTCTGAAGTTGAATATCCTTCTCTTTTTGTGAACAAGTCAGAGTGGAAGAGCCCTCTATATTATTTATTTCTTTTGAAGGTTGTTCTAGACTTTTTTTCTCCTTATGCACATATCCTGTAGTACCCTCAGGTTTTTAAAAACCTTTTTCTTCAACTCAGGGTGCAACTGGTTACAATTTGTGTTGCTGTGACCAAGTATTTTACAGTGTGAGCAGTACATAGGCAAATCCTCATATTCAATATGGTATTCAGCCACCTTGTTTCCTACTCCTACCATTATAGTATCTGGGAGCTGTGATAACAAATCAATCTCTACACAGACTTTTATTGCTAATGGCCTAGTTAGAGCTTTGGTAGCAGCATCCATTTTAAGAAATCTACCTATCTGACTGCTGATTCCCATGATGGCAGAATTATTGTAGAAGTGTAGCGGAAGGTTATGAAAAGTTACCCAGACCAGAACTATGGAGAAATCCGGAGACCATTTCTGAACTTTCATCGTGAATCCTTGGATAGTCCATTGCCCCTTCATCCAGCATCTTTGGTAGTCCTCGCATTCCTGAAATCGAATAAGCACATGCCTGTAGTTAATAGAACCTAACTGAAATTTGGATTTAAAACCTATGGATTTGAAGGCTTGTTGCAAGGTATCCATCGTGGGTTTTCCCCGGATGAATTTTCCGACGAGTGCATTCTGATAGTGGGCAGCTAGTTGTTCGCCTTCTTCGGGGGGAAGGATATAAGCCACTTTACCCTTGAATTCAGTAATGGGGTGTAAATTGGGGGTATCGGGAAGTGCTGTTAGAAGTGGGGAGTGTTTTGTGTTCAGCGCTTGGACGAAGCTTCTGTGAATTGGAGGAATGGGAGGTGTAGGATCTGGTGGAAGTGGAGGCATCGGCGACGCCATGGATAGCCACCAGTGAGCGACGGGTGAGGCTTTCAGACCGTAGAGTAGTGAAGTAGTGGAGTAATTGTTAGCAGTTAGAAATTGAGGTGAAGAAGAAGAACAGTAACGGTAACGGTGAAGAAGATGAACAGTAACGTAGAGAGGTAGAGAGAAGTTTTACAACGGTCGTTGCCTTAAAACTTCATGTGTATAATGTGTATAACGGTCGTTGCCTTAAAAGCATTGATTTAGAACTTCAGGTGTATAATGTGTGGTGATTCTTACTAGATATGTATGTTAAGGTAGATTGTTCTCATATTTATCCCATAGATGCAAAGAAATGTTGAACCTTGAATGTGGTTTGTTCTAGGGTTAACCTAGTAAATGCTTTGTTTGGTTAAATGACTATGTATTTGGTAGAATACCTGTTGTTATCAAACTTATGGTCCTTTGTGTGAAATTCCATTGATGAAATACCTCCATGGCGTTGTTTGCTTAGGGTGATTATCCATGATGTTTACAAATGGTCGTTGTTTGTCTTTGCAAACTACTATTAAGAATGAATGAATGTTGATCTTCGAATGATAAGTGATAACATTTATCATAGACAATAAATGTAATTGAATGAGTGAATGAATCTATGATCTATAGGATGTTTGGAAGTGGAAGTCGATTGCCCTCAAGGCTACGTTAATTGTTGTTTTAATAATCTATTTAGTGGTTCTTGCATGATTAACATAGCTCTCTTGCTTTGCTAGTTGTCTTTTAATTTTATAACTTAGGACCAAAACCAACCGAACCCCCCATTTTTACATGCTTTTATATGTATCTATATATGCTTATATCTAGTATGTTTTCTCCTATATATGTTTAAACACTTGGAAAGATCACTCTTCTCGTGGACGACCCCAACTTACCATTATCTAATTAAATGTAGATAGGAAGCATTGGGGCTTAAAAATATAACTTTGAGAGGTGACGCGATGACCTCCCAAATTTTGGTTGCCCTGCCGGGGAAGAGGCATATATTTTAAGTGTTTGGGCATATTATGTGTGATTATGTGCTACTTGTAAATATTTTTTAGTTTTCTTTTGTTTTGATTTCTTAGTTGACTTGCCATTTTCACTTGGCTTAAGGATGTATTGTTCGAGTTTTTTGGTGTATGGTTCATACACGATCCTCGTCACAAGAACCCCTACACTACGACACTGAGTTAGAGTTGAATTTGAGACGGGCTAAGAGGCATTTTTTAGAAAGTGTGAATAACACCCCTCCTAGTGACCATTTTGTGGATACTTCTACTTCTATGGAGCATCAAAACGAGCACAAAGATAAGTATCCGGGAGGAGAGCCTCAATATCCTCCTCTTTAAGGTAGAGCTCCTCTCCAAGGAAGGGAAATTCCTTCGAGGTAAGCCTTGTGAGGGGACATGATGGCCCCTACCCTTGATCAACAAATGATGTGCATTGAGTATCTCTTGGTTGGACTGAATGGACAGTTCAAGCTAAAGACCGTGTTTATAAACATGCTACATATCTTCCTTGATAGGCAAGAGAAGAATACCAACAAGCACCTCACCGAGTTCCACTTTTTGTGTGGTGGTATAGTCCCCCATGGAGTAGATGAAGACTTTTACAAGTTGAAGGCATTCTCATTCACATTGAGGGATGGTGTAAGAGATTGGCTCCACTACCTACCACCCAAAAGCATCAAAAGTTGGCTTGACATGAAGACGGAATTTCTAGCCAAGTGCTTCCCGGCCTCAAAATTCACCGCTTTGAAGAAGGACATAAGAAACATCCTCCAATGGTATGAAGATGCCCTCTTTGACTATTGGTAGAGGTTCAAGAAGCTTATGGCAAGTTGTCCTTACCATGACTATTCAGAGGGAGATCTGGTCTACTATTTCTACAATGGTCTTCTTGATGAGGACCAAAGATTGGTGAGGAGTTCTTGTGGTGGTACCCTTGGGAACAATACTTCATTGGAGGCTATTCAATTTTATGAGGAGCTATCAGAGAAGTCGAGGAACTTTAGCTCAAGGGCCAATTTGAGAAGAAGAAATCCAATGCCCGTAAGTGACCCTTCTAATAGTGGAAAACTTGAGGACCAAGCCTCAACCCTTACTTCTATGGTGAAATCTTTGATGACCAAGCTTGGAAATGTGTCACATGTTAAATCTTGTGAAATTTATTTATCGGCACATCCTATAGACACTTTTTTTACTTTGCAAGATGATTATGTCGAGGAGGCTAGTGCCATGGGGTATCAAAGTGGGTAAGGCTATTAAGACAACCAAGGCTACCAAGGTAACAAAAACTACCAAGGTGCGCAAGGGTATCAAAGAAATGAAGGGTACCAAGGTGGCCAAGGGTACCAAAACTGGTCGTACAATTCGGGCAATCGTGGTAACCCGAGCCTCCGGTATGGAAACCCTCAAGGAGGCTGAAACGCTCAACCATATTGGCCTCTTCAACAACAATATAGGCCACCTCAACAACAATTTCCAAGGCTTGAATACAAGCACCGAGACCAAGAGGAGAGTTTGGGGTTAACGAAAGATGAGGAGATGCAAGCCATTCACCGGTTGAGCATATGTGTGGAGAAGGGTGAGAAATTCCAAGATGAATCCAAGGCGAGCATCAAGAACTTGGAAACTCAAGTGAGCCAAATAGCTCAAGTAGTGTAATGGAGGAGGCCCTGGAAAAGGGCAAACTTCCCTCCCAACCGAAAATAAATCCTTGATAAAATGTGAGTGCAGTCTCACTGAGAAGTGGAAGGGAAGTTAAGGAACCCCAAGAAAGGGTTGTTGTTGAGCAAAAGGTTGAAAAAGAAGAAGACCGTGAAAAGAAGGCCGAGGAGACGGCCAAAGAGAGCGAAGAAGAAGATATTGAAGTGGAGACATTTGTGCCAAGACAGGGATCAAATCCTAAAACCTCATCTCCATCACACAAGAAGTCAAGAGGGGCGGACATCCCTATCTATGTGCCAAAACTGCCATTTCTAGAGGCATTAAAGGTAGGTGGAGCAAGGAGGACACCAAGGACATCTACAAATTCTTTCGTAGATGTCAGGTAACTATCCTACTCTTGAATGCTCTAAATCAAGTTCCTAGGTATGCTAAATTTCTTACTGAATTGTGTACCGTCAATAGGAAACAAAAATTTAAAAGTAAGAAAAGTGTGTGAAGAGTGAATATGTCTCCGCCGTGTTTGATGATGAAATTCCCACCAAATGTAATGATCCGGGAATGTTTACAATCCTTTGTGAGATAGGAGGAAAATGCATTGACATGGCCATGTTAGATTAAGGTGCTTCAATTAATGTGATCCCATATTTCTTGTATGAAAGTCCAAATCTAGGCATTTTGCACAAAACTGGGGTTCTTATCCAACTAGCAGATCACTCTAGCACATACCTGAAAGGTATTGTGAAGGATGTGTTGGTGAAAATGGATTCTTTGACATTCCTCGCCGACTTTTATATTCTTGAAATTGGAGGTGACAATAGTGCTAAACCTATTCTTTTAGGAAGGCCATTTCTAAAGACTTCAAGAACCATTATTAACGTGCATAAAGGAACATTGACCATGAAATTTAATGGGTGGAAGGTAGAATTTGACACTAATAATTCTATTGATCATCCTAGTAGATACTATTCTTGCCAAACTATTCATGTTATTGATGATGAAAAGCAAGGTGTAATTGAGCTCAGATATGGTAGTTCCTTAAATGTTGCCATAGGTGATGTTTTGAGTGATGCTTTGATTTCAAATGTTGTTAGTACTAACTTGAAGGAAAACAACAATGGCTAATGCACTTTTGGGAAAGCAACATCCAAAACTTTTCGTGTGTACACGACTAAGCTAGTAAGGGTGTTTCTCCCTCCTTCTCTTTAGAAGACTTTGGTGGAAGAGTGCAAACTACCTCTGCAAGCTCTTAAATGTTCATCTCTTAGAGAAGGAGAGAAACCCCCAAATGCTCACGTGCTTGAGATCACCATAGAACAAAAAGGTGAGTTGTTGGAGATGTTAAGGGAACATGAAGAAACCCTAAGCTATTTGAAGAAGGTTTTGTTGGGGGTGATATGAATCTGGATTGTTTTGATCGGGATCGAGGAAAGGGAACCTATCATCTCGGTTCATTTTTTGAGTAATCTCTAAGAATGGGAGTGAGTCGTGCCAACGACGTTAAATATACTTGGTTTTGATTATCCGAACCATCATTCGTGACTTTCCATTGATGTTGTCTGGTTTTGAGTTTTTGTCGTTAGTTTCATTGTTTTGCTTTGTGTTTTTCACGGTTTGTTTTTCCATGATTTTGTAGTAGTTTGAACCCAAGGCATTGGATGGATGAAGAGAGAAATACTTGGAGTCTAGAAGGAAAAGCTTGGGCAAGGGATGAGATTGAAATTTTTTTCTAAGTTCCAGGTGGGTTGCATGTCGCGAGTCGCGACACGTTCAAAATTTTTTTCCAAATTTTGAGCCCTAAAGCTCTACTTTTTGTGAGCCGTGATGGCCGCATCACAAGTCACGATAGACCATCACGATTTGCGATGATTGGGTTGCAAGTCGTGACCAAATTAGAAGATTTTGCTGAAAAATGAGCCCCCAGGCTCCACTTTTTGCATGCTGCAATGGCTTTCGTTGCGCTTCACAATGGACCTAGTAAGTCATGATGGTATGGTCGCGATCACAACCGAATCAAAAGAATTTTTCTGAAAAATGAGCCATTTGGCTACACCTTTCGCGACTCGCTACAGTCCCATCTCTAGAGTCCCATGTCGAGTCACGATGGACCGTCACGTGTCGTGATGCAAGGGTCACGGGTCGCAATGCAAGGGTCACAAGTTACGATGAGAGATTTGACCAGAGGTTCCTGTTGACCTACATGTCGCGAGTCAAGACAGACGTATAGAGCTACTTTTAAAAATTGGTAGAAACATTTAAGACCCTATATCCATCTTCTTCCCTTCATCTCCTTTGCCACTCTCCGGCCACCACTCACCGGTGCTCCCCCCTAAAATCAACTCTACACCACTCTCCAATCCCTCTTACCCAATCTATACCTATAAATCATTCTAGTTTGTTGAAGAACACAAAACCCTAGAATTTGGGGGTTTTGTGATTTTAGCAATCTAGATTTAAATTGGTTGTGGGCTTCGTTCCTTCTTTATCCTAAGTATCTAAGTGGTACATTTCTTCACTTTCTTGGGCTTCAATTGTGATTATATTGTATAATCTATTTTATGAGACATTGTGTGGATTATGTGTAATGCCTTAGGGATTTAGATTGTTGGAACATTGTAGATTCTTGTGAATATATTGTGCTTATGATTTGGTTTGATGGAGATTATGTGAATATATTGTGCTTATGATTTGGTTGGATATGGGATAACATTATGCTCATTTTGATTGTGTTGATTTTCTTATGTTGGCGCTGTGCTTGCATTGTGTTTATATTGTTACTTTGGTTGAGAATTTGGTTGTGGCTGGTACTGGAAATTAGGCATGTTGGCTTGATTAAACATAGTTGATATTTGGATGCAATGTTATTATGCTTAGGATAGTTTGGCCATAGCACTTTAATCTTAACGTTATGAACGTAAAAATGGTAGCTAAACTAGTTAGGCATGACTGTGATTATGGGATATAGCATATTGGATGTTTAACTATGTGAGAACTTAATGGACTTGAGATTATGGGCATGTTGAATATGACATGGATTGTATATGCAATTGTGGTTAGGACTTGAACTAGTTGGCTTGGATTTGATTTGGTTTGTGATGTTGGCAAAATTAGTTTAAGGTTGAGTATGATTTTGTGATATTGCATGTATGTATATTCCTGTGCGTTTGACTTGTTTGCTGTGGTTGTTAGAAATGGCCCCTACCAAGAGACCTAGGGCTCCTCCATAAGGTGGGCATGTTACCGCTCCACCTTCACCTCCACCACTAGCTCCGGAGTTGAGCCCAATACCTCCTCCTCTTGATAGGTACATGGGTTTGACCCAAAACATCGGGCCCCATGCGGAGAGGTTGGAAGCCTTGGTCAGCTGCCACCTCAAGGAGGCGAGTTTTGTTGACGTGCCCACATTGGACGCTCTTGGGCTAACCCAGCCAGTCCGATACCACCTTTCCAAAGGAGGGCAGGAGGATTTCATGGGCAAGAGTGCTACCTTCTACCGGCGATACACATTGGAGTTTCTATCCACGGTCAGTATATGCAGCATGAGGGATGATCAACCATGCGAGAGGTACATCTCTTTCCACCTACATGATATACCCCAAGAGATGATTGTTTCGCAGGTTGAGGAAGCCTTTGGATGTGACACAACTGAGATCCGGGTGAGGCTAGACCCATAGGCCTAGGACCGATTGATTGGGGATGACATGCACTTCTAGAGTGTCATCAACATGAGGGTGAAGAACTCCCAGGACAAGAGCAGTGTTATCATCCATCCTGCACTTCGTTATGTGCACAGACTTTTGGCCGGCATGGTGCTTTACTCGGCGGAGCCAAAGAATGTGTCGGAAAATAACATTCACTTCTTATGGCACTTGACAAGTAAGGGGTAGGGACATGGGTTATTGGCCGAGCTATGGATGGAGATGATTGTAGAGGTGGCGGGGAAGCCAAATGGGAAGATTATGGTTGGAGGCATGGTCGGCCTCTTAGCGAAATACCTAGGATTGGTTCCATCGACTGATTTTTCGTGCTTGGGGAGGCGTACTTCCCACCTCATTAATATAGAGAGGTTGATGCGATTTGAGATGCTTAGCACCATACGGACCACAGGGGTGTTTCACTAGTTATATGGCGCAGGAAGGTCACCTTCATGGCACTTCCTCAGCCCAACAAGATAAAGATGGAGTTTGATACACCCTTGGCGGACTTGGTGATTCCACCTGACTCCTTGTGCATAGAGGAATTTTAGCGTGAGCTCAATGACCTTGGTCCAACCCCTGTTCAGCACGATGATAGTAACTTTCCTTTCACTGAGAGACAACAATAACACTCTCCACAACCTCCACCAGAGATCGAGCTGATGCAGGAGGATTATGTGCCACCTCACTACTCCTAGCCTTCGCCTAATTTCTATGAGCATAGAATGCAGACTATGCATGATGGATTCCGCCGCCAGGACAACATGATATTGGAGCACAATGTGTTTGTCTCCCAGAGCTCGATTGACATGGATGAGGAGATTGACCATCTATCGGCTAGCATCCATGAGATGCATTCTCGGGCAGGTGGTATCTCAAGCCTTGATCCTAGAGCAGAGAGGCATAGAGCTAGGAGGCAGAGGAACAAGGATTGGCTGGCTCGTTATCATCAGAATTATTTTGGGGGTGGTCCTTCTTCCTCACAGCATTGATTGTGAGCATTATATTCTTACCCTTTCCATACTTCGATGTTTACACTTTTGCCCTATTTTGTCTACATTGAGGGCAATGTAGCGTTCTAAGTGTGGGGAGGGGTGTTTACTAATTTCATTGCTTGGTCCGGAGATGTTTTTTTTTCTAGACTCGCTACTTTTGGGATATTTCTTTTGCTTTATTTTGGATATTTTCCCTTTTGTTTTGGGGGATGCTTTCCTTTTGATGTACTTGGGTGATGTTAGCTTTGATATTTTTCTTAGCCTTAACATTTCAAAAGCACTTTCCTACTTTTGGATTGGAAAAACATGAAAAATTTGGAAAACAAAATTAGAAAATGAAAAAATAAATAATAAAAATAAAAATAATCCTGCTAAGTTAAAAATCTGAGAGGGTATCTTAGGCAACATTGGGGGCCCAGATAGGTCAAAAACTTGAAAGGGCGACCTGGGTAAAAATGAGAGGCTAAGTGTGTGGAAAAAGGTGAGATGTGAGCCGAAGAAACATGATGTGTGGCTAGGATGAAAACCCGAAAGGGATCCTAGGCAAAGTGAGGAAAAGAGAAAAAAAATGTTATGTGTTCACTCATTTTCCAGCGTTGGAGTCATAAGGTTGTGGTAGCCATATGGATGGATCGGGTAGCTTGACATCTTGAAGACCTCTTGGGATTGGGAAATTTAGCGGGGAATACGAAGTAAGTTATGAAACTATTGATCGTTAATATACTTCATTTTTAGGATGATATATTGGTATAAAGTGGAGTATGTATTAGAAATTTATGTATGCTTTTAGCCTCACCTTGTACCATTGGATTTGGGATTGTCAATTCGAGATTTGGAGATGTTTTAGAGATATTAATGAATTGATAGGTTGATATCGTTTGGGTAGAGTTAGGAATGTGGGTTGTGGGAAACTTCTCATTTGATCTTAATGTTGGGATGTGTGATATTGATAGTTTTGCGAGGTATTGACTTGGGGGAATAGTAGTTAGGATGTGGATACGTCGATTCCTTCGTGTGCTTGGATATTTTCTTACTCGAGGGCGAGTAAGGTTTAAGTGTGGGTGGTTTGATGTGTCCATTTTATGTGCACGATTTAGTACTTTTTGGGATCACTTTTTTGCTCTTCCGTTATCAAGAGCTTGTATTTTACCTTGAAATTCTCTTAGGAGAGGTAAGTGCGACGTTACGCTCTTTTACCTCTTCTAAGTGGATTTTGCGTGACAAAGGAAGAACATGGAGACTTGAAGACAGATATAGTGGATCTATTACAAATATTTGAAGATATTTCTAAGGGTTTAAACATATAACCATATAAAAACAATGGTAAAAGAATCACAGATACATATAAAAACAATGGGTTTTTCCTTTGTCACATATAAGGTTGATATTAGACATAGACAAACACAGATAAATATAAAGACATGTAAATAGGGGGTTTTTGGTTGGTTTTGGTCCTAAGTTATGAATTTAAAGACACGGCAACTAGAAAATTTAAGTAACTCTGCTAATCATGCGAACAAATTAAGAAAAAGGGTTTAAAACTTAAAAAGACAGCCTTGGGGGCAATTGATATCCACTTCCAAACCTCTTATCTATTCTTGAATCTACAACCTATTCATTACTTTAACTACTTGTTGTGAAGATAAATCTTCTATCCTTCTTACATAGTAGTTTGCAAGAGTGAATTCGACATCTCATGTCAAACCTCACTAATGACTCCTTTAGTTGATAAACGGCTAAAAGTATCCTATCAATGGCGTCGACCACGAAGAATTAACAAGCTTGGTAACACTTATAAACATTACATTGTGTCTAAGCACTGAAACAATTTATGCATTTACACAAGATTAATCAAGAACGTTCAATGCTCATAGACCTCTACTATTTGCCACAATAAAAAAGTATTACAAAGAGTTCGACATTATCACATTCATCTAGCAATTATCAACACATCAACATCATTATAAGCTCTAACTCATGCTCTTGGATTTCATATTAAAAGAGGGGAAGCTTAGCTACTTTCTCCCAACCCTAACAAGCACTCATGCAAGCAATTCATATACTCAAACAACTAACAACATCGATGCCATTAACAATCCACATTATAAGCTCCATAAATGCACAATAACAAAAGAAATACATAGATAAATAGAGTTCTCAAGATATTGCTTATAAGCTTGAATCAATTGCTCCCAAGTACAAACCTAAGCTAGATAATCGAAACCCATAACATAGAACATAAATCTACAAAGATAGAAGAAGAAAAGGGGAAAACTAGGGTTTTGGAGCCCCCAAAGTTGGGCTTTGGCAAATGGAGAAGAAAAAGGCTATTTATAGCCCAAGTGGGTCAAGAAAAAGTCAAAAGGTGGAGCAAGGCCTGCTAGCTGCGCATCGGGCGCTCAGGCCGTGCACTATGGCGCAAGACAGGGCACCGTGGTGCGGGAAACCATGTCGGTGGTGCGAGAAACCCGAGCCGTGCCGTGGGCGCTGGGGTGCCGGGTTGATAGATGCGTGCGCAGGCATGCGTTTCTAGACTTAGAACGTGCACCACTATTTGATTTTCTCAAGCGGGTGTGCGGTTAAGTGCAGCTTGCGCTCCATGGTTTTCTTCACCCGGCTGGTCGGCCAGTCTTTGCGTTGTTTTGGGTGAACCATTGGTTTGATTTTGGTGTTCTTGTAGTCAATTTTATAGTTCTCGAGAAGAGGATACCATTGGTGCCACCCTTGTAGGTTGATTATTCTCAGATCATTTTAAGAACTTTTTCTAAACTTCCGATGAAAATATATCCGCTTCTTTGCCTTCCTTCTTTGACCATTCCATCTTCTACCATGTTTTGGCTCGTGAACTTCACTAAACCACTCCAAAGGGCTCACGAGAAATCTACAAATTAAGCTCACAAAATGGAATCTAGATGCCAGTAAGGACCAAAAATCCATTTGACAAAACATAGGTTACGAAATGAAGAATTTAGATATAAAAACCGAAAATGGTCATCTAAACCCCTTATGATGTAAACCTAGCTAAATCTAGCAATCTTACAACAAAAAGATGGCAAAAGAGATTTTAAATGCTATGAAAAATACATGATTTTGATGTCTTATCAAACCTCCCAGTACTTAAACCTTTACTCATCCTGGACTAAACAAGAACAAGCAAAGATCTAAACGTAAACTATCATGCCACAGTTTTCCCAAAACATCCAATATCATATTCCTAGACTACCCTAACCCCCAAGACATAAGAATCTCTCACACTCTCACATCCCAAAGTCTAAGATAATATAAACAACCAACAACCCATAAGAAAACTGAGTTATACATATAAGGCCAAGCTAACTTACTCTTCCGAAAAAGCTACCCAATCGACAATGAAGAGAAGCATAATTGTTTTTCAATTTCCCTCATTTTCTCTCGATTTTCCTAGGAGCCCTCTTGTGGTTTCATCCTAACTTCACACATTTTTCTTTTTCAATTTACGGCCTCACCTTTTTCCACCCGATTTGGGCTCTCATTTTTGTATAGGTCACCCTTTTGAGTTTTCAACCTATCCAGACCTCCCACTTTTGCCTAAGTTTCCCTCTCGGGTTTCCAACTTAGCAGGAAATTTTTTTCTTTTTATTTTTCATTTTTTTTCAAACAAAACAAATCAAAGTGGAGTATATGCACACTACAATAAAATACAATGAAATATATTCCTTTTTACCTCCACACAATTTAAACACACATTGCCCTCAATGTGAAAAGGACAAGATAAAGAAATAAGGGAGAGATAAAAAAATAGTCACAGCTAAGACCTTGAAGGTCCTTCCTGGTGATGGAAATGCTCACTCCTCAGTGAATGTTCTCGAACTCTGCCCAACATGCAACTTTCATCTATCCACTACGAAGCCACAACTATACAAATCCCAATCAACACTCAGAAAAGACAACAACTAGTAGTACTCTTAGATGGTGGTTTTGGTAGTGGTTTTTTGTGGTGGATTGTGGTGGTATTCCTGTGGTTTTGGGTAAGGATTTGAGGACATGGTTGGGGATTTTTTTTTCAAGAAAAGAAAAACACTAGCCTAACTTAAAATATCGGGTTGCCTCCCAAGAAGTTCCGTATATTTAAGGTTGTCGGCAAGACCCTAATGTTATCCATATGGTGAAGGTTTGAACCCCTTCACCATGAGCATCCAAAAGTAGAGAGGTGAGGGTACAAAACTTTCAAGAAGAAATTTTTGTGGAGGTGGAGATGGTTTAAAAGGAGTAGGGTGGTTAGAAGGCTTAAGATTGCCTTTTGGCTCCTCTCTTATCTCCCTCAAAACTTTCAAAAATGATGGAGTTAGTTTACTAGGTGGTGGTAGGGGAAATGATGCTAATGAATATAGCACAATCACCTCTTCCTCTATTTTGTTTTTGTCCTCAACAACCAACTCCTCATCCCCTTCGAACTCAAACTCATTTTCCATGGTGACCTCACTCACCGAATCCATGAGTTCGACTTGGGATGGTGTATTTTGGAATCACGATCATCCATTCGGGCCAACACTTCCAATATACTCCTTGAATACCCTTCAATAGCCTCAACACTAGAGGAGAGCCGAGCATCCTATTCCTCACTATTAAAGTTGTTCATATTTACTATTGCAGTCATAACTTCCTCACGTGTCGAACTTGAACTTCCTTGTTGAGCTTGGTTTTGGGGTATGGTATAAGGCTATGATGGCCAACGTTTTTGCTCGTATTTTTGGTTTTCCGGCTCATTCTCATACCAACAATCTGGATTACCACTCCATTCAGAGTTGTCAGAATTGTAGTATGGGTACAATTCTTGGGTTTCTTGCCCTTGAAACCCAACATCTCCTACCTCTTGGTAGCACTCTTCATAATACCCTTGGTTTTGGAAATCAAGGGTTCTTTCCTCCTCATATTGCTACTCTCTAAACCTATATCAAGACTCGGTAGGATGGTCGGAATGACACATCCTACAAAACCTTGTTTGTTGAGCCTCTCTTCTCATCATGAGTTCCCTCAAGGTGAGACATTCCATTTTAAAAACAAATCTCTTTTTCAAAAGTCCGGAATCATATTGGAAGGATTCTCGATAAAAATATACCAAGAACTCAAGCAATACCTACTCCAAACAAAAAAAACCACAAAGAAGTGGAAAATGAAAACAACTAGCTTATATGCAACAAAATATGCTGAAACACTTAAAAATAAATGCCTCTTCCCCGGAAACAAAGCCAAAATTTGGGAGGTCATTTTCGTACCTCTCAAATTTTAATTTATAAGCCCTAAGTGCTTCATATCTACAACTAAGTAGATATTGGCAAGTCGGGTCATTCGACGAAGAAGAGGGATCTTTCTAAGGATTTAAACATGTAAGGTTAATATTTGTCTAGAAGTAAAGTAAATATATATAGATATATAAAAGCAAGTGTGATGGGGGTGGGGGTTTTTTTGGTCCTAAGTTATGAATTTAAAGACAAGACAACTAGTACAGCTAAGTAACTATGCTAATCATGCAAACAAGTTAAGAAAAGGGGTTTAAAACTACAAAAGACAAAGCCTTTGGGGCAATTGATATCCACTTCCTAACCTCTTATCTATCCTTGAATCTACAACCTATTCATTACTTTAACTACTTCGTTGTGAATGTAAATCTTCTATCCTACTTAGATAGTAGTTTGCAAAAGTGAATTCGACATCTCGTGTCAAACCTCACTAATGGCCCCTTTAGTCGATGAACGGCTAAAAGTATCCCATTAATTGCGTTAAGCACGAAGAATCAAAAAGCTTGGTAACACTTACAAACTCTACACCATGTCTAAGCATTGAAAAAAATTTATGCATTTACACAAGGTTAATCAAGAACGTTCAATGCTCGTAGACCTTTTCTATTTGCTACAATAAACAAACATGACAAAGAGTTTGACATTATCACATTCATCTAGCAATTATCAACACATCAACATCATTTGAAGTTCTAACTCATGCTCTTGGATTTCATATTAAAAGAGGGAAAACTTTGGTACTTTCTCCTAACCCTAACAAGAAATCATACAAGAAATTCATACACTCAAACAATCAACAATTTTTATGCCATTAACAATCCACATTCAAAGCTTCATAAGTGCACAGTAACAAAAAAAATAAATGGATAAATAGAGTTCTCAAGATATGGCTTAGAAGCTTGAATAAATTTCTCCCAAGTACAAACCTAAGCTAGATAATCAAAACCCATAACATAGAACATAAATATACAAATAAAGAAGAAGAAATTTGAAGAAAATGGGAAAAATAGGGTTTTGGAGTCCCCAAAGTCTGGCTTTGGCAAATTGGGGGAAGAAATAGGCTATTTATAGCCCAAGTGGGTCAAGAAAAAGTCAAAAGGTGGAGCAAGGCGTGCTGGCTGTAAAGCGTGGCGGGAGATAGAGTAGTGTGGCATGGGAAACCATGTTGATGGCGCAGGTGCTGGGGTGCCCCGTTGGAAGATGCACGTGCATGCGCGTGTGCTCAGATGCCAGGTGTAAATTTTTGGACTGAGAACATCTGCCACCTTGTGTTTTTCTCGAGTGGGCGAGCAGTTAAGGGTGCAACTCACGCGCCATAGTTTTCTTCACTCGGCAAGTTGTCTGGCCAGTCTTTGTATCTTTTTGGGTGAACTGTTGCTTCAATTTTGGAGTTCTTGTAGTTGATTTCATAGTGCTCGATAAGAGGAATCCAATGGTTCCACCCTTGTAGGCTGATTCCTCTTGGATCATTTTAAGAACGTTTTCCAAACATCCGGGTGACAATTCATCCACTTCTTTGCCTTCCTTCTTTGACCCTTCTATCTTCTACCACATTTTGGCTCGTGGCCTTACTTAATCACTCCAAAGGGCTCACAAGAAATATAAAAATTATGACCATAAACTGGAATCTAGATGATCGTAAGGAATAAAAATTCTTTAGACTAAACATATGTTACAAAATAAAGGATTTAGATATGAAAACCAAAAATGGTCATTTAAACCCCTTATGATGTAAACCTAGCTAAATCTAGAAATATTACATAAAAAATATGACAAAAGAGAAGTTAAATGCTATGGAAAATACATGTTTTACATGTCTTATCACGCATGCTGCTGAGAAGCATGCACATGTTGCTGAAGAAAAGGCTAGTAAGCTCCGCACTGAGTTGTAGGAGATGCAGACTAAAGGTCCTGCTTTGCCCAGTTATCCCCAAGTTCTCGCTGACCGGATTTTTAAGACGAAGTCTTTCTTCAAATTTTTTTGAAGAAATTTCTAGTTCTGCTTGCAATGTTGGTTAGTGTGAGGCTTTGATGGAGCTGCGAAAGATGAATAATGCTCTGAAGACAAAGAGATTACCCTCATTGGTTAAGTGCAGGGAGGTATTGGAGCAGAAGAAGGCTATGCTAAATGCTGAATTCATCAACCAAATTTTGTATTGTGGAAATCCTTATTCCTTGCTATCGCATCTCGCTGGTCTCCCTTCCCTGCCATTTATTTTTGACCTGTGAGAGTGCATAGTCGATTATCTTAACAGCTATCTCCTAACCTTGAGGTTATTGCAAATGTGTAGGGTTCTTCCTAGAATGTGATCAGGAAGGATTCTGCTCTCGTTGCCCAGAATGCATCTACTTCTCTTAATATAGTTAATTTTAGAGTTATGACATAATTTAAGACCATTTTCATTTATATCTGTAACATGTAATCTTACTTTTATGTATGTCTAGATTATGTGTACTGCCTTCAGTACAAAGTTGGTATACCAACTCTAATTTTGTATTTTTCCTTTGTATTTATTCGTTGCAGGGATTTAATATTTTGATCGACAGTAAGTTTTTAAATCCTCTTGATATGTTGGGTTCTAGTATCTATTCTGAGCAACGTCCTCCATTTATGTTTTCCAATTTGTGCTATCTTATTGGTCTAGTTGAGGCTACCACTTCCATATCAAAGGAATTTCTTGAGTTGATTTCTGTTGATCATTTTGCAAGTGTTGGGAATTCGGCTTAGGAATCTATTCCATTGTGTCTTGGATGGTGTGTCCTTACTTCATCATCATCTTCATCCCCTTTTATGAGTTTTCCTTGTAGTAAACTTGTACTTGGCAATTACAATATTGAATCCCTTGACAAGGACATCGTTCGTAGCTTAGTTAATCTTGAATCTGTTGGTATGTACATGCATTCGCCCAACCTTCCTAGTCGTGCTCAGGAATGGGCACTGTCGTTGGGCGTTCATCTCAAATATATGCTACTTAGCATCAAGGGCCTTCTCCGACCTTGTTCAACCGCTGCTTTTGAACAGGGCCCCAAAATTGTATATTCCCTCTGTCCCAGCCATTCCTACAGCCTTCTTGGTCAACTTTCTTAGACTATGTTTGACCACTGATAACTTTAGTTAAGTATACTAATGGTGTATGAAAATTTTATATTTATAAAAAACATGGTGCATAGAATCCAACAATATATAACGTGATGATACTTGAACACATATACTAATTGAAATTTATGGTCAAACATGACTTGAGAAAGTTGACTAAAAAGTATGCAGAAATGGCTGGGACAGAGGAAGTATATATATATATTATTTATATTTAAAAAATTAAATCTGATCCTTGTGGAAGTCGTCTTCCTTTAAGGCACTATTTGGCATAGCTTATAAGCTACTTTGCTTATAAGCAAAGCACTTTTTAGTGTTTGGTAAAGTGTTATAAAGAAGCTTATTTTGAAAGCATGAGCTATTTTTTGGGAAAAAGCAGAAACTGTTCCCCCCCTGCTTTCAAAATAAGTCAGCTTTGCTTATAAGCACATCTCTGCCAAACAGAGTCTTAGTTCAGCACATTTGCACGTTTCTTTTCGACAAAGAGTATCTTCCTACTTGTAAGAACTCAACTTGTAGCATTTTTGATATTTTATTTGATGGTAGTTAAGTAGTATTATTAATTTATCTTTGTCTTTACATTTTTTTTGAAAAGCTGTAATATCCAAATACTATAAATTTTATTTGATAATTTTATGTGAATGCATTTAGGGGTCCCATTTAATATTTTGCACAGAGCCTCCAAATTGTCGGAGATAGCTCTGCTTAGCATCAACGATTTGGAGATTGGATGGAAGAATACCATAAGCGAGTCACAAGACTATATTTGTGAGTTGAAAGGATTGTGTGCCCAACCGAATGATCTTATCGAGCGGAAATACCTAAATTTTATTAAAAATGATTGGTCAGCTGACGAAGTAAAGAATTTCTCCGCAAATAAATCACGCGAGACTGTCAGAAGATAAGAATCATAGATAAGTAGTACTCTCAAATTGGCCAATTATTGGATCATCTGAAGAGGAAGCAAGATGAATGTGATCACCTTTCCACTTATTCTTCAGGGTGGCAGAGCAGGTTTGATGAAAAGTTCGCCATGAATACCCACCTGCATAGTGAGAATGATCACCTTCGTGTTGAGTGCGGCCGCCTTGATTATTATGTGCATCAGTTTGAACAAGCTTGGGTTGATTACAAAGATAAACTCAAGGCCCTTTTCGAAGAGCCCCATGGTCCTACTAACCTTGGAGATGTAACTATGAATATAATGGGTGGAGAGGCTTAATATATCTGAATCTGTTAGATCACATGTTCGTCAACTACAGGAGGATATACATAGCATGGAGATTTTGAATAAAAGCTATCAAGAAATCGTGGTCATCATGAGTATTCAACTTGATCGTGAATAGTTTTGGCCTATAGCTGACTTTGAAGCGTACTATGCGAAGTATGTTAATCGTATGCAGCAAAGTGATCAAACCCGCCACCCTGCTTACCTGTATATGAAATGGTGCTATGATCGTATTTTATCCGAGGAATATCAGGTTGAGCAATCCCACCACTCTGGTAGTTCTTCTTCTGCTGGGCCATCTCACGCACCAAGGCGAATAAAACTTTATTTTCTTTGATGTAATAATTTACTTCCCCAATTTTTTCAAGCTCTATCTTTGTGCTTCAATTTTGTGTTACCTTGGTTATTTTATTTTCAATGTGTTTGCTTATGACTAGTATAGAATGTCGCCTTTAGTGGATACTGATGTCACTATATTCTTATTCTTTCATCTTGAGTTGTCAACAAGGACTGGTGGTTACCAGTCTAAAATTATGGAACCGCATACTGCTTTGAGGTATTGATACCTAGTTTGTATGAAGTTGCAAGATCTATTTCTTGCGAGTTCTTGGTTATGACAACTTGGTTCATGAAAATTCGCAAGTTTGATCGCTTGCTTTTGTCGCTATTTTTGTAGGCACATGTGCATTTGCGCTTCTTTATGCAAGATCTATAGCTTGCAAGATTGAAGTTGTAAGCCTATGTTGTGTGAAGCCACAAGATCTATTGATTTCTTTTATTGTTGTTTTCATAGGCACATGTGCCTTTGCGTTTATTTGAAATATCTATAGCTTGTGAGATTAAAGTTGTAAACCTATGTTGTGTGAAGCCACAAGATCTATTGCTTGCTTTTGTCGCTGTTTTCATAGGCACATGTGCCTTTGCATATCTTTTTGTAAGATCTATAGCTTGCTAGATTAAGGCTTTAAACATTTATTGTGTGAGGCTACAAGATCTATTGCTTTCTTTTGTCGCTATTCTGATTTTGGTATTTGTATTTAGACAAGGTCCTTAACTTGTGTTGATATTGTAAAAACTTACTTGTTCGTGGTTGCAAGATGTGAGATTTGGTTTTCTTTGCGTTGTGCCATGGTTTGCAAATTTTTGCTAGTATTACTACAGATTTTGCATAAACTTTAACTGAAAAGTACTATGGGTGATTTTCCTCGAAATAAGTTTTATGATATTAAATATGTATGGTTGCAATGATATCGCACTTGAAAAGAAACGATGCCAATGATATTATCATGTCTCCTGTACAACTGAGCTTTTTCCAACACTTACTAAGGATAGCTAAACATAGAACTTCCTTAAGTTAATCACATACCAAGTGTTTGGGATGCTGCTGCCAATGAATCTTTCTAGCTCGTAGCAGTTAATTTGATGTGTTTTCGTTACTCTGTACGAGCCTTACCACTTCGGGCATAATTTTCCTTTTTCTTCTGCCTGACTTGCCCCATTCTTTCAGAGCACGAGATTGCCAACTTGAAATTGTATCTTCTTGACCTTCTCATTGTATGCTTGGGCCACCTTCTCCTTGTACTCTGATTCAGTGACCGTTGCATGTTGCCTTTTCTCCTCAAGTTCATCCATATCCAATCTCATCATTTTGGGATTATTGCCTTCATTTTATTCTTCCACTTTAAGGCTCGAGTTCTCAATTTCAACTGGTATTACTGCTTCATGACCGTAAACTAGGCTATAAGTGTTTCTCCAGTGGGTTCTCTTAGTGTTGTTCAGTAAGACCATAACGCGTTGGGTATCTCATTTACCCATCCGATTAGCTTTCCTTCTAATTGTTTTTTGAATTCCTTGGAATAAGGTTCTGTTAGTTACCTCCACTTGGCCCCTATCTTGGGGATGAGCTACATACGTGAATTTTTGTGTGATCTCTAATTTTAAGCACCACTTGGTGAAGGTTCTATTTGTGAATTGTGTACGATTATACGTCGCGATAGTTTGAGGTACACCAAACTGACAAACTATGTTTTGCAAACAAAATTTCTTGTTGCTTCTACCGTGACTCTTTCAAATGGCTTTGCTTCTACTCACTTTGCCTAATAGTCAATCGCTACCATTAGAAACTTTGTATTACTAGCTCCTTTAGGTAAAGGTTCAACCAAATTGATTCCTCACTTGTTGAATGGCCAGGCTCCATATACCTTGTTAGAGTGGTTTGTGGCTTGTGCCTTATGCGATACCTACACATTAATTTTCCAGCTTTTGCACTTTAGCATGAAGTTGTGTGCATCGTTAAACATTGTTGGTCAATAATACCTTGTTTGAATTATCTTTTTTGTGATTTTTCGGGATCCTTAATGTGTCCCACATAGTCCCTCATGAACTTCTTTCATGATTTAGTTTGCTTGGGTTGGTCCCACACACTTTATCCATAGAGATAGGAAACATTTTTTGTATATGATTCCCCCTTCGTGAATGTAGTTGTGCGATCTTAATTCTTGCTTTCTGGCCTGTATTATGTCTGCTAGTAATATTCCTATTTCAAAATTGTCTCTCAATAGCATAATCCAGTTGGTTTCTTCCGTATGGACTGTTGACATGATTGTTGTGGTTGTACTTCAGACTGGTATGACCTCTATATTCACCTCTTTCTGTTCCAACAACGTATCGAAGGCATCCACCGCCAACTTACTTAAGGCATTTGCATTGGTATTTTCACTCCTTGGTACTTGTTGAATGTCAAAGTATTTGAGCTGGCCTATAAGTTAGAAAAATCTCCTTAAATACTTTATCAATTGCTCCTCTCGCACCTTGTAATCTCCACGCACTTGCTGGACAACTATATGTGAATTGCTAAAGCACTTAACACTCTTAACCTTCATCCTGATTGTAAGGTCCAACCCACTTATCAGTGTTTCGTATTCAGATTTGTTGTTTATGAGTGGGAATTGAAAACGAAGTGAGTATATATGTTCTCCTCCATCCGGATTTACCAGTAGCAATCCTGCACAACAACCTTCTTTGCTACAAGTTCCATCAACGAACAATTTCCATGCGATGTCTGTCCATTTTTATATTCCTTTACCTATTCCGAGATTCTATGGTGTATCCATCCTGTTCATCCACGTTTATTATTTCTTTGATGAAATATGCTAAGACTTGCGCCTTAATAGCAGTACGCGACTGAAATTGGATACTGTCCCAATTCAAGTGCCCATTTGGTCATTCGGTCGGATGATTCTAGCTTGCTCAAGATATTCTTAATTGGGTAGTTAGTATACCTAATTATGTTATGGCTTTGAAAATAGTTATGGAGTCTCCTTGCTGAGTAGACTAATGAAAGAGTTAATCTTTCGATCGGCAAGTACGCCTTTTCTGCACTTTGCAGTATCTTACTGATGTAGTATACCAGCAGTTGCCTTTGCCCTTCTTAACACACCTTTTTCTTTTGACCACCATTTTGTCAACATATGCTTTAACATCTCATCCTATTTGATTTTGAAATGCTATGTCGACTACTCTTTGATATGTTACGCTAGCATTCTTTATACCAAATGACATCTTCACGTAGCAAAACACTCCAAAGCTTGTTATGAAAGATGTCTTTTCTGTATCTTCTGGATTCATCAGTATCTGGTGGTATCCTTTGTACGTATCCAAGAATGCTGGGACTTCATATCCTGATATTGCTTCCACCAATTGGTCAATTTTAGGTAATGGATAGCAATCTTTTGGACATGCTTTATTTAGGACGGTGAAGTTTGTACATTCTCCACCTTGCATCTTCCTTTCTTACCATTACTGGGTTGCTAACTACTTTGGATAATTTACTTCCTTTAGAATACTTTCATGATGTAAGGCTCTGACCCGCTTTCCATCTATCACTAAGGAAGCTTCGTTGCTTTTGCTTAATTAGCCTGATCAAATGGTTGATTTTTAGAGAGTGGGTAGCTATGTCTTGATTGAATCCTCCCATGTTCTACATAGTCTATGCAACTGTATCTTTGTGACTTTGTAGAATTTCTATCACTTTTTCCTTCACTTCGCTTCGAAGATATTTTCCCATCTTAACACATTTAGAAGTGTCCACATCATCCAGAATGACAATTTCAATTTCCTCTCCGAGATCAACTTGAGGTTCCATTTTCTCGAATAAGGCGTTGTCCGAGATGGTGCTGAACATTTTTGGTTGTTCAACATTTCTTCCTTCTCTCTTTGAGATAACCATGCACTGCCTAGCTGTTTGCTGATTTCCTTGTATCATTGTGATTTCCATTGGAGTTGGAAATGTCATCACTAAGTGATATGGGGACCATATCGCTTTTGCTGTGTTCATCCAAGGCCTACCAATGATGGCGTTGAATGGGCTTTGTGCGTCTATGACAACAAAGTTGCACATGAAGGTTCAATTTTTTTCATTCTCACCTATGGTAACTGGAAGCTGTATGCTACCCAAAGGTGTCTCCACTAGTTTGAAAAGCCTGCAAGAGAGGATGTAGACTTCTTCAAATCAGTTTGCTTGAATCCAAGTTTGTCAAAGCAATAAACATATAGAATTTCAACTGCACTTGCGTCATCCAAAAATACCCTGTGGATGGTAGCATTTCTAATCTTAGCGATAATGACCATCATGTTATAATGAGGCAAAGCATTAGGAACTGCATCTTTTTCACTAAACGTTATTGTCTCATCGAAAAAAAATCTTTTGTCGGTTAGTTCTTGTGGTGAGGAGTATCTAGCCTTAGCTTTACTTGCATTGTTGGACAGAGCATCTTGTGATCCATGAATCCATAGAATTACTTTCTCTGGGCTATTGTTCAACAAGTTATCCTCATAACCTACCGCTACTGTCATTTTTAGATTCTTGTTTTGCGTATTAACCGTGCTTTGGTTTTTTTCCATGGAATTTCCCGCTTTGTTGGCTTCGCTATAATGATTTCCTCAATCCTCCTTTTTTTATTGACTCAATGGACCATTTTTCAAATTCTCCTCTATTTTCCTTTTAACGTATCTGCAGCATTTGATGTCGTCGCCATAGTCCTTGTGAAAAGCGCTATGTCTAGTGATGTTATCATTGGCATAGGTTCACGAAACAACTCCCTGTTCGCCTGCCAAATTTCCTTTCGTGACTTCGTCAATGGTGTTTCTAGAACTGATGTCATCTGCACCCCTAATATTTTCCTTTAAAAGGTTTATTCCCTTTTACCATTTCACAAAGCCCCCCTATGGATCTTCCATTATCCCTTTTTCACCTCGCTTGTTCTCTATTTTGGAGTTGTTTGCTTGTTTAGTCCGCACATGCCTTTAATAATTTTCTACATTTCTCTTGGATTCACAGGCATGTTCTTAGTGAGTTCTTTGTAAAATTCTCCTAATCACATACCTCCCGTGAATACACCTAGAGATGATTGGTATGTTAGATCACACACTTGAAAATTTTCTGTAACAAACCTATTGTGGTAATCTGCCAGACTTTCATCGATTCGTTGGGCTATATTGTTTAATTATGCTATCATTTTTTAAAATTTTTGCTTTTGATATAAGCGTCCTAAAAAGAAGTCTGATAACTCTGCACAAGACCGAATACTACCAATTGGTAGATCGTACCATGTAATCACTATCCCAGACAAGAAAATAGGAAAATCATTGATGACTATTTCAATTTCCGCACCATGAAATCGTATACTGTTGTGATAGGAATGTAAAAATTCCTTGGGGTCCGTGGTCCCATTATAAATTTTCATATGCAACAACTAAAAAATCTTTTGTCATTTTGAAATCCCAAAGATGACGTGCTAGTGGTGACTAGTCTGTACCGTCTTCTACCACTATATCCCTTAACTTCTCATTTTAATTAAGGCTTTCATGCTTTTGACTCACCTTTTTTTTGGTGGTTTTGGCTTAATAGTGGCTATAAAATGGTTATATAATGTGTTCTGTACTCGCTAATGTGTTCTGTAATGTGTTCTATAATGTGTTCTGTACTCTCATTTTGGTGGTTTTTTCATGATTTGCATTGGGAGATTCGACTTCCTCTTTATCTTCATCTGTGTTTTCTTTGTTGTGCTCCTATTCTTGGCTGGGAATGTATTCTTGATCTTGGTTGGGGTGCGTATTCTGGTTACCTGTATCCATTCATTTTGGTGTGTGATGCTTCTGGCTCCTGTTGCTTCTTATGAAAACCATGATTACCCTGAACAGAATGAATGACTAAGAAAGAAAAATTCTTTGTACCCACAGATGACACTAATGATATGGTATTCCATGTCAGGTGAGGTGGCTGGTAATCACCATAGTATAAGCGCAGTCTTTCAAGAAAGATCCCAAAAGTGATTCCAGGATAAGTGCTTAGACGATTAAGTCAGTTCTTTCCTTTAGAGAATTGGTATTTCTCAATTAGTTATGCTTAACTGAGACAGTACTGCTCTTCCTATATTTATAGTGGATCACAATCATAGCTCCGCATTGCTAGGGTCTCAGATCATGGGTTGCATCATGGTAGCTAGTATACCGGAATCGATCACAGGCTTCCCCTAATCTAGACGAGCTCCACTCTGGCTCGTGGGTGAGCCTTTGGTTGGTTCTATAGGCCAAAAACTTTTAGTTTGTGGGCTGGGTATACACCAGGTGTCCTATCATGAATTTTTGGAAGTAAATAATCTAGCTTAACCGCCTGGACCATGGGCGAGTGATCTACTCGATGCCAGCTTCATCGCCACCATTTTTGAACCTCGAGTTTCCTCAGATGTTTCCCTAGACTTGAGGGTTGGACATTTGATACGAGACCTAGTAGTAGGTGAGACCCTTGATGGGAGATCTTACTTCCTACCCCGGGTACCCTGTGTAGACACCCTATCTTCAGTTCTTGGTAGGGGGATCCTTTCCTCACCCTGGATACATGGCACAACAACGAATGTACCAGTTTCTTCCAGGTGGTTCTTTCCAGTTATCGAGCCAGTACATGGATCCTTGGAACGGCCTGGTATTAACACTAGAGGTCTTGACTAGGGAGTTAGATATGTTAATTGGTCCCTCAGGATAGGTGGTATCTTCCCCCTGTAGCCCTTGGTTCATGTCCACTCGATGGTCGGAAGATGTAAAACCTATAGAAGGAATCCCTACTTATAGTGGGGACATAGACCCTCGAGAGTTCATACAGGCCTTCCTCAGTCTTATGAACTCTCGAGGCTTTGATGAGCACCATCCTCCATCCACCTTTATTCCAAACTTCTTCAACCTCTCTTTGGTTGGTAACCTGTTATGGCAGCACATCCATAGCATAAAAACAGCTCTCGACCATGCCTGATTATCCGTACATATGTGTCGCCAAAATACAGCCTCTCGCTCACCTCGTAATGACCTGTAGATTTCTCCGGTATAGAAATGTTTTGCTCGCTTCAATTCCTGCCATTCTACATACCATGAAGTATATATTTTCACTTACCTACTTGTTTCAAAATCCACGAACTATCATTTCGAACCTTCACAGTCATGATGTCAACCCCCTTTATGTAGTAAGGGTGAATCCGCTTAATCCACATTCGATCCGCTTTCCTGCACAGATTCCACAATGTTTTAATCAAGTTAGCCTCATTCCATTCTACAAGTGCAATCTGGATCGATTTAGCATCAGCCTTTGTTATCAAAAGTAGGTCATCTGCAAAGCTTAGGTTGATTATCTTCAAACCGTCACTCCTAAAATGATATTGATACTCACAATTCCCATCTAGTTTTCTCAAACATCGATAATTGTATTCCATGATCAGCACAAAAAGTAGGGGAGACAAGGGGTCACCCTATCTTAGCCCTCGCTGTGCTTGAATGAACTTGGTGGGAAAACTATTGATCATGTATTTATATGTAACAGTCATCACACATGTCATTACCCATCTAATGAACATACCTGGGAAACCCAGCTCTTGCAGGAAGGCCTCCAGTGCTGTCTACTCAACTGTGTCGTAGGGTTTTTGAAGATCAATTTGGAGCATACATCTCAGCCCCCAGCCTTCCTGTTGTAGCCTCGGATAAGTTCATAGGAAATCAACACATGGTCATGAATACTGCGTCCCGGGACAAAAGATGCCTGACTCTCATGAACAATATCTTCTATTACACCACTTAATCATACTGTTAAAATCTTTGATATAATCTTATATACTGTTGTACAACATGAGATAGGTCTCAGACCACTCACCTTTTTTGCTGCCTGATGTTTTGGTATCAGAGTCACCATTGTACTATTCACTACCTTATACATCCTCCCTTCATTAAATAATTCCATCACAGCCTCTATAACATCCCCTTTAATTACTTTCCAGTTGGCCTTAAGAAATTTTGAACTGAAACCGTCAATTCCTGGGGCTTTCTGATCCCTAATTCCCTTTAACGCCATCCAAATCTCCTGCTATGTTACATTACCATTAAGCTATTTTCTAGTGTCTCTAGTCAGAGTACAACCAGCCCTTATAGCTTCAACATCAATACCCACTATTCTCTCAACTTTTTTTACAATCAAGTGTTCATAAAAATTTAGGACTTCAGCTTCCATGCCCTCGTGATCAGTGATCTCAGTACCTTCCTCCATTTCCATTTTCATAATCCCCAACATATTGTTTTTAACTTTAACTGATGCATGGAAGTATGTGTTGTTTCCGTCCCCCAATCTGAGCCAATCCACCTTCGCTTTCTGCCATGCTATATTCTCATCAATCCTATTAGCTCCTCTGTACATTTCACAACCTTCACTATCCTCTCCCTGTTCATTTTATTTGCGATGAGTTCCTGTTGTGCCACTAAGAGCTCTTGTCTTAGTGCCTCCAGTTTGTTTTTTACTCTTGATAGCTTTTTGGTGTGTACTCCTAGCACATGTTGAAGCTTTAAAAGCTTCCTCCACACCACAAGCATAGGCCTACCTTTCAAATTTTCCTTCCAGCTCTCCAGAGTCACCCTTAAGACTTCATCATTCTCAAGCAAGCAATTGAAGAACTTAAACTGTTTACTCCATTTCACCTTCTCTTCATGTACTTTGATACGAAGCATGGCGTGGTCTGAAACACCAGGCTCTAAGACATCCACCTTGCTATCCGAATACAATTGAAACCACTCTAGGTTACCAACCACTCTAGGTTACCAATCACTCTATCAATTCTCGAGTAAATAACCCCACCTGCTTGCCTATTCGACCAAGTGAAATAATCCCCAAGCTATCACATTCAAATAAGCCTGCCTGATTCATGATCTGTTCAAGATCCCAATATTCATTGATCTGTACATCATTACCACCTATCCGATCATTGACAGATAATACATTGCTGAAATCCCCATTGCAAGCAAAGGTGTACCGTTAGTTTTCCTCTACAGCGTTTCCATATCTTTCCAAAGTACCTTCCTTTCTTCAATTAGTTAGCAGCATATATAGCTGTAAACCAGTGGATCAGCACATCATCAAGCCCATAAATTCCCACATGAATCATTTGGTCATTTGATTTCACATGATTCACACTGACCTTAGATTTATCCCACATGACCCACAATCTTCCATTTGGGTGAGCATCATAATTATCTATATAACTCTAGTTGGATCCCATCTTATTCCTGATATCCCCTGCTTTCTCTTTTTTTCACTCTTGTTTCAATAAGTACAGCAAGCGTTAAGCTCATGTTCCTGAGACAGGAGGCAATCTCTTTGTTATTGGCTACTTTATTCAACCATCTAACGTTCCATGTTAAGATCATGGAACCTTGTCATAAGAATCAGAAGGATCAATCCAAATCCTCTGATCCCTACTACTACTCCCTGCATCACCAATACTTTTCACCATCTGCTCAACAATAATTTCTGCAGGCTACTTTCCCCTATTTTTTATCCCACCACCTCCCATTTAGTTGATAGATCTTTCTACTCCTCTCCATGTGGTGCACCTGCCCTCCCTCCTTTTACCTTCCCTCCCTCCTTTTATCTATATAGATATATATGTAGATATATAGATATATATGTAGATATATAGATATATATATATATATATCTATATATATCTATATATATCTATATATATCTATGTATATCTATATATATCTATGTATATCTATATATATCTATGTATATCTATATATATCTATGTATATCTATATATATCTATAGTCTATTATTCATATTGTATGTGTAAGCCCTTAAGGAGATCACTCTTTCTCGTGGACGACCCCAATTTGCCATTATCTACTTAGTTGTAGTTAGGAAGCATTTATGGTTACAAATTGTATATTTGAGAGGTACATCGACGACCTTCCAAAATTTTTTTTAATTAAAACCACCTGTGATGGTGGGGGTTTTGGCAGACCCCTACCCGTTTATTAATGAAGAATAAGGTACATGAATAAAATTGTACCTCAGAGTGTTCAAACCGTTGATCTTAGAAAACAATACATAGGCTTATTTTAACCCTAAAGATCAACAAAAACAACATGGAATAGAGTATAGCTGACATTTTACAACGTGGAATAAGAATACAACTTCACTGAGAAAAAGGGGCAAGAGTGACTGATTTGCACCTCAGGATTGCTTGCTATTTCCAACCTGCGCAGAAGGTATAAAACTAGCGCAGTAATATTTTCCAATATATAACATTGACAGCACAATATCATGAATCAGCTCTAATCCCAGGGATTCCACATCTGTTTAGATAAAGAAGTCCCTTAAAGAAAGGGGGGGGGGGGGCTGCCTGCAAGCCTAGATCACCAGAGAAATCATTTGCTAAAGAAAATTTTGCAAGAAAATCAGCTGCATTGTTACCTTCTCTAGGGGTGTGTTGAATTGGGTATATATGGTGTTTCAAGTTGAAGGTGTTGCAGATGGAGAAGATCCTCCATGGGGAATTATTGGGGTTTTGAATACCTTGTACTGCAATTAAACAGTCTGATTCCACCACACATCTATTTAAAATCAGCTCTGAACAAGTCTCATAGCCACTTTGGATGGCTTTGATCTCTGCCTGTAGAGGGGATGGAGAATGGAAAGGTTTTGCCCTCATTTTAACATCCCCATCACAGTTCCTAACTATCACAGCCAGAGAAGAGAGACCCCCTCTAATCCATGTTGCATCTATATTAATCTTATATCCGGAAAGGGGTCTCTGCCATTTTACTGCACTAAAAGATTTCCTTGTCTTTTGTAAAATATGAGGAATAATATTGGCATGTGTCCAGTATATATGCTTGTCTAAATTGCCTATCAAATTGTTCACTGAGAAAATTTGATATATCATGCATTTTATTCCTTGAATACAAGCAGCTTGGGAGAAGGACTCATTTTCAAACAAAATTTTATTCCTTCTAATCCAAAGAAACCAAATTGTGACAAGAAGAGCAGCAATGGTAATATTGGAGTGAATTTTGGATTCTGCCTTAAAATATAGGTAAAATTCAACTCTACTCTTCAAATTTGCAAAAGATTTTTGTTGGAGCCTTAAAATATCATTGACACAGTGCCAGATAGCAATAGATGAGAGGAAAGAGTTGAAAAAATGATCTAGTGAATCACTGTGATTCTGACAAAGAGGACATTTAGAAGCTAATTTGAAGCCTAACCTCCTTAAAATGTTATCAAAAGGAAATAAAAAATTTAGAGCCCTCCACAAGAGAATAGACAATTTTTTGGGAACAAAAAAGGACCAAACCATATGAAAATGTAGGATCTTTGGCTTTCTTTGTCTGAAAATATTGTACGCTCACTTGATGGAGAAAATTCCATTTGTAGATGGCATCTAGATGAGCCTATCTTCATGAGTGTGTTCCAATTTAGCTTCCTGCAACAGGTAACACAGATTGGTCGCCAAAAATGGCTCCATTTGAGGAAGAAGTGAGGCTTTGTTGTTAATAAATGACCTAAGTGAAATATCCTCAAAGGGGATGTCTCTTTCTTGAGGCCAATTATAAAACAAAGCCCCATCTCCAGTCCAGTTAGCGTTCCAAAAGGAGCAATCACCTTTTCCGTATAGTACTCTAGAATTGCTGTTTGCTTTAGCTGTAATAGAACAGATTCTGGACCATGTATGAGATATAAGACTTAGGAAGTGACCAGAAGAGAGTAGTCCATTGAGTGGAATTGAGTTGCAATTTCCACCACAATTTACATGAAAAAACGTCAACAATGGCCTTTAAATCCCTAAAACCTATTCCATTTTCTTCGACAGGTACACTCATATTTTTCCAATACCTCCATTTTTTCTTACCAACATTTTCATAATACCCCCAAAATAGGCCAGAGGCCATTTTCTCCATTTTTTTAAAGACTATTTTTGGGGGACTCAAAATAGTATGAGTTGGAATAGAGAGAAAACTGTTATTTATCAGGATGATTTTACCTGCAGGAGAGAGCCATCTGTTCTTCCAATTATTGATGGATTTATCCATTCTTTCCAGTAAAGGTTGGTAGTGTACCTGCAAATTTCTACTAGGAAAAATAGGGACTCCCAGATATTTAAAAGGAAAAGATCCTTTTTCCATTCCAAGAATCCTTTTTATAGAGTTAACTGTAGAATCAGAGGATCTATGGGACACGAAAAATTCAGATTTTGAAAAATTGACATGTTGTCCTGAGGTTTGTTCATATGCAAGCAGAAACTTTTTGAACCTTTTCATGTTTCTAGGGTTAGTGTTCAGGAAAACTGCTGTGTCATCAGCATACATTAAATAGGAAACAGGGGCGCAGTTATTAGGGAGACCAAAATTCTGAAGGTATCCTGTGCTAAAAAGTTTCTTTAAACCTCTAGAAAAAGCTTCTGAAAGCAAATTATAAAGAAATGGTGAAAGAGGATCGCCTTGTTTAATGCCCCTAGAAGATGGAAAAAAACCTAAAATTGCTCCATTGATTAAAACAGAAAAATGAGCAGCAGATATATTATGCATAATAAGTTTGACAAATTTCCCGTTAAAGCCAAATTGAAGAAGAATGGAATTCAAAAAGGACCATGAGACTCTATCAAAAGCCTTTTGCATATCTAGTTTAACTATCAAATTAGAAAATTTTGATTTTCTAGACAACATCCTGGTCATCTCCTGCATTTGAAGGATATTATCAGTGATATCCCTACCTTTAATGAAAGCACTCTGCTCAGGAGAGATTAGATTATGCATTAGTGGCTTAATCCTTTCCATGAGCATTTTTTAAAAGACTTTATTGACAAAATTGGATAAGCTAATAGGTCTAAAGTCTGAGAAAGAAATAGGGATAGGTTTTTTGGGAATTAAAGTAAGCCAGGTGCTTGAGATAGCCTTTGGAATATTGCCACCGCTAATAAAATCGTTGGCTGCCTCAAGAAGGTCTACTTTAATGGTTTCCTAGAAGATGGTGAAAAATTCACCAGAGTAACCATCTGATCCAGGAGCACTTGATTTGTTTAAAACAAAGACTGCAAATTTAAGTTCCTGGATATTGAAAGGATGAAGCAGATGATGGTTTTGCTGATCAGTAATCAAATAAGGGATCTCCACTAAATTTTTTTTCAGATAAGTTCCTGTTTTTTGAGGAACATCCTCATTAAGGAGTTCCTTAAAAAATCTAACTCCATCTTCTTTAATCAGATTTGGGTCAGTAATCCAGTTCCCATTTCCATCCTTGAATTTACTAATTCTAGACCTAGCTCTCCTTTCCCTGATGGAGTGGTGAAAATAGCTAGTATCTTGCCTTCTGTTTTAAATTTTTTTTCTTTTTGGGATCTAATAAGTAGAGCTTTGGACTTATTGAGTTCAGCTAGGTCAGTTTCAGCTTGGGACTGTTGTAATTTTATTTCTAGGTCACTGACTTTTGCCTCAGCTTCTAACAGGTTTTGATTGACACTTCCAAAAGTGTTTTTGTTCCAAAATTTAATGTCAGTCTTAAGTCTCTTAAGCTTATGCACTATCCTGTACATCCCTCTTAAAGGAGATGGCAAATTTCAATTTTTTTCTACTAAATTCCGGAAGTCTGGTCTATTTGTCCACATCTCTTGATATCTAAAAGGCCTAGGTACCATTTCTTCAGAAGATTGAATAGACAGTAATAATGGGGAGTGATCAGAGGTCAATCTATTTAGCACTTGAATTGAGCTTTTTGGAAAAAGTTCCAACCAGTCCAAATTACTTATGCCCCTGTCTAGTCTCTAAAGCAGAAGGTCCTTGCATTTATTTCTGAATATATTATTACACCATGTAAAAGAGTTCCCTACAGTGGGTATTTCATGCAAGTCCAGATTGTTAATGAAAGCATTAAAATCTTTCATGCTTCTTGTAGGGGGAGATTTTCTTCCTTTATACTCAGAGACTGAAACGACTGTATTAAAGTCCCCAATGTATATAGAAGGTTCTGGAGTAGGGATTTTTAAATCATTCCAAAGAGTTTCCCTCGACTATCTATTGACACTAGCATTTATAAAAAATAGTTCCAACTGACAGATGAGGAAATATCAGTAATTCTAGCCTGCAAAAATTGATCTGACTCTTTTAAACTGATTACATTAAAAACATGGTTCCATAAGATCCATATTTTAGCATTTTGAGCAGGGAGAGCATTTTTAAAGCCAAGTTCATGCATCAGGGTGTTTATATTCTTTTTATCATGCCAAGGCTCAATCAAACAGAGAATAGCAATCTTGTGAGACAGCAGAAGATATTTTATTCTATCCATAGATGTTCCGTAGCCTCTAACATTCCAAACTAACATGTTTCCTATTAAGTTGTATTTAATCATTTAAAACAGGTGGGGGTTGCTTTCTGTGAGGATCTAAGGTTTCTTGGTTTAATAGCGGAAGCATTACTGTTATTAGATTGCTTACTCTGATTCTTATCATGTTTAACCAAAGATGGGATAGAAACTAGTTTGTGAGTGCTAACCTCAGACTTTGAGCTTTGAGATACCTTTGTGTTCTGATCAAATAAGGAGTGTGCTCCCTTTTCAACTGCATGAGCTGGCAGAGGTGGCTAATTGAGCTCCTGTATCAGGCCAGCATCTAGGGTGACCAATGACAGATGGTAGATACCAGCATCTAGGATGACAGATGTATTTGTTACTGAGGTAATGGAAAGCTCTGTGTGTCGAGATGAGGGGTTGTTTTCTTCAGTGGGGTGGATTTCTGTTGTGGTTGTAATCTTGTCCTGTGTATCAAGGAGTACCATTGCTTCTTGAGATTCCAATATTTCATGGAATATTCCTGCTGCTTCCTCCTCATCGTCTGCCTCATTTAAGGCTTCTAAGGTCTGAAAAGCATTGGATATCTCGACAGTATTTTCTATTGCTGAAAATTTCTGGATGGGTAATAAATCATACTGATGGTTTTTCTTTCTCCAAAAGGTGGCGGTGATTGGCTTTGAAATGTCATCCAGTGAATAAAAAGAGCCAGTTCTTTTCATGTGGATACCAGGAAAAGCTTGCACAATGCTTGTGGTATTTTTCTGATGAATGCCTGTCTTACTTTGTTGAGTTTGAAACCCAGCTTCCTTCTGTGAGGTAGATAAAACCGAGGATCCAGCAACATCTAAAGCCAATGTAGGATGAGAATCTAGAGCTTGCAGTGGTTCAACCTAATCTGGCACTTTGTTATCCTTTTTTTCATTTATTGGGGGTCTAGAAAGGTGTTTTTTCCTCAGCTCTGGGTGCAGAAAGTTACAAGTAGCAGGACTATGACCAATTATCCTACAATAATTGCAATATAAGGGCAGTTCATCATATTCTATAGGACACTCTGCTACTTTTCTACCTATTCCAACCACTATGGTAGAGGGAAGCTGAGATATAAGATCAACCTCTACGCACACTTTGATGGCAGATGGCCTAGTCAGTGAACTAGTTGCTGCATCCATTTTTAGGTATTTACCAATTTGACTACTCATTCCTATGATTGCAGAGGTATTATAGAAATGAATAGGAAGTTTGTGAAGTGTTACCCAGGCTGGAACAACCGAAGATTCTGATACTGGGGAGAAATTCGGTGACCATTTTTGGACTTTCATGATTGAGCCTTGAATCATCCATTGTCCCTTCATCCAGTATCGCTGATAATCATCACTATCCTGAAAATCTGATTAGTACGTGGCGGTAATCCAGAGATCTTCGATTTTAATCCTATAGACTTAAAGGCTGATTGAAGAGTCTCCATTGATGGCTTTCCTCTGTTGAACTTCCCGACAAGCGCATTCTGGTAGTGAGATGCCAGTAACTCTCCTTCCTCCGGTGGGAGAATAAATGCTATCTTGCCCTTGTATTCTGTGATGGGGTGTAGATTAGGCGTATCGGGTAAAGAAGTGAAGAGTAGAGAGGGTTTAGCATTCAGGGCTTGGAGAAAGCTCTTACTAGCAATGAGCGGTGTTTCTGCCATGAGATTGGGTGGTGGCACCGCCATGGACTGCGGCCAAATCAACCATTTATGACCGTTATCAGACGGAGAAAGAGAAAAAGGAAAATGTGAAAAAGGGAGGTGCGTATTTCGCACTTTGTATCGCACGACGACCTTCCAAATATCCTAACAACATTCAAGTTGGCCATACTTAAACATATTGTAAATAAAAGAAATCAAGAACAATTGAGAACATACAAGAATCAATTATATAGCAATTAAGCCTCACGAATTATAAACTAACACTCGGTATTCCATACCGATAAACTAATTAGCTACTCTAAATAATTAAACTAAAAAAATTAATAAACGTTGTGAAAATTACTGACTTTAAACTAATTAATTAAGAAAATAGTAAGGAACTTAGTGTTGTGAATAAGAAGGAGAGAATAGAGAAGAAGAAAAGATAACATCAAGTGAGAAATGAGAGAATATGAGGTGTGTTTTCTTCATCCTCTTAGGGATAGGAGAATTTAGGGGGTAGTTACATAGTGTTCCCCTAGGGTAAATGAATGGTGAAATAATTAATTATCACAAATCTAGCTTATTGCTAATGAGCATTTCATTATTCATAACACTCCCACTGGAATGCTCATTACAATAATTACGTGTTCAATGCTACCTTATTAAAAACTTTACTTGGAAAAACTAAGTGGGATAAAAAGCATAGTAAGGGAAAAAGAGTACTGCCACGCATAGCTCCCCCCCATGTTGACATTGGTGATTTCTTCATAAAATTTGCAATTTTCGCATCCCGATGTCATGAACAGGTTTTCTAAACATTGAAGTAAGGAGAGCCTTTGTGACGAGATCTACTGAGTTCTCACAGGAATAAATACACTAAATGTTAATAATATTACTCTCTTCAAGCTCTTGAGTAAATGAAAAGAACTTCAGAGGGATATCCTTTGTTCTGTCGCTTTTGATGTATCCTTCCTTCATTTGATTAACACTTGCGGCATTATCTTCATAAGTGTATTGGGATCATCATTTGATAGGAGTTCACTTGTGGTTCTGATATGTCATGTCATTAATCTCAAACACACACACTCTCGACTTGCTTCATGCAATTCGATAACCTCAGCATGGTTTGATGATGTGTGGTGAGAATTTGCTTCTAGGAATGCCAAGAAATTGTAGTCCTTACATAGGTAAACACATACCCAGTTGGAGATCTCCCTTTGTGTGGATCTTACAAGTAACTGCATCTGTAGAGCAAATCAAAACTGGTTTTGTAGTGTTGGAATAAAATAATCCCAAATCGATTGTTCCTTGAAGGTAGCATAACACATGCTTGATTCTGTTCCAGTGCCTTCTAGTAGGAGATGAATTTAATCCTTCTAATAAATTAACAACAAAAACAATATCAAGTCGAGTACAATTAGCGAGAAATATAAGAGCTCCAATTGCATTGAAATATGGTACTTCTAGACCAAGAACCTGTTCAGATTCCTCACATTGACAAAATGGATCCTTTTCCAAATCAAGGGATTTGACGACCATTTGGGGCACTCAATGGATTTGAGCCATCCATATTGAATATTTTTAATATCTTTTTCATGTAATTTTTTTGATGCACAGTATCTCATTTTGCAAGTGCTCAATCTGCAAACCGAGATAATATTTTATTTTTCCAAGGTCTTTCATCTCAAATATTTACTTAGTCGATTGTACCACATGCGCCGAATTGCTTAAACCCATATAAAGATCTTTCTAATTTGATTGAGTATCTTTCTCTAGGTTTTAAACTTAATGCTTCATGTATTTTGAATCCTTCAGGGATCTTCATGTAAATTTCAATATCAAGCGACTCATATTATGCGGTAACAACATCCATAAGGTGCACATTAAGTTTCTCATGAACTGCTAGACTGATAAGGAATCCAAATGTAATTCCATTCACGACTGAAGAATACGTTTCCTCAAAATCAATTCCGGGTCTTTGAGAAAAACCTTTTGCATCAATTTGAGCCTTGTATCTCACAAATTTTTTTCTCATTTCTTTTTTGTACAAATACCCATTTGTATCCAACGAGTCTCACATATTCAGGCGTGAGTACTATAGGACCAAAGACTTTGCTCTTGTTAAGAAGGTCTAATTTTACTTCAACGAACCTTTTCCATTCAGTCCCATCGTGTTTTTTACACTCTGTAACAGAACGTGGTTTGGGATTTCCGTTCTTTTTGTCCTTAACATCGCATGCCAAACTAAAAGAGAATGCATCATAGGTCTCCTCATTTTAGTTCCACCTTATACCTGTATTGGCATAATTAATCACAATTTCTTGATTTTCCTCATTTCACATTTCTATAGGAATACGTTCCTCCATTTTGGGGTCATCTTGTTTCTCTACTTCTTTTCTTTTTTGAGGATTTTTATCTTTGGAACTAAGTGGTCTTCCACGCTTCAGGTGTGTCGTGATTTCACGAGTGACTTTGTTTTCAATTTGCCCTTTTGGGATTTAAATTTGTGCAAGAGCATTCTCAGCTGGTATGTGGGATTTAGTCACTTTCTTTTTGTGTGTAAATGCATCAGGAAGTTGATTTGCTATATCTTACATATGCAAAATCATTTGGACCTTTCCATCATATTCTTTTTTATAAGGATCAAGATGCAATAATGTTCGTACAAACCAGGTAATTTCCCTTTCTAGCTATTTTCTTTCTCCCCCTAATGCTGAAAAAGTTTCTTAATCCAAATGGTAATCAGCAAAACAAGTTGTACAATTATTCCTAGTTTGAGATTCAAGGTATCTAATAGTATATGGGCTATCATAGCCTGCATAAATGCTAAGACTTCTCTGTGGCCCCATCTTTGTTCTTTAAGGTGGTGCAATACGCATATAAATAACGCAACAAAAAAATCCTTAGATTAGATATATTTGGTTCTTGGCCTAATGCAAGTTGTAGTATGGAGTATTTATGATATGCACTTGGCCTGATGCGAATCAATGCCACAGCATGTAATATTGCATAGCCCCATACTAAAGTGGGGAGCATTGTTCTCATTATCAATGGTTTAGCAATGGGTTGGAGACATTTGATCAGTGATTCGGCTAGACCATTTTGTGTGTGTACACGAGCAACATGATGCACAAAAACAATCCTACTTGACATACATTAATCATCGAATGTTTAGGATGTTCATCGGCATTGTCAAGATGATTTTCTTGATCGTATGATCAGGAAATTGAGCTCGCAATTTGATTATCTCATCGAGTAATTTAGCAAATGCCATATTTCAAGTTTATAATAGGCATACTTGTGACCATTCGCTAGAGGCATTTATCAATACCATGAAGTATAGAAATGGTCCACATGGTGGATGGATAGGTCAACATATATCACCTTGAATACGTTCAAGAACTGCAGGTAATTCTGTTTCAACCTTTCTCGGTAAAGGCTTTATGATTATCTTTCCAAGAGAACAAGCTTTACACTGGGAATTTTTCCTTGAGGAATCTTCTGGTCTTTTAATGGATGCACATGTGTACTTTCAATAATTTTTTGCATTATAGTTGAACACGGATAACCCAGCCGATCATGCCATATGGTAAATATTGAAGGTTTGATCACTAACATATTTGATTCAATTGCATTTATATGCGTGTAATGCAATCCGGTATGGAGCATTGGTATTTTTTCAAGTATGTATTTCCTTCCTAATTTATACCTAATGATAAGCATATATTTCATGGTACCTCCAGTTACAGACTGAGTATTAAATCCATGAAAATATATATCATTGAAACTCAATAAGTTCCTTTTGGACTTTGGCAAAAATAAGGCTTTATTTATTGTAAATATTGTGTCATTCATCAATGTAAAGTTTGCCTTGCCAACTCCTTTAATCAGATCTACATGACTTGATATTGTATTTACAACGGTTTGTGTTGGTTTTATCTTTGAGAAAAACCTTTTATCCTTTAATATAGCGTGCGTTGTTCCACAATCGAGTATGAAAATTTCTTCATTTTTAATCCTTTGGTTGGCTTCATGATTAGCTTTATCCATATCACCACTTTAACTAAAAGCAAATAATATTTTTTGATAAGAAAGATAATTAATTAGGCAGTAGCAGAAATTTAAAGAAAAAACATTTATTACGATATATATAATAGATATAAATAAACATCAGACCATTTAGTCTCATTTCCAATGATCATTATACAATTCACCTTCTTTTAGTTTCCACCATCCTTATGTTTAGTATAATCCCCAACCGTGTCAATGAAATCATCATTGAAATCAGATGCTTCGAGATGAGTGGATTCATAGATGTTAAACTCATTCCCCTTGTCCTCTTTATAGACTCTTGGTAGAGTTCACGTAAGTGCTTCGGGACTCTGTAGAATCTTGACCAATACCCTTTACCGCCACATCTGGAACAAGAGGTTCCAGAGCCCTTTGATGAACTTGCATCTTTTCCCCTTTTATGGGTACTTTCATGGTTCCTCTTGTCTTGTTGCTTCTTGTGGTAGCAGTTACTAGACTTATAGGACAATATGTAACCACCTCGACCGCGTCCGTAACCACAAACACGACCTCGACCTCGACCTCTCTCTTAACCCTGAAAATAATTCTTACATTCAAGTTCGTCAGAGTTAGCATTGTTTGCTTCATGAAACAGTTTTGAGCCAGACGAGCGAGATTGATGATTCTTCATCAGCAACTCATTATTCTTCTGAGCAATGAGGGGACAAGAAATTAGTTTAGAATATCTTTTAAAACCCCAAACACGATATTGTTGTTGCAAGGTCACATTTGATGCGTGGAAAGTAGAAAGAGTCTTTTCCAGCGTTTCATTATCAGTTACTGTAACCTCACAGTATGTCACTGGTTACTATTCCAAAAATTTCAAATTTATAGTCACTGACTTTCTTATAGTCTTGGAACCGTAGATTTTTCCAGTTATCACGGTACCTGAGGAGAACTGCATCTCTAGTGTGATCATATCTTTCTTTCAAATTTTCCACAGCTCGATTGGATCTTTCACAATGAGATACTAATTTTTGAGGCTCTCATTGAGGTGTTGACGAAGGAAGATTAAATATCTTTCCTTGTCCATTCTTGATGAGTTATTCCTTTCTTGGATTGTCTCATTGAGGTTCATTGATTCCAAGTGCATCTCAATGTCTATTGTCCAAGGCATTTTGTTGTTTCTATTGATCTCAAGTGGACTTAATTCAAGCTTCAGAAGGTTTGACATGATGATAATTTATGGGGAAAGTAAAATAATTCATTAGGTTTAATTCAAAATACAGAATTCTACAATGATTGCAAACAATAAAGAGAAATACACGATTCCGACCATCAATGAAGAAGAACAAAATTCTTTCGGCGAAACATCTATGATGAGAATAGCAACATGTAATACAAAAATAATTACAGCTACAAAAATTAATATTAGTCTAGACATTCTATCAGTACATTTAGTGAGAATGTGAGTAGAGGGTGTGGTTTTGTATCATTTGATGTCTTCATATTTATAGTGTAAAATATAGTCATTTATAGTCATTATATTACCGCTAAAAATATAGTCATTTATAGCTGTTATACTACCGCTAAAAATATAGTCGTTTATGGCCGTTATATTAATTAAATGTAGTTAAAATGTTAAGAGTAGATTAGCAATGTAACATCATCAAATAAATAGACAAACATATCAGAGACATAAATAATCATAGAAATATTAAAATGAAGCAGTTAAAGATTAGTTAGATGTTGATCACACCATTTTCCTATAAGGTGGCAGAGCCGCCTGTCTATAGAAATATGGTGCTATGCATTTAAAAAGTTAATAAATCACATTACATTACCATAAGGTGGAAAAGCCTCCTGTCTATAGTAGTATGGTGCTATGTAGTTAGAAAGTTAGTGGTGTTGTGTAGTCAGAAAGTTAATAGTGTTATGAAGTTAGAAAGTTAATTATTATAAATCACATCACATTACCGTAAGGTGGAAAAGCCTCCCGTATATAGTAATATGGTGTTATGTAGTTAGAAAGTTAATTGTTATTGCAAGTGAGAAGAGTTTGGAAGATGCTTTGAGATAAGTACTGACGGTGTATAATTGTTGATCTATGCAGCCTAGTTTAAAAGGAATGCAAGCCAAATATAATCAAGTTTTAACACATAAATTTCCGAACATCCACAAATTAATAGAAAAGCCTGGACATTTACCCTAATACCAACTACCACTAGTGGAGGGTGGGGTAATTAAAGACTTTTTTTTGGACCAGAAAAGTCACTTTGATGGTGACTTCTCTGGCCACGACTTTGATCGTCCATGATCAAAGACAGTTCTTAGAACCGCATTTAAAATAGACAATGGAAGGTGGTTATTTTGTGTCTTTGCCGAGCCGAAGGAACAACCATTAAATTCATTCTGAGCTCGGAACAAGTTATGAATTTGGAACCCATTCCTGAGGTCCAAAAAAAGGTTGCCGAAAACCTGGGTTTCCGGCAGGTCGCAGATGAAACAGATCAGAAAATTTACAGTTCCAAACTAAACAATACACATTGTTACAAATCTAAACATTAACCAAAAAATTGTAACAGAATCGAAACATACGAATCTAAAAAATGAAGAACAAAAACATAGATTTTACAGATTAAAAAATGAAGACTATAGGTGACGAACAAGAAGCACGACTCCAGAGGATGAATGTGATGCTCGTGGAGGAGCGCGACGCTGGGCGGAAGAGATCGATAACACTCCCGGGCAAAATACATCAAAAGGCGACGTGCGGTGGCCAGGGGCGGTGGATCCTTAGCGCGGCGGAAGAGCTCTGGCGCGGTAGAGCCTTGGCAGGGTGAAGGAGCCCAGACGCAATGGTGGAAGCAATGCGTGGAGGCAGCTGCTCCATGAAGAGGAAGAAACAACATCTCAAGTGGGAGGCGAAACGATGGAGACAAAAGCAAATCGACGGACAAGGAGGCGAGGGGAGAGGAAGGGACGCCGGAAGTGATTCTCGGTGGTGGGAGAGGAAGTGAGGTGGGTGAGAGAGGGAGTGAGAGGGAGGCGATGTAGTGATTTAGGGTTTAGGCGATGTGGTGAGGCGGGAGAGAGGGCTGGAGAGTGACTGAAAATGGAAAAATAATCTAAGTATTGACTGGGCTGGAAAGGCATGGAAAATAATCCAAGTATGGACTTGGTTTATATAGTGGCCCAACAAAGTCATTGAATTAATGACGGTTCTACAATAAAACCGCCTTTAATCAATTTTCTCAAAGGCAAAAGTGACTTTGATAGAAAAATAATCGCCTTGAAAAGGAGTTTCGAGTTCGAAATTCATTTCGAGGGTTCATTTTAATCAAAGGCCCTTTACTAGTGTACTTTGATTCATATAAAAAAATTCCCATAGCATTTAGAAAAGAACTTACTTGATGAAGACGGAGAGTGATCATGCTAATAATGTATTGTGAAAATTACTAACTTCACACTAATTGATTAAGAAAGTACTAAGGAGCTTAGTGTTGTGAATAAGAAGGAGAGAATGAAAGAAGAAGATAGTACAGGATGAAGTGTAAAATGAAAGAATGAGATGTGTATTTTCTTCATCCTCTTAGGGATAGGGAAATTTAGAGGGTAATTACATAGTGTTCCTCCTAGGGTAAATGAATAGTGAAATAATTAATTATCATAAATTTAGTTTATTGCTAATGAGTATTTTACTATTCATAACAATAACTGTGAAATCTAAACATTTTGTACCTAATAGATAATACTCCCTCTATTTCTCCATTAGTGACACACCACTTTTGGGTGTTAGAATTTAGGAGATGCTAAATGAGTGGATGGATTCGAATAGAAAGAAAGAAAAGTAAAATGAATGGACATAATAACCTTAAAATTGAGAATTAAAAAAATATCAATATAAAAAAACATCTTAAATTAAAAAGTGTGTCACTATTAGTGAAATAGAGGGAGTAAGAAAAATAAATTTAACCCTTTGAATGTACTAATACACAAGATGCGCACAAAATCCAATGCAAACAATAATGCTCACACATGCTTTGATCTAATAATAATAATAATATATTGTCTGCGGTGAAACAAAGTTGAAAACCACATTAAAGAACTAAAATGAAAGACTTGATAGAGGAATTTCAAATAATATCTGGTGGTCTAATTTTCTTAGCTCTAAAATTAAAACACTATTGAGGGAAGGCTCTGATCATACCTCTCTAATTCTACTTGTATCTGATACATCCTCTATGTCTACTTCAAAACCCTTTATGTTTCAAGAATGCTGGGCAAACCATCCCACTTTCATGAATCTAGTGGAAGATGCTTGGAGTGCACAAACCAGTCACAAAAGAATGAAAAGATTAGTTTTCAAACTAAAACATTTAAAGCAAGTCCTTAAAATCTGGAACAAAGAAATATTTGGTAATGTCTTTGATGCTGTTCAGATAAGTGAAGATATGCTAATTAAGGCTGAAGAGGATTTACAACGGGATGATTCCAGTAAAAACCTACAAGCCATAAACCTAGCTAAGGCAAAATTGAAAATAGCTCTAAACAATCAGGAAGTATTTCTAAAACAGAAATCAAGATTAAAAAGGATGAAAGAAGGTGATGTAAATTCAAAATTCTCTCATCAATCAATTCTAAGCAAACATAAAAGGCAAACAATCTCTCTAATAAAAAATAATGCTGGGACATGGCTAAATAAAATAGAAAATATAGAGAAAGAAGCTGTCAGCTTCTTCTCCAAACTTCTTACTAGTGAACAATTGGATCCATCAGTAATTAATACTGCATGGTTATTGGAAAACATTACTAGAGTTGTAACAAATGATATGAACTCTAATTTACTTAAACAAGTCAATATGGAAGAATTAACTAACATAGTTAATTCCATGGATAACCACTCAGCCCCAGCTCCTGATGGTTTCTCTGGTTTCTTTTTCCAAAAATGCTGGGACATAATCAAATTTGATGTGATGATGGCAGTGGAAGAGTTCTTTGCTGGAAAAGACATTCCCAAAGCAATCTCATCAACTCTAATAATCCAAATACCCAAAAAAGATGTATGCTCATCATTTAAAGCCTACAGACCTATAAGCTCATGCAATTTCACAAACAAAATCCTTTCAAAAATTCTGTCAACAAGACTTAAAAGCTATCTAGATAAAATAATCAGCCCAGAACAATCAGCAATTGTTTCTGGAAGAGAAATTGCTGATAATGTTCTCCTCATGCAAGAATTCACTAATCACTTACATTCAAAAACAAAAGGGTCTAATATGATTATCAAACTGGACATGATGAAAGCTTTTGATAGAGTTTCTTGGTCATTTTTGGCAAAAATCCTTATCAAGCAAGGTTTCTCCCCAATCCTAGTTGATCTAATTATGAGGAACATAAAATCTGCATATTTTTCATTACTGCTTAATGGAAAATCAGTAGGTTTTTTTCCTGCATCTAGGGGTTTAAAACAGGGTGATCCTTTATCCCCTCTGCTCTTCATACTAATGGCTGAAGCTTTTTCACAAAACCTGAATTTTCTCTATCAATTTGGAAATATTCAGCCTTATAAATTACCCTATGGGATGAAATCAGCATCACATCTTTCCTATGCTAATGACACAACGATTCTTTTGAAATATAGAAAATAGGGTTTAGAAACAATAATGAACTTTCTGAAGTCTTATGAATTGGCTTCTGGTCAGAAAGTTAATTTTGAGAAATCTACATTTCATATCTCAAAACACACACCTAACAGAATTATAACATTAATCAAACGGGAAACAAACATGCTGGAAGGATCCATTCCTTTTAATATTTGTGATGTCCTATTTTCACTGGAAGAGTTAAACAATTATCTTTTCCAAGGCATGCTAATTTCAGTCCACAATAAAATGAATCACTGGCATAATAAGCTTCTATCCCCAGCTGGAAGGGCAATATTGATTAAACATGTCTTGTCCTCCATGCCAATACATATTACTGTGTTGAAGCCAACTAAACACATTATAAGTCAAATTCATAAAACTTTTGCTAGATTTTTCTGGAACAATAACTTAGACAATAATCAGAAAAAAAGAATTTGGAAATCATATCCTAACTTATGTTTCCCTACTGAGGAAAATGGATTAAATTTCAAAAATTTGAACACTTTAACAAAATCTTTCTCCCTCAAACTGTGGTGGAAACTTCAGATAGGAAAATCATTATGGGCAAAAATCATGTGGTCTGTGAGTGACACTCATAAAACATCTAGAACTTGGAAAAGAATCAAAGAGGTTCAACACATAGCACTGTGTAACACAAAAGTCCTTCTTGGATCTGGTTTGGTATCTTTCTGGAACTCTAACTGGACTACTTTGGGACCTCTAACAGACCACTTATTGAGTTCCTTAGAAGTCCCTTATCCCAACTTAACAATTGCTGATTTCATATAGAATAAAGTATTCTATTCTGCCCATATCAGGAACTGCCTTCCTGATCATATTTTTCGAATTCTGGATCTGGAATATAAACTATTTCCAAACTATGATGATTCACTAATTTGGAAACCTACTCAGACAGGAGTATTCACTGTAAAATTAGTGTTTGAGCTGATTAGAGAGAAGAAACTGAACATACCCTCTTACACACATCTGTGGTATAATATTTTACCAAAGAAAATGAGTTTATTTAACTGGAGACTTTTAAATAGACTAATAGCTTTACCAGATGTGCTTGAGGATTTTCAATTTCATCTCCCCTCAAGATGTTGTTTCTGTTTTAATGATTCAGAATCTATCCATCATTGTTTTAATTCTTGTGTTAAGGTCAAACAAATCTGGAAATTAGTGGATTCTACTTTCAGTTTGTCTACAAACACATTTTAACTGCTGTGGGATAGACTCTATTTTTATTGGAATGTCTCTTCCTGTGATGGATCCTTTTCAAAGTTAATTAGAATCATACTGTGTGTAGTTAATTGGTACCTATAGTGTGCCAGATGCACTTATATGTTTGAGGGTACAAAGCCAGATATAATGCTCATTTTCAAACAAATATTGTATCATTTTAATGATACCTTGTTGGCATTCAAACTGGACTTCAAGTGGATTCCAAAACTTTTGAATCAGAAACCCATAAGACAGAGACCAATAAGAATCATTAAATGGTTACTACCTTCAAAATATAAACTCAATACTGATGGTTCTTATCTGAGCAATGGTGCTACTGGTATCGGATGCATAATCAGAGATCATGATGGTCAGGTAACTGTAGCTTTATCCAAATCCATTTCGGCTGAATCTGGTTTGCAGGCTGAAACCACAGCTTTATTACATGGTATTTATCTTGTTCGAGAACGAGGCATCATGAGTATTGACATAGAAACAGATTCACAAGTCCTACATGGTATGATTCAACAACAGTTCAAGATTCCATGGAAATTACAGCAAATGTTGAGGGAGATTCGAAACCTACTTCAAGGAATGGATTATTCATTGTAACACATTTTCAGAGAGGCAAATGGCGCTGCTGACTCACTTGCAAAAATGGCTAGCCGAGAGCAGGTAAATAACATCTATGTTTCTGCAGGTTTGCCTCCAATAGTTGCTGGTTAAGTAAAGCTAGATGCGGAAGGAACTCCTCAAATTAGATTAGAGTAGTCATTTGATAACTATGTACTTATTCTCCCACGTTTGTATCTGTTGATCTTTAGGTTAATATCAGGTTAATGTATTGTTTCTATAGATCATCAGATAAACTCTCAGAGGTAAGGTATTACGTCCCCCTCTTTTTCTGTATCTTCTATTTTAATTAATAAATGGGTAGGGGTCTGCCAAACCCCCCTCCATCACAGGTGGATTTATCTAAAAAAAATTGAAACAGAAAAAATAATGACCAAAACTAAAACCGAAATCTCCTAAGTCTTTCGTATGTGTAATGTACCTAAGAAATGTTTTTACCAAAGTCCAGTCCGTATCGGATACTTCCCAAATAAAATATAATTCATTCTAAATTTAAATTATAATCTTACCCTTATAAGGAATAAGAATCATAATCTCTAAAAAATTGCAATTCATATCTCACAAAATCGGATCAAATCAGTCTAAATATATTTCAAAATCAGTTCCAAATATTTCTCACTCCAAGGCTTTCACACGTCCCAATATTTCTGCGCACATTTGACTGTCTTCATTTTGCCATAATTGCCTAATGCTCCTCAAATTTCTCTTCAGACCAAAAACCTGTAATTTGTGGCAAATAATACACCTAAATTGCACATTAATCCAGTAAAGTCACAATAAATCCTAATAAAATAAACAATATAATTTATACACATCAATACGAGATAAAACTCGGTGAGATGTTTGTTTGGTTCCCCCCCCCCCCCCCGCGGCCATCCCATGGAAAGTCAGCAAGCATTGGATCATCCCGCTCTTTAGCTCACATATGACATTGGGGGCAATGTGGAAAAACGATGCACAGGGGTTGATTCTCTAAGTTTGGAGCGAACAACTCCCTCAAGTTGCAGTTGTTATCCACCATGACTACTTGCTCCTAATAAGAATCGGTTATTGTGGAACTCTCGCTCTAGTCCTTCTTCTTCTTCTCCGTCGACTACTGTGAATTCCAGTAGTTCTTGCAAAGTTCTTAAGTTCGTGGTACAGGAATGTACCATAAACTAGAAACCAAACAAAAACTAATAAAAAACAACAGTAGCTAACGGGGTAAAAGCAAATGGAACAACTATAACATATGCTCAACACTAAAAACCAACTAAAGCAACACAAACAAACAAATATATATATATATATATATATATATATATATATATAAACTACTCAACTAATGTGCTATGCAAGTTAACAATTAAACTTTTAAACTAGCATTCCCGGCAACGTCGCTAAAAATTGATTCGTCTCCACCCCGGGATCATAAAAATGAACTATGGGAAGCCAACAAAATTAACCCAAGGCGGAGGACGTATGATCAAAGATAGAAAATTTCTGTTCTAATCCCGTTTCAACTACTAAGCTACCTAAAGGGTAGATAGAGGCAAGACCGGGTTTGTCCACAGAGATGCTAGATTTCTAAAAACCAACTACACACAGCCACGTGCGATTTTGTCAATCCGTCAGTGTGTTAGGAATAACTAATATTGCAAAATAGGTTTTGGGTGGGATTTTAACTAACAACTACAAGCATGCGAGATCACAAGATAATAAAACTATATATACCAATACTTGGGGAATATTTGTGTAACATTACTGGTGAAATATTTTGATCCTCGACTCAATCACATTAAAGACATATGAACCTATCCTAATGCTTATGACACATAGTGCAGATGATGATAAAAACATCCCCTTATCTGTCACACAAGGGTGCGTGTCTAATTCTTCCAATGGCCTCACCTTCATAACTAGGGGAGTGCAACAATGGCACAACACATTGTGCATGTCTGATTCTCCCCCATGCTATTATGTCCCAGGCAGTACGCTATGAACGCTCTACCCCTAGGCCTGTAGAGGCAAAGGAAGTAGGCATCTTATCGATGACTCTAAGATTGTAAATATGCTAACCCTAGTTTTCTATCAACGCTTTCTCTATCTGTAACCATTCGGATCAACTCCCAAGATAAGACCAGTGTACGATCATCGTAACGGTAACTCGCGACCCACGTGCACACACCCACATGGTCCCTGACCCAGCTACCCCTATCACATCTAGGTTTCTCTTCCTCGAGGGATATCAATAGATGTAACAATATGATTGTAGACTACGGTGTGTGCCAATCTTAGTGTGACAATCATACATTTAACACGAATATGAAGAACAAGCCAACATAATATCATAAACACATAGAAATAGGTAGATCTAAAGAATCTTTCAAAACATGCACCAAATAATGAATACAAATACAAATCCCAAGTTAATGAACTACTGCGTAAGTGTTGAACCCAGGTATTTCATTGAATTCAATGTCCTTGGTCAGTAAAGAAGAAGAAAAGAAATAAAACTAGAGAGAAGTGTTTTTCCCTTTCTCTCTCTATGTACTCTTCAAAAATAGAAAATGATCTAAAATGTGGCCCAACTTAAACCCTAGTAGACATAGGCATCTATATATAGTAGTAGGTAAATGGGCCTTGAAAAAAGGCCCAAAATGAGGAAAAAACCCTAGCAACCACAATGGGAGTGGGCTGTCACGCATGGTTTCATCGTGTTGGTTGGTGTTGGCACGGGCCGTGCTGGGTGGCACAGTTGTGCTGGATGGCTTTGGCATAAGCCGTGTTGGTTGGCACGTTCATGCTGGCCAGCATTGGCATGGGCCTTGGCAGCTAACACAGACTGTTGACTGGGCTTGGTCCTCGGCCTTCTGATGATGCACACCTATATTGTTTGGCGCATGCCATTGCTTGGGAGTGTTTTCTCAACCAGTTGAATGACGTAGGCTATGTGAGTTTCTATGCACCATCAGTTGGGTGCTTGATTTTCACTTCTGATCGATGCGGGGCATGTGGATCTTTGCAGGCCGTCAGCTGGGAGTCAGTGTTTGAGCAAAATGATGGCACGCCCGTGTAGAACATTACACCCCATCGGGTGTTCTTCAAAAATTGAGTTGAAATGGCACGGGACATTTGAAAGGAAGTAGTCTACATCTATACTTAGCCGCTCGATGGTCTTGGGAGGCATGTGTCGTGCTAGAGCCGGTGGCTCCTATCAAAGGGTGATGGCACGAGCTGTGATGGATGTGGCCTCATGCTAAGAGGTGTTGGCATGGGCCATGCTGAATCAGGTGCCTCATGCTGATGCCCCTTGGCATGGCCGTATCGGTTCGTACATACCGTGTCGGCTGATTCGGCTATTCCTCGTATTGAGAACTTGAACTTTGACTTAACTCTTTTTACGGTTTCCTTCCATCTACTACCACATTTTGACTTGTGGTCTTTTGTCTAATACCACCCTAACGAATGACCTTCTACAAAGTGATAAAAAATACTCACGAGTAACCAACTAGTAAGCTCACAAAAGAAGATCTAGGCACTCATGAATACAAAGTATCAATTATTTCCAATTAAGTCTACAAAACTCAGGATTTAGAAAATAAAACCAACAATGGTCATCTAAACCATTTTTCGTGTAAACCTAACTAAAACTAGCAATCAACCGAACAAAACATAATAAAAATTGTGTTGAATGCATTAGTTAATGCATGCTTAATGTTGCAGAGCACTAGGAAGAAGTCTTGCAAGGCGGTGTCATGATTGATTGTTGTGCGCTCGGGTTGCGGAAGTACCATTATGATTCAAACCAAGGCACCGCTGTATAGCCAAATAAATCAATCTTCCGAGGTAGTGGTAGTAATCATTGAGTCCCTTGCTAAATTATCCACATTGTACCTCTTCCCCAAATGACCTAAGTTTACCAATGTAGAGCGAGAGGGTGCTGAGTGGCCTAAGTATTTTTCCAAAACCCCGACCATGCCTCCCATGGGTATCTTATCGTCTTTCTTTTTCCCCGTGGTTATGCACACTTCCATGACAGTCTCAACCAAGCTTGGGTAGAAATTTACTTCCGCAGTCATTTCACAAAGGATTTACACATCTCGGTTGGAGTATTGAGAAATCTCACCGTGACAAAGAACTCCCATGGATAGAAGTCAGTACATGTACCACAAAGCTGGGTGGACTATTTCCATACCCTTGCCAAAATGGTTCCTATCAACTCCTTCCAAGTTCTGCCAAAACCTTCCCAGTGAGAACGGAAGCCCTTGTCGGTGAGTCTTTGAAACTTCCTTCTCGTACTTCCACCCAAATGCTCGAGCAACTTCCCCATGGGTTATTGAGTACTCCTTGTCGTCGAAGGGGAATGTGATGGTCCTTCTCCCGTCACTCTCTGATGTTTTCTCCACGCTTGCTAAGAACTCCAAAGTCTACCTAATGTACGTTTCAGAGTGCATTTTGAGATGCCCTCAAGGCCTATCCAACCTAGCAAGTAGGTCATGGGCTCGAGTAGGCCTAGTGCTACCAAAGTTTCCTTGCATGCAAACTTGGTCTCCAAGATGGTCCTCCTTGGCCTATTGAGATACTTCCATTTCAATGCCGCACTCTCAGTAAAGTTGGTCAATACCATGAATTCAATAACAATAACGGCGAGATAAGGAGGTGCGGGAGTTTTTGGCTCTTGTCTCCTAACTTTAGCCGGATCTTTCCCTCGATCACCTCGGAAAGTTGTTCCTTTCTCTGGTCTAATCCTTTTTGGATCCATTCTACCACAACAAGAGAAAGATGGTAATGGAAACAATATACAAGCATGTGCATCAAAAATTACTTAGCAAGAATCATTCTTCCAAAACACCCAACACCCAACACATAACAAATCATATCATTTCAGCCCAAGGATAATAATATTCCCCCGTACTTAGTTCAATGCCAAATCATGCATATAACCCACAAACTTCTATACACACACAAAATAATTTCAAAATTCATGCTTCCACATACAACACAATCATCCTAATGAAAGTAAGTTAACACAAAGTTCAAAGAGTTGCCCAAAATTGGAGGCTAAGAGATGAAAATCACCCAAGAAGAACCAAAGAGTACTCTCCCTTGAGAGAAAATGCCCAATTTTTGAATTCCTCAAATTAATAAGTGAGAATGATGTTTTTGAAGTACTTGGAGTGGGTTAAATGATCTCTATGAATGGGAAAAGGTACTCTAATTTCTAATTCGGAGAATCAAGTATCTTCCAAAATTGGGTTGTGTATGAGAGAAACAAAAATTGGATTAAAATCTTTAATGAATTCATGATCAAAGAAGGTGTTAATGCTTGGTGTAGTACCACTGGCACTAACCCATATGGGGAAGAGGAAATCTGCGGAAGTAAGGGGCAAAAGTGCTTGTTTTGGAAAAATTCTAATTTTGCCAAAATTCTGCAATTTTTATCATTTATAGTTTTCCCTGATTGGAATGAGGCATAGCATGACCGTGCCATATGAAGGCCTCGTGCCAGGTCATCTTACAGGGGCCTTACATGACCCGTGCCCCATGCAACTTCATATTTCTAACATTTTTTCATCCAAATCCTATTTCCTCCTAACTGCAACCACGTGACTCCATCTTAGACTCAATAATCAACCAGAGTTCCACACAAAATCCTTTGTCACAAAAACACAAACATGTAAACAATCAACTACCAAAACTACTATAACATAACAAAGAAAAGCACTGTACATTTATTTTTGTCCTCAGGACTTATTCCTTATGCATTCTAAATTAAAAATGAACCTACCATTGGGTTTCAGAGTTGCCATCCATGACTCCACCCACGATGACATCTTTGTGGAGAGGCCTCCAAAAAGTGTCACCCTTACCTCCATGTTCCTTTCCCATAATAGAGATTTTATTTCCACCCTTAGCTAATGTTGACTCCTTAGCCATTTCCTCAGGTTTCGGAGGTGGCCTAAGAGGTTTTATATCCTCGCCACTCTTAACCAACCGTTGCAATTTAGTGAGCATAGAAAAGAAATCCATTATAGAAAGATGACCCACCTCCGCTTGGGGTCATTAAAATGAGTCGTAGCTATTGGCAAGACCAGGTTTGTTCACAGAGATTCTAGGATTTAATAGCCAATTAAACACAACCACATACGGGTTGTCAATCCGTCTGTGTTCTAGGAATAGCTAACATTGTAAAATATTTTTTTTGGGTTTTTCAATTAACAACTACAAACATAAAATATAACACAAGATTAAACTATAAAAACAAACACTTGGGGGTATTTGCATAACATGATTGATAAATGACTTCCATCCTCGATCATTCACATATATACATATAAACCTATCTTATGCCTATGTCACATAGTGTGGAAATAGCCAGGTATTTCCCCCCGTGCTACCAACGTGGCCCCGTGTCGGTGCAACCCATCGATCTTGGCACAGGTAGTGTGGCTCATGCTAGCATGGTCCATGTCAACCGGTATTAGCCATTATATAGAGCTCTATTTTTAACCTTCTGATCCGCACCCCGTGTCATTTGGCACGGTTCGTCAGCTGGATTTTCATTTTTTCTCAGTTTCTTGGCATGAGCCGTATCAATCTTCACACCCTGTGAGCTGGTCTAGATATTTGTGACTTGGAATGGCACGTGCCGTGTGAAATGGAATGATCTGCGCCTATACTTAGCCAAATTCGGAGTAAAAAGGGAACTTGAGGACACGACCAGCCGAGGTTGGAACGACTCATGATGGGGCTTGGCTCAACCCATGTTACTTAGCACGGCTTATGTCAAAGGCCCTTGACACAGGCCGTGTGGCGTGGTACGGGCCATGTATGGTTTGCCCTTGTGCTGCCTATGAATGGTCCACGCTACCCATGGCTGGTTCGCCCGACTGACTTCTTTGGTTTGTTATGGATGAACTGTTGGTCCGATTGGATAGTTCTTGTAGTTGATTACATAGCACTCGAGAAGCCAAATCCAAAGGTGCCACCCTCAAGGGATGATTCTTCTTGAATCTTTCCTAGAACTTTGTGCAACTCCTGGACAACAATTTTCCATTTCTTCCTTGGCCTCTTTGAACTTCAAATCCAGCTTTCTATAGCTCAATCCTTCTACTACCATGCTTTAGAGTCCGTGGCCTTTAATTTACTACCATTCTTGAAAATGACCTTTAATATCTTCTACCATCCTTGCGAATGACCTTCTATACAAAGATGATAAGAAGTACCCACGGGTGAGCTACTAATGATGATCACAAAGGAAGATCTAGGTACCCATGGATATAAGGTGTCCATTAGTGTCAATTAAATCTACAAAACTTGGGATTTAGACAAGAAAAACAAATATGACCGTCTAAACCTAACTAACACTAGCAATCTAACAAGTAAAACAAGCTAATTATTATGCCGAATGCATTGGTTAACGCATGCACTACAGTGCACATCAAAGGTCATCACTAAAATCATACATGGAATATGTGTTATCAACATTATCATCACAATCAAAGCTTAAGGCATGATTTTATCATCAATCTCATTGAGGCACTCATCATTATTAATCATGCAAGAATCATCACATTGAAAAAATTCATCACACAAGTTTATTGAGCCGAGTCCACTCATGGTCGTTAATTTTGCAAATTAATCCGAGCAGGGGCAGCGAGGTCAAAGGGGTTCAAATTTAATATTTATATTCTGCCTAGAGGGTAGTTAGAGATAAGCCCTAGGTATGTCCTCAGAGATGCTAGGGCCTGAGAATCAATTAAAACATAACCTCACACGGGTCATCAATCCGTACAAGTGATAGGAATAATTAGTAGAGCAAACAAAAATTTGTGACAAGGGGTGATTGGTTTTTAAATTTAACAACTACAAAACATAAAAGCAAAAAGAAATTAATCTATAAAGCAAAACGCTTGGGGAGTGATTGCGCAACATGGTTAATTTAATGTTTCGATCCTAGATTCATTCACATAGTAATTTAGACAAACCTAATAGAGTGTTTATAACATGTGGTGTGGTTGATGGCTTACACTTCCTCGTACCTATCACGTCGGGTGCGCTCGCAACCCTCCATCGACACCGCCATTATAATTAAGGGAGTACAACAAGGTCCAACCATTGTTGTAGATCCGTTTCTCCCCCGTGCTATTATGTCCCAAGAATTCCACCACAAATGCTCTACTTCCCAATGACATATGAATTAGGCAAAGGATCGTTGGCACCATATCTATGACATTAGGGCCTCTTACAACCCTAGCTTGCTACTTTTCACTATCTCTACCAGTAACCTATCAGACTACTTTAAGTAATCAGCTAAGACTGGTGCTATGACAAATAATTTAGAGTATTGCTCGAATTACCCGTTCACACACCCATGTGAATCCATACCCCATTACCCATTCAAACAATCTAGGTTTCTCTTCCCAAGGGGGCATCAATATTTGCACCAATATGAATATAGACTAGAGTGTGTGCTTATATGGAGTGTAATATTCATGCAATTCAAACATTCAAGAGAAAGTCACAATATTATCATGAACACAAAATTAGGATGAACTAGTGAATCTCATAAAATATTAACAATCGTGCGCCTACAATTTATCCCCAAGCTATGGAAACTACTCGATCGATATGGAATTCAAACAAAAATTTGAATTCCAAATCCTAGGACTAAAGCAAAATAAAAGAAAGATGAGAGAGTATTTCTCTTTCTAAAGTTGCTTTACAAGATGAACTAAAAATGATCTAACCTCTATAACCAAGTAGACTAAGGCTATATTTATAACCATGCTGTGTACATGTCCTTACTAGTGTGAGTGCCATATTTGATGCAGTCTGCATCATATCATTGGGCATGGGCCACTGCATCTGGTGTGAGCCACTGCTCTGTGCCGCTGAGGGCTGCTGGACCTGGTGCTGAACGTGGCCTCTGGTGTAGGCTATCATCTTGAAGCCTCATTTTGAAATTTTGATCTGTGAGGCATGACCCTTGGCACAGACAATTTTCTAGGAGAAATCATTGCTCTGAAACTTGGCACGGGCCGTCTGATTCTCCACACCCCACCGGCTGGTCTCAACATTTTGAAGTTGGAACAGTGTGGACCATTGTAAATAGGACGATTTGCGCTCATGCTTAGCCAACTTTCAGTGAAGACTGTAACCTATGCACACAGCCCATGGAATTTAGCACGGTTTGAATCATTGTCTCCTGCTGAATCCTTTTGACGGGAGCCCATTCCTCTGGCATGAGCAACCCTTTGCCTAATTCATAGGAATTTGGGAAGTAGCACATTCATGGTGGAAGCCCTGGATGTAAATGCACAGTCAAGTAATAGATCTACAACAATTATTGGACCTTGTTGTACTCCCCTAATTATAATGGCAGTGTCAATGGAGGGTTGCGAGCGCACTCGACGTGACAGGTATGGGGAAGTGTATGCCATCAGCCACACCATGTGTTTTCAAAACTCTATTAGGATTTTCTAAATCTTAAATGTGAATGAATCGAGGATCAAATAATTAAATCATTCATGTCATACAATGATTCCCCAAGTGCTTAGCTAAATAGATTACTTGCTTTTTACTTTCATGTTTTGTAGTTGTTAGTTGAAAAATAAAACCCCCTTTTTTGTTTGCTTTACTAGCTATTTCTTTCATTCGTATGGATAGACGAACCATATGAGGTTGTGTTTTAATTGATTCTTAGGTGCTTGCATATCTGTGGACATACCCAGGGCTTACCGTTAACTACCCTATCGGTAGTGTAGTGAGTTGGGTGCATGATATAAATTTTATCTTTGACCTACCACCCTTTACTTGGGTTAATTAGCTACAATTAACAACCCCTAGTGAAGTTGGGTCAAATTTTGGCATCGTTGTTGGGGATGCTATACAACTTAAGTGTAAATTAGCACAAATTATTGGTAGAGCACTTTGTAATTGCTTTTATTTTTTTTTATTTGATAATTTTGTTGTTAAGTTGTTATGATATTTATCTTGTTACTTTTTGAACCATTTTCTAGTGTTGTATTTGGAAGGGTATTGTTAACCCTAGTTTATGGTACACACCTGTGCCACAAATCTAGGTGTCTTACACTACCCAACTGAGAACACAGGTGGTTGGAGGAGAAGGAAGCAAAGAACTAGGGCAGAAGTTGAACCAATGCAAGCAGTGTTGGTAGATAACCACAAAGAATCACAGAAGACAACCGAACCTTAAGGGAGCTTATGACCCCAAATCTGGAAAGCCAACCACTATGCATCACGTTCCCCCTAAATCTGGAATGATCCCCTGTCTTCCCACCTTTTCTGGCATGGAGGGGAAGGAACCAAACAAGCATCTATTGGAGTTTCACTTGGTGTGTACAAATATGAAGCCACCGGGAGTTTCTGAAGATGACTAGAATCTGATATCCTTTTCATTTTCCTTTCAAGACAGAGCTAAGGACTGACTCTACTACTCTCAGCTAGGATGCATAGGTTCTTGGATGGACATGAAGCGGAGGTTCTTAGAGAATTATTTTGTGGTTTCTAATAAGCTGGGCTAAAGAAACAACTTTCAAACATCACCCAAGGGGCTGCCGAGAGTTTGTATGATTTATGGGAGTGCTTAAAAAGTTCGTTAGCGAGTTTTCCCTACCATCCCTTCAAGGAGGGGGATTTAGTACATTATTTGATCGAGGGGTTATGCGATGAAGATATGCAAATGGTGAATGCCGCTTGCAATGGTTCGATAGCGAACAAAATCCCTAAGGATGCAATGGCTCTCTTTGAAGAAATGGCTAATGGTATGCGACAATTTGGTACAAGGTCAAGGGTTAGGGTCTTTGATGAACCTAAAAAATTTTCTAAGTTGGAGGAGCAAGTCTAAGCTCTTGCTTCTATGATGAAGGAGCTCTTGCAAGGAAAGGTGAATCAAGTCAAAGTGTGCGGGGTGTGCAACTTAGACCACAATACCAAGGCATGTCCCAAATTCATAGACAATTTGCAAGAGGTGAATTCTGTAGAGTACAAAAATTGAGAGAGGCCACAATTTACAAGGGGCCAACCACAAGGGTTTCAGGGGAACCAAGGAAATGAAAAGATTGATCCATATGCTAACTTGTTCAACCCAAGGAATCGAGATCATCCAAATTTTTGATGGAGGGAAGAAACCCAACCTCAAGGATATTGGGGTGGATAAGCCCCTTCTCAACCATACCCTCGAGGTGAAGACCCTTCCAACAATCATGCCTTGATCTACAAATCGGATTGATAAGAAATTATAGAAGCCATTGGTCAATTGGGTAAGAAACAAGAAGTCTTTGCTAAGAGGACAAGGCATGGTATTGAAGAGCTTGGTAATAGAGCTTTCTTGAGTATCAAAAATCTTGAAGTTCAAGTTAGGCATATTGCCACCTCGGTGAGTCGACTTGAAGCCAAGGAGTTTGGAAAACTCCCTTTTCAAGTGGAGATCAATCCAAGGAATGTGAGTGCACTCAAGTTGAGAGTGGGTAGGAAGTTTTTGAGTCCAAGAAGAGGGTTATGCAAGAGGATGATAAAGTATTGGAGGCTACCAAGGCACACTTCGAAGAGGAAGAGATTGTGGTCAAAGAAGCACCTTCCAAGGAGCTTCCACCGCTCGAGGAACAAGTTACTATTCAATCTCCATTTCCAAATGCTTTGAGGGGAAAGCCAAAGGTGGTGACCAATGATGCAAGCATTCAAAAGTTTTCGAAAAGGTTGAGGTAACCATCCCTATCTTTGAATTAATTGAAAATGTGCCATCGTAAGGTACTTTCTTAAGGTTGCATGCACAAAAAAGATAAGTAGATCAATTAGGAAGGTAGGAAATTTAAAAATTAGGGGGGGGGGGGGGGAAGGGGGGGATTCTCCATTTTGAACCATAAAAATTTCCTAAAAATTGCAACAACCCCGGAATGTTCTCTATCCTTATCTCCTTAAGTGGAAAATTGATTGAAAATGACATGATAGATTTAGGCTTATCCATTAATGTAATTCTATATAGTCTATATAAACACCTAGAAATAGTTTAGCTTAGGAAAACTAGAGTGATTGTCCAACTTGCCGATAATTCCCAAGCAAGTCCTCGTGCACTACTAAGGGATGTGATGGTGCGAGTTGACAAATTGGTTTTTTCGGCAGACTTTTATGTCCTTGACGTGGTGAACGATGGAAGTGCACCACCAATAATTTTGGGGAGACCTTTTCTCAAAAATTCTAGGACTATAACTGATGTCCATTTGGGAACCTTGACTCTAGAAGACGATATGGATAAAGTGGAGTTTGGTATCTATAAATGTAGTCATGATTTAACAAATTCCTCTTTTATTTGCAAAGGTGTGACCCTATGTGATGAGCATGAATTCCATGAAACCTTTTGTATTACCAATGAGAATGAACACTTGGATGAGTCCCGTGTTGATAGCATTGTTGATGAGTTTTATGAATTGCATGATGCTATTGATAGTATGTCTGTGCTAGGTTGTTTTTCCATGCTAACTAACTTGCAGTGGGAAAGGAAGAATGTCGAGGGTTTAAAACCTCCACGAACTCCTCCTAACCTTAAAAGTGACATTCACAAACTCCGTTTTAGCAAGACATGGAGATTCATTTCCTATCACGGACAAGAGGTCCGAAGGTAAGGATGGCTCGTTGTGGAGATCTCTTCACAATGATGACATCATGTGTGGAGTTCCCGATGGCAATTCTGGAGACCCACAAGTAGGTGTTTCTAACTAGATTGCATTAAAATAAATAAGTCGTGAGGACGACAATAAATATACGGTGTTTCTTTTTTTCTTTCATATTTTTTAGTAGTGATTAGATAGATTTTGCATGATTTTGTCTGCAATGAAGATTTTTGAGATGAAAATCTTGTTTGATTTGAAATTTTAGTTTGAGACTTGTGATTGTATTTGGATGGAATTAGATTTGATAGGTGACATAGTTTTTCAAAAAAGAGGGAAAAAAACTAAGAAATGGGTCAAAATTTGTGGCATCTTATGCCAAAACCTGACACAGTCCACGCCAAGAGCCTTGGTCTATGCCTGGAGAGTTGGCATGAGGGGATACCTCGTGCCAATGAGTTTGGCACAAGGGTTCATTCATGCCTGAAACTTTGGCACGATGCCTTGGTTCATGCCAGAGATTTGGCATGAGGCCTAGGTTGTGCAAGCACATTTCGGGCAAAAAACCAATTTTTTGCTGCCAAATTGTTCTAAAAAAATGAAAATTTTCAAAAACTCTGAATTTCAACTCAAAAATGCATTTTTAGTTCAAAAGTTTTTAAATTCCTTAATTCCTTTGGATATTTTATGCAAATAGCACTTCCTACATTCCTAGGAATTAATTGATTGGTACTATTGTCCCCTAATTTACAATTTTAAAATTCCATTCTTATCCTAATTTTACCTTGCTCTCTTAACATCTGTGCTGAGATTCTAAATCCATGGCACATTCTTCAACCTACTTTTATTATTTGACACATTCTTCCTTCTCAAGAAACACTCACTCACACACACTTGGTGAAACTTGAAATTTGAAGCTCTTCTCTCAAAAAAAAAGAAATTCTTGCTTCTTATTTTGTGAATCTTGTAATTCTTAGCTTCAAATTCCGGCTAATTCATTGAACTCTTTGTTAATATGCTTGATTGAAATTATGGTGGTGTTATGAAAAGCATGATTTTTGAATGAGTATGTGTGTTGTTGGGATATATGTGTGAGATGTACGTATGCTCTTGTGTTGATGAAAATTTGGGTGGTTTGATGTGATATTATGTTTGAATGATATGTTCTTCATGTGTTGAGTGATTTGGGAGGAGATAAATCTTGATTTCATAGTCTTATTGATGGGTTGCTAATGACTTACATTAGATTGTTGTTTAATGAGGGCATTCTTGTTTAAATGGCTTTCATGCTTGGATTATCATATTTTGAATGTCTAGGCTATTTAGGAAGGATCCACTTGTTAAATGTTAATGTGTGTGTTGCATTTTTTTGAAGATCACATTACCAATTTTTGCCTCATTTTTTTAGGATGCCTCTTAAAATGAATACATCAGAGAGGGGCAAGTTCACTATGGGTGAGAAGAGGAAGAAATTGCTAAATGGTGCAAACCATGAATCGGTAACTCCTACTCTTTGCATCCCCGCAATTGTGACCGATGAGTTTATGGGATTATCCAATATCTCTGTGACTGCAGCACGAAGGTGGAGAAATCTGAGAGAGCCAATGGGGAGTATACTAGAGACCTACTTTGCATGCAAAGACAAGCTGGAGGCTCTAGGCTTACTTGAGCCCATGACCTATCTATTGGGCAGAGTAGATCTATAGGGGTTTTTAGAGAAACATTCTAAGATTTACATCAGGTGGACCCTAGAGTTCCTAGCTACTCTTTGGTTAGTCACAAATGAGAATGGACACAAGGTGATCAAATTCAATTCTGATGACAAAGAGTATCAGATGACACACCGGGAAATAGCCAGTGCATCCAAATGGAGGTACGACGAGGATATCCCTAGGTCACACCGTCAAGGGATGCCTTTTTTCTCTCGGGAACAATTGGAGGCAGCTGACAAGGACTGGTCGGAAGAATATGTGCAAGAGCACAACCTTGGTTTATGCATCATTTTGTTACATTCACCAACTATTGGGAATGGGGGGTTTCTGCCACAGTGTGCTAATGCAATGTCCGAGGTCGAATGTTCATTGCCTTTCTACATGAGTGCATGATGATGGGGGAAAGAAAGAGTGGTAAGATATCTATGGGCGGTATGGTAAGTCTATTGGCACAGTAGTTGGGACATCCGGCCACACATAGAGTGTTAGCTAACTTGGGATGATCTGGTACAAAGTATAACATCAAGAAGTTAGCCAAAGCATTCATGGTGAGATCTGCGATATTGGAATGTCAATATGTATGGCTTTATGGTAGAGAAAGAACTTGTATTTCATTGTATATCCACACCCGGAGCACACCGCCATTAACCATGACACATGTTTGGATGACCTATTTGTTAAGCCGGACCAGCACTTTGAGAGAGAGTTCTATAGAGTATTATCCTCCTCAAAGATAGACATTGAGGAGGCCAAGGGTGAGACCTCTTTGAGAGCACATCCTTGCTGCTCTCACCTATCCATTGACATCAAATACCGACTGCACGTACTTAGGGATCAGCTTTCGAGCTCTACCCTAGTGTTTCCAGAGGTAATCTAAGCGATAGGAGAGGCGGGAATGCAAGTGGGTGAGCTTAGTTTGAGGATTGATTCCATCGAGGCTGCTCTTCAAGCAAAATGATGCATTGAGAGGAGCAACACTAGTCATGATGAGGATGAAGGCCATTCAGGGCCACGAGAGTGAGTATTACTAATTCTCCCAACCTCACTTATGTTTTGACATGATTTTATTGCATTAGGGACTATGCATTGGTTAAGTGGGGGGAAGGGAGTAGTGAACACTTATGTTGTCTTCATTCTTGGATATCCTTGGTGCATTTTATGTTTTTCAATGGTAGTTTTTTTTATTGTTGGTGATTTTGTGTTTTAATTGTTGAGGGCTAATTTTGGATGGATATTTGGTGGCATGATAATCTGCACCATTACGCATGCTTAAACCAATGCATTTGACATAGTTTTGAGTTACTTTTAGTTGGTGGATTGCTAGTATTAGTTGAGTTTACGTGACAAGGGATTTAAACGACCATGTTTGGTTTTCTTGTCTGAATCTCGTATTTTTACAGAATTAATTGGTACTAATGGATATCTTTTATCCACGAGCTCCTTGATCTTCCTTGTGATCATCTTTATTAGGTCGCCTGTGGGTAATTTTTGGTTACATTCTTTGTGAATACCGTTCGAATGCCATTCGCAAGAGTGGTAGAATATTAAGGCCATTCACAAGGAAGGTGGAAGAGGCAAAGGCCATTCACATTATAATGGTAGAAGATGAAGGCCACGAACAACAATGCGTGGTAGAAGTTCAAGATAGGCAGCTTCGAAGTTCAAGATGGCCAAAGTAAAAAAATGGTGAATGGTGGTCCGAGGAATGTTGCCTTAGTTAGAGAACTATCCAATAAGAATTAGCCTTCAAGGTTTGTTCCATTCGATTTGTCTTCTCGAGTACTGAAAAATTGATTACTAAAACTCCTCATTCAGATTAACATTTCACCCGTAGCAAGCAAACGAAGTACAACCGACGAAGCACCAACAACCGATCATGGTCTACCCATGGTTAAGCACCAGAAACCCATGAAAAAGCATATGACCCACACTATAGAAGAGTTATAGGGGATCCTTAAAGACCTGCGCGAGACCTTTACAAGGCAAAGGCACCGAGCCATGACAACGACCCCAGACCGTGGAGCTTGGAGATGAAGAATTGAAGGTTTGGCTAAGTATGGAGCCGAGCTATGAAAACCTTCACAAACCGTGAGAACTTCTAAGCAAAAATCATGAACTGTTCGCAGTCCATGACAATGTTCACGGATTATGGCACGAGACCTGCTTCACGGACCGTGCTAGATCCTACTGTCCGTGCTTCACTAAATGCCAATATATCAACCAAAAACGAAGTATAAAGAGATCAAGAATTTCATAACCATACTTCGTTTCCTAACCCACTAAGCTACCCAAACCCAAGAGGTCTATAGATGTTGAGCTACCCGATCCATCCGTGTGACAACCGCAACCTTATGACTCCAACGCTGGCAAATTAGTGAAATCATATCATTCTTCAATTTCTCTCAATTTCTCTCATTTTGCCTAGGAGCTCTTTCGAGTTTTCATCCTAGCCACACATCATGTTTCTTTAGCTCACAACTCACCTTTTTCCGCACATTTTAGCCTCTCATTTTTGCCTAGGCTGCCCTTTAAAGGTTTTCGACCTATCCGGGCCCCCAATGTTGCCTAAGTCGCCCTCTCGGGTTTTCAACTCAGCGGGTTTTCTTTCTTTTTTTTTGTTTTTCTATATATATATATATATATATTTTTTTTTTCTCATGTTTTTCCAATGAAAAGTAGCAAAAAGCATTCCAAAACAAGCTAGCATGCATTGAATTCTCTAACCCCTCCCCACACTTAAAACATTACATTGCCCTCAATGTAAACACGTAAGGCAAGAACAATAAAAATCAAGGTAAGGGAGTTAGAGTGACACCCATTTCTCCGCAAATTCGCCGGTGATATGGCGATATCCAAGTACTTGGATGGTCCCGAGATAGGTTTCGGAACCGGAAGGGTGATCAAAGATGCCGTAGAAGAACTCACCCCTCAAGAAAAGCATTGTCTCCATGGCGCCGTTTGATCAAGACTACACCACGAAGAACACATTAAACTCACAAGTACATAAGGATATGTAATACTAGGTTTAGCATCAAGAGTTAATAACCATAGTATTTTCAAAGAACAACCAAATCACACCCAACCAACACTATAAGAATAATCATGAAGAATATCCAACATATATTGACATGTATACAAGCATCATTATAGGATATGCACTTACGATCACAATGATGTAGTCGGCATACTACAATCAACAAATGTACTATAAAGATGCAAGAATGTTCATATGTCAACATATGTAGGATGGTGGAGGAATGAGTGGGTATGTGGTGGTTCTTGGGAGTGTTGGGTGGAGAAGAAGGTAGGATCATGCAATGTTTAAAATCATTTGGAAACTTGGAAGCTTGGAAATTTGAAATCCGGGCTCAAAAAATTTTCAACAGTTACTGAGCACGTCGCGACTCGCGACGAGTTCGTCGCGACTCGTGACGAGCCTCGCGAAGTCATTGCGACTCGTGGAAAGTTGAGTCCGAGAGCTCAAAATTTTCTGAGCTCGTCGCGACTCGCGACGAGCCTCGCGAAGTCATCGCGACTCGCGGAAAGCTGAGTCCGAGAGCTCAAAATTTTCTGAGCTCGTCACGACTCGCGACGAAGTGTGTCACGACTCGCGACGAGGCTCGCGAAGTCATCGCGACTCGCGGAAAGGTGAGTCCGAGAGCTCAAAATTTTCTGAGCTCGTCGCGACTCGCGGCGAAGTGTGTCGTGACTCGCGACGAGCCTCGCGAAGTCATCGCGACTCGCAGAAAGTTGGCGCTGGGAGTGAATTTTGCTCCCCTGTTCGTCGCGACTCGCGACGAAGCCCATCGCGACTCGCGACGGCAGGGTATCCCAGGCTTAAAATTTTTTCGTTTTCTTACCAACTGTCCAGGCTTTCTTCCCTCGTTCATTGATCTTGTTCCTTCATCTCCTTCATTGCAATGCACTTCATGTTGCTACAAAATCATAGAAAAACATGCCATAAAAAGAACAAAACAAAAAAACAAAAACTAAGAAACAAAAACTAAAAGAAATGCCGAATATATTTTACGTCGTCGGCACGACGAAGCTCCGTATTTTTAAGGTCGTCGGCACGACCCTAATGTTATCCGTATGGTGAAGGCTTGAAGCTCTTCACCATGAGCATCCAAAATAAGAGAGGTGGGGGCACAAAACTTTCAAGAGGAAAGTCTTGTGGAGGTGGAGATGGTTAAAAGGGAATTAAGTGGTTAGGGAGCTTGGGATAGTCTTTTGGCTCCTCTCTCGTTTCCCTCAAAACGTTCGAAAATATTAGAGTTGGTTCACTAGGTGGGAGAAGGGGTGACAATGCTAATGGATGTAGCACTATCACCTCTTCCTCCATTTTTCTATCCTCTACAACCAACTCCTCATCCCTTTCAAACTCAAAATCATTTTTATTGGTGACTTCACTCACTGAATCATGAGTTCAAGTTGGGATGGTGTGTTTTCGGAATCACGAGCTTCCATGCGGGCCAATACCTCTAATATGTTCCTCACATGCCCCTCAATGGCCTCAACACTAGAGGAGAGCTGGGTATCCGGCCCCTCACTAGTAAAGGAGTTCAAGTTTCCTATCCTATTTAAGACATCCTCACGTGTCAAACTTGAACTTCCTTGTTGGGCTTGGTTTTGGGGTATGGTAAGGGTGGTGATGGCCAACTAGGTTGCTCGTAATATTGGTTTTCCGGCTCATTCTCATACGACAAATCCGGACTACCACTCCATTCCGGATTGTAAGAGTTGTGGTATGGATAGCATTCATGAGCTTCTTGCCCTTGAAAACCAATATCTCCTACCTCTTGATAGCACTCTTCATAGTACCCATGGTTTTGGAAACCAAGGGTTCTTTCTCGGTCATCGTGCTGTTCCCACAACAAAGGACAAGATTCGGTAGGATGGTCGGAATGACACATCCTACAAAACCTTGCTTGTTGAGCCTCTCTTCTCATCATGAGTTCCCTCAAGGTGAGACGCTCCATTAAATTTTTTTTTTTTTTCAAAAGTTTGGAATCATAGTGCAAGGATTCTCGATAAAATAAATTACCAAGAACTCAAGAAATACCTACTCCGAACAAAAACAACCACCAAGTAGTGGAAAATAAAAACAACTAGCCAATACACAACCAAATACACCTAAATACTTAAGAATAAATGCCTCTTCCCCGGCAACGGCGCCATTTTGACGGGCGGGCGGTCGTCGCGCCCGCCGTGCAAAAGATAATTTGTAAGCCCTTTCTGCTTACTTTCTACAACTAGGTAGATAGCGGCAAATCGGGGCCGTCCAATGAGAAGAGGGATCTTCCTAAGCAATTAAACACAAATGGTTGATACTAGGCTAGGAGTAACTATATTTACATACACTTAAAAGCAAGTAAATGGGGGGGTTGGTTGGTTGGTTTCCTAAGTTAACAAAGATAAAAAGACAAGATAACTAGCAAGGTCAAGTGACTATGCTAATCATCAAACAAAACTAAAGAAAAGGGGTTTTAAACTACAAAGATAAAATGCCTTGGGGGCAACGGATATCCACTTCCACATCTAATGTAGTTCATCGAATCATTCACACATTCCATCATATAGCATTCAGGACCCAACACTCACACACCCATCTAGCAAGTACCACAACACACACATCACAAGGAGTTCTAAGTTCATGCTCATAGATCTTCATGCAAAGGCGCTACGGAATTCGTCATGTTCCTACACCTAAACAATTCAACCACACAAGCACTACCTATGCTCAAACAACTCATGGCACACATGCAGTGAAACACACCGTCAAGAATACATAAATTCCAAATAACAAATGCTTCAAGAATGAATTTAAATCATCTATTCAATACTTCAACTACTTGTCGTGGGGACTAAACTCCTATCCTTCTTAGTTCGTAGTTTGCGAGAGTGAATTCCACATCTCTCGTCAAACCTCACCAATGACTCCCGAGTCGCGACCACGACTCAAGGTGTCATTGGTGGCATTTAGCATGAAGGACCAACAAGCTTGGCAATGCCTATGACCACTACACCGTGACTAAGCATTTAACCAATTCATGCAATTACACGAGATTAGTCAAGAGCGACCACTCATAGACCACGAGCATATAACTCTTCTCATTTGCTACACAAACAAACATAACGAAGAGTTCAACATCAATCACATTCGTCTAGCACATTGTCAACACACTAACACAATCAAAAGCTCTAATTCACACTCATACATTCCTAACAAGAACAGGGGGGAAATTAACCCAAATCCCCCAAACCCTAGCTAGAAATTCATACAAGCATTCATATCCTCAAGCTCCCAACAACATCAATGGAATCAACAATTAACATTCAAAGCACAATAAATGCACAATAGAAAAAACACCAAATAGATAGATAGAAATGGTTCTCAATACATAGAAGTGGAAGCTTCAATCCCTAGCTCCCAAGTACAAGAACTACTCTAGAAAAACAAAAGACATAATTAAACTAAGAAAAAGCTAAGAAAAGAAAGAAGAGAAAAACCTAGGTTTGAGCCCAAAAACCAGAGAGAAATGGGCTGAGCAAAACTGGAGAAGAGGAGGAAAGAGAGTAGTATTTATAGTGCAAAGAAGATAAAGTTGATTTCTAGCCGCCCGTTGGTCGTGACTTGCGACGAGTTCGTCGCGACTCGCGACGGTGTTGGTCGCGACTCGCGATGGTGTCGCGACGGGGTCGCGACGGGAGCCAGAGTTTTGCATTGTTTCTTTGTCTTCTTCATAGCCATCCCTCTCAATCTTCAAGTCTTCAACGGCTCCAAAAATGGTCTTCAACGGCCTCCGGTCTTCATGTCTTCGAAGTGAGTATCCAAAAGTCTTCGAAAGTATAGTCTTCAATGTCTTCCGGTCTTCGTTGCTTCCGTGTTCTTCCCTTGTCACACAAAATCCACTTAGAAGAGGTAAAAGAGTACAAAGTTGCTTTTGCCTCTCCTAAGTGAATTTCAAGGTAAAACATAAGCTCTCGATAATAAAAGAGCACAAAAGTGATCCTAAATACTACTAAATAATGCATCTAAAATGGACACATCACGTGTACAGGTCGGCGAAACGAAAAATCAAAACCCCTGTTTGTCAATGATATGCCTGCCGAATGATAAGTAAGATGAAGCCCGGTTTATAATGTGGAAGTCACGGAGACAAAATTCATGGAGGAGCTGTATTGTTTGTGAGGCAAAGATATGCAGCAAGTATAGAACTTTGCTGCGCACAGGTAGAGAAGTTTGATGCGCACAGTCCATGTCTTCAGCATCCCGTCAAGAGCTCATCGAGGACTTGCTTGTTGACCGGAGCAAGTGGAAAACCTGAGGCAGTTAAAACAAAACAAACAGTAGCTTCCATTCTAAAATATTCATGCAAATTGTTAATATGATTAGGGAGCTCAGTCGAGTCAAGTGTTAAAACTAATAACCAATAGTCGAGTAAGAGAATTAACCAATCAAGAACTAATTCTAATAACAGGTAGACCACTTCGGTCAAGTGTTAAAAGTCCCTTAAGGAAAGGGGGAGCATTCGGGAAGTCAATATCTCCTTGGAGATTGTTTTCTAGTGCATATTTAGCAAGATAGTCAGCAACACAATTAGCCTCCCTATGAATGTGTTGAATTGGATATTTAAGATGTTTATAGCTAAGTAAACTACAGATGGAAAAAGTTCTCCAAGGGGAGCTCATGGGATTTTGAATGCCCTTGACAGCTACTAAGCAATCAGATTCCACCTCGCAAGGAGAGATGTCCAATTCTAAGCATATTTCATATCCATCTTGAATAGAGATTAATTCAGCGTGTAAAGGGGATGGGGATTGGAATGTTTTAGTTCTCATTATAACCACATTTCCGGTCCAATTTCTAACTATCACTGCCGAAGAGGAAGAACCACCAATTTTCCATGTTGCATCTGTATTGATCTTGTATCCTAAGTGTGGCTTCTTCCATGTTACAGCTGTAAAGAGTTTCTTCCTTTTTTGAAAAATGTGAGGGATAATTTTTGACTGAGTCCAGTACTTATGCTTGTCTATTCTACGATATAGGTGATGCACTGTGAAGATATCATAAATCATGCTTTTAATCTCATTTAAACAAGAAACTGTGGAAAAGGGTTCATTTTCATATAAGATTTTGTTCCTTTTGATCCAGAGGAAGCATATAGTGACAAGAAGAGCAGCAGTGGTAATGTTAGAATGAATCTTAGATTCAGCCTTAAAAGACAGGAAGAACTCAACTCTGCCCTTCAGATTTTCAAAAAAAGAATGCTGTAAATGTAAGAGATCACATACACTATCCCAGACAGAAATAGAGACAGGGCACGAGTTGAAAAAATGATCTAAATTATCTGTATGGTTCCTACATAATGGGCATTTAGCCGCTAATCTGAAGCCAAGCCTAGCTAAGATATTATCGAAGGTAAGAATCCCATTCATTGCTCTCCACAGAAGAACAACCATTTTCTTAGGGATGAAAGTAGACCATACCTTGTTAAAGTGTCTGATTTTGGCTTTCTTCTGCCTGAAAATGTTATATGTGGAACGTATGGAGAAAAAGCCATCTGTGCTTAGAGTCCAAACCAGCCTGTCTTCGTGAGAGTGCTTCAAATCTGCAGCCTGCAAGATATCATATAAATTGGTAGCCAAACATGGCTCCAGCTGAGGAAGGAGTTGAGCTTTGTTATTTATAAAAAGCCTGAGAGAAATATCCTCAAAGGGGAGATTTCTCCCATTAGGCCATTTATAGTAAAGAGCACCCTCTCCTGTCCAGTTAGAATTCCAGAAAGAGCAATCACCAATTCCATACAAAACCTTAGTAAATCTGTTTGCCTTAGCTGTGATGTAGCATATTCTGGTCCAAGAATGGGATTTTTTATTGGAGTTAGGAAGTGACCATAATAAGGAAGTCCACTGGTTTTTATTATGTTGAAGTTTCCACCACAATTTACATGAAAAAGCATCCACAATAGCTTTTAAATCCCTAAAACCGATACCATTTTCATCTATAGGTAAACTCATGTTTTTCCATGACCTCCATATTTTCCTATGTGAGTTGTCAGCATTCCCCCAAAAAAAATTTGATGCAATTTTCTCCATTTTTCTTAAAACAATCTTTGGTGGACACAGAACAGCAAAAATATGTGTTGGGATTGAAATAAAGCAGTGGTTAATGAGTACAATCTTACCAGCAGTGGAAAGCCACCTATTCTTCCAGTTGTTGATTGTTTTCTCCATTCGTTCGAGTAGTGGTTTGTAGTGGACCTGTAAATTCCTACCTGAAAAAATAGGGACTCCCAAATACTTGAACGGAAAAGAACCTTTTTTCCATTCCAAGTAACCTCTTGATAGAGAGGATGGTTGGTAACAGGGTTTTGTAAGGCACAAAAAATTCTGATTTTGTAAAGTTAACCTTTTGTCCAGTGGTCTGCTCATATGCGATCAAAAAACTTTTAAACCTCCTCAATTTTGTGGGTTTAGCATTGAGAAAAACTGCAGTATCGTCAGCGTACATTAGGTGAGAAACAGGTGAGCAAGACTGAGGCAGACTAAAATTCTGGAGATATCCAGTGCTAAATATTTTCTTTAAACCTCTTGAAAAAGATTCAGAGAGTAAATTATACAAAAAAGGTGATAGGGGATCACCCTGTTTTATGCCTCTAGAAGATGTAAAGAATCCTGAGGTTACTCCATTAATTAAAACAGAGAAATAGGCTGCAGCTATGTCATGCATGATGATTTTCACAAAATTTCCATGAAAACCAAAATGAAGAAGTATGGAATTTAGGAAGGACCAAGAGACTCTATCAAAGGCCTTTTGCATGTCAAGTTTAACAATCAAATTGTGAGCCTTAGATTTCCTATTCAAAATTCTGGTCATCTCTTTCATTTGGATTATATTATCTGTGATATCTCGACCCTTGATAAATGCACTTTGTTCAGGAGAAATTAAAGAAGGCATTAGTGGTTTGATCCTTTCCATTAACATTTTAGAGAAAACCTTATTAACAAAGTTAGATAGACTAATTGGTTTAAAATCAGAGAAGGGGGTAGGGATTGGTTTTTTGGGTATTAGGGTCAGCCAGGTGCTGGAAATAGCCTTAGGGATATTTCCAGTGCATAGAAAATCATTTGAGGCGTCTAGCAGGTCCTGTTTAATGATTTCCTAGAAAGTGGTATAGAAATTACCAGAAAAACCATTAGAGCCAGGGGCACTAGAGTTATTTAAATAAAAAACTGCATGCTTTAGTTCCTCAATTGTGAAAAGTTGAAGAAGGAGTTTATTTTGCTCTTCAGTAATTACTTTAGGTATTTCCAGTTGATAGCGGGCGGTCATCGCGCCCCCTATGCAAAAGATAATTTATAAGCCCTTTTTTCTTACTTTCTACAACTAGGTAGATAGCGGCAAATCGGGGTCGTCCAAGGAGAAGAGGGATCTTCCTAAGCGTCTAAGCACACAATGGTTGATATTAGGCTAGGAGTATATATATATACACACACATAAAAGCATGTAAATGGGGGGGTTGGTTGGTTGTTCCTAAGTTACGAAAGTAAAAAGACAAGATAACTAGCAAGGTCAAGTGACTATGCTAATCATCAAACAAAACTAAAGAAAAGGAGTTTTAAACTACAAAGATAAAGCCTTGGGGGCAATGGATATCCACTTCCAAATCTAATGTAGGTCATTGAATCATTCACTCATTCTATCATATAGCATTACATGACTCAACATCAACATACCCATCTAGCAAGAATCACAACACATAAATCACAAGAAGTTCTAAGTTTATGCTCATAGATTTTCATGCAAAGGAGCTACGGAATTCATCACGTTCCTAACACCTAACCAATTCAATCATACAAGCACTCCCTATGCTCAAACAACTCATGGCACAAGTGAAGTGAAGCACACCATCAAGAATACACAAATGCTAAATAACAAATGCTTCAAGGATGAGTTAAAATCATCTATTCAATACTTCAACTACTTGTTGTGGAGACTAAACTCCTATCCTTCTTAGTTCGTAGTTTGCAAGAGTGAGTTCGACATCTCTCGTCAAACCTCACCAATGACTCCCGTTGTCGCGACCACGACTCAAGGTATCATTGGTGGCATTTAATCACGAAGAACCAACAAGCTTGGCAATGCTTATGACCACTACACCGTGACTAAGCATTTAACCAATTCATGCAATTACACGAGATTGGATGAACGTGCAACGTACATTCATCCAAGAGCATATAACTCTCTCGTTTGCTACACATACGAACATGACGAAGAGTTCAACATCAATCACATTCATCTAGCACATTATCAATCCATTAACACAATCAAAAGCTCTAAATCATACTCATACATTCCTAACAAGAAAAGGGGGGAAATTAACCCAAATCCCCCAAACCCTAGCTAGCAATTCATACAAGTATTTCATTCAAGCTTTCAACAACATCAATGGCATCAACAATTAACATTCAAGCACAATAAAAGCACAATAGCAAAAACACTAAATAGATAGATATAAATGCTCCTTACTACATAGAAATGGAAGCTTCAATCCTTGCTCCCAAGTACAAAAACTACTCTAGAACAACAAAAGACATAGAAACTAAGAAAACAAGAAGAGAAAAGCTAGGGTTTTGCCCCAAAACAGGGGCCAAAAGCCGTGGAGAAGAAGGGGTGAAGAGATATTTATAGTGGAAGAAAAAAGGGGAGAAAAACGCTGCTGCAGAGCTGGATTCGCGCGGTCGTCGCGAGTCGCGACCAGTTCCATCGCGAGTCGCGACCAGCAGTGAAATCCAGCCCTGTTTTGTTTTGCTTCCTCCGGGTGAACCGTTGATCCGTTTCGGGAGTTCTTGTAGTCGATTTTATAGTGCTCGAGAAGAGGAATCCAATGGTGCCACTCTTGAGGGCTGATTCTTCTCGGAAAATCTGAGAACCCTGGATCATCATTCATCCGTTGCTTTGCTCTCCTTTCTTCATCTCTTCACTTCTTCAAATCTTCACAAAGCTCAAATGTAAAGGTCTTCAAATCTTCAAAGTCTTCAAATCTTCAAAGTCTTCAAACAAATCACCTTGTCACACAAAATCATCTAAAAAGTGATAAAAACGTCAAAGCCGCCTTTATCCCTCCTTAGACGATTTCAAGGCAAAATGCCACATGTAGAGCACAAAATTGCACAAAACCTAATCCTAAAAAGCCTTAAATAACCATCTAAAATGGACACATCACCAGTAGAAAATAATTAAAGTAGGTTCCTGATTTTGGGATGGAATCCTCATTTAGTAAATCCTTATAAAATTGAACTCCTTCTTCTTTAATCATTTGAGGATCTGAAATCCAATTCCCTTGACCATCTTTGATTTTACTAATTCTTGATCTAGCTCTTCTTTCCCTAATGGTGTAGTGAAAATAGCTAGTATTAGCATCTCCATCCTTAAGCCAATTTAACTTAGCCTTTTGCTTTAAGAAAATGTTTTTTTCTTTCTGAGTCTAATCAGTAAAGCTTTTGAGTTATTAAGTTTAGCTAAGTCTAACTTTTTTTTTTAAGAAACCATCATTAGATGGGGGAAATTGTATTAGGCCTTCCCGAGCCATAAAATAGACGAAAAAATGAAGGACAGATAAAAAAAAGCCGTAGCTAAGTGACGATATACAGTAGTGAGCACTAGGCTCGTGAAACAACACTAGTTGCTTCCAAAAGCTCTTAGACTATGATGAAGATGATTAAAACTTATTAGTGAATCAGAAGGAGACACAAGGCAGTCCAAATCATCTCACCATAGTGAAGAAGTATATCCTCTAGTGATCAAGAATGCAAAATAGATGATCTAAAGCTATTTGCAAGGCAGCAGCCATTCTATGCGGAAAAAACTATGTACAGATTTATGAACTTTGAACAAATCGGGAGCACCATCGTATCCCGTTCAGGTGAGCTTGAGATGAGGAGGATTGAGCCACCCATCGTGAGTTGAGTCCCAAGTAATCCCCAGTAACAGCAGAAACCACCTAGAACCTGCAACCAAAGGATTGAATTTAGTAGCATCCGAGCTAGTTTAAGATATCCGTAAGGAAGGAGTACCAATTTGGTCCAGCCTAATAAGCCCCTGGACCAGATTAGGAAGCTCCGAGAATCTATGGAAGGAAACGTGATCCTTATATTGCAAACATTCCTTAGACAAGGTGTGAGCCACCAAATTAGCCTGCCTGAAGATGTGAGCTAGATTAAATAGACTCAGGGATTGATGGATGTCATCCGATAGATTGTACAGTTACCAGTGAGCTCTTAATGGATCCTTGGAAAAATTAACTGCATTCAGGCAATCCGATTCAAGAAAAATAGGAGAGGGTAGGACAGTAGCATGTTTAATTGCGAACTGAATTGCCTTTAATTCAGCTTCAAGAGGGGAATATGCATACGTATATAGAGTATGTGCCCCCCTAAAACCACCCCTACAGTCTCTAATAATCAAACCAATACCACACATATTTGTATTGCTGCACCAAGAAGCATCCATATTAAACTTAAGCCCTGAGAGAGGTCTTTGCCATGCAATTCTAAAAATTTTAGGCTTAGGTGGAGTTTTTATCAGAGGTAAGAAGGAGTGATCCGCAATACTGAAATCAATAGCAGAAACTATGTAAACAGGATTGGCACAGAAAGACTGAAAAATCTGATCTCTGATATGCTTTAAGATTAGAACTATGGAAGGTTTGATAGAGTCAAATAAGAAGTTGTTTCTCAATTTCCATAGGTTCCAACAAGTGATAATAAAAGCAGTTCGGATTATAGTGGCAGGTAAAGTGCTAAGGGCAGGAAAAGTAGTATAAACTGATAATCTTTCCCAAATAGATGGGAAAGCCCTATCCTTAATTTCCATGAACTGATGAACAGACTTCCAGACCTTAACAGCAAATTCACAGGAGTTAAAGAAATGATCAATGGAGTCTTCCTGTACATTGTACATGCAGCATTTGGAAGCTAAACAGTATCTCATATTTCTGAGTATGTTATCAAAGGGCAGGAGAGAGTTAGTCATCCTCCACATGAAGACAGACATTTTCTTCTCTATTCTAGAGTTCCAAAAATGTTGTAAGGATGCAATGGAACCTATGTTGCTGCTAAGTGTAAGGTATGTAGATTTGAAGGAGAAATCACCTGATATACCTGGTTTCCAGATTAGCCTATCTTCCCTATGTATAGCCAGCTTGGCCACCTGCAGAAGATAAATAACTTCAGTTGACAGGAAGGGAGAAATTTTGGGGAGAAGAGTGGATCTATTGGATATGAAATCAGAAACTGTACAGTCACCATCTATCTCCACCAAGTTCTGATCACACAGGTTATCAAGGCAACCTATATCTAGCCAATTTGATCTCCAGAAGTTACAATTTCCTCTTCCTATGATAACTCTAGAGTTTACTTCAGCCCAGGAGTTGATATTACAAATTCTTTTCCAGTTAGGTGAAGTTCTATATGAAGGTGGGAGGCTAGCTAGTAAATGTGTCCACAAAGCCATAGCTATCTGGTACTTCCACCATAATTTAACAGAGCAAGTGTCAATAATAGTGGCAATAGATCTAAATCCTAACCCATTTTGGCCAGTTGGAAAGCAGAGAGCTGACCATTTTCTCCAGCTTCTTTTGGGATTCAGATCAGAGTCACCCCAAAAGAAATTACTTAATCTCCTTTCAATGGTTTTAATGATCATTTTCGTGGGTTTAATAACTGACCATATGTGTTGTGGAAGAGAATAGATACAGGACTCAATTAATATCATTTTGCCACCTTTGGAGATCCATCTGTTTTTCCAATTTCCTAATCTGTTATCAATTTGTTCAAGAAGGGGTTGAAAGTAGACTTTCTTTGCTTTCCCAGTGAAAATTGGCACCCCCAGGTATGTGAAAGGAAATTTACCCAGTTTCATCCCCAATATCCTCTTAATGGAGTTAACTTTTTGGGCTGAAGCATGTTTACTTATGAAGAAATCACTTTTATTATAATTAATTTTTTGGCCAGAGACTTCTTCAAAAGTAGACAAAAAGGCTTTTAATCTGATCAAAGTAAGTCTAGTTGCCTTGAAAAAAACAATTGTATCATCAGCATACGATAAATGAGAAATTTGAGGAGGATTACCTGGAAGATCAAAGTATGACAGTTTACCACTCTGAAAACTGAAAACCAAGCTCCTAGAGAAGGCCTCAGAAAAAATATTGAACAAGAAAGGAGATAAGGGGTCTCCCTGCTTAATACCTCGAGTGGCTTGAAAGAAGCCAACAGGCTTGCCATTAATCAAAACAGAAAACCAGGACTGGGACAGATTTTTCATGATGTAATATATGAATCTAGTATGGAAGCCAAATTTGGCTAAGACACTATATAAAAAAGACCATCTAACACGATCAAAAGCCTTTTGAAGGTCCAGTTTCACAATACAATTAGAATCCCTTTTTTTTTGTTCAGAAACCTGATCATTTCCTGTAAATAAATTACATTGTCCGAGATGTCTCTACCCCTTAGGAAGGCTGTTTGATTTTGGGAAATGATCCTAGGCATTACAGATTTCAACCTCTCCATAAGCACTTTAGAACATATCTTGTTAATCACATTTGAGAGGCTTATAGGTCTATAATCATCAAAGGAGGTAGGAGTCTTCTTTTTTGGGATTATTGTGATCCAAGTACTACCTATACCTCTAGGCATAACATTAGCAGAAAGGAAATCATGAACAGCTAAAAGAAGATCATTAGCAATGATATCCCATGACTTAATATAGAACTTAGCTGTGAAACCATCTGGGCCTGGAGTGCTTGACTTATTCAGACTGAAAACAATGTTTTTTAGCTCAGTTAATGTAACAGTTTGGAGAAGTCTATCATTATCATCCTGATTAACCAGTTTGGGAATGTGATTTAAAAAGTGAGATTGAAAGAAGGAGCTATTTGTGGAACTGTCATCAGTTAGCAGATTATGGTAGTACTGAATAGCATCCCTTTCAATATCATTTATATCATCTAGCCATTGACCATTCCCATTTTTAATCTTTGTTATCTTCAGTCTATTTGTTCTTTCTATAACACAGTTATGAAAGAACTTTGTGTTGTTATCCCCTTCTCTTATCCATTTCAATTTTGCCTTATGTTTCCAGAAATGCTTTTGTTCAGCCAAAGCCCTAACTAGCCTAGATTTAGCAAGTTTGAGTTTAACCACTTCAGTTTGAGAGTCATTCTGATCAGAAATTAGTTCCTGTGCCTGTAGAGCCAACTCAGCTTGCACTACATTGTCATGTATGTTGCCAAACTTATCCCTATTCCAAATTTTTAATTCTTTCTTGAGCCTGACAAGTTTAAGGTAAAAGGCTAACATACCAGACTTATTTAGAGGAACTTCCCAATTCTATTTGATTATGTCATTGAAATCTTTCCTCTTGTACCATGTATTTAGGAATCTAAATGGCCTAGGGTTAGTTGGGATAGCACTACCAACAGTTAACAGCAAGGGATTATGATCAGAGCTTGTCCTATTTAAAATCTGGATTGAAGAATTAGGGAAAGATTGGGACCAAGTGGGAGTGTATAAGCCCCTATCTAATCTTTTTAATGTTGGGGATCTTAATCTGTTATTAGTCCATGTGAAAAGGTTGCCAACAGTGTTCAGTTCCTCTAAGGCCATTAGGTGAATGAAATCATTGAAATCTTTGATACTTCCCAGATTTGGGGAAGCAGGACCCCTATATTCATTTATAGATGTGATGCAATTAAAGTCTCCTATGAAAAGGGATTCAGAGTGAGTAAAAGAGCTAAGATCATACCACAGAGATTTCCTGCCAGCTCTATTCCTGAGGCCATAAACAAAGAAAATATCCATAGTCTTAAGAAGGTTAATACTGTTTAGGTGGATTCCCAGGAACTGAAGATTATCATGGTTAACAGTTAGGAGTAAATTAGAATTCCAAAAAAGCCAAATTTGTCAATTATTAGCTGAGATGCAATTTTCATATTTCAGCAATTTCCTATATGAATCACACTGGGAGTTATCATGTTTAGGTTCAATTAAACAGACAAGCTCAAAGTTATGTCTTTTGATCAGATCACAGAGTCTTAACATGGAGGTGTCCATACCTCTAATGTTCCAAACTAGCATTTTAATCTTAATTGTTGTGTTATTCATAAGGAAACATTGCTAGAGCTTTTTGATCTGGTCATGATTGTGTTTTTCTGGGAGAAAAATGACTCATTTTTTAGTTTGGATTTAATCCTTAACTCCTTGTCTTTTTTCTGGTTGCTAGGCTTAGAAGCTGATTTTGGAGAACTAACCTTACTTACCTGATCATCTCCTTCAGCAGCAGATTCCTGGGTAGCAGAGATGTCCTGTGGATCAGAAGGTGCTTGGAGTCCTGTAAGATTATCTATCCTGGGAGGTTTCCTCACTTGAAAATTCTTCATCAGCCAGAGCTAGAAAACGATTGCCTTTGTGTTTCTGCTGAGAAAAGATGTAATTTTTTGCAGAAATAATAGAGTGAAAAGGTGAGAAGGACCTGCCCTTTTTGCTAGGTAAATCATCTTTAGCAAAGGGTGGGGGAGCAGACAATGAGTGTCTATTTAATTGTATTGAACCATCGAGATCAGGAGAAGGAGAATGGGAGCCCATAGCATTATGCTGGTTTTGTTCAGATTCCAGAGGCTGGGGATGAGGGAGGGCTACCCGTTCCTTGTGACTATCCTTAGGGGTAAGGGGGACAGAGGGAGGGGGATTTTTATTGATACCCGAGGTAGGATGATCATCCTTGTTTGTTTCAACATGATCTTGAACAACAATCAGGTCAGGGGCATGATTATCAGGGGTACCATCCGGGGTCACATGATCAGTTTGAGGATCTTCCTCAAGTAATATGGTCTTATTGATTTCATGGTCATTCATTGTCACAGTAACATTCTGTTTTTTAGGAACATATTTGAATTTTTGTCCATAGAATGTTTTTTGTTTTTCCAACACAGAAAAACCTGAGCTCCCAGCAATAGTATTAACAGTCTGGTTAAGATTTACAATCACATTTCCATCCTGTTTGCCAATTTGTGTATCATCAGAACGATCCCCTAGATTAACTGCTACTTTATCATTTTTCTGGGATTTGATTCTTTTGAGCTCAGGGTGTAGATAGACACAGCAGTTTTCATTATGTCCTATACATTTACAATGGTGACAGTAAGGAGGGATATTTTCAAATTCAAGTGGTAATTTGATCACATTATATTCATTCCCATCTTCCTCAATACCGACCCTTATAAATGAAGGAAGTTTTTTTGTCAAATCAACCTCAACGCACATCTTAACACAAGAAGGCCTAGAGAGGACAGCAGTAGCAGCGTCTACTTTTATAAAATTGCCAATTTGATTTCCCATGATTTGGAGCATAGCAGTATTATAAAAGTATATAGGGACATGAGGAATAGAAACCCATACTGGGACGATAGATGATTCAGCCATAGGGGAGAAATTTGAGGTCCATTTAAGTACCTTCATCTGAGTATTGTAGAAGCTCCATTGACCCTTTAGCCAGAATCTATGGTAATCCTCTTTCTCTTCAAATCTTATCAGCACATGCCGGGAATCAATTGATCCGAGCTGGAATTTTCCTTTGAAGCCCACGGAGAGGAAAGAGTCGTTTAGCTGATTCATGGATGGCTTGCCCCTAGCGAACTTTCCGACGAGAGCATTGTTGTAGTGAGAGGCTAGGGTGTCGGCATCTTTGCGACTGACAATACAGGATATATCCCCTTTGTATTGAGTTTTGGGAATGATCTCTGGGTTCGAAGGAAGGGAGTCAGATAGTGGAGGGGGACGATTTGCTAGAGCTTGAAGGAAGGATTTTCCACCACCGTATGAACCACGGCTGGGCGGAGGAGCTGCCATGGCGGCGATGGAAATGCGGTCAATAACCGTTATCAGTTGAATATCAGAGAATGAACAAGAGAGAGGAGGAAGGGAAAGCTGAAAACGACCAGTAGTGTAGTCGTTTTTGTCAAATCGCACCTTAATTCGCCTAGTATCGCACACAGTTTAATTCACCTGAGAGTAGGTGAGCTAAGTCTAACTCATGTTTCGATTGTTGAAAAGTTATTTCCAATTCACTAACTCGAGCCTCAGCTTGAATCAGGTTTAGATTCACATTTCCAAAGCTGTTCTTATTCCATTCTTTTATTTCAAGCTTAAGCCTCTTGAGTTTAAAAACTAACCTGAACATTCCTCGAAGAAGAGATGATAAATTCCAGTTTTTAGCCACTAAATCCTGGAAATCTTGTCTAGGAGACCACATATCCTGATATCTAAAAGGCCTGGGAACCATTTCATCAGCAGATTGAATAGACAATAATAAAGGAGAGTGATCAGATGTCAATCTATTAAAAACCTGAATTGAACTATTCGGGAATAAATCCAACCAATCCAGGTTACTTATGCCCCTATCTAATCTTTGGAAGGTGAGGTCCTTACATTTATCTCTGACACGATTATTACACCAAGTGTAAGTGTTACCTACCGTTGAAATTTCATGCAGGTTCAGATTATTAATGAATTCATTAAACTGTTTCATGCTTTTATTGGGGGTTGATTTCCTTCCCTTATATTCAGAAACAGAGGCAACCGTGTTAAAATCACCAATATATATGGAAGGTTTAGTGGGTGGAGTACTTAGATCATTCCAGAGTTCTTCCCTCATTTGTCTATGAACACTAGCATATATAAAGAAACAGTTCCAACTAATTGATGTAGATATTTCAGTGATCATAGCTTGTAAATATTGATCTGATTCATTGATACTGATTACATTAAAAGATTGGTTCCATAGAAGCCAGATTTTTGCATTTTGAGCTGGGAGTGCAGAATTAAAACCTAGATCATACATTAAAGTATTCACATGCTGTTTATCATGCTAAGGTTCAATCAGACAGAGAATATCAATTTTATGAGTCAACTTAAGAGCTTTTAATCTATCCATTGATGTTCCGTATCCTTTAACATTCCAAACTAGTATGTTTTCTATGATTGTGTATTTAATCATTTAAAACCTGCTGGGATTGCTTTGTGTGAGGATCTAAGATTCCTTAGTTTTATGGTTGAGGCCCTACTATTATTACCAACTGTAGCCTCTTCTTTCTCATTACTACCAGAAGTAGATTTCTTTGTAGGAGGACTTACCTTAGTCTGATCTCTTTTGTCACCCTTTGTATCCTGATCTGAAGAGACCGTTTGCTCTCCAACCTGGGTAGCTTCAAGGATAGTTGGTGATTTGATTGCTGAGATGAAAACTTGATCTGGAAGACAGCCATCTTGTTTATTCCAGGAGTGTGTGGTCCTTCTGGTGTGATTACAGGCTTGTCATTTGTTGTTGAGGGTATCGCTAACTCATGAGATTCCAAAGATTCATGGAAGACACCTGCAGCATCTCCTTCCCGTTCATCTTCATTAAAGACATCTAAAGTTTGGAAAGCATTAGATATTGATACTGTGTTTGTTATTGCTAAATCTTCCGTATTAAGGGATGTTACTGGCTGTTTGTTCTTTTTTCTCTAGAAGGTAGCAGTGATTGGTTTTGATGTGTCATCTAGGGAGTAGAAATCGGATCTTTTCTTGTGACTAATAGTAAAAAAATTGAAGTTATTTTCCCGATGGGAGCCAGAGGTATATCTTTGGATTTGAAAATCAATTTCCTTTTGAGACACAGTTAGGGCTGAGGAACCTTCAGCATTTGCTGCTACTTTAGATTTAGGATCTAGTAGTTTCTGTGAATCTACTTGTTCTGGGTTCCTACTTTCCTTTTTACCATTTATTGTATTTGTTTCCTTATTCTTTTTCTTTAGCTCAGGATGCAGAAAGTTGCAATTATCCTGGTTGTGACCTATTATCCTGCAGTGAGTGCAATAAGTTGGGAGTTCATCATATTCAATGGGATACTCTACAACTTTATTACCTATTCCTACCACAATAGATGATGGGAGTTGAGACAGAAGATCTACTTCAACACAGACTTTAATTACAGAAGGTCTAGTCAGAGCAGATGTAGCAGCATCCATTTTTAGATATCTACCTATCTGACTACTAATTCCAATGATGGCCGAGGTATTGTAAAAATGAAGAGGGATTTTATGAATTGTTACCCACGCTGGAACAATAGAAGATTCTGCAGTTGGAGAAAAGTCTGGAGACCATTTCTGGACTTTCATGACAGCTCCCTGAATCATCCATTGCCCCTTCATCCAGCATCTCTAATAGTCTTCATAATCCTGAAATCGAATGAGCACGTGACGGTAATCAATAGCCTAATTGAAATTTAAATTTAAAGCTGATAGATTTGAAAGCAGAGTGGAGAAGCTCCATGGACGGTTTTCCCCTGGTGAACTTTCCGACCAATGCGTTCTGGTAATGGGATGCCAGTCATTCACCTTCCTCCTGGGGAAGGATGAAAGCTATTTTACCCTTATACTCAGTGGTGGGATGTAGGTTAGGGGTGTCGGGAAGGGAGGTGAAGAGCGGTGGAGGTTTAGCAGTAAGGGCTTGGATAAAGCTTTTATTGTTAGCGATGCTCATATCAGCGGTGGGATTGGGCGTTGATAATGCCATCAACGGCGGCCAGATGACCGTTAATGGCAAAGAGTTGTGACAGGGAAGGTGAGAAAGAGAGGAGGAGAAGTGAGTGTGTGTTGCGCACCAAATTCGCTAAATTATCGCACGCAGTAACAGTAAAAGTTAATTTCCGTTGAACAAAACTTTATGCATGGCGGATTTGAGAATGCCCTAACCTGTCTGCCGTCACAACAGTTATAACTTACTTTGTAACTTTTGTCCGAGAGGTTGTGGGTAGAGATATTGAATTGTACAAAGCTAGTTGTTGTGTTGAAACCCTAATATAACAGATAAGATACCCGCGAACCTTAGGCCTAGCGTATATAGGACCCTGGGAGAATAGTTGCTATAGTGGTGGAAGCCCAAGATGTAATATCAAGGGGGAGAAACATACCTGCAATGATGGTTGGACCACGTTGTACTCCCTAAATTACGATGGCGGTGCCGATGGAGGGTTACGAGCCCACCCACCATGACAAGGTTGGGGAAGTGTATGCCATCGGCCAGACCACGTGTTGTGAACACACTGATCGGTCTTTTGTATGTCTATATCTGAATGAATCAAGGATTGAATCATTAGAACTACCATGTTGCTAAACGATTCCCAAGTTCCTAGTATAAATAGTTTACTTGTTTGTCAATTGCATGCTTGTAGTTAGTTGAAAATACCAACCCCCTCCCCCTCCCCCCAAATTTCATGTTTACATTACTAGCTATTTCGTTCACTCGTGCAGATGGATGACCCACATGAGGTTATGTTCTAACTAGTACTTGATCCCTAGCATCCTTGTGGACAAACCCAGGGCTTGCCGCTTACTACCCCCTTGGTAACTTAGAAGTAAGAACAGGTGCAGAATTAAAAATCTCTATTTTTGACCCATAAGCCCCCCAGATTGTGTTATAATGACAACTGGGTTGGGGCATGTCAAATTTTAGCACTGTTGTCGTGGATGCTCTTTAGTTCGAGTATTAGTTAAGCATAATGCGTTAGTGAGTAGTTAGTATTGCTTTTATCTTTTTCTTATTTTTGTTTTTGGAGTAGCAGAGTAGGTATTGCTTGAGTTCTTGGTGCAAACCGAGGACCCTTGCACTATGATTCAGAATTTTGTGTTTTCTTTGTTGGGGTTTAATTGAAAAAAAGGAAAAGAAAATGTGGGAAAGCACTCAATAGAGGACACATTGTAGGGTGTGTCATTGCAATCATCCTATAGAGTGTTGCCCAAGGTTGAGTGATATAGGAGAAGAATGGCCGAAAGAGTGAGATTTTGTAGGATATGTCATTGCGACCACCTTATGAAATCTTGCTCTTAGATGAGCAAAATTGAGAGAGAGGTAGGAGTTATTGGTTCCCAAGGCCGATGGGATCAAGATTGTTACCCATACCACAACTCTCCAAATTCGAGGTTTAACTCAAATTTGTGGTATAGAAATGGATCGGGAAACCAACACGTTGGGTTGGACAGTCGGACTTCACCAATTTACCCAATTCCCCAAAACCAATCCCTTGGATTGGTTCCCAAATCAGATTGTGTGGAAATTTTGCAAGCTATAGCTAATGTGACCAATAATAGTGATTTACTCCAATCACAAGTTCTTAACGAGATTAACGATTTGGGAACTCAACTATTCTCTAGCATTGAGAAATTTGAAGGCAAGTGCTTAATTTGATGAATATGGTGAGCCAACTAGAAACACTATTTTCCAAAAATGAACCATCCCTAGTTAAATTTGAATTTTTGATAGATGAATCTAAAAGGGGATGTGGAATGGTTTTTTTGAGAGTGAAGAAGTCAAGGAAGGGGTAATTATGCTTAATTTTCCATATTAAATATTCACCCCCATCTTCACATATAGAACCTACTTCACATTTTTGGAAGCCTTGGAGGAAACCATAGGGAAGCCAATTGAATATGCTAAGCTTCCAAACCACTTATTCTCTCTAAGTTTGACTCCTCCTCTACTATATCTTCCTCTTGGAATATTCTTACCCCCTGCTCTTCAGTTTTGGTTGTCTAAGGTGATGGGGTACAAACTCGCACCTTATGGATAACATTGGGGTCGTGCCGATGACCTTAAAAATACGGAGCTTCTTTGGAGGCAACCTGAGTTTTGAAAAATTATATTAGTTTGATATTTTTTGTGTGTTTTCCTATTTTTAGCCTTTTGTTCTTGGGACACTATTACACTTGGTGTGTATGTTTGTTTTGTAGAAAGCATATGGTTCTTGGAGGAAGGTGAGCAACCGAGGAGTCCAACTCATGGACCATGTAGACGAATATGGTTCGTGACGCTCAAAATGGTGGACAAGGAGGAGAACCATACCCTAAATTCATGGATCATGTAGATGTGCACGACCCATGAAGCGTACATACTTTCTTACACCACCCAATCACTATATCTTCTATACCACCACCCTACCACGACCAAAATGCCATTCAAAACCTACCTACCCTCGAAACCCTTGAGCCACACACATTGAGACCTAAAAGGTAACTCTTCATTGTTATTTAATTCCTTATTCGATTTGTGATGCATGATAGTAGTTAGAACGAGCTTTCTTGATTAGAGGTTATGGGTAGTGTATTGAGGGTGATGGTAGTTTGTTCTTTACATTCCATAATTGTGCAATCAAGGGTAGATTTTAGTGTTATTTTTCATTATAAGTGCTTTTCTATTTCTTTCCCTTGACATGTGTTCTTTGAGTTTGTATATGCATTGAGGACAATGCACGCTTTAAGTGTGGGGAAGGGGATTCGATAGCACTTGTGATTTTTAGTTGTTTTTATGTAGCTAATAGCTCTTCTAAGAGAATTTTGATTTTTTTTTGACAAAATTGAAAAAATGAAAAAAATTGAAAACCTGGACAAGTCAAAAACCCGAAATGGCAATTTGGGTAACATGGGGAAATACCTGGATAGGTCGAAAGGACTAGGTAAAAGTGAGAGGCTTGACCCAGATAGACTTACGAGTCTAGGAAAAAGTGAGAGGCCATGTGGAAAAGGTGAGAGGTGAGCACATTTTTTGGGATAAAGCTAGGATGAAAACCAAAAAGGGCTCCTAGGAAAAATGAGAGAAATTGAGAGAAAAAAGGAAAAAAGAAACAAGAAACTAGGTCTACGATACATTGGACTCCTTGGTTTTAACTAGGTCAAGAATCTTGAGTTATCCCTATGTTGAAACCAAGTCAATGACTTTTGGATTTCCTTGGTGGATTGTTTTGCTTGAGGATTATTCTTTGATTGCTTTTGGGACCACTTTGGGAAATGTAAGCTTGGCTTTATTCCGATCTTTTGTCACTTATCTTTTTCCATACACATTTACTTTCTTTGGGTGGTTTGGTTCCTTTAGGGACTTTGGGGAGTGTGAGAGTTGTGAGGATTTTCACCTTCTTGGGGGAACTAGGGTAGCTTGGGAATAAGTTGAATGCATTGGCTATTTTTGCATGCTTCAGTCAGCTTGAACCTTTTTCTCTGATCTGCACCATTACGCATGCTTTAAACCATTGATATTTCCATTTTATATGCGTAATTTAGTACTATTTTGGGTCACTTTTGTGCTCTTTTATTATCAAGCGCTTGTGTTTTATGTTGAAATTCTCTTACGAGGGGTAGGAGCAACTTTACGCTCTTTTACCTCTTCTAAGTGGATTTTGCGTGACACGGGAAGAACATGGAGGCATGAAGACCAGAGGCCATTAAAGATCACATTTTCGAAGACCTTTGAAGACTTGCTTCAAAGACATGAAGACCAGAGGCCATCGAAGACCATATTTTTGAAGACATTGAAGACTTGAAAAATGAGAGGAACTTCTATGAAGATAAATGTTTACCACAAGAAGAAGAAAAGAAAACAGGATTAAATTCTGGCACTTGTCACGAGTCGCGATGGCCTCGTCGTGAGCCCATCGCGAGTCATGACCAACGGGTACCCAGAATCTAACCTTATTCTTTTTGTACTATAAATATCACTCTCTTTCCTCTCATTTAGATCTTCATCTGCATTTTTGGTACTGTTTTAAACCCTATTTTCTTCCATTTTCATCTTTGAATTCTCTTGTATTATGTTTGGTTGTTTAACATTAATTAGTATGAACTCTTGTAGCTAAATCTAGTTCTTGGGAGCAATTGGCTAAGACTTCCAAGGCCATGTCTTAATAACAATTTGTAGCCTATTTAATACTCTTACTATTATGAATTTATAGAGCATTGAATGTGTTTGTTAATATCATTAATGTTATTAAAAGCTTGAATATATGAAGTACTTGTATGATATGCTTGTTAGGGTTTGGGGAAATGGGTTGATTTCCCCCTTTCTTGATAGGAATCCAAGAGTATGATATAGAGCTTTTGATTGTGTTGATGGATTGATAATTGCTAGATGCATATGATAATGTTGAACTCTTTGTCCTATTTGTTGCTTGTAGCAAATGAGAGAAGTCCATGAATGTCGATCGTTCTTGACTATTCTTGTGAAAATGCATGAATTGGTTAAATGCTTAGACACGGTGTAGTGTTTATAAGTGTTGTCAAGCTTGTTGATTCTTCATGCTAAATGCCATCAATGGGATACCTTTAGTCGTGTTTCAACTACGGGAGTAATTGGTGAGGTTTGACAAAAGATGTCGAATTCACTCTTGCAAGCTACTATCTAAGAAGGATAGAAGTTTAGTCTTCACAACAAGTAGTGAAGGTAGTAAATAGGTTGCATGTTCAATGATGGATAAGAGGCTTGGAAATGGAAGTCAATTGCACCCAAGGTTTCCTTAACTGTTGTTTTCATCGTATCTTTAGTTGTATTGCATGATTAGCATAGTTCTCTTGCTTAGCTAGTTATTGTATTTCGATTTGATAACTTAGAATCAAACCAACCAACCCCCCCCCCTGTTTACATGATTTTACATGCATCTATATATGTATATGCCTAGTATATTTTCTCCTATATATCACTACCACGCGAAGACACCTCTAGCACCGGTTGTTTTGGTTCCTACCACCGGTTTTTTAGTGGCTAAAAAATTGGTGCCTAAGTAAGTGATGCTACGTTATCACCGGTTGAAACGAAAACTGGTGCTAAATTTATTTTATTAGCACCGGTTATATTTTGCACCGGTTTAAGTTACCGGTGCTATAATGTACCATATTAGCACTGGTTTTTGGTAATCGGTGCTGAAAAAAATTGGTGTAGATTTTGTAATTGTAGCACCGGTTATAGCACAGGTGATAAATAAAATTTTGTTGCACCGGATTTGTTAGCACCGGTTATGGAACCGGTGTTAAATCTTTAGATTTCACACCGGTTTGTAGGTAGCACTAGTTTTTAAACCGGTGACAGAAAAATAAATTGCACCGGTTATATAGTGTAGCAACGGTTTGGGAACCGGTGTTAAATCTTTATATCTAACACCGGGTTGTAGGTAGCACCGGTTTTTAAACCGATGACAGAAAAATGAATTGAACTGGTTATAGTTTAGCAATGGTTTGGGAACCGGTGATAAAAAACAATTTTATTGCACCGGTTATATGTTAGCACCGGTAAAAAAACTGGTGCTAGAGTTGTTTATTTGTTACACCGGTTAAATTTTGCTTCCGTCTAAAAACCGGTGCAACAAAGTATATGTTAGCACCGGTTATGATTGCACCTTTTTTGCAGTAGCGATTTTGAAAGCGGTGCTACAAGCGTTAATTTTGAACCGTTTAATATTAGCACCGGTTCTCTATTCGAAAGTAACCGGTGTTAAAAGCGTGAGTAATTATTGTGCTCACTGTAAGCTGCGGTGTGCTGTAGCGTTCATCTTCTCACAGCCAGTTCCTTTTTTTCCAGGCTTGGTACCCAATATTTGTTGTGCATAGTAACAGAAATGGTGCACGAAGACAAATTGAACAAATTCGGAGACACAGTGATGCATAGACAAGAAAGTAGGTTGAAGAAAGGATTGAATCCGATGAAGTATAATTTATGACTAACAAAAGAAGAGTAGGAAGTGTTTCGTAGTGTCCTAAGATACTGAAACCCCCCGCAGCGTCGAAGTGGACGAGTATCAGATGAGATGGTCAATTACCTTTCTTGTAACAAATAATACTAACCACTATCCGACGATTTGTGCAAGTCCTTGTATGATATTCAATTGAGAAAAGCAATTTGGCAGAGTATTTTTTGCAAAAACACAAACCTATTTCACAGCAATACTCCGCAGTTCATCCCTCCCCAGTGGAGTGTAATCTTCCGGGAATTGCTGAAACAATGCATTAAATGACATGTTAAGAGAAGGATGTAAATGCGAGGATAATGAATAAATAGAAGAAATACATGGAAAACGTACCGGAATAATGTCAATGTCATGTACATGCTTGACAATTTTTTCCATGTAATACATGCAATGGTACCCCCAAGTACTACTTTGTATCTTGTGCTGATGATGGAAAAGATAATTTGTTGAACCGATTACGAAGATTAAAATGACACGTGAAATATGAGGGTATAAGATGATCCGTACACTGATGTTTATGACATCCCAAGTGTAGTTGGAAGGGTAGGCCCTATTTTGTTTCGAATTGGACCGTCGATATTTTGTTGCAATCCTACAATAGATGGAAACCTATTTTTGTCAACATGGGGAATATTATTTTCAGAAATTGGGGTTCACACAATATATGATAATATACTGAGTAACAGAAATTGTAAATAATTGAGCCAAGAGTGTGCGAAACGTACAAGAACATAATTACGGGAACAACTATTTTTGAAAAACATCGAAGCTGAAGGAAAGAAACGAATGTGTTCCACTTACAAATGAATCATTTTAAGGCATGACCTATTTTGTTTGGAAATTCCCCCAGTCATTGAGTCGATGCAATATACTTGATCGATTTCTGGTACGAAGACAAGCAAAAACCAATGGTCCCTATGGGAAAAAGGGAAAAAGAAAAGTACTTAAGATTCTTAAAATAAAATCACAGCACACTGTTGCTTTTGGTTCCATGTGGCCGGGTCTATCTACTCGGAAAATGAATGGAACTTACTCTCGATTGTATAGGAAGATGTACATCCTCGCTTCAGTGCGGCACATGACAGCCGGAACCTCGTCTGCAGTCAATTCCACCCTTTGATTTGCCTTCTGAGCCATTGAGTTCGAAGAGGCAGGAATAAACTGGACGTGGCCTCCACGTACCACCCCATCGCAGAGGTATCTTGCAAATTAATATGGTTAGTGAAGCAAATATAATGATACTTGTGTCTATGAATAATGAAAGCATTCACTTTTTACGATGCCCATATATTAAGTTGGCACCCACTGATCCACTCCATTTCATCATATGCGTCCAAGCTGTTCATGAACAGCCGTATATTGTCAGTGAATATGGCTGCGTAGACTTCTTCTGATCCGAACACCTTTGCGCTGAAATTGATGCAGAATATTTTGTCTGGTCCACATATTTGTGCAGATAGCCGTAAAGCATCATTAATCTAGTGAACAGCAGCGATGCATTCTTGGTTTTCCATGGCTCCCTAATCATTACATTCATAATCTAATAATGTTAGTTGAACAGTATTTGTATGTAATTCAGTGGTGGATGGTAATGTAAAGGCTGAAATGAGTTCTCACAAATAAGTGTTCAGGAGAAATCGACGAGGGAGGATTTTGTTGCCCATTCTCCGGTGATGTAGTTTTTTCTTTTGGTAGTTGCTAATGGCTAAAATGTTAGTGATGCGTAGATAGAAAATCAGTAGGAATGAAATTGTATGCGGGTATGTACCTCTCCTTTTACCGATCGAGCGGCCACCTCTCCCAAAGGAGTATCTTCCTTAGCCACTGGTGTGAGGTTTGTTTGAGGACTTCCAATTTCGTCGACCATCATTTCCTGCAGAGGTGGTTGCTGCTCGCTTTTCTACGTAAGATTATGAATAACATATCATGTCATTGTATTAGCAAGAAAGATATGTATGAGCACCGATGTGAAGAAGAATACAATTATCACACCTCATCATCCTGTTGCTCTATGACACTTATCAGCTTCCCCGACCATAGAATGTTATACCCGATGGCCTGAATGACGAACTTAAATTCTTCATGTTCAATCGGCAAAGGTGCCTTTGGTATGATCACAGGTCCTTTTAGATTTACCCGCTCCCACTTGATGGGTAAGTCAGTTTCTGCTTCCTTTGGAAAGAATATACTAAATGCAACTACCTCCCTCTCTCCATGATGGTTCAAAACATATAGGCAGCATTGTTTTCCTCTCTGAGAGATGAACTTAGAGATTGGGTAAATACATGGGTCGGGTAATAAGTAAGTATTCTCTATTGCAGGAAAAAATATAAAGTTGGTAGTGCAAGCGATAGATGATAAGAAGTAATGAACTGTACATGTAGCTGCTAAAGGCTGCCGCGCGCTGCAGCTTTCAGTGCCCAACTGAGACTGAGAGCTACAGCGCGCTGCAGCTTCCAGCGTTCATCAGCAACGAACTGTATCCCCACAACATCAATCCAAATCAGGAAATGGAAATCCATATACTACAAATCACATAGCAAGAAAGGAACAAATACGATTGCAGTTCACGGTTTGGACTACCTTGGCATCCGCTGCAGTTCCTTGTGGGTTACTACATCCCAATGCTGAAGGAATGAATACCCAGTTGTCCTTGGTCGTGAGGGTGGAAGTTGTACCCAGGAAATTATGGGCATCCAAGTGTGGGGGAATAGCTTTACCCAATTGCCTAGCTAGCCAATTTGTTTGGGCCTCAGGTGAAGCAACAAATGTTTACCTGAGCTAGATGACATCTGTTGGTTGTTTGTTAGAATTTGAAATTTCCTCAGATGGTTTCGTATTTGTACTCCCACATCGACTGGATGCATAATGGGTGGCAGTTATATATGGTAGGACCTCGTTCATATATGCGTAACGGCTCCGCAACCTCTCCAACGACCCCCGTGATCCTTCCTACCCGTTGCTTGAACTAGAATATCTTCGTTTCCATTTATAACCAAATCTCCCTTTTGCTTCTTATCCAAAAGGTTTTGCTAAGAAACAAAGCAAATATAAGCCATTTAATCGGGATAGCATCAAAGAATATCAATAGAGATAGATTCATTTATGAATTATGCTTACAATAGTGGGGGCTGCTCTTCGCACGGAGTCGTTGGTGTAGGTTGATAATTTCTTGTCCCAGTTTGCTGCAAGGAACACTTCCGAGCGGTCCGGTTTGAAATCAATGCTTTGAATTAAAGCCTCTGCTTCTTCCACACTCTGACCTTCATCCAGATGCACCTCAATTGTGGCGTTTCTTTTCCTCTTCTCGAGTTCTACTGCAACCCTACTGTTCCCTCCACTCCCCGTGTGATGGATGTAGTCCTTCTGTGAGGCGCTTAATTTTGCTGCGTCTCTTACTGCCTGTTTGGACATCAGTATGTGAACAGCCGGCATGGTAGTGACTAGGGGAAAAAAGATTGAAGGAATTACCTTGAATTCTGGGGTTGACTTGTGTTTCACAAACAACTCCCACTCATTTTTATCCATCCACCGATAGTCTCTCCATGCACAAGAGCCCGATTTTTTTTGCACAATGTACTTGTTCGCCACCTTAGTCTTCCAATTCCTCCACTTTTCTCCTGCATAAATTGTCCATTTATTGCGGAACTTATTCATCTTATTGAAAGTCATTTTCGTTTGTATATCCCAGCTAATCTGGAGGATAAGGAGACATCATGTTAGTGCGACATGTAACGAAGTTGACATGAACAATGGAGGATTAGAACACACTTACAAGAATGTCTTCCCATGCATCCTTCTTCACATGGTCTGGAACTGACCTCCAATTATGCCATGTCCCAAAGTGGATTCTTCGGTGGAAGGCATAGCCAATATACATCGACCATCGACTGCGCATAACTAGGGGTTCGAAGTCATCATCGAAGAATATTTTAAGAGGCTTCTTTTGTTTCGTCAGCAACACGGACTTGCACGTGGCTGTACCTCTGCGCTTGCAATACTCTCCAATCTCAAACTTTTCGAAGCTCCCACTCATGTCTTCTTTTACCATAGTTTCTTCTGCATCTCCCGACTTCTCTGACCCCGAGCAATATTTCTGTGCATCAGCCCCTTTCTCGCTAATGTCGTCACCGTTGGCATCCTTTGGAGGGGTAAAACATTCATGGGCAACAGTTTGTCTACCACCGGAGACAAAGAATTTCTTCCTCGGCGGCGCCATTGAATCTCTTCTATCAGTAAATGAAACACAATCAAAACATTAATCCAACACTGCCCTTTGCAGATTTTCACGACAATCCAACCGACTGTAAAACATTCGTGTAGGGGGCACGTGGGTAGGCAAAAATTATGACATTACAAGCAAGCATATCATGTATGAGCATGAAACAACACCCACAATAGTTTAACAAGAAACGTTAACACAAAGTCACACGCAAAGAGACCAACCAAAATATAGCTACTCATTAAACCCGGGAAAAATGGAAACTACCAATGGGTGTTACCTTTTTCCATCAACAGCCGGCCGTCTTGGTTAGCCCCTTCCGTGTGAACATTCCGAGCTGGGTACGATATTTGTGGAGTAGAGTGTCGATGAAATTGGGGCATTTGGTTGGCGACCAGGATTGGGGGGTTGAAGCCCGACATAAATGGTGAAGGGGGGACACTATTTTTGGGGGAAATCTGCACGGGGTTATGGGGGGAAGAGGGGGAACTTGGGATTAGAGATGTGGTGGGTGGAAAGGACTCGGTTCGATGTGGTGGGGAGGGAAGGGTATGGAAACAGAGGGTTAAGGATATGGAGGGAAAAGGGCAACTTTTGGAGGGAATGAAAATGCAGCTTTGTTGGCACATTTTGGTGTCTTATAATTTTTCTTTCTTTAATTTAAAAACAATAATCCATACGAATGGGAGGGATATGTATTATATTCCCCAGGACCTGGAAAAGATCATAAAATCTTTCAAATCTGATACTCCCTCCATCCCAAAATAAATGGTGTACGAGAGACTTCCACCGCTAATAGGTTTAAGCACGTAACGAAGGCATGTAAAAGGTTACTTTTCATAAACTTAGTGTTACGACGAATCTAACCATATAACATATGACAATATTATGTTATTCATATGACAATATGAATCAGGTAATTTCCCAGTTACTAAGCTCATATGGAATGTAATGTTACCTAAGAAGATTTCTATCTTCAGCTGGAAACTGCTTAATACAGCGAAATGTGCATAATACAGTGGATACTTTTTCCATCTTCTGAACTGTAGTGACCTTACTGGATAGCAGAGAATGCTATGTCATCTGATTCATTCTGTGATCTGCTGGGCTTTATGGAAGGCTAGGAATGCTTATTTTTTGGATGGCACACCTTTTTCCATCTCCCATATTAGCAAGGATGTCACAGATACACTCTACCTTTCCATTACCTCCTCTCCCTGAAGGTTTCATGTTCCCTTCTTTGTTGTTTCCCCCAAGACCCCCACCGAATCCAACTATTTCCACAGACCCCCACCGAAGCCAACTATATCCAGATCACAGTTTCATCAGGGTTACAGTGGATCTTGGTCTAATTCCTCTGTTTCTATTGGCTTAGTTGCTCGCAATCGCCAAGGTTTACCAATCCTGATTATATCAGAGACCATAACAGCCATATTTCCACTGGAAGCTGAAGTTAAGGCAATTCTAATGGCCTGGCAGACCTGTCTGGACGAATATCCCAACCTCAATATTGAATCTCACTCGCCACAGGCAGTTTCTATGATTAATGATCTTTCACTTTCCAAATGGACCCTATACCCTCTAGTTTTCCGAGTTCACACTCTTTTGGAACATGCTACCCTGAAGCACACATGTAGAGATTGTAACTCAGTTGCGGATGCCATGGCGAAATATGAAGCATCCTCTGCAATGATTTATCCTTTGCATATGACCCACATTCCGGCACATACTAACGGCTTAATCTATATGGATATTATTCATACACCTTATATTAGAATCCACAGGTAAGCCTTTAAATAAGATTGATACTGCAGATCTTTCCTCTATTTTTCCTGCTCTTCCGCGATGGCTACCATTTTTCACAGTCTCATTAGTTCTTTCAAATGAGCGGATTCCCAGTTTCTAGCATCGAGCACTCGAGCCTGGAGCCCTCGAGCCCTGGAGTCCTCGAGCACTCAAGCCTTGGAGCCCTCGAGCATTGGATGCTCTCGAGCACTAGATCTCCTCAAGCCTGGATGCCCTCGAGCTGAGAATGCCCTCGAGCCCAGAATACCCTCGAGCCCAGAATGCCCTCGAGCCCTGGATGACCCCGAGCACCATATACCCTCGAGCTTGGATGCCCTCGAGCATAGATGACCTCGAGCCTGGATGCCAGCGAGCACTGGATGCCCTCGAGCCTCGATGCCCTCGAGCCTGGATCCCCTCGAGTGTGGATGCCCTCGAGCATGGATCCCCTCGAGCATGGATCCCCTCGAGCATGGATGCCAGCGAGCAGTGGATGCCCTCGAGCCTGGATACCCTCGAGCGTGGATCCCCTTGAGCCTGGATGCCCTCGAGCCTGGATGCCCTCGAGCGTGGATCCCCTTGAGCGTGGATGCCCTCGAGCGTGGATGCCCTCGAACCTGGATGCCAGCGAGCAGTGGATGCCCTCGAGCCTAGATGCCCTCGAGCCTGGATCCCCTTGAGCTTGTATGCCCTCGAGCACTGGATGCCCTCGAGCCAGCAAGCACTTGACCATCAACCCCTCAAGTATAAAACTTAATATTCTACTGGCCTAACATTCAGCCCAAAACAAATGTAAACTGCAGCCCAATCAGTATAAGGTGTTTGTTTGTGTATTAGTATTTCGCCCACAACCTCTCCTCTTCCATCACCTCCTTCCGTCGTTCCCAAGGCCATTCCTCCGCCGTTCCCAAGCACCATCCTTCACCGTTCCCAAGCCCCATCCTACGCCGTTCCTAAGCCGCCTCCTCCGCCGTTCCCAAGCCCCTTCCTCCGAAGACTGATAGCGGGCAGTCGTCGCACCCCTATTCAAAGATAATTTATAAGCCCTTTTTGCTTACTTTCTACAACTAGGTAGATAGCGGCAAGTCGGGGTCGTCCACAAAGAAGAGGGATCTTCCTAAGCGATTAGGCACAAAAGGTTGATATTAGACTAGGAGTAGACATATATACATACATATAAAAGCATGTAAATGAGGGGGGAGGGGGGTTTGGTTGGTTGGTTTTCCTAGTTACGAAAGTAAAAAGACAAGATAGCTAGCAAAGTCAAGTGACTATGCTAATCATCAAACAAAACTAAGAAAAAGGGGTTTTAAAACTACAAAGATAAAAAGCCTTGGGGGCAAGGGATATCCACTTCCAAATTTAATGTAGGTCATTGAACCATTCACTAATTCTATCATGTAACATTACATGACTCAACATCAACATACCCATCTAGCAAGAATCACAACACATTATGCACAAGAAATTCTAAGTTCATGCTCGTAGATTTTCATGCAAAGGAGCTATGGAATTCGTCACGTTCCTACCACCTAACCAATTCAATCATACAAGCACTCCCTATGCTCAAATAACTCATGGCACAAATGAAGTGAAACACACCATCAAGAATACATAAATGCTAAATAACAAATGCTTCAAGGATGAATTAAAATCATCTATTCAATACTTCAACTACTTGTTGTGAAGATAAATCTTCCATCCTTCTTAGTTCGTAGTTGCAAGAGTGAATTCGACATCTCTTGTCAAACCTCACCAATGACTCCCCTATGGCTAGGAGTATCCCATTGATGGCATTTAATCATGAAGAACCAACAAGCTTGGCAATACTTATGACCACTACACCGTGACTAAGCATTTAACCCATTCATGCAATTACACGAGATTGGATGAACGTGCAATGCACATTCATCCAAGAGCATATAACTCTCTCGTTTTCTACACAAACGAACATGACGAAGAGTTCAACATCAATCACATTCATCTAGCACATTATCAATCCATCAACACAATCAAAAGCTCTAAATCATACTCATACATTCCTAACAAGAAAAGGGGGGAAATCAACCCAAATCCCCCAAACCCTAACTAGCAATTCATACAAGTATTTCATAAGCTCAAGCTTTCAACAGCATCAATGAAATCAACAATTAACATTCAAAGCATAATAAATGCACAATAGCAAAAACACCAAATAGATAGATAAAATGATTCTTACTACATAGAAGTGGAAGCTTCAATACTTTGCTCCCAAGATAAAAACTACCCTAGATAAACAAAACCCATAACATAGAACAACAATCTACAAAGAAAGAAGAAGAAATGGAAGAAAATGGTGAAAAGTAGGGTTTTGGAGCCCCAAAGGCAGGCTTGGAAGCTATGGAGAAGATGGGGTGAAGAGGTATTTATAGGGGAAGAAAAAGGGGAGAAAAATGCTGCTGCAGGGCTGAATTCACGATGTCGTCGCGACTCGCGACCAGTTCCATCGCGAGTCGCGACCAGATCAGTAAACTCCAGCCCTGTTTTGTTTTGCTTCCTCCGGGTGAACCGTTGATCCGTTTCGGGAGTTCTTGAAGTCGATTTTATAGTTCTCGAGAAGAGGAATCCAATGGTACCACTCTTCAAGGCTGATTCTTCTCGAAAAATTATGAAAACCCTGGACCATCCTTCACCCGTTGCTTTGCTCTCCTTTCTTCACATCTTCACTTCTTCAAATCTTCAAAAAGCCCAAGTGTAAGTCTTCAAATCTTCAAAGATATCTTTCAAAGTCTTCAAATCTTAAAAGTCTTCAAACAAATCACCTTGTCACACAAAATCATCTAAAAAGTGATAAAAACGTCAAAGTCACTTTTATCCCTCCTTAAATGATTTCAAGGAAGAATGCCACATGTAGAGCACAAAATTATACAAAATCCAATCCTAAAAACCCTAATATAACCGCATAAAATGGCCTCATCAAACCTCCCCACACTTAAACCTTACTCGCCCTCGAGTAAGAAAAGATCCAAGCACACGGAGGAATTCATATGGCCATATCCTAAACTAATCCCCCAATCAAAGCCTCACAAAAACTCTCAATATCATAAATCCCAAAATAAAAGCTCACATCAGAATTTTTCACACACATATCACCAATCCTAAATCTAACCAAACCTACCACTTATCAATTCACTACCCATAAAAATATTTCAAAGCCCCGAATTGATATTCCCAAAGTCCAATGACACAAGATGAAGTTAAAATCATTTAATAGGTTTAAGCACATACTTCACCTAATGCCAATATATCCACCAAAATCCAATGACATAAAATGAAGCTAAAGCCATATAAGAGATTCAAACACATGCTTCACCTAATGCCAATATATTAACCAAAAATGAAGTAGAAAAGGATCAAGAATTTCATAACCATACTTCGTTTTCCTAACCCACTAAGCTACCCAATCCCAAGAGGTCTATAGATGTTGAGCTACCCGATCCATCCATGTGACAACCGCAACCTTATGACTCCAACGCCGGGAAATGAGTGAAATCATAGCATTTTTCAATTTCTCTCATTTTCTCTCATTTTGCCTAGGAGCTCTTTCGATTTTTCGTCCTAGCCACACATCATGTTTCTTTAGCTCACATCTCACCTTTTTCCGCACATTTTAGCCTCTCATTTTTGCCTAGCCTTTCGGGTTTTCGACCTGTCCGGGCCCCCAATGTTGCCTAAGTTGCCCTCTCGGGTTTTCAACTTAGCGGGTTTTCTTTTCTCTTTTTTTTCTTCTTTTTTTTATTATTATTATTTTTTATTTTTCTCATGTTTTTCCAATGAAAAGTAGCAAAAAGCATTCCAAAACAATCTAGCATGCATGTGATTCCTCTAACCCCTCCCCACACTTAAAACATTACATTGCCCTCAATGTAAACATGTAAGGCAAGGACAATAAAAATCAAGGCAAGGGGGTAGAATGACACCCGTTTCTCCGCATAGTCGCCGGTGATATGGAGCAATCCAATGTAATTGTATGGTCCCGAAATCGATTTTGGAACCGGAAGGGGGAGCAAAGATGCCGTAGAAGAACTCACCCCTTGAGAAAAACATTATCTCCGTGGCGCCGTTTGATCAAGACTAACACCACAGAGAACAACATTAAACTCACAAGTACATAAGGATTTGGAATACTAGGTTTAGCATAGAGAATTAATAACCATAGTATTCTCGAACAACCAATCCATCATGCAATCACAACTATAAGATTATCCAATAAAAATATCCAACATATAAATCCACACAAATTCAAGCATCACTATAGAACATAGCAATTAAGTCACAATGATGTAGTCGGCATACTACAATCAACAAAGATACTATAAAGATGTAAGAATTTCATGTGTCAATATATGTAAGATGGTGTGGAAATGAGTGGATATGTGGTGGTTCTTGGGAGTGTTGGGTTGAGAAGAAGGAAGAATCATGCAATGTTTAAGATCAAATGAAAACTTGGAATTTTCATCGCGACTCGCGACTGAAGTGGTCGCGACTCGCGATGCTTCGTCGTGACTCGCGATGGGACCGTTGTGACTCGCGATGGGACTGTCGTGACTCGCGAAAATTTGAGGCCAAGAGCAGTTTTTTAGAAAAATTTTTCTGATCACGTCGCGACTCGCGACCTCTATGTCACGACTCGCGATGGCTCGTCAGGACTCGCGACGAGTCTATCGCGACTCACAGAAAGTTGGTGCTGGGAATGATTTTTCTCCCTTGTTCATCGCGACTCACGACGAGGCCATCGCGACTCGCGACGGCAGGGTATCCCAGGCTTAAATTTTTTTGTTTTCTTACCAACTGTCCAAGCTTTCTTCTCTCGTTCATTGATCTCGTTCCTTCATCTCCTCCATTGCAATGCACTTCACCTTGCTACAAAATCACAGAAAAACACGCCATAAAAAGAACAAAACAAAACAACAAAAAACTAAGAAACAAAAACTAAGAAACAAAAACTAAAAGAAATGCCGAATTTATTTCACATCGTCGGCACGACGAAGCTCCATATTTTTAAGGTCGTCAGCACGATCCTAATGTTATCTGTATGGTGAAGGCTTGAACCCCTTCACCATGAGCTTCCAAAATAAGAGAGGTGGGGGTACAAAACTTTCAAGAGGAAAGTTTTGTTGAGGTGGAGATGGTTGGAGGAAAGTTGAGTGGTTAGGAGGCTTAAGATAGTCTTTTGGCTCCTCTCTTATCTCCCTCACAACTTCCGAAAATGGTGGAGTTGGTTCACTAAGCGGGAGAATGGGTGACGATGCTAATGAATGTAGCACTATCAACTCTTCCTCTATTTTGCTATCTCTACAACCAACTCATCATCCCCTTTGAACTCAAAATCATTTTTATTGGTGACCTCACTCACCGAGTCATCGAGTTCAGGTTGGGTTGGTGTGTTTTCTGAATCACGAGCTTTCATTCGGGCCAACGCTTCCCTTATAGTCCTCACATTCCCCTCAATGGCCTCAACACTAGAGGAGAGCTGGGTATCCGGCTCCTCACTAGTAAAGGAGTTCAAGTTTGCTATGGTATTGAAGACATCCTCACGTGTCAAACTTGAACTTCCTTGTTGGGCTTGGTTTTGGGGTATGGTATAGGGTGGTGATGGCCAACTAGGTTTCTCGTATGATTGGTTTTCCGGCTCATTCTCATACCACCAATCCGGATTACCACTCCATTCCGGATTGTAAGAGTTGTGGTATAGATAGCCTTCATGAGCTTCTTGCCCTTGAAAACCAACATCTCCTACCTCTTGGTAGCACTCTTCGTAGTACCCATTGTTTTGAAAACCAAGGGTTCTTTCTCGGTCATAGTGCTCTTCCCACAACAAGGGGTAAGATTCGGTAGGATGATCGGAATGACACATCCTACAAAACCTTGCTTGTTGAGCCTCTCTTCTCATCATGAGTTCCCTCAAGGTGAGACACTCCATTAAATTTTTTTTTTTGTTTTTCAAAATTTTGGAATCATAGTGCAAGGTTTCTCGATAAAATAAATTACCAAGAACACAAGCAATAGCTCCTACGAACAAAAAAACCACCAAGTAGTGGAAAATAAAAACAACTAGCTAATATGCAACCAAATACACCTAAATACTTAAGAATAAACGCCTCTTCCCCGGCAGCGGCGCCATTTTGATAGCGGGCAGTCGTCGCACCCCTATTCAAAGATAATTTATAAGCCATTTTTGCTTACATTCTACAACTAGGTAGATAGCGGCAAGTCGGGATCGTCCACGAAGAAGAGGGATCTTCCTAAGCGTTTAGGCACAAAAGGTTGATATTAGGCTAGGAGTAGACATATATACATACATATAAAAGCATGTAAATGGGGGGGGGTTTGGTTGGTTGGTTTTCCTAAGTTACGAAAGTAAAAAGACAAGATAACTAGCAAAGTCAAGTGACTATGCTAATCATCAAACAAAACTAAGAAAAAGGGGTTTTAAAACTACAAAGATAAAAAGCTTTGGGGGCATCGAGTGTCGTGCTCTTCAAGTGTCGTGCTCTTCAAATCTTGGTCCCTAGTAGCGAAAGAAAAACCGTTCATGTCGTATCCAGAATACCTCAAAACCGTGTAGTTAGGCTTCCTCACAAATGCCCTAATTTTTGGGTCGTAATCAGCAACATTGCATCGGTCATATAGCCAATTCACAAACTTGTCATTGTGCTCCAACTGGACTTTATTAGGGGGCCACGTGGGATGACACTTTGTTATCGAATTAAGGTGCTCAGTCACATAAGCAGTAGTCTCCAAACAATTCCTCAACACATACAAATGAACTGACATCAGATCACTATTCAATGGAGTAAATAATGTTCCCCTCGACCTCGGCTTACCCCCCTTCCTCCCAACATGTCGATTCAGGGGCACTCCAAATTTTCTGTGTCCTTGCAAATGGGAAGAGAAAAATTCAATCACTTCTTCAGTAACATTTTCTTAGATTTTGGATTGTGTGCATTTGTGTTGCTTTGGCTGAGAATGGATTGTGACTTATGCGAGATATGAGGCTTGTTGGCACTTAATTAAACATAGTTGTTATTTGGATAATGTTATTGTGCTTTGCAAATGTTATTTTGCTTAGGGTAGTTTAGCCATGGGATGTGGATGTTGACATTGTGAATGTACTAATAGTGGCTAAACTACTTGAGCCCAACTGTGGTTTTGAGATATGGCATATTGATTTCAACTATGTGAGAACTTCATGGACTTGAGAATATGGGCTTGTTGGACATAATATGGATTGCATATGCAATTGTGATTAGGATTTGACCTAGTTGACTTGATTTTGATTTGGCTTGTGATGATGAACTAGTTTAAGGTTGAGTATAAATTTGCAATATTGCATATACACATATTCCCGTGCGTTTGACTTGTTTGCTATGGTTGTTAAATATGGCCCCTACAAAGAGACCTAGGGCTCCTTCCTGAGGTGGGTGAACCGCTGCTCCACCTCGGCATCCACCACTGGCTCCAGAATCGAGCAATGTACCTCCCCCGATGGATGGGTACATGGGTTTAAATCGGATCATCGGGTTACATACTGAAAGGTGGAAAGCCCTGGCGAGTCATCAATTCAAGGAGAAGAGCTTTGTAGACGTACCCACACTAGATGCTCTTGGGCTCACCCAGCCTGTCAGATGCCTTCTCGCCAAGGGGGGAATTGAAGGGTTCATGAGTAGGAGCCCAACCTCTTACCAGAGATACATGCTAGAGTTCCTGTCCATGGTCCGGATAAGAAGCATAAAAGGTGATCAACCAAGCGAGAGGTACATTTCTTTCCACTTGGATGATATATCAAGGCAAATGACCATCTCGCAGATTGAGGAGGCACTTGGATTTGACACTGCGAAGATACGGGCCAGGCTGGACCCACATGTCCTAGAGCGATCGATCGAGGAAGACAAGCAATTTTAGAACGTTCTCAACATGAGGCCAAAGAACTCCCATGATAGGAGTAGTGCCATTATCCACCCTGCACTCCGTTATGTGCACCGACTATTGGCTGGCACAATACTTTTCTCCGCGGAGCCGACGAATGTTCCAGACAATGACATTCATTTTCTATGGCACTTAATGAGTGAGGGACCAGGATACAGGTTATGGGCTGAGTTGTGGATGAAGAGAATCGTGGAGGTGGCAGGAAAGCAAAAAGGGAAGATCATGGTCGGAGGCATGATAGGCCTTTTAGCAAGAGTTCCAGGAGATTCGTGAAGACGTGCATGAGACCTTCACGTGGAAAGGGCATCGGGCCAGACTGTGGAGCTTGGAGATGAAGAATTGAAGATTTGGCTTAGTACGGAGCTGGGCCGTGAAAACCTTTACAGACCGTGAGAACTTCTGAGCAAAAATCGTGAATTGTTTGTGGTCCATCACAATCTTCACAGACCGTACCTACTTCACTGACTGCGCCAGATCCTATGCTCATGGCTCTGGATGTTCATGGACCGTGACAGATCTGGCATCCCGTGGCTATAGATGTTTCACGGACCGTGACATCCATACCTATCCCTGAAGCCTTGGCGGCTGACCTAGGGTTTTGCTACTTTTTGCCTATTTTGGGCCTATTTTTAGGCCCAATCTCCTACTACTATATATAGAACCTTAGTCTTCTCATTTGGAGATGTTGGATCATATTTGGAAACACGTTTGGAGAGGAGAGAGCTTGGAGAGAAGGAAGGAGTTCCTTTTGTAGGTTTTGTAATCTTTTCTTTTCTTCTTGCTTTGTCCCAAAGATGTGGAATTCAAATCTATATTTAAATTCCTTGTCTAGGGAGTAGTTAGATTAGCTTGGGATTCATCTTGGCATTTGGTATGTTCTAAATGCTTTATGAGATTTATTAGATTCATTCTATCTTTGTGTCTATGATGTTATTGTGATTGTTCTTAAATGTTATAAATGCATGAGTAGTACATCACATATAAGCACACACTTTGAGTTATAATCATGTATGGTGCATTTATTGATGCCCCCTTGGTAAGAGAAACTTGGATGTTAGAATGGGTAGGGGAGAACATGTCCACGTGGGTGCGTGTACGGTGTATTCGAGAATGCTTTAACCTATTTTCCATCGCACCAGTCTTAGCTAACTTCATAACTGTTGTCCAAGAAGCTGCAGGTAGAGATAGTGAATAGTAGCAAGCTATGTGATGTGTTGAAACCCTAGTATCACAGATAAGGTGCCTACGAACCTTGGGCCTAGCGTATATAGGGCTCAGAGGGAGTAGTTGCATTTGTGGTGGAAGCCTGGGACTGGGAGGTCGTCGATGTACCTCTCTAAGTTATAATTTATTAAGTCATTTATACTTACTAAATACAATTAAGTAGATAGTGGAAAATCGGGGTCGTCCACGAAGAATTGGTATTTACTTAAGCGTTTAAACATATAAGGTTCATATTAGGTTAGAAGTAGATATAAATATATATATAATCAAGTAAATAGTAGGGGGGTTTGTTTGTTGGTTTTACTAAGTTATGAAATTAAAATACAAAAAAACTAAATAAATTAACTATGCTAATCATCAAACAAACTAAGAACAAGGGGTAAAAACTACAAAAGACAAAGACTTGGGGACAATTAATATCCACTTCCAAACCTAATGTATATCATTGAACCATTCACTCATTCTATCACATTTGTTACCTATGGGGAATGTTATCACTTCCCATTCAAAGATCAGCATTCATTCCTTCTTGATAGTAATTTACAAAGACAAACAACGACCATTTGAAAACCTTATTGACAATCACTCTAGGAAAACCACACCATAGAGCTATTTCATCAATGACATTTCACACGAAGGACCATATATTTGATAACAACAAGCCTTCTGCCAAAAACATAGCCATTTAACCAAACATAGCATTCATTAGGCTAAATATAGAACAAACCACATTCAAGATTCAACCTTTCATCGCATAGGATAAATATGAGAACAATCCACATTAACATACTTATCTAGCAAGAATCACAACACATTATGCACGAGAAGTTATAAGTCCATGTTCTTGGATTTTCATGCCAAGGAGCTAAGGAATTTATCACTTTCCTAACACCATAACATTTTAATCATACAAACACTTGTTATTCTCAAACACCCCATGGCATAAATGAATTAAAACATAGCATTAAGAACACATGAACGCTAAATAACAAAAGCTTCAAGAACAAGTGAAACAATCTAATCACTACTTTCACTACTAGTTGTGAAGATAAATCTTCCATCCTTCTTAGATAGTAGTTTGCATGAGTGAATTTGACATCTCTTGTCAAACCTCACCAATGAATCCCTTAATCGAAACATGACTAAAATTATCCCATTGATGGCATTGAACACGAAGAATCAACAAGCTTGGCAACACTTATAAACACTACACCGTGTCTAAGCATTTTACCAATTTATGCATTTACACAAGATTAGTCAAGAATGATCAACATTTATAGACCTATCTCATTTACTACAAGCAACAAACATGACAACGAGTTCAACATCACCACATTCATCTAACAATCATCAATACATCAACATCATTAAGAAGCTCTAACTCATGCTCTTGGATTCCATATTAAAAGAGAGGAGAATTAGATACTTTCTCCAAACCCTAACAAGTAATCATACAAGCAATTCATATACTCAAACTTTCAACAACATTAATTCCATAACAATTCACATTCAAAACTCAATAAATGCACAATAGCAAAAGCAATAAATAGATTGATATGATTCTCAAGACAATAACGAGGAGGTCTCAATCAATTTCTCCCAAGATTAAACTAACCTAGATAATGAAAATAAATGATTAATCTACAAAAAGTAAGAAAAGAAAGAAAGGAAGAACTAGGGTTTGAACCTAGAAAAATTGCAGGAAGAAGAAGGGTTGTGAAGAGGAGAAGATAAGGTGAGTATTTATAGTACAAAAAAGTAAGAAAGTTTCTGGCCATACGTTCGTCGTGAGTCGGGACCGAGCCAAGTTTTAGCATCTTGATTTCTTTCTTCTTTTTGTTTCAATTTCTCCTCTTCACTTCACTTATCATCCATTCTTAAAGTCTTCAAAAGCTCAAGTAAAAGTCTTCAAGTCTTTAAATCTTCAAAGGTATTCTTTAAAGCCTTCAAAGTCTTCAAAGTCTTCAAACAAATTGCCCTGTCAAACAAAATCCTCCAGAAAAGTAATAAAAGCGTAAATCTCACTTTTAACTCTCCTCACAGAATTTCAAGGCAAAATGTCAAATCTAAAGCACAAAATTGTACAAAAGTGAGTCCTTAAAGTCCTAATATAACCATAAAAAATTGGTACATCAAACATCCCTGCACTTAAACCTTACTCGCCCTCGTGTGAGAGAAGATTTAAGCACACGAAGGAATTCATATGTCCATATCCTAAACTAATATTCCCCCAATCAAAACCTCACAAAAACTCTCAATATCGTAAATCCCAAGATCAAATCTCAAATGATTAATTTTCACACACACAACCCCAATTCCTAAATCTAACCAAACCTACCACTTATCAATTCACTACCCATAAAAATGTATCAAAGTCCCAAATTGATAATCCCAAAGTCCAATGACACAAAATGATGTCAAAACCATATGAAAGGTTCAAGCACATACTTCACTTCATACCAATATATCAACCAAAATCCAATGACACAATATAAAGTAAAAACCATATAGAAGGTTCAAACACATACTTCATCAAATGCCAATATATCAACCAAAACAAAGTATAAAAGAATCAAGAATTTTATAACCATACTTCATTTTACAACCCGCTAAGTTACCCAATCCCAAATGGTCTCAAGATGTTAAGCTACCCGATCCATCCATATGACAACCACAACGTTATGACTCCAACACCGGCAAATAAGTGAAATCATAGCATTTTTCTTTTTTTTTCTTTCTCTCATTTTTCTAGAAGCCCTTTCGGGTTTTCATCATAGCCATACATCATGTTTCTTTGGTTCACATCACACCTTTTTCCGTACATTTTGCCTCTAATTTTTGCCTAGGTCGCCCTTTTGGGTTTTTGACCCATCCGGGCCCCCAATGTTGCATAAGTTGCCCTCTCGGGTTTTCAACTTAGCGGGTTTTCTTTTTAAATACTTTTGTTTTGTTTTTCATTTTCTATTCTTTTTTTTCCAATTTTCCAATTTTTTTCTTCCTTTTTCTCATGTTTTTCCAATCAAAAGTAGCAAAAAGCATTCCAAATCAAGCTAGCATGCATTGAGTCCTCTAACCCCTCCCCGCACATAAAACATTACATTTCCCTCAATGTAAACGTGTAAGACAAGAAGAATAAAACTCAAGATAAGAGGTAGAGTGACACCCGTTTCTCCGCATAGTCACCGGGATACGACGCAATCCCATGTATTTGTATAGAATCGGTCCAAAAATTGGTTTTGGAACCGGAAGAGGGAGCAAAAGTGTCGTAGAAGAACTCATCCCTCGAGCAGAGTGTTGTCTCTTTGGCGCCGTTTGATCAAGACGAGCACCATAAAGAAAAACATCAAACTCACAAGTACATAAGGATTTGTAATACTAGATTTAGCATCAAAAGTTAATAACCATTGTCTTCTTAAAGAACAACCAATCCATCATGCAATCACCACTATAAGTTTGTCCAATAAAAATATCCAATATATATCGACACATATCCAAACATCATTATAGAATATAGAAATTACGGTCACAATGATGTAGTAGGCATACTACAATCCGCAAAGGTACTATAAAGATGCAAGAATATTCATATGTCAATATATGTAGGATGGTGGAGGAATGAGTGGAGGTGTGGTGGTTCTTAGAAGTATTTGGGGGAGAAGAAGAAATTATTATACAGTATTTAAACACAGTTGAAAAGTTGGTTTCTCTATCGCGACTCGCGACAGTATTGGTCGCGACTCGCGACCAAGCCAACATAACTCGCGATATTTTTGGTCTGTGAGCTTAATTATTCCATGAATTTTTTGATTTGGTCGTGACTCGCGATGACCATGTCACGACTTGTGATGGCCATGCCACAACTCATGAAAAACTGGTGGTGGGAGTTCATTTCTCCTCCCCTATTCATCGCGACTCGCGATGATAGGGTTTCCCAGTACTTAGAAAGAATTTATTTTTTCTTACCAACTTTCCAAGCTTCTTCCCTTTCTCATGGATCTCCTTCCTTCATCTCCTCCAATAAAATGCACTTCACTTTTCTACAGAATCACAGAGAAACACACCGTAAAAATAACAAGACAAAATAACAAAAACTAAACGACAAAAACTAAAATAAAGGCCGAATTTATTTACGTCATCGGCATGACAAAGCTCCGTATATTTAAGGTCGGCAGCACAACCCTAATGTTATCCATATGGTGAAGGTTTGAATCCCTTCACCATGAGCATCAAAAAGTATAGAGGTGGGGGTACAAAACTTTCAAGAGGAAAGTCTTGTTGAGGTGGAGATGGTTTAAAGGGAGTTGGGTGGTTAGGAAGCTTAGAGTAGTCTTTTGGCTCATCTCTTATCTCCCTCAAAACTTTCAAAAATGGTAGAGTAGGTTCACTAGGTAGGGGTAGGGGTGACGATGCTAATGAATGTAGCACAATCACCTCTTCCTTATTTTCTTCATCCTCAATAACCAACTCCTCATCCCCTTCAAACTCAAGCTCATTTTCCATGGTGACCCCACTCACCGAATTCTCGAGTTCTACTTAGGATGGTGTATTTTTGGAATCACGAGCTTCCATTCAGGGCAACGCTTCTAATATACTCCTCGCATGCCCCTCAATAGCCTCAACACTAGAGGAGAACCGAGTGTCCAGTTCTTCACTAGTAAAGTTGTTCAAGTTTGCTAATGCATTCATGACTTCTTCATGTGTCAAACTTGAACTTCCTTGTTGGGCTTGGCTGTGGGGTATAGTATAAGATGGTGATGGCCAACTATTTTGCTCGTATTGTTGGTTTTCTAGCTCATTCTCATACCACCAATCTGGATTACCACTCCACTCCAGATTGTAAAAATTGTTGTATGGATACCATTCTTGAGCTTCTTGCCCTTGAAAACCAACATCTCCTACCTCTTGGTAGCACTATTCATAATACCCTTGGTTTTGGAAACCAAGGGTTCTTTCCCCCTCATAGTGCTCTTCCCTCAACAAATAGCTAGACTCGGTAGCATGGTTGGAATGACACATCCTACAAAACCTTGATTGTTGAGCCTCTCTTCTCATCATGAGTTACCTCAAGGTGAAACACTCCATTTTAATTTTTTTTTCTTTTTCAAAAGTCCAAAATCATATTGCAAGGATTCTCAATAAAAATTCACCAAGAACTCAAGAAATACCTACTCCAAACAAAAACAACCACCAAGGAGTGGAACATAAAAAAAACTAGATAATATGCAACCAAATAGACCTAAACACTTAAAAATAAATGCCTCTTTCCCAACAAAGGTGGTAAAATTTAGGAGGTCGTTGATGTACCTCTCAAAGTTATAATTTTTAGGCCCTTTATGCTTACTTAATACAATTAAGTAGATAGTGGCAAATCGGGGTCGTCCACGAAGAAGGGGGATTTTCTTAAATGTTTAACATATGAGGTTCATATTAGGCTAAAAGTAGATGTATATATATATCTATATATATATAGATATATATAAAAGAAAGTAAATGGGGGGGTGGTTGGTTGGTTGGTTGGTTTTACTAAGTTATGAAATTAAAAAACAAACAAACTAGCAAAGTTAAGTAACTATGCTAATCATCAAACAAACTAAGAAAAAGGGGTAAAAACTACAAAAAAAACAAAGCCTTGGGGGCAATTGATATCCACTTCCAAACCTAATGTAGATTGTTGAACCATTCACTCATTCTATCACATTTGTTACCTATGGGGAATGGTATCATTTCCCATTCGAAGATCAGCATTCATTCCTTCTTAATAGTAATTTGCAAAGACAAATAACGACCATTTGTAAACCTCGTTGACAATCACTCTAGGCAAACCACACCATAGAGCTATTTCATCAATGAAATTTCACATGAAGGACCATAGATTTGATAACAACAAGCCTTCTACCAAAGACATAGCCATTTAACCAAACATAGAATTCATTAGGCTATATCTAGAACAAACCACATTCAAGATGCAACCTTTCATGTCATCTGTAGGATAAATATGAGAACAATCCACATTAACATACTTATCTAGCAAGAATAACAACACATTATGCACAAGAAGTTCTAAGTTCATGCCAAAGAGCTAAGGAATTTGTCACTTTCTTAACACACAAACACTTCAATTATGCAAACACTTCCTATTCTCAAACAACCAATGGCATAAATGAAGCAAAACATAGCATTAAGAGCACATGAATACCAAATAACAAAGGCTTCAAGAACAAGTGAAACAATCTAATCACTACTTTCACTACTTGTTGTGAAGATAAATCTTCCATCCTTCTTAGATAGTAGTTTGCAAGAGTGAATTTGACATCTCTTGTCAAACCTCACCAATAACTCCCTTAGTCGAAACATGACTAAAAGTATCCCATTGATGACATTGAACACGAAGAATCAACAAGCTTGGAAACACTTATAAACATTACACTGTGTCTAAGCATTTAACCAATTCATGCATTTACACAAGATTAGTCAAGAACGATCAACATTCATAGATGTATCTCATTTGATACAAGTAACAAACATGACAACGAGTTTAATATCATCACGTTCATCTAGCAATTATCAATACAACAACATCATTAAGAAGTTCTAATTCATGCTCTTGGGATTCCATATTAAAAGAGGGGAGAATTAGCTACTTTCTCCAAACCCTAACAAGTAATCATGCAAGAAATATATATACTCAAACTTCTAACAACATTAATTCCATTAACAATTCACATTCAAAACTCAATAAATGTACAATTGAAAAAGCAATAAATAGATAGGTATGATTTTCAAGACATTAGCAAGGAGGTCTCAATCAACTTCTCCCAAGATTAAACTAACCTAGATAATGAAAATACATGATTAATCTGCAAAAACTAAGAAAAGAAAGAAAGGAAGAACTAGGGTTTGAACCCAGAAAATTTGTAGGAAGAAGAAGGAATGTGAAGAGGAGAGGATAAGGTGAATATTTATAGTACAAAAAAGTAAGAACGGTCCTGGCCATACGTCCGTCGTGAGTTGCGACGGGTTCGTCGCGAGTCATAATTGGTTCATCGCGAGTGACAACGGGTTCATCGCGAGTCACGATGGGTTCATCGTGAGTCACAACGGGTTCATCGTGAGTCATGATGGGTTTGTCACGAGTTGCGACCGAGCCCAGTTTTAGCATCTTAATTTTTTATTCTTTTTGTTTCAAGCTCTCCTCTTCACTTCACTTATCTTCAATTCTTCAAGTCTCCATAAGCTTAAATACAAGTCTTCAAGTCTTTAAATCTTCAAAGGTATTCTTTAAAGTCTTCAAAGTCTTCAAACAAATTACCCTGTCACACAAAATCCTCTAGAAAAGTAATAAAAGCTCAAAAGTCGCTTTTAACTCTCCTTAGAGAATTTCAAGGCAAAATGTCATACCTAGAGCACAAAAGTGTTCAAAACTGAGTCCTAAAAGTCCTAACATAACCATATAAAATGGGCACATCAGGGACTTAATAGCACAGGGGAGAAATAGACCTGCAACGATGGCCGATCCTCGTTGGTCTCCCCTAATTATGATGGCGGTGCCGATGGAGGGTTACAAACGCACCCACCGTGACAGGGTTGGGGAAGTGTATGCCATCGGCATCGCCGCATGTTTGAACACACTGATAGGTCTTTTGTATGTCTATATGTGAATGAATCATGGATTGAAGCATTAAAACTACCAATTTGCTAAATGATTCCCAAGTGCCAAGTATAAATAGTTTACTTGTTTGTCAATTGCATGCTCGTAGTTGTTAGTTTTAAATACCAACCCCTCACCCCCAATTGCATGTTTACATTACTAGTTATTCCTTTCACTCGTGCGGACTGGAGACCCACACGAGGTTATGTTCTAAATATTACTTGAGACCTATCATCTGTGTAGACAAACTCGGGGATTGCCGCTTACTACCCCCTTGTAGCTTAGCAGTAAGAACGAGTGCAGAATTAACAATCTCTATTTTTGTCACGTAAGCCCCTCAGCTTAAGTTTTAATGACAAGTGGGTTGGGGAAGGTCACATGACATGCTATTCTAGGATTCCTATTTTGCATGTGGTAAGTTTTTTTAGAATATTAGAGGTGTATTTTGTTTTTGATTGATTTTATCTTTTGTAGTATGAAGCCCAATTTGGGGAGATTTTTTGCTACACTAACAGAATTGAAAATTTTGAAAAATGAAAATTTTGAAAAATGAAAAAATTTAAAAACTGGGAAAATTTGAACCAAAAGGGTTATTTGGGCAACATTGGGAAAAACCAGGATAGGTAAAAAGACCTAGGTAAAAGTGAGAGGCTAGGCCCGTCTAGGCTTACGAACCTAGGCAAAAACGAGAGGTCGTGTGGAAAAAAGTGAGAAGTGAGTACCCTTTATGTGTTGAAGCTAGGATGAAAACCAAAAGGGCTCCTAGGCAAAATGAGAGAAAACAAAAAACTAGGTTGACGATTCATTTTCTTCCTTGTTTGTAACTAAGTTGAAAATCATGAATTATCCCTATGTTACAACCAAGTCGACGACTCTTGGATTTCCTTGGTGGATTTTTTTTGGGATACTACTCTTTGATTGATTTGGAGATCATTTTTGGAAAAGTAAGCTATCTTAACACTTATCTTTTGGGCTTACCTTTTACCACATTTTACTTTTGGGTGGTTAGATTGCTTATGTTCTTCGGGGAGTGTGAGAGTTGTAAGATTCTTACTCATTTGGGAGAAACAAGGTATTTTAGGAATAAGTTGAATGCCTCGGTTAACCTATACATGCAGGCTACATTTTGCTTAATTATTTTGCTTGTCTTTATTTACTCGAGGACGAGTAAAGGGTTAAGTGTGGGAAGTCTGATGTGTTTCATTATACGTGCATTAACCATTGCATTCGGTATAATAATTAGTTAGTTTTACATTGGTCGATTGCTAGTATTAGTTAAGTTAAATGACAAAGTGGTTTGGACGGCCATGTTTGATTTTCTTGTCTAAATCCCACGTTTTGTAGACTTAATTGGTACTAATTGACATCTTGTATCCATAGGCTCCTAGATCTTCCTTGTGATCACCCTGAGTAGGTCGCCCGTGGGTACTTTATGGTCACATTCTCATAAGGGTGGTAGAAGCTATTGAAGGCCGTTCACAAGGATGGAAGAAGAGATAAAAAGCCATTCACACTAGAATTGTAGTATATGAAGGCCACGAATATCAAAGCATGGTAGATAGAGATGGGAGCCAAAGATAGGTGGAAACGGAGTTCAAAACTTCTAATAAGAAACGATGAATCGTGGTCAGATGAGTTGCAACAAATTATGAGAATGATCAGATAAGAATTAACCTTCAAGACTGATTTTATTGGATTTGTCTTCTCGACCACTACAAAATCAACTACTAGAATTCTCAAATTGGACAAACACTTCATCCGTAGTGAAGGAAAGAAGTTCAGCCACCCAAGACACAAACTGGTCGGCGCGGGCCGTTCATGGTTGGCACCAATGGCCCACGCCGAAGGAGTTAGCCCGTGCCAAAAATTTTCAGCACAAGGCTATAACACAGACCGTGGCCACAGGCCATGCACACAAGTTCTAATCCTCACTCAAAATAGGATAAGTATGGCCACAGACCATCCCATTTACGATGACCCGCGCCATTCCAAGTCTAAGATGTCGAGACCAGATGGCAGGCTGTGGAGAATAGTGCAAACCATGCCAAGTTTCTGAGCAAATTAAGTCTCCAGACGGCGGTCTACGCCAAGGGTTATAGCCCACATGATCATAAGCTCAAATCTTGCCTTCCAGATGACATTCCGGACCAAAGGCCATGGTCAATGCCTAAGGTTTTAGCGCAGACCATGCCAGATCTGATAGCCCGTAGCAGCACGAAGCAGCAGACCGCACCAAATGCTATGCCCTGTTCCAAAGGCGTTGGCACAGACCGCGCTAGATCCAGCAGCACTCGACAAGTAGATAACACATATGGTGCCATCTGCGATGGCCCGTGCCAGGCAGCGGATGCCCTAGGGTTTACTCATTTTTGGCCTATTTTTAGGCCTAATCTCCTACTACTATAAATGTAGCCTTAGTCTATTAGGTTAAAGAGGTTGTATCATTTTATTCATGATATGGTATGAGGAGAGAAACTTTAGACAGAGAAACACTCTCTCCTCTTCTTTTCTTTCCTTTTATTTTTTCTTTAATCCTAGATGCGGAATTCAAATATTTATTTGAATTCCATATTTATGGAGTAGTTTCCATAGTTTGGGGATAAGTTGTAGACATTTTTATTTATTAAATTCTTATGTGAGATTCAGTAGATTCATCCTAATATTTATGTTCCTGCTATTATTGTGACTTGTTCTTGAATGTTAGAATTTCATGTAAAGTACACTCCATTAAGCACAAACTTTAGTCTATATTCATGTTGGTGTAAATATTGATACCCCATTGGGAAGGGAAACCTGGATGTTTGTATGGGTACTAGGGTACATTGGTCTGCGTAAGTGTGTGCACGGGAGACCAGAGTATTACTCTGAATTATTTTCCATCGCACAAGTCTTAGTTGATTACGTAAATTAGTTTGAGAGGTTACAAGTAGGGATAGTGAAAAGCAGCAAGTTAGGCTTGTAAGAGGCCCTAGTGTCATAGATAAGGTTCCTACGACACTTTGACTGGTTCATAGGACTTTGGTATATAGCGCATTCATAATGGAAGCCTGGGAGGTCGTCGCCGTACCTCTCAAAGATAATACTTTTAAGCCCTTAATGCGTCCTATCCACATTAATGTAAATAGTGGCAAGATGGGGTCGTCCACAGGAAAAGGGATTTTTCTAAGTACTTAAACACCTATATGAGAAAACATACTAAGCATATACATACTGAGATATATATATATATATATATATAGAAAAGCATGTAAACAAAGGGGGGGGTTGGTTGGATGGTTCCTAAATTAGCAAATTGAAATACAACAATTAGCAAATCAAGAGAATGATGCTAATCATGTAAGCGTAAATAGAGATGTGATGAAAATACAATTACGGAGCCTTGGGCGCAATTGACTTTCACTTCCAAACCTTGTTTCCATCATAGAACATGTAACTAATTTACTACTTTCACTACTTGCTGTGAAGACTAAACTTCTATCCTTCTTAGATAGTAGTTTGCAAGAGTGAATTCAACATCTCTTGTCAAACCTCACCAATGACTCCCGAGTCGCGACCACGACTCAAGGTATCCCATTAATGGCATTTAGCACGAAGGATCAACAAACTCGGCAACACTTATAACCACTACACCGTGACTAAGCATTTAACCGACCTATGCATTTACACGGGATTGATTAAGAGCGACCACTCATAGACCTCTCCCATTTGCTACAATTGATAAACATGGCAAAGAGTTCAACATTGCATATTTATCTAGCAATCATCAATTCATCAACATAATCAAAAGCTCTAAATCGTACTTATATATCCCTAACAAGAACAGGGGGAAATTTAACCCAATTTCCCCAAACCCTAGCTAGCAATTAATACAAGCATTTCATATACTCAAGCTTTCAACCACTATGATGAAATCAACACACACATTAAATTCCCACAAATGCACAATAGCAAGAGTAATAAACAAGCTACAAAGTGTTCTTAGGACATAGGTTTGGAAGCTTAGATCAATTGCTCCCAAGAGATGAGATTAGCTAATAGAGTTCATGCTAATCTATCTAACACAACAAGTCAAAACACAAGATGAATCAAAGATGAAAGAAATGAAAAACAAGGGTTTAGAGTAGTACAGCAGCCGCAGATGTAGAATGAATAACAGAGGAGGAGAAAATATAGTATTTATAGTGAGAAGAAATAAAGTTAGGATTCTGGTCAGTCGCCGTCGCGACTCGCGACGGCTGTTGGTCGCGACTCGCGACGTGTCCGTCGCGACTCGCGACGATGACCAGAATTTTTGCATTAACTTTCTTCTTCTTCTTGTGGCATGTAGTCATCTCCATTAACTTTCATAACTTACTCCGTCTCTTCCCGCTAATTTGTTCATTCCCAAATGTTCCTCAAAAAGTGAAGCTACCCGATCCATCCGTGTGGTCACCGCAACCTTATGACTCCATCGCCGGTAAATGAGTAAACATATCATATTTCTCTTTCAATTTCTCTCGCTTTCTCTCATTTTGCCTAGGAGCCCTTTCAGGTTTTCATCCTAGCCACACAATCATTTTTCTTTTAGCTCACACCTCACCTTTTTCCACACATTTGGCCTCTCATTTTTACCTAGGCCGCCCTTTAAGGGTTTTCGACCTATCCGGGCCCCAATGTTGCCTAAGTTGCCCTTTCAGGTTTTCAACTTAGCGGGATTGATTTGATTTTTGATTTTGATTTTTTGTTTTTTTTTGTTTTTTTTTAACATATATCTATAGCAAATAACTGAGTAAAAATATCCAAATCAACATGAAACATCCAAAGGAAAACAAAGTATCCAAACAAGAGCAATAATGGAAGTCCTAACGACAATAGAGACCCCTCCCCACACTTAGAAAGCTACATTGCCCTCAATGTAGAGTAGGGCAGAATCATACGAAGCCAAGTATAGGAAAAAGGGGGAAAAACATGAAGCTCACTCGATCAGGGCTGTGAAGAAGAAGGCTCGCCGCCGGAGTAACGCTGCTGATACTGGACTAGCCACTCCTCGTTCCGCTGCCTCCATGCCCTCCGCTGCTCTGCTCTCGGATCGGGGCCCAACTGGGACTGCATCTCATGGATGCGAGCTGACAGGTGGTCAATCTCCTCATCCATGTCGATCAAAGCCTGGGAGACAAACCTGTTGTGCTCGTCCTGACGGTGGAAACCCTCCTGTATGGTCTGCAGCATACGCTCATAAAAATCAGGCGGAGGGTGAGAATATTGAGGCGCAGCCTGATCCTCCTGCATGGGATCCATCTGAGGTGGAGGCTGTGGAGAGGGGTGCTGGTACTGATGATGCTGATGAGGAGGTAGGGTGCTATCGTCTGGCAGGACTGGCGCTGGGCCAAGATCGTGAAGCGCGCGCTGGAATTCTGCTGAACATGAAGAATCAGGGAAGATCGCCAAATCTCCCAATGGTGTATCGAATTCCAGTCGGGTCCTGCTGTGCTGAGGGAGCGCCATGAAAGTGACCTTTCTTGCACCGTACAACCAATGATAGAGCCCAGTGATCCTGGTGACACTGAGCATCTCAAATTTGACCAGTCGATCAACGGTGATGAGATAGGATGTCCGCTTCCCAAGGCGTGGAAAGTTGGTTGGAGGAACTAATCCCAAGTACTGGGCTAGAATACTGATCAATCCTCCAATCATGATTTTCCCTTTCTTCTTCCCTGCCAACTCGACCACTCTCTTCATCCAGAGTTCTGCCCACAACCCGTACCCTTGCCCCGCGCTCGTTAAGTGCCACAGAAAATGAATGTCATTGTCCGGCACATTCGTCGGCTCCGCGGAGCAGAAGACTGTGCCAGCCAAGAGTCGGTGCACGTAACGGAGCGCGGGGTGAACGATGGAGCTGCTCTTATCATGGGAGTTTTTGGCCCTCATGTTGATGACATTCCAGAATAGCATGTCATCTTCGATGGTTCGCTCCGGGGCCACAGGATCCAGCCTACTCCGTATCTCAGCAGTGGCCCAACCGAAGGCCTCCTCCACCTGAGAGACTGTCAGCTGGTACGAATTGTCATCCAAGTGAAAGGCTAGGTACCTCTGACAAGGTTCATCGCCCCTCATACTGCTGATACGGACGGTAGAGAGAAACTCCATTGTGTACCGTCTGTATGTCGGCGCGCTCTTCGTCAAAAATCCCTCCAGTCCCCCCTTGGCGAGGAGGACTCTGATAGGCTGCAAGAGACCAAGGAGATCCAACGTGGGTATGTCAACAAAGCTCGTCTCCTTTAACAGGCGCCCCTGTAAGGCCTCCCATCTTTCCGCGTAAGACCCGGTGATCCGGGTCAAACCCATGTACCTCTCCGGAAGGGTTGGTACAGGGTCTGACTCCGGAGCCGGTGGCGGAGCTGGAGTGGCAGTGCGCTCGGCGGGCTGGGTAGGCCTATACCTCCTCTTTGGGGCCATATCTGTCAATCACCAGCAAAAAGAGCAAACAGGTCAAACGAGAAGAAAATATGTATATGCAATATGGTAAGTCAGTGACCACTTTCAAACTAGTTTAGCATCACAGGCTGAAATGAAAGCAGTCTAACTAGTTTAATCCGTAGTTACAATGGCATATACAATGTACATGATGTCGAAGAAGTCCAGACCATTGAATCCACGAAATACTCAAAAAGTCTAAATGCTATTTTTCAAAATTACAGTTATGTTCCAATAACGTAGCCATCACTAGCGCATAGTGACAATGTGACCCTCTTCGTTCCATGGCTAAATTACCGTAAACTATATAGCATTCGAAGCACACTAAACCACACCGAAACAGCTTATCTAAATAACAACGGGTTAACATGCCTATAATGCATAATCACCACCTACTCCTTAGCCAAAACAACACGAATGCATACATTATAAGATCGAGTAACAACAGGGGGGAAATCAACCCACTTCCCCCAAATTATAACAATAATACATTAGAAACCGCACCAAGAAAATATGCACCCTATACCCATGGAATCAAATTAAAAGCATAGCATATTCACCAAAATCCCCACAACAAAAATAAGAATATAAACTCCAAACAGCATTCACACAATATACACAATATCAAATAAATAGCACATAAATTCGAAATCACAATTAGGGCTCAAAAGAGGGTAGAGGTGTACCACTATGATGCTTAGGAAGGGTAAAAACAGGAGCCCACGATCGAATTACCTACAGCGTCAAAATTCCCCCAAAATCTAGGGTTTCAGATTTTTGTTTTGTTTTCGAACGTGAGATGTGAGTGGAGTGTGGAGAGTGAGGGAAGGGTGGTGTGAGTGGGGGAAGGATAGTGGTGGTGCGGCGGCGGAGATGAGGAGGCGGCGGAGGGGTGGCGGCGGGGAAGGTGTATCGGCGAGTGGAGAGGAAGGGGAAGAAGAAAAACAGAGGAAAAACTGAAGGGGAAACTAATGTTCATCGGATTTTATAAGCAAACTCGTTTTTTTATTTATTTTTTTATTTATTTATTTTTTTTTCATTCTCCAGAGCGTCGCGACTCGCGACCTGTTTGTCGCGAGGTAGTCGCGAGTCGCCAAAAGGTGAATCTGAAAGGCCAAAATTTCCTGATTCCGTCGCGACTCGCGACGGGTGTCGCGAGTGGCGGAATGTGAAGTCTGAGAAGCCAAAATTTTTCAAAACTGCCTGATTCCGTCGCGACTCACGACGAGTGTCGTCGCGACTCGCGACGGGTGTCGCGATGGTGTCGCGAGTCGCGGAAAGTGAACTCTGGGAAGCCAAAATTTTTCAAAACTGTCTGATTTCGTCGCGACTCGCGACGGACATCGCGAGGTTGTCGCGACTTGCGGAAAGTAGAATCCGAGAGGGCAAAATTCACTGAGCCCGTCGCGAGTCGCGACGAAGTCGTCGCGACTCGCGACGAGGCTGCTAACCTGGACTTAGAAAATTTTTCTGCTTCTTTCTCTTGTCCAAGTTCTTCCTTCTCGAATTCAAGTATTTTCCCTTTCCAAAATCCAATGCCTTAGCTTCAAAATTGCTGCAAAATCATGGAGAAAACAACCCGTGAAAAACATAAAACAAAACAATGAATCTTAATGATAAAAGCTCAAAAATAAACAACATCAACAGAAAGTCTAAAGTGACGATCCGGATGATCAAAACCCAGTATATTTAACGTCGTCGGCATGACTCACTTCCCTCTACGGGGTTCAATCACAACTCGGATCGAGGAGATGAACGTCTTCCCCTTTTTCCGGTACAAAAGTCTCGTGGTAAGGTTTCAAACGTTGTCCATTAACCTTGAAGGTAGTGGACTTAGCTCGATTTAAAATTTCTACCGCACCATGCGGGAAGACCTTGACCACCTCAAAAGGACCGATCCACCGGGACCGTAACTTACCTGGGAAAAGGCGAAGGCGAGATTGGAATAGGAGAACCTTTTGACCAACGTCGAAATCCTTCCTGATGATCATCTTGTCGTGCCATGCCTTTGTCTTCTCTTTGTAGATCTCTGCATTCTCATAGGACTCCCTCCGGATTTCATCCAGTTCCTCCAATTGCAACTTCCTATGCAAACCGACTTCATCAATATCAAGATTAAACTGTTTGACCGCCCAATAAGCCTTGTGCTGAATTTCTACCGGTAGGTGACAGGGCTTACCAAACCCTAACCGGTATGGGGACATACCGATTGGTGTCTTGTAAGCCGTCCTATACGCCCACAGGGCATCATTCAACCGAGAACTCCAATCCTTCTGGTTAGGGTTAACCGTTTTTTGAAGGATGGACTTGATTTCCCGATTGGAAACTTCGGCTTGCCCGTTGGTTTGTGGATGATAGGCGGTAGATGTCTTGTGAGTGACCCCATACTTCTTCAAAAGTGCTGCTATGGTCCGATTGCAAAAATGTGTGCCACGGTCGCTAATCAATGCTCGGGGTACCCCAAACCTAGAGAAGATGTTATTTTTCAAGAAATCTGCAACCATTTTAGAATCGTCAGTCCTAGTGGGTTTTGCTTCAACCCACTTCGACACATAATCAACAGCAAGAAGAATGTACGTAAAACCATAAGAGCTAGGGAAAGGTCCCATAAAGTCAATACCCCAAACATAGAAGATTTCACAATACAAAAGAGGTTTTTGGGGCATTTCATTCCTAGTGGAGATATTTCCTACCCTCTGGCATTCATCACAAGATTTGCAAAAAGTGTATGCATGTTTATTCATCGTAGGCCAATAAAACCCACTCTCTAAAACTTTCCTAGCGGTTCTCTTGGCTCCAAAATGACCGCCACATGCATGAGAATGACAAAACTCAAGTATTGAGTGTATTTCACTATCAGGGATGCATCTCCTAACAACTTGATCCGCACAATGTTTCCACAAAAAGGGATCATCCCACACATAATATTTGGCATCACTCCTTAACTTATCCTTTTGGGCTGTGGAAAAATGATGAGGAAATTTACCAGTGACGAGAAAGTTGACAATGTCGGCATACCACGGTTGGAGATCCCTAATGCGATTAATGGTGAACAATTGTTCATCAGGGAATTCCTCCCGTAGTTGCTCCTTCATTGCTGGGCTCACCTCAATGTCTGCCCCCAGAGTCAACCGGCTCAAATGATCGGCCACAAGGTTTTCAGCGCCCTTCTTATCCCGCACCTCCAAATTGAATTCGCTCAAAAGCAAGATCCACCTAATCAACCTTGGCTTGGATTCTTTCTTCGCCATTAAATGACGAAGCGCTGCATGATCAGTGTATACAATAACTTTAGTACCAAGCAAATAAGATCTAAATTTTTCTAAAGAGAATACCACTGCTAGCAACTCCTTTTCAGTGGTGGAGTAGTTCCTTTGGGCTTCATTTACGGACATGGATGCGTAATAGATGGCGTGAGGTACTCTCCCCACCCTTTGACCAAGCACTGCTCCAACGGCGTAGTCACTCACATCGCACATTATCTCAAAAGGCAACGCCCAATCTGGGGGTTGTATGATAGGGGCCGAGACTAACCTTCCCTTCAATGTATCGAAGGCCCCTTGACATCTCTCATCCACTACAAATTCCACCTCCTTTTGCAACAATTTGCATAGAGGAGATGCTACCTTTGAGAAGTCCTTGATGAACCGGCGATAGAATCCTGCATGGCCAAGAAAAGAACGCACTTCGCGCACATTAGTAGGATAAGGCAGAGTTTGAATCGTGTCTATCTTGGCCTTGTCAACCTCAATACCCTTAGAGGAGACAACATGGCCTAAGACAATACCTCTCTCAACCATAAAGTGACATTTCTCAGAATTTAGCACCAGATTAGTTTCAATGCAACGGTTAAGGACTTGTGCTAAATTTGCTAAACAATTATCAAAGGAATTACCATGAATGGTGAAATCATCCATAAATACCTCGACAAAATTTTCAACAAATTCTGAGAAAATGCTTACCATACACCTTTGGAAGGTCGCGGGGGCGTTACATAGCCCGAAAGGCATGCGTCGGTAAGCAAATGTACCAAAAGGGCATGTGAAGGTGGTCTTCTCTTGGCCTTCTGGAGCGATAGCCACTTGAAAATATCCCGAGTATCCATCCAAGAAACAATAGTAGGGGTGACTTGCTAACCTCTCAAGCATTTGATCAATGAACGGTAAGGGAAAGTGATTCTTTAGGGTTTCTGCATTCAATCTCCGGTAATCAATGCAAACTCGCCACCCATTTTGAACTCGGGTGGGCACCATTTCACCCTTCCCATTTTCAACGACTGTCATTCCACTCTTCTTTGGTACCACCTGAGTTGGGCTCACCCACTTGCTATCCGAGATTGGGTAAATCATGCCTGCTTGAAGCAATTTGAGGATCTCCGCCTTCACCACATCCATCATAGGCGGGTTCAAACGGCGTTGGGGTTGTCGGACGGGTCTCGCACCTTCTTCCAACAAGATTCTGTGCATACAAGTGGATGGACTTATGCCTTTGATGTCGGCAATAGTCCAACCAATTGCTTCCTTGTTCTCCCTCAACACTACCATCAACTTTTCTTCTTGCTCCCTGGTGAGCTTGCTCGAAATGATAACTGGAAGCGTCTCGCCTTCCCCAAGAAATGCATACTTAAGATCATCTGGCAAAGGTTTAAGGTCAAGCACCGGGGCTTTCACAAGCGAGGGGAGGAATTCCGGTTCCTCGAGTTCCTCTAAGAGTAGAGGAGAAGGTGTTGAGACACTCGGTGTCATCTTTTCAAGCAAGTTCAAATCTTCAAAGCTGCCTTTCAAGTTAGTGCTCATAGAATATACATTGTGGGCATCATCAACATCACATTGCAAAGCAACCAATAAAGAATCCTCACCATTTAGTTCAAAAACATCTTGCACAACTTCTTCAACAATATCTACGGCATGGCAAGAATGTTCTTCACTAGGATATTTCATAGAATCATTTATGTTAAACTCTACTTTCATTCCATCGAATTCCATGGTGAGGGTACCTTTATGCACATCAATCATCGTCCTAGATGTTTTCAAAAATGGCCTCCCCAACAAAATTGGGGCAGCATGTTTATCATGCTCCATGTCAAGGACATAAAAATCTGCGGGGAAAATTAAGGAATCCACCTTAACCAACACATCCTCGACAATACCCTTAGGGTATGCACTAGAACGATCGGCCAATTGGATTACCACCCCGGTTTTATGCAATGTTCCCAAGTTGAGATTTTCAAACAAAGAATAAGGAAGAACATTTATGGATGCACCTAAATCAAGCATAGCTTTTTCAAAACGAGTATTTCCTATTATGCACGGGATTGTGAACATACCGGGATCGCTACATTTAGGGGGTAGCTCTTTTTGACACAATGCAGAAACATGCTCACTTTTTCCACTTTTCAATTTATTTTTGGCCCTTTGTTTCCTATTCACAACACATAATTCTTTGAGAAATTTGGCATATCTAGGGATTTGTTCAATTGCATTCAAGAGAGGAATGTTTACCTCACACCTACGAAAGACTTCGTAGATGTCTTTGTTATCCTCCATCCTCATCCTGTCTTTCAAGGCCTCTGGAAATGGGGGTTCCGGAACATATGGGGGGCTCTCCACCATCTTTGCTTTCTTGTGTGGAGGAGAGGATGGTTCCGGGGTGGATGTTAACTCCGGTCTTGGTGGCAATGTCTCCAACTTGATTTCTTCCTCCTTATCTTTGTTGGCTAGCTCCTTGGTCACCTTCTCATGGATTGCCTCTTCCTCAACTCCCTTCTCAAACTCTTCAATTCTCGTTGGCTCCTTCTCATGGATTGCCTCTTCCTCAATTCCCTTCTCAAACTCTCCAATTCTCGTTGGCTCCTTTTCATGGATTACCTCCTCCTCAACTCCCTTCTCAGACTCTTCAGTTCTCGTTGGCTCCTTCTCAACATTTTCAGCCTCCGGTGAAGCACCGACCTCTCTACCACTTCTCAAAGCGATAGCACTTGCATTTTGCCTCGGGTTGATCTCTGGTTGGGCAGGTAGTTTACCCTTTTCCCGGGCTTCCATCCGGTTCACCATTTGAGCTATTTGGCTCACTTGAGTTTCCAAGTTTTTGATACTTGCTTTAGCTTCATCTTGGAATTGTTCGCCCTTTTCAGCATTATGCCTAATCGGGGAATAGCTTGCATTACCTCATCCTTGGATAGCCCGAACCTTCCCCTTGGTTTCGGGATTTGTCTTCAAATCTTTGGAACTGTTGTTGAGGTGGCCGGTATTGTTGAGGGGGGAGCCTGTACGGTTGAGAGTTCTGGCCTCCTTGAGGGTTTCCATACCGGAGGTTCGGTTGATCACGATTTCCTGAATTATATGGCCGGCTTTGGTATCCTGGGTATCTTTGGTATCCTTGGTTACCTTGGTAGCCTTGGTTACCTTGGTAGCCTTGGTTACCTTGGTAGCCTTGGTTACCTTGGTAGCCTTGGTTACCTTGGTAGCCTTGGTTACCTTGATACCCATAGGTACCTTGGTATCCTTGATTTCCCTGATACCCCATAGCACTTACTTCCTCAACGTAATCCTCTTGTAGAGTGGGGCATGTGTCCGTAGGGTGCGCCAAATAGCAAATTTCACATGACTTAACATGTGGCGCACTTCCTCCGGGGTTGGTCATCAAGGTCTTCACCATGGATGTGAGGATCGTGACTTGATCCTCCAATTTCCCACTGTTGGCAAAATCACTTACAGGCCTTTGGTTTCTCCTCCTCAAATCAGCCCTTGAGCTAAAATTCCTCGACTCTTCCGCTAGCTCTTCATATAGTTACATGGCTTCAGCAGACGTTTTGTTTCCGAGGGTGCCACCACAAGAACTTCTAACCAGCCTTTGGTCTTCATCCAGAAGGCCATTATAAAAGTAATACACCAAATCTCCCTCCGAATAACCATGGTAGGGACAACTTGCGAGGAGCATCTTAAATCTCTCCCAATACTCGAAGAGAGACTCTTCATGCCATTGCAGAATGTTGCTTATATCCTTCTTCAAAGCAGTGGACCTCGAGGCCGGGAAATATTTGGCGAGAAATTTTGTCTTCAAATCAAGCCAACTCTTTATGCTCCTCGGTGGTAGGTAATGGAGCCAATCTCTAGCACCATCCTTAAGAGTGAAAGGGAATGCCTTCAACTTGTAAAAATCTTCATCCACTCCATGAGGAACCGTTCCGCTACACAAGAAGTGAAATTCGGTGAGATGCTTGTTGGCATTCTCCCCTTGCCTTCCAAGGAATGCGGGTAGCATATTGATGAACCCGGTTTTCAGCTCGAAATGCCTATTTGGTCCAACCACTGGGTATTCAATGAACATCGGTTGTTGCTCAAGATTGGGCGCCATGATTTCTCTCAACAAGGGCTGTCCCAAAGGGATCCCTCTTTGGTGGGGATGGGGATTGTAGGCTTCTTCTTCCCTTTGCTCATCTTCAGTCTCGATTCGGGGGTCCATTGAAGAAGATGTGTTCACAAAATGGTCACTAGGAGGGGGTGTTATTCACACTTTCCAAAGAAAGCCTCCTAGCCCGTCTCAAATTCAACTCCAACTCGGGGTCGTAGTGTAAGGGCTCTCGTGAAGAGGATCGCGTGCGAACCATACACCAAGAACACAAAGAATACGTCTCCAAGCCAAGCGAAAATGGCAAATCTACTAAGAAATCAAAATAAAATAAAATCAAACTAACAAATATTCACAAGTAGCACATAATCACACACAATATGCTAAATCACTTAAAAATGAACGCCTCTTCCCCGGCAACGGCGCCAAAATTTGGGAGGTCGTCGCCGTACCTCTCAAAGATAATACTTTTAAGCCCTTAATGCGTCCTATCCACAGTAATGTAAATAGTGGCAAGATGGGGTCGTCCACAGGAAAAGGGATTTTTCTAAGTACTTAAACACCTATATGAGAAAACATACTAAGCATATACATACTGAGATATATATATATATATATATATAGAAAAGCATGTAAACAAGGGGGGGGGGTTGGTTGGATGGTTCCTAAATTAGCAAATTGAAATACAACAATTAGCAAATCAAGAGAATGATGCTAATCATGTAAGCGTAAATAGAGATGTGATAAAAATACAATTACGGAGCCTTGGGCGCAATTGACTTTCACTTCCAAACCTTGTTTCCATCATAGAACATGTAACTAATTTGCTACTTTCACTACTTGCTGTGAAGACTAAACTTCTATCCTTCTTAGATAGTAGTTTGCAAGAGTGAATTCAACATCTCTTGTCAAACCTCACCAATGACTCCCGAGTCGCGACCACGACTCAAGGTATCCCATTAATGGCATTTAGCACGAAGGATCAACAAACTCGGCAACACTTATAACCACTACACCGTGACTAAGCATTTAACCGACCTATGCATTTACACGGGATTGATTAAGAGCGACCACTCATAGACCTCTCCCATTTGCTACAATTGATAAACATGTCAAAGAGTTCAACATTGCATATTTATCTAGCAATCATCAATTCATCAACATAATCAAAAGCTCTAAATCGTACTTATATATCCCTAACAAGAACAAGGGGAAATTTAACCCAATTTCCCCAAACCCTAGCTAGCAATTAATACAAGCATTTCATATACTCAAGCTTTCAACCACTATGATGAAATCAACACACACATTAAATTCCCACAAATGCACAATAGCAAGAGTAATAAACAAGCTACAAAGTGTTCTTAGGACATAGGTTTGGAAGCTTAGATCAATTGCTCCCAAGAGATGAGATTAGCTAATAGAGTTCATGCTAATCTATCTAAAACAACAAGTCAAAACACAAGATGAATCAAAGATGAAAGAAATGAAAAACAAGGGTTTAGAGTAGTACAGCAGCCGCAGATGCAGAATGAATAACAGAGGAGGAGAAAATATAGTATTTATAGTGAGAAGAAATAAAGTTAGGATTCTGGTCAGTCGCCGTCGCGACTCGCGACCTGTTGGTCGCGACTCGCGACGGCTGTTGGTCGCGACTCGCGACGTGTCCGTCGCGACTCGCGACGATGACCAGAATTTTTGCATTAACTTTCTTCTTCTTCTTGTGGCATGTAGTCATCTCCATAGTCACTCCTCTCAACTTCTAAGTCTTCAACTGGTTCAAAAGGGATCTTCAATGGCCTCCGGTCTTCACGTCTTCGAAACAAGTCTTCAAAATTTTCGAGAGTGTAGTCTTCAATGGCCTCCGGTCTTCATTACTTTGTTCACACAAAAATCTACTTAAAAGAGGTAAAAGAGCGCAAAGTTGCTCTTACCCCTCCTAAGAGGATTTCATGGTAAAATACAATCTGTTGGTAATGAAAGAGCACAAAATGGATCCTAAATAGTACTAAAATAAGTATATAAAGTGGACGCATCAAAGCCCCCAGACGTAATCACACGGGGGATAAACAAATCTACAACAATGGTCAGACCTTGTTGTACTCCCCTTTTTCGATGGCGGTATCAATGGAGGGTTGCAAGCGCACCTGACTTGACAAGTACAGGGAAGTGTATGCCATCGGCCACACCATGCATTATGAACACTCTATTAGTTTTTTCTAAATCTTACATATGAATGAATCGAGGATCGAAGCATTAAATCATTCATGTTACACAATGATTCCCTGAGTGCTTAGCTAGATAGATTACTTGCTTTTTACTTTCATGTTTTGTAGTTGTTATTTGAAAAATGAAACCCCCCTTTTTTGTTTGCTTTACTATCTATTCCTATCACTCGTACAAGTTGATGACCCATACGAGGTTGTGTTTTAATTTATTCTTAGGCCCTCGTATATCAGTGGACATACCCAGGGCTTACCGTTAACTACCGTGTTGGTTGTGTAGTAGTGAGTTAGGTGAAGATTATAATTTTTATCTTTGACCTACTGTCCTCTGCTCAGGTTAATTAGCTAAAATTAACAACCCTAAGTGGAGGCGAGTCACGGGCCTCTGGTGCCAACCATGAATGGCCCGCGCAGACCCGTGGTACCTTGGCCAGTTGAACTTCTTTCATTCGCTACAAGTGAACCGTTAGTCCGATTTGAGAGGTTTGGTAGTGATTTTATAGCACTCGAGAAGAAATACCCAATGGAATCTACCTTGAAGGCTAATTATTCTTGGATTGTTCTCAGACCTTGGTGCAACTCATTGGACCACGATTCTCGATTTCTTCGTTGGCCGCTTTGAACTCCATTGCCTCATTTCTTTGGCTCCAATCTCCTTCTACCATGCTTTGATATTCATGGCCTTCATCTATGACCATTATAGAAGTGAATGGCCTCTGATCTCTTCTACTTTCCTTATGAACAGCCTCCAATATCTTCTACCGCTCTTACGAACGACCTTCGCATAGAATGTAACCGAAAAGTACCCACATACGACCTAATAAAAATGATCAAAAGAAAGATCTAGGAGTGTATGGATACAAGAAGTCCATGTACAAATTAAATCAACCAAACACGAGATTTAGATAAGAAAACCAAACATGGCCGTCTAAACCCCTTATCACGTAAATTCAACTAACACTAGGAATTCACCATATGGATCAAGCTAATAACTATGATGAATGCAACGGTTAATGCATGCAAAATGAAGCACATCAGTTATGCCATTCCATGCATGAGAAGAAATAGATAATTCATGCTTAGACTTGTTAATTTCAAAGCCAACCTTGTCAATATCATCCTCTAGGGTCGGTGTTCCCAAATATACATCTATTTTGGTCCTTGATGTTTTTAAGATTGGTCGCCCCACCATCGTACACTATAGCAAGAACATAGAAGTCTACTGGGAATAATATATTACTCACCATAACCATAACATCCCTAACTATACCCATAGGGCTAGCTTGGGAGTGATTGGCTAGTTGGACAATCACCCTAGTGTCCCTAAGTTCACCTGTGTCAAGATTCTCATATAGGCTAAATGGGATAACATTGATAGAGGCACCTAAGTCAATCATATAATTTTTAACAAATGCTCCTCCTAGAGAAATAGGGATTGAAAACATTACGAGATCATCACATTTCTTAGGAATATTCTTATCACCTAAAGTGGCTAATCCTCCTATTTTCAATGGACCTATTTTTGTAGTAGGCTTCTTCCTTATTTTAGTGCAAGCATTTTAAAAAGATTTAGCACATGATGGAATTTTTCAAATGACATAAAGAATAGGAATACTAACCTCAATCTTCATGAAGACTTGATGAATTTGAGCTTCGTTGGTTTCCCCCTTTGGCATTCCCCGTAGAGCACTAGGGAACAATGGCACATGATTGACCCTTGCCATGGTGGTAAGGAGCTCCTTTGAGGGATCCTCATTAACTATTATTTTCTCCTCTTTGAGATTGATCTTGTTGCTTTCAACAAATTTGTCGTCCTCTCGCACGACCTCATTCTCGGCTTTGCATACCTCCTTCCCCCTTCTTAATTTCAAAGCACCCATATTGCATGGATTCACCTTGGGTTGGGATTGTAGCTTGATGCACTCTCTAGCCTCAAGATGGCTCATCGAAGTGGCAAGTTAGCCAACTTGAAATTCAAGATTTTTTATACTTGAAAATTCTCTTGTTCCTAGTTCCTCAATCTCCGTTTTGAATCACTTCACGAAAATATCACCCTTCTTTGCTAATTGAGGGATTGCCTCAAGAATTTCCTCCAGGTTTGACTTATACAATGGAGAATTGGTGTTGGAAGACCCTTCTCCCCTCAGGTAGGTTTGAGGTGGTCCACCTCGATTGCACCCTTAGTTGTCATTGCACCATTGGAAGTTTGAGTGGTCGCTATACCAGGGATTGAATGAGTTTGCATAAGGGTCTTTTCGATCTCCACCTTGGTTCTCTCGCAACCCTTGTTGTTTCTCTCTAGCAAACTGCCTATTCCCAGCATTGAAATCTAAGGCCTTCACCTCCTAGGAATTATCCACCAATTGCGGACATGAGTCAGTCGGGTGATCAAAGTTACAAATCTCACACATCTTCACGTGTTGCATCCTCCCTTTCATGAAAAATTTCGTAGTTGAAGCAAGAGCTTGGAATTTATTTTCAAGATTGGGAGAATGATCGGGCTCCTCTAAAGTCTTTACATAGATCAGTTACCGAACTGCCTTGTGCCATTATCCATCTCCTCGGAAGTGTCATTGCATCTTTGGGGATTTTTTTTGCCCTAGAACCAATACTTTCCACATTCACCATGCGCATGTCTTCATCGCATAAGCCTTCGAAAAGGTAATAGACTAGGTCTCCTTCCTTGAATGAATGCTAAGGAAAACTAGCCAATAGCCGCTTGAACCTCTCTCAGTACTCATACAAGGACTCATTCACCAGTTGCAAAATATTGGAGTGTTGCTTCTTCAAACCTGCATATTTCAAAGATGGGAAGTGTTTATTGAGAAATCTTTGCTTTATGTCCATCCGAGAAGTGATGTAGTCCGGTGGGGGGGTAATAGAGCCAATCCTTAGTCCCATCTCATAGTGTAAAAGGAAATGACCATAGATATTAGTCCTTCATAAAGACTCCCGGTGGTTTCATATTCTTACTTTACCCCACTAGTGTTAAGGATATTAGGTCATTCTTAGGGCACGTCGGGGTCTACTGGCATTTAATTAAGGATTTATCTAAGATTTCCTCTCCTTTATAAAAATTGTTTCAAAAAAGATGTTGAGTTCATTGTTGATGATAAGGGTATGAAAACCTTTGATACCTTGAAAGAGATGCTTGTGACTGTGCCTATCATCCAATCCCCTAATTGGTTCACCTCCTTTGAAATAATGTGCGATGAGAGTGATTATGCTATAGGGGCGGTATGAGGCCAAAGGGTAGGAAATGTGCTGCACATTATGTACTACGCTTCATTAACTCTTAATGATGCTCAACGTAATTACTCCTCGATGGAGAAAGAGTTATTGGCCATGTTTTTTTCCCTTGATAAATTAAGGAACTAAGGTTATAGTTTATAAAGATCATACGGCACTTCGCAACTTGATGACAAAGAAAGAAATGAAACCTAAGCTCATTAGATGGGTACTACTTTTGAGGGAATTCAACCTTGAAGTGAGAGATAAGAAGGGTAGTAATAATGTGGCAGCCTACCATCTAAGTAGGTTGACACCCCATGAGAGCCTAGATCCCACCAAGATGAAGTCTAAGTTGGAACCCATTCGGGAAGAATTTCCCGACTAACTATTGTTCGGGGTGACGACTAGCCAACGTTGGTGTGGTAACATAGTGAACTACCTTGCCACGGGAGAGTTCCCTTCCTCTTATGATCAAATAAGGAAGGATAGGTTGGAAAATTAAGTATGATGTGGTGATCCGGTCAGCCAAACCCGTTATTGTTCACTCTGTGAATATGTTCCCTTGCAAAACCAATTCCAGAAGTGATTCTGGGAGAAAAGCTCTGACGATCAAGTCAGTTTCCCTCTTTAAAAACTGGAATTTCTTAGGATATTCATGCTTACCTTAGCTCATCATGAGCTTGTTGTATTTATAGCTGACATAGTTACTGTTTCTTGCTTGTAGGAATTGGCATCATGGGTCACACCATGGTCACCACATTCTGTGTTCATAGCTTTCGTGTTCGTTGTTCATTTTGTATTTCCCAGCCCACATTCTCTGCAATGACTACAAATTCCACGCTTATCAAATCTACCCCTTGGGCTGAAGTAGCATTGTCTTGTTATGGGATGAGATTGGATTGGGCCTAGCAGCTATCAGTTTTTTAACCGTTGGGCTACATATACACCATAAACCCCCAAACCATGAAGTCAATACTACATGGAGCTATAGCTATGTGCAGAAGCTACTTTCAAATTTACTATTTTCCCTAATCCTATGCGTAATAATCAGTTTCTTTTCGCTACGATATGAACTGCTCTTGCGAAGTGTTGTATGCTTCTTGGCTGTGTATCTCAACTTCATTGAATCACACAATATTTTGAATTTCAATTTCAAAATTTTGAATGATTGAGTATCACGTGGGTACCTAGATGTTGTAACCTTGCATCCAAGATACGCTTCTTTGTATTTGCGCTTTACTCTGCAGCTCCCTTATCCATCGTTACATTTTCTTTTTCTTATAATTGCCTTTAATCTAGTGCTTTGAAAGATGTCCTTCTTCAGCGCACTACTACCACCTCCATCTCGAGTTCTGGGAGGTCGTTACCGTACATCTCAAGTTAATATTTTTTAGCCCTAATGTTTCCTATCTATAATTAAGTGGATACTGGAAAGTAGGGGTCATCCACGAGAAGAGGGATCTTTTCAAGTGTTTAAACATATAAAGTGGAAAGCATACTAGGCATAGATATACACATACATATAAAAACAAGTAAAGGGGGGGGGGGGGTTCGGTTTGTTTTTCCTAAGTTATGAAATTGAAAGACAAGTAACTACCAAAGTAAGAGAATAATGATAACCATGCAACAAAAACATAAAAAATGATTAAATCAACAATTTACGGAGCCTTGGGGGCAAGTGATCCTCACTTTCAAACCTCTTATAGATCCTAGATTCATTCACTCATTCATTGACATTTATTACCTATAGGGAATGTTATCATTTCTCAATTTAAGATCAACATTCATTCCTTCTTAATAGTAATTTGCAAATGCAAACAACGACATTTTGCAAACCTTGTTGACAATCACTTTAGACAAACAATGCCTGAAGGTATTTCATCAACGACATTTCAGATGGAGGATCATAGATTTGATAACAACAACCCTTCTACCAAAGACATGATCATTTAACTAAAAAAAAGCATTTATTAGGCTCACCCTAAAACAAACCACTTTCAAGGTTCAAACTTCGTTTGCATATATAGGAAAAATATGAGAACAATCCACATTAACATACTTATCTTGCAAGAATCACAATACATTATACCCAAGAAGTTCTAATTCCATGTTCTTGAATTTTCATGCCAAATGAGATAAGAAATTTGCAACTTTCCTTACACCCTAACACTTCAGTCATACAAACACTTCCAATTATCAAACAACACATGGTATAAATTAATTAAAACATAGAATTAATGGCATCATAAATGCTTCCCAATAATGTTCATAAATGAGCAAAATCAAGGATCTTACTACCTGGGTTTGGAAGCTTAAATCAATTTCTCCAAAGAGATTACTTAGCTACTAGAATCCATACTAATTAACAATAACAATTCAACATAAATCAAGCTAAAGAAAAGATGAAAATGGTGGAAAACTAGGCTTTTAATAGTGAAAAGTCGGGCCTGAGGAAGCGGTGAGGAGAGAGGGAAGATAATGTGATATTTTTAGTACAAGGAAAAGAAGGATCAATTCTGGCCACCCATTCATCGCGACTCGCGATAGGTTGTCGTGAGTCGCGATGGGCACCCAGAAACAAAATTTTATTTCTTTCTTCTTCTTGTCTTCTAACCTTCACTTCACAACAAGTTTCCTTAATTCTTCAAGTCTTCAAATCCTCAAAGCTTCAAAGCTAGTCTTCAAAGTATTCAAAAGATGGTCTTCAAGTCTTGATGTTATTTCCTCCTCACACAAAATTCACTTAGAAAAGGTAAAAGAGTGTAAAAGCTGCTCTTACCTCTCCTAAGAGAATTTAAAGGTAAAACACATGCTCTAGATGACAAAAGAGTGCAATAGAGAGCCCAAAAACTCCCAAAATATGCACATAAAATGAACACATCAAACCTCCCCGCACTTGAACCTTACTTGTCCTTGAGTAAAAAAACCCTCAAGCACACAAAGGAATTCACGTATCCCCATCCTAACTTATATACCCCAAACAGATACCTCTCAAAACTCTCAATATCACACATCCCAAAGTTAAGATCAAATGAGAAGTCACCCACAACTCCCATTCCTAAATCTACCCAACCATACTAACTTATCAATTCATTGATATCCATAAAAACATTTCCAAGTCCCGAATTGACAATCCAAACCCAATGGCACAAAATGAAGTAAAAAACATCTATAAAGTTCAAACACATACTTCACTTTACGCCAATATATCATCCCAAAAAATGAAGCATATCAACAATTAAGAATTTCATACCTTACTTCGTTTTCCCTGCTAAATTACACAATCCCAAGAGGTTTCGTGATTTAAGCTACCCGAACCATCAATATAGAAACCATAACCTTATGACTCCAATGCCAGCAAATGAGTGAAATTGTAGCATTTTTCCTTTTTTCTCTCTTTCACTCATTTTTCCTTTTTCTCTCTTTCACTCATTTTTCCTAAGCGCCATTTCACATTTTCATCCTAGCCACACATCATGTTTCTTTGGCTCACATCTCACCCGCACATTTAGCCTCTCACTTTTTCCTAGGTCACTCTTTCAGTTTTTTGACCTATTCGGGTCCCCAATGTTGCCTAAGTTGCTTTCTCGGGTTTTTAACTTAGCGGGTTTCTTTTTATTTTTGTTCTTTTTTTCATTTTCTATTTTTTTTCAAAAATTTCAATTTATTCATTTTTTTCGTGTGTTTCCGATCAAAAGTAGCAACAAACTTTCACATGTCAAAGCTAAGAAAATCCGAGTACATCAAGTGAAAAGCATCCCCAAAACAAAGAAAAGCATCCCGAAAACAAAGATATTCATTCCCAACATTCAAGTCTAAGAAAAAATCAAATCCAAAGCCAGAAAGTAAAAATAGTAAATACCCTTCCCCACACTTAAAATTCTACATTGCCCTCAATGTAGACAAAAAAAAGGAAAAATCATACAAATCTAAGTATGGGGAGTGTAAAAATATAAGCGCACAATCAGGAATGAGATGGACCGACAGTATCGTCGGAGTCACTGCCATAGGTTAGCTGATACTGCACCACCCAATCGATTTCCTCTAACGCCGCTCTCTCTGCCTCGTTGGCCTGATGCACCATCAAACTGCGACTGCATCTTGAAAACCTTGGATGAGAGATATTTAATTTCCTCAACCATCTCTATGAGGCTCCTCGAGATGAACATGTTGTGCTCAACTTGTCCACGATAATGCTCATCCTGCCTACGGAACCCCGTGCTCCAATGACTGCATCAGTCTGGTTAAGAAGTATGGTGAAGGCTGAGGGAATTGAAATGGCACATAATTCCCTTGCAATAGCTTGGTCTCTGGCGGAGGTCGTGCAAAATGCTGCTCATCCTGCATCTCAGTGAATGGTGAGGCGGCCTCGTCGGGATGAACATGGATTGGGGGTAGGTAATTGAGCTCCTTCTCAAAATTCACCCTAAATGAAGTATCTGGATGGATCACCAAATCCCCCATAGGTCTATCAAACTCTAGCTTGGTCCCATGGCGCTGAGGAAGTGTCATGAAGGTCACATTCCTCGCCCCGTACAACCAGCAGTACACTACTTAAGCCTCTGCCATGTCTATCAAGTTAAATTTCTTCATCCTCTCCACTGTGATGAGGTATGAAGAACCTCTGCCCGATCGCAGGAAGCTATCTAAGGCAACCAAGCCTAAGTGCTCTGCTAGGAGGGTTATCATACCCCGTATGATAATCTTGCCCTATGGCTTCTTAGCCACACTTACGACTCTCTTTATCCACAATTTAGCCCACAGTTCATATCCTGCCCCCTCACTCATTAATCTACTTCATTATGCATGCATTAAACATTGCATTTGGCATATTGTTTTGCTATTTTTATTGGTTAATTGGTATTATTAGTTGAGTTTATGTGACAAGGGGTTTAGACAGCCATGTTTGGTTTTCTTGTCTAAATTCCACGTTTTGTAGATTTGATTAGCACTAATGGACATGTATCAACAGGCTCCTTGATTTTCCTTGTTCTCATCTTTAGTAGGTTGCACATGGTCACTTTTTTTATATTCTCTATGAAGGCCATTCGTAAGGGCAGTAGAAGATATTGAAGGCCGTTTGCAAGGATAATAGAAGAGATGAAAACCATTCACAGTAGCATGGTAGTAGATCAAGGCCATGAGCATCAATGCTTGGTAGAAGGCGATTGAAGCCAAAGATAAGTGGCAATGGAGTTCAAAGCAGCCAACAAAGAAATGGTGAATCAAGGTCCGATGAGTTGTGCTTAAGTCAGAGAGCGATCTGAGAAGAATTAGCCTTTAAGGATGGTTTCATTGGATTTGTCTTTTTGCACACTACAAAATGGACTACTAAAACTCTCAAGCTGGACTAACAATTCACCCGTAGTGAAGGAAACATGTTCAGCTGGGCGAGGCTCAAACGTGTCGGAGCGGGCCATTTATTGTTGGCACCAACGGCATGCGCCAAAGGAGCAGCCCGGTGCCAAGAAGATAAGAACGAGGCTATGGTACAACCCGCGTTAGATGCTACAAACAACCAACACAATATTAAGTCCCACTCTACATGGCTAAGTATGGGAATGGGATGTCCCATTTTTGAAGTTCCGTGCCGTTACAAGTCCAACACACTTATAATAGCTGGCAGGGTGTGGAAAATCACATGGCCCACACTAAAGTTTATGAGCGGAGCACCCTTGTTGACCACGGCCCGCGTCACTAGCCATAGGCACCAATCATAAGCCTAAATTTTAGCATTCCGTTGGCATTCCGTACCAGACGACGTGACCCGTGCAAAAGGGATGACACGATCGGCATAAGACTCTGCACCCCGCACCATATGAAGGTCTACGCCATAAACCACAATGGGTGCCTCGTGCCACAAGATAGGGCACAACCCATGCCAGATCTAGCGCCTTGCACCATGGGCCGCACCACTCTTGATGGCCTGCATCGGGTGGCAGCTGAACTAGGGTTTACTTTAATTTGGCCTATTTTGGGCCTGTTTGTTTTGGCCCAATCTCCTACTACTATAAATATAGCCTTAGTCTACTAGGTTAAAGAGGTTGGATCAATTTTGTAATAAGGAGAGCAACTTTAGAGAGAGAAAAACTCTCTCCTTTTCTTTTCTTTCTTTTGCTTTGATCCTAGGATGTGGAATTAAAATCTTTATTTACATTCTATATCCATGGAGTAGTTTCTATAGCTTGGGGATAAATTGTAGGAGCATGGTTTGATTTAATTATTTTGTGAGATTCTATAGTTCATCCAAATTTTGTGTTTATGATATTATTGTGATTGCTCTTGATTATTTGAAATGCATGAATAGTAAACCACATATAAGCACACATTTTGGGCTATATTCATGTATGGTGCAAATATCGATGCTCCCTTGGGAAGAGAAACTTGGATGTTAGAATGGGTAAGTCAGTACACGTCAACGCGAGTGTGTGCATGGGGGATTCAAGTTTACTCTGACTTATTTGCCATCACAGAAGTCTTAGCCAACTTTGTATAGTTGTCCAAGAGGTTCTGGGTAGAGATAGCGAATAGTAGCAAGATATGGTGTGAGAGGCCTTAGATCATATATAAGGTGCCAATGACTCTTTGCCCTAATTGATAGGACCACTGGGAAGTAGTGCATTTGTGGTGGAAACCCGGGATGTAATTGCATGGGGGAGAAATAGACCTACTATAACGGTCAGACCTTGTTGTACTCCCCCAACTACGATAGTGGTGTTGATAGAGGTTTGCGAGTGCTCCCGCCATGATAGGGAGGGGGACTTGTATGCCATCGGCCACACTATGTGTTATGAATGAATCAAGAATCGAAACATTAGATTAATCATGTTTCTCAATGACTCCCCAAGTACTTCGTTAAATAGCTTACTTTGCTTGTTACTTTTATGCTTAGTAGTTGTTTGTTTGAAAATATATAAACCCCCACTTTACATGTTTGCCTCACTAGATATTCCTTTCACTCGTACAGACTGACAACCTATACAAGGTTGTGTTTTGATTGATATTTAGACCTAGAATCTTTGTGGACAAACCCATGGATTACTGCTAACTACCCTATAGATAGTGTAGTAGTGAGAACGGGTGCAGAATTATAAATTTCTATCTTTCAACCTTCCTATTGGAAAGCTCCATTTGGGTCAATTAGCTACAATTAACAACCCTGGGGGGAGGCATGTCAAAATTGTGGTGCCGCTGCCGGGGAGGCTATTCATTCTAAGTGTCAGATAGACATATCATGTTGGTAGAGTAGTTAGTATTAGCTTTTTATTTTTGTTTGTTTATGTTGTTGATTCTTTGTTGGAGCTATTCTTATAGTTATTTTGTTACCTTTTGATCCATTTTCTAGTGTTGTATTCAGAAGTGTATTGTTGGTCCTAGTTTATGGTGCACACCTATACCACTAATCTAGGCGTCTTACGCTACCCGACTGAGAACACAGGTGGTCAGAGGAGAAGGAGGCAAAGAACTAAGGCACAAGTTCAACCAAGGCCAGAAGTGTTAGTAAAAGAACCACTAGCAATGGTGGAAGACAATCGTTTCCTACGGGAGCTCATGGCACCCAACTTGGCAAATGTGAGTTGTGAGCTAAAATGTGGCATAATCCATTGCCTACCTACATTCCATGGATTGGCGAGGCAGGACTGGAACAAACATCGATCAGAGTTCCATTTGGTGTGCACAAACATGAAGCCCCCGGGAGTGTCCGAAGATGACTACAATCTAAGAGCCATGCCGCTTTCCCTTCAAAGTAGTGCCAAGGATTAGTTCTACTACGTGCCACCGGGATACATTAGTTCCTAGATGGACATGAAGCGGAGGTTCTTAGAGAAGTATTTTTCGGCGTCCAAGTCGGTAGGGTTGAAGAAGCAATTTTTTTAACATCACCCAAGGTGCTACCGAGAGTATGTATAATTATTGGTAACTCTTCAAGAAACTTCCAGCTAGTTGTCCCTACCATCCCTTCAAGGAGGGGGATTCGGTGTATTATTTCTTCAAGGGGCTGTGTGATAAAGATATACAGATGATGAACGCTGCTTGCAATGGTTCAATAGCAAACAAGACCCCCAAGGATACAATAGATCTCTTTGAAGATATGGCAAATGGTATGTGGCAATTTGGCACTAGGTCAAGGATTAGGGTCCTGGATGAACCCACGCACTTACCTAAGTTAAAGGAACAAGTTCAAGCTCTTGCTTCCATGATGAAGAAGCTTTTGCAAGAAACATTGCATCAAGTCCAAGGTGTTGAGTTTACAACCTTATACACAACTCCGATGTGTGTCTCGAAGTCATAGATGATTTACACGAGGTGAAGGAAATTGACTACAACAACTGTGAAAAACCACAATTTGCTAGGGGTTAACCACAAAGGTTCCAGAGGAACCAAGGAGATGCAAGTCCAAAGCCCCATACAAACTCATTCAACCCAAGGTATCGAGATCATCCTAACTTCTAGTGGAGGGAGGATAACCAACCTCAAGGATACCGGGGCAGATAAGCTCCACCTTAACCATATCCTAGAGGTGAAGGCCCTTCCAACAATCATACTTCACTCTACAAGTCTAAACGGGATGAGATCTTAGTGGCCATAGGTCAATAGGGAAGAAATATGAAGTCTTCGTGGAGAGGAAAAGGTGTGAGATTGAAGACCTTGGGAATAGAGCATTCTCAAGTATAAAAATATCTTGAATTTCAAGTTGGAAAACTTGCCACCTCGTTAAGCTGACTTGAAGCCAAGGAGTTCGGAAAACTACCTTCCCAACCGGAGATCAATCCAATTTACGTGAGTGCTCTTAAGTTGAGAAGTGGGAATGAATTTTGTGAGACTGAGAAGAATATGATACAATAGAATGATAGGATAGTGGAGGCTACTGAAGAACACTTCAAAGAGGAGGAGATTGGGGTCAAGGAAGCACCCTCAAAGGAACTTCCACTGCCCGAGGCACAAGTCACTATTCTGCCTCCATTTTCGAATGCTTTGTGGGGACGACCAAAGGTGGTGACCGATGATGCAAACATTCTAAAAGTCTTTGAAAAGGTTAAGGTAACAATCCCTACCTTGGAATTAATTGAGAATGTACAATGATATGCTAAATTTCTTAAAGTTGCATGCACAAAGAAAAGACATAGGCCAACTAAGAGGTTAGGACATTTGAAATGGGAGGGGTCACCATTTTGAATCATAAAAACTTACATATGAAATGCGATGACCCCAGAAAGTTTTGTATCCCCATCGCTTTAGGTTGTAAACATTTAGAACATGCCATGATAGATTTAGGCGCATCCATTAATGTTATCCCATTTAGTCTATATGACACCTAGAAATTGGTGAGTTTTGGGATACTAGAGTAATTTTCCAACTTTCCAATCAAAGCTAGTTCTTGTGGACTAGTAAAGGATGTTAGGGTGCGAGTTGACAAATTGGTTTTTTCGGCAGACTTTTATGTCCTAGACGTGGCGTAAGACGGAAGTGCACCCCAATACTTTTAGGGAGACCTTTTCTTAAGATGTCTAGAACAAAAATCAATATCCACTTGGGAACCTTAACTCTAGAAGATGACATGGATAAAGTGGAATTTGATATCTATAAATCTAGGCATGATTTGACAAAGTTTTCTTTTATGTGCACAGGTGTAACCCTATGTGACGAGAATGATGAATCTTCTCGTATTACCAATGAGCATAAATGTTTGAATGAATCCCATGTTGATGATATTGATTATGATTCCGATGAACTGCATGATGCGAGGGATGATATGTCTGTGCTAGATTATTTTTCCATGGTAGCCGACTTGCAACAAGAAAAGGAGATTATCGAGAGTTTAAAAGCTCCTCGACATCCCCCTAACCCCAAAGTGATATTCACGAACTTGATGTTAGTGAGACATGGGGATTTATTTCTTATGACAGACAAGAGGTCTGAAGGTAAGGATGGCTCATTGTGGAGACCTCTCCACAATGATGTCATCGTGGGTGGAGTCGCCGATGGAAATTCCAGAGATGCGGTGGTTCTAACTAGATTTCATGAAAATGAAAATAAGTCACGAGGACGACAATAACTATATGGTGTTTCTTTTTTCTTTCATTTTCTTAAGCAGCGACTAGATTTTTGCATGATCTTGTTTTGCTAGAAGGATTTTTGAGATGAAACTCTTGTTTGCATTGAAAGTTGATTTCGAGACTCGTGATTGTGTTTGGATGGAATTACATTTGATGGGGTGACATAGTTTTTCGAAAGAAAGAGGGAAAAACTAAGGATTAGGGAAAATTTTGGTGGATACATCTTGCTGAGATGCTAGGCGCAAGGCTATGCTTTGTGCTGAGATGCTCGGCACGAGGCTATGCTTCATGCTAAGGAGCTCAGCGCGAGGCCATGCTTCATGCCCAAAATTTGTGTGCGAGGCTCTTCTTCGTGCCAGAATTTTTGTGTGAGCCTATGGTTCGTGCCAAGTATGTTTTGTGTGTAAAATCAATTTTCCATTTTTAATTTGTTCCCACAATGAAAATTTTTGAAAACTATGAATTTCAAACTCAAAAATGTATTTTTGGTTCAAGAATTTTGGAATTTCCTCATTCCTTAGGATTTTTGAAAATACTTCCAATATCTCTTAGAATTAAGTGATTTGTACTATTGTCCCCCCTAAATGGAGCATTTTAAAATTTCATTCTTATCCTAATTGTACCTCGCTCCCTAGTTATGTGGGCTGAATTTCTAATCCCATGGTACATTTCTCCACCTAATTATACCATGTGACACATTCTTCCTTCTCAAGAAACACTCCCTCTCACACACTATTTTGTGAAACTCGAAAAAATTGAGGCTTTCTTCCCAAAATTAGCAAATTTTTCTTCTTCTTGTGTGGGTATTACAAATTCTAGCTTCAAATTTTGGGTAACCCATTGAGTTCTTTGTTTACATGCTTTATTGAAATTGTAATGGTGTTATGAAAAACATAATTCTTGAACGAGTGTGTGTTTTTGAGACAAGTGTTTAGGTTTCTACGCATGATCTTGTGTTAAAGAGAGTGTGGGAGGATTGATGTACTGTTATTCTTGAATGATGTAATGTTCAAGTGTTGGGTGATCTTCATGTGTTGATGTGAATCTTGATTGCATGATCTTATTGATGGGATGGTGGGAACTTACATGGTTTGGTTGTTTGACGAGGAATGTTCTTCTTTGAATAGCCTACATGCTTAGATTATCATATTCTGGATGGTTGGGCTATTTGGGAGAATGGTGTCTTATTGAATTATAGGCCACAACTTGCTTATAATTATATTACTACTCTTGTCTTCACTTTGATAGGATGCCACCTAAGAATAATGTTTCAGAGAAGGGCAAGTCCACTCGGGGTGAGAAGAGGAAGAAGCCGGTGAAGGTACAAACCCCGAGCTAACGACATCCATTCTTCGCAACCCCACGTTTGTTACCGAAGAGTTTATGGGGTTATCGAACATCTCCGGAACTGCATTCCAAAGATGGAGGAACTTGACAAAGCTGAAGAGGAATATTTGGAGACTGGATTTGCATGCGAGGACACCTTAGCGGTTCTGGACTTACTCGATCCTGTCACTTACCTACCGGGACAAGTAGGTTTAGAGCTATTTCTCAAGAGATACTCGAAGACCTACGTTAGGTGGTCCCTAGAGTTCTTAGCTACTCTATGGCCAGTCGTGGACGATGATGAACACGAGGTGATCAAATTCCACCTGGACAATAGAAGTACAAGATGACTCACCAGGACGCAACACATGCCTTTGGGTGGAGGTATGTAAATGAGATCTAGATTACACATTGTCAGGGGGTGCCCTTCTCTCTTGGACACTTTAGGTGCAGTTGATAGACACTGATCAGAAGAACTTGTGCAAGTGTACCGCCCTGGTTCACCCGACATTCCGTTATGTTCACCGACTATTAGCTATGGGGGATTTCTGCCATGAGGAACTAACACAATGCCCAGGTTAAGATGTACATTGCCTTTGGGAAATGACACCCGAAGGTAACTTTTACCCAAAATTGGTGGGGTCTTTTGTGCAGAAATGTTTAGCAATGTGGGATAGAAAGAGTGGAAAGATATCTATGGGTGGTATGGTAGGTCTACTGGCACAACACTTAGCGCATCTAGTCACACAGAGGGCATTGGCTAACTTGGGACGACCGGGTACAAGTTATAACATTGAGAAGTTAGCCAAAGCATCCATGGTGGGACCTATAACATTAGAGGGTAGATAAGTATGGATTTATGGCGGAACGAGCACTTGTAGTTTTATTGTACTTTCACTGCCGGAGCACACCACCATCAACCATGAAACATGCTTGGATGACCTATTTTGAGTGGGACCGGTAATTTGAGAGAGAGTTTTACTAAGTTTTGGCCACCCCAAACATAGATGTTAAAGAGGCTAAGGGTGAGAGCTCTTTTAGAGCACCTCCTAGTCGTTCTCGCGTACCCACAAGCATTATGGACCAATTTCAATCTCTTGGGTAAAATTTTTTGAACTCTACCCAAGTTTTGCAAGAGGTCTTCCGAGCAATGAGAGGAATGCAATCACAATTGGAGAAGATGAGAGCGAGAATGGACTCAATTGAGGCAACACTTCATGAAACATGATACATTGAGAGGATCTTTACGAGTCACGAGGATGAAGGCCCTTTGGGGCCATGAGAGTAAGTATCACCATTTATTCCTACCTCACTTATGTTTTGGCATGATTTTTGTGCATTGGAGACTATGCATTTATTAAGTGTGGGGAGGGAGTAGTGAGCACTTAGGGAGTCTTCATTCTTAGATTTACTCAGTGCCTTTTGTGATTTGCTTTGGTAGTTGTTTTTCTTGTTTGATTGGTGATTTTGATTTTTGATTATTGATGGATGATTTTGGATGGACATTTGGTGACATGACATGCTATGCTAAAGTTCCTAGTTTGCTTGGGGTATGTTGTTTTGGGATTTTGGTGGTATATTTTTTGTGTTTGATCTTATCTTTTGTAGCATGAAACCCACTTTTGCACTATCAAAAGAACCTCCCTCTAGCACTATTTTTTTCTTATACTAGTGCCGGTGCCTAAGTGTGCGGTGAAAAGGTTTCACCGGTTTTCAAAAACCTGTGCTATTAGCTCCGGTTTTTTTGTTGGCACCAGTTTAAACAGGTACTAATTTTAGCACCGGTTTTTTAACTGGTTCTAAAATATTTACAACGATTTAAAAAAATTCATTCCTTTGAAAATGGCTGCGCGTAGCCGCTTCCAGAGGAAGAGAAAAGACCCAAAATTAACAATTTAGTAAGACATTAATTTAATAATAAATTTAACTTCACACATTTGATAATATAGAAGTAAAACAAAAAAATGTATGAAACAAAATTAATAATCTATTGGACTAAACATAACTATCCCAAACATAACTATCTACGGGACTAAACATAACTTTACCTTGAACTTGCAATTGAATCATGTGGCGTGTATACATCAAATCACAAGGTTAATACATAGAACTAATATTGAATCTATGTTCTTTAGAAATGCTCAAATATACCCTGCCCTGCCATATGTTAAAAAAGTAAAAACTCAACTTTTCATCTGATCTGAACTAATTACTCAAAATAATTACTCATTAAGAAATTGAAGAAAATGTACCAAATACATGTATTCATCATGCCCCCAAGATATCACTACATTTTCCAATCTTTAGCATTGAGTGTAGACTCCATTCTTAGTGTTGTAAAGGGGATTCTAGTCATCAGGGTTGTCTTTGAAATACTGCATTCACAAATCTGATGTTAAGTTCAGCTACAACACACAACATACATATTCCATACTATAACATAAAACCACACTACGGTGAGAACATACATGTACTCAACACACAACATATAGAATTTTGCCGTAACATTATTAGTAGACAACATACTTTAAGCTGTAGCTGCCATTACCAAGTGAGAGTTGCAATCAAGTAAAATAGCATCTACAACTAATGAACTACAATTGCAATAAAAGGAAACACAAGGTGATGCACACCTATTTATCCTTTAGCAACAGCTGCAGCATTTGGCAGGTTGCTCCCTCCTGGACTAGCTTGTTAATAGCACCCATAACAGAGCACTACAAACTGCTAGATTAATATGCAAAAAACAATAAAAAAATTGCACATCAATTAATGTTACTTAATATGGCATTAAGTAAACCGAATCAAGCTCTCCAAAGGGAGATATAACTTGCCTTAACGATCTGCAGAACCAGAAAGCATGTCCATACCAGCAGGAGCACCAAAAGTCTTTTAAAATTCAAGTTTGACATCACAATTTACTGAAAGACATAAATTACATATACATTAATGTAAGTTACACATATTCAACCAACTAGTGATGATATAACTAAAAAGTTAGTATTTTAAAGATTTCCTAAGATTACCAGCATTGTTTTTTTCCTCTCCGGGGACCAGAGGCTCAGTGTCTAGCAGAACTGTTTAAAACAAGGAAAATAAGAAAGAATATCATCATCTTTCATTATCGAACCACTTCTCACTCATTCTCAAACTCGTATTCTAAAAACTTACGTTCTCCGTGAGAATTGACAACCCTTGTTTTTTCCGCCATCACTTTCTGCAATCAAAGCCAGACAATAATCGGTCTTAGAAATCAAGAGCCTCAACAGGGTTCCTTCCGTATGAAATTTAAACACCTAGCATTCCTACCACATAAAATGGTCCACAATCCAATCAAAAGAAAGGTTAGATTACCGCAACTACCTTCAATATGTTCTCTTCTTCCACATCTCAATTCCCTTGAAGAAGGACCTTGAAGAAGTAGCTATTTCCAAAATCAAATAGAAACAATCAAAAGCTAAACAACTAGTCACCAAACTACAAGGAATCATACATGATTGAACATATACCGTATTGAAGGTAGTTAAACAGCAGATTCAATCATCTCTGGCTAGCGGTGGCAGAGAAAACCAGAGGCAAGTGGGGGACTAGCGTTGCTGGCGAGCCGCAGAGAAACCAGAGGCGAACGGTAAATTTGGGCAAGGGAAAAGTAGTTAGTAAATTTGGGCAAAGTATATGAAAATAGGTTGTTGAATTGGGAGGAGACTAGATCAGGATCTGCCGATCATTACCCCTGGTATATGGTTCTTACAAAGAGTAGAATAGGATAATCAAACTCTAATGAGAATGCAAAATTAATAGATATATAAATAGATCCACAACATAAGGATGTACCCGATCGTCTGCATTATATCAGCAACAGTTCTAATTTTTGTAATGGTCGTGAAAAATCAGCACTGCGCTTCTGGACCCCAAGTCAAATGCTTGATCCAATTTAGTTACTCAAACAGTTAGAGCTTGGTCAACATATTCTATTTAAAATGAGCTTAAACACATATAAAAACAACATTTACTTTGGTAGTTGTCATGCATAGAACAAAATCAAGGGCTGAATCTTGAGTTGTGGCCAACTATAAAGGTTTGCTTGTTTGTAATCGTGCAATAAAAGAAGAAATAAACTAGATACACATTAAGCCCCTTTGCATTAGCAGAATTCAATCTTTCTAATCTCCTAATTTCTTTTTTCTGGATACTAAGACCATTCAGGAAGTTGCAAGTATTCTGTAACCAAATGAAATAAACATAATTTTAATGATTGGTATCTACTGCTTAACATTTGAATTTAGGAGCAGATGTTTTCAGGTTGAAGCAACAAAATGAACATGCACTCAAAAGATACCTTTGAATTGAGAAAGTTTGTGCCTGAGCTCAATGGTGCTCGGGCTCAATGTTTTAGGCGTGCACCACCGCTGCCCTAGCTTCTCCACCCCCTACCTCCACCCTTGCTTCGTCACCTCCTAGCTCTGCCCTAGCTCTGCCAGAAACCCATGCCACCAGCCACCAGAAAGAACCGTGTGCCACCGCTGCCCTAGCTCCTCCACCCTAGCTCCGCCACCTCCTAGCTCCGCTAGAAACCCTATCCTCCACCTCACTATGCCGCTTTGCGACCGATGCTCCACAACTGCTCCAGTCTACAGTCGTTCCTCCTATCCATCGTGCCGCTGTCACTGACTCATCTGCGCTCCATCACTGGGTGGAACTACAGTTGCCCAAACCAAGCGATACCCATATCTCATCTTTCTTTGCCCACCACTTCTGCCTAAATCTTACAAACAACGTCTCCCAAAACCAACTCCATTGCTTCGCTCCTCCGCCCAACATCCGCCCCTGTGACCAAGTGGGAGCATCGTCGAGCAGTAGTGTTGCTCCATCGCAGATTCTCTCGCCATTGGTTGTGGTGATGAGGGAAGATAGACGGCGAGGAAATCGAAGAAAGAAAAATATGGAAAGAAAGAAAATGAAGAAATAAGGGTCAAGGTGTCCTTTTTTTGCTCCAGGGTATAATAGTCATTTCACTTATTTCCGACTATTTTTAGAGTTTACATTTTGGTCAATAATTTACAAGGTTAATTTTTCACTTTATGATTTTACAAGGTCATTCCTGCACTTTCTAACAAAATATAGGGTTAAAATCATACTTCACTCAAGGTCTTAATTGCAATATGAAAAATTTATGGAAATACCATCTTTTAAGAGAAACACAAATTCCCTTTAAGAAGGACCTTGGGGAAGTACCTATTTCCATAATCAAATCAAAACTTCAACAACCGAACAACTAGTAATCAAACTACAAGGAATAATACATGATTGAACAGATACCATATTGAATGTAGTTGAACAGATACCAAAGTCCACCTAGTAATTAGTGTTTATATATTGAAAGTTAAGTAAGTTTTGACTGTTGATTGGTCAAAGTAAACCTAGTTATTAGTGTTTGTATATAGAAAGTCAAGTAACAGTTGACCGTTGATTAGTAAAAGTCAAACATTTTTTTTGTATTTATATATACTAATTCAAATAAAGTTTGACCATTAATTAGTTAAAGTCAACTTAGTTATTAGTGTTTCTATATTAAAGGTCAAGTGAGGTTTGACCGTTGATTAGTCAAAGTCAACCTAGTGATTAGTGTTTATAGATTGAAAGTCAAGTATGGTTTGACCGTTGATTAGTCAAAGTCAACCTAGTTATTAGTGTATGTATATAGAAAGTCAAGTAAGGGTTGGCCGTTGATTAGTCAAAGTTAAACATTTTTATTTGTATTTATATATACTAATTCAAATAATGTTTGATCGTTAATTAGTTAAAAGTCAACTTATTTATTACTTTTTATACATTAAAAGTCAAGTAGGGTTTGACCGTTGATTAGTCAAAGTCAACCTCGTAATTAATGTTTACATATTGAAATTCAAGTAGGGTTTGACCATTGATTAGTCAAAGTAAACCTAGTAATTATTATTTATATATTGAAAGTCAAGTAAGTTTTGACCATTGATTAGTCAAAGTCAACCTAGTTATCAGTGTTTGTATATAGAAAGTTAAGTAAGGGATGATCGTGGATTAGTTAAAGTCAACTTAGTTATTAGTGTGTGTATATAGAAAGCAAAGTAATGGTTGACCGTCAATTAGTTAAACTCAACTTTGTTATTAGTATTTGTCTATAGAAAGTGATAAGATGTATTTTGCATAAGTAATATTGTATTGCTGACAGGAATATATAGAGTACAATAAGGTGATAGAATATGAGTAGAACTGATGTGGCCATTTTATGCAGATATTTTAGGGTTTTTAGGATTAGGTTTTGGACAATTTTGTGCTCTGAATGTGGCATTTTGCCTTGAAATCATTTAAGGAGCGATAAAAGCGACTTTGGCGTTTTTATCACTTTTTAGATGATTTTGTGTGACAAGGTGATTTGTTTGAAGACTTTGAAGATTTGAAGACTTTGAAAGATATCTTTGAAGATTTGAAGACTTACATTTGAGCTTTGTGAAGATTTGAAGAAGTGAAGAGGTGAAGAAAGGAGAGCAAAGCAACGGATGAATGATGATCCAGGGTTCTCAGAATTTTCCGAGAAGAATCAGCCTTCAATAGTGGCACCATTGGATTCCTCTTCTTGAGCACTATAAAATCGACTACAAGAACTCCCGAAACGGATCAACGGTTCACCTGGAGGAAGCAAAACAAAACAGGGCTGGAGTTACTGATTTGGTCGCGACTCGCGATGAAGCTCGTCGCGAGTCGCGACGACAGCGTCCAGTCAGCCCTGCAGCAGCGTTTTTCTCCCCTTTTTCTTCCTCTATAAATACCTCTTCACCCCCTTCTTTCCAGAGCTTTTGGCCCCTGTTCTTGGGCCAAAACCCTAGTTTTTCTCTTCTTCTTTTCTTAGTTTCTATGTCTTTTGTTATTCTAGAGTAGTTATTGTACTTGGGAGCAAGGATTGAACCTTCCATATCTATGTAGCAAGAACTCATTTTATCTATCTATTTGGTGTTTTTGCTATTGTGCATTTAGTGTGCTTTGAATGTTAATTGTTGATTTCATTGATGTTGTTGAAAGCTTGAGCATATGAAATACTTGTATGAATTGCTAGCTAGGGTTTGGGGGATTTGGGTTGATTTCCCCCCTTTTCTTGTTAGGAATGTATGAGTATGATTTAGAGCTTTTGATTGTGTTGATGGATTGATAATGTGCTAGATGAATGTGATTGATGTTGAACTCTTCGTCATGTTCGTTTGTGTAGCAAACGAGAGAGTTATATGCTCTTGGATGAATGTGCGTTGCACGTTCATCCAATCTCGTGTAATTGCATGAATTGGTTAAATGCTTAGTCACGGTGTAGTGGTAATAAGCATTGCTAAGCTTGTTGGTTCTTCGTGATTAAATGCCACTAATGGGATACCTTGAGTCGTGGTCGTGACAACGGGAGTCATTGGTGAGGTTTGACGAGAGATGTCGAACTCACTCTTGCAAACTACAAACTAAGAAGGATAGGAGTTTAGTCTCCACAACAAGTAGTTGAAGTATTGAATAGATGATTTTAATTCATCCTTGAAGAATTTGTTATTTATCATTTGTATATTCTTGATGGTGTGTTTCACTTCATTTGTGCCATGAGTTGCTTGAGCATAGGGAGTGCTTGTATGATTGAATTGGTTAGGTGTTAGGAACGTGACGAATTCCGTAGCTCCTTTGCATGAAAATCTATGAGCGTGAACTTAGAACTTCTTGTTCATAACGTGTTGTGATTCTTTATAGATGGGTATGTTGATGTTGAGTCATGTAATGCTATATGATAGAATGAGTGAATGATTCAATGACCTACATTAGATTTGGAAGTGGATATCCCTTGCCCCCAAGGCTTTTTATCTTTGTAGTTTTAAAACCCCTTTTCTTAGTTTTGTTTGATGATTAGCATAGTCACTTGACCTTGCTAGTTATCTTGTCTTTTTACTTTCGTAACTTAGGAAAACCAACCAACTAACCCCCCCCATTTTACTTGCTTTTATGTGTGTGTATATATTTTATTCTAGCATAATATTAACCATTTGTGCTTAAGCGCTTAGGAAAATCCCTCTTCTCCTTGGACGACCCCGATTTGCCGCTATCTACCTAGTTGTAGAAAGTAAGCAAAAAGGGTTTACAAATTATCTTTTGCATAGGGGTGCGACGACCACCCGCTATCAAGAACTCTAGGTTAGTCAACATGACTTATCTAGAATCAATTATAATCTAATCAAAAATATGATTTAAACACTCCCCCTCAAGCGAAGCGTTGGATGTTCAGCGACGCAAAGCTTAGACCGGAAGAACTCAAAGAGAGGACGAGAAAGTCCTTTGGTGAAGATGTCAGCAATTTGAAGACCAGTGGAGACATGTGTAACTTGCAGCTTGCCAGATGCCACCAACCCACGAATAAAATGACAATCGATATCAATATGCTTGGCCCGCTTATGAAAAATCAGATTTTGAGCCAAGAAAATGGCACTACTGTTGTCACATAACAACAATATGGAGCTTGAAAGCGGAAGACGAAGGTCTTAATAAAAATGAGTCAACCAGACCATCTCCGAGGTAGTGTTGGCAAGGGCTCGATACTCAGACGCAGTGCTGGATCGAGAGATGGTAGGTTGCTTCTTGGCACTCCAAGAAACAAGATTTCCACCAAGAAAGACTGCATATCCATATGTACATTGGCGAGTCTCAAGAAAATGAGCCCAATCAGCATCCGAATACCCCAAGACCTCAGGAGTACTGGCCGTGGGAAAAGTGAGGCCGAAATGAAGAGTGCTTCTGACGTAGCGAAGAATCCGAGTGACAGCAGCATAATGGTCAGTACGAGGATCCTAAAGAAACTGACTGACTGTGTTAACCACAAATGCCAGATCAGGACGAGTGATAGTCAGATACTGGAGGGCACAAACAAGAGATCGATACAATGTCAGATTCTAAAATGGTGGACTGGTGGAGATGTGTAACTGCGAACCAGGAACAAAAGGGGTAGACACCGGGATCGCATCGGACATACCTGCATGAGTGAGAATATCTCGAGTATACTTAGCTTGACCAAGAAGCAGACTTGAGGAAGTGGGTGATACTTCTAAGCTAAGAAAGTAATAGAGAGCAACCAAATCCTTAATAGAAAACTCCCGATGTATCCGATCAATAAACTTTATAAGAAGCTCAGAGTCATTGCCTGTGAGAATAATATCATCAACATAGACCAGGAGATAGAGCAAGGATAAGCCTCTAGAGAGAACAAAAAGAGAAGTGTCAGCAGAACTGCATCGAAACCCTAGTTGATACAAATAGGTGCTAAACTGCTGGAACCATGCTCGAGGTGCTTGCTTAAGACCATAAATGGCCTTTCGCAAGCGGCAGCCATAATCAGGATGAAGAGAGTCCTTGTAACCAACCGGTTGCGCCATATAGACCGAATTATCAAGAATACCATTCAAGAAGGCATTCTTGACATCCAACTGATGAAGAGGCCAGGACCGCATAGTGGCAATGACAAGAATAGTTTGGACAGTGGAAGCCTTGACAACTGGACTGAAGGTATGATCAAAATCAAAATCCGGAATCTGATAGAACCCTTGTGTAACAAGGAGAGCTTTGTGATGATCAAGCGTACCATTACGATGATACTTCAGCCGATAAACCCATTTGGAGCCAACAATGTTGACACCAGAAGGATGTGGAACATGGTCCCAAGTATGCTGTCCTTGCAAGGCATCAATCTCCTTATTCATTGCAGCAACCCAAGACGCGCCCTTCAATGCCGAACGATAATCCATGGGCTCGAACTGAGCGAGAAGGGTAGCAAGGAGGCCATGAGCCACAAGATCGAAATAGTCTCGATGCGGAATAGCCCCAGTGGAAGATCGAGTGGCCATGGGATGAGTACGATGCTGTGAAGACGAAGTCGGAGGAGAAGAAACTGGAGGGCGCCAGGGACTAAATATTAAAGGTGGCAAAAGATGATGCAGCAGAGGGAGGAGAGCTAGCCACCGGTGACTGGGATGTGGTGGACAGGTCAACGGTCGATGGAACAGATTTCGTCGAGCAAATAGAGTCGGTATAGGAGACAGCTGATCAGAAGTCGAGAGGGGCATACCAGAGCTGCCATCAGAGTCCAGAAAAATAGCAACATCCAAAGTCGAGAGAGCAGAGCCAGTGGCCTAGATCGAAGACGATACAAAAGGAAAATAGCCTTCATCGAAGCGTGCATTACGAGTGACAAATATCTTGCCAGTGGCAGGATCAAGGCAACGAAAGCCCTTATAATGATAGCTGTAAATGATGAAAACACAAGAAATGCTTTGTGGAGATATCTTGTTAGGAGCCATAGGACGATCATAAGGAAATACTCGACAACCAAAGGGATGGAAGTTTGAGTAGGTCGGATCAGGAAGATAAAGAAGTCCATACAGAGAAGTCCCTTGTAACACCAGAGTGGGAAGCCGATTTATGGTGTAAACCGCAGTAGAAAAAGCATTATCCCATCTCAACAGGCGTATATGGGAATGAAAGAGAAGAGTAAGTCCCATTTCAGCAACATGTGTGTGCTTACGCTCGGCCCGACCATTTTGCTACGGGGTGTAGGGACACAAAACTTGATGAAGAATGCCTTTGGAGGAAAAATGGGAGCGTAAGCGCATATTTAAGAATTCAGTGCCACCGTCACTCTGAAAACCTTAATTTTTGACGTCAATTGATTATTAACCAAGGCCCCGAATTGCAAGTAAGTGTCGACACGATGCAAGGGAAAAAACCATGTAAAGCGAGTATAATCATCCACAAACAAGGCATAATAAGAAAAACCATTTGAAGACAAAACTGGGGAAGGCCCCCACAAATCACAATGAATCAAATCTAGAATGTGCGTAACACGCTTATTATTCTCAACAAAAGCTAACCGCTGCCCCTTTGCCATAACACATGGAGCGCAAGTATGCGGTTTAGGTAATAAAGAAGAAACTGACAAGATACCAGACTTCTATAAGCCAGAGATGATAGAGGCTGGAACATGCCCCAGCCGAGCATGCCAAAGCTCAAAGATGCCCGTCCAATATTTCACTGCAAGAAGGAAACGAGTGTTGCGCCACCTTTATCCAAAATGTACAGGTCGTCTTCACTGTGGCCCTTGCCCACGACTTCCATGGAAACTTTTTTCTGAATCACAAAGTTTCGATCATCAAAAGTAACTAAGAAATTTAAATCCCTTGTCAGTTTACTAATGGACAGTAAATTCTTAGTGATGGCAGGTACAACCAGAACATCAGACAGTGTCAAAGAATCATCTGAGAATCACCAATATGAGAAATTGGAGCAGAAGCACCATTACCAACTGAAACATAGGAAATACCAGAGTAAGGTGCGACACTATCAAGTCCAGACGCAGAAGACTCCATATGACTGGTGGCACCAAAATCAACGTACGCGTCGGATGTGTGAGAGTGTGGCTCTATCTGTAGCGAAGCCTGAAAATTGTCAAGTAGGTGCGAGGGATCAGAACGATGATTTTGTGTTAACATCTTGTAACAGGTAGCCGCATAATGGCCCCGACGACCACACCAGGTACAATGGGGTTGACCGCATCCAGAACTGGCCCCAGCCGTGAACTGACCAGGACAAGCACCAAAATGACCGCCTATACAACCACCAGAACGACCACCTCGAGGGGCACAGGAACCCCATGTGCTGCCACCCCTGGCTGGCACGTGATCCCAAGAACGCCCAGCAGAAGGCTGTTCACCTGCAGAGAATGCCACTAGACCAGAAGCATGTATTGAATCGCCTTGAAGATTTTTCAAAAATGCCTCATGATTCTTGGCGCGAGACAAAACATCAGGATAAAGTGGGGTAGGGGAAGAATTAATCAGAGGAGCATAAAAATCCTTGAACTCTGACCCGGGAGCAGTTAAAAACCAGATGATTTGATCATCATTAGAAATAGGAGAACCCATAAGGGATAACTGCTCAAAAATGTATTTAAATTGTAAATGAAGTTTATGAACAGTACTACTTTACGTATACCATGGGCATCAGTTCGAAGACGAAGAATGGTGGAAGTGCTGCTGGTCTGAAAAGTGGCGCAAAAACTGTCCCAGATATCCTTGGCAGTCACACACGAAGCTGGAAGTTTGGAGAGGGCCTCAGGAGAAAGAGAGGATAACAGTAGACTACAGACCCTGTGGTCTTCATCCATCCAGAGATCATAAGCATCCTTGGCTATATTGTAAGCCGCCTGAGCAGCCGCACAATGAGGGGGAGGAGTGCGGAGGGCGGTGGCAAATGAGGAAGACGATGAACTAACCGTCAGTATAGTGGGAAGAAGAGGGTGTGAAATCGACCCATCGAGATATCCAAAAAGCCTTTGTGGGTAAAGAACATATTCAATCTGGCATTTCCAGAGAAGAAAATTGGTCTTATTGAGTTTAATTTGTAGCATCTGAAGTAGAGTATTAAACGATTATTTTTCACTGGACATGATGAGAACTGAAGAAGAAGTTTGGCAGCTAGAGGAAGAAGAAGAAGAAGCGGCGGCCAAAAAAAATTTAGGTTTTAAAGGGTAAATCAGAACACTGCTGTGATACCAAGATAATTTGTATTTTGCGTAAGTAATATTGTATTGCTGACAGGAATATATAGAGTACAATAAGGTGATATAATATGAGTAGAACTCTAGGTTAGTCAACATGACTTATCAAGAATAAATTATAATTTAATCAGAAATATGATTTACTCTAACAGAAAGCCAAGTAAGGGTTGACCGTGGATTAGTTAAAGTCAACTTTGTTATAAGTATTTTTATGTAGAAAGCCAAGTAAGGGTTGACAGTGGATTAGTTAAACTCAACTTTGTTATTAATGTTTGTATATAGAAAGTCGAGTAAGGGTTGACCGTTGATTAGTCAAAGTCAAACATTTTTATTTGTATTTATATACAATAATTCAAATAAATTTTGACCGTTAATTAGTTAAAGTCAAGTTTGTTATTAGTGTATATATATTGAAAGTCAAGTAAGGTTTGACCATTTATTAGTCAAAGTCAACCTAGTAATTAGTATTTATATATTGAAAGTCAAGTAAGTTTTTATCATTGATTAGTTAAAGTCAACCTAGTTATTAATGTTTATATATTGGAAGTCGAGTAAAGTTTTATTGTTGATTAATTAAAGTCAACTTAATTATTAATGTTTATATATTGAAAGTCAAGAAAGGTTTGACCATTGATTAGTCAAAGTCAACCTATTTATCAATGTTTATATATTAAAAGTCGAGTAAAGTTTGGTCGTTTATTAGTTAAAGTCAAGTTAGTCACTAGTGTTTTTTATAGAAAGGTAAGTGAAGTTTAACCGTTGATTAGTTAAATTCAACTTAGTTACTAGTGTTTACATATAGAAAGTGAAGTAAAGTTTGATCGTTAATTAATTAAAGTCAGCTTAGTTATTAGTGTTTATATATTAATAGTCAAGTAAAGTTTGACCGTTGATTAGACAAAGTCAACCTAGTTATTAATGTTTATATATTGAAAGTCGGGTAAAGTTTGACCGTTGATTAGTTAAAGTCAGCTTAGTCACTAGTGTTTCTATATTGAGAGAGAGTCAAGTAAAGTTTGACCGTTGATTAGTTAATGTCAACTTGGTCACTAGTATTTATATATAGAAAGTTAAGTAAGGTTTGACCGTTGATTAGTTAAAGTCAACCTATTTATTAGTGTTTATATATTGAAAGTCAAGTAAAGTTTGACCGTTGATAAGTTAAAAGTCAGCTTAGTTACTAGTTTTTACATATAGAAAGTTACGTACAATTTGACCGTTACTTAGCTAAAGTCATCTTAGTTATTAGTGTTTAATTGAAAGTTAAGTAAAGTTCGACCGTTGATTAGTCAAAGTCAACTCAATTACCAGTGTACATATATAGAAAGTAAAGTAAGGGTTAAATGTTTATTAGTTAAAGCCAACTTAGTTATTAGTGTTTATATGTTGAAAGTCAAGTACAGTTTGGCTATTGATTAATCAAAGTCAGCCTAGAAATTAGTGTTTATATATTGAAAGTCAAATAAGGATTAACCGTTGACTAGTTAAAGTTGTATTTATATTTACTAAATCAATTAAGGTTGAACGTTAATTATTTAATGTAAACAAATTTTATTCGTATTTATATATATTAGGTCAATAAAGGTTGATTGTTGATTAATTAAACTTAACTTAGTTATTAGTTAAAGTCAACAAAAGAAGTGAACACTTCTGAAAGTTAAAAAAAAACTAGCTTAGAGCGGCTGCCCGCAGCTATACCCAGCCCATGAAATTTCTGGCAACGTCATTTGACAATTTCGGCAATTTTTTCTAAAATTTTTTGGTGAATATTTTGAATTCTGTGGCGGAAAGATTGAACTTTAAAAAATTTCGACGAATATTTTGAAAATTTTCGCAGGAAGATTGAATTTTTTAAATTTTGGCAATTTCTTTGGCGAGAAAAATGAATTTTAAAAATTTTTAGCACCGGTTTTTGAAAAATTTCCAAAATTGGTTATTGAAAACCGATGCTATTTTTCCCAAAACAAGTGCTATTTTAAAAGTTTTGGGAATTTTTTTGGCGGGAAGATAGAATTTTTAGCACCGATTTTGAAAAACTAGTGCTATTTATTTCCAAAACTGGTGCTATTTTGAAATTTTTGGCGGGAAGATAATTTTTCAAAACCGGTGCTATTTTTAAACTTTGATCATTTTTTGGCGGGAAGATAGAATTTTTAAAATTTTTACCACCGTTTTTTGAAAATCGGTGCTATTGTTTACCAAAACCGGTGCTATTTTAAAATTTAACACCAGTTTTTATAAAAATGGCGTTAAAATTTAAAACCGATGTTAATTTAAAACCAGCTTTAAAACCGGTGTTGAAATTTTAAAAAACAGTGCTATTACATTTTTGGCACCAATTTTCAAAACCAATGCTAGAGGGGGGGGGGGGGGTTTTAGTGGTAGTATCTAGGCAATTTGTGCTCCACAAAAAAATTGGAAAACTTAAAAACTTGAACAAGTAAAAAACCTGAAAGGACGACTTGGGTTACATTAGGAAAAACTCGGATTGGTCGAAAGGCCTATGTAAAAATGAGATGCTAGGCCTGGCTAGGCTTACAGGCCTAGGCAAAAATGAGAGGCCGTTTTGGAAAAAAGGTTAGAAATGAGTACTCTTTGTGTGCTAAAGCTAGAATGAAAACCCGAAAGGGCTTCTAGGAAAAATGAGAGAAATTGAGAGAAAACAAAAAAAACTAGGTTGACGATGAATGTTTCTGTGGTGGATTGATTTTGATGACGACTCTTTGATTGCTTTGGGATCATTTTAGATAAATTAAGCTAGCTTAACACTTATCTTTTTGGCTTACCTTTTTCAACATTTTACTTTGGGTGGTTAGATTGCTTATGTTTTTCGGGGAGTGTGAGCATTGTGAGATTCTTACACTTTTGGGGGGAAATAGGGTAATCTAGGAATAAGTTGAATACCTCGGTTACCTTATGCATGCACGCTACATTTTGCTTGATTCTTTGTCTTGTCTATGTTTACTCGAGGACGAGTAATGAGTTAAGTGTGGGGAGTCTGGTCTGCTTCATTATGCGTGCGTTAACCATTGTATTTACATAGTTTTTAGCTAGTTTTATTTTGTGGATTGCTAGTATTAGTTTAATTTATGTGAAAAAAGGGGTTAGACAACCATGTTCGATTTTGTTTTCTAACTCTTGCATTTTGTAGACTTAATTGGTACTAACAGACATCTTGCATCCACGGGCTCCTTGATCTTCCTAGTGATATATTTAGTAGGTCGCCCGTGGTTACTTTTTGTTTACAGTCTATGTGAAGGCCTTTCGTAAGGGCAGTAAATGACATTGAAGGCTGTTTGCAAGGGCGGAATAAGAGACAAAGGCCATTAACACTATAATGGTAGTAGATGAAGTCCACGAGCATCAATGCATGGTAGAATGAGTTTGAAGCCAAAGATAGGTGACAACGGAGTTCAAAGATGCCATGAAGAAATGATGAACCGTGTTCCTATGAGTTGTGCTTAAGTCTGAGACCTATCCGAGAATAATTAGCCTTCAAGGCTGGTTCCATTGGGTTGTTCTTCTTGCGTACTACAAAATCGGCTACTAAAACTATCAAATCGGATAAACGGTTCTCCTGTAGCGAAAAAAATAAGTTCAGGCAGCCGAGGCACAAATGGGTTGGCACAAGACATTCATGGTTGGCACCAGTGGCCCACGCCAAAGGAGAAGCCCCACACCAAGAAGACCAGCACGAGGCCATGGCACGGCCCACATCAGATGCCATGGGCCACCAGCACGAGACTGTGTCCCACTCCACATGGCTAAGTATTGGCACATGACATCCCATTTTCAACATCCCATGACGTTCTAAGTCCAACACACTAACACCAGCCGGTGGGGTGTGGGAAATCACACCGCCTGGACCAAAGTTTCTGAGCGCAGTGCCCTTCAAGACCACGACCGCTCCACTAACCATAGACGGGGATCAGAAGCCTCAATTTCTGCACTATGTTGGTGCCCTGCACCAGACGATGCATCCCACGTTAGAAGGACGACGCGTCCTATCCCAAACTCTGCTCTTTGCACCACTTGAATATCCATGCCACGTACCGGAATAGGCGCCCCGAGCCACAGGAAGGGGCACAACCAATACTACTTTTGGTTCCTAACATATGATCTTGCACCATCGTTTGGTCCCCAAGACCAATACCGTTTCCTTTTAGTACCCAAAAAATTCAAAATGATTTGTTTTGTCCCCAAGGTTGTTTTCAAGGTGATTTTCAGTAGACTAAATTGTTTTATGGTCTATAACAGATGATCTTATACCATCTTTTGGTCCCCAAATCACCTAAAACCCACCTTGAAAACAACCTTGGGGACCAAATAAATCATTTTGTATTTGTTAGTTGTTGAACAAACGCAGTATTGGCCTTAGGGACCAAAACATGGTATTGCATCATATGTTTGGGACCAAAAATAATAATTTAGTAATTCCAAAATTCCAACATTCAAGTCCAAGCTAAACTAGTCTAAGTATCATCCACAATTGCAAAAAAAATCAAGCCACTTTTAACATTCCAACAATTCCAAGTTCATATCACAGGCCATTCACTGCAAGTCACCCACAACATTGAGATTATGAAACAGCTAACATTCACTTAAGTGCTTTAACACATGTAAGAGCCAAAAAAGACCATGTTCTTTGCATTCTATTAATTCACACACTTGATAAGTTCTTGGCCAAAAGTGTGACAACATAAGCAATTTACATCTATCATACACCAATGTCATCCTATAGTCAAGATCTCAAATAATCTAGATCCATAACCAAAATATCCACAAGGTTCAATCAATTCTCAATCCACAAAGCATCACATAACATCCACAATTTCACAAAACATCCATTGAATCATTCACAATCAAGTCCAACAATCCCACAACTGGGCAAGTCCGTACAACTCATCGCACTCATAAATATCACAATCCAAAAGCATAAAGATGAAAAGCATAAAGAACTACACAATCTATCATCATTCACAATTTGCACCATTTCACAAAATTCACACTACAAACAATTCACAATTCAAGGATTCAAAAGTGGGGAATTTTACCAACAAAGTGTGTAGGAAGATGAATGAAAGGAGGCCACAAAAATCTATAGCCTCAAAAGCTTGAACCTGCAAAACCTCCAAAACCTAGGGTTTTAGGCTTTTGGACTAATAGGTTGGATTCGTAGAGTAATGTGGAAGGGAAATGGTTTAGGAATGGATGAGGATGAAGATTCCGACCGATTTGAGGTGGAGTGGTGGAGTTTTATGGAGAAATGTTGTGGTTAGGGGTGGAGAAGGGAGGACGGCCATTTGGAGGGAAAGAAGTGAGGAAGACAAATGGGTTCTGTCCAATTTAAAGTTCCTCTGAGCAGTCATTGTGAGTCACGATGGACTGGTCGCAACTCACAACGAGATGGTCAACCGCTAGTCCAAGTCAACCACTTGGTTTCGAGCCGCGATGAAACTGTCGCAACTCCTGAAAAGTGGCATTCGAGAGTCATTTTTAGACAAATGTTTCCTGATTTGGTCGCGCCTCGTGACCAAATCTTTGCGAGTCATAGTAGGTTCATTGCGACTTGCAATGAAACGTTTGTGACTGGCACAAAGTTGGACATGTGAGCTAAAATTCCCAAGTTTCCCCTTATTTGGTCTCGACTCGCGACCACATTATCGCGGCTCATGATGGGTTCATCGCAATTCACAATAGAACCTTTGCGAGTCACAAAATCTTGGGTTTGGGAATTTATATTTTTTCCAAGTTTTCTAATTTCATTGCGACTCAGGACTACTGCTATCACGAATTACGGCGACTACTGTCGCAACTCGCGACGAATGACACTTCTCAACACTTAGAAAAAGTTTTAGAGTTACCAAATGTCTAAGCTTTTCTTCATATCTCCTATAATTTCTCCCTCCACCAATCCAATAACATGCACCTTAATTTGCTACAAAATCATGGAAAACAAAACCTTGAAAAGAACAAAACAAAATAATAAATATAACAACAAAAACTGAAATTCAAACAATATCGACGGAAAGTCACGAATGACAATCTGGACGATCAAAAACAAGTTTATTTAACATCTTCAGCACAACTTACTCCCTTTCTTAGAGCTCACTCACAAACCAGATCAAGAAGATCAGCATGTTCTCCTTTTTCCGGCATAAAACCTTTGTGGTCCCCGGAGCCTTGGGGGTAATTTATCCTCACTTCAAACCTCTTATAGATCCTAGATTCATTCATTCAATCATTGAGATTTATTTCTTATGGGGAATGATATCACTTCCTAATTGAAGATCAATATTCATTCTTCTTAATAGTAATTTGCAAATGCAAACAACGGCATTTTCCAAACCACGTTGACAATCATTTTAGACAAACAACACCTAAAGGTATTTCATCAACGATATTTTACACAAAGAACCATAGATTTGATATCAAAAAGCCTTCTACCAAAGACATAGTCATTTAACCAAATAAAGCATTTATTAGGCTAACCCTATAAAAAACCACATTCAAGGTTCAAACTTTGTTTTGCATCTAGAACTAGGGTTTGAATAGTGAAAAGTTGGACTGAGGAAGAAGTGAGGAGAGAGAAGAATAATGTGCTATATTTAGTACACAAAAAAGAAGGATTATCTGGCCACCCATTCATCGTGACTTGCAACAGGTTCGTCGCGAGTTGCGACAGGCACCCAGAAACAGAATGTGATTTCTTTCTTCTTCTTGTCTTATAATCTTCACTTCACAAAAAGTTTCCTCAATTATTCAAGTCTTCAAATCTTCAAAGCTAGTCTTCAAAGTCTTCAAAAGATGGTCTTCAATAGCCTCCGGTCTTCAAGTCTTGATGTTATTTCCTCATCACACAAAATTCACTTGGAAAAGGTAAAAAAGCGTAAAAGTTGCTTTTACCTCTCCTAAGATAATTTTAAGGTAAAACACAAGCTCTAGGTGATAAAAGAGTGCAAAAGAGATCCCAAAAATTTCAAAAATATGCATATAAAATGGACACATCAAATTCCCAAAAAGGTAAATTACTTTTTGTCAGGCCGTCATGATTACGTAATATTCCCCTTTTTGTCTCTTAGTCTTTCATCTTCTTTAACTAAAACCTCACATGTTTTCAGACTCTTTTGTCTTCTACTATCTTCTTTATCACTCCAATCTTCTCTCATTTTCCCGCTAAACCAGTAAGTTCTCATGTGTTTCTCTTTGTTTACTCAAAACCGAGTTGTGTAGGTATGAAGTTGTAGAGTTTAATTCTGTGGTGTGGTTCGGTTTCCTTCTAATTGAGGTGATATATATTTTTTTCTTCTCCAACACTCTATTTTTGTTCTAGACTCTAGCTGGAATTGTCGATTCCGGCCTTCATTGTTTTAATTGATGACACATTCATCTGGATTTTAGGGATCTTGGGCTCTTGAATGTTTGCCTCTAACAATATTGGAACTTCTAAGCCTAACGTCCTTGAAAACGATGTTGATTCTGGGGAGGATTCTGACTACCTTTCCGGTTCTTCAATTATTAGTAGCATCCTCTTTGATTCTTATGTTGAGAAGTTAAAAAATAACTTTGTTTTTTTTACGTTCGTATGAACTTAAGGTTCCTGAAGCCTCTTAGAGTGTTCGCACTTCTCCGTCTAGTTACATTTCTTGTTATTTAGATTACCATATGTTCGGGCTTTCTTTCCCCTTGCCCCAACATGACTTGGACCTGCTTTCTCAATATAAAGTTGTTTTATGTCAGTTGTACCCTAAAGCTGTTTCTATTTTTATTTTCTTCTATCATGTATGTGAAGCGGCTGATTTTCCTTTTCCCATTGACTTATTTTGCAAACTTACCATCTTTGAAAAGTAAAGAACACCTATAATGAGTTGACCCTTTATCCTGTGATCCCAAAAGTTTAGTTTGCTAGTGGGGTGTGTGGCGTGAATAAAATTTCTACATAAAACTTAGTAACGACAGTAGTCCAACTTTCCCGATTTGGAACTATGGCATTCTTGAATCAAAACTTTCTAAGGCTGGGGTTCATCTACATGTTGTGTCTAAAGTTGTTGCATCGCTTAGCCAGGGTTCCATCGCCATTCGCCTTGCTAATTCTTTGACCAAATGTGTTTTACTTGTCATTTTTTTGGTTGTTTCTGCTCTACCCAACTTGATTTTTTTTGTCATTGTTTCCATTGTGCTTTTATGTCTGCATGTTCGCCTAACCCTCTTTGTGAGCTATGTTGCAGATATGGATCTAACTCAACGCTCAAGCGAGAGAAACTTCATTTCTAATGTTGAGAATGAGGACTTGGAGACTCTAGAAACTGAGGGTAATAACAATTCTCAAATTTTTATTCCTCAAGAGGTGGTTACTAACGCTATCTTTCAGCCGATAGATTCTGGGTCAATTACCAAAGAAATTAAGGGAAGTGGTGATCAGACGTCCAATGAAACGTCTCATAGGAGGAGGGAAAAGGAACAAACCGATGATTCTACCACAATATTGGAGCCTGTTAAGAAGGTATGTGTTGGCCATCCTTTTCCGAACCTTTAGCTGTGAAGCCGCGATGTGATTGTGGAAGGGACTATTCCTGCTACACTTTCTAAATTGTGACTCTCTCAAACAATGGTTTTGGTATGTTCTCATTTCATTGAAGTTTTACCATGATTTAAGTGTTTTATCCTATTGTGTAACTGCTCTACCATTTGCCTTTTTTATATAAACAAGGTTGGTGAGAGGCTTTAACTCGTCAGCAAACGGGTTGCTGATTGTGAAAAAGGAGATGGTACGACACTGAAGAAGTTGCTAGACAACGAAGTAAAGTGTGCTGCTTTAAGAACATCTGCTAAAGCCACCGAGGAGCAAGTGCATACTTGTGAAGTACGCACGTTGGCCGTTGGGGAGGAAATGAAGAAACTCTGTTTGTAGTTGGAAGATATGCAAATCCCTGGCCTTCCTCTGCCTGCATATCCTCAGGTTCTAGTTGATTAACAAATGAAGACAAAATCCTTTTATGCTTTATTTGAAGAGGTCTCAACTAGTGCTCGTGATGCTGGATATTTCGAGGCCTTGGTTGAATTGGAGAAGCTGAGCCCGACCACAAAGTTTGAGAAGCTACCTAAGCTAGCCAAATCCGAGAAGGTTCTGGAATAGCAGATGGAAGCTCTGAATGAAGTTTCCATAAGAGCATTTATGATGGTGGTCACCCCTTCGCGCTGCTATCCAATCTTGCTAGTCTTCCTTGTCTACCTTTTGTGGTTGAGTTAAAGCGATATGTGCTTAACTACTTTGAGGATCTTCCATTTGGCCCACCCTCTTCAGAGCTTCACATTCATGAGTATACACCTATTGCCAATGATGATGCGAACCCAGAAGGTGATCTAACTAGCAAAGGCTTCGTTCAACACATTGGCCAAGAGAGTTTTGTTGTTGTCAGCACTTCATCTGCTTCTCCTACTAAAGTTAGAGAAACTTAATGCTATGGAATTTAAGGACCTTTTTTTGTAATTCATAACAATATTTAGAAGTATGTATGTACTGTGTTGTATTATCGAAGATGTTATCACTGTGTTCACCTTTTACAATTTGACCAATCTCCTTATATTTGTTTACTTGCAGTGCTTTGATATTATGGTTGATCAATTTTTTTTGAAAAGTGTTGAATATCTGGGGTGTTATGTTCGTTTCCCTATCACAAAGGGTTTTAATCTCCTCCCTTATGTTGCGCTATGAAGCTGATTGAAGCGACTAAGCATATATCCGAGGAATATCTCCAACTTATTTCTTCTGATAGCCTGTCCCTTGTGGATTCTATTCCTTTGCATATTGTGTAGGGAGCTCCTATATCTTCATCAACTCCATCTTCTTCCAAATTATGCCCTTGCAGTAAGCTTAATCCTAATGGTCATAATGTCGTATTGCTTGGCAAAGACATTGTTTGTGGTTTGGTTGATCTAGAATCTGTTGCTGTGCATATGTGTTTACTCAACCTTACTACCCGTGTTGAAGAATGGATGTTGCCTTTAGGCATTTGTCTGAAGTACAGGCTCTTGGGTATAATGATTTTTAAGTGAAGTGGGAGAAAACTGTATAGGACACCGAGGATGTCGTGCGTGATTTACAGGGGATTCGCAACAAGTAAAACAGTGTTATTCACTGCCAACCGTTGATTATGGTCAAGTTGCATCTATAACATGGGGAGGCTAAAAGTTACGCTGTGAGCAAGACTCGCAAAACCCATCAAAAAACTTATCATTAATTAACAGTGTACTCGCCTTGATGACTTGTTCAAGCGGTTGAAGAAAAAGCAGAATGTAGCCACCTTTCAACATCTGCTCTTGGATGGCAAAGCACGTTTGACAAATAGTTTGCTATAAACACTCAACTACGAAGTGAAAATGAGTAGCTCCGCACTGAGTATGAGCGGCTTGATACGTCTGTGCACCAACTTGAGATGGCTTGTGTTGAGTATGAAGAGAGACTTCAGGCTCGTCCTTCATCATCTTGTAGGGCTACAGGTCATGGAGATCTTAGTCTGGACTTTAGTGGGCAAAGGATAATTTTTCTGAGGCTGTCCGATTGCATATTCAGTGCCTAGAAGAGGAAGTAAAAAATTTGACTGCCGTGAAAAAGAGATATGAATAAACTATTAATGTTATGAGGATGAAACTAGATCGCAAAGAGTTCAGCCCTATAGACGACTTCAAGGCATACTATTCTAAATATCTTGGTCATATGGAGCAAAGGGTTTAATACGTTATCCTTCTTATTTATACATAAAGTGGCGATAAGACCATATAATCTTGAAGAGCATGCGACTTAAGAAAACCGGCGTAGGGCAGAGAATTCCCATTGCAAAGTCGAGCATGGTCATCATTGTTGTGGTTCATTCTCTTCTGGATTATCACGAGCTTCTAGGCATAGAATGATCTCTTATTTTAAGCTATTTATCCTTTCTTGTAATGTTTTGAATAATTTTGATTGTGACATTGTGAACTTACGTCTTTGGTATAACTTAATGAGTTGTCTTCCATCTGTTTTTGCCAATGGGGTGAGTCATTATTATCCAGTTTGCAAAGTTACAAGATTTACTGCATCATCTTGGTGAGTTGAGCTTTCATCCCCTTTTTAAGATCCATAGCTTTCATAATTTTTATAGCGAAGCTGTAAGATGTATTACTTGCATTTTTAAAGGCTTTGGATTTTGTGATGTGCAAGATCCATTGCTTGCTTGTGTCACTTTCTATGAGAAAATCTTCCCCTGTGCAAGATCTATTATTGCAATCATATGGTTTTCCGATTTGCAAGATCAAAAGCTTACAATTATCGCTTGTTGTGCAAGATCTATAGCTTGCGAGCATATGATTTGTGAAGTTGAAAGATCTAAAGCTTGTAAGCATTAGTGGTTGTGAAAGATCTATAGCTTGGAATTGTATGGTTTTCTAAGTTGCAGGATCTATAGCTTGTTATTCGCAACATTGTTTTTGACTTTTAACACTTGGAAAGTTTGAGTGCGCTGATAGCAATATGCTACGGATGTATTATCATCTAAAATTTGCAAGTAGAGAACTAAAAATGTAATTGTGGCTCAGAAAGGTGGTTTTTAACATTTATAATGTACCACTGCAATAATGTCGCATTATGAACAATGGAACGAATGCAACAATTGATAATCTCACTGTTTCTGTACAAGTAGATCCTTCCTATCTTTTTCCTCAACTCTAGACATAAATTCTTCTCAAATTGATCACATGCCATGTGTTACCAACATTGGTGCCATCAAACCTTTCTAATTCGTAGATGTTTGATTTGTGAGCTTTCCACGTTCTTTTGCCAGGATTACCTCGTTCTTTCTTAACACAAGATTGCCAATCTGAAATCATGTTTCCTTCACCTTCTTATTATAAGTTCTAGCCATTCTTTCCTTACACTTAGCTTCTGTGATCGTTTCCAATTCTCTCTTTCTTCCAGTTCGTCCAGATCTAACCTTATCATATTCAGATATTCCTTCTTCCTATAATGGCATATTTGAAGGATTGAATTACCGACTTCTATTGGTATCACTACTTTATGATCGTAGACTAGACTGTATGGTGTCTTCCCTATTGGTTCTCAAACTATCGTTCTATATGACCATAGGGTGTTGGGTATTTCATCCACCCATCCAGTTCACTTTCCTTTCAGTCTCTTCTGAATTCCTTGAACGATGGTCGTGTTCGTTACTTCCACTTGTTCGTTATCTTGAGGGTGTGCCATAGAGGTGAACTTTGGGAGAATCCCAAGCTTTGAACACCAATCAGTGAATGTACCACTTGTGAACTGTGTACCATTGTCTATGATGATGGTATGTGGTACCCCCGAAGTGACACACTATGCTCTGCCAGATGAATTTTCTAGTTACCTCAACTGCAACTCGTCCTAATGGTTTTGCCTCCACCCACATTGTGAAGTTGTCAATTGCCACATTAGAAATTTGGTGTTGCTCTTGCCCTTTGGGAATGGACTTACTAGGTCAATCCCAAATTTATCAAATGGTCAAGGTCCATATATCCCTCTCAAAGTGGCCTATGGCTTATGCGACAATGAAGCATTGATTTGGCAACTCCTAAATTTGAGGACGAAGTTGTTTGCATCATTAAACATAGTCAGCCAGTAGTATCCCGCTCGAATGATTTTTTTTTCTAATATTCTAGATCCTTGATGCATTCCACACAACCCTTCGTTAACTTCTCTTAGAATTTCTCTTGTCTGTACTGGTCCTATGCATTTTATCCATGGAGACAAAGCCTTTCTTCTATAAGGTTCTGTCTTCGTAGGTGTAGTTATTAGAATGTAACTCCAACTTCCTGGCTTGCACCTAATCATCTGGCAATGTTCCCTTTGCGAAGTACTCTATTAATGGTGTTATTTATATTACATCTTCCGTTTGGATTTTTGACATAGTAGTTGATATTGTGCTTCTGACTGGAATAACTTGTACTACCACGTCTCCATGTTCGTTCAGAGATTCAAATCTAGCTATTGCTAGCTTTCTTAGTGCATCTACTTTTGTATTTTTGCTTCTTGGTACGTGCTGGATATCAAAGTACTCAAGCTGGGCTATGAGCTGCTGAACTTTCTTTAAATACTTCACCAAATGTTGTTCTCATACTTCATAGCTTCCTCAAACCTGTTAGACTACAATGAGTGAATCACTGGATACTCGGATGCTTTTCACCTTCATTCTAATGTTAAGGTCCAGTCCACATATTAAAGATTCATACTCAACTTCGTTGTTAGTGAGTGGAACGTCAAAATAAAGTGAGTATATGTGTTCACTAGCTTTAATATATTCAGCACGAAGGTTTAGGGTTAAGTCAAAATGGAGTGAGTATCCTTCTGGGTTTACCAAAAGTAATTATACCGCAACCTTCTCTACTGGACGTGCCATCAACGAACAATGTCCATGCAATTTCTTCCCACTTTGATTTTCCTTTATCAATTCTTAGATTCTGGTGCATATTCACCCTTTGTGCATCTTTCCTAGTAATTTTTGCAATGAAGTCTGCTAATGCCTGAGCCTTGATTATTGTTCTTAGTTGGAATTGGATCTCAAATTAGCCTAGTTCCAGAGCTCACTTTGTCAGTCTGCTCGAGGATTCAGGCTTGGTAAGGATGTTCTTGATTGGGAAACCAGTGTAGACCAAGATGCAATGACTGTGAAAATACATTCTCACCCTTTATGTTGAATATTTTAAAGCCAGGATTAACTTCTCAATTGGTATGTACGCCGTCTCTGCGTTTTGCAATATTATGGTAGCGGTTCTATTCAAACCTGGGAATGTCATTACCAGGTGGTAAGGGGACCTATCGCTTTTGGTCTGTTCATCCATGGTCTTCCAATGATGGTGTTAAACGTTGTTGGAGCATTCATAACCATGAAGTTGCTCATGATGGTATAATTTCTCCCTCTTTCTCCAATGGTGACAGGCAGTTGTATATTCCATAAAGGAATTTTCACTTGCCCTGTGAATCCTACCAGTGATGACTTGGATTTTTTAAAATCAGCTCGCTTGAAACCCATCCCGTCAAACCAATGTATAAATAGTATCTTGACTGTACTTCCATCATCTACGAACACTCTGTGAATGGTTGCATTTCCAATTTGTGCTATAATGACCATGGGATCGTTGTGAGGTGAAGCATCAGGTACTACATCTTCCTCACTAAAGGTGATCGTGTCATTTGATTGAAGTCTTTTGTCAACAGGATAATGCAGGGGGGAGTATCTTGCTTTAGCATTCCAAGTATTATTGGATAATGACTTTGTGGATCCATGTATTGAAAAGATGACTGTTTCTTGTAATTCATCACCTACATCATCATTGCAATCCACTGCCACAGTAATTTTTTGATATTTTTCCATTGCGGTCATCGTCCCTTGATTTATTGCCGAGGGGTTTGCTGTTTCGTTAGAGTCCTTATATTTTCATCCTTCTTCCTTTCTACATTGGCTTAAGTAGCCATTCCTAAAATTTTCTTCAATTTGTCTTCTCAGGTCTCTACAATACTTAATGTCATGACCATGGTTCTTGTGGAAGGCACAAGAATACTCCATGGATCTCTTTTTTGGCGGTGCTCACATTGGTGCCGATTCTCGAAATAGCTCCTTGTTCGCTTGCCATATCTCTTTCCTTGATCTCATTAGAGGTATATCTTAGAATGATGCGTCTTGCGACCCTGGTTCTCTTTCTTTGAATGGAATGCTTCTTCTTCCTTTCTTTATAAACCCCTTTTGTGAATCCTCCATCGTCCACTTTTAGCCTCTTTCCCACTCTATCTTGTGGTTGTTCACCTCTTCCATTTGCACATGCTGCTAAATCATCTTTTGTAGCTCTCCCAAGTTTTTGGGAATATTCTTTGTTAGATTTTAAAGAACTCTCCTGACCGCGTGCCTCCTTTGAACTCTCTCAATGAAGATTGGAATGACAAGTTGTGCACCTGTAAACTTTCCTTGATGAATCCATTATGATATTCAGCCAGACTTTCATTACTTTGTTGGTCTATGTTATTATGATCAGCAATCATTTTTGTGAATCATTGCTTCTGATAGAAATGGCCCAGCAATAGATCCAAAAATTGCACCCAAGATTTGATACTTCCATTTTGGAAGATCCTCATACCATGTGATTGCTATCCCTGACAAGAAGATGGGGAATGATTTGCACACTAATTCGATGTACACATCGTAAAATATCATGCTATTTATGTACGAGTGTAGGAAATATTTTGGATCTGTGGTCCCATCGTAGATTTTAACATGTAAAGGAAGTTTGAAAACCTTTGGCATCTTAAAATTATGCAGGGGTAGCGTAACGGGTAATTTGTCTACATAATTTTCTGCAACGATATCCCGCGACTTTTCTTCGTACTTAAGATACTCACACTCCCGACTTACTCTTTTTTTTTTAATCTTGGAGGGTTTGGTTTAAGTGTCTTTAGAAATTGGTTGTACAAATTTTTCATGTTCACTTCTAACAATGCAACGAACGCCCTTCTTTCTTTTTCTTGGTTTGTGTTGGAAGATTCTGCCTCCTATTATTCCTCCTATGTTTCCTCCTTTCTATGCTCTTTTTCACTACTGGGGATGTAATCCCGGTCCGGGGTAGGATACATGCTTCTATTGCATCTAGGTGTTTGTTCTTGTGTCTAGGATTTGTGACTCCTCTCACTTCTGGTGAACACCACTGTCTACCTCAAGGACATTGAAATGAATTTTTTCCCACACAGTCGGCGATAAATGATTTGGTGATTAGGTCAGGTAAACCCCTTTATGTTCACTCAGTGAATCTGTTCCCCTACAAAACCAATCCCAGAAGTGGTTCTGTGAGAAAAACCTCGACGATAAGTTAGTCATCCTCTTTCAGAACTGGAATTTCTTAGGATATTCCAGTGATTCCTATGTTGTATTTATAGGCTGACATAGTTGTGATTCCTTGCTTTCAGGAATTGAAATCTTGGGTCACCCCATGATCACCACGTTCAGTGTTCATAGTTTTCATGTTTGTTGTTCATTTTGTATTTCTCAACCTACGTTCTCTACCATGACTAGAAGTCCCACACCTAGCTGATCTGCCCCTTGGGCTAGAATGGCTTCGTCTTATTATGGGATGAGATTAGGCTGGGCCTAGTGGCTATCATCCTTTTAGATGCTAGGCTATATATTTACAATAGTATTTTTAGGATAACCCTTGATTATGGAGGCATTGCCCCAACCAAGAGATTCGAAGGTGTATTCCCGAAGATTAAATAGAGCCTAGCCTTAGACATTGTCATTCCTACAATATTGGTGGACATTTCAGGTAGAAGAGGACCGCTAAGAAAGTAGCGGCATATGGCTTTTTTGGCCCAACATGTTGAAACATACCTAAGATTTCATCTTATCATGTGACCAATGCCAAAAGATAGGAATTATCTTATTTAAAAATGAGATGCCCAAATTCTTTTGATGCAAGTTATAGTTTTTGATTTGTGGGGGATGGATATGTCTTCTCCCCAAATCCAGTGGTCACTACTGTATCCTAGTGGTGGTGGACTACATGTCCAAATGGGTCGAAGCCAAAGTGATACGAAAAAATGACGCGGAAAAAGTAATATGTTTCCTTGAATCCAATATCTTTTCTAGGTTCGGTGTCCCACAAACCCTAATTGATGATAGGAGAACACATTTTTGGAACAATGCCATGAAAACTTTGCTAAGGAGATACAGAGTGACCTATAAGACATCCACCGCATACAACCCACAATAAATGACCAAGCGGAGATATACAATCGGGAGATCAAGGCCATCCTTGAAAAGATGGTAAATACATTTAAAAAGGATTTGAGTACCCAGTTGGACAATGCGCTTTGAGCCTACCGGACCGCATACAAAACACCCATAGGCATGTCACCCTTCTGGATCCTGTTTGACAAGAGATGCACCTCCCGGTCAAACTCGAGTTCAAGACACATTGGGCCATTAAACGCTTGAATATTAACTTTATTAAAGCTGGGAAACATAGGAAGTTGCAACTACAAGAACTTGAAGAATTTAGGCGCAACTCCAATGAAACCACGCAAATTTATAAGGAAAGGAAGAAAGCACGACATGATGAGAAAAAAAGGAAGGACTTTTTGTGGTCCTTGTCTTCCAATCTCGGCTGTATCTTTTTTTGGGTAAATTACGGTTAAGGTGGGCGGGTCCATATGTGGTGACCAAGGTATATGATCAAGGAGCGATAGAGGTGAAATATGTAAAAAAAAGGCATAAAGTGGTTAGTCAATGGGCAAAGGTTAAAACCTTATTTTGAGTGGGGAAATTTGGGAGTAGACAAGGAGGGAAATCCCCTCCTTGGTGAGAAAATCCATGCATGAACTGTTCTAATACAAATAAGTTGTAAGGATTACAATACAAAAACAGGGATTTTATCTTTGTTTTAGTAGATTTTGAAATCCTTTTTTTGTGCTTTTCATAAGTGTTTGATTGTTGGTAGTGTTTTTAGGGATATGTAGTCATTGGAATCTTGTTGGAGCAGTGTTGTGCTTGGTTTTCATGTTTTTGAATGCAGAAAATTTGAGATGAAAAATGCAGAAGCAGATGCAGGGCTTGGGTCGTGCCAAGCCTCGTGAAATTGTCTTCCAGCACGAGGTATGTATATAGCACGAGGTATGTATACAGCACAAATCATGCCAAAAGAATGATCCCAGGAAGTTAACAGACGGAGTTTAAAATTTTGGTGTTTCCAACTTTTCTTTTCACCTTAGTCGCATGCATTGGGGACAATTCATGAACTAAGTGTGGGGGAGAGGTTGGAACATGGTAACATCTCCTTTGTTTCCCCATTTATCTATTTATGCTTTGATTTTGATATTTGGGATGATGAATATTTTCCCTTTGTTTTGCCGCATTAGAATTTTCAAACTTTTAGTCCTTGGTTTATTTTTGGGTGTGCGGGCACCTTTTTGTGGTTTGTTTGGGGTTGGAACAATGTTGGTGGTGTCATTTTTTGTTTTCATTATCTTCATATAGTATAAGCCCATCATTAAGGTATTTTGTCCTACATAAAAAATTGAAAATTTGAAGAAAAAAACTTGACTAAGTTGAAAACCCAAAAGGGTGATTTAGGAAATATCGGGAAAGGCCGGATATGTTGAAAAACCTAGGAAACAATTAGAGGCCATGGTGTGGAAAAAGGTGAGAAGTGAGTTCAATTTGTGTGTTAAGCTAGGATGAAAAATCGAAAGGGCTCCTAGGCAAAATGAGAGAAATTGGAAACTTTTTTAAGCATCTCTTGGATTGTCGTTGGTGGCTTCTTCGGTGGAGTAAAATAGTTTTACATATATCATGTATACCTTGCCTTTTTCTTGGTATGATCAGTTGGATAGATTACTTTAGCTTCTTTGGGGAGAGCGAGAGTTGTGAGATTCTTACATCTTTGGGGGGGACTAGGGTAGTTTCTGAATGAGCCTGAATGTATTGGTTAACTTAGCCTTTTTCTACTTTCCACTTATATTTTCGCTCATTTTTGTTTACTCAATGATCAGTAAAGGTTTAAGTGTGGGGAAATCGATATACACCTAAATGCATGCGTTAATTAATGCATTTGACACATTTGTTATTGTGTTTTGGTTGGTTGATTACTAGTTTTAGTTAGGTTTACATTACAAAGGGTTTAGTTGAATGTTGGTTTCTTATATATATCCCTTGTTTTGTGAACTTAATTGGATCTAATGGACACTTTGTCCTCACAAGTGCCTAGATATTCTTTTGTGAGCTTATATTAGTAAGTTGTTCGTGAGCACTTCGACGTAGTTTTTAGAAGGCTAACAACAAGGGTGGTAGTAGATAGTAGAAAGTGATGTGCATCATATCGTATGCGTTAACCAATGCATTCGGCATAATAATTGGCATATTTTACCCGTTGGATTGCTAGTGTTGTTAGGTTTACATGAAAAGGGGTTTAGACGACCATGTTTGGTTTTCTTGTCTGAATCCCAAGTTTTGTAGACTTAATTGATACTAATGGACACCATGTATCCACGGGTACCTAGATCCTTCATTGTGATCTCATTAGTAGGTTGCTCATGGGCACTTTTCATCACCTTTGTATAAAAGGCCATTCGCAAGAACGATAGAAGATATTGAAGGTCATTGCCAAGAAAGTTAGGAAATTAAAGACCACAGACTCTAAAGTAACATAGTAGAAGAATTGCACCCAAGAAAGGCAGATTCAAATTTCAAAGAGGCCAAGGAAGAAACGGGGGAATTGTTTTATGAGAGTTGCACAAACGTTTTTGGAATTATCCAAGAAGAATAATCCATTGAGAGTGGAATCATTGGACTTTTCTTCACAAGCGCTATGAAATCGACTACAAGAACTCTCAAATCAGACAAATGGTTCATCCGTAGCAGAGCAAACAAGTCAGCCGGCCGAACCAGCCATGGCCAGCACAAACCGTTCTTGGCCAGCACAAACCGTTCTTGGCCAGCATTAGCCTAAGCAATGCATAGACTATACCATGCTTAACGATCTGTGTCAGGGACCTTTGGAACAAGCTGTGCCAAGCCCCAGTACAAACTTTGCCAATCTCGGCTTACCGTGTCCATAAGTCTTCTTTGCACTCCAATATTCACACGGTCGACAAGTCTTCTTTGAATCGGCATAGATCATTCTGTTTCACACAGTCTGCATCATTTCAAGTCACAAATATCAAGAACCACCCAGAGGGTGTGAAGAATGACACTGACCGTGTTAAAATACTTAGAAAAATGAGGATCCAGGTGATAGCCAGCACAAAATGACACGGGGTGCAGATCAGAAAAGTAAAAATGGAGAATTAGCCGATGGCACTAGCCGATGGCACGTGCCTATTGGCACAGACCGCACCAGTACGGTTGTGCGAGAACTGATGGCATGTGCCAGCATGAGCAACACAGTCAATGCCAGGACCGATGACCTATGCCAGCACGTGGCCACGTCAGTGTGCACGGGCCATGACCTACCTTCCCCGGGGTGGTTAATCATAGAAAATTAACCCAGGCGGAGGCTTGTCTCATGGGATGGTCAGAAGATAGACATTTATAATTCTGTACCCTGTTCTCATTGCTACGTTGCCTAGAGGGTAGTTAGCGGTAAGCTCTGTGCTTGTTTACAGAGATGCTTGGTCTAATGTACCAATCAAAATACAACCTTGTATGGGTTATCAATGCGTACGAGTGAAAGGAATATCTAGTCAAGAAAACATGTAAAGGGGAGAGAGAGGGGGTTTAGTTTTCAAATTAACAACTACTAAGCATAAAAGTAAAAGGACAGGTAAGCTAATTAAACAAAGCACTTGGGGAACCATTGGGAAACATGGCCAATCTAATGCTTCTATCCACAATTCATTCACATAAATAATTAGGCAAACCTAATAGAGTGTCCATAACATGTGGTCTGGCTGATGACATACAATTCCTCGTCCCTATCATGGTGAGTGCTCTCACAACCCTCTATCGACACCATCATCGTAATTAGAGGAGTAAAAAGAGGTTCGAGCATTTTTGTAAGCCTGTTTCTCCCCATGCGATTACCTCTCGGGCTTCCACCATGAATGCACTACTTCCCTCAGGTCCTATCAATTAGGCCCAAGGATCGTTGGCACCTTATCTATGATCTAAGGTATCTCACGACCTTAGTTTGCTACTATTCGCTATCTCTACCCAAAACCTCTTGGACAGCTTTACGAAGTCAGCTAAGATTGGTGCAAGGGAAAGTAAGTCAGAGAATTCTCCAATCCCTTGTGCACACACTCATGCGGACACATTCTCCCTTACCCATTCTAACAACCAAGTTTCTCTTTCCAAGTGGGCATCGATATTTGCACCATACATGAAAATAGCCTGAAGTGTGTGCTTATATGTGGTGTATTATTCATGCATTTAAAAAAATCAAGCACAATCATAATAATATCATGAACACCAAATTAAGAAGAACTAAAGAATCTCAAAGAGCATATAGATTTAGACCATGTTGCTACAATTTATCCCTAAGCCATAGAAACTACTCCCTAGTCATTGAATTTGAATAAAGATTTGAATTCCACATCTTAGCATCAAAGCGAAAGAAAGAAAAGAAAAAGGGAGAATTGTTTTCTAATTACAAAGATAAAACTAATGAAAAAGTGTCCAAGCTACTCTTGGATATGAAAACCTAGTATACAAAGGTTCTGTTTATAGTTGTAGGAGATTGGGGCTAAAATTAGGCCCTAAAATAGGCTAAAATAGAGTAAACCCTTGCTTAGCCACCACCCGGTGCGAAGAGTCACAGATGGTGTAACCTGTGGACTGTCTTTGGCACAGGGCGCGAGACCTGGGGTGGGCCGCATCTATTAATGTGGCGCGGGGCACCGAATCTGGTTTATGGTTGGAATCTTCAAGAGTTTTGGGGCATAAAGGTTAGCGTAGGCCACGTCTACCCCCTAGCATGGGCATCATCGTCTGATGCAGGGCGCCATCAGGGTGCTAAAAATGAAGGTTTGGATCTGCACCCGTGGCTGTTGGTGTAGGCCGTGATAAAAAAGGGTGATTGCTCAAACACTTTGGTGCGGGCCGCATGATTTCCCACACCCCACGTGCTGGTCTTGGTATATTGAGCTTGGAACAGAGCAGGATGCCAAAAATAGGACATCCCGTGCCTATACTTAGCCGCATGCGGAGGGTCTTCACTTTGTGCTGGCGACCCGTGGCATCGAGCGCGAGTGGCACCATAGCCTCGTGCTAATCTTCTTGGTGTGGGGTTTCTCCTTTAGCATGGCCATTGGTACCAAACTATGAACGGCCCGAGCCGACCCATTTGTACCTCAGCCGACTAAGCTAGTTTCCTTTTCTAAGGGTGAACCGTTAGTCTGATTTGCAAGGTTTATTACTCAATTTTGTAGTGCTTGAGAAGACAAATCTAATGGTACTAGTCTAGAAGGCTAATTCTTCTTGGATCATTCTCAAACTTAAGCACAACTCATCAGACCACGATTCCCCATTTCTTCATTGCCCGCTTTGAACTCCGTTGTCGCCTATCTTTGGCTTCAATCTCCTTATTCCACACATTGATTCTTCATGGTCTTTGTCTACTACCAACATAGTGTGAATGGCCTTAATCTTTACTACAATTCTTATAAATTACCTTCTATATCTTCTACCGCCCTTACGATTGCAGGATTTACAGAAGAAAACCAAACATGGCCATCTAAACCCCTTGTCATGTAAAATCCACTAATACTAGGAATCCGCCAAACAAAACAAGCTAAAAACTATGTCAAATGCAATGGTTAACGCATGCAAAATGAAGCATATCAGACTCCTCACACTTAACCTTTTACTCATCCTCGAGTAAATAAAAGAAAAGACAAAGAATTAAGTGAAATGTAGTGTGCAAGCATAAGTTAACCGAGGCATTCGACTTATTTCAAGATTACCCTGTTTCCCCCAAAAGAGTAAGAATCTAACAAATCTCACCCACCCCGAAAAACATAAGCATTCAAAGCACCCAAAATAAAGTTTGGAAAAAGGTAAGCCAAAAAGATAAGTGTATAAGCTAGTTTTTTCCCCCAAATATTATCCCAAAAGCAATCAAAGAGTCCTCTTGAAAAACAATCCACCGCGGAAGCATGCATTCAGCCTAGTTTTTTTGTTTTCTCTCATTTTTCATAAAACCCCTTTTAGGTTTTCATCCTAGCTTTAATGCACAAAGGCCACTCACTTCTCATCTTTTTCCACATGGCCTCTAATTTTTCCTAGGTTTGTAAGCCTAGCCGGGCCTAGCCTCTCATTTTACCTTGGTCTTTTGACCTATCCGGGCTTTTCCTAATGTTACCTACGTTTCCCTTTCAGATTTTTGACTCTTCCAGGTTTTTATATTTTTTCAAGTTTTCCGATATTTTTGGAGAAGCAAAAAATTGCCCCAAAAGTGGGCTTCATACTACAAAAGATAAGATCAAATAAAAATACACCACCAAAACATCCCAAAACACTACAAAAGGTTCCCTCACACCAAAAACAACAAAGAGTTCAATGAGGGAAAGTAAAAAAAACATGAAAAAGATAGTCATGAAGAAATCCAACACTTCACAATACATATTAAAAGAAATACTAGCAAAAGCAATACCATAATAGAAGATGTTCCAACCCCTCCCCATACTTAGTTCTTGCATTATTTCCAATGCAAGTAACTAAGTGAAAGAAAGGTTCGAGCCACATAAAAAACACTCCCTTCTGCGACATTTGGCTCCTTGCCCATGCCCGTGCGAAGTATCCATATAGCGCTCCCCTATGCATGCACTCCTAAATTTGTCACTAATGTCCATGATCCCCTCATAGAGTGCTCTCATACCTTCCGTCAGGTAATGTAGCTGACCATCAACTCTGTCAAATCTATCAACTGTGTCCCAGTGATGGTCATCCAGCTGAGCTCTGGCGGTGGTTAAATCCTGTATAACCCCAAAGATGGAATGCTCCAAGGATATTTCCCACTCTAGCTGGCTATCTGGAGGTGGCTAGCTTCACTTGGGCAGAAGACTCAAAACCTGGTAACCCATGCTCTCATAAATAAATGTACTGCAGATGCTGCCATGAGTGAGCTCCCTACTGGGAATGTCTGAAAACACTATGTCTGTGAGGCTAAAAAGATGGAGAGGTCTCTGGCTGCCATGCCTACTATGCTCTAAGAAATTATGATAATGAGAGGAGATGCTATATCTAAAGGCACTCATAGCGCCATGCCACATACAATAGAATGACTCCTTATGCATGTCGATCGGCCCCCGGAAAAGGGGGTGGTATTCCTGATACTGGCTAGAAGGGTGGTGGTGGTGCTAGTGGGTGGTCTATAGGTGGTGGCATAGCATGAGGCGGAGTTTTTTGCTCAAAAGTGACCACAAGGGGAATCTGCTGCTCGGGCTGCTCTGGAACCTGCTGTTGCTAATCGTACTCCTCTTCAAGATCCTCATCTCCTGGGTCATGTTCCCCCAAGACTGATCCCAAACCTGCATTGGGCTCAATGATAAGATTTGACAGCCTGAAGGACTTTTCCAACTTGGTTCTCTCACTCTAGGGAAGATTCATGAATTTCTCCCACCTGTACAATTAGAAAATAGAACCACGCCCTCTCTTTATCAGCCTATCCTCTGCCATGATTGATAAAGTGAGTATAAAGACTTCACCTAGAGCCTTTTTCATGCCTTTACTCTCTGGGAGGTTGAGTGTAGTACCAGAGATGTAACCATTCTTCCCATTGAGACATTGCCGGTACGGGCAAGTGAGAAAGTAAGATCCATACTTCCAGCGACAAACTCCTCTACCAAGTTGGAAAAAGCCTTTCCTGTGTATACAAACCATTAAAGAATTGTACAATCCTTATCAGAGGAGGTGATGGCCTCCCAATGACAGCTAATTATCATGCTCAATAGCCTAGCCATATATATATGAGTGTCGGGTGCTCTATGTCACTAATATTTTTTTTATTACCCCTAATATGCCTGGCAATGGCACTCCAAAATGTGGGAAAATTAAACATTTTTGGCTCCCTGAACCCTGATACCTTCCTTTACTCCTTCTATTTGAAGATTTTCCCCAACTCCTTGTAGGTCAAAGTGCAGGGTTTATCTCCCAAATGGGAACTAATACATTGCCTTCTCTGTTTATCTCGGAACTTCTTGATAGTGTCCAAGACTCCAGTGTATACCTTGTGTAGGTGGGGGCGGAGAGGGTAGTAAAATCCTTCGTACTTATCCTTCCTAGCGGCCTCCAAACAGGTTTGTAGAGTTTGAGATCCTTAAGGGTCCCTTCGTGTACAATCTTTGTTTCCAAAATTGGGAAATTTATAAGCAACCCCCCTTTCCTTATGGACCCCAGACAGAGTAGTTAAACCCGTATAGGGTTACCTACTAGACTCACCCCTCTCTCTTGGTACACGAGGCATACTCTTCACAGAATATAGTAACTAACCACATAGAAAGTATTGCAAAAGAACTTCTACCAATTACCCACAACACTGAATAATATCTACCAAATAAATCTATCAACCAATAGTTGTGAAACTTCACAAACTTGCAAGCACAATACCGTAGTAGACATGCCAATCCGATTCTCCCAAAATAAAGTTAAACTCAACCAAAATTACCTTGAGTGGCGACTGTGGTGGAATCTTTGCTCAAGGTTTATGCACCACTTTTCCCAGGGTGAGTCTAAGAAACTCCAATTCTCCCAAGAAGGATCAAAAGTTTAGCTCTCCGGAGAAAATACCAATTTTAGTTGAATCTTCTCCTAATAAACTGTTTGCATTTATGGACTTTCTGGGGTAGAGACTTAGTGGGTTGGATTGATCTTGGATAGAGGATGATTTTAATATATGGTATGGGAAAATTGGGTGATAAATGAGAGAATTATGGTGGATTTAGTGAGAGAGGGTTGGCTAGGGAATTCTAGGTGAGAGGGAGAGGGAGGAGTTATATTATGAGAAGGAGAGGAGAGTAGAAGGATGGTATAGGTCTAGGGGTTTAAATAGGAGTTAGGCTAGGCTAGGATTGGGTGAGGTGGGCAGTAGCACAGATCCCAGGGTGAGCTTCGTGCCAACATTTGGTATCCATGTAAGGTGCGTGTCGATCTGCGCCGCCCACACATTTGTTCCATGCCAGTCCACGCTAGTTTCATGCTCTGTGCTGATGCTGTGGCCACATCAGCTTCATGCTAGATGACTGGGAGGTCGTCGCGTACCTCTCAAAGTTAACACTTTTAAGCCCTAAATGCTTACTATCTACAACTAAGTAGATAGCGGTAAGTCGGGGTCGTCCACGAAGAAGGGGGATCTTCCTAAGCGTTTAGGCACAAAAGGTTGATATTAGGCTAGGAGTAGATATATATACATACATATAAAAGCATGTAAAAATGGGTGGTTTGGATGGTTGGTTGTCCTAAGTTATGAAAGTTAAAAGACAAGATAACTAGCAAGGTTAAGCAACTATGCTAATCATCAAACAAAACTAAGAAAAAGGGTTTTAAAACTACAAAAACAAAGCCTTGGGGGCAATTGATATCCACTTCCAAATCTAATGTAGATCATTGAACCATTCACTCATTCTATCACATTCATTACTTGACTTAACATTAACATACTTATCTTGCAAGAATCACAACACATTATGCACAAGAAGTCCTAAGTTCATGCTCATAGATTTTCGTGCAAGGGAGCTAAGGAATTTGTCACTTTCCTAACACCCGAACATTTCAATCATAAGAAAACTTCCTATTCTCAAAAAACCCATGGAATAAATGAAGTGAAACATACCATCAAGAATACATAAATGCTAAATAACAAAGGCTTCAAGAACGAGTGAAACAATCTATTCAATACTTCAACTACTTGTTGTGAAGATAAATCTTCCATCCTTCTTAAGTAGTAGTTTGCAAGAGTGAATTCGACATCTCTTGTCAAACCTCACCAATGACTCCCTTATTACTAAGAGTATCCCATGTATGGCATTTAGCACGAAGAATCAACAAGCTTAGCAACACTTATAAACACTACACCGTGTCTAAGCATTTAACCAATTCATGCATTTACACAAGATTAGTCAAGAACGATCGACATTCATAGACCTCTCTCATTTGCTACCTAAAACAAACATGACAACAAGTTCGACATCATCACATTCATCTATCAATTATCAACACACCAACATCATTTAAGAAGCTCTAAATCATACTCATATATTCCTAACAAGAAAAGGGGGGAAATCAACCCACTTCCCCCAAACCCTAGCAAGCAATTCATACAAGTATTTCATATACTCAAGCTCCCAACAACATCAATGCAATTAACAATTAACATTCAAAGCTCAATAAATGCACAATAGCAAAAACACCAAATAGATAGATATAATGGTTCTTACTACATAGAAATGGAAGCTTCAATCCTTTGCTCCCAAGATAAAACTAAGCTAGAGAACTAAATCTAACACGCAAATCTAACACACAAATCTAACAAGGTTGGAATACAACTGAAATCTCAAAGGTTTGAATTTTTTCAATATTCAACTTTCTCTTCCACCTTCTGTCCTCGCTGGTAATGGCTATTGCCGCCGTTAACGGCAAACCCAACTGTGAACATCTGAGCAACTGAGAAGGCCACTGACGAACCGGCCACGACAAAAAACTTTTTTCCTTTTCTTTCATACCATTATCTGACAATAACGGTCATAAATGGACGGATCCCCCCTTTTCTTATAGCGGCACATCCGCCTGCCCGCGGCGGCAACGCGGCGGGCAAAACCTTTCTCCAGGCCCTAGCAAACCGCCCCCCTCCACTGCATGCTAACCTTCCGTCCAATCTTGAAATTGTCCCCAAGACGCTATATAAAGGAGATATAGCTTGCCTTGTCATGCGCAAAGAAGCAGAAATCCTCGCATCACACTATGAAAATGCACTCGTTGGCAAATTTGCAAGAGGCAAGCCACCGATGGTCAAGCTAAATGAGGCATTTCAATCTATACGGTTCCAAGAAAAAGAAGACTACCAGCGTTTCTGGCTAAAAGGCCATTGGATTTTCCTTGGTGCTCATATGAAAGTGCTGAAATGGACAATGGATTTTTCTCCAGAAGCAGAATCCTCAATCGTTCCAGTATGGGTTACTATCCCTTACGTACCTGTGTTTTTCTACAATACTGCAATGATAAAGTCGATGGGCAATCAAATTGGTAATTTCATAAAAATGGATGCTGCTACTGAGGCTCTATCTAGGCCATCTGTTGTCAAGCTATGTGTGGAAATAGATCTTAAGAAAAAATAGCCTACCTTCATTAGAGTAGGAATAGAGGAGGATGGGGTAGAATATAATGTGATGAAACTCCCTCCGGAATTTGAAGAGCTTCCACTGTACTGCTACCACTGTAAATCCATAGGTCATGATGACAATCAATGTGTACATCTCCACCCTGAACTTAAGAGAAGTAGACCTTTTAAGAAAGTTCATCCTACCACTGATGCCACTATGCTACATAAAGATGGAAAGGATGTGGTTCCTCCTGTTTTGAATGCTGGCTCATCTGGAGTTTCTGCTCAAGACAAGGTTCAGACAATTAAGTACCAGGAAAAGGCTCATAAATCCAAATATGTGCCAAAAACAAAAGTAGCGCTTACTGATGACCTGATGGTTGATAATAAGGCTGTAAACACTGAAGATGGAGTTATTGAGGAGGTTACTAAAGTCAATGAGGTCACTAAGGTCACCGAAGTCATCACAGAGGATAATGGGGAACCAAAACCTCCTATTAAGCTTGTGAATGATATACATCTTTCTATGGATGTTCCTGAAATTGTGGACATCACAGAACAAGAAGAAACCTCTCAACAAGAAGAAATCAATGAAGATTCTCAGTCAAAGGCCCCTGTGGTGGTCTCTCTAGCAGAAACTTCATCTGGATTCCATCTCCAGCACTCCGGCACACCTACACAACAACAACTTTCCCCCACTCAGGACCTTCACCCCAAAACCTATGCTGGCAATTCCTCCTCCTCTGCACCACCACACTTTAATAGTAAGAAAGCATCTACTAGGGATGACACCCCGGCCAAAAGAGGTAAGACTTTCTCTCCTTTGAATACAATTTTGGCTGCTAAAAATTTTATCTTCTCTTAACAGAGATCCAAACAAAACAAGTTCCTTCTCCTGGCTGAACCTGAAAAACCCTGTGGAAGTTTCTGAATCAGTCTCTGGGGCTTCTGGTACCAGTGCTGAGGGTCCGGCTCCCAGTACTGAGGTTCCAGAAATCCATGTTTTAAATCCTCCTCAGGATAAGCCCCACCAGGTGGCACAGGTAAGTCCCACAAAGAACCAGAAAAAGTCCTCCAAGTCTAGGAAACCTGCTAAATTAGATAAGCAGGGAATATCTAGCACTTCAACTAATGAGACCTATTTAACTCAGTTAAATACTATCATGACTAGATCAAAAAGCACTAATGATGTTTCTCTATGAATAGCACAACTATAAAAATAAAATTCCTGGTTTGGAATCTCAGAGGAATGAACACTTCTATGCTTAGACTTTCGAATCTAATCACTAGGCACAACTTTGAACTTCTCTGCATTATTGAACCTAAACATGATAACATGCAATGCGAACATTATAGACAGCTACTTCATTATGACAATTGCATGTATGCCAGTAATGGACAGATTTGGCTTTTTTGGAATACCAACTTGTCATTATCTGTTAAAGCTGATAATCTTCAGTTTCTAGCTGTAACTTTGAACTCTCTGACTCTCAATAAAAGTATGGGTGCATTTTTTGTTTATGGTCTGAGAACTAGAAATGGTAGGAAAGATCTATGGTCTAACCTTAGGTCTTTTGTTCACTCTGAGTCAATTTTTATTGGAGATTTCAATGCTATTACATCTATAAACAAATATAAAGGTCCTTCTACTCCAAAACTTGGTAGTATGAAGGACTTTAATGAGTTTATTAATGTAATGGAACTGGATGAAATAAACATTGTTGGGAATTTTTTTACTTGGAGCAACAACAGACTTTGGAACCTTACTAGACAAAGGTTAGATAGAGGTCTCTGTACATCATCATGGTCATCCACTTTTCCTGATTCTTCTGTTCAAGTTTTAAATAGAGCTTCTTCTGACCACAATCCTATGATTCTTTCCATTGGCAGTGATATTCAATCTGTCCCTAGGCCTTTTAGATTTCTGAATACTTGGTATAAAAGGAAAGAATTCAGGGATGTTATCAAACAGAACTGGAATCTTCTTATCCATGAAACAGGAATGCTTGGCTTTTTTCTTAAATTAATAATACTGAAGAAGGAGCTTAAAATTTGGAATAGGGACCACTTCGGTAATGTCCATGAGAATGTGATTAAGGCTGAATCAGTTCTAGGTTTCCATGAATCTGAATATGATATAAATGCTTCCATTGAAAACCTGGTTAGAGTAAAAGAAGCTAAGGCTAGGTTGGTCAAAGCTCTCGCAGAGCAAAAGAATTTTTAGAAACATAAGGCTAGGGTAAAATGTCTAAAGGAAGGGGACAGTAATACCAAATTCTTTCATAACTCTGTTAAAGAAAGAAAAAGTAGGCTTGTCATCACAAAAATTAAGAGCAATAATAACCAATGGCTAGATAACATGTAAGATATTGAGAATGAAGGCATTAACTATTACAAGGATCTCTTAACCGAAGATAGTACCCCTGATAGCAACCTGTTTCAATCTCATTTCTTAAGCCAAATCCCTAAATTGATCAACAGTGAAGACAATGCTAAATTGCTACAACCTGTTGTACTTTCTGAGCTTAAAGAAATGGTTTTTAGCCTGAACAGAAATGGAACTCCTGGTCCTGATGGATTCACTCCCATTTTCTATATCAAATCATGGGATGTCATTGCCAATGATTTATTGTCTGCAGTACATATTTTTTATCTAGCAGCAACATTCCTAGGGGTATTGGCAGCACTTGGATCACAATTATCCCTAAAAAGGATATTCCCGTGTCTTTCGATGATTATAGGCTAATAAGTCTTTCTAATGTTGTGAATAAAATCTTCTCTAAGGTGCTTATGGAAAGACTTAAACCCCTTATGCCCAGGATTATCTCTCCACAGCAAACTGCCTTTCTTAAAGGAAGAGATATCCCTGATAATGTTCTATACCTTCAAGAAATGGTCAGATTCTTGCACAGGAAAAATAGAACTCCTAATTGTATTGTTAAACTAGACCTCAGGAAAGCATTTGATAGAGTTAAGTGGTCCTTTCTATATTGTGTGCTAGCTAAATTTGGTTTCCATGCTAAATTCATTTTTAGTATTATGAAGAATCTATCACAGTCATGGTTCTCAATTCTGATAAATGGTAAGCCTGTGGGTTTTTTCCAAGCATCAAGAGGTCTTAAACAAGGTGATCCTCTCTCTCCTTTCTTGTTCAATATTTTTTCTGAAGCATTTAGCAGGAGCTAGCTTTTATTTTTCAAAATAGTAAGCTAGCCTACTATGATTTACCTGGTCAGGCTCTTCAAACCTCTCACCTCTCTTATGTAGATGACACAGTGGTTTTTCTTAAAGCCAATACTCAAACTTTGATTAGGTTTAAAGCCTTCTTATCTAAGTTTGAGGATACTACTGGCCAAAAGATAAACTACAACAAGAGTTATATTTTCATTAGTAGGCATGCTTCTGTTCATCAAATTACCTCTGTTAGGACAATTCTTGGCATGAAAATTGGTAAACTTCCTTTTAAATACTTAGGTGTCCCCATCTTTCATGGCTTTGGAAAAAAAATATTTTTCCAACCATTAATGGAACAGATTGATTCTAGGTTAAATAGTTGGAAAAATAAGTGGCTTTCAACTAGGGGAAAAATCACTCTCATTCAGTCATGTATTTATTCTACTCCACAGCATATTTGGTCTGTTCTTAAACCTTCAAAGGAGATTATTCACACCGTGGAGAGAAAACTGAGTAGATTTTTCTGGGGGGTGCATGATCTGAAACCTAAAAGGGCGTGGAGGAAATGGGATGCTCTCTGCTATCCCATTAACCAAAATGGCCTAGGTTTCAGATCAATTCCCACCATCATTACCACCTGCTCAGTAAAATTGTGGTGGAAATATCAAATTGCTGATGCCCCATGGACCCATTTTATTACTTCTCTGCCACCCTCCTTTAGAACCTCAACAAATTAGAAAAGAATTTGCTATGTTAATGCATGGGCTGAGTCTCATTCTAGAGTGATAGTTGGTACAGGTTCATGTAATTTCTGGTCATCCAACTGGCTGGACTTATGTCCTGTTATGGATCTGTGTGACCAGAGTCTTATTGACATTCCAACTGACTGTATAGTGGCTAATTTCATCTTTCACAAGGACACTCTTCTTCCTAAAATCTCCCCTTTTCTCTCACCTAATGCTGTCTCTCTTTTGCAGGGTGCAACACTCTCTCCACACAGACAGGATAGGTTAATATAGAAACCTGACAAAAAGGGAAGATTCTCCTTTCACTCTACATATCAATTGCTCAGATCACAAAGAGGTAATATTGCCTCAATTCAGCACCTCTGGAATCCAAGGGTTCAAAAGAAAGTCTCGGTTTTTATGTGGAGATTGATTAACTCTTTCCTCCTGTTAGATAATGTTTTGAAAAAGATGAGTTTTTGCATGCCTTCAAGATGTTGTATGTGCTATCAGCATGAGGAATCTCTAGATCATTTGTTTAATTCCTGTCCTTTTGCCATTCACATTTGGAAGACAGTGCATGAGTTTTTGGGTATTAGGGATAGAAGTTTTCCATCCATATGGGAAAGACTGTCATGCTACCTCACATATTCTGGCCTCAGCTCTTTACATTCCTTGATCATTAAATTAGCACCTTCAATAACTTGCTGGAACCTCTGGAAGGTTAGGAATAAATATCTGTATGACAATGTGCCTCCACTGACCAGCTTTGTTGTTTCACAGATCAGGGATCAGATCTTCTATTCTTTCAATGCTAAACCTGTTTATGTTTCTTCTGTTTTTGACTTGGGGATTGCAGATCACTCCTTTCTTCCTCTAATCAAATTTGCCCCTAAGCCAAAAAAATTTTAAATTGCTTGGTCTAAACCGTGCATAGGTTTTAAAGTTAATGTTGATGCTGCATGGTGTGGTCTTTCTATAAAGTGTGAGCTTGGTATGATCATCAGAGATAATAGAGGTGGTTTCATTGATGCACACAGGAAGTATACAAATGCTGAAACTCCTCTAGAAGCTGAACTTAGGGCAATTTTATTTGCTCTTCAGAGGCTGCTGGTTGCATGCTATTCAGTTCCTATCTGTATTGAATCTGATTTTCTTAATGCAGTCTCCTTTGTTCTAAACCCATCAACTGCTCATTGGACATTGTTCCAGTTGGCTGATGACACTAACCTTCTTCTGAATGATATTACCCTAACGCATGTATATAGACAAGCTAACCAAGTTGCTAATAGCATAGCAAAATCATGCCTCCAAGCTCAATATTGTTCAAACCTATCTTTTAGTTCCCTATCTAACACTGTACAGGGACTGATTAGACTTGATCAGATTGGTGTACCTACTATCAGAATTGCAACTTGAACGGATGTTACTGATCTTACTTGTTTTCTGACAGTTGCACACCTCTGACTAAGAAGATCCTTTCAAGTTCACCATGACTGAGAAGATATATTCAAGCTGAGAGGATCCAGGATGCTGACCATAATGAGCTTTGCTGGGACTACATTCCAAAGATCAATTTCCAGCTCAGGAAGTTCTCATCTCCAGCTCAATCCTTAATTTTTTGCTCCACCTTTTGAATGGATGCTATGATTTACTTTTTTTTCATACAGAAGATATTTCCACACTCAGCTTTCTTTCCAACTAGTTTCCAGATTGCCACATCGGTTCCTTATGATGAATGCCAAAGATCAATTTCCAGCTCAGGAGTTTCTCCTTTCCAGCTCACTTTTTAATTCTAGCTCCACCTTTTGACTAAATTGTGCTTCATTTTATACGATCACTAAATTGTTCGAGGGTACGGAGCTAAAATTATTGGGTGAACACAGAAACCTACTGCATAGATTTTGGCTGATCAGATGGTTCGAGACCTCGAGGGGGTTCGTGACCTCGAGGGGTGGTTTTGGGAACTAAAGGGTTTCGGAACCGAAAGGGTTTCGAGACATCAAGACCTCGCACATGGTGAATCGAGGAGTGTTTTTTCGACGGTTCGAGGGGTGTTTCGAGACCCCGAGGGATGGTTCGAGGCCTCGAGGGGTGGTTCGGGACCTCGAGGTGTTTTTTCGAGACCTCGCAAATGGTGGATCGTATCCTAAATGGGCTGTGACAGATTTGCGGTACGAGTCCTCCAGGGGCTGTGGTAGATTACGGCTGATAAAGTGTTTTCGAGACCTCGATGGGTGGTTCGAGCCCTCGAGGTTTTTCCTCGCAGTTCGAGACCCCGAAGGCCGGTATTACCTTGAGACCTCGAGGGGTGTTTTCGACCCCTCGAAATAGGCAAGTCTACTCCTTTTTCCTGCACAATAACATAGGTTAGTACTATTCTTTTGGAATCAACTAGGGTTGGTTCGAGGGTGTTTCAACTCTCATATGTAGCTCATATGATCCAAACTTAGCGACGGCTACCTGTATTTTATGAATGTTCTTTTTAATGGTTTAGGGGGGCTAAATAAAATTCCCCTCCATCTCCGGATTGTTTCATTCAAAAAGAAAATAAGCTAAAGAACTAAAACCCATAGCATAGAACAAAAATCTACAAAGAAAGAAGAAGAAATGGAAGAAAATGGTGAAAAACTAGGGTTTGAAGCCCCCAAGTCGGGCTTAGAGGCTTGGGAAGAAGTGGGTGAAGAGGTATTTATAGTATAAGAAAAAGGGGAGGGGGGGAAATGTAGGCTGCAGGGCAAAATTCGCAAGGCCATCGCGACTCGCGACGAAGCATCGCGACTCGCGACCAGATCAGTAAAATTTATTCTTGTATTGTTTTGCTTCCTCTGGGTGAACCGTTGATCCATTTTGGGAGTTGTTGTAGTTGATTTTATAGTACTCGAGAAGAGGAATCCAATGGTACCATTGTTGGAGGCTGATTCTTCTCGGAAAATTATGAAAACTCTGCTTTAAAACGAAGATCATCCTTCACCCTTTGCTTTGCTCTCCTTTCTTCACCTCTTCAACTCTTCATATCTTCAAAAAGCTCAAATGCAAGTCTTCAATCTTCAAATATTCAAAGATATTCTTCAAAGTCTTCAAAGTTTTCAAAGTCTTCAAACAAATTACCTTGTCACACAAAATTCTCTAAAAAGTGATAAAAACGTCAAAGTCGCTTTTAACCCTCCTTAGATAATTTCAAGGCAAAATGTCACATTTAGAGCACAAAAGTGTACAAAAGTTAATCCCAAAAACCCTAATATAACCGTATAAAATGGGCACATTAATGACCTTGGTGTGAAGTAAAGGTTCGCGCCAAACACCTGGACGTGAAGCATAGCCTTGTGCCAAACACCTTGGCACGAACCATTAGCCTGCCTTTCTCTGATGACTTTTTCTCTTGAATCTACATCGAAAGACATTAAAAATCCGAGTAGTACTATTCCACACAAATGATAAATGTCTACAAATTCCAAAATAATTCCAGCAAAAATCAAGCTGATCCCAAAAATTTCAAAAACATTTCAAATTTCAAAAAAAATTAAAATTTCAAGCTGATTAACCCAGACGGAGGCTTGTCCCATGCGTGTTTTAAATATAGAGATTTATAATTCAACACCCTGTTCTCATTGCTATGTTACCTAAAGGGTAGTTAGCAGTAAGACATGGGTTTGTCCACAGAGATGCTAGGTCTAGTTTACCAATCAAAACACAACCTCGTATGGTTCGTCAATCCATACGAGTGATAGGAATAGTTAGTAAAGAAAACCTGCACGGGGGGTTAGTTTTTCAAATTAATAACTACTATGCATAAAAGTAAAAATACAAGTAAGCTAATTAAACTAAGCACTTGGGGAATCATTCAGCAACATGGTCAATGTAATGCTTGTATCCTCGATTCAGTCATATAAATAATTAGGCAAAGCTAATAGAGTTTCCAAAACCCATGGTGTGGCTGATGGCATACACTTCACTTCCACGTCACTATTACGACAGGTGCTTTAGAAACCCTCCATCGACACCACCATCATAATTAGGGGTGTACAACAAGGCCCGACCATTGTTGTAGGTTTGTTTCTCCCCTGTGTGATTATGTCCTAGGATTTCAAAATGAATGCACTACTTCCCTCGGGTCCTATCAATTAGGCTCAAGGGTCGTTGGCACCTTGTCTATGATCTAAAGTATCTCACGACCCTAGTTTGCTACTATTCCCTATCTCTACCCGGAACCTCCCGGATAACTTTAAGAAGTTAAATAGGACTGATGCAATGGAAAGTAAGTTAGAGAATTCTCGAATACCCCATACTCATACCCGAGTAGACACGTTCTCCCTTACCCATTCTAACAACTAGGTTTCTCTTTCTAAGGGGGCATCAATATTTGCACCATACAATAATATAGCCCAAAGTGTGTCCATATATGTGGTGTACTATTCATGCATTTGAAATAATGAAACAAAATCATAATAATATCATGAACACAAAATTAAGAAGAACTAAAGAATCTCAAAAGGCATATAGATTTACACCATGATACTACATTTTATCCAGAAGCTATAGAAACTAGTCTCTAGACATGGAATTCAAGTAAACATTTAAATTTCACATCTTAGGATCAAAGAAAAAGAAAGAAAAGAAAAAGAAAGATTTCTCTCCTAACTACAAAGATAAAACTACTAATGAAAAAGTGTCCAAGCTACTCTTAGATATGAAAACCTAGTAGAAAAAAGGTTCTATTTATAGTAGTAAGAGATTGGGCCTAAAAATATCCCCAACATAGGCTAAAATAGGGTAAATCCTTACTCAGGCTCCACCCGGCGTAGAGCGTCAGGGATAGTGAAGCCCGTGGAGTGTTCTTGGTGAGGGGCGCGAGGCCTTGGGAGGGTCACATCCATTCATGTGGTGCCAGACATTGTATCTTATGCATGGTACAAATCTTCAAGAGTTGCATGGCACAAAGCTTGGTGCGGGCCACGTCGTCTGGTGCGGGGCATCATCAGGGAGCTGAAATTAAGGTTCTTATCCGCGCCCGTGGCAGTTGGCGTGGGCTGTGATCAGGAAGGCGTGGCCAAGTGATTTCTTATACCCCGCCTGCTAGTCTTGGCATATTGAGCTTGGAATGGCGCGAGACACCTAAAATGGGACAACCCACGCCCATACTTAGCCGCGTGAAGGGGGTCTTCACTTCGTTCTAGCGGCCCATGGCATCTGGCATGAGTCGTGCAATAGCCTCATGTTGGTATTCTTGGCATGGGGATGCTCCTTTGGCACAGGTCGTTAATGCAAAACCATGAACGGCCCACATTGACCCGTTTATGCCTCGGTCGGCTGAACTAGTTTTCTTCGCAACGGGTGAACTGTTAGTCTAATTTGAGAGTTTTAGTAGTCGATTTTGTAATGCTCAAAAAGATGAATCCAATGGAGCCATCCTTGAAAGCTAATTATTCTTGGATCGTTCTCAGACTTAAGCACAACTCTCTGGAAAACGATTCCCCATTTCTTCATTGGCCACTTTGAACTCCGTTGCCGCCTATGTTAGGCTTCAATCTCTTTTTACCATGCATTGATACTCGTGGCCTTTGTCTACTACTATTATAGTGTGAATGACATTTGTCTTTGCAATAATTCTTGCGAATGGCCTTGAATATCTTCTACTGCCCTTACGAAAGGCCTTTACACAGACTGTAAACAAATAGTACCCACTGGCAACCTACTAAAGATGATCACAAAGAAGATCAAGGAGCCCGTGGATACAAGATGTCCATTAGTACCAATTAAGTCTACAAAACATGGAATTTAGACAAGAAAACAAAACATGGTTGTTGTTGTCTAAAACCCTTGTCACATAAACTGAAATAATACTAGAAATCCACCAAATAGAACTGGCTAAAAAGTATGCAAAATGCAATGGTTAACGCAAGCACAGTGAAGCAGATTAGGCCGTGCCAGGCGCTACCACTCGTGTCGATTGCGGCTGCTAAGGTTTTTGGCCAATTATTGGCCCAATTTTAGGCCCAACCTCCTACTACTGTATGTATGGACCCTTGTCTACTAGGGTTTAAGTACTAAATCAGATTTTGGATTTCAAGAGTACTCTAGATAGAGAAAAACACTCCCCCTTCTCTCTAGGTTATTTTCTTTTGTTCATTTTATCTTGCTTTTACCCAAAAATGTGGAATCCAATGAAATACTTGTATTCAATGTTTAGGGAGTATCTTAATAGCTTGGGGATAATATTTATATTCATATTTTGATTAATGTTTTGTGAGAATCCTTAGATTTACCTATTGTTATGTGTTTAAGATATTATGTTGTCTTGTTCTTGAATTGTTAAAATTGCATGAATGATACACTCTACTAGCACACACTCTAGTCTACATTCATGTTGGTGCACACATTGATACCTCTCGGGGAAGAGAAACCTTGATGTGATATGGCTAGTAGGGTCCAGTTCTACGTGGGTGTGTGAACGTAAGTCTTTTTTGAGTTTTACAGTTACAATAAAAGCATACCAGTCTTAGCCGGTGAGTTAGTCCGAACAGTGATGGTTAGAGATTGCATCTAGTATCAAAACTGGGGTTTAGTGACCCTAGTGCCATCGAAAAGGTGCCTGATCCCCTTTGCCTCTTTAGGACTAGGGATAGAGCATCCATAATGTAGTACCCATGATGCAATTGAACAAGGGAAAAATATATCTGTGCAACAACAAGGCACTCCCCTAATTAGGAGACAGTGTTGGTGGAAGATTGCAAGAGCACCCTACGTGACATGTATGGGGAAGCGCTGACCATCGACCACACCAAGTGTTATAGATATTAAAATAGTCTTTGATATCTTGTATGTTATTGAATCGAGGATCAAAATATTTAGTCAATCATGTTACACAAATAATCCCCAAGTGCTTGCATATATAATTTTCTCTTATGTTACTTATTATGTTCGTAGTTGTTAGTTTAAAAGTCCAAGACCCTCATTTTACAATATCTGGCTATTCCTAGTACAACGATGGATTAACAACCTGTACGTGGTTGTATTTAGTTGGCTATCAGACCCTCGCATATCTGTGGACAAACCCGGTCCTGCCACTAACTACCCCATAGTTAGCTTACTAGAGAGTTGGGAGCATAATACAAATTTTATCTTTAACCTTCCTCCCGTTTGTTTGGAATGCATTTGCTCGGGTTAGCTACGCTCATTCAATGACTCCGAGTGGACGCAGGTCAAATGTTGGCACCGCTGTGGGGGATGCTAGTTTAGATGTTTAACTGTCAATTTGCATAATGCATTAGTTGAGTAGTTAGTTTAATTGTGATTGTTACTTCTAACCATGTTTCCTAGTGTTTCTTTTAGTTGGGTATTTTATTCCTAGTGCATAATACACACCCGTGCCATGAACTTAGGGATTTTACATTATCCAACTGAGAACAGGGGTAGTATGAGAAGGAGGAGAAGGAGAACTAGAGTGGGGGTTCCACTTGAAATTATTCTAGTAATAGAGCAGCCGTTCGAGATGGTAGATGACAATAGGACATTGAGGGAGCTTATGACTCCAAATATGGACAACCAACCTTTGTGTATCACCTTCCCTCCACACTCACCCAACGTGAACTATGAATTGAAAAGCGGGATGATACACCTCCACTTTTCACCGAATGGTAGGGGAAGATCCCAACAAAACATCTGTCGGAGTTTCACCTTTTTTGCAAAATATATGAGGCCTCATAGAGTCTTGGAGGAAGACTACAACATGAGGTCATTAACCTTTTCACTTCAGGACACCGTGAGAGATTGGTTGTACTACCTCCCACCCAGATGCATCACTTCATGGATGGACATGAAGAGGTGATTCCTCAAAAGGTATTTCCAACCTCCAAGTTTGCTGGATTAAAGAAGCAGTTATCCAACATTACTTAGGGCATAAATAAATCATTGTACGATTATTGGGAGAGATTCAAGAGACTGGTGGCCAGCTATCTGTACCACCCTTTCAAGGAAGGTACTTGGTTTATTACATTTTTGAGGGATTGTACGATGATGATATGAGGATGGTGAATTTCGCATGCAATGGATCAATTTCCAAAAGAGTCCAAAATACGGTATGATTCTTTTTGAAGAGATGGCTAATGGAATGAGGCAATTTGTATGAGGTCAAGGGTGAAGACTTTGGATGAACCATCTCAATCCCCTAAGTTAGAAGAGCATGTCTAAGATTTTGCTTCAATGATGAAGGAACTTCTGAAAGGGAAGGTTCACCAAGTCAAGGTTTACGAATTATGCAATCTCGGCCATCACACCAAGGCTTGTCCATAAGTAGCGGATGACTTGGAAGAGGTGAAAGTAGCAGAGTACAACAATGGGAATATGCCACAGTTTGCTAGGGGGCAACAACAACAAGGGTTTCGAGGGAGCCAAAGAGATGCAAGGCTAGACCCTTATGCAAACAGTTTCAACCCAAGGTACCGAAACCATTCCAATTTCCATTTGAGGGACGAAAACCAAGCTCAAGGGTAGCGAGGTGGATAAACTCCACCTCAACTCTATTCAAGGGGTGAGGGTCCTTCTAACAACCACACCTCTCTTTATAAGTTGGACCGGGAAGAAAGTTCTTAATCCATCAGGCAATTAGGGAAGAAGTATGAGGTGTTTACAGAAAGAACAAGGTGCAAAATTGAATATCTTGGCAATAGGGCCTTTCAAGCATAAATAATCTCAAGATCCAAGCCAGGAAATTCGCCTCCTCGGTGCGCCGACTTAAGGCCCAGAAGTCCAAAAACTTTCTTCCCAACTGAAGGTCAATCCAAGGAATGTGAGCACATTAAAGTTGAGAAGTGGGAAGGATGTTCGGGAGCTAGAGAAGGAGGTTTTGAAAGAAGATGATAGGATCTTGGAGGCCAACAAGACCGATTTCGAGGAGCATGAGATCGTTGTCAAGGAAGCACCCTCCAAGGATCTTCCACCACCTGAGGTATAAGTAAACATTCCATTATCATTTCCAAGTGCATTACTGGGGAGGCCAAAGGTGGCAACAAATAATGCAAGCATCCGGAGGGTCTTTGAAAAGGTTGAGGTAACCGTTCCAATCCTAGAGTTGATTGAACATGTGCCATCATATCCTAAATTTCTGAAAGTTCTATGCACTAAAATGAGAAATAAACCAACTTGGAAGGTAGGGCAATTGAAAGTGGAGGGAGTCACCATTTTAAACCATTATAATTTACCTAAGAAATGCGACGACCTCGTGATATTCTCTTTTCCTATCTCCTTAGGTGGGAATTTAGTTGAAAATGCCATTATTGATTTGGGAGCATCCATTAATCTTATTCCATATAGTCTTTATTAACACCTGTATATACGTGAACATAGTGACACTAGAGTGATTGTCCAACTCTCTGATCACTCCAAAGCTAGCCCTCAAGGTTTAATGAAGGGTGTGATGGTTCAGGTTGGCTAGTTGGTGTTCACGAGGGACATTTACATCCTTGATGTGGGGCACAACGGAAACTCCCCCCCCCCAATACAATTGGGGAGACCATTCCTTAAAATTTCAAGGACGAAAATCAATATCCATTTAGGAAGGCTAACCCTAGAAGATGATATAGATAAGGTGGGGGTTGACATCTATAAGTCTAGGAATAATTCATCTAACTTATCTTTTGCGTGCAAAGGCATAACTTTATTTGATGATCATAATCAATGTGACACTTCTTGCATGACCAATGAGAATGAATGCTTAGATGAATTCCTCGGTGAAGGGGATATTGTGGATGAGTCCTTTACATTGCATGATTCTAGTGACGACATATTTGTGTCAGAATGCTTTTCTATGCTCACTAACATGCAGTGCTTAGGGAAGAGAGGGGAGGGCATAAAACCCCTTCAACCCAAGGTGATGTCTATAGACTCGACATTAGCAAGGTACAAGAATTCATCTTCTATGACGAACAAGGTAAGGATGACACGTTGTGGAGACCTCTCCTCAATCATGTCATTGTGGGTAGAGTTGCTGATGGCTACTACAGAGACCCAATGGTAGGTTGTGTGAATTTAGATGCATGAAAAAAGAAACAATTAGTGAGGATGACAGTAAAAAAATAGTGTTTCATTTTTCTTTGGTTTCGTGATTATTAGTGGATAGATAGATTTGCATGTTTTGTGTGTGATGAGGATTTTGAGATAAAATTCTTGTTGATTGGTAAATTTTAGTTTTAGAAATGGAGAGAATTTATACTAAAGTTACTCTCTTTTAACATCACGCTTTCGTTCCATTACTGTAGCTACGTGAGATATCTGGTGCGATTTAGCCAAAACGCTTATTTCTCTGTCGTTTTCATCTTCCTCCTCTCCTTTCAGCCATCTTAACCGATAACGGTCATTTTCTTTCACCTGTTTCTCCTCTCGCCGCTGCCATGGCAGCTCTCCCGCCGGCCGATCGAAGCCAAGGGGGGACCAAATCCTTCCTTCAAGCGCTTGCTAACCGTCCTCCGCCTCTACAAGTTTCCCTTCCATCAAACCCGGAAATCATCCCCAAAACTCAGTACAAAGGGGATATCTCATGCATTGTCAGTCGCAAGGATGCAGACATTCTCTCCTCCCATTATCGGAATGCTCTGATCGGTAAGTTTGCTAGAGGTAAGCCTTCTATGGTCCAACTAAACGAATCCTTTAATTCTGTAGGCTTCAAAGGCAAATTTCAAATAGGATCTATCGATTACCGGCACGTCCTAGTTCGCTTCCAGGAGAAAGAAGACTACCAGAGGTTCTGGCTCAAGGGTCACTGGAGCTTCAACAACGCCCAAATGAAGGTACTGAAATGGACTTCTGATTTTTCTCCGGAGGCAGAATCATCCATAGTCCCGGTATGGGTAACAATTCCTCATGTCCCAATCTATTTTTACAATTCTGCTATGCTTGAAATCATGGGTAACCAAATCGGAAACTTTATTAAAGTTGATGCTGCCACTGAGGCTCTGTCTAGGCCTTCTTGTGTGAAAATGTGTGTTGAAATTGATTTAAAAAAAAAATTACCATCCTACATTAGAGTGAGAATCGAAGAGGATGGAAATGAATTCAATGTTGTAAAGCTCCCCCTAGAATTTGAGGATATTCCCCCCTATTGTTTACATTGCAAATGTATAGGGCATGAAGACAGTTATTGCATTTATCTGCATCCGGAGCTTAAAAGATCCTCGGCTAGGAAAACTGATACTCTAATTAATCTACCTGACTCCCATTTGAAAAGCTCGGTGGGACAGGTAAAAGGGAACTCAAACATTAATCAGACTGGGAATTTAGGAGCAGAGAGTTCAGGGATATCAATTACAGAAAAACAAAAGAATTATCAGGCTCAGAAATTTATCTATGTTCCTAAGAAACAGCAGAGTCAAGCTTCTGTTCATGAACCAAATGAGTCTATCCTAATTAACACTGATCCCCTGGTAGCTGATCCTAGGGCTTCTGGTGAGCTTCCTCAACAATTGACCCCCAGCAATGTAGATAAGCCCACCATTGAAATCAGCAGCATAGATGATGTTGTGACAGAGAAGGAAGATATTTCTCTGTCACCTCAACCTGAAAAATTAAACCCTACTCCCTCCCCTCGAGCTTTTCCCATTGAACCAAGATCATTTGGGACACAAAATAGGCATCCTCAATCTGCCCCACCTACTTTTAGGTCAATCTTTGCCAAAGATGATCTACCAAGTAAACGAGGAAAATCCTTTTCCCCTTTTAGCTCCATCATTGCAGCAAAAACTTTTATCTTTTCTCAGCAGAAAAACAGGTCCAACAGATTTTTACCCCTAGCTAGTGATGAAACATCTGGCGATGAGGGCACTCATATAGAACTTTCTGCCACTGAAGAAGAAGCCACCCTATTTGATACTGCTCCTGAAGCTGGAACTGATCAATCACAGGGAGACAGTGTCCCATCTTCTGATCCAAGTAAGTTGAAGAAAGGTAAGTCTGTTATGAAATATAGCAAACCATCTAATGACACTTTTTTCTCTCAGAAGAACACCATTATGACTAGATCAAAAAGCTCCTCTAATGTTTCATTATGAATATTTCAACTGTTAGAATTAAAATGTTGGTTTGGAATATTAGAGGAATGGATACATCTATGCTTAGACTCTCTAATCTCATCAACAGACATAGATTTGAACTCATTTGTCTAATTGAGCCTAAACATGACAATTCACAGTGTGATCTATATAGACAAATGTTGAAGTTTGATACTTGTTTCTCTGCAACTAATGGTCAGATCTGGATTTTTTGGTCTTCAAACATAACTCTGACAGTTAGAAATGATAATCTTCAGTTTCTTGGAGTTCACCTAACTAGTTCTACTCTCATTAAGCCAATGGATGCCTTTTTTATCTATGGTCTGAGAACCAGATTAGGAAGGAAGGATCTCTGGTCTGATCTTAGTTCATACAATCATTCTGAATCTTTGCTTATTGGAGATTTCAACTCCATTTCATCAATAACTGAATACAGAGGTCCATCTACTCCAAAATTTGGAAGTATGAGAGATTTTAATGATTTTATTAATGGAATGGGTTTGGAAGAAATCAACACTGTTGGGAACCTGTTTACTTGGACTAATAATCGTCTAAGATCTCCTACAGTTAAAAGACTTGATAGAGGTCTGTGTACTGCATCATGATCTCTTTCTTTTCCTTCCTCTACAATTCAGATTCTGAATAGAGTTAGCTCAGATCACAACCCCTTGCTGCTGACTGTAGGTAGTGATATACCATTCAATCCGAGACCCTTTAGGTTCCTCAATACATGGTACAAGAGGAAAGATTTCAACGAAGTAATTAAGAAGGATTGGGATACTCCTATGCATAACTCTGGAATGCTAGCTTTTTACTTAAAATTAGTTAGACTTAAGAAAGCCTTAAAAATCTGGAACAAAGAGCATTTTGGTAACATTCATGATAATGTACTACAGGCAGAATTAGCCTTGCAGGCTCAGGAAGCCTTAACTGATCATGATGATTCTGTAAATAATCTGGTTAATCTTAGGGAGGCTAGGGCCAGATTAGTCAAGGCCATGTCTGAACAAAAGAATTTCTGGAAACACAAGGCTAAGATAAAATGGCTCCAAGATGGGGACAATAATACATCATTCTTTCATAAATCATTACAAGATAAGAACAATAGATTGAGGATTACAAAAATTAAGGGTAGAAATGGTCAATGGTTGGAAAATACTCAGGATGTGGAGATGGAAGCTATATGTTATTATCAGGATCTTCTCAGTGAAGACTGCTCCACTGATAGCTCTCCATTCATATCTCATTTTCTCAATCATATCCCAAGCTGGTTACTCAGGAAGATAATGAGAACCTATTAAAACCAGTCACAATTGAGGAGCTTAAGAGGATAGTTTGCAGCCTTAATAAATCAAGCTCCCCAGGTCCGGATGGTTTTACGGCCAAATTCTACATAAAATCTTGGGATATAATAGCACATGATCTTCTTCTAGCTGTTCATGATTTTCAATCTTCATCTAACCTGCCTAGGGGTATAAGTAGTACATGGATCACCATAATTCCAAAGAAGAAAACCCCATCCTCATTTGATGATTATAGACCTATAAGTCTCTCCAATGTGATAAATAAGATTTGTTCTAAAGTGCTCATGGAAAGACTTAAATCTATTATGCCTAAGATTATTTCTCCAAACCAAACATCATTTTTACACGGTAGGGATATTTTAGATAATGTAATTTATCTACAGGAAATGGTCAGATTCCTTAACAGAAAGAGAAGAGATCCGAACTGTATAATTAAACTTGATCTCAAAAAGGCCTTTGATAGGGTTAGATGGTCATTTCTATATAAAATTTTGGCAAAATTTGGTTTCCATGCAAAATTTATCTTCTCTGTTATGAAAAACTTGTCACAGGCTTGGTTCTCTATTCTTATTAATGGTAAGCTAGTGGGATTTTTTCAATCTTCTAGAGGCATTAAACAGGGTGACCCTTTATCTCCATTATTGTTTAATATCTTTTCTGAGTCTTTTTCAAGGAGCCTGACCTACATTTTTGACATTGGTAAGCTAGACTACTTCGATCTCCCAGGTAATCCTCCAAGAATCTCTCACTTATCTTATGCTGACGATACTGTTATTTTCTTTAAAGCAACAAACCTAACCTTGGTTAGATTAAAGGTTTTTCTGTCCATTTTTGAGGAAGTCACTGGGCAGTCTATTAATTATAACAAGAGTGACATCTTCATAGGTAAGTATGCTACAGATCATAAAGTGATCCACATTAAAAGGATACTAGGAATGAAACTGGGTTCTTTCCCTTTCACCTACTTAGGAGTTCCAATCTTTACTGGTGCGGCTAAAAAGATTTATTTCCAACCACTCTTTGAACTAATTGATAATAAGATTGGAAATTGGAAAAATAGATGGATATCCATGGGTGGGAAAATTACTTTGATTGAGTCATGTATATATGCCATTCCACAACACATTTGGCAAGTTATTAAACCAAAAAAATTGATCATTTCCATCATTGAGAAAAAAATGAGTAAATTTTTCTGGGGGGATGATTTAAAAACAAAAAGATCTTGGAAAAAGTGGTCTGATTTGTGCCTCCCAACTGATCAGAATGGCTTAGGCTTTAGGTCTATATACACAATAATTAAAACATGCTCAGTTAAATTGTGGTGGAAGTATCAAATGGGTGATGCCCTCTGGACTCATTTATTGGCAGCCCTCCCTCAATCTTATAGGACCTCTCCTAACTGGAAGAGAATTTGTTCAGTTAATGTATGGGCCGAGGCTAATTCTAAAGTCATCATAGGGAGGGGTGATTGTAATTTCTGGACTTCAAATTGGCTTGATGTAGGTTCACTGATTGATTTGTGTGATCATAATAGGGTGGATATTGATGTTGAATGTACAGTCTCTGCTTTCATAACTAACAAAGATCTTCTCATCACAAAAATAGAGCCATTTCTGTCATCTCACATTATCACTCTTTTGCAGGAGTCAAAACTTTTCCCCCACAGAGTTGATAGATTTATGGAAACCAGGTATTTCTGGGAACTTCTCCTTCAAAGATACATATAATTTGCTATGCAACCACACAGGTACGACATCCTCTTCTAAACACCTTTGGAACCCCAGATTTGAGAAGAAAATCTCTGTATTTATGTGGAAAGTAATAAATTCTCTGTTGCCTTTTGATAACATACTCAGGAAACTGAGGTTTTGTTTGGCTTCTAAATGCTGTATGTGCAATAAGCATGAGGACTCTTTAGAGCATTTTTTTAATACATGTGATTTCTCTCTATCTGTATGGAGAATTATTCATCAGTTCATGGGTATTCGAGATAGAGCCTTCCCATCGGTTTGGGAAAGAATTTCATACTACTTAACTTTGCCTGCTCTAACTTCTTTACATGCTATAATGATCCGTACTGCTGCTATCTTTACTTTTTGGAATATTTGGAAGATGAGAAATAGATACTTATTTGAATCTATTAAGCCTTCCTCCACCCTCGTGCTCCAACTCATTAGAAATCAGATTTTTTTCTCCTTCAGTGCAAATCCGGTTCATATAGCATCTCCTCTAGATGTGAGTATTGCAGATCATTCCTTTTTACCACTCCTTAAACTTTCCCCAAGGCCAAAAATCTGGAAAATTGCTTGGACTAAGCCTACATCTGGTTTTAAGCTTAATGTTGATGCTTCTTGGTCATGCAATACTTATAAGTGCGGGATTGGAGTGATCATTAGAGACAGTAGAGGTGCTTTCAGGGGAGCCTACACTCTATTTACTAATGCTTTATCCCCTTTGGAAGCTGAACTGAAGGCTATTAAGTTTGCCACATAGATTTCACATGATTTAACTGGCCCCCTCTACATGGAATCGGACTGTCTTTCTGTGGTTCTTTTTACTAATGAACCACTCCAATGTCACTGGAACTGTTTTTCCTTAGCTGATGAGATTCATCAATCACTGAGTGACATCAAACTCGTACATATATATAGACAGGCTAACCTGGTGGCTCATACTCTTGCTAAACATTGCTTGCAACTAGAACGTGATTCATCTTTTATTTCCATATCTGAACTTCCCAGCACTGTCCAGGGGTTAGTGAGACTAGATCAAATTGGCACCCCTGCTCTACGGTTTGTTTAATTAGTTCGGATGCTACTCATTCCCGCTCTTGACTGCAGGTTTCTGATGTTGCTGCGTGATATCTGCCTCCTGTCTGCTCATCACACAAGTCTCCTGGAACCAAGTGTATTAAGCACAGTTTTCTCTCCCTTGGTGGAGCTAGCAAATCTTTTGAAGACTCTTGAACATTCCTGATCAGTGGAGCCTCCCCAAGTGGGACTGTCACATTGGATCAGGGCAAAATGAAAGCTCACAACACTGAGGCCAAAGTTTACATTTTTAATTGCTCGTCTTTGTTCCAAAAATTAGAGGATACGCTCATGGTTATCTTCTCTCTGACTGACTTGTGTCTCGTTTTTTCGATTCACTAAGAAGTTCGAGAGTTCATCCTATAGCATCTCTAATACTCTAGCTCATTCTTTTGGAAGCAATTTATGGTTGCTTCAAGAGCAATATGCTCAGTCTGTACAGTAACTTAGCCTTGGCTTCTTTTATTCTGTTTATTACGGCTCGAGAAGGCCAATATAATTTCCCCCATCTATGGATGGTTTTTTCAAAAAAAAAAGTAAATTTTAGTTTGAGTCTCGAGATTTGGTTTGGATTGAAATAGGGCTTGTTAGGTGACAAAGTTTTTGGAAAAGAGGGAAAAATTAAGGAAAAAGGGGTCAAAATCTTGGCAGCCTCATGCGAGGGTTCAACATGTCCCATTCCACAAGATACTGTTTGCGTCACAGCACCTTGGCATGAGGGGGTCTCATCCAAGTGCTCTACACGGCCCGTTCCACATGATACGACTCATGAGCTTAACATGTGTGAAAGCCAAGATTAAAACCCGAAAGGGGTCCTAGGCAAAATGAGAGAAAATAGTAATTAAGTTGGCAATACTTTGGTATTTTCCTTAGTTTTAGTTTAGCTGAGAATTTGGTTATCCTTGATTATGATCGAGTTGAGGATCTTTAGGATTTCCTTAGTGATTTTTTAGCAACGACTCTTGGATTGCTTTTGGGGAACTATTAGGAGAGTAAGCTAGTTTAACACCCATCATTCTTGCTTACCTTTTTCTTCACTATATTTTGTGGTGGTTAGGTTACTTTAGGATCTTTGGGGGAGTGTGAGATTTGTGAGATTCTTACTTCTTTGAGGGAACTAGGGTAGCTTGGGAATAAGTTGAATTCAGTGGCTAACTTATATTTTGCAAGCTATCTTCGCTTAGGCCTTTTCTTGTTTTTATTTACTCAATAAGAGAAAAGGTTTAAGCATGGGGGGAATAATGTGCACCATATTACATGCATTAACCAATGCATTTGGAATAAAATTTGCATGTTTTTCTTGTTAGATTGCTAGTGTTAGTTATGTATACACGACAAAGGGTTTAGACGGCCATGTTTGATTTTTTTTTATCTTAATCCAGAGTTTTTTAGACTTAATTTATACTAATGGACACTTTGTATCCACGGCCACCTAGATCCTCCTTTGTGATTTTATTCATCTTTGTCTATAGAAGGCTGTTCGCGAGAACGGTAGAAGATATCAAAGTCCATTTGCAAGAATGGTAGTTGATTGAAGGACACTAACTCTAAAGCATGGTAATAGAAGGATTGAGCCCAAGAAAGGCAGATTAGAAGTTCAAAGAGGCCAAGGAAGAAATGGAGGAATTGTTGTTCGAGAGTTGCACAAAGTTCTGGGAACTATCTGAGATGAATCGGCCTTTTAGGTTGCAACGATTGTATTCATCTACTCAAGCACTATGAAATCGACTACAAGAACTCTCAAATTGGACTAACGGTTCATCCGTAGTGGAGAAAACAACTTATCCGGTCGAAACAGTCACAGGCAGCACAGTTAATTCATGGCCATCATGAGGTTAAACCACACGGCTCCTACCATGCAACACAGCCCATTTTAGGGGCCTTTTGCACAAACCATGACAACCAACATAGTCCATGCAAATCCTTGTTGGCTATGTCCAAAAGTATTCTTTGCACTCCAATATTCGACTAAGTATGGGCGTGGACCATTCAGTTTCTCACAGTCCGCATTGTTTCAAATAACAAATGTCAAGACCATCCCACAAGGTATAAAAAATGACGTGGCCCATGCCAAAATACTTAGCAAACTGAGGATCCGGTTGATGGCACGCACCAAACGACATAGGGTGTAGATCAAAAGAGAAAAAATGGTGCACCATCCACTACAAGAGACAACACCTATTACCTCGGTTATTCAAGGGTTTTTACCTCAGTTTTTGTCCATAAAAACTGAGGTAATTGTGGGTGTAGTAGAGTATTTTTTACCTCGGCTTTGAACCGAGGTAAAAAGTATTTTCTACCTCAGTTATTCAGAAAATAACAGAGGTAAAAAAGTGTGATGGATCAAAAGTATTGCAATCTTACAACCTTGCATAGTAAGATCGCAATAAAAAGATTAAACAAGCCTGCTGCAACTTCGCACATCATTTTTTCTAGAAAATGAAAAAACTACCGAACTTTCGGTAGCCAAGCAGAATTTTCCGACCAAATCCCACAGCAGTCAACTCACAGGCCAATTTGGAAAATAACAGAAGAAAACAAATTATAATCACTCGAATCTAAGTATTTTTTTAATTAAACCATCCGAGGATGGGGGGATTATGTATTAGGCTCCCCTAACCTAAAGAAGTGGCAATTAGGCCTGAAGATTCATATATGATTACAGAAAGTTCATCCATTTGATGGTCCAAGAGCTGAAAAAAGCTCCTGAAGCAATAGAGCACTTGCTTCCAAAAGAGGATGGAAACCGAATAAGGGCCTGAACTAAGCTAATGGTCATCAGAGATCGAAGAAAGGGTACTTTGTTTATATACCATGTTGCTGTTTTCCATGAACAGGTTGGCGAATCAAAAAATTGAAACCCCTGTATGTCAGTGGAAAGCCAGCCGAAATGAATATAGAAAACAAAATCCCATAAAACAGCGAAGAACAATTAGAGTAGTTATGTGGAGAACCGATCAGCATAGGTAACGTGCGAGAAAGAAGTAGGTTAAAATTATAGGCTTGAGTGAAGTCGCTTGTTGGTCAGTGATAGGATAGTGGTATCCGAGTCCAAGAAATGATCCACAGGCCATCCAGAAGCTTGCGTAACCAACCTGATGCAAATCAGAGAAGAGCAAAGTAGTTTCCATTCTAGAATATTGAATGCATATTGATAAAATTAGGATGTATCTCATTGGAAAGTTCTCAGAATCAGGAACCTATTCTAATAACAGGTAGACCGAGTCTATCAAGAGATAAAAGTTCTCTGAGAACAGGTGGAGCAGACAGTATATCTATATGTCCTCGGAGATTATTTTCTAGTGAATATTTAGCAAGATAGTCTGCAGCGCAGTTAGCCTCCCTATGAATGTGCCGAATTGGATATGTAAGATGTCTAGAGCTAAGTGAACTGCAGATAGAAAAAATTCTCCAAGGGGACCTCATGGGATTATGAATACCTTTGACAGCAACTAAGCAATCTGATTCCAATTCACAAATTTCAATATCCAATTCTGAACAAATTTCATATCCATATTGAATAGAGATCACTTCAGCATGTAATGGTGAAGGGGATTGAAAAATTTTAGTTCTCATTGTAACCACGTTTCCAGCCCTATTCCTAACTACTACAGCCGAAGAGGATGAACCATCAATTTTCCATGAAGCATCTGTGTTGATCTTATATCCTAAGTATGGCTTCATCCATGTTACAACAGTTAATGGTTTCCTCCTCATTGGATAAATGTGGGGGATAATGTTAGACTCAGTCCAGTACTTATGCTTATCTAAATTACCAAAAAGGTGGTGCACAGTGAATATTTCAGAAATGATGTGTTTAATCTCAAGTAAACAAGCTGTTGTGGAAAAAGGTTCATTTTCATATATGATTTTGTTCCTCTTGATCCACAAGATCCATATTGTGACAAGAAGGAAAGCTGTGATAATATTAGAATGAATCTTTGTTTCAGCCTTAAAAGACAGGAAGAAATCAGCTCTGCTCTTCAAGTTTTCGAAAAAAGGATGTTGTAGATGTAGCAGATCACATACTCTATCCCAAACAGCAATAGAAGATGGGCATGATTTGAAAAAATGATCTAAATTATTTGTATGGTTCCTGCAGAAAGGGCATATCGATGCACATCGGAATCCTAACCTAGCCAATATATTATCAAAGGGGAATATGCCATTCATTGCTCTCCACAGTAAGACAGACATTTTCCTAGGGATGAAAGTAGACCATACCTTGCTAAAATGTCTGATTTTTACTTTCCTCTGAATGAAAATGTGGTATGTCGAACGTATTATAAACAAACCGCCAGTGCTTGGGGTCCAAATCAGCCTATCCTCGTGATAGTACTCCAGTTCTGCAACCTGCAATATGTCAATTATATTGGTAGCCAAATATGGCTCCAGCTGTGGAAGGATATTAGCTTTATTTTGTATGAAAAACCTAAGAGAAAAGTGCTCCATCTCCAGTCCAATTAGAGTTCCAAAAAGAGCATTCTCCCAATCCATAAAGCACCTTAGTGAATCTGTTTGCCTTAGCTGTGATATGGCATATTCTATTCCAAGTATATGATTTTTTATAGGAATTGGGGAGTGACCATACTAAGGAGGTCCATTGGTTTTGATTATGCTGCAATTTCCACCACAATTTACATGAGAAGGCATCAACTATAGCTTTTATATCTTTGAAGCCTATGCCATTTTCATCTATTGGTAGACTCATGTTTTTCCAGGATCTCCATTTTTTCCTATCATTATTATCCACATTCCCCCAAAAGAAATTTGAAGAAATTTTTTCCATTTTTCTTAACACTATCTTAGGAGGACTTAGAACAGCAAAAATATGCGTAGGGATCGAAATTAGGCAATGGTTAATGAGTACAATCTTACCTGTAGTGGTAAGCCATCTATTTTTCCAGTTGTTGATTGTTTTCTCCATCCTTTCGAGTAGAGGCTTGTAATGTACCTGTAAATTCCGACCTGAAAAAATAGGAACTCCCAAATACTTGAAAGGTAAAGAACCTTGTTCCATTCCCAGTAACCTCCTAATAGAGAGGATGGTCTGGGATGGGGTTCTGTGAGAGACAAAGAATTCAGATTTTGTAAAGTTAACCTTTTGTCCAGTGGTCTGCTCATATGCAATTAAAAAGCCTTTGAACCTCTTCAAGGTTGTAGGTTTAGCATTGAGAAAGACTACTGTATCATCAGCGTACATTAGGTGAGATACAGGTGTGCAAGACAGGGGTAAACTAAAATGTTGGAGATATCCGATGTTAAAATTTTTTTTTAAACATCTAGAGAAATCTTCAGAGAGCAGATTATACAGAAAAGGTGATAAGGGATCTCCCTGTTTTATGCCTCTAGAAGATGCAAAGAATCCTGAAATTACTCCATTAATTAAAACAGAGAAGTGAGCTGCAGCTATGTTATGCATAATGATTTTAACAAAATTACCATGAAAGCCAAAATGAAGAAGTATGAAGTTGAGGAAAGACCAAGAGACTCTATCAAAAGCCTTTTGCATGTCAAGTTTTACAATTAAATTGTTAGCCTTTGATTTTCTATTTAAAATTCTGGTCATTTCCTGCATTTGGAGCACATTATCAGTGATATCTCTTCCCTTGATAAAAGCACTTTGTTCAGGAGAAATTAAGGCAGGCATTAATGGTTTGATCCTTTCCATTAACATTTTTGAAAACACCTTATTAACAAAGTTAGATAGACTAATTGGTCTAAAATCAGAGAAGGAGATAGGGACTGGTTTTTTGGTTATTAGGGTCAGCCAGGTGCTGGATATGGCTTTTGGAATATTTCCATTACATAGAAAATCATTTGCAGCATCCAGCAAGTCATTTTTAATGTTTTCCCAGAAGGTGGTATAGAAATCACCTGAGAAACCATCTGAGCCCGGGGCACTAGATTTGTTTAAATCAAAGACTGCATGCCTAAGTTCCTGGATTGTGAACTGTTGGAGAAGGAGTATATTTTGCTCTTCAGTAATTACTTTAGGTATTTCCATTAGAAAATAATTAAAGTAAGATCCTAATTTTGGAGTGGAATCCTCATTTAATAAATCCTTATAAAAACGAACTCCTTCCTCTTTAATCAATTGAGGATCTGAAATCCAGTTTCCTAAACCATCTTTGATTTTGCTAATTCTTGATCTAGCTCTTCTTTCCCTAATGGTATGGTGAAAATAACTAGTGTTAGCATCTCCATACTTAAGCCAATTTAACCTAGCCTTTTGCTTTAAAAAATGATCTTTTCTTTCTGTGCTCGGAGCAATAAGGCTTTAGATTTGTTCAGTTCAACTAAGTCCATCTAGTGTTGAGATTGTTGAAAAGTTATTTCCAATTCACTAACTCGTTCCTCAGCTTGAATTAGGTTTAGATTGACATTCCCAAAACTGTTCTTGTTCCATTCTTTAATTTCACACTTAAGCCTCTTAAGTTTAAAAACTAAACCCGACATTCCTCGTAGAGGGGATATTAGATTCCAGTTTCTGACCACTAGTTCCTGAAAATCTTGTCTATTAGACCACATATCCTGATATCTAAAAGTCCTAGGAACCATTTCAGAAGCAGATTGTATAGACAATAGTAAAGGAGAGTGATCGGATGTCATTCGATTTAAAACTTGGATTGAACTATTAGGATATAAATCCAACCAATCTAGATTACTGAGTCCCCTATCTAGTCTTTGGAAAGTGAGATCTTTGCATTTATCCCTAACACGGTTATTGCACCAGGTAAAAGAGTTACCTACCGTTGTAATTTCATGCAGATCAGAATTATTAATGAAGTCATTAAACTGTTTCATGCTTTTATGAGGGGTTGATTTCCTTCCTTTATATTCAGAAACAGAGGCCACCGTGTTAAAATCACTAATAAATATGGAGGGTTCAGTAGGTGTGGTGCTTAAGTCATTCCAGAGAGTTTCCCTCATTTTCCTGTAAACACTAGCATATATAAAGAAATAGTTCCAACTAACTGAGGTAGCAATTTATGTGATTCTAGCTTGTAGATATTGATCTGATTCATTGATACTGATTAAGTGAAAAGACTGATTCCAAAGGATCCAGATTTTTGCATTTTGAGCTGTGAGTGCATACTTATAACCTAGGTTATGCATTAGAGTATTAACATATTGTTTATCATGCCAAGGTTCAATCAGACAAAGGATATCAATCTTATGAGTCAACTTAAGAGTTTTTAATCTATCCATTGAAGTTCCATATCCTCTAACATTCCACACTAATATGTTTCCTATGATTGTGTATGTAATCATTTAAAAACCATTGGGATTGCTTTGTGTGAGGATCTTAGCTTCCTAAGTTTAACAGTAGAGGCTTTACTATTAATACCTATAGTATCCTCACCTTTTGCATTACTGTCTGTAGAACCTTTCAATTTAGGAGGACTTACCTTAGTGTGCACACTGTGTTCAAACAATGTGGATTGATCTGCTATGACTGGTGCATCCATTTGTACTTCAATCTGTGCAGGATCATGGTTTGTTGGTGATTTGGTTGCTGAAATGAAGATTTGATCCGAGTGTCAACCATCCTTCTTATTTCCAGGAGTTTGTGGTCCCTCTGGTGTGGTTGCAGATTTACCAATTGTTGTTGAGGGGGCTAGTTGCTCATGAGTTTCCAGGGGTTCGTGGAAAACATCCACAGCATCTCCTTCCCGTACATCTTCATTAAATATATCTAAGGATTGAAATGCGTTAGATATTGATACAGTGTTTGTTGTTGCTATTACTTCCATTAGGGGTGTTCCTGGCTGTTTGTTCTTTTTTCTCCAAAAGTTAGCTGTAATAGGTTTTGATATATCATCCAACGAGTAGAAATCAGGTCTTTTCTTATGAATAGTGGTGAAAAGATTGAAATTGTTATCCTGGGGAGGGCCCGCTTGATTTCTTTGGCTTTGGAATTCATGTTCTTTTTGAGACACAGTTAAGGCCGAGGAACCTGCAGCATTAGCCCTAGCTATAGGTTCAGAGTGCAATTGTTTCTGAGAATCTAATTGTTCCGGATTCCTACTATCCCTTTTTCAGTTTTTTTTGTTTCCATGTGCTTCTTCTTTAACTCAGGGTGTAGGAAATTGCATTTATCCTAGTTATCACCTATTATCCTACAGTGAGGGCAATAAGATGGGAGTCCCTCATATTCTATGGGATAATCTGCAACTTTATTACCTATTCCTACCACTATGGATGATGGTAGTTGTGACAGAAGATCTATTTCAACACAGACTTTAATTGCAGAAGGTCTAGTCAGAGAAGATGTTGTAGCATCCATTTTTAAAAACCTACCTATTTGACTACTCATTCCAATGATAGCAGAGGTATTATAAAAATGAAGAGGGAGTTTGTGGATCATTACCCACGCTGGAACAATCGACGACTCAGCAGTTGGAGAAAAGTCAGGTGACCATTTCTGAACTTTAATCACGGCTCCCTGAATCATCCATCGCCCTTTCATCCAGCATCGCTGGTAGTCTTCATGATCCTGAAACCTAATGAGCACATGACGATAATCAATTGAGCCTAGTTGAAATTTAAATTTAAAGCCAATGGATTTGAAAGCAGAGTGAACATGCTCCATAGATGGTTTTCCTCTGTTGAATTTTCCTACTAGGGCATTCTGGTAATGGGAGGCCAGTCGTTCTCCTTCCTCCTGAGGAAGGATAAATGCAATCTTACCCTTATACTCAGTGACGGGATGTAGGTTAGGGGTGTCGGGTAGGGAAGTGAAGAGCGGTGGTGGTTTGGAAGTTAGGGCTTGGATAAAGCTCTTGTTGGTGGCGATGCCCATATCCACGGAGGGATTGGGCGTTGGCAATGCCATTAATGGCAGAAATGACCATTAATGACAGAGCACTGAGTAAGGGAAGGAGAGAAAGAGAGGAAGAGAAACAGTAGCGTGTGTTTCGCACCGTAATCGTCAAAATATCGCCCCTAGAAACAGTAAATATCGCACGGTTAAGTAACTACGCTAATCTAAGTAGTATATTTGATTAAATTCAAATCAACTAAACACAAATCCAATACATAAAGCTATAAGAAAAGAAACAAAAACTTGATTTTAAAGAAATTAAACAAATACATTTCAAACTCTGTTGTGGGCAGATAAGATTCGACAGAGCGTGGGAGAGAGAGGTTATGCCGAACGCCTGAGCAAAGGTGGCGGTGCAGAGTCCAAGGGAAGAGTAGAGTCCACGGGCGGAGCAAAGTCAAACGGCATACCAGAGTCGAACATCGGAGCGGCGTCCAAAGGTGGATGAAATGGCGGAGCAGTGGATTCGAACGGCGGAGCGACATCGAACTGTGAAGAAAATTTGAAAGTTATGGCTTCGAATGGTGCCAGGGACGACAAGATTCCAAATCGACGTCCTCAAACGGCGGTGGAAGCGGTGGTCTGTAAGAAGGAGGCGACTCAGAGGAAAGAAAGGGAAAATGAAGTTGAATTAGGGTTTGCGCATATTTATATGTGTAGGGTTTGAGTATTTATGGGCTAAATTATATGGGCTGAAATAAGGCATTAACATTTTATTTACAAACTCTTTCAAAATTAAAGTTTTCATTTAAATTTTATTTATAAGTTCAATTTTTGAAATATTATGTCAATAAAATAAATTGTGTTAAAAAAATTTATACTCATTTTTATATAAAATATTTAGTTAGTTTTTATATATGGAATGTCAAGTAGAAGTCGACCGTTTGTTAGTTAAGGTCATACATTTTCTTTTGTGTTTATATATGGAAATTTAAGTAAGGGTTTATCGATGATTAGTTAAGTTATAACCATTTTCATTAGTATTTATGTAAAGAGTGTCAAGTAAGGGGTTTACCGTTCATTAGTTAAGGTCAAACCTTAGTTATTAGTGTTTATTTATGTAAAGTCAAGTAAGGGTTGACTATTGATTAATTAAGGTCAAACCTTAGTTATTAGTGTTTATTTATGTAAAGTCAAATAAGTGTTGACCTGTAAGTAATTAGCTCAAACATTTCATTAGTGTTTATGTATAAAAAGTTAAATAAGGGTTGACTATTTTTGAAAAACTACACTATGACCCAAAATTGTGTTGAACTATAATCCATTGCTCCAAAATACATGTTTTTTTAATTCTTGCCTAATATAGTATATAAAATATATTATTGTTTTGGTGAAATGTTGGAAAGTGCTAGTACATGTTCTAGAGTAACTTAGTGTTAGTTACATAGAAGTAAGAAAGGTAAATCAGAAAAAATTACAAATATATTCTTTTGCATGTTTATTGGTAAATACTATGTTATGGACTTGGAAAATACTATTTGGGTGTATAGGGTACCATCATGTTCGAGTGGGTTTCAATATGGAGTTACGAGTGAAGTTTTAACTTTTTGCACTTAAGTCCTTCAAAGAAAGTATATTATTTTTTGGTGAAATATTGGAAAGCGCTAGTACATGTTTTGGAGTAACTTGGAGTTGGTTACTTGGAAGTAAGAAAGGTAAATCGAAAAAGATTACATTTCTATTCTTGTGCAGGTTTATTGGTTAATATTATGTTATGGACTTGGAAAATACAACTTGGGTGTATAGGGTACCATCACGTTCGAGCGGATTTAAATTTGGAGTTACGAGTGAAGTTTTTACTTTTTGCACTTAGGTCCCTCCAAGAAAGTTGGAATTTTTTAATCACGAAATTGGCAACATTAAAATTCAATTCAATAATATACAATTACAATTTTACAATTTGGGCATGTATGGGTGAACGGAAGGGCCTCAAAAGTCAGCATTGATTACTTCTACACAATCTTGAAAAATTACACTCTGGCCCAAAATTGTATGATTTTTGTTATTCTTTCCTAAATATAGATATATATATATAATATATGATTTTTTTGGTGAAATATTTGAAAGTGCTAGTACATATTTTAGAGTAACTTAGAGTTGGTTACATAGAAGTAAGAAATGGATTAGCTATGTGTCAAATGCAAAATACTTAAAAGAGTAACTCTTAGTCACGTCACCTTTGACACGTTTCACCTTTGGAACTAGCCCCGTGTCAAATAAATAAAAATGTATATAATACTCATTTATAATTATATAAAATAAGTAGTATATAAAATTTTATATACTACTTGTTTAATATATAACTTATTTTATATAATTATGATAATTAGTACATAAAATTTTATTCGATGAGAAAATTAATTTTATTTATTTATATTCGACTACGATCATGTATCATCTGAACTCTACCTTTAATTCATTTCATTTGAAAATATAAACATAAAGTCATAGTTAAAATCATAAATATGAAATCTTTTAAAATGTAAAAGAAATGGAGTTGTATAAAAAAATTAAAACGTATATTTTAGTTTTATTGAAAAATAAATTACATTATGAATATATATTTAATTATTTTAAATTGTGCATCGCAAGGGTGTTATTTGTTATTCATATACTTATAAGTAACATGCGTGTCTGCGGGAGTGCTGTGCAACGTCGGTCACAAAAACAACCGACGTAGGTAAGCCAGGCATGCGTGCAACATTGGTTATTTGTGTCTGGGATATGTATGTGTGACCTCGGTCACAATGTCGGTAAGCCAGACATACATGCGGTGTTGGTCATTTGTGTCTGGGATTGGTACGTATAACCTCGGTCACAACGTCGGTAAGCCAAACATGCGTGCAACGTTGGTAATTTCTTGTCTGTGAGTGGTACGTGCGACGTTGGTCACAACGTCAGTAAGACAGACATGGGTGCCACGTAGGTCATTCTTGTCTGGGATATGTATGTGCAACCTCAGTCACAACGTCGCTAAGTCAGACATGCATGCGACGTCGGTCATTCTTGTCTCGGATAGGCACTTGCGACCTCGATCACCACGTCTGTAAGCCAGACATGCATGCGACGTCGGTCATGCATACTTTTTACCTCAATTTTTTTAATCGAGGTAAAAAATATTTTTTTCTTTGAAAAAAAATTCAACCGAGGTAAAAGAACTTTTTACATTGGTTTTTTTGGGGTTAAGGAAATAACCGAGGTAAAAGGGGCAATGTAATAGGTGTTGTTCCTTGTAGTGAGCTGACGGTCTGCACCAGTTGACACAAACCGCTTCAGCATGGCTTTGTCAAGACTGACGGCCCATGCCAACACGAGCGATACTGCCTATACCATAACCAACAGCCCGTGCCAACACGACACTATGTCAGTCAACACATGCCAAACCAGATGCTACCCCCTTGTCGATTGCGGCTGTTAGGTTTTTTGTCCTATTTAAGGCCTATTTTTTGGCCCAATCCCATACTATTATATACATAGACCTTTTTATTCTGGATTTAAGTACTAGATCAGATTTTGGATTTCAAGTTTAGTGTAGAGAGTGAAAAACACTCTTCCTTCTCTCTAGGTTATTTTCCTTTCTTCTTTTTATTTTGCTTTTGCCCAAAAATGTGGAATCCAATGCAATACTGATTCCATGTTTAGGAATTAGTTTAATAGCTTGAGGATAATATTTTTATTCATGTTTTGACTTATGTTTTGTGAGATTCCTTAGATCTACCTATTTCCATGTGTTTATGATATCAGGCATTAGCACACACTCTAGTCTACATTCATGTTGGTGCACATATTGATACCCCCCAGAGAAGAGAAACCTGGATGCAAAACTGGGACTGCCTTAGCTTTTGGGTTAGTCTGAAGGGTTATGGGTGGAAATATGATTTAGTAGCAAACCTAGGGTTTAGCGACCCTAGTGCCATCGATAATGTGTCTAATCTCCTTTGTGATATGTCCATTTTATATGCATAATTTAATGTTGTTTTGGGTCACGTTTGTGCTCTTTTATTATCATGAACTTGTATTTTACCTTGCAATTCTCTTAGGAGGGGTAAGAACAACTTTACGCTCTTTTACCTCTTCTAAGTGGATTTTGCATGACAAGGGAAGAACACAGGCATGATAACCGGAGGCCATTAAAGATCACATTTTTGAAGACTTTTGAAGACTTGCTTCGAAGACATGAAGATCGGAGGCCATTGAAGACCATTTTTGGAAACATTGAAGACCTGAAAAATGAGAGGAATTGCTATGAAGATGAATGTGTACCACAAGAAGAAGAAAAGGAAACAAGACAAAATTCTTGCACCCATCGCAAGTCGCAATGGTCTCGTCGCGAGTCGCGACAACCGGGTGGCCAGAATTTCACCTTATCCTTTTTGGACAATAAATTGCACTCCCTTTCCTCTCATTCACATCTTCTTCATCTGCATTTTTATTACTATTTAGAACCCCACTTTCTTCTATTTTCATCTTTGAATTCTCTTGTATTATGTTTGGTTGTTTAGGATTAATTAGTATGAACCCTTGTAGCTAAATCTAATTCATGGGAGCAATTGATTGAAGCTTCCAAGCTTATGTAGTAAGATTCCATGTTTGCTCATTTATGAATATTTATTGGAGAGCATTTATTATGCCATGAATGTTGTGTTTTACCTCATTTATACCATGGGTTGTTTGAGTATATGAAATGTTTGTAAGATTGAAATGTTAGGGTGTTAGGAAAGTTGCAAATTTCTTAACTCATTTGGTATGGAAATCCAAAAGCATGGATTTAAAACTTCTTGTGTATAATGTGGGGTAATTCTTGCTAGATGAGTATGTTAATGTGGTTTTTTCTCATATTTGTCATATAGATGCAAACAAGGGCGGAACCAGAAAATTTTTTCAGGGGAGGCTGAAAAAGTTTCGTGCAGAGGCGTTCGGCGTCCGGTTTATGTAAATTGATTTATTTTTCATCGATTCAAATTCAATTTAATAAAATATCCCTAATTGATAGTTAACAAATGAAAATAAAAAATTTATAAAATCATATTCATCTAAATTCAGTTTAACAAATATCCCTAATTGATAATTCCATAAATCGATTATGACAAATTGACAATTTCATTTTCACAAACAATTATACAAAATAAATCAAACAATTATAATTCCAACTAAATTCCAACTAAATATGCAATTCAACTAAATTCAAATATGCAATTCAACTAAACTTCAACAATCATATATAATACAACCATATAAATTCAATTCAACATCCAATCTAATTATCTAAAAATCATGTTCACATATATTTAAGTTTTGAAGAAATAAATAAAAAAGAGAATAAACCCTAAAATAATAAAATTAATAAATATTAGCAATTTAACATAAAGAGAAGACTTACCGTGGTTTGGAGAGGTGGCGGGACGAGGCAGCAGCCGGTGGCGCGATGGCGGTGGCGCGGCGGCGGAGGCACGGCGGCGGACGTCTGGCGAGGCGAGGCTGTGAGTGTGTGTGTGAGGCAAAGTGGCAGAGGAAGAGGAGGGAGCTGGAGTTGCTGTTCTCGCCTCCAGCTCCAGCATATCATTTGGCTATTGGATTGGGCTCATTTTGGCCCAGTCCGTTTCTTTTTTTTTCGTATTACCTAATGAAACAACGTCGTTTCACTAACGTGAAACGACGTCGCTTTAGTACGTACGAACTGAAAAAAAGAAGGCCGCAGCGCGGCCTTCTTCTCCGACGAACTCGCTGCCGCAGCGCCGGAGACACGCTCAACTCCGCCGGAAGACGCGCTCCCGCCTCCTGCTACCTCTGGCCGGCGATCTAGGTAGGGCTGGAGCCCTACCTAGCGTACCCTTGGTTCCGCCAATGGATGCAAAGAAAGGTTGAACCTTGAATGTTGTTTGTTCTAAGTTTAATCTAATGAATGCTTTGTTTGGATAAATGATTATGTCTTTGGTAGAAGGCTTGTCATTATCAAACCTATGGTCATTTGGGTGAAATGCCATTGATGAAACACCCCTATGATGTTGTTTGTCTCGGGTGATCATTAATGAGGTTTGCAAATGGCCGTTGTTTGTCTTTGCAAACTACTCTTAAGGAGGAATGAATGTTGATCTTTTAATGAGAAGCGATAACATTCCCCATAGACAATAAATGTAATTGAATGAGTAAATGAATCAATGAGCTATTTGATGTTTGGAAGTGGAAATCGATTGTCCCCAAGGCTCCGTTAATTATCATTTACATCGTATCTTTAGTTGTATTGCATGATTAGCATAGTTCTCTTTCTTTGCTAGTTATTGTATTTCAATTTGATAACTTAGATCAAATCAACCAACCCCCCCCCCTATTTACATGTTTTTATATATATCTATGTATGTACATGCCCAGTATGTTTTCCCCTATATATGTTTAAACACTTGAAAAGATCCCTCTTCTCATGGATTACCCTGAATTTCCATTATCTACTTAATTGTAGATAGGAAGCATTAGGGAATAAAATTATTAACTTTGAGAGGTACGACGATGACCTCCCACTTTGCCTCTTTAGTCCAAGGGATAGAGCATATGTGGTGTAGTGCCCGAGACGTAGTCGCACGGGGGAGAAACAGATTTGTGCAATTGCAGGAGCATTGTTGCACTCCCCTAATTATGGAGGTGATGCCAAAAGAAGATTGAAAGAGCACCCTACGTGATAGGTATGAGAAAGTTCTGACCATCGACTACACCACGTGCTATGAACACTAGACAGTGCTTTGATATTTTGTATGTGATGGAATTGAGGATCAAACATTTTGTCAATAATCTTATGCAAATATTCCCCAAGTTCTTGCATATATAGTTTTCTCTTGTGTTGCTTATTATGTTTGTAGTTGTCATTTTGAAAAACCTAAAAACACCCCCATTTTACGATATGTAGCTATTCCTGGAACACAGACGGATTGACAATCAGTATGTGGTTGTGTTTAGTTGGCTATTAGACGTAATCATCTCTTTAGACAAACCCGGTCTTGCCATTAACTACCCCACGGGTAGTTTAGTACTGATTTGGGAGCAGAGTACAAATTTTATCTTTGACATTCCTCTTATTTGTTTGGAACTCCTTCGCCCTGGTTAGCTACGCTTATTTAATGACCCCAAGTGGAGGTGGGTCAGAAGGCTATTTGCAAATTAGTAGTAGGCATAAGGAAACGAATCAAAACATAGTAGTAGACGGAATCAAGTTGGAAGAAGAAAGCATGGCTGTGTGAATCAACTCGGGCCATGCTAGCTAACACGATGGTACCAGGTTGCTTTGGCATGGTTCACTTAAAACAGCATGGCTCGTGCAATCTAAGAATTCCTTGTGCAGCTAAGTATAGGCATAGACCGTGCCATATTACACAGTTTGTGTCGCTCAAATTTTAAAACTCAAAGACCATACCAACGAGGTGTGAAGATTGACATGCACACACAATCATTTTGCTCATAAATTGACTCCAGCCAACAGCCCGTAAGGATATACATTACCCGACCTGTTCAAAATAGGAAATCATGCATCTGGCTGGTCACTTGAAGCTTTACATGGCCCATGCAATTCCTATGCTTAAGGAAGAGTTCCCAGCCAGTGGACTGTGACGAATGGTGCAACCTCGCGCTCAGCATGACCAAGACAAGTGCCCAGTAGGCTGCCCATGATGAACAACATGGGTTGTGCCAAGCCTAGCCAACATAGGTCATGTGTTATAGCATGGCCCGTACCAATGACTGCTACTTTTTCAAGACCCAATTCCCTACTACTATACATAGAAGTCTACATCTACTAGGGTTTATGTTTTTTTTTCATTAGTTTCATTCTCCTAAAAGTCAGTAGAGAGAGAAAGGGGCTAAAACATGTTAGTTATTTTGTGAGATTCTAAGATCTACCTATCCTTATATACCTATGAACATTACATTGACTTGTGCTTTACATTCTTGCTAATTTCATGATCGTTACACCATGTTGGTATAAAACTTAGTCCTCTTTCATGTTGGCACATTAATTCATGTCCCTCGGGGGAATGAAACCTATATGTAATAGGGGTAGCGACAGTCTGAGACCTATGAGTGTATGCATGTAGGTCACTGAGTCAATGTTACGATGACCGTACACTAGTCTTAGCTTGACTACGAGCCTGAAGGGTTACAGTAGAGAGAATATAGTAGCAGACTAGGTTTAGCATAGTTCGCAACCTTAGAGACAACGGTAAGGTGCATATCCCTTTGCCTTTGTAGGCCTATGGAGAAGCATTCATAGTGGAGTGTCTGTGATGTAATGTTATGGGAGAGAATTAGATCTGCACAGCAGGCATGGCTATTGTTGTACTCCCCTAATTACTGAGGCAATGCCAATGGAAGAATATAATGACACCCTTATGTGACAGATAAGGGGAAGTGTTGACCATCGACCACACTATGTGGCATAAGCATTAGGATAGGTTTGTATAACTTGAATGTGATTAAATCTAGGATCAAATATACTACTGGTAATATTACGCAAATTTTCCCCTAGTGTTAGTGATATATAATTTTACTCTCTTGTTCTTTCATGCTTGTAGTTGTTAGATAACCCCCCCCCCCCCCACAAAAAAAACATGTTTTCCAACATTAGCTATTCCTGACACATGATTGGATTGACGACCTGATTGCCTCAGTGTGTAGTTAACTTTTAGATTCCTAGATCTCTATTAGCAACCCCGGTCTTTCCACTATGTACCCCTTAGGTAGCTTAGCAGTAAGAATGGGAGCAACAATATCAATCTCTTATCATTGCAAAACATCTCTGCAGGTTAATTGATGCCTAGTTAACAACCCTATGGGGAGGTGGATCACCAACCTCTACCTATAGAACTGACTCCCACATTTTTGGAAACATTAGAGGAAACCATAGATAAGCCAATTGAATATGCTAAGCTTTCAAAATACCTATTTTCTGTAGGGTTGACTCCTCATCCGCTACATCATCATCTTAGAAGATTGTTACCCCTACCTCTCAATTTTAAGTTGCCTATAGTGATTGGGTACAAACCCGCACTATATGGATAACATTAGGGTCGTGTTGATGATCTTAAATATACGAAGCTTCTGGGGAGGAAACTCGGGTTTTAGAAAATTAGTTTAGTTTTTTTTCTTTGAAAAATAAATCATAAACACCTTTATCCTCCCATTCTTACCCCAAACCATTAGACACCACTACACTCCACCACCTATGACACCACAAAATATACAACATAGACCACACACTAGTTGTTTATTTGTATGGATGTTGATTGATACTTGTTTAGTGTGGGTGTGTTGTGGCTTGATTCGAATTGCATGTTGAGGTATATTTGATAATATTTTGGTTTGAACAATGGATTGGAATGTTATGATTTCCTATCAATTTGTTTACTTTCCTTTCCTTTCATGTTATGTTTATCATTAGAGGAATATGTGTGTCATAAGTGTGGGGGAGGAAAGGATGTTCCATCGTATTGTGTTGTAGATGTTTAGTGGGTTTGGTGTGTTTTCCTCTTTTTAGTTTTTGGTTTTGGAACACTATTACACTTGGTGTGCATGTTTGTTTTGTAGGAAACATATGGTTTTTGAAAAAAAGTGAGTAAACGGGTTAAGGAGGATTCCAACTCCTGAACCATTTAGACGTACCTAGTTCGTGATGATTAAAATGGTGGACAATGAGGAGAACCAAAACCCCCCAAATTAATGGGGCATGTAGACGTACACAATCCATAAAGTTCACATACCCTCCTACATATAAATTACTATTTCTTCTCTACCACCTCAAGATACCACCCAAATCTATTTACCCTCAATACCCTTGAAACACACAACTCGAAAGCTAATTGTAACTCCCCATTGTGATTCAATTCTTTATTCAATTTATAGTGCGTGATAGCAGTTGTGTTTGAACATGCTTGATTAGAGGTTACGGGTACTATATTGGAGTAATGGTAGTTTGTTCATTAAATTCCATGATTGTGCCACTAAGGATAGATTTTAGTGTTCATTTTTCATTGTAAGTGCTCTCCAATTTCCTTCCCTTGACATAAGTTCTATGATTGTGTATATGCATTGAGGAAAATGCAAGCTTTAAGTGTGGGTGATCTGCACCTAAAAGCATGTGTTAACTAATGTATTCGACATATTTGTTATTATGTTTTGGTTGGTTGATTTCTAGTTTTAGTTAGGTATACTTTAGGAAGGGATTAGAAGACTGTTGTTGGTTTTCTTATCTAAATCCCAAGTTTTGTAGACGTAATTGGATCTAATGGATAATTTTTCCTCATGAGAACCTAAATCTTATTTTGTGAGCTTATTATTAGTTTTCTCAAGAGCACTTCGGCGTAATATTGTAAAAGGCCATCTGCAAGGGTGGTAGTAGATATTAAAAGCCCATTCACAAGGATGCTAGTAGACAAAAGGACACAAGTCAAAATGTGGTGGTAGATGGAATTTGGTCGTAAAAAGAAGGGAGTCGAAGTCTAACTCATTGAAGATCTGGCACGGTCGTGCCAAACAAAATAGGTTGTGCCATGCAAACAGATGAGCCAGAGACCCTTAGCACAGGCTAAGCCAGCCGTTTGATTCAGCATAGCTTGTGCTAGTATGATACTCCGTGCGATTTTGGCCCATTAATTCAGTAGATCTTTTATTCCCTAGGATTGGTGATGTAAATAGTACAATACTAAACATTACCACCTCTCTTGATCATTAATTAAGTGATACTCTTTTCCTTTAAAATTTCTATTTTTGCTTCAACCAACACTATTTCCTTTGTATCTCCCTCCTGAATAACCAACTTTTGGATGAGCATATATTTGCTGAAATTAAAATTTATAGTACACACCCTCATCCATAAAAGTCTTTTAACCCATTACCAGTGCTTTAAAAACACTCACTATCACCACACATTTGAGTAGCTAAAGAATTTGAAGATTATTCACTCAAGGGAGAGCACTATTTTTTTGCGTATTCTTGGGTGGTTCTTTGACTCTTAGATTCAAATTCTGGGTAACTCTTTGAACTTTGTGTTCACTTTCTTTCTTTATCATGAATATGTAATGATAGAAGCTTGATTTTTCAATCTTGATGTTTATAAGAAAGTATGTGGGTTATGCAAATGATGTTGTGATGATTTAAGTGTAGGGGAAGTATATTATTTTTGTGTTAAGATGATAGGATTTTCCATGTTGTGGTTGTTTAGGTGGAATGATTCTTGAATGACTGATCTTCTTGAGAAGGTGACATAATTTACCATTTGTGTTGTTAGGGAGAGTGATTCTTGATTGAATAGCCTTTGTATTGAAATGACATAATTTGCAAAGTGTTGGCTATTTAGAAAGAATGTTCTTGTTGAATGACACTTGATGCATATCCTTGTATATTCTTGCCATTACCATCTTCTTCTTGTTGTGATTAAATGGCCCCCAAAAAAAGTATGTCGAACAAGGAGACAAAGGAAGAAGTTGGCAGAAGTTGGCAAAAGTTGGGAGACAAGAGCTGACAACTTCCCTTCCTCCCAACCCCGCCTTTTTAGTGGATAAGTTCATAGAGTTAACTACTATTTCCAGGAGTGCGAACTGAAGATGAAAGTACCTAAATGGCCAAAAGAGGACCATCTTGGAGACAAAGTTTGCATGCATGAAGACTGTAGAAGCCTGGGCCTACTTAAACTTGTCACCTACTTGCTAGGTTTGAGTGATCTCACAATGCCCAGCCAGGATGTTCAAATCCTTTGGGCGATAGCCCCGTTAAAGAATTTCTACCTTAATTTGGCGGGGGCCTTCATGAAGGAATGCTTAGCTGCGGGAAAGAAGAAAGGTGGAAAGATACCAATGGGAGGCATGGTTAGACTTTTAGCCCCACAACTAGTAAATATGGTTCCTTCTCCATTTTTCGTGGAAAACTTAGGACGCTCGGGAACAAGATACACAATGGACAAGATATCAAGGGTGTCGATTGTTGCCCCTACTACATCCGATGACCTTTTCATTTGGTTGTACGATAGTGCTACGGTGTGCAATTTCATTGTATTTCCACAACACAAATGCACAACTATCAACAAAGACACCGTATTGGAGGACCTTTTTACTGCCCCTGATTCGAGAGGGTATTCTACAACACCATCGTGGCTCCGGACGTGAATATAGAGGAGGATGGAGAGATTCCATTTAAAGCACCCTTCACTCTAGGTGCACTACTCGCAGAGTTTCTCGGCCAATTCCTCCCTTTTAGGGAGCAACTTATGTCATCGACCCAAATATTGCAAGAAGTTGGTCAAGCGGTAGGGGAATGAGTTTAAAAATGGAAGAATTTGGGAGTAGAATGGATACTATGGATGACACCATGAGATCTTGGGGGGTTAGATTGGAGTCCATTGAGCGGAAAATGGTGGAAGAGTTTGCTATCATTGATGAAAGAGCCAAGGTTCAAGATTAAACTATTAAGCACTTGATCGAGAGGTTTCATATTTCGAGACTTGATGGTTTTCGAGACCTAATCCCCATTAAGAGACAATAGATGCGAAAAGAAGAAAGAAGGAGAATACAATAGGTGAGACGTGTGAGGGATGGCCCTTCAAGGCCATAAGGGTAAGTGTCTAGCCTGCCTCCACCCGGGGTCGTTAAAACCGTAGCTTAGAATTAACTCGGGTGGAGGCTTTGGGAAGGTCAAAGATAGAATTTTTAGTTTTGTACCCATTCTTACTACTACGCTACCCAGAGGGTAGTTAGTGGCAAGCCATGGGCTTGTCCACACAGATTATAAGTCTCAAGTACCAACCAAAAATACAACCTCGTACGAGTTGTCAATCCGTACAAGTGAAAGGAATAGCTAGTAAATGAAAATAGAAAAGGGGGGGTTGGATTTTCATATTAACAACTACAATGCATAAAGTAAAATAGCAAATAATCTAATTAACTAAGCACTTGGGGAGTCAGTGTGCAACATGTTTAATCTAATATTTCAATCCACGGTTGATTCACATATAAAATTTACTAAGCAACCTAACATAGTGTTCACAACACATGGTGTGGCTGATGGCATACACTTCCACGTACCTATCATGTCAGGTGCACTCACAACCCTCCATCGATGTCGCCATCGTAATTAGGGGAGTACAACAAGGTCCGGAAATTGTTGTAGGCCTGTTTCTCCTCCAGGTCATTACATCCCAGGCTTCCACCATGAATGAACTACTTTCTTCGGTTTCTATCAACTAGGCACAAGGGTCGTAGGGACCTTATCTATGATACTAAGGCCTCTTACAACCCTAGCTTGCTACTTTTTCACTATCTTTACCCGCAACCTACTGGAAAACTTTACGTGATCAGCTGATACTTGTGCGATGGCAAATAAGTCTGAACAATTATCAAGTCTCCCATGCACAGACTCACGCACACACAATGAACTCCCTTACCCATTCTAACATCTAGGTTTCTCTTCCAATGGAGGCATCAATAAATTCTCCATACATGAGTACAACCCAAAGTGTGTGCCGATGTGGTGAAATTTTCATGCATTTAGAATATTCAAGAACAATTATAATAATATCATGAACACAAATAATAGGATGAATCTAATGAATCTCACAAAACATAAGTTAAAACATGTGCTACAATTATCCCCAATCTATGAAAACTACTCCAAGGATATGAAATTTATAAATAGAGTTGATTTCCACATCTAGGATTTACACAAAAATAGAAGGAAATAAAATAAAAGGAGAGAGTGTTTCTCTCTCTAAACGTTCACTCCTACTAAACTAATCCACATTTTACATGTTTAACCTAGTAGACTAAGGTCATATATATATAGGAGAAGGGGATTGGGCCCAAAATAGGCCAAAAATGCTAAAATCATTGTTCAGCATCTGCTCGATGCAGGCCATCATGGATGGTGCATTCTGTGCCAATTACATATCATGGGATGCACGATCGCTCATGGTTAAAGGTCCTTCATCCGGTACGAGGTGCTAGATCTAGCATGGGCCATGAAGGCAGGCTCTGGCGTGGACCGTGGGATATGGCTCAGGTCGTGGTCTGGAAGAACGATCTGTTAAGGAGTTTGGCACGGGGCACGAAAATTGGTGTGAGGCATAGACTTTGGCGTGGATTGTAGGCTAATCTTGGCATATTGAACTTGGAATAGTGTGGGCCATCTTAAATGGGATGGTCCATGCCCATACTTAGCATTTTTTAGCAAAGTCTCAAACGTGTGTTGCGCGGGCCGTGGGACATAGCACAGGTCGCGCCATTGCCTCATGCTAAATCTATTGGCGTGGGATATCTCCTCAGGGATGGACCATTGGTGCTTGACCATAAACAGCCCGAGCTGACTCGTGGTACCTTAGTTGGCTGAATTTGTATCCTTCGCTACGGGTGAACTGTTAGTCCAATTTTTGAGTTCTAGTAGTTGATTTTGTAGTGTTCAAGAAGAAGAATCCAATGAAATAACCCTAAAATATACTAATTCTTCTCAGATAGTTCTCAGACTTTGGCACAACTCATCGGACCCCGATTCCTCATTTCTTCATTGGCCGCTTTGATCTCCATTTCTGCCTATCTTTGACTCCAATATCCTTCTACCACGCATTGATATTTGTATTACCATTCTAGGTTGAATGGCCTTTGATCTCTTCTACCATTCTCGTGAATGGCCTTCAATATCTTCTACCGCCCTTACGAATGGCCTTCACATAGAATGTAACCAAAAAAGGGCCCAAATAGCCTTTAATATCTTCTACCGCCATCACGAATGGCCTTCACATAGCATGTGTCATGGTTGATAGCGGTGTGCTCCAGCTGTGGAAGTACCATGAAACTACAAGTGCTCGCTTTGTTATAAAACCATACATATCTACCCTCTGATGTTCTACATCCCACCATGGATTTTTTTGGTTGACTTCTCGATGTTATATTGTACCCGATCGTCCCAAGTTAGCCAATGCTCTTTGTGTGACCGGATGCCCTAAATTTTATGCCAATAGACCTACCATGCCTCCTATGGCTATCTTACCACACTTTCTTTCCCCCATCATCATGCACTCGTGTACAAAGTGCCCCACTAGGTTTGGGTAGAAGTTACCCTCAGTAGTCATTGGCCAAAGGGAATGAACATCTGAACCTGGACATTGGCCAAAGGTTTCTCACCGTGGCAGAAAACCCCCATTTCCAATATTCGGTGAACGTAACAAAATGTTTGATAAATCAAAGCGGTGCTCTTGCAAATGTTCTTTCGATATGTCCCTGTTCCCTGCCTCCAAAAGTACCCAAGAGAAAAAGGCATTCCAAGATGGTGTGTCTTAGGGATCTGTCCCCCGTACCTCCAACTAAAAGCACGAGCTATGTATCGGTGTATCATCTGATACTCCTTGTTTTCAAGATTGAATTTGATCGCCTAGTGTCCATTCCCATCTGTGACTGACCAAAGAGTAGCTAGAAACTCTAGTGTCCACCTTATGTATGTCTTAGAATGTTTTTCTAAGAACCCCTTAGACCTACTCAAGCAAATAGATAGGTCAAGAGCTCGAGTAAGCCTAGAGCCACCGAGGTGTCCTTGCATGCAAAGTCGGTCTCTAGTATACTCCTCTTTGGTTCTCGCAAGTTCCTCCAACTCCGTTCTGCAAGAACGGAAATATTGGATAGTCTCATAAACTCATCAATCACAATGGCTTGGTTTTGAAGAGTATGAGTTACCGGTTCATAGTCTGCACTATTCACTACTTTCTTTCTCTTCTCACCCCGAGTGGACTTTCCCTTCTCTAAAGTATTCCTTTTGGGTGGCATCATAAAAAAATGAGGCAAAAATTGGTCATGTGATCTTCAAAACAAGGCATGGGGTCACATTTTCATTCAACAAGTAGATCTTACTCAAATAGCCTATGCATTCAAACCATGATAATCTAAGCATGAAGGCCATTTAAACAAGAACATCCTCATTGAACAATATCTCATGTAAGTCATCAACAACCCATGAATAAGACATATGCAACTAAGATTCATCTTTTTCCCAAATCACTCAAAACATGAAGAACTTAGCATTCAAACACAATATCACATCAAACACCCAAACTATGTTCAACACATGATCATACATATAAGCCCGGACATTTATCTCACAAACACACACTTATTCATGAATCATTATTTTTATAATACCACCACAATTTCAATCAAGCGTGTAAATAAAGAGTTCAATGGATTACCCAGAATTTGAAGCTAAGAATTATAAGATCAACACTAGAAGAAGCAAAGATTGCTCATTTTTGGAAGAAAAGTTTTAATCTTTTCAAGTTTCACCAAGAGTGTGTGAGTGCGTGTTTCTTGAGAAGAAAGAATGTGTCAAATGATGAAATTAGGTGAAGAAGTGTACTATGAGATTGGAATTTCAGCCTTGGTCATAAGAGAGAGAGGTACAATTAGGATAAGAATGAAATTTTAAAAATTGCATATTAGGGGACAATAGTACAAATCAATCAATTCCTAGGAATGTACAAAGTACTATTTGCATCAAAAATCCTAAGGGATTAGGGAATTTCAAAAATTTTGAACCGAAAATGCATTTTTTAATTAGAAATTCAAAATTTTGAAACTTTACATTTTTGGAATGATAGAGGTTAGGCCCAAGAAGGCCATTGGGTCACAGGTATGGCCGCCCAGTTAGGGGAATATTTAATACCCTAACTTAATTACCGCATTCATGGGTAATTAATGGTGATAATTAAGGAGTATGTTATTTAGGACACAGAGTATAAATACAAGGTACACATTTACTTATCATTCATTTGGTCTTAAACATCGGAGTGCTGACCCCTAGAACCCCAGGGAGAGTTTGATTGCAGGTTAGTTCGAGAAGAACCCAAGCCCACGAACCGGTTGTGGTCAAAGATACATCATGGAACAACATTGCAGTGGAAAATCGAAAATCGGCGCAGAAGATGTTTAGCACGGACCAAAGCCTCACGCCAAATCTCCTAGCATGAATGAACCCCACGCGCTAAACACATTGGCATGAGGCATCCCCCTGCGCCATCATGAACGTGCATGGACCTAAGCCCTTGGCGAGGACCGTGTTAGGTCTTGGCACGAGATTGCCAAAATTTTGACCTAATCCTTAGTTTCCTCTTTTTTAAAAAAAAATACTATGTCACCCATCAAATTTAATTCCATCCAAACACAATCACGAGTCTCAAAATCTAAATTTCAAACCAACAAGAGTTTCATCTCCTCATTTCAAAACATGAAAATTTTGTCTAATCACTACTAAAAAGCATGAAAGCAAAATGAAACACCGTATATTTATTGTCGTCCTCACGACTTATTTCTTTTTCATACAAGTCTAGTTAGAGAAGCCTACCCATTGGTCTTTTGAATAGCCATTGGCGACTCCACACACGATGACATCATTGTGGGGGGGTCTCCACAATGAGCAATCCTTACCTCCATACCTCTTGTCTGTGATGGGAAATGAATCTTTGTGTCAAGCTAGCATTGAGTCTATAAATGTCATCTTGGGGTTTGGAGGAGGTCGAGGAGGTTTTAAACCCTTGACACTCTCCCTTTCCCATTTTGCATGTTAGTTAGCATGGAAAAACAATCTAGTACATACATATTATCCATAGCATCATACAACTCATTGGACTCATAAACAATATCATTAAAATGGGATTCATCCACAAGTTCATGCTCATTGGTAACACAAGAGTTTTCATCATGCTCATGACACAGGGTTACACCATTTCACATAAAAGAAGAATTTTTCAAATCATACCTAGCTTAATAAATATCAAACTCCACTTTATCCATCTTATCTTCTAGAGTTAAGGTTCCGAAGTGAACATCAATTTTAGTCCTAGATGTTTTAAGGAAAGGTCTCCCCAAGGGTATCAGGGGTACACTACCGCCATGCACTACATCTAGGACATAAAAGTTCGCTGGAAAAACCAATTTGCCAACTCGCACCATCACATCCTTTACTAGTCCATGTGGATGAGCTTGGGAATGATCGGTGAGTTGGACAATCACTCTAGTTTCCCTAAGTTCACCTATTTCAAGGCATTCATATAGACTATATAGGATCACATTGATAGATGAACCCACATCTTCCATGGCATTTTAAACAAGTTTACAACCTAAAGAGATAGGGATATAAAACATTCTAGGGAATTCAAATTTTTTGGCAAATTTTTATGGTTCAAAACAGCGACTCCCTCCAATTTTAAATGTCCTAACCTCTTAGTTGGCCTACTTCTTTTCTTTATACATGCAACTTTAAGAAATTTTGCATATGATGGCACATGTTCAATCAATTCCAAGATAGGGATGGTTACCTTAATCTTTTCAGATATATTTTTGAATGTTTGCATCATTGGTCATAACCTTTTGCTTTCCCGTGAACGCATTTGGAAATGGAGGTAGAATAGTAGTTTGTGCCTTGGCCTGTGGAAGCTCCTTGGAAGGTGCTTCCTTGACCACAATCTTCACTTCTTCGAAGAGTGCATTGGTAGCCTCCATTACCTTATCATTCTCTTGTATTACCCTCTTCTCGGACTCACGAACTTTCTTCCCACTTCTCAATTTGAGTACACTCACATTCCTCGGACTGATCTCCTGTTGGGATGGGAGTTTGGCGGACTCCTTGGCTTTTAGTTGGCTCACCGAGGTAGCAAGTTGCCCAACTTGAACTACAAGGTTTTTGATACTCGAGAAGGCTCTATTACCAAGGTCTTTAATCTCTCGCCTTGTCATCTCCGCGAAGATTTCATGTTTCTTTCTCAATTAACTGATGGCTTCTTAGATCTCTTCTCGATCTCTTCTTGATATTTTCTTTTTCGTAACACATTATGATTAAAACACCCCAACTTTAAAGGTCAAACATATTCTGGAAAATGTTAAGCTATAAAATTTGCACAATTATCGATGCTTACAAGCTTTAGATCTTGCAACTTTTCAAATCAAACAATTCCAAGCTATGGATCTTGCACAACTAGCAATCCTTGCAAGCTTTAGATCATGTAACTTCGCAAATCAAACAATTGCAAGCTATAGATATTGGGCAACTTGGGATCTTGCAAGCTTTAGATCTTGTAACTTTGCTAAATACACGATCGCAAGCTATAGATCTTGCTCAAGAGCAGATTTTCTCATAAAAGTAATACGCGTAGTAGATATTTCATGACACGAAGTACAAGGTTTCGCTATAATAACTATGCAAGCTATAGATCTTAAAAATAGCTTGAAATCTTAACTAATTAGAATGATGCGATAGAAGCAAGCCATAGATCATGCAGCTTCACAACTTATGTCTCACAATGATCCACTCACTTAGCAAGAAGACATATATATAAAGTAGACGAAAGATAGTTCATTCAACAATGAAGAAGCTGCTGGTTCACTAAAACATGAGCAAATTTATTAAAACATTACAAGGAAAGATAAGTCGCTCAAAGGGACAAATCTATCTAAGCCTATAGGCTCGTGAGGATCCAAAAGATGAAGAACAACCACATCAGCGACCACGCTTAGCTTCATGATAAGAATGCTCAGCTTCATAACAAGAATGCTCAGTCCTACATCGATTCTATTTAACTGCTCGCTCTTTGCTAACAAAATACTCGTATCGCCACATCATGTATAAATAAGTGGGATGGCGTATAAGACCCCTTCGCTCCATATACCTAAGATAGCTTGCATAATATGCTTTGAAGTCATCAATCGGGCTAAACTCTTTGCGGTCCAGTTGCATACTTATAACATTGATGGTTTCTTCATACTTTTTCATCTCAGCTGTCAAGTTATGTACCTTCCCTTCCGGAATTCAAATATGGGATCGAATGACTTGAGACACGTTAATCCTTTGACCGCCAAAATCCATTGTGAGATTTCCATAACCAACAGCCCTTCAAGATGACGAGGGAAGATCCAAGAGTTTTTCATTATATTCAACACAAGTGTGCTCAAGCTGATGCACAAATCTATCAAGTCGATTGCACTCAGAGTGAAGCTCCTCATTGTCACTATGCAACTATGTGGTAATCGTAGACTGCTCATCGAATTTTATCTGTCATCCAATAGTAGAGGTTGAAAGGTGATCACATTCCTCCTACCTTTTCTTCAAGCAATCATACAAATCATCAATACAGGTACACTACTTATCAATGATCGTTGTTTTCTGATGGATTTCGCCCATCTTATTCTCAGCACAGTTCCTGGTCTCCTCCTGTTGGTGAAGCATTTTCATTATATTTAACCGTTACCAGTAGATAAGATCATTCTGCTCATTGCAAATTCTTTGTAGCTCACGAACAACATCCCGAGTCTCCTTCACGGCTTTGTCTCACTTTGTTTGGAGGTCATGAACACCCAAGAACATGTACTTCAAACGAATGCCCAAGGTCAATGCCCATTCTTGAACACGAGAAGGAAAGTTAAGCGAATGAAAGTACACAGCAGCAGACTCAAGCTAAACCAAACCACGAAAAATATCTTTGCCAAGCGACTCACCATTATAGCCATCAGATATAAACTTGCAGCGAGGGCAGCCCAAAGAAGATGTTGGGAATATTCTTGTAATATACGCTTCGTCACTTCGATCAGGTTAATAGAGCAATGTTCGGAAGATGATGGAAAACCATTGCGACAAGGAAAATGAATATAACACCCCGGATATTCAACATTTTTCAAAAAAAAATTGACCAACTATAATATCAAAGCCCTGCAAGTAAATAAATATAAAAAGATGGGTCAACATCATACAAACATACTTATAAATATTTTCATAAATTACATAACACAAACATAAAAGGCTTATGTCTACAGTGCTAGGATTGACTAACTTTAGTAGGAGAGAAGGGTGAAGTTCAGACATTAACAATAGCATCCTCCTTCCTCACATGAGGAATAAGAGCTTTTCAATTTAATTCACTACCAGGGTTCACAACATCATTGATATTATAACTGTGCCGAGGATGGCACTCCTCAGAATTAGGGGAAATGAAGGGAAGATCCTCGTAGTAGTTAATCGTGCAGTTCTTCAGCTCGGCTACGGGAGGAAGAGTAGGAATACCGGCAAGATAGGATAGAAGTGTGAACGAGTGACCACCATTAGAAATGCTCTTAACAAAACCATCTTTAAGAATTCCCGCTTGCTCTGCCAAAATCTTTTCCGAATTGGCAAACCTAGGCGGCTTGTTAATCTCGCAGTCAGATTCAGCTTCTGCAACTTGATCAAGGACTCGCAATTACCAATGTTGCGGGTATGAGTGGAGACCTCCTCAAAAAAATAAAAAAAATATTTTTTCTTCAGAAGGCAGTCAACTAGAACCTGGGGATATCCAGGAGAAGTGGGGTCATTTGTCCGCATATCTTCCAGTAGGAAACACATATTCTCCATTTCCTTTTCAATGGCCATTGTAGGGTCTTCAGTGGCATGCGCTCGCTACTCAAAATCCTTGGGAATAGTGATCAAAATGGCACACTTTAGCTTGCTTTCTTCTAGCTCCTCCAACATCACGCCATCACATTTAGCTAACTCAACAACTCATTCACTGACGAGTTACAGGCTTTCACCAACCTTAATTTTGAAGCAAGCAGAAAAGAAGAGTGGTCATACAACAAGACAAAGAATTTAGGTCATGCTAACACATTAACGGAATGAGAACATACCCAAGAAGAGGTTTTGGGAAGGTCAAAGATAGAATTTATAGTTCTTCACTGGTTCTCACTGTTATGCTACCTAGAGGGTAGTTAGCGGCAAGCCCTAGGTTTGTCCACAGAGATGCTAGGGCTTAAATAACAACTAAAAATACAACCTCGTACGGGTCATCAATCTGTACGAGTGAAAGGAACAGCTAGTAAATGCAACACAAAAAGGGATGGGGAGGTAGTGCACTTGGGAAGTCATTCACAAAAAAGGCTGGATTGTGCAACATGTTTAATCTAATGTTTCGATCCTTGATTCATTCACATATATGATTTACTAAGCAACCTAAAATAGTGTTCACAACACGTGGTGTGGCCGATGGCAAACTCTTCCTTGTACTTATCACGTTGGGTGCGTTTGCAACCCTTAATCGATGCTGCCATTATAATTAGGGGAGTAGAACAAGTTCCGACCATTGTTATAGGTCAGTTTCTCCCCCGTGCTTTTACGTCCCAAGCTTCCACCACAAATTCACAACTTCTTCTAGGTCCTATCAACGCCCAAGGATCGTAGGTACCTTATCTATAATACTAAGGCCTCTTAAAACCCAAGCTTTCAACTTTTTAACTATCTCTACCTGCAACCTATAAGAAAACTTTACATAATTAGCCAAGACTTGTGTGATGGCAAATAAGTCAGAGTAATACCCGGGTCTCCCATGCACACGCTCACGTAGATGCAACATACTTTCTTACCCTATCTAACTCCAAGTTTGTCTTCCTAAGGGGACATCAATAAGTTCCATACAATAATACAGTCCAAAGTGTGTGCCGATGTGGTGTAATATCATGCATTTAGAAAAACCAGGAACAACTATAATAATATCATAAACACAAATAATAGGATGAATCTAATTAATCTAAAAAAATATAAGTAAAAACATGCGCTACATCAAGGATATGGAATTCTATGGAAACTACTCCATCGATATAGAATTCAAATCTAGAGTTGAATTCAACATCTAGGATGAACACAAAAATAATAGGAAATAAAAGAAAAGGAGAGAGTGTTTCTCTCTCTTAAAGTGCTCTCCTAATTAACTAATTTACTTTGTACATGTTTAACCTAGTAGAATAAGGTCATATATATAGGTGAAGGAGATTGGTCTAAAAATAGGCTAAAAATGCTAAAACCCTAGTTAAGCCGACGCCCGTCTCGGTCCGTAGTCCTTCATCTGCCCAGTGCGGAACACACAATCGCACATAGGCCATAGTCTTTCATCCGAATGGGGAGCTGGATCTGGCACGTACCGTGGTACAAGGCTCTGGTGCAGACTGTGTGATGTCATGTGGGCCATGGTATAGAAGCACGGTCTACTCAGAAGATTGGCACGGGGCACGCCCATTGGCGCGAGCCATGTTTGGAGAATCATTTCGCTTAGAAGTTTTGCATGTGGCACAGACTTTGGAGTGGGTCGTAGGCTGGTCTTGAATATTGAACTTGGAATGGTGCGGGCCATCATAAATGGGGCGGTTTGCACCCATGCTTAGCTATTTTTAAGCAAAGTCTCAAACTTGTGTTGTGAGGGCCGTGGGATATGGCGTGGGTCACGCCATTTACTCGTGCTAGAACTGTTGGCGCAGGACATCTCCTTTAGCGCAGACCATTGGTGCTTGGCCGTGAATAGCCTGCGCCGACCTGTGGTACCTTGATCGGCTGAACTTGTTTCCTTTGATACAGACTGTTAGTCCAATTTTTGAGTTCTAGTAGTTAATTATGTAGTGCTCAAGAAGATGAATCCAATGGAATAAACCTTGAAGGCTAACTCTTCTTGAATTGTTCTCATACTTTGACACAACTCATCGGACCATGATTTCCCATTTCTTTATTGGCCGTTTTGATCCCCGTTGCCGCCTATCTTTGACTCCAATATCCGTCTAACACGCATTGATGTTTGTGGCCTTTGTCTACTACCATTCTAAAGGTGAATGGCATTTAATCTCTTCTACCATTCTTGCGAATGGCCTTCAATATATTCTACCGCCCTTACGAATGGCCTTTAAATAGAATATACCCAAAATGTACCCACGAGGGACCCACTAAAGATGATCAAATGGAAAATCTAGGAGCTTGTGGATACAAGATGTCCAATAGTAATAATTAAGTCTACAAAATGTAGGATTTAAAAAATAAAACAAAACATGGTTGTCTAAACCCCTTGTCATGTAAACTCCACTAATACTAGCAATCTACCGAACAAAACATGCTAAAACCTATGCCGGATGCAACGGTTAATGCAAGCAAAATGAAGTACATCAGTGCCACTATTTTCCCCTATCCACTTGTGATCTCTACTTTTTCATGTTACATTGGGGACAATGCATGCTTTTAGTGTGGGGGAGGAAGTAGTTAGACACTTCAGAATTTTAACAAGATTTCTTTTTGTTTTGTTGGTAGTTTTTGGCAGTTTGTGTTTGGATATGTTTTTGGGAACACTTTGATGGTGTCATTTTTTGTTTTGTTTATCTTCATGTATTATGAATCCCATATTCTTGGCATTTTGTGCTACACAAAAAAGTTGAAAAATTTATTTATATATATATATATATATATCCAGCAAGCATGAAAACCTGAACAAGCGACTTAGGCAACAATGGGAAAGGCCCGGATAGGTTTATAAACCTAGGTAAAAATGAGAGTTCATGGTGTGGAAAAAAGTGAGAAGTGAGTTCAATTTGCGTGTTAAGCTAGGATGAAAACCCGGAAGGGCTCCTAGCCAAAATGAGAGAAATTGAGAGATATTGAACAAAAAAATACTATGGTTCTCTTTGGTTTTTCTTTTGGAAGTCTTTTTTCGTAGAATAACTTAGTTCACACTATCTTTCTAAATTTCACCTTTTATTGGTATTATCGGTTGTATAGATTACTTGAGTTTCTTTAAAGAAAGTGAGAGTTGTGAGATTATTACGTCTTTGGGGGAACAAGGAATAAGGTTGAATGTATTAGTTAAAATATCTTAGCATGCTACTTTCCTCTTAGGTCTTTACTTGTTTTTGTTTACTCGCGGATGGGTAAAGGTTTAAACGTGGGGGAATTGATCTGCCCCTGAAAGAATGCATTAACTAATGCATTCGAAACATTTGCTATTATGATTTGGGTGGTTGATTGGTAGCTTTAGTTAGGTTTACATTACAAAGGATTTGGATGACCGGTGTTGGTTATCTTATCCAAATCCTGTGTTTTATAGACATAATTTGATCGAATGGATACTTTTTCCTCATGAGGACCTAGATCTCATTTCATGAGCTTATCAGTAGGTTGCTCGTGAGCACTTTGGTTTGACCTTGTAGAAGGCCATCCGCAAGGGTGGTAGTAGATATTAGAAGGCTATTCGCAATAATGGTAATAGACAGAAGGCCACGAGTCAAAATCTGGAAGTAGATAGAATCAAGCCAAAAAAAGAAGGTAGTAGAAGTACAACTCATCGAAAAATTTGCACGGCTATGCCAAAAGACGCGGGCTACACCAAACAACTGGCCGTGCAAAATAACTTGATGTGCCAAAAATTGGCCATGCTAGAGACACTTAGCATGGGTTGTGCCAGCCAGCATGGCCATGCCACAAACCATCAGCACGACCAGTTTGATTCACCATAGCTCGTGTTATCTCGATGCTCCGTGTAGCTAAGTATGTGGACACTGGCCACACCTTTAACATGGCTCGTGTCGTTTCAACTTCAATATTTGAATACAATCCCATGGGGTGTGATGATTCACACGGTTGTGCCATCATTTTACTTAGAAATGACTCCCAGTAGATGGCCCGTAAGGATTTACATGGCCTACACCGTTCAAAAAGAAAACTCATGCACTTGGTTAGGGTGTCACGGGTCACCCTCTCAAGGGGTTAATCGCGCTACCTAGCCGTGCTCGAGTACCACGACTAGCACCTAATTTCCACGTACGTAGCACTTAACATGGTTACTGCCAGTAAACAAACTCTTTAGATGGATGTGGATGAGTATGCAGTTGAAATACACACACGAGTTTTAGTGGGAGTAAGGCTTCATAAATGAGGGACTAAAAGAAATATAGGGCCTAAAAGCTTTGAGAGTAAATGCTCATTTTCAATATTTTTCAAAAAGGTAACTATACATGGGTAGCTCACTCCACATATATGGTGTACAAAAGTAATTACAAGTACTAGGTACAGGAAAAAAAGAAGGTCAAATAAAATAAGGGGAGAAACTAGCTAATTCTCCTCTCTTTTAGTGTGGAATCCAAGAGCATGAGTTAGAGCTTCATAATGATGTTGATGTGTTGCTAATTTCTAGATGAATGCGATAATGTTGAAATCATTTTCATGTTTGTTTTAGGTAGCAAATGAGAGAGGTCTATGAATGTCGATCGTTCTTGACTAATCTTGTCAAAATGCATGAATTGGTTAAATTCTTAGGCACGGTGTAGTGTTTATAAGTGTTGCTAAGCATGTTGATTCTTCATGCTCAATGCCATCAATGGGATACTTTTAGTCGTGTTTCGGCTAAGGGATTCATTGGTGAGGTTTGACAAGAGATATCAAATTCACTCTTGCAAACTACTATCTAAGAAGGATGGAAGATTTATCTTGACAACAAGCAGTGGGAGGAGTGAATAGATTGTTTCACTCGTTTTTAAAGCCTTTGTTATTTAGCATTCATGTGTTATTAATGCTATGTTTTACTTCAATTATGCCATGTGTTGTTTGAGAATAGGAAGTGTTTGTAGGATTGAAGTGTTAGGGTGTTAGGAAAGTGATGAATTCCTTAGCTCCAATGCATGAAAATCTAGAAACATGAACTTAGAACTTCTTGTGCATAATGTGTTGTGATTCTTGCTAGATAAGTATGTTAATGTGGATTGTTCTCATATTTATCCTATAAATCCAATGAAAGGTTTAACCTTGAATGTGGTTTGTTCTAGGTTTAGCCTATTGAATGCTACTTTTGGTTAAATGGCTATTTCTTTGGTAGAAGGCTTGTTGTTGTCAAATCTATGGTCCTTCGTGTATAACACCATTGATGAAGTACCCCTATGGTCGTTGTTTGTCTAGGGTGATCATCAATGAGGTTTGCAAATGGTCATTGTTTGTCTTTGCAAATTACTATTAAGAAGGAATGAATGTTGATCTTCTATTGGCATTCCCCATAGGTAATAAATGTGATAGATTGGGTGAATGGTCCAATGATCTACATTAGGTTTGGAAGTGGATATTAATTTCCCCCAAGGCTTTTTTTTGTAGTTTTAAAACCTTTTTTCTTAGTTTGTTTGATGATTAGCATAGTTACTTAACTTTGCTAGTTACCTTGTCTTTTAACTTTCATAACTTACGAAAACCAACCAACCAAACCCCCCCCCCATTTACTCACTTTTATATGTATATATATATATTTACTTCTAGCATAATATCAACCATTTATGTTTAAACGCTTGAGAAAATCTCTCTTCTTCGTGGATGACCCCAACTAGCCGCTATCTATTTAGTTGTAGATAGTGAGCATTTAGGGCTTAGAAATATTAACTTTGAGAGGTACTGTGATGACCTCCCAAATTTTAGTGGTGCTTCTACAGGGGAAGAGGTATTTATTTTTTGTGTTTAGCTGTATTTGGTTGCATATTAGCTAGTTGTTTTTATTTTCCACTCCTTAGTGGTTGATTTTGTTTGGAGTAGGTATTTCTTGAGTTCTCGGTGAATTCTTATCAAGAATCCTTGCAATATGATTCCAAAATTTTGAAAAAAAATTTTGGAATGTCTCACCTTCAGGGAACTCATGATGAGAAGAGAGGCTCAACAAGCAAGGTTTTGTAGGCTGTATCATTCTGACCATCCTACCGAGTCTTGCTATTTATTGTGGGAAGAGCACTATGAAGGGGAAAGAACCCTTGGTTTCCAAAACCAAGGGTATAATGAAGAGTGCTACCAAGAGGTTGGAGATGTTGGTTTTTAAGGGCAAGAAGATCAAGAATGGTATCCATACCACTATCCTTACAATCCAGAATTAAGTGGTAGCCCAGATTAGTGGTATGAGAATGAGCCAGAAAACCAACTATACGAGCAAAATAGTTGGCCATCACCACCTTATACCATACCCCAAAACCAATCCCAACCAGGAAGTTCAAGTTTGACACGTGAGGGAGTCATGAATACAATAGCAAACTTGAACAACTTTATTAGTGAGGAGCCGGACACTCAGCTCTCCTCTAGTGTTGAGGCTATTGAGGGGCATGTGAGGAGTATGTCAGAAGTGTTGGCCCGAATGGAATCTCATGATTCCAAATATACATCATCCCAGATCGAACTCGAGGATTCGGCGAGTACCTCTCAAAGTTTGGGAGGTCATCACCGACTTTGAGAGGTACGGTGTACCCCACTGGAAAGTTGCCAAGTATTTTAGAGCCACTCGAGACCAGCCCCTTGAGACCAATGCCCCTCAAGACGTCGTCTTTCATCCTCTCCCCCGGAAATGGCACCAAAATTTGGGAGGTCGTCGTCGTATCTCTCAATGTTAATATTTATAAGCCCTAAATGCTTACTATCTACAACTAAGTAGATAGTAGTAAGTCGGGGTCGTCCACGAAGAAGAGGGATTATCTCAAGCGTTTAAACATAAATGATTGATATTATTCTAGAAGTAAATATGTATACATATAAAAGCGAGTAAATTGGGGGGTTGGGGTGGTTGGTTTTCCTAAGTTATGAAAGTTAAAAGACAAGGTAACTAGAGTAACTATACTAATCATCAAACAAACTATGAAAAAGGGTTTTAAAACTAAAAAAAAAATCCTTGGGGGAAATTGATATCCACTTCCAAACCTAATGTAGATCATTGAAACATTCACTCGTTCTATTACATTTATTACCTATGGGGAATGCCAATAGAAGATCAACATTCATTCATTCTAAATAGTAATTTTCAAAGACATGAAACAATGACCATTTGTAAACCTCGTTGATGATCACCCTAGACAAACAACAACCATAGGGATATTTCATAAATGGTATTATACACGAAGGACCATAGATTTGACAACAAGCCTTCTACAAAGACATAGACATTTAACCAAACATTTAAGCCTCCTACTCTGTTGGACAGTTAACCAGGGTATGATTCCCTTATCACGTCCTGCACACAAGTCGTGCCTTCCTGGTCTATTCGTCCCACCTTGGTTTGGACCCGACTGAACTAGCTATTCTTGCACTGGGCCTTCCCCCATTCCTTCCCTCACCCGAGTTGGTCCTGTAGCTACCTCCTATGCTTGGACTAGGTTTAAAGTTACTCTTCCAAATTGGGAGAACTTGCACCCTCACCATTTCTCACCTTGGAAACAGTAGCACCATTCACCTCCCTATAACCCCTTTGCAATCCTCCACCCATATAGTCCTCTAAGACTTTCGATGAATGCCACCATTGAGTTATAGTTACTACAACCATCTCTCATTAGCTCAGTTCCATCCCATGAGCTCAATCCCTGGTTAAAATCAATTAGATTATACCCCTACGGATGGTCAGGAAAGTCTAGCATACAAGCCTGGAAACCCGACACATTTTCCCTTATACTACCGGTTTGTGTCAGTGTCCTAAGTCTCAACAATGCATGTTCCTTCACGTTGGTGGTCATGAATTGTTGCTTCACCTTAAGCTTCAATCTATCCATGTGTCGATGGCTAGGAAACCTGTCTTTATCTCCATATCCTTGGAGCACAACCACAACACGGGTCATGCTAGAGAACCTTAGCACGAGTCGTGCCAGAAAGAATGGTCGTGCCAGCAAGAATTGTCATGCCATAGACCCTCAATATGAGGCATTTGATTCAGCACAGCCCATACCTGCTTGATGCTCCATGCAGCTAAGTATAGACATGGGTCGTACCCTTTAACATGGCTCATGTCATTTCAACTCCATATTCGAACATTAGCCCACAAGGTGTGACAATTCACATGGGCGCGCCATCGTTTTTCTTAGAAATTTATTCCTTGCCGATTGCTCCTAAGGATTTACATGGCTTACACCATTCAGAAGGTAAACCCATGCACCCGGCCAGCAGCCCGTGAAGATATACACAACCCACATCATTCAACTAAATGAAGAAGTATTCCCAGCTGATGGCCTATCTCGAACGACATATCTGCATGCTTAGAAAAGCTAAAGATAAGCCCCAACCAGCGACCCGTGCTAGATAACACAACTCGTTCCAAGCCAAGCCAACATGGGCATGCCAGATGACATAGACGATTCCACACCGAACGAGCACAGTCATGCCAGACAGCAAGGCCCGTGCCCATTTTGGGTGCTATGGTTTTCAGCCTCATTTTTTACCTTTGTCAAGGCCCAATTCCCTACTAATATATAAAGGAGCCTATGTCTACTATATTTTAATTTGGGATCATTTTATTTTCATTCTCCTAAGAGTAGGCAGAGAGAGAATGACATTAACCCTTCTCTCCCATTTCATTCTCCTTGTTTTTACCCAAGGAAATTGAATCCAATGAAATATTTGGGTTCAGTTCTTAAGGAATAGTGATTTAGCTTGGTTTTTATATTTGTAATCATGACTTGGTGTTTGTTTTTGGGAGATTCTATAGATCTACCTATCTTTATGTGCTTGTGAACATTATGTTGGCTTGTTCTTTACATTCTAATTACATGATTATTACACCATGTTGGCATACACCTCATTCTACTTTTATGTTGGAACATTTATCGATATCCTCCAGGGAGTGAAACCTAAATATAATAGGGGTAACGATGATCCGGAACTGTATGAGTTTATATTTGTGGGTTTCTGAGTGTACGTTACGATTAGCGTACACTAGTCTTACCTGGCAAGTTGGCCTGAACTGTTACAGATAGAGATAGCATAGTAGAAAACTAGGGTTCACATAATTTTCAACCATGGAGTCAATGATAAGGTGCCTATCTATTTCCCTCAGTAGGCCTAGGGAGAAGTATTCATGGTTGAGTGTCTGGGACATAATCGTACGGGGGAGAAATAAATATGCACAGTAGGTAGAGCCCTTGTTTCACTCCCTTGATTACGGAGGTGGTGCTGATGGGAAGAATACAATAGCACCCTTATGTGAAAGATAGGGGGAAGTGTTGACCATCGACCACACTTAGTGGCCTAAGAATTAGGATAGGTGTGTATGTCTTGAATGTTCGAGTATAGGATCAAAACATATCACCGATCATGTTACGCAGATATTCCCCAGGTGCTAGCTATATATAGCTTTACTCTTTTATGATTTTACATACTCGTAGATGTTAGATAAACTCCCCCGGTAAAAAAAACATGTTTTACAATATTATCTATTGCTGACACGTGATCAAATTGACAACCAGATCGTGGTTGTGTAGTTAACTTTTAGATTCCTAGCATCTCTATTGATGACCCTGGTCTTTTCACTATCTACCCTCTAGGTAGCTTAGTAGTAGCAATAAGAGGAACAAAAAAATCTCTTTATCTTTGATTATTAGCTTTTCTGCGGGTTAATTGATTGCTAAGAATATGACCCCGTGGGGAGGCGGGGAGTGGGGGAGGGGATTATGTGATTCTTAGTTGTTTTTATGTAACTAGTAGCTCATCTAAGACCATTTTGAAAAATGAAAAAATACTCGGCTATATAGAAAACCCAAAAGGGCAACTTAGGAAACAATGGGAAAGGCTTGGATAGGTTGAAAAACCTATGCAAAAGTGAGTGGGCATGGTGTGGAAAATGGTCAGAAGTGAGTTCAATTTGTGGGAACCTAGGATGAAAACCCAAAAGGGCTCCTGGGAAAAATTAGAGAAATTGAAATAACCCAATAGTTCTCTTTGTTTGTTATTATGGATGTCCTTTTGGTAGAGTAACATAGCTTCGCACTCATCTTTGTGAATTTCACCTTTTGGTTTGTATGATTGGTTGGATAGATTGCTTTAGCTTCTTTGGGGAGTGAGATTTGTGCTAAGATGTCAAATACAAGCATTTTTCAAAGCATTTAACATCTCTTTTGTAGCTTTGTGTTAGGATATTGCTACATTTAGATATGTTTACATAATAATGGGTTTAGATGACTGTTTGTGGTTTTCTTATCTAAATTCTTCATTTTGTAACCTATCTTTAGTCTAATGGATTTTGGTCCTTACGAGCATCTAGATTCCTTTTTTTGAGCTTAATTTGTAGGTTTCTTGTGAGCACTTAGGAGTGGTTTAGCAAAAGCCACAAACCAAAACCTTGTAGAAGATAGAAGGGTCGAAGAAGGAAGATAAAGAAGCGGATGAATTGTGACCCGGAAGTTTGGGCCAAAGTTCTTAAAATCATATGAAAAGAACAGCCTTAAATAGTGGCACCATTAGATTTTTCTTCTCGAGCACTATAAAATTGACTACAAGAACCCCCAAATCAGATCACCGGTTCACCTGTAGCAACATAAAGAATTGAAGAAAAAATGGACTAACGGGCGCACAGCCAGCGCACTTAGGTGCGCGGCCAGCACACTTAGGTGTGCACCCCAAAAAAAGAAGAAAAGATGCCCCAAGGCTAAACGCGCGCCCGGTGGCTGATCCCATGCTACTGCGCGTAAGAATCGTGGTGCCAACAGACAAGCACTCGTGCGCCCACGTACCTTCTGCATTCCTTTTGACTTTTCTTTTGACCTTTGACTATAAATAGCCCTTCTTATTCCCCATTTAAAGGGATCCCAACTTCAGGGCCTCCAAACCCTAGTTTTCTTCATCTTTTCATAGTTTTTTGTGTAATTCTTCAATGGATTCTTGTAGATTTGCTGTGGGTTTTCATCATCTAAGCTAGATTTCAACTTGGGAACAACTAGTAAGCTTTTCTAGCATGATATTGTGAGACTTGGTTTATCCTATTTTGTGCTTTGATTATCAAGTATTTTTGGTGCTTTCTTGTGTGATTAATGCATGATTTAGACTTGGGTGATCAACTAGTTCATGAATATGGGTTGATTCTTTGCTAGGTTTTTGGTCAAACCCCGAAGTGACTTTTTGTCAATGTGATTGTTGTTTGTCAATGCTAGGTTAGAATTAGGAGTGACAACTAATTGTGATCATTGATTGATGAAATTGCTTAGACATAGAATAAATTTGAATAAGTTCGACTAATTATCAATGTAGCCCACTAATAATGATTAGCATGAAGGCTGATCTTCGTAGTCATTATTAGTAAATATACTTGTGCTATCTGTATGTTTCTTGCTTGTAGGACATTGTGGTAGTTGTGTTGGGTCTCCATGTGTATTGCCATCCTCGGGGAATATGAAGCCAATCATCTAGAGTGACCTGACAGTAAGGGTTATTATGTGGTACCGATCGCTCACTCTAATTATAACCGAGAAGAGGTGAGAAATGTATTCAGTAGAAAGTTGTTGAAAAGTTCTTCACAATATGTGGTTAATTTATAAAAATAGGATGATTAGTCAATGATCAAAGGATAACTAGAAATGTAAACCAATTATGCCCAAGACTCGTTTCTATCTTAGTTAAGTTATTTGTGTTATTTTTGATTGGGTTTGCATATTTCTCTTTAATAGTTTTTAATTTAGTTGTTTAAATTAGTTGTAGTGTTTTCCAACTCAAAACCCCCCCAACTTGGTTACCATACACAAAGAGTGGCATCTTTGTGTGCTTTTTAACTACACTTTAACACTTGATAAAACCCCATTTTCCTAGTGGATGACCCCATCTTATCACTAGCTACTATCTAGTAGTTAGCCGTAAGTTGGGTTTTTAAATATTATCTTTTATAGGCACGACGACGTCCTCTTAAATTTTGGCGTTGTTGTTGGGGAAGAGGCGTATTTTGTTGAGTGTTAGTGTAGTTCTTTGTGTTTTTTGTTTCTCTTTGTGTGTTCGTGTTGGTTGATAGTTTGTGCTTGTTTTGTTTTTTGTTTTTTTTTGAAAGGACGTATTGCTTTTGTTCTTGGTTTATGGTATGTGCTCGTTCTATGAACCGAGAGCCCTTATACTACGACCCCAAAAAAAAAATTTGCTTCTTTGCTTTTATTTGTTTTTGTTTGGAATGTGTATTGCTTGAGTTTGCGGTATACATTTACTAAGAATCCTTGCACTATAATTCCAAATTTTTGATAAAAGAAAAAAAAATGGAAGATCTCACCTTGAGGGAACTCATGATGAGAAAAGAGGCTCAACAAGCATGTTTTTGTAGGATTTGTCGTTCCGATCATTCTACCGAGTCTTGTTATTGGTTGAGAGAGATGCAATAAAAGTATAATATAACCCTTTGTTTTCAAAATCAAGGGTATCATGAAGAGTGCTATGAAGAGGTTGAAGTTGTTGGTTTCCAAGGTCAAGGAGCTCAAGAATAGTGTCCACACTATGATTCTTTCTATCCGGAGTGGAGTGGTAATCCAGATTCGTGGTATAGGAATGTACCGGAAAGCCAACACTACAAGCAATATGATTTTCCTTCATCAACTTATGGCATGCCCCATGACCATGCTCAAGGAGGAGGTTCAAGCTCATATGAGGAGCTCATGTATGCTATAACCTACATGGTTGCTAACTTGGAAGAACGAACCACAACTAGATTTGAAAATGTAAAGGACCACTCTTCCGCAAGATTCAAGAGTTTGGAGACCCAAATTAGCCAACTTACATCATTTGTGAGTCATTTGGAAGTTCGATATTCCAAAGATACACCATTCGAAGTTGAACTCAAGGATACAGTGAGTGAGGTCACCTTGAGAAATGAATTTGAGTTCCAAGGGGATGAGGAGTTGGTTGGGGAAGAAAAATAAGTTGGGGAAGAAGTGATGGTCCTATATTCATTATCCTTGCCATCATCACCCCTTCCTCCACCAATTGAACCAACTCCACCATTTTTGGAATTTTTGGAGACAATAGGGGAGCGAAATGATTATTCCACACCACCCATCTCCAAGAATGTTTTGTATCCCCCGCCTCTCTACTTTTGGAAGCTCATGGTGAAGAGTTCAAACCTTCACCATATGGGTAACATCAGGGTCGTGCCAATGACCTTAAAAATATAGAGCTTCTCAGGAGGCAACCTGAGCTTTTTCAGTTAGGTTTGTGTTTTTCTTTTCTCGAAAAAATATTCCTCAACCATGTCCTCAAACCATTACCCAAAAACACAAGAATACCACCACAATCCACCACTAAAATCTACTACCAAAACCACCATCTTGGAGTACTACTAGTTATTGTCTTTTGTGAGTGTTGATTGGGAATTTCATAGCTGTGGCTTCGTAGTGGATCAAAGTTGCATATTTGGCAGAGTTTGAGAATATGGAAGGAAGAACATTCATTGAGAAGTGAGCATTGCCATCAGTGGGAAGGACCTTCAAGGTCCTAGTTGTGGGTAGTTAGTATTTCTCCCTTATCTCTTTGTCTTGTCCTTTTGTTCACATTGAGGACAATGTGTGTTTCAAGTGTGGGGAGGTTAAGAGAAATATCTCATTGTATTGTATTGTAGTGTGCATTTTCTTTACTTTGATTTTTTTTGTTAAAAAAAATTCCAGCTAAGTTGAAAACCCGAGAGGGAAACTTAGGTTAAAGTGGGAGGCTCTGATAGGTTGAAATCCAAAAGGCCGACCTATGCAAAAATGAGAGGCCAAATGGTGTGAAAAAGGTGAGGGTGAGCATTGAAAAAAATGTGTGAAGCTAGGATAAAAACCTGAGAGGGCTTATAGGCAAAATGAGAGAAAATGAAAGAAATCAAAAAAATTTATACGTCTCTTCATTTGTCTATTTGGTGGTTTATTTGGTAGAGTAAGCTAGTTTTACACTTGTATTGTATACCTCACATTTGATTGGTATGATGGGTGTTTATAGTATCTTAGACTTTGGGATGTGAGAGTGTGAGAGATTCTTATGTCTTGGGGGTTAGGGTATTCTAGGAATATGATGTTGGATTTTTTGGGACAACTTTTGCAAGCTAGTTTATGCTTAGATCTTTGCTTGTTCTTGTTTACTCGGGAGGAGTAAAGGTTTAAGTGCGGAGAGGTTTGATAAGACGTCAAATTCTTGCATTTTCCAAAGAATTTAACGTCTCATTTGTAGCTTTTTGTTAGAAGATTGCTACATTTAGATATGTTTACATAATAAGGGGTTTAGATGACCGTTTTCGGGTTTCTTATCTAAATCCTTCATTTTGTAACCTATCTTTAGTCTAATGAATTTTTTGTCCTTACGAGCATCTAGATTCCTTTTTGTGAGCTCAATTTGTATATTTCTTGTGAGCACTTAGGAGTGGTTTCGTGAAGGCCGTGAACAAAAATGTAGTACAAGATAGAAGGAAGACAAAGAAAAGGATGAATATTTGTGACTCGAAAGTTTGGACCAAAGTTCTTGAAATGGTATGAGAAGAACCAGCATTCAAGAGTGGTACCATTATATTTTTCTTTTCCAGCACTATAAAATCGACTACAAGAACTCCCAAATCGGATCAGCGGTTCACCTGTAGCAACACAAAGAAGTTGAAGAAAAAAAGGACTGACAGGCGTACGGCCAGCGTACCCGCATGTCCAAAATGAAGAAGAAAAATAGTCCCTAGGAGCCAAACGCTCACCTGGCACCTGAGCCTGCGCGGCCCCAAGCGCAAGTACTCTGATGCTGGCAGACAATAACCTTTGTGCCAGAAGCCAAGCACCTGCGCGCCTGCTGCACTCCTTTTGACTTTTCTTTTGACCTTGGGCTATAAATAGGCCATCTTCTTCCCCATTTCAAGGAAGCCCGACTTGGGGTCCTCCAAATCCTAGTTTTCTTCATCTTTTCATTTTTTTTGTAATTCTTCCATGGATTCTTTTAGATTTGTTATGCATTTTCATTATCTAAACTAGATTTCACCTTGGGAGTAATTGGTAAGGGTTTCTAGTATGATATTGTTCAACTTGGTTTATCCTATTTTGTTCTTTGATTATCAAGTATGTTTGGTGCTTTCTTGTGTGATTAATGCATGATTTAGTCTAGGGTGATCAACTAGTTAATGATTATGGGTTGATTCTTTGCTAGGTTTTGGTCAAACCCAGAAGACTTTGAATGTTTGTCAATGTGATTGTTGTTGGTCAATGCTAGGTTATAATTAGGAGGGACAACTAATTGTGATTTTTAGTTGATGAAATTTCTTAGACTTAGGATGAATTTGAATGGGTTCGACTAGTTATCAATGTAGCCTACTAATAAGGATTAGCATGAAGGCCAATCCTCGTAGTCGTTATTAGTAAATATACTTGTGCTATCTATATGTTTCTTGCTTTTAGAACATTGTGGTAGTTGTATTGGGTCTCTATGTGTATTACTATCCTCGGGGAAGTTTAAGACGCCGATCGTCTAGAGTGACCCAAGGGTAATGGTTATTGTGTGGTGCCGATTGCTCACTCTAACTATAACAGAGGAGAGGTGAGAATTGTCTTCGCTCGAAAGGTGTTGACAGGTTCTCCACAATATGTGGTTAATGTATAAAAATAGGATAATTAGTCAATGATCAATGGATAACTAGAAATGTAAACCAATTGCGCCCAAGACTTGTTTCTATCTTATTTAATTTATTTGTGTTATTTGTGATTGTGTTTGAATCTTTCTCTTTAATAGTTTTAAATTTAGTTGTTTAAAGTAGTCGTAGTGCTTTCCAACTCAAAACCCCCCAACTTGGTTACCACACACAAAGAGTGACATCTTTGTGTGTTTTTAACTACACTTTAACACTTGATAAAACCCTTTTTTCCTTGTAAACGACCCCGTCTTACCATTATCTATTATTTAGTGGTTAGCCATAAGTTGGGCTTATAAATATTATCTTTGATGAGCACGATGACGGCCTCCGAATTTGTGAGATTCTTACATCTTTGGGGGAACTAAGAAAGTCTTGAAATAAATGTTGAATGTGTTGGAGAACTCTCTTTGCGGCTACTTTCCGCTTAGATTTTTGTTTGTTCTTGTTTACTCGAAGACGAGTAAAGGATAGTGTGTAGGGGGGATGATCTTTACCTAAAAGAATGTAATAACCATTGCATTTGACACATTTATTATTATGTCTAAATCCTTAGTTTTTTTGACTCATTTAGATCAAATAGGCACTATGTCCTTACGAGCATCTAGATGTTTTTTTGTGAGCTTATTTGTAAATTGCTCAAGCACTTCAGAGTAGATAGTTGAAGGCCATTCGCAAGAATGGTAGTAGATTGTCGAAGGCCATTTGCAAGGATGGAAGAAGACAAAAGGCCACAAGTTAAAATGCGGTAGAAGATATAAGGGTCAAAGAAGGACGACAAAGAACCGCAGAAATTGAGATCCAGTAGTTGTACAGAGTTCAAGGAATAAACCGAGAAGAATCAGTGTCCAAGGGTGGCACTGTTGGATTAGTGTTCTCGATTGCTATAAAATTGACTACAAGAACTCTGAAATTGGATTGGAAATTCTTCTGTAACGGTGCAAACGAGTTGAAGGAAAAAAGCCAAGTTTTGGAAGAGTGAAAGTCGGCCAAGGCTATCCCGGACCTGTGTAGCTTGCATGTCCCTTGCCAAGGCTGCATGAACTGTGTAGCTTTCCTGACCCATTTTGGCTTACACGGCATGTGCCAAGGTAAGATCCAAGGAGACTATGTACCGACACAGGTCATGTGCTTTTACTCAATATATGCACCGGAATGTTGAAGATTCAGATTGCTAGCCTGCGCACCACGACATTTTGCACAATTACGCCATCAGAATGCTAAGAAATGAGCTCTAGTCCGTGGCTTGCACAGATCTGCATGAGCTGCACTTCTTAGAAGATCAAAACATACTCCTACCTGGTGGCTCACAGGGATGTGCTCAATTGTACTGCTCAAAAGACTGAGAGACCGCTTCCAGCCGGTGGCCCGTGCACTATTCCATAGGCTATACCACACGGGCCGTGTACTAGTGGGGCATAACCTATGCCAATGTGGCACTAGTGGGGACCTTTGGTTTTTACTAGGGTTTCTTCCAAACTTGGTCCTTTAGGCTCTCTTTATCTTCTCTTATATAAGGAGCATTTAGCCTCCTAAGGTTTAACAAGTAGCCATAATATAGATTTTATTTTCTTACTAGGTAGAAAGAAGAGGATAATTCTCTCTCTCTCAAGAGTTCTTCTTCTCTATTACTTCTATTTTCTTTTCTTTTTCTCTTAGTTCCTTAATCCATGGCATTTAATCTAATGAATGCATGGATTTATTTTAAGTGGAGTAGTTCCTTAGCTTGGGGATTTATATTTGTACTGATGACTTGGTAGTTATTTTGTGAGATTCTAAGATCTCGCTAAATCTTATGAGTATATGTTTATTTGTCCCTTACATTCTTGTTTATTGTATGATTGATACACTATGTTGGCATACACCTTAGTCTACTTTGATGTTGGCGCATTATTGTTATCCCCTTTGGAGTGTCGCTAGGGTAATATGGAGAGTGAGAGTCCATTACCGTGTGGGTGTATGCATGTGGGTTGCGAATGACTGCTCTGATGATCGTACACTAGCTTGAGCTAGACTGGAGCCCAATAGGTTACAAATAGAGATAGTTTTGTAGCAACTAGGGTTGGCGTATTTAACCTATGTAGTTGTAACCTTACAGTCACCGTAAGGTGCCAATCCCTTTGCCTCTATAGGTCTAGGGAGAAGCAACCATAATGGAGTGGCTGGGACATAATCTTATGGGGAAGAACATATCTGTACAACGGTGGGGCTGTTGATGCACTCTCCAAATTATTGAAGCGGTGTCAATATAAGAAAATGAAGCACCCTTGTGTGACAGACTGGGGGATGTGTTAACTATCAACAACACTATGTGTCATAAGTATTAGGATAGGTTTATACATCTTGTATTTGATTGAATCTAAGTTCACAATTTACTATTGGCCATGTAACTCAAATATCCCCAAGTGCTGGCTTTATATAGTTTACTCTCTTGTTCTTGCATGCTTGTAATAGTTAAATACCCCCCCTAAAACCTGTTTTGCAGCATTAGCTATTCCTGACATGTGATTGGATTGATGACCCGATTGCGTCTTTGCATATTTAACCTTTAAATTCCTAGCATCTCTTTGGAGTACCCTGGACTTGCCACTATCTACCCTTTGGTATTTTCGTAGTAAAAATAGGAGAAAAAATGCAAAATTCTTATCTTTGTGAAGTATTTTGCGAGTTAGTTCTATCTCTCCCGTAAAAAGGTTGGTTGATCTAATTAGCAACCCCACGGAGTGCGAATCAATAACCAACTAAAGCTACAAATTAAAAATAACACAAACTACTATATCAACTAGTAATTCAAGTTAACTATCAACTATTTAAATTAGCATCCCCAATAGTGGTGCCAAACTCACAATTGAGTGTCACTCCATTTGTGTGTCGGGAATAGTTACTGTTACAAACATGGTTTTTTCAAGAGGGGGTGTCTAAAAACTACTAAACATGCAAAACAAGAGAACAAACTATATTAAACTAAGCCTTGGGATATTTTCATAACATGGTCGGAGATGACTTTTATCAAAGATTCTATCACATGTAAGATCTATAAACCTATCCCTGTGTCTATGTCACATAGTGTGGTCGATAGTTAACACTTTCCAATGTCTATCACAAAAAGGTGCTTACGCCTATTCTATCAACGCCGAATTTGTAACTAGGGATAGTACATTGTGTGGTCCAACTAATCTGCACTCCTCATTTCCCATAAACAAATGCATCCCGGGAACTCCACTATGAATGATTCTCTCTAGGCCTATAAAGGCAAAGGAATTGACATCTCATGATGACACTAGGGTTGAAATGATAGTGATCGCTACACTGAAACCCTAGCTGCTACAAGCTATTATGCCTTGTCTATTGGGGTCAAATCTTCAGTCGAAATTAGTCACACTCATGTGGATTTGGTGCTAACGGTTAATGGGCATACACTTGGAAATACTAAATGAAGAGAGACAGGTTATTACCTTTCTCTTTCTACCTACTCTTAGAAACTTGGAGAGTAGAATTATAACTAATGAATGTTCTCTTCAAATCTAGTAAAATAGAGGTCCTTATGTAGTAGATAGTAAATGGGCCTTAAAGAGGCCCAAAACAAGGGAAACCCTAGCCTGCTGCATCGGCAAGGGCCATGCAATAGTAAAAAGCCCATGCAAAAGTGTACGGGACACCGACAAGACAAGGTTTCTTTACCAACTGAGTGGGCAGCCCGTGCAATGTATAGAATTTTGATGATCCTTTTTGTAATAAACAACAATTATAATGTTAATGCAATTGGATTCTTACACAATGTATATTTGTTTATTTGAATGGTAGACATATGTATCCATTCAAAACAATCTAGAACTTATAACATAAATTTGAGATGTATGATGAACTCAAATTGTAAGTATCTTGGTGTGCTAAGATAGTGCTCTTAAGTGGTCCAAAAATGGAACAAGGACTCAAGAAAACTGAATAACTGATTAGATACCACTTTTTTAACAATGTAGAGGAAATAGAAAACATAAAGAAATAATTATTAAAGGTAGTTTTTGAGACATGATTTTGATGTTTTCTTAGTATAATTAACTTCCCTTTTTAGCTTGTTTTGTTGGTGGTTAGTTAGATTATTAGGTGTTTAATCAAATAGGGGTTTAGAATCACCTTGTGTGGTTATTTTCCCTCATTTCCCTAGTTTGTAAGCATGTGGTGTCTAACATGTTCTACCTTGATGATTTGGTCAATTTTTATGTGTTTTGTGAGTTTATTTGAAGACCATCAGGAAGAAGGCCATTTGCAAGGATGGTAGAAGATTGAAGAAGGCCAATCGCAAGGATGGTAGAAGATTGAAGAAGGTCATTCGCAAGGATGGTAGAATATTGAAGAATTAACAACAATAGAAGAAAAAGGAAGGTCATTTACAAAGTGGTAAAAGATTGATTGAAGAAGGAATGAAAGAAGGCAACGTAATGGGTGAAGAACTTTGGACAATGTTTTGATGATAATCCGAGATGAGTTGGTGTTCGCGGATAGCATAATTGGATTTTTCATCGCAAGTACTATTAAAATGACGACAGGAACTCCCAAAATGGATCCACAGTTCACTCGGGGGAAGCAAAGCAAAAAGAGCTGAAAGCTAGACTACACTCTGTCGCGAGCCGTATGGGATTTTCCACAGGTCACAACAGAATCTTAGCTCTTTTGGCCTAACATGGGGGCTTCAAACCCTATTTTTTCCACATTATTTTAATTTATTCTTGTTTCTTTGTAGATTCTTGTTCTATGTTATGGATTTTGACTATCCAGGCTAGTTTTCTTCTTGGGAGCAATTGATTAAAGTTTCCAAGCCCATGTGATGAGAACCTCTATAACTCTACTTAAATCTCTTGATTATTATGCATTTTCTATGATTTAAATGTGGTATCTAGCTTCATTTATGTTATTGGAAGTTTAATAATGTGACATGTTTGTATGATAGCATGATAGGAATTTAGGAAAGTGTATAATTTCCTCTCTTTTTGGCATGAAATCCAAGAACATGGAATTATAACTTTTAGTTGGGTTGATGATTATAAAATTGCTAGATGAATGTGATAATGTCGATCTTTATCTTGTTTATCCTAAAGCAGCATTAATGGAAAATTCTTGAATGTCGACCTTTCTTGATTTACTCTAGGAAATGCATTTTTAGGTTAAGTGGCTAGGAATTTGGTAGAATGCGTGTAGTTTTTATAAAATCTACTAGTTCTCTGTGCATGATACCATTGATGAAATACCTTTGGGCGTTGTTTGTCTTTGTTCATTGGTGAGGTTTACAAATAGCCGTGGAACACTTTTCTAAATTACTCTTAAGAAGAATGAAATGTTTATCTTCAAAATGGAAGTGGTAGCATTCACAATAGGTAATCAAGATGAGTAAATGAGTGATTGTTTCTATGATCTATAAGAGGCTTGTAAGTGGAAACCAATTGCGCCAAAGGCTTTGTCAATTGTGTTTTTTATCCTCTTCTCTTAGTTGTTGCATTATTACCATATTCACCTTTATATGCTAGTTGTCTCATTTTCAATTCATATGTTAGGAAATCCTGAGCAAAAACTCCCTCTTTAATTGTTTATATATATATGGTATTATCCACCCTTATATGAATGAACCCTTAAAAAATCTCTCTTTTTCATGGACGAACCCGATTTGCCATTATATATTTAGCTGTATTTAGGAAGCATTTTGGACTTTTAAATTGAATATTTGAGAGGTACGGTGATGACCTCCCAAAATTTGGCGCCACTGTCGGGGAAGAGATGTATATTTTTAAGTGTTTGGGCATATTTGTGTGAATATTTTCTAGTTTTTTTACTTGACTTTATTTTGTGTTTAAAGATGTATTACCTTTGTTCTTAGTTTATGGTATGTACCCGTTCCAAGAACCAAGAACCTGTAATGCCCCAACCCAAAATTGTAGGGTGATTTGCTTAATTTTGCATGCATTAACCATTGCATTTGGCATACTTTTTAGTTACTTTTAGTTGGTGGATTGCTAGTATAAGTTGAGTTTACGTGACGGGGGGTTTAGACAGCCATGTTTGGTTTTCTTGTCTAATTCTCACGTTTTGTAGACTTAATTTGTACTAATGAACATCTTGTATCCACGGGCTACTTTATCTTCCTTTTAATCATCTTTAGTAGGTCGCATGTGGGTACTTTTTGGTTACATTCTATGTGAAGGTCATTCGTAAAGGTGGTCGAATATTGAAGGTCGTTAACAAGGATGGCAGAAGAGGCGAAGGCCATTCCCATTTGAATGGTAGTAGATGAAGGCCACGGACATCAATACGTAAGATAGGCAACTTCAAATTTCAAGACGGCCAAAGGAGAAAATGGTGAATTATGGTCCGAGGAGTGTTTCCTTAGTCCGAGAACGATCCAGGAAGAATCAGCCTTCATGGCTGGTTTCATTGGATTCCTCTTTTCTATTGCTAAAATATTGACAACTAAAACACCCGATTTGGACTAACGGTTCAGCCGTGGCAAGCAAACAAAGTACAGCCGACGAAGCACCAACGGCCAGTCACAGTCTTCCTATGGTTAAGCACCAGCTGCCCTTGACAAAGCACATAGCCTGCACTACATGAGGGATACTAGAGGATCTATGAAGACCTGCACGGGACCTTCATGAGGCAAAGGCGCTAAGCCAGGACAAAAGCACCAGGTCGTGAAGCTTGAAGAAGAAGAATTGAATAGTTGGCTAAGTATGGGGCCGGGTCGTGGAAACTTTCACGGACCATGAAGAAATTCATGAGCGAGACCATTTACTGTTTATGGTCCGTGAAAACCTTTACGGACTGTGAGAAAACTTCTAAGAAAAAACCATGTACTGCTTGCAGTCTGTGACAATCTTAACGGACTGTGGCAAGAGAGAAGCTTCACGGACCGTGCCAGATCTGGTGCCTTGGGCTTGCATGCTTCACAGACCATAACCTCTATGTCGGCCATGAACCTTGGAGTCTAACCTAGGGTTTTTCTATTTTTTGGCCTATATTAAGGCCCAATCTCCTACTACTATATATAGGAGCCTTAGTCTTCTATTAAACTGAACCTAGGCATAATGTAGAGTAGATTCTCTCTCTAGTTTAGGGAGAGGAGAGTTCTTCTTCTCCTTCCTTCTTCTTTTCCTTTCTTTTTTCCTTTAATCTTATTTTCTAGATCCATGGCATCCAACCTAATATTTTGCATGGATCTAACCTTTGTAGATTATTTTTTTAGCTTGGGTTTCATTTTGGTACTTGGTATGTTCTAAATTCTTTTTGAGATTCATTAGATTCATCCTATCTTTGTGTTTATGATATTATTGTGATTTTTATTGAATGTTAAAAATGCATGAAAACTACACCACATATAAGCACAAACTTTGGGCTATATTCATGTATGGTGCAATTATTGATGCCCCCTTGAGAAGAGAAACCTGGATGTTAGAATGGGTAAGGGAGAACACGCATGCATGGGTGTGTGCGTAGGGATTCAAGAATTCTCTGACCTATTTGCCATCACACCAATCTTAGCTGACTTCATAACAGTTGTCCAAGAGGTTGCGGATAGAGATAGTTAATAGTAGCAAGCTAGGTGTTGTGTTGAAACTCCAATATCACAAATAAGGTGCCTACAATCCTCAGGCCAAGCATATATAGGACCTGGGAGGTGTATTTGCATTCATGGTGGAAGCATGGGACGTAATAGAATAGGGGAGAAACAGACCTAAAATGATGGTCGGACCTCGTTGTACTCCCCTAATTATGGTGGCAGTGTCGTTGGAGGGTTACGAGTGAACCCACCAGGACAAGAATGGGAAAGTGTATGCCACCGGCCACACCACGTGTTGTGAACACATTGATAGGTCTTTTGCAAGTCTTTATGTGAATGAATCAAGGATTGAAACATTAGAACTATCATATTGCTAAATGATTCCCAAGTTCCTAGTATAAATAGTTTACTTGTAAATTAATTTCCTGCTTTGTGGTTGTTTGTTCAAAATACCAACCCCCCTCCTCAATTGCATGTTTACATTACTATTTGTTCCTTTCACTCTTGCAGATTGATGACCAGCACGAGGTTGTGTTTCTAACTAGTACTTGAGCCCTAACATCCCTTTGGAAAAACCCAGGGTGTGCTGCTTACTAACCCTAGGTAGCTTAGCAGTGAGAATGGTGCAAAATTATAAATCTCTATCTTTGACCTATAAGCCCTCCGCCTAGGTTAATTAGCTATAATTAATGACCCCGTGTGGAGGCAGATCAAATTTTGGTGTCGTTGCCGGGGATGTTTTTCAGTTCGTGTATTAGTTTAGCATAACGTGTTAGTGAGTAGTTAGTATTGCTTTTATCTTTTTCTTGTTTTTGTTTTTCAGAGTAGGTATTGCTTGAGTTCATGGTTAAAACTGAGGACTCTTGCACTACAATTCCAAATTTTGTGTTCCCTTTGTTAGTGTTTAATTGAAAAATATATTTTGAGAAGAGAGTCTCAACGAGTGAGATTTTGTAGGTTATGTCATTGTGACCACCCTATAGAGTCTTTCTCTTTGATGAGCGAATATGAGAGAGAGGTAGGTGTTTTTAGTTCCCAAGGCTGATGGGATTTAGATTGTTACCCATACCACGACTCTCTAAATTCAAGGTTTGGTGGTAACTCAAATTCGTGGTATGGAGATGCATCGGGAAACCAACACATTGGGTTGGATAGTTAGATGACACCAACTTACCCAATGCCCCAAAACCAATCCCTAGGATTTGTTCCCAAATCGAATTGTGCAGAAAGTTTGCAAGAATAGTGATTTACTCCAATCATAAGTGCTTAGTGGGATTAGCGATTTGGGAACTCAACTATTCTCAAGCATTGAGAAAGTTGAAAGGCAAGTGCTGAATTTGATGAATACAATGAGCCAACTTGAAACCCAATGTTCCGAAAATGAACCATCCCTAGTTGAATGTGAAATGTTGGTAGATGGATCTAAAGGGGTGGGGAAAGTTTGGTTGAGAGTGAAGAAGTCGAGGAAGGGGTAATTAGACTTACTTTTCCATATTACTTATTTTCACCCCTATCTCCACCTGTAGAACCAATTCCCACATTTTCATAAACCTTAGAGGAAACCATAGGGAAGTCAATTGCATATGCTAAGCTTTCATACCACCTAATACCTCTAAGGTTTCTACTATATCTTCATCTTGGAAGATTCTTACCCCCTGCTCTTCATTTTTGGTTGTCTAAGGTAATGGGGTACAAACCCACACCCTGTGGATAACATTAGAGTTGGGCCGATGACCTTAAAAATATAGAGCTTCTCGGGAGGCAACCTGAGCTGTAAATGTTTTTAGATTAGTTTAGCATTTTTGGTGTGTTTTTCTATTTGTATCTTCTTTTTGTTTTGGGGACACTATTACACTTGGTGTGCATGTTTGTTTATTAGGAAAGATATGGTTCTTTGAGGAAGATGAGCAACCGGGAAGTCCAAATCATGGACCATGTAAACATACATGGTTCGTGTCGCTCAAATAGTGGATAAGGAGGAGGCCCAAACCCCAAATTTATGAGGCGTGTAGACGTACACGACCCATGAAGCTCACATACTTTCCTACACCACCCAATCACCATTTATTCCCTACCACCACCAAAGTACCACCCAAAACCCACCTACCCTCAAAACCCTTGAGACACACAAATTGAGACCTAAGAGGTAACTCTCCATTTTGATTCAATTCCTTATTCGATTTGTGATACATGATAGTGGTTAGATTGAACTTTCTTGATTAGAGGTTTGGGGTAGTATATTAAGGGTGATAGTAGTTTGTTCTTTACATTCCATGATTGTGCCATCAAGGGTATATTTTAGTGTTCCTTTTTCATTATAAGTGCTTTCCTATTTCTTTCCCTTTACATGTGTTCGTTGGTTTTGCATATACATTGAGGATAATGCAAGCTTTAAGTGTGGGGAGTCTAGGGGATTGAATAGAACTTATGATTTTTAGCTCTTTTTATGTAGCTAATAGCTCTTCTAAGAGAATTGTGAAAATTTTGAAAAATGAAAAATTTTAAAAACCCGGACAAGTCGAAAACCCAAAAGGGCGACTTGGGTAACATTGGGAAAATCCCGGATAGGTCAAAAGACCTAGGTAAAAGTGAGAGGCTTAGTCTGGATAGACTTACGAGTCTAGGCAAAAGTGAGAGGTCGTGTGGAAAAATGTGAGAAGTGAGTACCTTTTTTGTGTTAAAGCTATGATGAAAACCCAAAAGGGATCCTAGGCAAAATGAGAGAAATTGAGAGAAAACAAAAAACTTGGTTGAATGCATGCTTCCACGGTGGATTTTTTTTGGAGACAAATCTTTGATTGCTTTGGGATCATTTTGGGAAAAGCAAGCTAGCTTGACACTTATCTTTTTGGCTTACCTTTTTCCACATTCTATTTCAGGTGGATAGGTTACTTTAGGATCTTCGGGGAGTGTAAGGGTTATGAGGATTTTCACTTCTTTGGGGGAACTAGGGTAGCTTGGGATGAGAATGCCTCGGTTAACTTATTCTTGCACGCTACATTTAGCTTGATTCTTTTTCTTGTCTTAGATTTACTCAAGGTTGAGTAAAGGTTTAAGTGTGGCAGTCTGATCTACTTCATTTTTCATGCATTCACCGTTGCATTTGGCATACTTATTAGTTATTTTTAGTTGGTGGATTTCTGGTATCATATGAGTTTACCTGACTAGGGTTTTAGACGGACATGTTTGGTTTTCTTGTCTAAATCCTCCATTTTGTAGACTTAATTAGTACTAATGGGCATCTTTTATCAATGGTCTCCTTGATTTTCCTTGTGATCATCTTTAGTAGGTCGCTCATGGGTTCTTTTTGGTTACATTATATGCGAAGGCCGTTCGCAAGGGCGGTAGAATATTGAAGGTCATTCGTAAGGACGGTAGAAGATATGAAGGTCATTCCTATTTGAATGTTAGTATATGAAGGCCACGAACATCAATCCGTGGTTGAAGGAGATTTAAGCCAAAGATTGGAAGCTTCAAAGTTCAAGACTACCAAAAGAGAAAACGGTAAATCGTGGTCAGAGGAGTGTTTCCTTTGTCTGAGAATGATCTAGGAAGAATTGTCCTTCAAGGCTGGTTCATTGGATTATTCTTCTCAAATACTACAAAATTGACTACTTAAACTCTCGATTTGGACTAACGGTTCATCCGTGGCAAGCAAATGAAGTTTAGCCTACGAAACACCAGTGGCCGGTCATGGTTTGCCCATGGTCAAGCACCAGCAGCCGGTGACAAAGCACACAACCCACACTACACAAAGGACACCGGAGGATCCTTGAAGGCTTGTACAGGACTTTCACGAGGCAAAGGCGCCGAGCCGTGACAAAAGCACTTGGTCGTGATACTTGGAGATGAAGAATTAAATATTTGGCTAAGTATAGAGCTGGGTCGTGGAAACATTCATGGACCATGAAGAAATTCCTAAGTGAGACCATGTACTATTTACGGTCTGTACTGTTCGTGGTTCGTGTCAATCTTCAGGACCATGGCATAAGAGAAGCTTTAGGGACCATGGCAGATCCCACGGACCGTGACTATGAATGCTTCATGGACAATGCCAGATCTGGCACCCCAGGCTTGCATGCTTCACGGACTGTGACCTTCGTGCCGGTCTGTGAACCTTGGCGGCTGACTTAGGGTACGCTATTTTGGCCTATTTTTAGCCCCAATATCCTACTACTATATATAGGAGCCTTAGTCTTCTACTAAACCGAACCTAGGCATAATGTAGAGTAGATTCTCTCTCTACTTTACAAAGAAGGAAGAGGAGAATTTTTCTTCTCCTTCCTTCTTCTTTTCCTTTCTTTTTTTACATTAATCTGATTTTCTAGATCAATGGCATCTAACCTAATATTTGTCATGGATCTAACCTTTGTAGAGTAGTATTTTAGCTTGGGTTTCATTTTGGCACTTGGTATGTTCTAAATTCTTATTGAGATTCATTAGATTAATCTTATCTTTGTGTTTATGATATTATTGTAATTGTTCTTGAATGCTATAAATGCATTAATACTACACCACATATAAGCACACATTTTGGGCTATATTCATGTATGGTGTAATTATTAATGCCCCATTAGGAAGAGAAACATGGATGTTAGTATGGGTAGGGGAGAACGCATCTGCAAGGGTGTGTGCACGTGGGATTCGAGAATGCTCTGACCTATTTGACGTACCAGTCTTAGCCGACTTCGTAACTGTTGTCCGTGAGGTTGTAGGTAGAGATAGCTAATAGTAGCATGCTTGGTGTTTTTTTGAAACCCTAGTATCACATATAAGGTGCCTACAATCCCTGGGCCTAGTATTACTAATAATTTGTAAGTATTAGTTCAAAATATGAACCCCCCCCCCAAATTGCATGTTTACATTACTAGTTGTTCCTTTCACTCGTGCAGATTAACAACCCACACGAGTTTGTGTTTCCAAATAGTACTTAAGCCATAGCATCCTTGCGGACAAACTCAGGGCTTGCTGCTTACTACCCCTTGGTAGCTTAGCAGTGAGAATGGGTGTAGAATTATAAATCTCCATCTTTGACTCATAAGCCTTCTGCCGAGTTAATTAGCTATAATTAATGACCTCGGGTGGAGGCGGGTCACAGGAGACGTTTGTTACAATGATAAACTCTTAACAATAATTTTGTCTGCCACAGATGCATGAAAGTTTAAACGATAAATGGTAATTGAAAAATCCAAAAATGTGTAGTCATATTCGTCATACTCGTAACTTACCTAGGGCTTTAACCTAATAAGATTTTAAAAATAGTGGGGGTGAGATTTCGCCCGTAAGGTTTCCAAGTTCGCTACCATTTTTCGTGATGCAGTCAGGATGCTATGCAAGCATGCAATTTTAAGAAACTAATTTTATCCACTTGAAATAGTAAGCGCGAAAGCATGCCATGTATGATCATTCTCAAGTAATATCACATACAAATCATTTCCCACGAAATAAATATCAAGTAGTATATCACTTAGCACGATAGTAACATCACATAAAAAGGATACATATCAAGTGGAAGGTTATCGGGCATTCTACTTGTGACCATAGAACGGGATCCCAGATAATCACTCCACGCTCTTCTAGAAACTCTAATGGCTATAAGGCCAATACAATTCAGCTATAAGGCCAACACGATATGGCTATAAGGCAAACACAATACAGCTATAAGGCCAACACAAATTATCTTGAGTTAACTGATGTGCTTCATTTTGTGTGTGTTAACCATTGCATCCGACATAGTTTTTAGCATGTTTTGTTTGGAAGATTTCTAGTATTATTTGAAATTAGCGACAAGGGTTTTAAACGGCCATGTTTAGTATTCTTGTTTAAATACCGCATTTTGTAGACTTAATTAGTACTAATGGACATCTTGTATCCACGGGCTCCTAGATCTTCCATTTGATCATCTTTAGTAGGTCGCCCATGGGTACTTTTTGGTTACATTATATGTGAATGTCGTTCGTAAGGGAGGTAGAAGATATTCAAGGTCATTCACAAGAACGGTAGAAGAGATCAAAGGTCATTAACCTCAAAAATGGAAGTAGATGAACACCATGAACATCATGCGTGGTAGAAGATGATTGGAGTCAAATATAAGTGGCAACGGAGATCAAAGTGGCCAATGGAGAAATGGAGAATCATGGTCCGATGAGATGTGCCCAAGTCTAAGAACGATCCGAGAAGAATTAGCCTTCAAGGCTGATTCCATTGGATTGGTATTTTTGAGCACTACAAAACTGACTACTAAAATTAAAAAAAATCTAACTAACAGTTTACTCATAGCAAAGGAAACAAGTTCAGCCGGCAAAGGTATCACGGGCCAGCGTGGGTCATTCATGGCTAGGCACCAACGGCTAGCGTCAAAGGAGGCATCCCATGCCAACAATTCCAGCACGAGGTAGTGGCATGACCCGCATCATATCTCACGGGGCGCACAACACGAGTTCAAGACTTCGATCAAAATCGACTAAGCATGGGCGTAGACCGTCCTATTCTCGATGGCTCGAACCGTTCCAGGTTCAAGATTCCATGACCAGCCTGTGGCCCATGCTAAAGACCTCACCTCACAACAAACTCCTGAGTAGATCATGCCTCCAAGTGATGGCTAGTGCCAAGACCAGCGTCCCGTGGTTCAGAAGTTCAAAATCTAATCTATAGAAGGCGGCCTGCATTAACGACCATAGTTCATGCCAGATTTTGCGTTGTAGCCCTTGCCAGATCTAGCTCCCCACGCCAGACATGCAACACAGCTCATGCCAAATCCAGTACCCCGGGCAGAAAAAAGGAGCATGGTTTGCGCAAGCTTTTGCTGAACGCAACAAGCACATAGCACGGCCTGTGCCATCTGCGACTACCTGCGCCGGGGGGTAGCTGAACAAGGGTTTAAGCACTTTTAGCCAATTTTGGGCCTATTTTTAGGCCCAATCCCCTTCTCCTATAAATATGATCTTTGTCTACTAGTTTAAACATGTACAAAGTAGATTAGGCTATTAGAAGAACAACTTTCAGGGAGAGAAACACTATCTCATTTTCTTTTAATTCCTTTTATTTTCTTATTCATCCTAGATATGGAATTCAAATCCATATTTGAAGTCCATATCTATGGATTAATTTCCATAGTTTGGGGATAATTGTAGCGCATTATTTAACCTATGTTTTGTGAGATTCATTAAATTTATCCTAGTATTTGTGTTTATGATATTATTATGATTGTTCTTGAATGTTTGAATTGCATGAATAGTACACCACATTAGCACACAATTTGGGCTATATTCATGTATGGTACTAATATTGATGCCCACTTGGAAAGAGAAACCTGGATGTTAGAATGGGTAAGGGAGTATGTTGCGTCTGCATAGGTGTGTGCACAGGAGACCTGAGTATTGCTCTGACTTACTTTCCATTATACAGTTCTTAGCTAATTACATAAATTTTCCATTAGGTTGCGGTAGAGATAGTGAAATAGTAGCAAGCTAGGGCTGTAAGAGACCCCTAGTATCATAGATAAGGTGTCAACCACCCCTGGGCTTTGTTGATAGGACCCGGGGCAAGTAGTGCATTTGTGGTGGAAACCTGGAATGTAATTGTACAGGGGAGAAATAGACATACAACAATGGTCAGACCTTGTTGTACTCCCCTAATTACGATGGTGGCATCGATAGAGGATTTTGAGCACACTTAACGTGACAGGTAAGGGGAAGTGTATGTCATCGGCCACACCACATGTTATGAACACTCTATTAGGTTGTATAGTAAATATTACATGTGAATGAATCAAGGATTGAAACGTTAGATTAATCATGTTGCACAATGACTCCCCAAGTGCTTAGCTTAATTAGATTACCTGCTGTTTTACTTTATGCTTTGTAGTTGTTAAATTGAAAATCCAAAATCCCCCCTCCCTCCTTTTCTGTGTGCATTTATTAGTTATTTCTTTCACTCGTATAGATTAACTACCGTACGAGGCTGTATTTTTAGTTGATATTTGAGCCCTAGCATCTCTGAGGACAAACACAGGGCTTACCACTAACTACCATTTAGGTAGCGTAGCAATGAGAATGGGTGCGGAACTATAAATTTTATCTTTGACCTTTCCCAAAGCCTCCGCTCAGGTTGATTAGCTACAATTAACGACCCCAGGTGGAGGCTAGTCAAATTTTGGCGTCGTTGCTGGGGATGCTATCCAGCTTAGGTATCAGCTAGCACACCGTGTTAATAGAGTGGCTAGTATTAATTTTATATGTTTGTTGTTTTTTTAGCTTGATGATTGAAAAAGAAAATTTTGAAAATTCCCAAAAAGATATATTTCTTGATATTGAGACTCTGTATGCATTATCTTGTGTGGATGATCTATCTTTTGATACTTTTCTTATCGAGCATGTTTCTTCCAATTTGAACAAAATTACTTCACCTCGGTGTCTCATGTCTAAAGTGCATTGGGGAAAGAAGCGGTCTAAGGAATTAAAAACTCCTAAGCCCTTTCCAAACCCCAAGCTCAACAAGAATATATCCACGCTTGAGAAGAATGGGGTTTGTTGGTTCATCACTCCAAAGGTAAAAGGTAAACCTAGAATGATGTGGCAACCCACCCATTGTAATGTGGTCACTGGTGGTGCCAAGTATGGTGATTCCTAAGACCCCACATAGCCACTCTCTTTAGTTCTATAATTGAGGAAAAATAAGTCGTGAAGAAGACCATATTGAAATGTTGCTTTCATTTCAAGTTGGAGTTTTTGTTCGAATGTTTTTGAAATTTTGGGAGTGAGTTTGATCTTTGGTGGAAATGTTTTAGGAAATTTTAGCCATAAATTGTTTGTGTAGAATAGTACTACTTTGGTTTTCATTGTTTTTGGATGTAGGTGCAGAAACAATTCATAGAAGAGAGAAAGATTGGCGATCCATACTAGAAGTTTGGCGCGGAGGGATGGCTCGTACCATGGGATTTTTCATAAAGGAAAGGTTCATGCCCAGATATTTGGTGCGAACTGATGTTTCGTGCTCAAAAGTTTGGCGCGAGCCTAAGCTTCGTGCTAGAGCTAGTTAGCATGGAGCTGATGTGGCTGACACGTGCTCTTATGATCATGGGTTGTACGGGCATGGCATGAGCTAGCATAGACCTAACGTGTGTGTGGCACAGACCAACACACGCCCAAAATGGACGGTAAGTGCTGGCGTGAGACCCATCCAAGAATCTGTGCTGCCGCTCACCTTGACTTACAAGGACTTGGGGAAAATCTTCAAATGGAAGGAGCATAGGAAGGTGTCAGGATTTAGGGAGCCAAACACATGTAATGTGTTCACATTCTTGAGTGTCATCACTAGGCGATTGAGGAGTAAGAATAGCAGAAACAGTGACATAGTGCACCCGGCACTTGGCTGGGCTATTGATTATGATTATCAGTTGCCATGGGGAGGCCACTGCCTCCACTGATGAGGGTTGCGTGATATTTATATGGTTTGTATGCACGGGTTAGGCTTTCCTCAACTTGGTAGAGGATTTTATCACTGGGAACATGGATCTCACCTTCTCGAGAGCGTGCACTGGAAAGATCTCAATGAGAAGAATGATTACATTTCTGGTGTGGCACTTTCACCATCCAGAGATTGAAGACGTGAGGGCCAACCCTGGCACAATCTTTACACTCACTCTCCCGGTCATAACAGGGGTGGGGCTAATAAGGACAGAGAATAATATCATCTTCTGGTTATAAAATTGGAAGAAATTCATGAGGCTTCCCTGGAATGAGTAAACCAAGTTGAGCAAGTTTTTCAGATTTTCAAATCTTATTATTGAGCTTAATGCAGGTTAAGAGGCAGTCTTGGGGGAGCACGACCTAGGGAGGGAGAATCATGAGGAGTCTGAGGAGGAACAGGAGCAACTTGAACAGTAGATTCTCGTTGGTGTGATCATAGAGCAAACCCCTCCACTTCACGCTATTCAACCACCTATGGAGCACCCTATAGGGTGACCGCCACGGAGGACTAACCCCTTTACTGCGATCGATCGACATACATGAGGAGTCTTATCATTCCATAGGGCATGGCGCTAGTAGCATTTCATCTCATTATTAGAACTTCTCGGAGTGTAGCAGGCACATAAGCCAAGGGTTTCCTCTACCCTCTTAGCCTTACAGACATAGTATTTTCCATTCTCATCATGGATCTCACCCATGACAGCATCCGTAGTATAACCCGTTTGGAGACCATGAGTCATCGGGATTTCTGTCTGCTTTTTCTTATCCCATGTGGACCGAGCCACCTCAGCCGCCCTAGCGGGATTGGGCACAATCTTTGGAGTACTTCATCTTTGGGGTGAGGAAGGACTTAGTCACCGCCAGAGCTCAGCTAGACAACCAACACTAGTATACGGTTGCCAAATTTGACTGAGTTGATGGTCAGTTGCAGTATATGATGGAGGGTATAGGAGCTCTCCACGAGGGGCTTTTGGATATCAGTGACAGGTTGAGCAGTGCAGGCATATGGGAGAGCTATTTGGATCCTCTGCACAGGAAAGGGCTGGGAGCCAGTCGTCGCAAGAGGGATTGATTTTTCTCATTATTTTAACCTTTCTTTCACCTTAGTTCCTTTCTTTGGAAACAATGCAAGAAACTAAGTGTGGGGAGTGGTTGGAACATCTACTAATATGGTATCCCCTTTACTAATATTTCTTTTAACCTATGTTCTGCTGCTTTGGATTTCCGGATGACTATCTTTTCCGTGTTTTTTTTCTCTCCCACATTGAACTCTTTGTTTTTTTTGTGTGAGGGCACCTTTTGTAGTGTTTTGGGATTATTTGGGAAGCTATTGGTGGAGTATTTTTGTGATTGATCTTATCTTATGTAGTATGAATCCCACTTTTGTTGAGATTTGTGCTACACCAAAAAAATTGAAAAAAATACAAAAACCTGGACAAGTTGAAAAGCCAAAAGGGCAACTTGGGTAACATTGAGAAAAGTCCGGATAGGTCAAAAGGCCTAGGTAAAAATGAGAGGCTAGGCTCGGCTAGGCTTATGAGCCTAGGAGAACATGAGAGGCCGTGTGGAAAAGGGAGAGAAGTGAGTACCCTTTGTGTGTTAAAGCTAGGATAAAAATACAAAAAGACTTCTAGGTAAAATGAGAGAAATTCAGAGAAAACAAAAAACTAGATTTACGTTACATTTGACTCCTTGGTTGTAACTAGGTTGAGAATCACAAATTATCCATATATTACAACTAAGTCAACGACTCTTGGATTTCCTTGGTGGATTGTTTTTGGGAGACGACACTTGGATTCCTTTAGGTATCATTTTGGGAAAAGTAAGCTAGCTTTACACTTATCTTCTTAGCTTAACTTTTTCCACATTCTACTTTTTGGGTGGTTCGATTGCTTATGTTCATTGGGGAGTGTGAGATTTGTGAGATTCTTACTCTTCTTGGGGGAAAAAGGGTAACCTAGGATTAAATGGGATGCCTCGGTTAACTTATGCTGGCACGCTACAATTCGCATAATTCTATCTTGTCTTTGTTTACTCAAGGATGAGTAAAGGGTTAAGTGTGGAGATTCTGGTGTGCTTCATTTTGTGCGCGTTAACCATTGAATCCAGGAAATTTTTTAGCATGTTTTGTTTGGTAGATTGCTAGTATTAGTTGAGTTTACGCGACAAGGGGTTTAGATGGCCATGTTTGGTTTTCTTGTTTGCATTTAGTAGACTTAATTAGTTCTAATGGACATCTTGTATCCACGGGCTCCTAAATTTTCCATTTGGTCATCTTTAGTAGGTCGCCCGTGGGTACTTTTTGGTTACATTCTATATGAAAGCCATTCGTAAGGGTGGTAGAAGATATTAAAGGACGTTCGCAAGAACTCTAGAAGAGATTGAAGGCCATTCACCTCTATAATGGTAGTAGATGAAGGCCATGAACATCAATGCATGGTAGAAGGAGATTGGAGTCAAAGATAACAATGGAGATCAAAGCAACCAATGAAGAATTGGGGAATCGTGGTCCGATGAGTTGTGTCAAAGTCTGAGAACGATCCTAGAAGAACTAGCCTTAAAATATTATTTCATTACATTTTTCTTCCCGAGCACTACAAAATCGACTACTATAAATAAAAAATTGGACTGATGGTTCACCCATAGCGAAGGAAACAAGTTCAGCCGGCCAAGGTACCACTGGTCTGCGCGAGCAGTTCATGGTTAGGCACCACGGCCCGCGCCAAAGGAGGCATCCCACGCCGGCAGTTCCAGCATGAGGCAGTGGCATGACACACACTATATCTCATGGCCCGCGCAACATGAGTTTAATACTTTGCTCAAAATTATCTAAGTATGGGCACAGACCGTCCCATTCATGACGGCCCGCGTTGTTCCAAGTTCACGATGCCAAAACCAGCCTAAAGCCACAAACCAAAGGCCATACCCCACACAAAAATCCTCAAACATTGTGCCTCCAAGTGATTTCCAGCACGAAGACTTGCGTCCCGTGGTTCAGAAGTTCAAAAGCTAGCCTACAGACGGCGGCCTGCGTCAACGGCCATGGTCCCCGCCAGACCCTGCGCCGCAACGTGCGTCAGATCCATTGCCCCACACTGGACATGCAACATGGCTCGCATCAGATCCATCTCCCCATTCCAGATGAAGGAGCACAGCCCGTGTGCAATCGTGTAACCCGCGACAAGTACATGGTGCAGACCGCGCCATCCGCGACAGTCTGTGTCAGGCAGTGGGTGAACTAGGGTTTAAGCCCTTTTGGCCTATTTTGGGCATATTTTTAGGCTCAATCCCCTTCTCATATACATATGACCGTTTTCTACTAGATTAAATATGTACAAAGTAGTTAGGCTATTAGGAGAGCAACTTTTAGAGAGAGAAACACTTTCTCCTTTTCTTTTCTTTTCTTTTATTTTTGTGTTCATCCTAGATGTGGACTTCAAATCCATATTTGAATTCCATATCTATGGTGTAGTTTCCATAGCTTGGGGATAATTTTAGTTTAAGATTTAACTTATGTTTTGAGAGATTCATTAGATTCATCCCAGTATTTGTGTTCATGATATTATTATGATTGTTCTTGAATGTTTGAATTGCATGAATAGTACACCACATTAGCACACAATTTGGGCTTCATTCATGTATGGTTCAAATATTGATGCTCCCTTGGGAAGATAAGCCTGGATGTTAGAATGGGTAAGGGACTACGTTGCGTATGTATTGATGTGTGCACAGGAGACCCGAGTATTGCTCTGACTTACTTTCCATCGTGCCAATCTTGGCTGATTACGTAAAGTTTACGATAGGTTATGGGTAGAGATAGTGAAAAAGTATCAAGATAGGGTTGTAAGAGACCCTAGTATCATAGATAAAGTGCCAACGAACCCTGGGCCTAGTTGATAGGACCGAGGAAAGTAGTGCATTCATGGTGGAAGCCCAGAACGTAACTGCACGGGGGAGAAATAGACCTACAACAATGGTTGGACCTTGTTGTACTCTCCTAATTAAAATAGCGGCATCAATAGAGGGTTGCGAGCGTACCCGACGTGACAGGTACGGGGAAGTGTATGCCATCGGCCAAACCACGTGTTATGAACACTTTATTAGGTTGTTTAGTATATCTTACAGGTTAATGAATCAAGGATCAAAACATTAGATTAATCATGTTGTGCAATGACTCCCTAAGTGCTTAGCTTAATTAGATTACATGCTATTTTACTTTATGCTTTGTAGTTGTTAAATTGAAATTCCAAAATCCCCACCCCCTTTTGTGTGTGCATTTATTAGCTATGCCTTTTACTCGTACTGATTGACAACCCATATTAGTTTGTGTTTTTAGTTGATATTTGAGCCCTAGAATCTCTGAGGACAAACCCATAGATTACCCTTAACTACCCTTTAGGTTGCGTAGTAGTGAGAACTGGTGCAGAATTCTAAATTTTATCTTTGACCTTTCCCAAAGCCTCCACTCGGTTAATTAGCTACAATTAACGACCTCGGGAAGAGGTGGGTAAATAACTGATATTACCTACAAAAAGCTTAGCCAAGTGATTAGGATGTGCGTTGACCTCACGAGGTTTCAGTTATCTAGTAGGGTTTGGGTTCCCAGGGCAGGCAATACAAACAGTACAGTAATACAGTCAGCCTCTAGGCGATGAAGTACACCCATAGTAATAGGTAATCAGTCGATAACTGTTCAGCCTATAAGCGATAAAGCACACCCATAGTAACATGTTAATAGTAAAAAGAAAGTCATGTTATGGGCAATAAAGTACACCCACAGTAATAGGTAAACAGTTAAACACAATTTTTAGGCTATGGGCGATAAGGTACACCCATAGTTAACAAGTACACAATTAAGATCAAGATATGCATATGCAATGTAGAAAAACTTGCTCGAGAACTTAATTTAAAATAACAAAATTCAATAACATATTTAGATCAATGGATTTTAAATTTTTTGGTTTAAAAGATAGGAATAAACTTAAAAAATGATTGTGAAATAGACTTGTTTCCAAAATAGTTTCTTGAAAAATTTTGATTTTAAAACGGTTTTGATAATTTTATAAAAGGTAGAAACCCTCACCTTTCTTGCAACTTCAAAACTATGATTCTCGGTGAAATCTATGAATGTGATATATCACAAACTAATTAAAATTTATTTCAAGTTCTACATAACACAAGGGAACCGTAAACTAACCTGAAATTGAAGAATTCAGAAATGACTAGTACCCACGAAAATTACAATAACTCTATACACATCATCCCGGAAATTACGAATTTTAAATCCTTAAAAACTATACTTCTATAGCTCTTGTTTTGCATTTTATACTTTAAATTGCATACACTATTACCTCTGAAACAAATCACTATAACAAGAACTGTACAAGATCTATTCACAGCCAACCAGTACTCACGAGAACAGTCATAAATCATCACATATTATTCCAAAAATTATGAAAATAAAACCTTAAAAAAAGCCTAAATTACATTTCATTAGACAGTTCACACATCGAATTCCAAACATGATTGACCCTCAAACATTTCACTTTAACAAGCCCTAGAACCGATAAATTATTGATGACCAGATCCACAAAACCTATCATATTTAATCACGATTTATTTAGAAAATTCTTAAATTCAACCCTAAAGGACTACACTCAACTATCTTTCATTAGACAGTTCACACGCAATCTATACACGATTGACCCTCAAACATATCACTTTAACACGGACTTGAACGAGAAAGATTACTGATGACCAATACTCACAAAATATTTTATATCTAATCCCGATTTATTTAGCAAAATCTAAAATAAAACCCTTAAGGACTAGACTTAGCTTTCATTAGAAAGTTCACACATCGAAATCTATACACGATTAACCCTCAAACAATTCACTTTGTCATGCACTTGAATAAGACAGATTAGTGTTTGACCACTCCGTACTAAATTGATTATAACTTCCTACTAGGACATCTCAAATCATATATCATTAGAAACTATATTTCAAAAAATTCCATCCAGTATATTATACAAAAAATTTAATCACCTTTTTTTCATTCAAAGCTCTAGTAAAACGTGACTACAGAATTAAACAAGCACTGCAATTACACAGATTACTGGTTGACCACTCAGTACCAAATTGACCATATCTTTCTACTCGGACATCTTAAATACCCAAATCAGATATCATTAGGAACTATATTCAAGATATTTTATTCGATATATATTACATGAATTTCAATTACCTATTTCCCATTGAAATATCTAGTACAACGTGACTATAGAATTAAACTAGCACTGCAATCAGACAAATTACTGGTTGACCACTCAGTACTAAATAAACCATAACATTCTACTCGGATATCTTAAAAAACCAAATCATATATCATTATAAACTATACTTCAAGATCATTCATTTGGTATATCATACATAAATTTTAATTACCTATTTCCCGTTCAAATATCTAGTACAACATGACTGCATAACTAAAATTCGAACTGAAAAACATATATGCTCTTTCTTTTGGTGGCATAAATTCTATAGAAATAGAACTTACGGTCAACTATGAAAGGCATCAGGGTAAAGATCATGTGTGTGTGTTCGTCGGTTTTGTTCTTCCCAACACACTCCAACAATGCATTTGACACCTTTTCTAATGTATGCCACCTTCAATTTTTTCTTATTCTTCTCCTTAATCGTACAACGTCGCCGACTCTTGGTTGCCTTTGTTTAGTAAAATTTATTCTAACAGAAAAATATATAGGTAAAACTAGATTTTTATCTTATAGATAAAGCATAAGGAGGAAGAGTTGCGTACGGTTAATCATCTTGAAAATAATTCAGCACAATTAGTTAGATTCAAACTCCTACTAGTATGTGATTCCTTGACTTATTCAATTCAGTAGTACTTCTATTAGGATTCATTTTCTTCATAATTATTATTATATTTATAAAGAGGTATATCTTTGATGATTTGAAAACAAAACCTATGCTGAATTCAAATTACAATCTTTCCAGAGTTAAATTCCATTGAATCTTTTCACCTTATTTTCTTTAAATTTTTAGTAGTACTTCTATTAGGATTCATTTTCTTCAAATTACAATCTTTCGGTAGTACTTCTATTAGGATTCATTTTCTTCATAATTATTATTATCTTTATAAAGAGGTATATCTTTAATGATTTGAAAACAAAACCTATGTTGAATTCAAATTACAATCTTTCCAGAGTTAAACTCCATTGAATCTTTTCACCTTGTTTTCTTTAAATTTTTAACTATCATTATTATGATTACTATTTTCATCCTCAAAATATGTATCAATCTAAATTATTGATAGAAGGTTTCTTGCTTAAAATGAAGCAAAATTCTTGGGTCTTACATTCACCACTCCTTAAGGAAATTTCGTTTCGAAATTATTCCTATTTAACTACTAAATAATTATGGATATTTATCCTTCATTTCTTGTTCAATTTCTCAGGTGACCTCTTCGACTCCGTGATGGATCCACAACACTTTGACTAAGGCTATCTCTTGGGTCCTCAAAATTTTCACTTGTTGATCCAAAATATACCAGGGTTTCTCTTCATACCCAAGTATATCATCAATTTGTAAGTTGTAAGAATGGAATTTTTCTGAGCATAGTAACATGGACGACGAGAGGAATTCTTTCCATGGTTTTGGATAAATCCAGTCGGTAAGTTACCTCACCTACTCAATGAGTCACAGGGAAAATGGCCCACATATCTTAGAATCATGTTTCCTCTCCTCCCATGTTTTATAACTCGAGTGTACGTAGGGTGTTACCTTCAAAAACACTTTGTCTCCTAAGAAAATTATAAATTCCTCATAATGGTGATACTTGTATTTTAATAGCATGGTAACTTAGATCTCTCTAATCTCTTGTCCTCCAAGTACATATGATTCTTATGATAGATATCACTTAGCACAACCTTTAGAGTGTTACTTATCCATCTCTTTTCTTACTTTCTTTTTGTAAGGTTCAAGGATGTATAATATAGATTACTTTACAAGGATTTTAACGGTATAAGATTTAACACATTCAAAGTTATGGTTTATAGGATATTGATTTTCAAAGTAAGGTTCAAACTATAGCATGCGTAAACAGGACACGTAAAATGCAGAACTTCAAAATTCTTTTCTCACTCATTTCTTTACCATATTGGTTTATCATTGGTTCTAAATTGTAGTTCAAAATCTCAGGTTTTGAAATATATAGAGCTTATTCTCAATGGATCAATGGATTCGAAGATACAGTCATTTAAAATTTAGTATTTCTTTTAAACTAAATTTTTTTAGATTCAAGGTGTTCTTAGACATCTCACAAAATATTTAGACATATTTCTATCTCATTCTTAACAAGTAGTTTTAGGTAAGACATCAGATATAACAACCTCTTCTTCTGAGGTTTAAGAAATACTTTACTTGACAAATATGTGATTCATTGATAATTACAACATGTTTAGGAAAGTAGTTTACTAGAAGGTTTCAAAACAAAATCGACAACTTATGGTCAAATACAAATGTCAAGTGAAAGTATTTTACCACGGGATAGTTAGTGAAAGTATTTTAAAAAATATGGACCATGTTCCTTTTATTCCCTCCAAGACTAAAATATCCTTATACTGAAAGGCTTAAATGAGATTGACAATTATTCCCTTATTACCATTAGCCCAACAAAAAACATTAACATAACTAGGACGCAGCTTAGGATCATGGGTAGCACTGAACTGAGCAGTGAAATCAACCCTACATGTTCCTATTAAATTCAACATGAAAAACTCCCACAACCCAAGCCTCTTAAGTAACTTTTCATGCCTAGTCAAATCAAGAATCTTGGAGGGAATAAAAGGAACATGGTTCATATTTTCTAAAAGGGTATGCAACTTCTTCTAAATAGCCTGCTGTTTCTTGGCACTAACCTTTTTCCTCTTGTTCAAATAGGGTTTCTTTGAAATTGAGGGCAATATGATACCAGCGAGCAGAGAGGGAGGAAATTGGAATCTGTGAACTCCGGCTCTTGATCCGGGTCTTCTTGCTCTTCGTACGGGTCGTCGGTGCGGGGCTCAAGGTTGAACACGAACGAAGGGAATGGGTTGAATGGGTACAGTGGGTTTGGGTTGGTTTTGCGATCGGGAGAGTGGGAATGTTACCTGCAGTAATTACATGGGTGATATGGTGTGCTAGAAATTATTACATTCATGATCATATTCACCCCAGGTTTCAGATTCTGAGGAAACAAATTATAAATCTTCTTCAAGAAATGTTCAGAGTACACAATATACCTTTGAGCTATTCTGATACTAATGCACTGCATTCTGAGATATTATGTTTAGCTCCAGTACAAAGATTTTCGCAGGGGAATTCAGTATCTCAAGTTTGTTAGAAATTACCAAAGGAAAGCTTCAAGCTTAACACTGATAGATCATCAGTAGGGATAATAGGTTCTACTAGTGCTCGAATGGTCCTAAGAGATAGAGACGGAAGAGTAGCAAAAGCCTAAACATTTCATCTTCAATACAAGAACAGTTTGAAGCCTAAATTCAAGCTTTAATCTGAGGTTTACAAATGGCTTTCTATCAGGATGTCGATGACTTAGAGGTTGAAATGGGTTCTTTCGTTCTGCTGAACATGATAAAGAAAGAGTTTTCCAGTCCCCGGAAACTAATTCCGCAACTAGAACCATTTGGGAACTACAAGGTGAGTTTAACCGTATTTCTTTTTCACTTATTTATTGTGAAGCTAACTCTCTTGCAAATGTTTGGATAAAATGACGAGTGAAACAAATTTAAGAGCAATTATGAATTCCATCATTCAACGGTTCCTCAACATATTAGAGGAATTGTTGTACTTAATAATAGGGAATTTCCCCATATAAGATTGAGTTGATGTAAAGTATTATTTATTTCCACGTTATTAAACTCATTCAGAAACAATTCAAATGTAATTTTTATTATTTTAGGTTTTATCTCTGTTTTTCAAGCACCTTAAAAATGGATAGGAAAATGTGTATAGGTGTCAAAAAGTATAATTTTGAGGTAAGTTATTCAGTCCCCTCTTTATTTTTATCGTTATTTTTATTTTTTAAAAGGTAGGGGTCCATGCCAAACCCCCGCCATAACAGGTGAATTTTAATCAAAAAATAATTATATTAAAAGTCTTCGAGGGAGAAATGATATTATGATGGAAAATAATATAATAATCTCCCTTCCTATTGATTTCTTTATAATTATAACTTGTTCGTTTAGAAAATACATTGGTTAAGCTAAGGTCCAACCCATTAACACTTATGGTCTTGAACTCTATTTCTAAACATGTGCAACGCAAATCCTTTTAAGGATGTAATCACTTAACTCGTGAAAAATAGGGTCACACATGTCTATCCCAAATATGTAAATGCTTCAGTAAGTTTTTCCAAGAAATTCAATTAGAAGATGCTCCACTCCCACATCTATTCTGCTAAGTGTATGTATCTAGATTCTCCCATTTGGTGTATAGAGACCTGATACGATGTTGAAAATATCATTTATAATAGTTTTTTTAGTTTAGTTTTTTAGGATGATAACAATATACTCTTTTTTCCACTAGGTTTCTTAATGAGGTAGTATGATCATTTTTGTTTATTTTTATTATTATGAATAAAGCCCATAAACTCGGTCATCTTGGCTTAGAAGAGTTTTGGCTATATTTTAATTAGATGTTAGAATATTTTGTTTTGATTTGATTAGAATTATATTTGGTAAGTTTAGACAAGACAGATTTCTTCAAGAATTAATCCAATATTTGGATTGATTTACTTGAATGGATTTGGTCATTTATTAGATTAAAATTAGGTATTTTAGTTCGATATGGTTTTAACTTCTTAAAAGTGTCATAAGTGATATGATCTCCTTGCAAAGACTCTGGATTGCGGAATTTTGAGAAGCACTCTTAACGAAGGTTGATCGAAGCCCCCTCTTGAAATCAAGAAGAAACGGACGAAGTCTAGTCAAGAACACAAATTTATAAACTTCACTAAAACAGTGGACTAATTATCATGAACTCAAGCAGTAGTTTCGCAAATCACTCACTTACAAGCCTGCAAGATTAGTTCACGGATATTGCTAACTTAATTAACCTGCAAGATTAAGTAACAATGAAACGCTCTAAGCAAAGAGTGCTAACTCAAAATATGATTGATAAAAGTGTAAGATCATTAAAATTTTGAAAACCATCCCCTATTTATAGTACATAGGTATAGCCTTCAAGAATACAAAGTAGACTAGGATTTGGTAATTCCTGTCAGAAACTAGAATGACTTATGGCAGCTTTAAGAAGCTAAAACAATATGTAACTAAAATACCAAATTTAAATCTAATTGATGACCAAATTCATCCAAGTAAATCAATCCAAATATTGGATGAATTCTTCAAGGAATCTGCCTTATCTAAACTTACTAAATCTAATTCTAATCAAATCAAAACTAAATATTTTAAACCCCAATTAAAATATAGACAAAACTCTTCTAAGCCAACATGGATGAGTTTATGCGCTTTATTCATAATAATTAAAATAAACTAAAATGATCACACTGCTTCACTAAAAAATTGTGTGGGAAAAAGAGTATAATGTTATCCTCCTAAGACCTTAATTTAATAATAAATTAAAAAGAACTAAAATAAATGATATTTTTTAGATCATATCAATAAGTCAATCTAGTTTCTGATATGAATTACCAAATCCTTGTTTTCATTGTATTCTTGAAGACTATACCTATGTACAATAAATAGGGAATGGTTTTCAACATTTTAATTACCTTACACTTTTATCAATCATAATTTGAGTTATTACTCTTTGGTTGCAAGTGTTTCATTGTTACTTAATCGTGCAGGTTAATTAAATTAGCAATTTCCTTCCAATCTGTGAGCTAATCCCACGGGGTAGTTAGTGAGCGATTTGTGCAACTAGTGCTTGGGTTCATGCGATTTAGTCTCTTATTAGTAAAGTTCATAAAGGGGTGTTCTTGACCAGACTTCATCTATGTCTTCTTGATTTCAAGAGGGAGCTTCGATCAACCTTCGTTTAAAGTGCTTCTAAAAATTCCGGAATCCAAAGTCTTCGCAATGAGATTCATATCCATTGGTATCGGAGCAAAGCAAACGTTCCCATAACCATCATTTCAGTGCCTATTGTGCTTTGTGTTGTTTTGTGTTGTGCTACTAAAAAAACTTGTAATATGAATCCCCTTGTGAAGATTCTGGACTGTGGAACTGAAATCTTTGACCAAATGAAATGATCTGCAAACACTCACCAAGTCACACAAAATTCAAGAACCTAGCCCTCGGGATGCTCTCAATCTCGACTAGCTCTCTAATTAGCATGCAGGATCAGATCACAAGGGTTATTGGTGCATAACTAGCCCTCGGGATTAAGCAACAATGGAAATAGCTCACAAGTAACAGAGTTTGAACTCAAACGTTTGTATATTTTATTGATAAAAATGGTCAGGAAATTCGTGGACAAAACCCCCATTTTTATAGGGCTAGATAGGCTGCCCCTAACTCTAATCACAACTGAAAACTGAATCGACTTATGGTACCTTTAAGAATCTAAAACCATATCTGACTAAAATACCTAAACTAGACACATATAGCCGAATAATAGACACATATGACCGAATTCTTCCAAGACACACCGTGGATGAATAATGCCTTATCTAATCTTACCAAATCTAATTCCAAACAAAATAAAACTCAATATTTTCAAAACCCTAATGGACTGAATTAGAAAATTAGCTCTTTAAAACCCACATGGTCGAGCTCTACATTCTAAAATCAAAAATGAATTAATTTTATAATATTTTACAGTGATCACACTACCTCATTAAAAACCCAATGGGAAAAACGAATATAGAGTTCTTCATGATGTCTTCAGTTCTTCGACAGTCTTGAACAATAAATCCAATATGTCGATGATAACTCCTTCTTCAATTCTTCATCATAACATCAATCAATCAAAGCATTTAAAGCAACATCAAAGCATTTGATGCTCGTATCAACTTGGCTCGTGGCATGCCGGCGTGCTTCTTACTTTTCGTGTCGTGTCATGCTCGTTCAATGCATTAAATCGTGACATGCTTGTCTCATTGAGTTAACTTGGCGAACTAAATTTAATCTTTTATCCAATAATTTTTTAATATAAATATAAATTTAATTACATGTAAATAAATATAAACAAAATTAACGATATAGGATATTTTTATAAATAATATGTGTTGTAAATTTTAAGTAAGAAGTTGAAAATTTAGGAATTTTAATTTATTTTATTCATTTTTCAATACATTAGAATTAATTGGATTGTTTAATTAATTAAATTTATTAAAGTATATCTTAAAATGTTAACTTACAACTTTTATAACAGTTCCAACATTGTAATTCATTACATTTTATCACAACATTATGGTATTTAATGAATAAAATATACAAAAATAATTTTTTTATTTTTTTATTTGGAAGTCATTTTATAAAATATATTTAATCTAATATAATTATATAATTGAACAACTTAAATAAATTACCAATGTGATATATTGAATAATTAAGACATGAATTTCATGGATTTAATTTCCACTAAAAATATATCTTTATTAAACTCGTTATAGACTGCCATAATTTATACATGAACGAACATTTCAGGATGGGTTCTTGCCGTCCGGGTCTTTCCGTGCTCTAGCCCACGATTTTGTTCAACTCATCGTCAAGGCCCGGCACGAAGCCCATTCGTTCGTTCCCGGTCCATGGTTAGGCCTCAAACGTGTTAGTGTCGTACGTGCTTGATATAGGGCCGGTCGATGTCATCTGCGGGCGGCCCGGCCCAGTTGAAAACTCTAAGTAGAGGGTTTGGTAACTTGTTTCCACTAATGATATCAATGGCACATAAATTTAATTTGTCAAAAATAAAAGTGAAAGTTAGAGTCATGCCCCAAATCATCAAAGGGGAGAATTTGAATGATTGATTGCCTAGAAAAGATTAATGATGAATTACAAGAATTTTACAACTAATATTTGATATGTACGGCTTGAAAATTCGAAGGAATTCTTTTCGAGCCAGTGATCCCCGTATTGTGGAATCAAACTTCCTTCTTCTCATCTCTATATTCATTTAAATTAAATTTGAACTCAGATCAGTGATGGTGTGAACTAAAAGAGCTTCCAACAAAATTCTCTAATAATAAACATATTTAATTTTTAAAGTCAAATATAAAATCCTAAATTGATCGATCCATTCCAACCTATCATAAACATTTATAGTAGAACAAAATTAATAAAAGAATCAATTCTAATATTGACTAGTTGGATTAGGTTAAACGTTAGATTCGGCTTCGTGTCGTGCTCGTGTTGTGTCTTCGTGGTTATATAATTTGAGGCCCACTGTTGTGCTCATACATATCGTGCATTATGTCGTTTCATGCCGAGCTATTTAAATAAAACTTGGCTCGTGGCCCGCCCACATTCTTAGTACTTTTCGTGTCGTGTTGTGCTCATTGAACGTGTTGAATCGTGTCGTGCTTGTCTAAACGAGTTAACTCGCCAAACTAAATTTGGTCTTTTATCTAATAATTTTTAATATAAAAATAAATTTAATTACATTTAAATAAATATAAAAAATTAATGATATAAGATTTTTTGTAAAAAATAATATGTGTTGAAAATTTTAAGTTAGAGTTGAACAATTAGAAATTTTAATTTATTTTATTCATTCATCAATACATCAAAATTAGTTGGATTTTTTAATTAATTAAATTTATTTGAGTATATCTTAAAATTTTGATTTACAACTTTTATAACAATTCATGAAATATAACTTCTAATAATTTTTAATAGAGAAATGAGGGGCTATGCGGGCGAAACATACACACTGTAGGTGCACTTTTGTAGCAACTATGAAGAGTGGGAGGGGTTGGCCATGGAAGAAGGTGGCTCCGACGACGGCGGAGTGGAGTAGATCAATACGGGAGGAGCGTGTTGAGGCTACCAGTCCAATAAAAGAAGAGGAAGAGGATCTATAGGAGGAAAACACTGAGACAGTGGAAGCTACTGAAGAGGTAACCCCTACTATCTCAACTGATAAGGCCAATTTGATTGAAAATTGGGAGAAAAAAGAGGGGATGTTATGGGTTGACATTATCGATGGAAATAGGGTTTAGAAAAATGTGATGAAGATTGATTTTGTAGATCCTACTGTTATAGATGGTGAAATTGAGGTAGAGATTGAGATTGAGGATGTGAAGGATGAACTGGAATATTCAAAAAACTCTTTGATTATGGATGTTGTGATAAGGCTTGTTATGAAGTTCTGGGCGTTTGTCAGTGCACCAGAGTTACTGTACAATGACGAGGGATATTTTATCCTTCATTTCAAATATGAGAGGGATAAGGATGAATTTCTAATAAGGGGGCCGTACAAGATCTATGGCATGTCAATGTTCCTGCAATTATGGAAGCCCAACTTTTCCTTGAAAAACGATATGGTGTGAATTCTGCCTGTCTGGGTGAAATTACCAAACATACAAGTACATCTATGGGGGGCCTAAAAGTTTAGGGAATATAGGAAGTGCGGTGGGCAATCCCCTTTTCACAGATGAATGCACTGCAAGTTAGCTGCTGGTATCATATGCAAGGATTTTGGTGGAAGTTGATATTTCACAGCAGATTAGAGAGGTTGTAACAATTAAGGATATTGAAGGAAACAAAAATCCAACAGCACTTGAAATAGAAGGGAGACCAGTATTCTGTGACAAATGTCAGATGGGAGGGCATAGATGAAGCAGTGAGGGAGAAAAGAAGAAAAAGGGACAAGTGTGGCAGGAAAAGAAAATAGCAGAACCAGCTGAAGAAAATTACAGTAAGGATGATGGCATAAAACAGACAGTGATTAGTGAGAAGGTGGTGATGCAACAGGCAGTGGAAGGAAATGCCTGGAAGGTGGTGGCACCATGGAGCAAAGGGAAACAAAATAAGGGTATGGCTATAACACAGGGAGAATGTAGCAGACAAGGTTTGATGGGACTGGAGGCAGATCTGGGAATTTTGATAGAGTCTCCAGAGAGCTTTGACCATGTTCCATGATCATCTCATGGAATGTGAGGGGGTTAAATAATACATCGAAGCACAAAGAGATTTACTCCCGTCTTTCTGGTATGAATTTTATGATTGATGTTATAGTAGAAACTAGAGTTAAAAAAGAAAACATGAATGAAGTAAGGAAGTGTTTCAAAAACAAGTTGAAAGTTATGGTTGATTATGAAGCTCACCCTAATGGTATAATACGGCTATTATGGGATGATAAAAGAGTTAGAGTAATGAAGAGGGAAGTGACTGATCAAATGCTATTATGTGAAGTTACGGATTGAAGTGGTGAATTGGTGTGTTGGTTGACTGTTATCTATGCTCGGATCAAATAAAGGTGAGGAAGAGACTCTGGAAGGATATTAAAAAATCTGAGAAACTGATTACTGGGCCTTGGTTCCTAATAGGGGATTTTAACAATGTCCTAGGCACAAACGACAGCGTGGGAGGTAATGATGTACAGCCTAGTGAGTACTAGGAACTTGAAAAAATGATGATGACTGTGGATTGAGCGAATGCGAATCAACGGGAGACTTCTACACGTGGTCGAATAGACAGGTTAGAGGAATCATTTATTCCAGAATTGATCGAGGAATGGGAAATGCACAATTGTTTCTGAGGTTTCCTGAGTCTGTAGTGGAAAATATGGATCCGGGGATCTCAGACCATGCATTACTCAGGGTAAAGCTGTTTGAAGACAAGGAGAGAAGGCCTAGAAAGTTTAAATTCTTAAAATGCTAGAAAGGGAGGAAGTTCTGATAACCATTAAGGAGAGTTGGAAGAAACAAGTGACTGGTAGGCCTATGTATATTGTGTGGATGAAATTACAGAGGCTACAAAAAGACTTAAAACTGGTTATGAAGCAGGTTGGTGGGGTGAAAAGAAAATTGGAGCAATCCAGAGAAGAGCTAAGTAAAGCTCAAAGAGATTTGATGATGGACATGATGGATAAAGAAAAAGTACTGAGGGTTATAACCTGTATAGAAGAAGTGTATAAGTGGAGTAGAATAGATGAGAACATAGCTAAACAGAAATAGAAGATAGATTGGATATGCTTGGGTGATGGGAACAACTTGTATTTCCATGCATCGGTGAAATCAAAAAACAAGGTAGCAAACATGTTGAAAATAGAAATACAGGATGGAAGTGTGACCACTAAGCAGGAGGAAATAGAAGCAGATGTACTAAGTTTTTATGAGAATTTGATTGGCAGGACAAGAAACAGATCTGAAAGCATTGATGTGGAGATCATGAGGAAGGGCAGAACGTTGAATAATGAATGCAGAAGGATACTGATTGTGGATGTTAATGAAAAAGAGATATATGAAGCCTTGAAGGGTATATGTGACATGAAAGCCCTGGATTGTGATGGGTTTAATGCGATTGTTTTAAGTAAATTGGGTAGTTGTGAAGGATGATATCATTAAGGCAGTGGTGGATTTTTTTTTTGAAATGTGAAGGATATACATAGCTGCATACTGTACATTAGTGACCCTCATTCCAAAAAGTCCCACAGCAAGCAAGGTGAAGGATTACAGGCCCATATCATGTTATTCAACAATGTACAAGGTGATATCAAAAGTAACGACTAATCGGCTGAGCAAGGTAATTGGAGAGATAGTTCAAATCAACCAAGCTACCTTCATTCCCAGAAGATGTATTCACGACCATATCACGGTGATCTATGAATTGCTGAGAGGATACAACAAGAAGGGGGGAACCCCGAGATGTGCAATACATATGGATATACAGAAAGCATTCGACACAGTTGAATGGGAAGCGCTTGAGGAAATTATGAACGAGATGGGAATACAAGAGAAATTTGTGAGAATGGCGATGGTTGGTGTGAAAACAGTGTCATAAGGTACAATGTCAACGAAACCACTACCAGGCTCATCCAGGCAAAGAGGGGATTAAGACAGGGAGACCCCCTCTCGCCATTGTTATTTGTACTCATTATGGAATATATGACAAGGTGCTTACATGATAGTAGCAAGAAGGCAGGATTTAAATTCAATCTGAGCTGTGAACTATTACAGTTAAATAGTATTTGCTTTGCGGATGATGTACTGCTACTATCAAAGGGCGATGTTATTTCTGTCGATATTCTGATGAAGGCATACTAGAAATTTGAGAGCTCCACTGGACTGAGGGTTAGTGGGAACAAATGCAATGTCGACTTTGGAAATGTGGCATAAGACCAAGAAAGGAGGATACTGGAGTTGACAGGTTTCAGGAAAGGAGAACTTCCATTCAGGTACCTTGGCATTCCTTTAGCTAGTAGAAAGTTAACAATCCATAGTGCCAACCGTTGATTGAGAAAATAGTTGAACAGATTAAACACTGGAATGCTAAACTGTTAAGCTATTCTAGTATACTACAGTTGATTAAAAGCGTGATCTTCTCAGTTGTTAACTACTGGCTGCAAGTCTTCCCTCTACCAAAAGTGGTACTTAAACACATAGATGTTCTATGCCATACCTATCTTTGGTGTGGAGGAGAGATAATTTCAAGAAACTCACCAGTGGCATGGGAACAAATATGCGGAAGGAGGAAAATTGAGGGACTAGGTTTAATCTCGTTGCAGGAATGAAGTATGGCAAGTGAGAGTAAAACCTTATGGAATGTTTTTGGAAAAGCAGACATGCTATGGATACGTTGGCTTCATGCATATTAAATAAAGGATAGAGATATATTGAAAGCTAAGATCCTAGCTAATGCATCATGGATGATCAAAAGTCTGGGGAAATGCAGAGAAAGGGTAATGAACATGGAGGCTTGGCAGAAACAATAGGGGCTAAAGAAGTTCAGCATTAGGGGGTTTATGTGGAACTGAAGCAGGAGCAACCATAAATGGTTTGGAGAAAACTCTTCTACAACAACTATGCAAGGCCACGGGCAAAATTTACACTCTAGATGTGCTGTTTTAAGAGGCTGGCTATGAAAGACAGATTGGCAAAGTTCGGAATAGGCAATAATAGAAAGTGCAGCTTCTGCGACATGGAGGAAATGGTGCAGCACTTGTTCTTTGATTGCACTGCAATGAAGAAAATCGGGAGGGATGTGTTGGGATGAGGAGTTAGCATGGCTAGTGCAAAAATGTCGTGGTAAAGGAAGGAAAGTACAGCTTTTGAAGATGGTAGCAGCAAAGGCAATTTACTGGACTTGGAAGAGGAGAAATGAAGTGTGTTTCCATAAACAGGAGAGCAAAGATATTGTAAGTAAAATCATAGAGTGTGTGGTATATAGAGCATGGGTTAAACTAAAGTTGAAAGCTTTATGTGCTCAACTTATGGTAGATTTTGACTGATATAGGGCCTTTGTAACACAGGGTTGTGCATATTTTTTTAAAAGAAATGGAAGTTTTACCGAATCCAAAAAAAATTATAATAGTTCCTACATTATAATCTATAACATTTTATCACAACATATTATCATATTGAATGAATAAAATATACGATTGAATACTTTTTTAAAAAATATATTTGAATTCATTTTATAAAAATGGCTAATCTAATATAAGTATATAATTAAACAACTCAAATAAATTACCAATGTGATATATTGAATAATTAAGACTTAAATTACATGGGTTTAATTTTAACTAACAACATATATTTCTTAAACCCATTATACACTACCATATTTTATACCTGAATAGACCTTTCATGTCAGGTTCGTGCCGTTCTCAGGCCTATGATTTTGCTCAACTAACCTCTAAGGCCTAGCACCAAGCCCATTAGTTCATGTCCAGGTCATGCTAAGGCCTCAAACATGCTAGTGTCGTACTTGCTTAAAATATGTCTATGTCGTCTGCAGGCGGCCTGGCCCAGTTGCTAACTCTAAGTATAGGGTTTGGTAACTTGTCCACTAATGATATCAGTGGCACATAAATTTAATTTGTCAGAAATAAAATGTGAAAGTTACGGTCATATCGGGAAAAACTAGAATGATTGGTTGTCTAGGAAAGAGTAATGGCAACTTACAGACAAGTGTTTGATATATACGACTGGAAAATTGGGGGGAATTCTTTTCGAGCGATGGATCTCCGTATTGTGGAATCAAACTTCCTCCTTCTCATCTCCATATTCATTTCAATTAAATTTGAACCCAAATCAGTTATGGAGTGAACTAAAATAGCTCTCCAACAAAATTCACTAATAATAAACTTATTTAATTTAGAGTCTAACATAAAATCCTAAATTGATCGATCCATTCTAACCCATCATAAACATTTATAGTAGAACAAAAATAATAGGACAATCAATTAAAATATTGACTAGTTGGACTACGTTTAGCGTTAGAGTTGGCTTTGTTTCATACTCGTGCCATGCTCGTGTCGTGTCTTCGTGCTTATGTAATTTGAGGTCTACTGTCATGCTTGTGTCTATCGTGCATCGTGTCATTTTGTGTCGTGCTATTAAAATATAACTTGACTCACAGCCCGCCCACTTGCATAGTACTTTCTGTGTCATTTCGTGTTCATTCAACGTGTTGAATCGTGTCGTGCTTATCTAATTGAGTTAACTCAACAAACTAAATTTAGTATTTTATCTAATAAGTTTTTAATTTAAATATAAATTAATTACATTTAAATAAATATAAACAAAATTACCGATATAAGATATTTTAAAAAATAATATGTGTTCAAAATTTTAAGTTAGGAGTTGAACAATTAGAAATTTTAATTTATTTCATTCATTCATGAATACATCATAATTAATTAAATTGTTTAGTTACTTAAATTTATTTAAGTATATCTTAAAATTATAACTTACAACTTTTATAACAATTCCATCATTATAATTCATTAAATTTTATCACAACATATTATTGTATTTAATGAATAAAATATACACCGTGCGATTGAAAATTCTATTTAATTTTTTTATTTGGATTTTATTATATAAAAAATAGTTAATCTTATATAAGTATATAATTAAACAACTCAAATAAATTACCAATGTGATATATTGAATAATTAAGACTTGAATTTCATGGTTTAATTTCCACTAGCGTATTTTTATTGAACCCTTTATAAACTATCATAACTTCTACCTGAACGGTCCTATTAGGTCGGGTTCGTGTCGTCTGGGTTCTGTCATGCCCAGGCCTACGATTTTTCTCTACACACCGCCAAGGCATGTCACGAAGCCCATTAGTTTGTGCCCATGTCATGCTCTGGCCTTGAAACGTGCTAATGTCATACGTGCTTAATATAGGGCCAATTTATGCAGTCTACGGGCGGCTTGGCCTAGTTGCCCAATCTAAGTAGAGGGTTTGGAAACTTGTTTCCGCTAATGATATCAATGTCACATAAATTTATTTTGTCAAAAATAATATGTGAAAGTTACAGTCATACCCCAAAAATATCCAAGAAAATTTAAATGACTAGTTGTCAAGGAAAGAGTAATAATGACTTACAAGAATTTTCCGACTAGTGTTTGATATGTATCACTTCGCATCCATATTCATTTCTATTGAATTTGAACCGAAATCAGTGATGGTGTGAACTAAAATAGCTATCAAAATTCTCTAATAATAAACATATTTAATTTTTAGAGTCAAATATATAATCCTAAATTGACCGATCCATTCTAACCCATCACGAACATTTATAGTAGAACAAAAATAATAAGATAATCAGTTCTAATATTGACTAGTTGGATTATCGTGCATCGTGTCATTTCATGTCGTGCTATTAAAATAAAACTTGGCTCGCAGCCCGCCCACGTTCTTAGCACTTGTCGTGTCGTGTCGTGCTTATTCAACGTGTAGAATGGTGTCATGCTTATCTAATTGAGTTACTCGGCGAACTAAATTTAGTATTTATCTAATATGTTTTAATATAAATATAAATTTAATTACATTTAAATAAATATAAAAAAATTACTGACATAACATATTTTTAAAAATAATATATGTAGAAAATTTTAAGTTAGAGTTTCGCCAATACATCAAAATTAATTGGTTGTTTAATTAATAAAATTTATTTGAGTATATCTCAAAATTTCAACTTACAACTTTCATAACAGTTCCAACATTATAATTCATTACATTTTATCATAACATATTCTCATATTTAATGAATAAAATATATGATTGAATAATTTACTTAATTTTTTTATTTTGAAGTCATTTTATAAAATACGGTTAATATAATATTAGTATATAATTAAACAACTAAAAATGACATATTTTATATATTGAATAATTAAGACTTGAATTCCATGGGTTTAATTTCCACCAACAATATATATTTATTATACCCATTATAGACTACCATAATTTATACCTGAACGGACATTTGATGTCGAGTTCGTGCTGAGCTCAGGCCTACGATTTTGCTCAACTAACCGCTAAGACCTGGCACCAAGCCCACTAGTTCATGCTCGGGTCATGCTCAGGCCTCAAATGTGCTAGTGTCGTACGTGCTTAATATGTCTATGTCATCCGCGAGCGGCCCGACCAGTTGCCAACTCTAGGTAGAGGGTATAATAACTTGTCCACTAATGATATCAATGGAACACAAATTTAATTTTCCAAAAATAAAATGTGAAAGATACGGTCCTATCCCAAATCACCAAGGGGTAAATTTGAACGATTGGTTGTCCAAGAAAGAGTAATGATGACTTACAAGAATTTTTGACAAGTGTTTGATATATACGGCTGGAAAATTGGAGGAAATTCTTCTAGAGCCATGAATCTCCGTATTGTGGAATCAAACTTCCTCCTTATCATGTCAATATTCATTTCAATTAAATTTGAACCCAAATTAGTGATTGAGTGAACTATAACATCTCTCCAACAAAACTCACTAATAACTTGTTGTACGGAATGGAGAAAGAACAGAAAATATGAACGAAAATAACAAGACACAAGATTTACTGGTTCACCAATTTTGGCTAAATCCACGGGAAACGGATTCACTATATTAGGTAGCAAGTTACAGACGCCAAGAAATTGGCCAGATTTCTACCTATCTAAGTGCAGAACAGAATTAGAGTTTACAAAGAGGAGAGAGACACTTTATATGCTGTCTCCACTAAACCCTAACAAACTGGGCCAAAATGCAATTCGTCCCAAATCAACAGCAGTCCAATGAAGAGACAAGCTATACCGTCAGACCGGGGGCATCTCCGCCCCCCCCCCTGGACCCCCAGGCCAGGGTGCGCTCTGCCCCCCTGGACCCCCCGACTTGCTGACCGAGACCCCCATTTAGCCGAGGGCATCTGCTGCCCCCCGGACCCCCAGGCCAGGGTCGCAGAAGTGGCTATTACAGTATTTAAGGCATACCAACAAATCTCCACCTTGACTTGAATCTTCAAAGTAGAAAACTCCAGATGCACCATTACAGTGCCAGATGAGTAGACTTCGCCCTCCACTCCCGGGACTGCCCATAGAGCACCTAATCAGCTCTGATGTTCAGCAAGTCCAAACAATGTTGAAACTTGCTATGTGGAACAGGTTTGGTGAACATATCAGCGGGGTTATCAGCAGTTCCCACTTTCTTCACCCTGATTCTCCTCTCACTCCTCAGGAAATGATATCTGACATCAATACGCATGGTCCTCTCATGATGGACCTGGTCCTTGGCTAGGCAGATTGCACTCAAGCTGTCACAGTACACAGTAGCCCGATCATGATGTAGACCAAGATCACTAACTAGCCCTTTCAGCCATATTCCCTCCTTTGTAGCCTCTGTCAGAGCCATGTACTCTGCTTCCGTAGTAGACAACGTCACTGTAGGTTGCAAAGTCGCCTTCCAGCTAACCACATAACCTCCCAAAGTGAATACATAACTAGTCATCGATCTCCTCATATCAACATCACCAGCATAATCAGAATCAGAGTAGCCTGTAACTAAGCACTCGGTATCACCTCCATAAATGAGACCCACATCAGATGTACCTCTAAGATACCTGAAGATCCTCTTCACAGCTTGCCAATGTTTCTTTCCCTGTTGCCCCATGAACCTGCTCACAACACTGACTACCTGTGCTAAATCTGGCCTCGAGCAAACCATAGCATACATCAAGCTCCCCACCGCGCTGGCATAAGGAACCCCGAGACATATACTCCTTCTCCTCGTCTGACTGAGGAGCAAACATTGTGGTGAGATGAATATTTGCAGCACTAGGAGTGTCTATAGGCTTGGCTGTAGACATGCCAAACCTAGCCAACACTTTCTGAATGTAGCCTTTCTCTGACAAGAAAAGCTTCCGCTGACTTCGATCCCTCAGAATCTCCATTCCTAGTATCTTCCGAGCTGCACCCAGATCCTTCATCTCAAACTCAACACTAAGAAGTCCTTTCAACTTCTGAACCTCATTCTTACTCTTTGCGGCTATCAGCATGTCATCTACATAAAGCACCAGATAGATGAATGACCCATCTCTCAACCTAATGTAGTAGACACAACAGTCATAAGCACACCTCGTGTATCCCAACTGAAGCATGTAACTGTCAAACTTCTTGTACCACTGCCTCGTAGACTGCTTAAGTCCATACAAAGACTTCTTCAACTTGTAAACATACTTTTCCTTGCCAGGAACCTGGAAACCATCTGGCTGAGTCATGTACAACTCTTCCTCCAACTCTCCATGTAGAAAAGCGGTCTTCACATCAAGTTGCTCGAGCTCCAAATCCTGATGTGTCACCAAGGCTAGCAACACTCTGATGGAAGTGTGTCTGACCACTGGTGAGAAGATCTCATTATAGTCTACCCCCTCCCTTTGACTGAAATCTCTTGCAACAACTCTTGCCTTGTACTTGACTCCCTCTGCAGGTGATATTCCTTCCTTCTTCTTGAAAACCCATTTACAACTGATTACCTTTCTCCCTTAAGGCTGTTTGACCAATTCCCATATCTGATTCTTCTTAAGAGACTCCATCTCGTCTCCCATTGCAGCAAGCCATTTATCAGCATCAGTAAATGAAGTAGCCTCTCTGAAGGTTGATGGCTCTTGAGTATCCACTTCCTCGGCAACTGACAGTGCATAACCTACCATATCATCCAACCCATATCTCTTGGGTGCCCTAACTCCAACCCTCCTGGGTCGGTCCCGAGCTAAACACCGGATTATAGCTCCTGATGGTTAAGGATCTGGTGGTGGAGATTCCGGTATCTCGGATTCTGTCTGTGGCTCTTGATCCACCTCAAATTGTTCCAATCTATTTTCACCTTGAGTGACTTCAAGCTCCACCTGTTTATCAACTCCACTAGTTTCTGGCACAATTGTGGGCTTCACCATAGATCTAAGCAAAGAATTTTCATCAAAGACAACGTTCCTGCTCAGAATAACCCTCTTCTCAGATGGAGACCATATCCTGGAGCCTTTAACTCCATCTCCATAACCCACAAAGACACCCTTCTTGGCTCGGGGCTCTAACTTACCATCACTAACATGATAATAAGATGTACAACCAAAAACTTTTAACTTGGAGTAATCAAAAACTTTACCTGACCACAACTCCATAGGTATTTTGCACTCTATACCCGTGTGAGGCCCGCGGTTGATCAAGTAACAAGCTGTACTCACCACCTCTGCTCCTTTCCAAACCAGCATTAGAGAGCATGCACCTCGCTCTCGCCAGCAATGTCTGATTCATCCGCTCAACTACGCCATTCTGCTGTGGCGTATTCCTAACTGTATGATGATGAGCAATCCCTTCATCCCTACAAAACTGATCAAACTCAGACGAGCAGAATTCCAGCCCATTATCAGTTCGAAGCCTCTTGATCTTCTTCCCGGTCTGATTCTCCACCAAAGCTTTCCACTCCTTGAACTTCGAGAAAGCTTCACTCCTATGTTTCATCATGATAACCCAAGTCATCCTTGAGTAAACATCAATCATAGAAACAAAATACCTGTGACCTCCCAGTGACTCAACTCAGGAAGGTCCCCAACAATCAGAATGGATGTAATCCAATGTGCCCTTTGTTCTATGAATCGCCTTAGGAAACTTATTGCGGTGATGCTTCCCAAAAACACAATGCTCACAGAAGTCCAAGCTCTTGACCTTGTGGCCACCAAGAAGATCATTCTTCGACAGAATCTGCATCCCTCTTTCACCCATGTGACCAAGCCTCATATGCCATAACTTAGTCATATCATCCTGGTGAACCTCCGAAGATGCAACATTAACAGAATCCATAACCGTGGAACCTTGTAGAAAATACAAAGTACCATGCAGAACACCTATCAGAGCCAGCCTAGAACCTTTACAGACACACAGAACTCCATCACTCCTTGAGTAGACGAAACCCTTTCTATCCAACGTAGGAAGAGAAATCAGATTCTTTGTCATCGATGGAACATGCCTGACATCGTTCAAAGTACAGAAACTACCATCATGCGTCCTGATCTTGATTGAACCAATCCCAACTACCTTGCACGCAACTCCATTTGCCGTAGTAATGATGCCCTCAGCTTGCTCATAAGTTGAGAAATAATCTCTCCTTGGGCATATATGGTAAGATGCCCCAGAATCAAGAAACCACGCATTAGGATGATTATTTTGGCCAGTAGCAGCTAGAGCAAAATCATCTTCAGAACTGAAATCCCCTTCAGCCACAGCAGCAGTACCAGATGTACTCCCAGATTTACTAGTCTTCTTCGGACACTCCTTTTTCGAATGCCCCTTCTCCTTACAGTAGTTACAAACATCATTGGCCTTAGGACCCTCTGAAGATGACTTCTTGCCCTTCTTCTTACTGCCGGTTCCTTTGCCTTTTGTGTTTCCGCCACTAGCAAACAAGCCAGAGGCCTGACTTTCTGTACCTGTACTGTTTGCCTTATGTCGCAACTCTCTACTATGGAGAGAGGATCTACCTTCCTCCAGAGACACGAAATCTTTACCAACAACAAATGACTGAACAAAATTCTCATACGAAAGCGGTAAAGACACTAGCAAAATCAAAGCAGCATCTTCATCTTCAATTTTCACATCTATATTTCGCAATTCTAATAACAAAGTATTCAATTGCTCTAGATGGTCTCTGAGTTGCGTACCTTCCTGCATTCGGAGACCGAAGAGGCGTTGTTTCAGAAGCAGCTTGTTGGTTAGAGATTTCGTCATATACAAACTCTCCAACTTCAGCCACAGTTATGCAGCAGTCTCCTGATCTGAGACCTCAGTGATGATTTCGTCCGCGAGACACAGCATAATCGCCGAGTGTGCCTTTTCTTCCAGACCTGCCACATCGCCAGAACTGCTAATGAAATCCTTCGTCAGCGGAGCCCACAAATTTTATTGTTTTAGCAAAGCTCGCATCTTGATCTTCCATAAACTGAAACTGTTTCTCCCAGTAAACTTGTCGATCTTCACGTTCAACCCAGACATCTTTCTCCCCGATCAGCCCCGATCTGATGAGCCCAGAATCCGATACACATACTACGGATCTCACCGGAAAAAGAAACCGCTCTGATACCAGTTTGTTGTGTGAAATGGAGAAAGAATAGAAAATATGAACGAAAATAACTAGACACAAGATTTACGTGGTTCACCAATTTTGGCTACATCCACGGGAGATGGATTCACTATAGTAGGTAGCAAGTTACAGATGCCAAGAAATTGGCCTGATTTCTACCTATCTAAGTTCAGAATACAATTAGAGTTTACAGAGAGGAGAGAGACACTTTATATGCTGTCTCCACTAAACCCTAAAAAACTGGGCGAGACCCCCATTTAGCCGGGGGCATCTGCCGTCCCCCGGACCCCCAGGCCAGGGTCGCAAAAGCGGCTATTACGGTATTCAAGGCATACCAACATAACTAATAATAAGCATATTTAATTGTTCAACCCAGAGCTTCTTCTCAATTATATCATCATTGTTAGAGGTAGGGTTTTCTAGGCTTACCTTTTTGTGCTTAAGTTGCTCTGCCTCAGAATCTCCACCCGGTACTTCCAAAGGTTCCTCCACCGCATCTTCGTCTTGACTGGCAGCCTCTGTGATCCCATCCTCAATCAAAACTCTATTTCAATCTGCCGAGGCCAAGGTCACCCATTTTTTTGGCCTACCTCTCCTCGTTTTCATGGTAACTGGCAAACACCGCTACCGCGTGTTAATCGTCCAATTAAATTAGACGGGTTTATTCTAATGGTATGAATATTGATTTTATTGCCCCTGCTGTAATTGATGGTCAAATCAAAGTGGAGATAGAACTAGAGAATGATAAATCTGATACGGACTTTTAGAAACCCTTTTGTACACTTTTGTGCTCTAGATGTGGCATTTTCCCTTGAAATTCTCTAAAGAGAGTTAAAAGTGACTTTTATACTTTTATTACTTTCCTAGAGGATTTTGTGTGACAAGGAAATTTGTTTGAAGACTTTGAAGATTTGAAGACTTGCATGTGAGCTTTTAAAGACTTGCATTTGAGCTTTTGAAGACTTGCATTTGAGCTTTTGAAGACTTGAAGAATTGAAGATAAGTGAAGTGAAGAGGAGGACTTGAAACAAAAAGAAGAAATAAATTAAGATGCTAAAACTTAGCTCAGTTGCGACTCACGATGGATTGGTCGCGAGTCGCGACGAACGGGTGGCCAGAACCCTTCTTACTTTTTTGTACAATAAATACTAAATCTTATCCTCTCATCTTCTTCCTGCAATTTTTTGGGTTCAAAACCCTGGTTTTTTTTCCTTTCTATCTTTTCTTAGTTTTTGTAGGTTAATCATGTCTTTTCATTATCTAGATTCGATTAATCTTGGGAGCAATTGATTTAGACCTCCTTGCTAGTGTCTTGAGAATCATATCTATCCATTCATTGCTTTTGCTATTGTGCATTTATTGAGCTTTGAATGTGAATTGTTAATGGCATTAGTGTTGTTGAAAGTTTGAGTATATGAATTGCTTGTATGATTACTTGTTAGGGTTGGGAGAAAGTAGCTATTTTAATATGGAATCCAAGAGCATGAGTTAGAGCCTCTTATTGATGTTGATGTATTGATAATTTCTAGATGAATGTGATAATGTCGAACTCTTTGTCATGTTTGTAGGTTAATCATGTCTTTTCATTAACTAGATTAGATTAATCTTGGGAGCAATTGATTTAGACCTCCTTGCTAGTGTCTTGAGAATCATATCTATCCATTCATTGCCTTTTCTATTGTGCATTTATTGAGCTTTGAATGTGAATTGTTAATGGCATTAGTGTTGTTGAAAGTTTGAGTATATGAATTGCTTGTATGATTACTTGTTAGGGTTGGGAGAAAGTAGCTATTTTAATATGGAATCCAAGAGCATGAGTTAGAGCTTCTTATTGATGTTGATGTATTGATAATTTCTAGATGAATGTGATAATGTCGAACTCTTTGTCTTGTTTGTTTATTGTAGCAAATAGGAGAGGTCTATGAGCGTTGAACGTTTTTTATTAATCTTTTGTAAATGCATGAATTGGTTAAATGCTTAGACATGGTGAAGTGTTTATAAGTGTTGCCAAGCTTGTTGATTCTTCGTGCTCAATGCCCTCAATGGGATACTGTTAGTCGTGTTTCAACTACGGAAGTTATTGGTGAGGTTTGACAAGAGATGTCAAATTCACTCTCGTAAACTACTGTCTAAGAAGGATAGAATATTTATCTTCACAACAAGTAGTGAAAGTAGTGAATAGATTTTTTCAATCGTTCTTGAAGTCTTTGTTATTTAGTATTCATGTTTTCTTAATGCTATGCTTTACTTTATTTATGCCATGGGTTGTTTGAGAATAGGAAGTGTTTGTATGATTGAAGTGCTAGAGTGTTAGGAAAATGACACATTCCTTAGCTCTTTGGCATGAAAATCCAAGAACATGAACTTAGAACTTCTTGTGCATAATGTGTTGTGATTTTTTATAGACAAGTACGTTAATGTGAATTATTCTCATATTTATCCTATATATGCAATGAAAGGTTGAATATTTAATGTGGTTTGCTCTAGGTTTAGCATATGAATACTATGTTTGATTAAATGGCCATGTCTTCTGCTCGTCTGAGTTTGATCAGTTTTGTAGGGATGAAGGGATTGCTCATCATCATACAGTCAGGAATATGCCACAGCAGAATGGCGTAGTTGAGCGGATGAATCAGACATTGCTGGCGAGAGCGAGGTGCATGCTCTCTAATGCTGGTTTGGAAAGGAGCAGAGGCGGTGAGTACAGCTTGTTACTTGATCAACCGCGGGCCTCACACGGGTATAGAGTGCAAAATACCTATGGAGCTGTGGTCAGGTAAAGTTGTTGATTACTCCAAGTTAAAAGTTTTTGGTTGTACATCTTATTATCATGTTAGTGATGGTAAGTTAGAGCCCCGAGCCAAGAAGGGTGTCTTTGTGGGTTATGGAGATGGAGTTTTCTTAAGCGTTTAAACATATAAGGTTGATATTATTCTAGAAGTAAATATATATAGATATGTAAAATCAAGTAAAAGAGGGGGTTTGGTTAGTTGGTTTTCCTAAGTTAAGTAACTATGCTAATCATCAAGAAAACTAAGAAAAAGGGTAAAAACTACAAAAGACAAAGCCTTGGGGAAATTGATATCCACTTCCAAACCAAATGTAGATCATTGAACCATTCACTAATTCTATCACATTTGTTACCTATGGGGAATGTTATCACATCTCATTCGAAGATAAACATTCATTCCTTCTTAATAGTAATTTGCAAAGACAAACAACGCCCATTTGCAAACCTCTTTAACAATCACTCTAGGAAAACCACACCATAGAGGTATTACATCAAGTAGTGAATAGATTTTTTCAATCGTTCTTGAAGTCTTTGTTATTTAGTATTCATGTTTTCTTAATGCTATGTTTTACTTTATTTATGCCATGGGTTGTTTGAGAATAGGAAGTGTTTGTATGATTGAAGTGCTAGAGTGTTAGGAAAATGACACATTCCTTAGCTCTTTGGCATGAAAATCCAAGAACATGAACTTAGAACTTCTTGTGTATAATGTGTTGTGATTTTTGATAGACAAGTACGTTAATGTGGATTATTCTCATATTTATCCTATATATGCAATGAAAGGTTGAATCTTGAATGTGGTTTGCTCTAGGTTTAGCATATGAATACTATGTTTGATTAAATGGCCATGTCTTCTGCTCGTCTGAGTTTGATCAGTTTTGTAGGGATGAAGGGATTGCTCATCATCATACAGTCAGAAATACGCCACAGCAGAATGGAGATGGAGATGGAGTCAACATACTATGGAGTTGTGGTCAGGTAAAGTTGTTGATTACTCCAAGTTAAAAGTTTTTGGTTATACATCTTATTATCATGTTAGTGATGGTAAGTTAGAGCCCCGAGCTAAGAAGGGTGTCTTTGTGGGTTATGGAGATGGAGTTTTCTTAAGCGTTTAAACATATAAGGTTGATATTATTCAACATACCAATACATCAACATACTTCACTCAATGCCAATATATCAACCAAAATGTAGTATAAAAGAATCAAGAATTTCATAACCATACTTCATTTTCAACCCGCTAAGTTACCCAATCCGAAGAGGTCTCAAGATGTTGAGCTACCCAATCTATCCATATGACAACCACAACCTTATGACTCCAACGCTGGGAAATGAGTGAAATCATAGCATTTTCCTTTTTTCTATTTTTCTCTCATTTTGCCTATGAGCCCTTTCAGGTTTTCATTCTAGCCACACATTATGTTTCTTTGGCTCACATCTCACTTTTTTCCACACATTTAGCCTCTCATTTTTTCCTAGGTCGCCCTTTCTGGTTTTCGACCTATCTGGGCCCCCAATGTTGCCTAAGTTTCCCTATCGGATTTTCAACTTGGTAGGTTTTCTTTTTAATTAATTTTCTTTTCCTATGTTTTTTTCAAATATAAAAATTTTCAATTTTTTCCTTCCCTTTTCTCATGTTTTTCCAATCAAAAGTAGAAAAAAGCATTCTAAATCAATCTAGCATGCATGTGAGTCCTCTAACCCCTCCCCACACTTAAAACATTACATTGCCCTAAATGTAAACATGTAAAGAAAGAATAATAAAACTCAAGGTAAGAGATAGAGTGACTCTCATTTCTCCGCATAGTCACCGGTGATACGGCGTAATCCCATGTATTTGTACAGAATCAGTCCCGAAACTGGTTTTGAAGCCGGCAGGGGAGCAAAAGTGTCGTAGAAGAACGCACCCCTTGAGCAAAAAGTTGTCTCCTTGGAACCATTTGATCAAGACTAACACCACAGAGAACAACATCAAACTCAAAAGTACATAAGGATTTGTAATACTAGGTTTGGCATCAAAAGTTAATAACAATAGTATTCTCAAGGAACAACCACTCCATCATGTAATCACCACTATAAGATTGTCCAATAAATATCCAGCGTATATCGACACATATCCAAGCACCATTATCGAATATAGAAATTATAGTCACAATGATGTAGTCGGCATACTACAATCAACAAAGGCACTGTAAAGATGCAAGAATCTTCATATGTCAATATATGTATGGTGGTGGAGAAATGAGTGGAGGTGTGGTGGCTCTTGGGAGTATTTGGTGGAGAAAAAGAAACGATTATGCAGTGTTGAAGCAAAATTGAAAAGTTGGTTTCTCCATCGCGACTCGTGACAGTACTAGTCGCGACTCGCGATGCATTATCGCAACTCGCAACCAATCCATCAGGACTCGCAATATCTTGGGTCTGTGAGCTCAATTATTTCAGAAATTGTTCTGATTCCATTACGACTCGCCATGCCCATGTCATAACTCACAAAAGGCTGGTGCTGGGAATTCATTTTGCTCCCCTGTTTGTTGCGACTCACGACGTATCCTTCACGACTCGTGACTGGCGGGGGCACTTAGAAAGATTTTTTTTCTTACCAACTTTCCAAGCTTTCTTCCCTTTCTCATTGATCTTATTCCTTCATCTCCTCCCATGCAATGCGTTTCAGTTTGATACAAAATCACTAAAAAACACACCGTAAAAAGAATAAGATAAAATAACAAAAAATAAACAACAAAAACCAAAATAAAGGCCAAATTTATTTACGTCATCGGCATGACAAAGCTCCGTATATTTAAGGTCGTTGGCACGACCCAAATGTTATCCACATGGTGATGGCTTGAACCCTTTCACCATAAGCACCCAAAAGTAAAGAGGTAAGGGTACAAAAATTTCAAGAGGAAAGTCTTTTTGAGGTGGAGATGGTTTAAAGGGAGTTGGGTGGTTAGGAGGCTTGGGATTGTCTTTTGGCTCCTCTCTTATCTCCCTCAAAATTTCCAAAAATGGTAGAGTTGGTTCACTAGGTGGGGGAAGGGGTGATGATGCTAATGAATGTAGCACAATCACCTCTTCCTCCATTTTTTCATCCTCAACAACCAAATCCTAATCCCCTTCAAACTCAAACTCATTTCTCATGGTGACCTCACTCATCGAATCTTCGAGTTTGACCTGGGATGGTGTATTTTTAGAATCAAGAGCTTCCATTTAGGCCAACGCTTCTAATATACTCCTCGCATGCCCCTCAATAGCCTCAACACTAGAGGAGAGCCGAGTGTCCAGTTTCTCACTAGTAAAGTTGTTCAAGTTTGTTATTGCATTCATGACTTCTTCAGGTGTCAAACTTGAACTTCCTTGTTGGGCTTGGTTTTGGGGTTTGGTATAAGGTGGTGATGGCCAACTACTTTGCCCGTATTGTTGGTTTTTTGGCTCATTCTCATACCACCAATTTGGATTACCACTCCATTCCGGATTGTAGGAATTGTGGTATGGATACCATTCTTGGGTTTCTTACCCTTGAAAACTAACATCTCCTACCTCTTGGTAGCACTCTTCATAATACCCTTGGTTTTGGAAACTAAGGGTTCTTTCCACCTCATAGTGCTCCTCCCTCAACAAATAGCAAGATTCGGTATGATGGTCGGAATGACACATTCTACAAAACCTTACTTGTTGGGCCTCTCTTCTCATCATGAGTTCCCTCAAGATGAGACGCTTTATTTTTTAAAAATATTTTTTTTCAAAAGTACGGAATCATATTGCAAGGATTCTCGATAAAAATTCACCAAGAACTCAAGAAATACCTACTCCGAATAAAAACAACCACCAAGGAGTGGAAAATAAAAAACAACTAGCTAATATGCAACCAAATATGCCCAAACACTTAAAAATAAACACCTCTTCCCCGGCAGCGGTGCCAAAATTTGGGAGGTCGTCGTCGTACCTCTCAAAGTTAATGTTTATAAGCCCTAAATGCTTCCTAACTACAACTAAGTAGATACTGGAAAATTGGGGTCGTCCACGAAAAAAATGGATTTTCTTAAGCGTTTAAACATATAAGGTTGATATTATGCTGAAAGTATATATATATATATGTAAAAGAAAGTAAACGAGGGGGTTTGGTTGATTGGTTTTCCTAAGTTATAATAGTAAAAGACAAAACAACTAGCAAAGTTAAGTAACTATGCTAATCATCAAGCAAACTAAGAAAAAGGGTAAAAACTACAAAAGATAGAGCCTTGGGGGAAATTGATATCCACTTCCAAACAAAATATATATCATTTAACCATTCACTCATTCTATCACATTTGTTACCTATGGGGAATGTTATCACTTCCCATTCCTAGATTAACATTCATTCCTTCTTAATAGTAATTTTCAAAGAAATACAACAAGCGTTTGCAAACCTCGTTGACAATCACTCTAGGAAAACCACACCATAGAGGTATTACATCAATAGAATTTCACACGAAGGTCCATAGATTTGACAACAACAAGCCTTCTACCAAAGACATAGCCATTTAACCAAACATAGCATTCATTAGGCTAAACCTAGAACAAACCACATTCAAGATTCAACCTTTCATTGAATTTATAGGATAAATTTGAGAACAATCCACGTTAACATACTTTTCTAGCAAGAATCACAACACATTATGCACAAGAAGTTCTAAGGTCATGTTCTTGGATTTTAATGCCAAAGAGCTAAGGAATTCGTCACTTTCCTAACACTCTAACACTTCATTCATACAAACACTTCCTATTCTCAAACAACCCATGGCATAAATGAAGTAAAACATAGCATTAAGAAAACATGAATACTAAATAACAAAGACTTCAAGAACGATTGAAACAATCTATTCACTACTTTCACTACTTGTTGTGAAGATAAATATTCTATCCTTCTTAGACAGTAGTTTGCAAGAGTGAATTTGACATCTCTTGTCAAACCTCACCAATAACTTCCGTAGTTGAAACACGACTAACAGTATCCCATTGATGGCATTGAGCACGAAGAATCAACAAGCTTGGCAACACTTATAAACACTTCACCATGTCTAAGCATTTAACCAATTCATGCATTTACAAAAGATTAGTCAAAAACGTTCAATGCTCATAGACCTCTCCTATTTGCTACAATAAACAAACACGACAAAGAGTTCGACATTATCACATTCATCTAGAAATTATCAATACATCAACATCAATAAGAAGCTCTAACTCATGCTCTTGGATTCCATATTAAAATAGCTACTTTCTCCCAACCCTAACAAGTAATCATACAAGCAATTCATATACTCAAACTTTCAACAACACTAATGCCATTAACAATTCACATTCAAAACTCAATAAATACACAATAGCAAAAGCAATGAATGGATAGATATGATTCTCAAGACACTAGCAAGGAGGTCTAAATAAATTTCTCCCAAGATTAATCTAATCTAGATAATGAAAAGATATGATTAACCCACAGAAACTAAGAAAAGATAGAAAGGAAAAAAACCAGGGTTTTGAACCTAGAAAATTGCAAGAAGAAGAAGAGAGGAAGAGGAGAGGATAAGATTTAGTATTTATAGTACAAAAAATTAAGAAAGGTTCTAGTCACCCATCCGTCGCAACTCGCGACCAATCCATCGCGAGTCGCGACCGAGCCAAATTTCAGCATCTTGATTTCTTTCTTCTTTTTGTTTCAAGTCCTCCTATTTACTTCACTTATCTTCAATTCTTCAAGTCTTCAAAAGCTCAAATGCAAGTCTTCAAATCTTTAAAGCCTTCAAAGTCTTCAAACAAATTTCCTTGTCACACAAAATCCTTTAGAAAAGTAATAAAAGCGTAAAAGTCGCTTTTAACTCTCCTAAGAGATTTTCAAGGCAAAATGCCATATCTAGAACACAAAAGTATACAAAAGTGAATCCTAAAAGTCCTAATATAACCATATAACCAATGTAGTGATATCTTAGGGGCATGATGAATACATGTATTTGGTACATTTTCTTCAATTTCTTAATGAATAATTATTTTGAGTAATTAGTTTAGATTGAGTGAAAAGTTGAGTTTTTAGTTTTTTAGCATATGGTATGGTAGGGTATATTTGAGCATTTACAAAGACCATAGATTCAAGATTAGTTGTGTGACTTAACCTTGTGATTTGATGTGTACATGCCACAGGATTCAATTGCTAGTTCAAGATAAAGTTATGTTTTATCCCATAGATAGTTATGTTTGAGATAGTTATGTTTAGTCCCATAGATTATTATTTTTTTATCGTACACTTTTTTGTTTTATTTCTTTTTATTTCAATTTTGTGAAGTTAATTTTATTATTAAATTAATGTCCTACTAAATTGTTAATTTTGGGTATTTTTCCCTTCCTCTGAAAGCTGCTACGTGCAGCCACCTTTAGAGGAAGGGATTTTTTTTAATCGTTGTCAATATTTTAGCACTGGTTAAAAAACCAGTGCTAACAACAAAAACCAGTGCTACAATTAGCACCGGTTTAATAAACCAATGCTAACAAAAAAACCGGTGCTAAAATTAGCACCAGTTTTTTTGAAAACTTGTGAAACCTTTTCACCGCACACTAAGGCACCGGTTTTTTTTACCCAAAAAATTGGTGCTAGGACAAGAAAATATCAGTGCTAGGGGGGTTCCTGTGATAGTGAAACCTCATTGATGATTACTTTAGACAAACAATGCCTAAAGTTATTTCCTCAATGGCATTACACAAAGGACCCTAAATTTGATAACAACAAGCATTCTACCAAATGCATAGTCATTAACCAAACAAAATATTTATTAGATTAAACCTAGAACAAACAAAATTAAAGATTTAACCTTTTATTCCTACCTTAGGATAAATATGATAACAAAACACATTAACATACTCCTCTAGCAAGATTAACATCACATTACTCAACAAAAAGTTCTTATTCCATGTTCTTGGATTTTCATGTGAAAGAGCTAAGAAATTGTGCACATCTCTAACCTCTTAACACTTAATCATACAAATATTTCATATTCTCAAATAACCTATAGCATAAAATGAAGTAAACACCAATGTTAATGAAACAATAAATGCTAAGCAATAAATGTTTATGAAAGAGTAAAATAGAGAATCTCACTACATAGGTTTGGAAGCTTCAATCAATTGCTATCAAGTGATAAGTTTAGCTAATACAAGTCATACTAACATCCATGGGTAAATTCATACATAACCAAAGAGAGAAAAGATGAAGAGAAAACTAGGGTTTCTGGGAGAGTATTTTCAGCCAAACAAAAGATAAGAATGAGGATCAGAGAGTAGATACTTATAGTACAATAGTAGGTCAAGAAAAGTCAAATAGAGAAGTCGCGCACCGGGCTAAGGCACTCGGTTGGGCACGCACAAGGCTCTCATGTTGCAGGCGTGCGAGAGGTAGTGTAAGGCGTGAATTATCGGGCTGAGGGGTGTTTCCCTAGTATCATGAGGTGTGTAGGCGCATGTTTGAATGTGTGGGGCACTAGCCTAATATGCCTAGTTGCGCTTGCACATGATGCCAGCGTGCAGCTGCTCGACACAACGCGTCGAGAAGGGAAATCTATGAATGATAAGCTGGACATGTTGATGGACATGGTGCAGAAGCAACACCAAAGGTTTGAGAAGGTCAAAGCAACTTTAGAGGAGCATTACCGACAAATTGCCAATTTATTGAACTCCATGAACGAACTCAGAATGAAACATCCCTTCTCAAGTTCAGTTAAATCCACATGAGATGAAAAATCAGGTCACACATAGAAGTGGGAAGGTAATTGGTGCATTGTCATTGAAATCCACGGACAAGGAGATAGAGGAGCTCACTAACGGAGGGTCCAGTTTGCTCAAACCGAACCACATGGCAAAAATTCAGATTTAAGAAATGGAGAAAAATGCAAGAACCCACCATACAATCTGCACATCTTGAGTGTCCTGGGCCCATAAATGAAGGTAAATCTAAGGTACCAGCTGAGGTAAGTAAGAGATTTAGTTTACATGATCCTTTGATAAAATATTTTCCTCAATTTCCTCGTAGATTGGAAAAGAAAAAGGAAGATGGTACGGATTTTGTCTCAATTTTTGGAAACATGGATATTAATATTCCGTTCTTGCATAAACATAAAATTACAACCAATAACCAAGATCTTGAAAGATTTTATTGCAGGAAAGCCAAGAGATTCGATCAAGATCATGATGGGGGAATATGTGTCAGCTGTGATCCAAAAGAAAATGCCTCAAAAGTTCAAGGACCCATGCATGTTTCCTTACCTTGTTACATAGGAAATAAGAATATTGATGTTGCAATGTGTGATTTAGGAGCTTCGATAAATATTATGCCACTATATGTGTATCAAACTTTAAATGGAACTTAAAGGTAGACACTAGAGTTGAAACCGTTACCACCCGGTCTGAAGTATGGTTATCGCAAATTGGGAGTTGAAACCGTTACCACCCGGTCTGAAGTATGGTTATCGCAAATTGGGAGTTGAAACCGTTACCACCCGGTCTGAAGTATGGTTATCGCAAGGGTGATGATATTGTTCCAGTGGAAAAGGAGACACTCAAGTGTGAGGAAGAAATTCCTCTGCGCACCCCGCTCAAATGAAAGCATATGAAAGTCTGGCATAAGACTATAAACGACGGCGCTACTGAAAGGCAACCCGATTTTCTTTGTTTTAATTGGTTTATTCAAAAATGAAAATTCCAATAAAAAAATATATAAAATGCAAAAATAAATTAAAATAAAAATAGATTTATTGGATCTGAATCTTGTTCCAAAATTTTGAATTTCCAGTTCAATTTACTAACTCTCTACTGTTTCTCTCTACTGCTACAGTAAAAAATGCTCTTCATCTTCTTTCTCACTTCCTCCCTTTCCAGTAACAGTTATCTCCCGCCGTTAATGGCTACCCCTGCCACTGACATTCCACGACTGATATGGCCACCGCGAAGCCGCCTGCAGTGGCGGTAAGCAACGCCAATCAAACACAAATCCCAATCGATGCTCCCAAATCCTTTGCTTCCATTCTCCAAAACAAATCCCCTCCTCTGTCGAAATCACTACCCAACAACCCAGAACTAATCCCTAAATCAGAACATCTAGGTGACCCAGCTTGTCTCTATTCCGACGATCAAATTGCCAAACTCTCAGTACACTATGCGAATGCCCTGGTCGAAAAATTCACAAAAGGGAGACTCACAATGGAGCACCTAGAAATGGCTTTCAAACGGTATGTTTTGCCGGTAAATATCAATTAGGATCTTTAGATTACAAGCATGTTCTGATTAGGTTTGAGCATGTCAATGATTATCAAAGATGTTAAATGAAAGGAATCTGAAATTTTAATGGTATCCTTCTTAAGATGCTCAAGTGGTCCCCAGACTTCTCAACACACAAAGAATCCCCAGTTGTTCCCATTTGGTGTACGATCAGAGAAGTTCCCTTGTACTATTATAACTCAGCAGCTATTGAAGCAATTGGGAACATCATAGGTAGTTTTATTTAAAATGATTTAGCCACTGATATGCTCACCAGGCCATCTGCTATTAAATTTTGTGTCGAAATTGATCTTCAGAAGCCTATGTGCAATTATATTCAGTTTCTAACAACAGGAACTATCCCATAGAATTTGAAGATGTCTCCCTCTATTGTGACCACTGTGCTAAGTTAGGACATTCCCTAAGCCAATGCAGAGCTATCCCACAAAATTTTAATGGCAAATTAGTGGAAAATATTGATGGTAAATCAGTGGAAAATCACACAGCCCAGAATTATACTCATTCCCAGTGGCAGGCTACTGGCCACAAGTTCAGTAAACCTCCTCTAATCTCCTTAGGTAATCAAGTTGACTCCTCCTCCCATAACAATAACAGTGTTGTTAACCTAAGAGCCACAACAACCTCCCCCTGAATTTGAACACCAACCCCTCTCCTGGGGTCGTCAGTGTGCCTAGTAATGATTGTTTATCTTCATCTGCTCAGTTACCTAGAATCCAACCTCGGGAAGACTTTGAAAACTCCATCTCAAAACTTTTAAATGCTACGGTACTGTCCAAATCTACCCCTATTGCCTATGCAAAAGATGATATCCAAATTGGCTCACTTAGGCTAACCCTAAACCAATCCCCCACAAATAATCCCTCACATTCCCTACAGGGTAAAAAGGAAAATAGGTTTTCAGTTTTGCAGGAGCTGGACAATCTCCCACAGGGAAATGAAGAACTGGAAATGCTGGCATCTGATGATGAAGCTTCTGTCAGTCACCCTGATAATACAGCTTCTCAAGCTATGAAGTTTAAAGGTAAGATTTCCCAGCAAGGTAAGTCTAAGATTAAAAAGAATAATTACTTTAGTCAGCTGAATAAGATGATGCTTAGATTAGCTACAAAGAGTCATAAATCTGGTGAACAATGACACACACTCTAACTGCTAATTTTTTAGTCTGGAACCTTAGGGGTATGCAATCTTCTATGCTAAGGCTAATTAATCTAATTAAGCTTAAGAAAATTCAACTCCTCTGTATAATTGAACCAATGCATGATAACACTCAATTCCAAGCATATATGGACAAGCTCCATTTCTCTCATAATTTGACTCTCAATAATGGTAAAATATGGCTTATGTGGACTAATTCAGTCTCTGTTACTTTCATCTCTCACCATAAATAGTTTCTTCATGTTACCATAGCTCACCAGTCTCTGTATTTAGATATGGAGGCAGTTTTTGTGTACGCACTTAGAAACAGAGAGGGTAGGAAGTGTTTATGGAGAGATCTGACTAACATTACTAGAGGAGAAACTATATTTATAGGTGATTTCAATACCATCACCACAATCTCAGAGTATAAAGGCCCCAGCTCCCCTTTTTTAGGTAGTATTAGAGACTTTAAAAATTGGATTAGTTCCTCTGGAGTTTAGGAAATAAACACAGTGGGGAATTTGTTCACATGGTGTAACTCGAGGCTTAGGAATCCTAACTCCAAAAGACTAGATAGAGGCCTTTGCACAATGTCATGGAGTTACAAATTCCCTTCATCTTCTATCCAAATCCTAAATAGGCAAACCTCAGACCACTCCCCTCTTCTACTTCAGGTAGCTACCTCGACAATTTCCCACCCAAAACCCTTTAGATTTATAAATACTTGGTTTAATAGGCCAGAATTTACAAATCTAATTAAGGAAAACTGGGAAAACCCACTTCCCGAGTCTGGTATGCTTAGATTCTTTCTAAAAATAGTTAGACTTAAGAAGGTGATAAAAATCTGGAATAGAGATTGTTTTGGTAATATTGATGCTAATGTAATTTCAGCAGAGGAAGCCTTAAGACTACAGGAACTTGTCTTTAATTTGACCCCTCAGACTCTGAACTTATCAAATTAAATGAGAAAAAAGCTTTACTGCTTAGAGCCTTTAAAGAAAAAGAAAAATTTTGGAAGCAAAAAGCAAGATATAAATGGCATAAATTAGGTGATAATAACACCCAATTTTTCCACAAATCTGTTCAAGAGAGAAACTGTAAGTTACAGATCACTAAGATTAAAAACATGGAAGGACAGTGGCTAAACTCAAACTCAGACATTCAAAAGGAAGCTATTGCCTACTTTTCTGATCTGTTAACTGAACCTAACCAAACAGCTAATGATACCTATTATCCTCATTTTCTCAGTCAAATCCCAAGTATCATCACTGACCAAGACAATCAGACTTTATCCAGACCAGCCTCAGAAGCTGAGCTTGAGTCTGTGATTAAGGGATTGAATAAAAATAGTAGTCCAGGCCCAGATGGATTTTCCAATAAATTCTACTACAAGTGTTGGACCTTTATCAAAGAGGATCCTATTGAAGCTGTAAATGAATTTATTTTAGGTGTAGATATGCCAAGGGGTATAGCTAGTACCTGGATAACCCTAATTCCAAAAAAGGCTACACCCTGCTCTTTTGATGATTTCAGACCAATTAGTTTATCTAATGTTATAAATAAAATCTGTTCAAAGGTATTAATGGAAAGATTAAGGCCTCACATGGATAAACTAATCTCCCCAAATCAATCTGCCTTCATGAAAGATAGAGACATTTCAGACAATATTCTCTATTTGTAGGAAATGATAAGATTTCTAGACAAAAAAAGTAGAGTCCCAAACTGTATCCTCAAATTGGATCTTAGGAAGGCCTTTGACAGTGTAAACTGGGATTTTATTAGGAATGTCTTGATTAGGTTTGGTTTTAGTGGTAACTTTTTAAACGTTGTTATGAACAATCTTTCACAAGCTCATTTCTCAGTCCTTATCAATGGCAATCCAGTGGGCTTCTTCAAAGCCACTAGAGACATCAAACAAGGTGATCCCCTCTCTCCATTCCTCTTTAATACTCCCTCCGTTTTTTTAATATTGGCACACTTACTAAAAATGGGTGTTTTTTTTAATTGGCACATTCTATTTATGGCAAGTTTAAGGTTATTACATCCACTCATTTTACTTTCTCTTCTTTCAATTCAATTTCATCCACTCATTTAGCATTTCCTAAATTTTAACCCCAAAAGTGATGTGCCAATGTTAAAAAAATGGAGGGAGTATCTTCTCAGAGGCTTTTTCTAGGAGCCTCTCCTTTATTTTTTGGAACAAAAGCCTCTCTTATTATCAATTGCCTGCTTCAATTCCAGTTGCCTCTCATTTAATGTATGCTGATGATACAATCATTTTTATGCAAGCCTCTAAGACTAACCTGATTAAGATTAAGCGTTCCTAGAGATCTTTGAATAAACCTCAGGTCAAAAATTTAATTTCGACAAATCTGATTTCTACATAAGTAAAAGGGCCACAGTAGCTAAAATTAATCAGGTTAAGATGATCTTGAAAATGAAAAAAAAGGTCCTTTCCTTTCAAGTACTTGGGTTGCCCTATTTTCAAGGGCAGAATTCTAAATAGATACTTCCAACCTTTGATGGAAAATTTTGATAAAAAGTTACAAAACTGGAAAAATAAATGGCTAAGTGCAGGGGGTAAATTGATTCTAATTCAATCTTGTTTATACTCCATGCCTCAGCATTTGTGGACTGTTGTTACCAAACCCCCTAACCACATAGTTAACACACTTCAGAGAAAAATGGCTACATTTTTCTGGGGAGAAACAGATGGTAAAAAGAACAAGAGTTGGAAAAATGGTATGATTTAGCTGTACCAATAGCCCAGAATGGCCTAGGTTTCAGATCAATCCGAGCTATTATTGATTCCTGCTCCCTCAAATTGTGGTGGAAGAGCCAGTTAGGTATTACAATGTGGGCAAAATTGTTATGGGGCTTGCCACAATCACATAGGAAATCAATAACTTGGAAAAGAATCTGCTCTATGAACTCTTTTGCTGAAAATAATACTCTCATTATCCATTGCAAAGGTAATTGCAACCTTTTGACTGCTAACTGGTGCCCCAATGGTCCTCTCTCTAACTATATTCCCAGCCATATCTCTTCTGCACTGCTATATTGTTCTGTGGCAGAGTTCATTGCCAACAAAGCTTCCATTCTAACTCAGATTTCACCTTTCCTAGAACATGATACTCTTTCTTTTCTTCAGGAAGCAGCAATTACGCAAGATAGGGAGGATAGGTTGATATGGAAACCAGAAAAGTCAGGGGCTTTCACTTTCAAGTCTGCTTATAAGGAATTGACACTCTCATCAGGTAACTTCCCAGCATCCAAGTTTATCTGGAATGCTGCATTGCAGAAAAAGGTCTCCATATTCACATGGAAAATGCTACACTCCTTTTTACCCTTTGATGATGTGCTAATTAAGTGTGGTTTCAGCCTTGCTTCAAAATTTTCAGCATGTTATCACTCAGATTCCATTCAACATTTCTTCATATCCTGTCCTCTTGCTCAAACTGTATGGAACAACTTGGCATCTTTATTGGACTTTCATCTTGATTATCAACATTCCATCATTGATAGATTCTTTCTTTTCTAGAATAGTCATGATTTACCAAAATGGCACCAACTGATATGTAAAATTCTACCACCTCTGATTTGCTGGTGCCTTTGGAAAGCAAGGAATAGGTTCTTATTTGATCAGAAGTTTTTCTCTTCGGACCTTATATGTAAGGACGTCAATGACCAAATTAAATTGACTCTCTATGCTAAATCTCCCCACCTAGCCCCCCTTACAGCTTCTCCAAACAGACTTAGGCACCTGGTACCATACTTTAGACCACCCCTAAAGCCTAATATTTCTATGGTTTTCTGGGAAAAGCCTAATACGGGTTTCATAAAAATCAACATAGATGTATCTTGGTTCCCTAACAAAGCGGCTGCAGGGCTGATTGTAAGGGATTGCTCTGGAACACCACTTCTGATTAAATCAACAACAGTTACTGCTTCCTCCCCAATATAAGCTGAGATCTTAGCCATACTTTTTGCCTGTCAGACTTTTCCGCAACTAAGTTATACTTTCATAATTGAATCTGACTCTATGTTAGCAGTTAAAATGGTTAAGGATCCCTATACTGCAGATTGGCCGCTGTTTGAGCTGACCTCGAAAGTATTTTCCCTCCTAAGAGATGCTGAGCTTAAACATGTTTTTAGAGAAAGCAACTTAGTGGCAAATGCTATTGCCAAACATCATTCTACCCATAATCAGAGTCTTAGCCTTTCTAATGTTCCAATACATATTAAAGGCCTAATTTCTTTAGACAAGGAGCATACTCCCTATATTAGAGTGCATAAAAATGGCCCTTCATAGGATTGATACTGCTGAAATAGTCTTGTTTTCATCATGTAGGTTCATTGGAAGCCCTTAACCACTGGTGCCCTCGAGTACTCGAGCCTACCGCTCGAGCACTTGAGCCGTCGGACACTCGAAGAGTCAATTCATCAAGCTCTCGACCACCCTCTCGACCCTCGAGCATGGGAGCCCTCCAGCAATGGAGTTCCCGAAGACTCGAGCCCTCGAGCAATTGCCCATACATCCGAACGCAGAAGCATGTTGCTAAATAATAGATACTGCCGAGTTTTTTCCTTTTATGTTATGCAGGGTCACACCTTTGAGCATAGACTACTTCTTCCTCGAGCCTAGAGCGTCGAACACTTGAACAGGGAGCCTTAGAACCCTTGCACCCTCGAGCAATCAAGCTTTGATGGCTTCGTGTATTGGAGCCCTCGAGCTACAGAGCACTCGAGAACTGGACACCTCGAAGGATATCAGTTTGAATCACGGCATTGCACATAGTCTTTTTCCTTGCTTGAGCCTGGAGTATCAAGCACTCGGGCCTGGAGCATCGAGCACTCGAGCCTAGGGCTTCGAGCACTCGAGCCTGGAGCATCGAGCACTCGAAGACTAGAGCATCGAGCACTTGAGATTGGATCATCGAGCAATCGAGAATGGAGCACTCATACTTGGAACCTGGGGCATCGAGCATGGAACATGGAGTTCTCGAGACTGGAACATCGAGCACTTATGCCTGGAACCTGGAGCATCAAGCATGGAGCATGGAGCATTTGAGATTGGAGCATCGAGCAATCGAGACGGGAACATCGAGCACTCGAGACAGGAGCCTGGAGCATCGCACTCTCATTTTGGAGCCTGGAGCATCGAGCACTCGACAAGAGCATCGAGCACTCGAGAATGGAGATTCGAGCACTCAACAATGGAGCATCGAGCACTCGACACTGGAGCATCGACCTTTCGGGAATAGAGCATCGAGCACTGCTAGTGTTTGGATCATCGAGCACTCGAGCCAGGTGCTTTGAAGACTCGAGCATTTGAGTCGGAAGCATTGACCACTCGACCTTGGAGCATCGTGCACTCGAGCCAGGTGCATCGAGCACTCGAGCACGTGTGGCATCGAGCACTCGGGCTTCGAGCACTCGAGCACTCTGGCATCGAGCACTCGAGACTAGAGCATCGACCACTCGAGACTGAAGCACTCGAGACTGGAGCATCGAGCACTCGAGACAGACACACTCGAGACTGGAGCTTCGAGAACTCGAGACTGCAGTTTCGAGCACGCGACCAAAAGACCACGACCCATGAAGTCCTGACACCATAGAGCCCTCAAATCTTGAAGCCCTTGAACTATGGAGCCCTCGAACACGAGCACACCACCCCTAGAGAACTAAGGCACTCGACAACTATGGACCCCTTGAACACGAGCACACCACCCCTCGAGAACTAAGGCACTCGACACCTCGAGCACACCACCCTTGAGCACACCACCGGACCTCGACCCAGCAAGCTTTACTCCCTTCAGATTTCATCCGCCAGGCCACTACTATTAGTTTATTCTTTTGAAGGCAACGAGGTTGCCTTACCGGTGTAATATCCCAAACACCTTTGTACTTCTTTTGGTTCTACGTAGGTTTGGAGAACCTAATATACATCCTCAACCTTAGGGTGCAATTAAAAAAAAACTTATTGAATTTTTATTGCTAAGGGAAGAAAGCAAAGGTGGTCAATTCTTCAAGGCAAATATGGGTCTGGGTTGAATTAAAAATCATTGGAGAAGGCTTTAGGGTGACTTTGGGCTGATTTGAGGCCCAACTCGTAAGGGGCTTAACGGAAATTAGCTTGGGGCTGAATAAAGAAAACTCAATAAACCACGAGGGGCCTGGATGCAATTACAATAATTTCCCAAAAATTCTCTCCCTCATTCGGATCGGTCAACCCATTCTTCTCCAACTTACAAAACCCGCCACCCTCCCCTTTAACCCTCCACCTCCGCCGCATTAACACCTCTCCACCAGTTGTCGTCCCTAAGATGCCGCTGGAGACCCACAATGCCACCGCGAGCTTCCCCTCTTCCGCCGCTGGTATGCCCGAGATGAGCACCACCAGGCTCAAGCGATGGAACCCCCAACTCCAGAAGAGGCGCACCAGCGGGCCACCACAGAGCATGCCATAGCCCCGCCAGAAAACCAAAGCTCCACTAGCTCCGGCCCAGCCTCTCCTCCGCCTCGCCACCTTCTGAGCTCCCCAACGCCACTGAGGATGCCCCACATGCGCTGGAGACGACTCCCGCCCATACCACGCCGACGCCACTGATATGCAACAGAGCAAGGGCATCGCCAAGCCACGGCGGCGCCACCACAAGGTATTCTGAGCACCACCTTACCCCGCCATCTCCATCACTGGAAAATACGGAGCCGTGACAGCTCCACTTCTGCCTGCCAAGCTCCACCGGCATCCACCTTACTCTCCATTACAATCTAGTTCCCCACATTCACCACCCTTAGTAGCTGTTTTGAAGACCAAATCAGGCGAGCCTGTAGCAGACTGAGTGACACCTCCTCAATAAGTTCCCTATTCTCTTCCATTTTTGTTTCTACTTTTTAATTCTTACATTGATGTGTTCTTTATTTTTGCCCGTCACTTTTAATAAGCTTTCTTAGGGCAAGCAAGGATTAAGTGTGCGGAGATTTATGTGTTTATATGTTAGTGTTTTTGAAAAAAAAAATTACAATTCTTTTTTTGATTTTCATTGGTCAAGTCAAACTCATCGTACTATTTTTGATATTATTGTTCTATGATGGGCCGAATTTGCTAGTAATAAACCTCTTGTGTGATATATTTACCTACTTGATACACCTCTAAAAGCACTTGGTAATTGATTCCGAAATAATTGGTGTAAATTGGCCTAAATGAGACTTGGGATGATGAAAAAATATATTAAACATTTTAGCCTAGTAAATTGAGGTTTGAGTTAGAGTAGAACAATCTGCATCAAAAAAATTTTTCTGAGAGATATAGCATTACGTGAATTAATTGTTGTAAAAATGATGAGGGACATTAGAATTTAACCTCATAGCTTATATTGCCCATCTTACATCCACCCCTAGTTAACCTCTTGGAGTCTTCATATTTTCTTTGTTTGAGCCACATAAAAAAATGAAACCAAAGCCTGTTTTTACCCCTTCTTTTGTCTCATATATATGCATGCTTGTGATTATGTTAGATTTCTCAGATTATTTGTTGTTGTTGGCCTTTAAAAAATAATTAGTTAATACCTTGATTTTTATGTTTAAATTGAGAGTGTGGTACTATTTTCAGAGGTGCAGTAAAATGATAAGAAAAAAAAGTGATTTGGTGCGGGAAAACTCAGAAAAAAAGGGGCTGATGTGCCCAGAAAAAAATTGAGAAAAAATATTGAAAATAAGAAAAAAAATCAGAAAAAATGAAAAAGAGAAATGAAAAACTTCTAGCACCAACGCTTAATGTTTACCGTTAGTTTTGAGCAGAATATTTTTTCACTCTTATGATGGCTGGAATTTGTTTTCATTGACTGAGGAAGTTATGAGCTGAAATGAGTATGCATGTATATTTTATAAGCTTAGAACCCTTAGAACCTTACCTCACTTTTTTTATCCCCCTAGTCCCGTTACAACCTTCAATAAAGAGATTTCTGATTTACATCAAATTATTCAAGTATTGCCATGCGAACTTCATATATATATATATATAAGTGATTATCCCCTACATCTAGAGCGAATGTGTGAAACGTGAGAAATGTTTGATGCTTGTCTGATTTTGACCAAGCTGAGGGCTTGTTTGCATTGATTTGAGGATGATCTTACCGAAATTATTTGAAATGTGTAATAGTGTCAAGTGTGTTATGCAGGACCCTTGTTACAAGTAAGGTTAGGTTTGTCTATGGATCAAGAAATTATGGATTGGTATGCTGATTTTGTTGTCTATAGTTAGTGTCTTTTGTGACTTTTCTTTTAACTCTTTCTTAGTGTCGGTATCGGATAGTTGAGACTTTTGTGATACACAACATGATTTGATTCTCATTTCATACTTGAGGACATACATAAATCAAGTGTGAGGATATTTGATGTGTATAAATTATGTTGTTTATTTTATTGAAATTTATTGTGATTTTACTGTATTAATGTGCACTTTAAATGTATGTTTTTGGGTTGAAGAGAATTAGAAGGAAGAGTGGGTCAACTGACAGGCAACCTATCCATAAGCTCATGGACAGGCTAAGGACTAATTTACAATTAAAAAATTATAACAAAATTCATTGCTGAGATCCATCAAATATCGGGTCAGCAAAGAGGGTTAATTGTTTCTTCCTTCTCCTCAACGCGCCGCTGATTCGTACCGCCGTCGCCGGAGCCGATTTCGGCTCTTCATCCTCGAAGACGCAATTCGCGGTCATCTTCGTCGTGTCCAGAGGGTGGAAATAAATGGAGCGCATGTCGGAAGGCGCAATTTGGATTATGTCAGACCCCGAGCGGCAGGAGAACAGGGACTCAGATTTTGATTATGCCGACGCTACGGAAGCAGCGGTAGCTTTCTCGTCTTAGTCGTATTACTTCCGTGTCTCGAATCCCTCGCCTTCTGGCTATTGCCTCTGTAGTTTACTTTCCCCTTTGCATTTTGTTTACAGGATAAATTGAGGCATCGATTTGCTTATGTGATTAAAGTTGTGGTTAGTGTGAATTTAATTGCAGGATACTAGTGTAGACACTGATGATATGTATGACAACTTGTTTTAGAAATATGGAAAAGTTCCGTACATGATCAGAAATCCACTCTTCAGGAGGTTGATGATGATGCTGAAAGCTTGTCAGGTGAGTAAATGATGCTTATGTTCACGTTGTCGTTTGTTTCGATGATTGGGCTTGGTTTGATTTGTGTTTGATTTGTAGTTTTCTATATGTTGTATTAGATATTTTTCTTGTTCGATATGCCGTTGTATTCGATGATCAATTGGAAAACTGGGAGTGTCCCTTGATAAGGCCTTGAAAAACTGTGCTGCTGAGAAGCAAGGAAGAATCAAAAGCTCATCAGGTACACTTAATCACCTTTCTATAATCTCGCGAAATGACCATGTATGGAGTGTTTATTGGTACACTCCATTTGTCTTTGACTCCCTGTATTGGTTGTAACTCTTGAACAGCTTCTTTACTATTTACTGCAATGGTTTCGATGATATGTTAACTAGAGAGCGAATTTTGCAACGTAAACTGAAAAGAGGGACTTTACCTCAACATTGTTCAATGGATTCTCATTCTCTGAGTCTTATGTTTAATTGCACAGGTTTTGTTTACAGGTTTTGATATGCAAAGAGCTTCTTCTTGTTGTACTGGAAGTCTGGTTTATGTGAGGAAAGAGATTCATGGTTTGGGGTAGCAGAAATAGTTCTGGCCTTAGTCTAGTTAAATCGACATACTCAGATTTCCTCCAGAGAGCACACATTCTGATCTAATGCATAAGTTTCATGAGCAAATTAAGGACATGAGCAGTTTCTGTTGCTTCTGCATTCGCTGGTCAACAGCAAGGTATTCCTAATCCTTCCTATGGTCGCATTAGTCGCCGGTCAATTTTATTGTGTTTCTACTAAAGTTCAGCCGTAGTTAATTTCCTGAGTGCCCTTATAGTTTGAAAGAAATGATTTAGAGTTGGGTTGGAGATCCATACACGAATAACCTTCTCTGTGTTCTGGTAGATTTGTAATTGCTGATTTGGATGCTCTTTTGGTTTCTTTCAGCTGTGTAGGATAGGGATCATAAGTTTTTGGCGAAAGCGGTGGAAGAAGCTTATTATATAGGAGTAGAGTGCGGACACGAAGGTCCCTTTGGTGCAGTAGTCATTCGCAATGATGAAATTGTTGTGAGTTGTCACAACATGGTTCTACACCAGGTTGATTTGCATACACAGAAGTTACAACAGTAAGAGAGATTAGAATTTCGCCTGGGGTTTCTCTGATTTTGGTCATTTTTATACATGTTCATCATCACAAACCATTCTTAGGTTGAATTTTCACTTCAATAGAATATCTCCGTGCATGATTTCATATTGTTCACTGTACTTTTAATAAAACATGATATGTTTAAATCTTTCTATACTCTGTGGGTGCTGCGAGCCTGTGAATGCTTGTATTTTTGTTGTTCGTTGCCATGGAATCGGAAATGGTTAGAATAGTAGGTTACAAATGATTCCTTGTTCCTTAGTTATTTTCAACTGGTAGAAATCCAGCGATTGACCTTGGTTCTTGTGCATGGTAGTGTTGTGAATTGGGTACAAGTTAAGTTATGAATTGTTTTTGTTTTATTAAAACATGAATATGTTAGTCTGCAACTAGTATATGTTATAGTTTACACGGATAGAGGAGACTAAAATTTGATAACTCTGCATTATTTACTTTTCAACATGTATTGTTTAAATAAAAACACGCATATGATTCCTTAAAAGTTCAGTGTCATCTTCATATGAATCATCCTCGTGTCGGAACGTCTTGTGTAGTTCAATGTTCAATGTTGTCCGATTCCTTAAAAGTTAAAACAAAAAAAAGTATAGATCCAACTCTTGAAAAAGTCGCACACTGGATATTAACAGTTGCAATATAGCAACATGTACAATTTCTAATTCAAAACGACAATTACCAACAATGAAAATAAAAGCCAAACACAATAAAACTAATAAGTACATACTGGATTCTAACACATGCAGTGTATAAGTAAACAAATGCAGTTCTTAATTCAAAATGAACAACCAACAACAATTTTGTTAAAAAAAATCATACACAACACAACTAATAAGTATATACGATATACTAACAGATGCAACATATAAGTAAACAAATGCAACTCGTTATTCAAAATGTACAACTAACAAGTGAAAACAAAATGTTATAGACAGTACAGCTAACAAGTACACATTAAATACTAACATTAAATAGTAAACAGATGCACCTCGTAATTCAAAACAAACAATCAACAACAAATGGAAAAAGGTCATTCACCGTAAAACTAACAAATACACATTGGATAAAAACATCTGCAACATATAAGTATACAGATGCAGTTTTTAATTTAAAATGAACAACCAACTTTTTTTTATTAAAAAAACAAATCATACACAACACAACAAACAAGTACACACGGGATATTTACAGATGCAACATATAGGTAAACAGATGCAACTCGTTATTCAAAACGCACAACTAACAACAAATGAAAAACAAAAGTTCATAGACAGCACATCTAACAAGTACACATTGAATGCTAACAGGTGCAACATATAAGTTGGATACAATATGCAATTCAAAACGTACACCCAACAACAAATTAAAATAAAAGGTCATAGACAATACAACTAACAAGTATTGAATACTAACAGGTGCAACATATAAGTAAACAGATGCAGTTCGTAATTCAAAATGAACTATCAACAAAAAAGAGAAGAAAAAAAAGTCATTCACAAAAGGTCATAGACAGTACAACTAACAAATGCACATTAAATAATAATAGATGCAATATATAAGTAAACATATGCAACTCGTAATTCAAAACAAATGATCAGCAAAAAAAAGAAAAAAAAGGTCATAGTACAACTAACAGATACACGTTGGATAATAACATCTCCAACATATAAGAAAACTAATGCACCTCGTAAACTAACAAGTACATACTGGATTCTAACATATGCAATACATAAGTAAACAAACGCAGTACCTAATTTAAAATGAAAAACCAACATTTGTTTTATAAAAAAAATTCATACTGAACACAAGTAAAAAGTACACTTGAGATACTAATAGATGCAACATATAAGTAAACAGATACAACTTAATATTCAAAACGTATAACTAATAACATATGAAAACAAAAGGTCATAGATTGTACAACTAATAAGTACACATTGAATATTAACATATGCAACATATAAGTAAACATATGCAACTCGTAATTCAAAACAAATTATCAGCAAAAAAGAAGAAGAAAAAAATGGCCATTCACAGTACAACTAACATGTACACATTGGATAATAACAGCTGCAACATATAAGCAAACTAATGCACCTCATAATCCACGAGCTAAAGAAAAGTGGCAACTATTTCATAACAAGGAAGGCAGAGACTTGATAGAAATTAAAAAAATCAGGAAGAATTCAGATCAAGTCCTTAGAAAAAAATTGGCTTACTGAAAACGTCTAACTCAGACCTAATAATTTGTCTCTTTTGGCAACAGCAATGGTTCTCCAAGCCTGTGTCCCTAATGTGTGTACCTCTGCTAATCTCTTTGCACTAAGCAAGTAGTAGTCTAATCTGATCACCTTGTACTAGTTTGTAGTTGGGCAGAAGCCAAATCCACAATCCACGCGACTATCCTCGAGACTGACATGGCCTTTAGGAATGTTGATGTACTCATCATTAACTGGATTGCATACTGCAACAGGATCATTAGTCGAGGGCGCAGAAAAGTAGATGAGGTCATTACAAGCATTCACAAACTTGTAACCGTGATCTGCGCGTCGCAACCTAACACACTAGTTCTTCTTGAGAGCCTCCCCGCGAGGGCATCTTTTACGTTGCGCAAAGGCATCTTGATTCTCACATGCAATTTCCACCATGCCACCGCTGAAAAGAGCTACTCTGAATATCAGAAAAATTAGCTAGATAGTAGATTCTCGGGGAACAAAAGCCATCCAAGTTTCTAAGCAGCAAGCTTGTTTCTGCTTAATTAGAATGAAACCAAAACTCAATTAGAATTTGCACAGAAAAAGAAGAAAACACACACAAAAGGGACAAAAATTCAAATGAATTGATCTCTCAATTCAATTGCTTACGTAAGTATTCAGCTGGCGCAAAAAATGGGAGAAACTATTGTGCTTGAAATACTTTGTCAGCAAATCCCTGGCAAATTCAGCAGGCCGCAACACGATGAAGGCAGAGCAGTTATCGTTCCAGGAGATCAAATTATCGAGGGCAGGATCGTCCACAATCTGGTAGGTTTTGTTCAGAAACTTAGCACGGAAAAGCAACAATGTATGCAGTGAATCAAGAAGTTACCGTTCTAAGTGGGATTAAATTTAGTAGTACTGTTGCATTATCTTATTAACGGTAACACATCAATGTTCAAACATACACATAGATGAAAAATACACAGCTGAAACAACATCAACAACAACAAGTCGGCTACATGAATCATATTCACTTTCGTGTTCGGTTAACCTCAAGCATTAAGCTAACTTATGAATACCTTTATGAAGCTGAAGCATGGGGCTTCTGAACCGACAATTAGTGCGGAACCAACTTCCTTCAAGAGTCTTCTCCGCTGCTTCGCCGCCGGCATCCCAGCCGGAGAAGCCACCGGAGTGCGAACTGACGTGCCTGTAGCATTCTTGCCGCCAATTTCGAGGGAGAAGTAATCAGTAGTCATGCTGGTTTCATCTGCGGAATATGTAATAAGATACAGGGGATTTTTCTACGGAAGATAGCAGGAGGCGTAGACAGTTCGTCGAATGCAACAGCGGCGAAACCGATGGAGGCTACGCCGGCGTGGTAGTACTTGATTTTTCCGGACAACGAATGGGCTGCCAATTCTATGTTGATGAAGAATTGGATATCATCGGCGATCGACGCCAATGCTGCGGCAGTGATTAAGGTTCAAAACTTAGGGAAGCTTTTGGGGACCATTTTGAATCGCTGCTCGTTGGACATGCCCATTGATTGTGCTGGTGCTGAAAGTAGAACTACTGTTGTTCAAATATGGTCCTTGAATTTCTTTTGCTTTCTCTAATTTACAAATTGGTCCCTGGCCTGTCCATAAGCTTATGGACAGGCCGCCTTTTCTGAGACTTACCCTTAGAAGGAATTTGATGAGCATTTGACAATTATGGTAAAACGAAGAAAGTCAGAGCTGCACAGCAATATTGGGACGTGTGCAAGCTATGGAGCATATTTAGGGAATATTTTAGAGTTGATTTTGAGATATATTTTGGACTGATTTGATCAGAGTTTATGAGATATGCATTGAGATTTTTAAGAGATTATAATTCTTATTTCTTAGTCAGATAAGGATAAGATTAGAATTTTAATTAGAAGGGATTATATTTTATTTGGGAAGAGTCCAATTGGACTAGACTTTGGTAAAACAAATTGGTGGATTGCTATTTCACGCCCTGTATTTTACTTGTTTACGCCCTGTATTTATACTATGTAATATATAATATGTATTTTTAATTTAATTATAGTAATGTATATAATTTAAATAATTTAATATGAAATTAATTTATTCTAATGTGGCAGTCCGCCGCCGCCGGTCGCACCGCCGCCGCCCGTCGGAAGTCGCCGCCGCCGGAAGTCGCCGCCGCCCTTCGGTTCTCCACTCCGGCTCTCCACGGCCAAGTGGCTCCAAAGTGCCCTCCGATTCTCCACGGCCAAGAGGCTCCAAAGTGCCCTCCGGTTCTCCACGGCCAAGTGGCGATCCGGGCTTGCTCCGGCTCTCCACAGTCAAGTGGCTCCAAAGGGCCTCCCGGTTCTCCACGGGCTAGTGGCTCCAAAGGACCTTCCGGTTCTCCACCGGCTAGTGGCTCCTAAGGGCCTCCCGGTTCTCCACAGGCTAGTGGCTCCAAAAGACCTTCCGGTTCTCCATGGGCTAGTGGCTCCTAAGGGCCTCCCGGTTCTCCACGGGCTAGTGGCTCCAAAAGACCTTCCGGTTCTCCACGGGCTAGTGGCTCCAATTGGCCTTCCGGTTCTCCACGGCCTAGTGGCGAACCGGGCATGCTCCGGCTCTCCGCGGCCAAGTGGCTCCAATTGGCCTTTCGGTTCTCCTCGGCCAGTGGAGAACCGGGTCTCCCTTTAAATTTTTATTTTCAGAAGTTAATTATTAAATGTTAAAATGGAAGAATGTAATTTTAGTTTCATTAATCAATTATTAAACTTAAATCTTATAACCATAATTTTATTTCATCTAATTTAATTTTTACTTTATTATATTTTTATATTTTAATCCATGTTTTAGACGTTAATTGAAAAATGGAGCAACGCACTTGTAAATCCGAAAGTTAATTATTAAACATTAATTTTGTAACGTTAATTTTATATTATTTTATTTAAATCTTAATTTGAAATGGATGAATGTAATTTTAGCTGTGGGAGTTAATTTATATACGCAAATTTTGTAATTTTGATTTGATTTCATCTAATTCAATTTTAAGTGTATTATTTTTTTTGTATAATAATTTTTAACCGTTCATCATGTCATTGAACAATGCAATTTTATTTTCGAAAGTTAACTATTAGACGTTAAATTTGTAGCGTTCATTTTATATTATTTTATTTGAACCTTGATTTAAAATGGAAGAATGTAATTTTAGTTTTATTAATTAATTATTAAACGTAAATTTTGTGACCATAATTGTGTTTCATCTAATCTAGTTTTTACGGTATTATTTTTTTATATTTAAATCTATGTTTTAACCGTTAATTAAAAATGAAGCAATGCGATTTTGTTTTGTAAAAGTTAATTTTGTGACGTTAAAATTGTAAGCTTAAATTTATTTCATCTAATTTAATTGTGATTTTATGTTAGTTAATTTTATTTCATCATTTTTGTCGGCAGAATATTTGAGTGAATCTAATTACTTAATTATTAAACATTAATTTTGTAACGTTAATTTTGTCGTTGGTTGGGAGTTACCCTTTCGTAGGAGGATGATGGCTTGGACCAAAGCATACACGCCTCATAATTAATTGTGGTACCCAATGAAACAGTTCGGCATGTATACAACCGTAAAAATTATTATCAAAGAGTTCCGATTACATAAATGAACAAATTGAATGCAAACAGTGTGTTCATACATAAGTGATCCAGTCACCTAGGGGATCGGTTCATAGCCGTGGTGTCTGCGATACTCGTCGCGACGACTGATCCAAGTAGTTAACAATTCCTTCATACGCGGCATGTCAAGTCCGTCAATGGAAGCAGAGTCAAACGGATCCAAGTCGCTCATCATGTCATTTAACATCTGATGCGGAGGAGGCGACTGTTCCTCCTCGATCACACAGCCTCTTGCATGTCTGGCCGAAGCACTAATACCTCTCCGGCGAATAGAACGACCATCGTCGTCAGGTTGACCAGCAGTGCTCATCTACAACACAAGATATGTAATCATTATAACAATTGATTTTAACTGATATGGTAAAATAAATTAACATACATTTCAACAACGTGTAAACTGATATGATGAAACAGTGCATAATTTCAAACAACTTATGGAAACTACATATTCTATAATGCATAGAAAAATGTGAATATATCGTAAAAAACCTCACTCTAAACAGCACATTTAATTCTTTTGCAATCCCATACAACGAACTACACATTTTATTAATTGCAAATTATAAATTACATTACTAAATCATTGTACAATAATCTGAATTTTTTACCACATGAAACTAATATCAACATTCAAAGAAATAATTGTTAAAACATATCATAATCATTTACTACGCAATTGTTTTCATCAGATTAATAAAATAGATTTTCATAATGTTCATTTAAATAATATTATATTCTATTATGTTACATATACTTTCCAAATTACTAAAATAGTTATCATTTCCAAATTCAACCTAAACAATTTTTAAAAATAACAATTTCTTCATTTTAATTCCAAAGTTCATAAAATTCCTAATATCAGATTTTTCCAATTTAATTTACTATTTAATTTCCTATTTTCTGATTAAAGAATTTAATTTAAGATTAAACCTTCCTATTTTCTTATATTTACAACCAAACCCCTCATCTTCCTCATCCCTCCACCCAACCTAAACACTGAACAACCCTCTGCCGCCGGCCTACTCCGGTGCCGGCCTACTCCGGTGCCGGCCTACTCCGACGCCGGCCTCCTCCGCCATCAGACGCCGCCCCAGCACCTCCGCCCGCCAGCTCCTCCCCTTCTCCTTCTCCTTCCCCTCTACCTCTCCTTCTCTTCCTCTGCGACGCCGCCATCCCTCCGCCGCCGGCGTCACCACTCTTCCTTTCCTCAGCCAGACGCGCGCCGCCCAAGGCCAGACACGCGCGTCCCTCCGCCTCGCCACGCGCCACCGCGCGAAACTCCCCTCCGCCGCGCGCCTCAGCCCAACCCGGTTCACCTCCTCCAGCCCAACACCACCTCCGGCCAATACGCACCACCAACCCAACATCCATTCCAGATTTACTAAATTTCTAACAAACCCCAATTCTAACAATTCTAACAAGTTCAACAAAATTCGAATAGATGGGCAACATTCAGGCAAGATCCATACAATTCGCACGAAAATTTAAAATTTTCCCTCAAAAACTTACGTTTTCCGGCGAGCGGCGGCAGTCGGCGGCGGCGGCGGAATCCGGCGACTGGAGCTGCTGGGTGGAAGAAATGGAGTGAGGCAACAACAAATTAACGTTGGCCAAATGAGCAAACAACACCACTTTTATACTACTTTCTCCAATTACATTTTTTAATTTTAAAATATAAATACGTGTATTTATACGTATTAGGGCGTGGATAGTAAAATACAGGGCGTGATATAGCAATGCCCCATTTGACAATTTACAAATTGGTCCCTGACCTGTCCATAAGCTTATGGACAGGCCGCCTTTTCTGAGACTTACCCTTAGAAGGAATTTGATGAGCATTTGACAATTATGGTAAAACGAAGAAAGTCAGAGCTGCACAGAAATATTGGGACGTGTGCAAGCTATGGAGCAGATTTAGGGAATATTTTAGAGTTGATTTTGAGATATATTTTGGACTGATTTGATCAGAGTTTATGAGATATGCATTGAGATTTTTAAGAGATTATAATTCTTATTTCTTAGTCAGATAAGGATTTGGTAAAAAAATTTGCGTGTGTATATTACAGATACGCAGACTTGAGTTCGGTTTGAGTTTTCGTCATTATTTTCTGTTTCAGTAGTGAGGCGGCAGACATTAGCGTTTGTTGGTTTTCAACTTTGTTTCACAGCAGACAATATATTACTAGATGTAAGCATCTGTGAGCATTATTATTTGCATTGGATTTTGTGAGCATCTTGTGTATTACAGTACATTTTACGGTTTAAATTTTTTGTTTTCTTATTATTTTATTAGGTACGGAATGTTTAGATTTAATATTTTTAATTTGTTTAGTTTAATTATTATGAGTAGCTAATTAGTTTATTGGCATGGAATAATGAGGACAAAGATAGATGTTCTTTGGGAACATTAACACTACATGATGACATTGATAAGGTGGAGTTCGATATTTACAAATCTAAGCACAATTCGTGTGTTTCCTCTCTTTTGTGCAATGTCATAACCTTGTGTGATGAAACTGTCCAATTTGACAACTCTTGCATGATGAATGAAAAAGAATGCTTAGGTGAACTCTTTGAAAATGATTTCGATCATGACGAGGTATTTCCTAATATCGAGACCTTACATTTTCTATTTTGCTTGAATGAACCTTGTGATGATACAATTTGTGTTAAGCACGTTTCTCCTAGTGTGATTAAAAATTCTCTGCTTTCGATTTCTAACATTAACATGCAACGGAGAAGGGAGCAAGCTAAGGAATCAAAAACTTCTAAGCTCCTTCCTACCCCAAAACTCAACAAAAATGTATCTACTGTTAAAAAAGATGGTTTGTTTTTCCAAAGGTAAAGGGCAAACCGAGAATGATGTGGAGACCGTCCATAGGGACATGGACACTGGTGGCGTCAAGTATGGTGATTTCGGCGACCCGTCAATCCACTCTTCTTAGTTTTTTTGAAAATTGCATGAAATAATAAGTGGTGAGGACAACAATAAAGAAACTGTGTTTTTATTTTTAGTTAGTAGTTTTTCAAAAATTATAGTGAATATTTAGGAATGTTTGATTTTTGTGGTGTTTTAGGGATTATTAGTCATTATATCTAGTATGGAATAGTGCTACTCTTGGTTTTTGTGTTTTTTGATGCAGGGATTTTGCGACAAAAGTTGGAAGGAGATAAACCTGGTCAACCTTGTGCTAGAGAAGCCTAGCACGAGCGTGCCACAACACGGGTCGTGCCAGGTCGCATCTGCACGAGGCCACATGCGCGACACAAGGCCCTTGGCACAAGGCGGTGGCGCGGAGCAGTAGCGCTAGCACAAGGGTGTCGTGAGCCAACACGAGGCATCCCGTGCAACACAAGGCTGCCTCGGGAACCCTGCCACCCCAAGCCACCCAATAAAAAATATCTCAACCCTTATATGGGCCTCGTGTTGTTTATTATCTTCTCTACCCCCTTCTTTTTCCAGAACCAGAACCAAACTCCCTTCACATTGACAAACCAAATTTTGGTCATAACTTCATAAATTATTTTTCGATTTACCTCAAATTTATCCTAAAAGCTTCGTTTTTCCGACCCCAACAAAACCCATTGATTATTTCTTCGCAAAATATCTAGATTCAACGCATATTTTTGGATTTTTAGTTCTGCCCTGATTCGAGTTTTCTCCCAAAAACTTGAATTTTGATCTGTTCTGGTGTTGAGGATTGCAGCTAAGTGGTCTAGGAGGGATTCCGCATGCTTCTCAACCACAAAGTCACAAAAATTCAACTCCGATCTTCAAACAAGAATTTGTAGATTTTTGAGTTTTTTGGAAAATCATTGGGTATTTGCATGTCTAGGATCTCTTGAGATTGGGGACTTTATTGTGATTGTTGAGGTCTTGTGGGAGAAATTTGTTTGAGTTTAAGGTAGTTGGTTGAGAATTGTTTGAGTATTCTTGTTGTTGGTGCTATTTGTTGTGTGACATCACTATGCATGCGTTAACTAATGCATTCAACGCATTTGTTATTAGGTTTTGTTTGGACAATTTCTAGTTTTAGTTAGTTTTACATGAAAAAGAGGTTTAGATGACCATTGTTGATTTTTTTATCTAAATCATGAATTTTGTAGGCTTAATTGAAATTAATGACTACATTATATTCACAGGCACATAGATCTTCCTTTGTGATCTTAGTAGTAGGTCGCTCGTGAGTATTTTGTCGTCACTTGTAGAAGGCCACTTGCAATAGTGGTAGTAGATATTAAAAGGTCATCTGTAAGGATGGTAGAAGACTAAAGGCCAAGAGCTAAAATGTGATAGAAGATAGAAGGGTCGAAGAAGGAAGGCAGAAGAAGCGGAGGAATTGAGATCTGAGAGTTGTATAGATGTTTTGGGAACGATCCAAGAAGAATCAACATTTATGGGTGGTACCATTAGATTCGTCTTCTTGAGCACTATAAAATCGACCACAACAACTCTTAAAACAAATCAGTGGTTCATCTGTAGTGGTGCAAAAAATATTTAGAAAGAGAAGTACTGGTCGGCCTCATGTTAAGACCTCTAGGGTTTAGTAGTGCAATTGGGCAATAATTGGGGTACTCAAATGAAGAAGGAACGAAAAAGGAGGTGTGAGCTTTTATATGCTTAGGGTTTAGTAATGCAATTGGGTCATAATTGGGCCTTTACAAAATCTGATGAGAATTTACATTTTTTAGTTTTTATTTTTTTATTAGATTAGGAGTATATATTTAGGGTTTGGGTTAGTTTTTGGGTGGCTGAAAATTAAACTCTTAAGTTTTATATTTAAGGGTTGAAATACAAAATTTTAAATTTATAGTAACAGAAATAAAAAATAAATTCTATTTAAATTTTTTGTTCTATAAGTTTAAGTTAAAAAAATATATTATTATTACATTTATATGTAGAGTTCCATAGATATATGAAGATAAAAAATAGCTAGGGTCAAATATTTTCATTACTTTTTACGTATGAAAGGTTAAGTAAGGGTTGACCGTATGGAAAGTCGTATAAGGTTAACCGTAATTAGTTAGGTCAAACATTTTTATTAGTGTTTACGTATGAAAGGTCAAGTAGGGGTTGAACGTTGACTAGTTAAGGTCAAATATTTTCATTAGTGTATGTACGAAAAATTACACTGTGGCCCAAAATTGTGTTATACCACTACCACATTGCTCCAAAGTACATGATTTTTATTATTCTTTACTAAATATAAAATAAATAATTTTTGGTGAAATGTTGGAAAGCGCTAGTACATATTCTATACTAACTTAGAGCTGAATACTTATAAGTAACAAAGGAAAAAATGGAAAGGGGTTGTGGATATGTTCACATGCCAGATTGTTGATAAATATTTCATTACAGACTTGGAAAATACAATGAGGGTGTATATGGTAACATCACATTTGAGCGGATTTCAATTTGGAGCTACGAGTAAAGTTTTTTACCTTTTGCACTTAGGTCCCTCCAAGGAAGTTCGAGCTGTTGAATCACGAAATTAGCAACACCAAAATGCAATTCAATAATATGACATTGTGAATTTGCAATTTGGGCATGTATGGGTGAACGGAAGCGCCTCGAAAGTCAACATTGATTACTTCTACACAGGAAAATTACACAATGACCCAAAATTGTGTTACTCCATTATCCATTGCTCCAAAATACATGATTTTTGTTATTCTTGCCTAAATATGGAAATATAAAATAAATTATTTTTTTGGTGAAATGTTGGAAAGCGCTAGTACATGTTCTAGAGTAACTTAGAGTTGAATACTTGGAAGTAAGAAACGAAAATCGGAAAGGATTACAAATATGTTCTTATGTTTTATTGATGATAAATATTTCGTTACAGACTTGGAAAATGCAATGAGGGTGTATATAGTTAATAGTAGCATCACATTTGAGCAGATTTCAAATTGGAGTCATATCTGCAGACCTCGAGACGAGCCCTCGAGAAATAGGAACTCTCGAAGACATGGAGCCTAGGTGACGTCGAGCACTTGATCTTACACTCAACCACCCGATCGAGCCTTCGAACTTTCGAAGCTCTCAGCTTTCGAGCACTCTAACCGTGAAGACTCTACCCTTATAGATCTCGACCTAGCAAATAATTTTCCTCTACATTTCATCCACTAGTCCATTACTACCATTAGATCATCCTTTTGAAGGCAACAAGGTTGCCTTACCGATGTAATATTCATAACATTATTGTACATCTTTTGATGCTTCATAGGTTTGGGGAACCTAATAAATATCCCCCACCTTAGGGTGCTTTAAAATTTTAAAAAAAGATTTCAAATTGGAGTTATGAGTAAAGTTTTTACTTTTTGCACTTAGGTCCCTCCAAGAAATTTGGAGTTGTCGAATCACAAAATTGGCAACACTAAAATGCAATTCAATAATATAAGATTTTGAATTTGCAATTTGGGCATGTATGGGTGAACGGAAGGGCCTCGAAAGCCAACATTGATTACTTCTACACAGTCTTGAAAAAGTACACTATGGCCCTAAATTGTGTTACCCCATTAACTATTACTCCCAAATACATGATTTTTTATTCTTGCATGAATATAAAATATTAAATAATTTTTTTTTTGGTGAAATATTGAAAAACGCTAGTATATGTTCCAGAGTAATGTTTTCTAGTGGTGACGTATCCATCTAATCACTAAATTGGTGCGGATCACCTTCCTTGCAAATATTTATATGTCATACTTATAATGTATCAGAAATAATGAGATATTACGTAACTAAATTTAACCTAACAACCAAATTTTATACTACTTATTTTATATAATTATGAATAAGTAGTATATAAAAATTTATTCGGTGAAAAAATAAAATTTATTTATTGATATTCGACTTCGATCACATATTACTCAAACTCTACGTTTAATTTATTTCATTTGAAAAATATAAACATAAAGTCATATTTAATAGTATAGTTATAAAATCTTTTAAAAGTTTAAAAGAAATGGAGTAATATAAAAAAATATTTTAGTTTTTTTAACATTAAATTTTATCATTGAAATCTTGATCATGTGTTACTCGAACTCGACCTTTAATTTATTTCATTTGAAAATACAAATATCAAGTCATATTTAAAAGTATAATTATGAAAAAATTTTAAATAAAAAAGAAATGGAGTTACATAAAAAAAATTAAAAATTATATTTTTGTTTTGTTTTAAAAAATTACATTATTAAATTATTTTAAATTGTGCATTGCAAAAGTGTTATCTAGTTATTCATATACTTATAAGTAACATGTCTGCGAGAGTTATGTCCGATGTCGGTCACAAAAAAGGACCGACGCCGATAAGCCAAGCATGTGTGCAACGTCAATCCTTTCATGTCTTCTGGGGGTCGCTCACAATAATAAGCGACCTCAATAAGCGAGAAATGCATGTGACGTCGGTCATTCATGTTTGCGAGAGTGACATGCGACATCGGTCACAAAAATAACTGATGTCGGTCATGTCAGAATTTTTACCTCAATTTTTTAATCGAGGTAAAAATTAGTTTTTTACTTCAAAAAAAAAGAATCAAGGTAAAAAACTTTTTACCCCAGTTATTTGCCCTTAACCCAAAAATTGAGGTAAAAGGTGCGAAGTAATAGGTTCAATTACTTGTAGTGATGGACCGCCGGCTGGATACGTGATTTCCTCTTTTGAACAGCGTGGGCCGTGTATATCCTTGGAGGTCATGGGCTGGGAGTCAATATCTGGGCAAATTAATGGCACAAGCATACAAATCTTCACACCCCCATGGGCTGATTTTCTAATATTGAACTTGAGTTGCACGACCTATGCCCATACTTAGCAACACGATGCATCTTCAATGGCATAGGCCATGTAGAACAAAGTGCCCCATGCCAAGGTCTTCTGGCACGACCCATGTAGAATCACACGGCCGTGCCAATTCTTCAAGTGTTGGATTTCAACCCCCTCATTCTTCTCTGCTATATTCCATCTACTATCACGTTTTGACTCGTTGCCTTCTGTCTACTACCATCCTTGCGAATAGCCTTTTACTATCTACTATCATCCTTGCGGATGGTCTTCTACAAAACTATGCTGAAGTGCTCACAAAAAACCTACTAATAAGCTCACAAAATAAGATCCAGACACTCGTGAGGACATAAAGTGCATTAGATCCAATTAAGCCTACAAAACTAGGGATTTAGATAAGAAAACCAATATCGGTCATTTAAAACCTTTGTAATGTATACCCAACTAAAACTAGCAATCAACAAACTAAAAAATAATAACAAATGTGTCAAATGCATTAGTTAATGCATGCTTTTAGGTGCAGCTTAATTCCCCCACATTAAACCTTTACTCGTCCTCGAGTAAACAAAAATGAGCAAAGATCTAAGAGGAAAGTAACATGCAAGGATAAGTTAACCAATGCATTCAACCTTATTCCTAGACTACTCTAGCTCCCCCAAAGATGTAAGAATCTCACAAGTCCCACTCTCCCCAAAGAAGCTAAAGTAATCTATCCAATCAATCATACCCAAGAAAAACGAAAGGCACCAAAGAAAAACAAAAGGCAAGGTATACATGATATGTGTGAAACTAACTTACTCCACCAAAGAATCCACAAAAGACAATCAAAGAGATGCTTAATATAGTTTCCAATTTCACTCAATTTCTCTCATTTTGCCTAGGAGCCCTTTCGGGTTTTCATCATAGCTTTACACAAAAATTAAACTCACTTCTTACCTATTTCCACACCATGGCCTCTCACTTTTGCATAGGTTTTTCAACCTATCCGGGCTTTTCCCATTGTTTCCTAAGTTGCTCTTTTGGGTTTTCGGTGTAGTGGGGTATATATACTTTTTCAATTTTTTTGTTGCACAAAATGCCCCAAAAAGGTGGGCTTCATACTACATGAAGATACTCAAAAAAAAGAAACCACCAAAAGTGTTCCAAAACATGCCCAATAAGCTACAAAAATATGCCCTCGCACCTAAAACAAATTTCTGAAAACCAACAAACAACCAAACGTTTTCAAAGACCAAATGAGGGAAAACAAAGGAAAGGGAAAATAGTCATCACAATCATCCAAAACAAGCATAACAAATAAGAAGGAAAAAACAAAGGAAACCACCATGTGAAGGTATTCCGACCCCCCTCCCACACTTAGTTTATGCATTGTCCTCAATGCATGCGAACAAGGTGAAAAGAAAAGTCGGAAACACCGAAGAGTCCTCAACGCAGTTCGCCATGTCTAGTTACATGCTCCTGCTCGTGCATCTTCTGATGATTGTGCCCATCTCCAATGCCCTCTGCCCTCAGTTGATCCGTGATCTCCCTCATGTCATGATGAAGAAATCCTATGTCCATCCTCTACCAGAGCTGATCATCCACCATATCAAACTTGTCTGCAGTCTCACCCTAATGATAGTCGAGCTGAGCGTCCATCTGGTGCACATCCTGCCTAACCCAAACGATGGAATCACCCTAAGACTGCATCCACACTAGGTTATGTCTGGGTGGATGGGTCCACATATCACAAGATGAAACAGGCTATCGAAACTTGGTGAATTGTGCTTCTATAACGGGATGAATTGTGGGTGTTTCTATTACTAGTGCTCATGTTGGGGAGGGACAGAGATATTCTGTCAGTACGACTCAGAACCAAGATGGGGCCCATGGCTGCTATGCTTGTTAGACTCGGTAAAGTGGTCATCATGGAGGGAGTAGCTGCGCCTGTGAGAATCTATAGCACTATACCCCGTAGACTGATATGGCTCCTCTCTGATCTCAATCGACCCCTGGTATGGTGACGTTGCTTCTAATAGCTGCTCAACTGTGGGCGGTGGCACTAACGGCTACTCAACTACCAAGGGTGGCACAAACTGAGGGAAAGCTAGTAGTGCCTGAAGAAGTTAGTGGTTAGTGGGGAAAGACTGTGCAGGCTGGTCGGGAATCTAGTCATCATCCATCAAAGCCTAGTCATCATCCTCACCCTGCTCATCCTCCTGCTCTATATAGGGGCCTCCCACTACTACTTGCTCTCCTTGATCAGGATATATGATAAGATCCTCCACTCTGAATGTCTAAGTTAGCTTAGTCCTTTCAAACTGGGGCATCCTTATGAAGTTGGTGCTTTTAAAGCACATGTAAATAAACCTGGCCACCAAGTGTATCATCTTTGCCTCTTTCATAGCTGCATGGTTGAGGCTGTAAGGAGTGTTCAGGTTCTCTCGCATATCATCGTGCATGGGAAGGCAAAAATGAGCAAGTACGAGTGATACCATGACCCCAATTGCTATCTTGCCTGTCCAGATCCTGGAAAGGCCGACACACTTGGTGATAAATTCATCTACCAAATAAGGCAAGCTCGCCCGGTACAAATCGACCACAAGAATCTACAGTATCAATCAGTAGAAGTGGTGGCCTCCCCATGGAAACTCACCATTATGCTCAACAACCTAGACACATATCTCAATGCCAGATGCACTTTGTCATTGTTCTTACTCGTCTTCCTCCATTGTCGTCAGGTGATGGTGGGCCTGATCGTGCGCACATAAAAACCAGAATCATCCTGAGATTATTCATCTCCCTCGGTGTGATGCTTCTACTCGAAGCATGTAGCAATTTCCTTGTGCCTCATAGACCATGCCTCGTTCCCCAAATGTAACCTCACTATCTTTCCCCAAAACTAGTTCAACGCTAGCGTGAAAATCTCCAGAAATTCTTGGGTATATCTAGTGTAGGTGTGGGCCGACTTGGTTGTAAATTCCTTTAGCACGATCCTTCTAAGGAGAAATTTGACTGGTTTGTAGAGTTTGAGATCCTTGTGATGTGCACCATATTCCATGCATTAACCAATGCATTTGACAAAATACTTGTCATGTTTTACTTGTTAGATTGCTAGTTTTTAATTAGGTTTACACGACAAAGGGTTTAGATGACCATGTTTGGTTTTCTTGTCTAAATACCGAGTTTTGTAAACTTAATTCAGGCTAATGGACACGTTGTGTTCACGAGCACCTAGATATTCATTTATGAAATCATTAATAGGCTGCTCATAGATATTTTGTCATCATTGTATAGAAAGACATTTGCAAGAACAATAAAAGATACTTGAAAGCCATTCGTAAGAATGGTAGTAGTATGAACACAACTTAAAGTGTGGTAGTAGATGGAATTGAGCCAATAAAAGACGGACTAAAGTTTAGAAAGGTCATAAATGGAGGAAGGCATCAACCGAGCTAACCAGCTAACTGGCCGACCGGCCGGCACGTGACCAAACACGTCGACATGGACCTTAGCCACACCAGCATGGACTTCAACTAGCATAACCCATGCCACAACCCTCAGCACGAGAAGGGGTCGTGTCACAGCTCACATCACGAACCATGCACATTTTAGCTACCCTCATCCTTTTTGCTCCGTTTCTCTCCAAATTAGCTAAGTATAGGAACAGACTATGTTGTTCCACACAGCTCGTGCCATTTCAAGTCCAAAATGTGAGGACCAGCCTATGAGCTGTGATGGATAACATAGACCATATCAAATTACTGATTAGAATGAGCCTCCAGCCGGCAGCCATCGCTAAATGACACGGGACATGCAAATTATAAGATCAAAACGGAGGTCCAGCCGGTGGCACGTGCAAAACCAAGTCACCCACGCCAGCACAAGCAGCACGGTCCGGGCTATGCACGACGGACCATGCCAACATAGACCAACGGGCTGTTCCAGCCGTAGCAAGCCGTGCCAGCACGAACCCTCCCTACCCGGCACAGACCATGCCAATTTATACTAGTTGTGTCTGTTGCAGCTACTAGGGGGTTTTACCCCATTTTGAGCTTATTTTGAGGCCCAATTACCTACTACTATATATATGGACCTATGTTTACTAGGGTTGAAGTTTATGCTCATTTTAGACTTAAAGAATAAGGTAGAGAGAGAAAGTAGTTATTCCTTCTCTCTAGAATCTTTTCTTTTTATCTCTTTATTTTTCCTTTGCCCAAAGGCATTGAATCCAATGAAATACTTGGGTTAAATGCTTAGGAATTAGTTTAATAGCTTGGGGATAATATTTGAATTCATGATTTGATTTTATGTTTTTGTGAAATTCCTAAATTCTACCTATTTCTATGTGTTTATGATATTATATTGGCTTGTTCTTGAATTGTTTATGAATTGGATGAATGATACACTCCATTAGAACACACTCTACTATAAATTCATGTTGGGGCATATATTGATACCCCTCTCCCCACGTCAAGAGAAATATGAATGTGATATGGGTAGCGGGGTACGGGTCCATGTGGGTGTATGCACGTAGGTCTTTTCTAAGTTTTACCATTATGATGATAGCACACCAGTCTTAGCTAGTGTGTTGGTCTAAATGGTTACAGGTAAAGATAGCATTTGGTAACAAAACTATGGTTTAGCAACCTTAGTACCATCGATAAGGTGCCTGTCTTCCTTAGCCTCTTTAGGCCTAGGAATAGAGCATTCATGGTGTAGTGCATGGGATGTAATTGTACGAGGGAGAAATATATCTGCACAGCGGCATGGCCGTTGTTGCACTCCCCTAATTACGGATGTGGTGCCGATGGAGGTTTGTAAGAGCACCCTATGTGACAGGTATGGGGAAGTGATGACCATCAACCACACCATTTATTATGAACACTAGAATAGGTTGTTGATGTCCTGTATGTGATAGGATCGAGGATCGAAACATTTAATCAATCATGTTATGCAAATATTCCACAAGTGCTTGTCTATATAATGTTATTCTGTCGTGTGATTTCTTATGTTTGTAGTTGTTAACTGAAAAACCCAAAAAACCCCCATTTTAAAATGTTAGCTATTCCTAGCGCATAAATAGATTGACGACCCCTACGTGGTTATGCGGAGTTAGCTATTAGACATCTAGCATCTCTGTGGACTAACTCGGTCTTGCCATTAACTACCCCATAGGTAGCTTAGTAGTAAGTTTGGGAGCAAAATATAAATTTAAATTTGATCATCTATCATTCAAACTCTTTGGTTTGTTTGACTTCCACCGCCTTCGCTTGGGTTAGCTACTTAATGATCCCGAGTGGAAGGGATCAAATTTTGGCGCCACTGTTAGGGATGCTAGTTCAAAAGTTTAATTGTAAACTTGCATAGCATGTTAATTAGTTGAATAGTTAGTGTTGTTTTTGTTTTTTTGGTTTTTGTTGTTAAACCTTTGTGATAGTGATCTTGGTACTTCTAATCCTTTTGCTAGTGTTGTTTTTATTTATATATTGGCTCCTATTTTATGGTACACAACTGTGCCACGAACTTAGGGACTTTACACTATCTAACAGAGTTCGCAGGTAGTAGGAGAAGAAGGAGAAGGAGAACTAGAGTGGGGGTTCCACCTGAACCAACTTTAGTAGTAGATGAACCATTTGAGATGGAAGAAGACAACCGCACGTTGAGTGAGATTATTTCTCCAAATCTGGAGAACCAACCTTTATGTATCATCTTTTTCCCGCTACCACCCAATGTCAACTTCGGGTTGAAGAGTGGGATGATACATTGTCTCCCAACATTCCATGGGATAGCCGGGGAAGATCCCAACAAACATCTTTCAGAATTTCATCTTGTTTGCATGAATATGAAACTTCAAGGGGTCTCAGTTGATGACTACAACTTACGGGCATTTCCTTTCTCACTTTAAGACACCTTAAAATACTAGTTGTATTACTTCCTGCTCAGATGTATCACCTCATGGATGGACATGAAAAGGTGATTCCTCGAGAAATACTTCCCAACCTCCAAGTCTGCGAGATTAAGGAAGCAGTTGTCCAACATCAACCAAAATGCTAATGAATCCTTGTACGAGTACTGGGAGAGATTAAAAATATTGTTAGCTAGCTGTCCATACCACCCATTCAAGGAAGGGTACTTGGTTTAGTATTTCTTTGAGGGGTTTTGAGATGATGATATAAGAATGGTGAACGCCGCGTGCAACTGATCGATTGCTAACAAGAGTCTAAAAGATGCAATCGCCCTTTTTGAAGAGATGGCTAATGTGATGTGGCAATTTGGTATGAGATCGAGGATGAAGACTTTGGATGAACTATCTAAATCTCCCAAACTAGAAGAGCAAGTCCAAGCTCTTGCTTCGTTGATGAAAGAACTTTTGAAAGGGAGGGTTTACCAAGTCAAGGTTTGCGGCTTATGTAATCTCAACCATCACACCGATACTTGTCCATAAATAATGGAAGACTTGGAAGAGGTGAAAGCATTGGAACACAACAATGAGAATAGGAAAAAGGTCGATAGGGAACAACAACGACAAGGGTTTTGAGGAAACCAATGAGAAGCAAGACAAGACCCCTACTTCCGTTGGAGGGAGAAAAACCAAGATTAAGGGTACCGAGGCAGACAAGCTCTACCTCAACCGTATCCAGGGGATGAAGGTCCTTATAACAACACCTCTCTCTAAAAGTCGAACAGGGAAGAAATCTTGGATGCTATTGGCCAATTGGGAAAAAAGTATGAAGTGTTCGTGGAAAGAACAAGGCGTATAATTGAAGATCTTGGCTCTAGGGCCTTCTCGAGCATAAAAAATCTTGAGATACAAGTTGGGTAACTTATCACCTCTGTGAGCCGACTTGAACCCAAAGAGTCTGGAAAACCTCCTTTCCAACCGGAGGTTAATCCAAGGAATGTAAGTGCCCTCAAATTGTGAAGCATGAAGGAGGTGTACGAGCCTGAGAAAGAGGTTTTACGAGAAGTCAATAGGATCTTGGAATCCAACAAGACCAAATTTGAGGAGCGTAAGATTGTAATCGATATGAAGCCTTCGAGAGAGCTCCCACCAACCAAGGCAAGAGTAACCCTTCCACCACTGTTCTCAAGTGCACTCAAAGAGAAGCTGAAGATGGCGACAAATGATGCAAACATACAGAAAGTCTTTGAAAAGGTTGAGGTAACCATTATGATCCTAGATTTGATTGAACATGTGTCATCATATGCAAAATTCTTGAAATTTTCATGCACTAAAAATAGGAATAAACCAACTAGGAAGGCAGGACACTTGAAAGCGGAAGGGAGGGGGGTCATCGCAGTTTTGAACCATAACAATTTACCTAAAAAATGTGATGACCCTGAGATGTTTTCTTTTCCTATCTCCTTAGGTTGGAAGTTAGTTGAAAATGCCATGATAGACTTAAGAGCATCTAATAATGTGATTCCATATAGTCTTTATGAATGCCTAGATAAACGTGAACTTAGGGAAACTAGAGTGATTGTCGAACTCGCACTCCAAAGCTAGCCCTTGAGGGTTAGTGAAGGACGTGATGGTTTAAGTGGGAAAATTGGTATTTCCAATGGACTTCTACGTCCTTGACATGGCACACGACGGAAGTGCACCCCCAATACTATTGGGGAGACCATTCCTTAAATGTCAAGGATGAAGATCGATGTCCACTTGAGAACGCTAACCCTAGAGGATAACATTGATAAGGTGGGGTTTGATATTTACAAGTCTAGGCATGATTTACCTAACTCATCTTTTGTGTGCAAATGTCTAACCTTGTTTGATGAGCATGATCAATTTGAAAACTCTTCCATAACTAGTGAAAAAGAATGCCAAGATGAATTCCTCGGTAATGATGACATTGATGATGAGTCATATGCGATGCATGGTTCTAATGAAGATATTTCTATTTAGGAATGTTTTTCTATGATCACTACCATGCAGTGGTTAGGGAGGAGTGGAGATGATGTAAAACCCCCTCGACCTCCTTTTAAACCGAAGGAAATGGCTAAGGACTCAACATTGGCTAGGTACAGGAATTCACTCTCTATAGCAAGCAAAACAGTCAAAGGTAAGGATGATACATCGTGGACACCTCTCCATAATGATGTCATCATGGGTGGAGTTGCCGATGGCAACTCTGGAGACCCAATCCAACTAAAATCTCCGTAGTTGTATTCTGAGAAACCAAGGTGGAGATAGGCATGACCCCGACGTGAATAATTTTAACCTTGGTTATCGTAATCACCCCAACTTTCATCAATGTGAGGACAACCAAGGTTAAGGGTACAATCGAGGTGCACAACTTCAATCCTACCTAAGGGGAGAAGGGCCTTCCAACAACAATTCCACTTTATACAAGTCGGATCGGGCAGAGATTTTAGATGCAATTTCAATTAACAAATCCGTAGTTGTTAATTGAAAAACCCCAAGAGACCCTGTTTTACAATATTAGCTATTCCTAGCACACAGATGAATTGACGATCCGTACGTGGTTGTGCATAGTTGGCTATTAGACATCTAGCATCTCTTTGGACAAACCTGGTCTTGCCACTAACTACCTCACTAGTAGCTTAGTGGTAATATTGAGAGCAAAATATAAATATAAATTTGATCATTTTTCATTCAACCTTTTTGGTTTGTCTGACTTCCAACACTTCTGCTTCAGTTAGCTACTTAATGGCCCCGAGTGGAGGTAGGTCACCTTGAGTGTACTCTCGTCTACAAACTTAGCCTCGAGGATAGGGCGTCCAACAAGACGGTTCCATCTCACCCGATGCTATGAAAGAAGCTGTTCATCCCAATAAATGGCACGCTCGGACCGGCTCTATGTGTCCATGTCATATTGACAGGAAAGAACAACAAACAGCAATACAAACACCAAATAACAGTCCAACAATCCAAAAAGAAACCCCTCACTCAAAATTTCTCACTCAAAATTTCTCACAAAAATGTATAATCACGCCAAATCCCTTTCCAAGAAGTCCTAAACATGCAAATACCCAAGAAATCCAAAAACTCAAAATTTCCAAACTTTCAAAATGAGTTTGGCCAAGCACCTATGGTGAGAATCGGAGCTGAATTCTATTGGATTGATGCTCGTGGAGCGTGCGGGATTCCTCCTAGACAAGATTTCAGCAATCCTTGACACCCAGAACAAATCAAAACATTGAATTTGGGAGAAAATTTGAAAGAGGGGCCGAACTGAATTTTCAAAAATTTGGACAAATTTAGGATGTTTTTGGATGCAATAGGCTATGGGCTTTGTAGGAAACGAAGAAAAAAAAGGTCTTGGGACCAATTTGAAGTGATGTGGCCAAGAATTGAGGAATTTATGAAGGAAATTTGGATTTAGGAAGTTGAAGACTTTGGTTTTCGGTTTCTAGGTTCGAAGAAGAAAGGGATGAAGAACAAGGGTAAGACACGTGGTTTTTTTTTATAGAAGGCTCTCGGATTTTAATTGGGTAAGTTGGTCAGCATGGGTGGTAAACCCAAGGCACGGCCCATGCTTCAATGAAGCCTCGTGTTAAGGCATTCTGGTACGGCCTGTGCTGTACTGTTGGCCTCGCGCTAAAAATATTTGCCTTGTGCTAAGGTTCTCTGGCAAGAGGCTTGGCACGGTCGTGCCAAGCTCAGCTCCTCCACAATTCATCGCAAAAATTCCTACTCCCAAAAATACGAAAACCAAGTATAGTACTATTCCAGCTAAAATCTAAAGACTAATAATCCCTAAAAATGCCACCAAAAATACAACACATTCCAAAAATCATGAATATTTTTCAAAACCTACTAACCCAAAATAAAAGCACAGTTTCTTCATTGTTGTCCTCACAAATTATGATTTCATTATTTTCAAAAACTAACAAATATAGGTTGATGAGTCACCGGAATCACAATTATTGACGCCACCATTGACCACGTCCCTATGGACGGGGCTCCACATTACCTTAGTCTTACCCTTCACCTAGGGAGATTTGTACCAAACACATCAATCTTTCACAATGGTAGATACATTCTTGTTGAGTTGGGAGTAGGAAGGGTTTTAGGGAGTTTCAATTCCTTAACCCGCTTCCTTCTCCGCTACACGTTAGTGTTAGCAATTGGAAGCAAAGCATCTTTAATCACACTTGGAAAACCATGCTCATCAACAAATGCATTATCACAAGTTTCATTCAAGAAAGATAGAATATGTAAGGTCTCTATATTGGGCAATACCTCATCACAGTCGAAATCATGTACCATAACCAATGTTCATTCCTTAGCTAAATACTTGTATTTAGGAGGTGGTTGAGGAGGTTTTATGTCATCACCACTCTCCACCAACCGCTGCATGTTAGTGGGCATAGAAAAACAATCCACAATAGAAATGTCATCACTAAAGTCACACATAGCCTAGGTATCATCAACATAATCATCACAATTAAAGCTCAAAACATGATTTCGCTCATCACTCTCATCAACATCAAGGAACTTATCTAGGCATTCATCCTCATTAATCATGCAAGGGTTATCACATTGAACAATCTTATCACACAAAGATATGTCATTTCATATAAGAGAGGAAATAGGTGAATCGTGCTTAGATTTATAAATCTCAAACCCCACCTTATCAACATCATTCTCTAGGGTTAGTATCCTCAAATGAACGTCTATCTTGGTCCTTGATGCTTTTAGGAAAGGTCTCCCCAATAAATTAGGGGTGCACCACCACCGTGCACTACATCAAGGATATAGAAGTCCATCGGAAACACTAATTTCCCTACCCTAACCATTACATCTTGACCTAAACCTCCAGGGCTAGCTTAAGAATGATCGACTAGTTGGACAATTACCCCCGTATCCTTAAGTTCACCTATGTTTAGGTTCTCATAAAGGCTATAAGGAATCACATTAATAGATGCACCTAAGTCTATCATAGCATTCTTCACCAATATGCCACCTAAGAAAATAGGTGTTGCAAACATCCTGGGGTCATTGCATTTCTTAGGCAAGTTCCTATGAGCTAAAGTAATACTCCCCCTACTTTTAATTGCCTAATTTCCTAGTTGGGTTGTTCCTCTTTTTAGTACATGAATTTTTCAAAAAATAGCATAAGAAAAAGCCTTTTCAATCACATCCAAAATTGGAATGCTAACCTCGACCTTCTCAAAGACTTTGCGAATGTGCGTAATTGTTTGTCACCTTTGGCCTTCCCCTTTGTTCACTAGGAAAAAACGGTGGAGGGATCACCCTCGCATCGGTGGAGGGGAGCTCTTTGGAGGGCTCCTCTTCAACAACCATCTCACACTCTTCAAAGTTAGTCTTGTCGCCTTCCACAATCAAGTCATCCTCTTGCACAATTTCCTTTTTGGCCTCACGCACCTCTTTCCCACTCCTTAGCTTCAAAGCAATCACATTTCATGGATTAACTTTGGGTTGAGAAGGTTTCTTTCCGGATTCCCTAGCCTCAATTTGGCTCACCAAGGTGGTAAGTGTTCTGACTTGGAGTTCGAGATTATTGATACACTAAAAACCTCTAGTGCATAGCTCCTCGATTTCTCTCCTTGTCCGCTCCGCAAACACATCACTTTTCTTTGTCAATTGATAAATTGCATCTAAAATCTCTGCCCGATCCGACTTGTATAAAGTGGAATTATTATTGGAAGGCCCTTCTCCCCTTGGGTAGGATTGAAGTTGTGCACCTCGATTGTACCCTTAACCTTGGTTGTCCTCACACTGACGAAAGTTGAGGTGATTGCGATAACCAAGGTTAAAATTATTCGCGTAGGGGTCATGCCTATCTCCACCTTGGTTCCTCGGAACCCTTGTTGTTCCCTTTATCAAATTTCTGGTTTCCTCCATTAAAATCCCATGATTTCAATTCTTCAAAATCTTCAACTACTTGTAGACATGTATCGGTAGGATGATCAAGAATATAAATGCCACACACCTTGACTTGATAAGCTCTCCCCTTCATAAATTCCTTCATCATCGAGGTAAGTACTTGAACTTGCTCTTCCAATTTGGGAGATTTAGCTAGCCCCTCCAATGTCTTCATTGGGGATCTAGTGCCAAATTGTCTTGTCCCATTTTCCATTTCTTCAAATAATTCCATTCCATTCTTTGGACTCTTGTTAGCTATGGAGCCATTGCATGCCACATTGACCGTTCTCATATCCTTGTCACAAAGTCCTTCAAAGAAGTAGCACACCAAATCCCCCTCCTTGAATGGATTGTAGGGGAAACTCACTACCAATCTCTTGAACCACTCCAAATACTCGTAGAGGGACTAATTTTCCATTTGAGAGATGTTGGAAAGCTGTTTCTTTAATCTTGCAGACTTGGAAGACGGAAAATATTTTTCAAGGAACCTCTACCTCATGTCCATCACAAGGTGATGCATCTGGGGGAAAGGTAGTATAGAAAGTTCTTGGCTACATCTCGCAGCGAAAGGAAAGGATCGGAAGTTGTAATCTTCTTCCGAAACCCCCAATGGCTTCATATTGGTGCACACTAGGTGAAATTCCAACAAGTGTTTGTTCAGATATTTACTGGTCATTCAATCAAAGGTTGGCAAGCATTGGATCAATCAAAGATCACATTCGAAGGCAAGGGGGGACAATGCATAAGAGGGTTGATTCTCCAAGTTATGAGCCATCAACTCTCTAAGTGTGCGATTGTCTTCCGCCATACCAATAATCTCGTTAAAAAAAGTTGGCTCTTAAGGAACCCCTACTTGATCTAGCTCTCCTCCTCCTTCTTCTCCGATCACTTGTGCTTTTCAGTTGGTGTTGTAAAGGTCCTAGGTTTGTGGTATGGGTATGTACCATAAATAAGAAACTAGACAATAACCAACCAAATAAAAACAGTAGCGAAAGGATTAGAAGTAACAAGAATAACTATCTCACAGGCTCAACAAAAAAAACAACTCAAGCAAGAAACAAAATCAACACTAACTACTCAACTAACAAGCTATGCAAGTTAAAAATTAAAATTTTAAACTAGCATCCCCGGCAGCGGCACCGAAATTTGATCTTCCCTATGCGAGGTTGATAATTAGGCATCAATTAACTCGTATATTGCTTGGAATATCAAAGATAAATATTTGTTTGTTGTTCCCATTCTTACTACTAAATTACCTTAGGGGTAGATAGTGGCAAGACTGAGGTCGTTCACAGAGAAGCTTGGAATTTAAAAGTTAACTAAACAAAGCCGCAATTGGGTCGTCAATCCAATTATGTGTCGGGAATAGATAATGTTGCAAAACTAGTTTTTGAAGGGGTTTTTATCTAATAACTACAAGCATACAAAAAAAAGAGTAAACTATATAAAGCTAGCACTTGGGAAATATTTGAGTAACATGACAAGTAGTATACTTCGATCCTAGATTCAATCACATTCAATACATACATACATATCCTAATGCTTATGCCACATAGTGTGGTCGATAGTCAACACTACCCCTATCTATCACACAAGGGTTCATATATATTATTCTATCAACACTGCCTACATAATTAGGGAAGTGAAACAATGGCCCAACCATTGTGCAGGTCTGATTCTTTCTAGTACTATTACGCCTCGGGCACTCCACTACAAAGGCTTCTCCCTATGACTACAGAGGCAAATGGATAGGCACCTTATCATTCACTTTAAGGTTGCAACGACATGCGTCGAATTGCAGTAACCCTAGTTGCTACTAATATATCTCTATTCATGACCTTTTGGAATCCAGTCCAGCCAAACTAGTGTACAATCATTGGAATGGTAAATCAGCGACTCACATGCATACACCCCTACGGTCACGGGCCCTACTTCCCCTATTACATCTAGGTTTAATTCCCGGGGAATATCAATAAATGCACCAACATGAATGTAGACTAGGTGTATGCCAACATGGTGTAACAATCATGCAATTAACAAGAATGTAATGCACAAGTAAACATAATGTTCATATGCATAAAAGGATAGGTAGATCTTAGAATCTCATAAAATAACTACCAAGTAATGAATACAAATATAAATCCCCTAACTAAATCACTACTCCCTAAGCATTGAACCAAAAAATTTCTTTGGATTCAATGCTCTTGGGCAAAATAAGGAGAAATAAATTAGAGAAAAAGGTTCACCCATTTCTCTCTCTACCAACTCTTATGAAAACTAGGAGAATGAAAAATAAAACTATATTAACTTAAACCCTAGTAAACATAGGCTACTGTATGTAGTAGAAAGGAATTAGGCATTAAAAAGGGGCCAAAAAGAGCAAACACCATAGCAGCATTAACACGGGCCACGGTATAGCAAGTGGGCCGTGTTGGCTTGGCTTGGTACGACCCTCGTAATTCAGCACGGGTCGCCAGCTGGGCATTTTTCTCAACTATCCTAAGTGTATGGCCACACCATTCATCATGAGCCACTGGCTGGGAACTCCTTCCGAAGCATTTGTAACGCACGTGCCGCGTAGATCTTCATGAGCCGCCAGCCAAATGCATGATTTCCTTTTCTGAATGGCACAGACCATGTATATCCTTGTGGGACATCGGGTGAGAGTCAATATTTTGACATATTGATGGTGCAGGCATGCACATATTCACATGTTGTGGGCTGGTATTCAAATATTGACCAAAGTGGCATGAGCCATGTAATGTGGTGCAACCGTGCCCATATTTAGCTGCACGAGGCATCTTCAATGGCCTAGGCCGTGTAGAAAAAAGTGGCCCATGCCAAGAGCTTCTGATACCATTGTGTTGGCTAGCACGACCCGTGTAGAATCACACGGCCATGCCATTTCTTCAAGTGTTGGAATTCAAAACCCTTATTCTTCTCGGCTTGATTCCATCTACTACCACTTTTTTATTCTTGGCCTTCCTTCTACAACCATCCTTGCGAACGACTTCTACTATCTATTACCATCCTTGCATATGGCCTTCTACAAAACTAAGCTAAAGTTATCACGAGCAAAAATAAGTTCATAGAAGAAGATCTAGGCGCTCATGAGGACATAGTGTCCATTAGATCCAATTAAGTCTAAAAATATAGAGATTTAGTTAAGAAAACCAACAATGGTCATCTAAACAATTTTAATGTAAACCTAACTACAACAAGCAATCAACCAACAAAAACATAATAACAAATATGTCAAATGCATTAGTTAACGCATATTTTTTTGTGCAGATCAACCTTGGGATTCCTTGCAAGTCGCTGGCTAGGACTTCATTCTTGATCTTCGAGGTGCACGAGCCATGCAAAAGGACACGACCTGCACTGGGAGTTAGTCGTTTCAGCTCTTGGTGTGGCATGGGCATGCCACATGTAATGCAACCTAAATGGATAGGGAAAGCAAGGCATGGGTCATGCAAGCTAAATGGGTGGTGCATGCATAGCATGGGTCATGTAAGCTACATGGGTCGTGCAAGTCTTGGACTCTTTCAAAACTTGGATTTTTCCCTTTAACTTGCTTGCACCCCTACAGATGAACTGCTGATCTAATTTGAGAGTTCTTGTAGTCAATTTTATAGTGCTCAAGAAGACGAATCCAACGGCGACCTCTTAGACGCTGATTTTGCTAGGATTGTTCCTAGAACTCTGTACAACTCTCGGATCTCAATTCCTTTGCTTCTTTGTATTCCTTCTTTGACCTTTCTGTCTTCTACCACGTTTTGACTTATGGCCTTTTGTCTTCTACCATCTTTGCCAATGACTTTCTATAATCTACTACCATTATTGCGAATGACCTTCACTAAACTACTCTGAAGTGCTTACAAGCAATCTACAATGAAGTTCACAAAATAGGATCTAGATGCATATAAGGACATAGACTCCATTAGATCTTAATAGTTTACAAAACAATGCATTTAGGCAAGAAATCCAACAAAGGCTATTTTAACCCCTCGTAATGTACACCTACTTAAATCTAGCAATCAATCATACAAAAACTACTAACAAATGTGCTAAATGCATTGGTTAACACATGCTTCTAGGTGAAGATCATTCCCCACACTTAAACCTTTACTTGTCCTCGAGTAAACAAGAACAAGAAAAAGGTCTAAGCAGAACATAGCATGCAAAGAGTTCCCCGAGCATTCAAAATTTATTCCTAGACTACCCTTGTTCCCTCAAAGATGTTAGAATCTCACAACTCTCACTCCCCAAAGAAACTAAGATAACCTATCCAACCAACATACCAAATCAAAAGATAAGGTTTACAAACATATGTAGAACTAGCTTAATCCACCAAGAAGCCGCTAAAGACAATCTAAGAGAAGTATAAAATGGTTTCAATTTCTCTCATTTTGCCTAGGATCCCTCTAGGGCTTTCATTCTATCTTGACACTTTTTTTTCATTTTTCAAGCCCCCCTTACCTTTTTCCACACCACGGCCTCTCATTTTTGCATAGGTTTTTCAGCATATATGGGCCTTCCCATTTTTTCCTAAGTCACCCTTTTGGGTTTTCGACTTAGCCGGATACATAAATTTTTTTCATTTTTTAAAGTGCTCTTAAAAGAGCTACTATCTACATAGAAGAAACTAAGAACCATAAGTGTTATCTAATTCCCCTCCCTCACTCTTAAATCTTGCATTGTCCTCAATGCATATACAAAATCTAGAACATATGTAAAGGGAAGAAAATAGGAGAGCACTTACAAGAAAATGAATACTAAAATCTACCCTTAGTGGCACAATCATGGAATTTATGGAACAAACTACCATCACCACAATATACTACCCCCAACCTTTAATCAAGAATGTTCACTCTAACCAGTATCATACACCACAAATCAAATATAGAATTGAATCACATTGGAGAGTTACCTCTTAGGTTTTGAGTTGTGTGTTTCAAGGGTTTTGAGGGGTAAATGGGTTCGGGTGGTATTTTGGGGTGGTAGGGAAGGAATGATGATTTTGATGTAGGGGGTGAGTGAGCTTCATGGGTTGTACACGTCTACACGCCCCGTGAGTTTGGGGTTTGGTTCTCCTTCTTGTCCACCATTTTTTAGCATCATGAACCATGTATATATATACATGTGCCATGAGTTGGACTCCTAACCCCATTTGTTCGCTTTCGTTAAAAAACTATATGCTTCCTACAAAACAAACATATACACCAAGTGTAATAGTATTTCAAAATTAAAAAAACTAAAAATAGGAAAACATACCACAAACAATGAATATCTACAACACAATGCAATGGGAAATCTTTGCTCCCTCACACTTACAACACACATATTCATCAAGTAAGAAACATAGACAATCATAACTTCCCAATGAATTGCTCTCACCTAAATATCCTCAAATGTACCCAAGCATGCAATTCGAATCAATCCATTATGAATCCACACTAAAAAAGTATCAATCAACATCCACACAAAGTAACAACTAGTGTGCGGCCTAGGTTGTGTACTTGGTGGTGGTTTAGGTGGTGGAGTGTAGTGGTGTCTAATGGTTTAGTGTGAGAATGGAAAAATAAAGGGGATGATGATTTTTATTTTCAAAGAAAAAAAAACTAATCCAAAATTTTAATGCTCGGGTTGCCTCCCGATAAGCTCCATATTTTTAAGGTCATTGGCACGACCCTAATGTTATCCATATGGTGCGGGTTTATACCCCATAACCATAGGCAACCAAAAATGAAGAGGTGGGGAGTAAGAATCTTCCAATAGGAAGACTTAGTAGAGGAGGAGTCGACCCTAACAGAAATAGGTGGTTTGGATGCTTAGGATATTCAATGGGCTTCTCTATGATTTCCTCTATGGGTTCCAAAAATGTGGGAGTTGGTTCTATAGGTGGAGGATGGGGTGCAAATAGGTAATATGGTGAATTAAGTATAATAACCCCTTCCTCAAATTCTTCACTCTCAACCAACCACTCCTCATCCTGTTTGGATTCATCTACCAAAATCTCAAGTTCAAGTAGGGATCGTTCATTTTCGGAATATTGGGTTTCTAGTTGGTTCCATCTGTCCATCAAATAACTCACTTTCCCTTCAACTCTCTCGATGCTTGAAAAATTTTAGTTCCCAAATCTCTAAAGTTACTAAGCAATTGTGATTGGAGTAACTCATTACTCTTGGTCACATTAGAGATAGCTTCCATAACTTCTCCAAAATCCAATTTGGGAACCAATCCTAGGGATTGATTTTGGGGCGAAGTATAAGTTGGAGAAGGCCAACTATCAAACCCAAAGTGTTGATTTCTCAATGCATATCAATACCATGAATTCAAGTTACAACTCAACCCCGAATTGGGAGAATCATGGTATGGGTACCAATCTCGATCCCATTGACCTTGGGAACCAACAACTCCTACCTCTCTCTCATATTTTCACAACCAAGAGCAAGAATCCGTAGGGTGGTTGCAATGACATATCCTACAAAGTATCACTTGTTGAGCCTCTCTTCTTCATAATATTTTTAAATGTTTTTCCAATAAAATTAAAACAAAGAAAAGGACACAAAATTCAGAATCATAGTGCAAGGGTTCTTGGTTCACACCAAGAAGTCAAGCAATACCTATTCCGAAAAATAACAAACACACAAAAAGGGCACAAACAAAAACTAAAAAAAACACCACAAGAAAAAAAAACACCTTAAAAATACTACATATTCTACCAAATAGTAATGCAAGTTAACAATTTAATCCTTAGACTGGCATCCCTGGCAACATTGCCAAATTTGTTCCGCACTCCGAGGGGTTGCTAACAACCAATCATGGTAGATAATATAACCCACGGAGCAATGCGAATCAAAGACATATATTGGTACTGTTGCTCCTGTACTCACTACTACAATACTAGAGGGTAGATAGTGGCAAGTCCGGGGTCATCCACATAGATTCTAGGAATTTAAAACTTAAATATGCACAGCTCGTAGTTGGGTCGTCAAACCAATTTCATGTTGGGAATAGTCACTATTGCAAACAAGGTTTTGGGATATTAAGCTAGACTATATGTTGGGAATAGTCACTACAAATTATGCAAGAGCAAGAGACCAGACTATATTAAGCTAGCACTTCGGGATATTTGTGTTACATGATTGGAAGAACACTTTGATCCTAGATTCTATCAAATGCAAGACATATAAACCTATCATAATGTTTATGTCACATAGTGTGGTTGATCGTCATCACTTTCCTTTGTCTTTCACACAAATGTGCCCACGTCTTATTCTATCGATACCGTCTCCGTAATTATCAAAGTGCATCATATGGCCCGATCGTTATGCGCTCCTCTTTCCCGTAAAGAATTACATCCCAGACCTCCACTATGAATGCTTATCCCTAGACATATAGAATCAAAGAGATAGGCATCTTATGATAACTCTAGGGTTGAAACGACGATGGTCACTCTAATACAACCCTAGTTGCTACAAACTATCATGTCCTAACCTATCGGGCTACCATTTTCCAGTCAGGCTAGCATACTATTATCAGAATGGTGCTCACTCATGCATATATCTATGCACCCGAGGACTCATATATCCCCCTATTACTCTAGCGGACACTCCAAAGGGGAAAAATCAAGCCTAGCGTCATTACATGAAACATAAACTATGGTGTATGCCAGTCTAAGAATATATACCGTGTATTTAGCAAGAATGTAAAGAACAAGTCGACATGAAATTCATAAACATATAATGATAGGGTGATTTCGAATCTCATAAAGTATCTACCAAATCAGGCATACAAATTTACATGCCCAAGCAAAAATAACTACACCAATCTATCTTCTACCACATTTTAACTCATGGCCTTTGGTCTTCTACCATCTTTGTAAATGGAATTTTACAATCTATTACCATTCTCGCAAATGGCCTTCACTAAACTAGTCTGAAGTGCTTACGAGCAATTTACATAAAGCTCACAAAATGGGATATAGATACTCGTAAGGACATAGAATACATTAAATCTAAATAATCTAAAAAAACAAGGGATTTAGACAAGAAAAGAAACAAAGGCTATTTTAACCCCTTGTAATTTAAACCAACTTAAATCTAAAAATCAATAATACAAAAGCTACTAACAAATGTGCTAAATGAATTGGTTAACACATGCTTCTAGGTGCAGATCAATGACAACCATTCGCGAGATTGGTAGAATATATTTGAAGGCCATTGGCAAGGATGGTAGTAGATCTAAGGCCACACACTTAATCATGATAATAGATGGAATGTGCCAAAGAGAAGGAGTTGAAGCCCAAAAGATCTAAAAGACTTGCACAACCAAGCCTTTCTTCACATACCTGCCCTTCTTCTTGGTTCATGCCAACCAAAATGGAAATGCATCTAAGTATAGGCGTGAGACGTGCCCCTTTAAACGGCCCATGCCAACCAAGAGGACTTTAGAACTAAGTACTGGCGTGAGGCGTGTCCTTTTACATGGCTCATGTGCCTCGAAGATTAAGACTCGATGACCTAGTCTATGCTCCACAACGATATGCATGGCAACACCATCAAAAAACAAAGAAGTAAAATCTATTCCGCGGCCCGCAAAGATTTGCACGGGTTGTGCTGCACTGCTCAAACAGCCAAAATAACGTTCCAATCGGTGGCCCATAAAGAATTGCATGGGTTGCATACTCAGTTAACCAAGAAACCTTGCCCAATCGACTGCTCGTGTGCTTTTGCACAGGTTTTGTGCTATTGCACGCCTCGTGCTGACACAGCAGCCTAGAGATTCCCTTGTTTTGGGCCTATTTAAGGCCCATTTTCTATCTACTATATAAGGATCTCTAGTCTACAAGGGTTTAAGAGAACATTCATTACTTTTAATTATATTCTCCTAGTTTCTAAGAGTGGGTAGAGAGAGAAAGGGAATAACCTTTCTCTCTTTATTTAGTACTTCGTAGTGTTCCCAATGGCATTGAATCCATTGGTAAAATTGGTTTCAATGTTTAGGGAGTAGTTAATTTACTTGGGGATCTAATTTTTATTGATTATTTGTTAGAGATTTTGTGAGATTCTTGGTCTCCTTATGCTTATCCTTTTATGTTTATGAATATCATGATCTTCACGTTCTTGTGAAATGCATGTTATATATTCTATAATACACAATGGTTATATGTTTAATATGTGGTGCTAGAATTGTTTGCCCCTTGGGAGTGTCCTATTACGATATGGGGGATTGTGAATCCTTGGCTATGTGAGTGTATCCATATAAGACAGTGAGCCCCAGATCCACACGAGTGTATGCCTAATTTCAACTTGAAAATTTAAGGCCAATAGACAAGGCATGATATTTTTTAGCAACTAGGGTTGTAGGGTAGCGACCACTGTTGTTTCAACCCTAATGTCATCATGAGATGTCAATTCCTTTGCCTCTACATGCATAAGGAGAAGAAGCGTTCATAGTGGAGTGCCTAGGATATATTTATTTATGGGGAAAGAGGAGTGCATATCAGTTGGACCACATGATGCACTTTTCCTAATTACGGAGGTGGCATTGATAGAATAGGCGTAGGCACCTTTGTTTGACAGACATTGGGAAGTGTTGACTATCGACCACACTATATGATAGACATTGGGATAAGTTTATAGATCTTGTATGTGATAGAATCTAAGACCAAAGTCATCTACCAGTCATGTTGCATAAATATACCTAAGGCTTAGTTTAATATAGCTTGTTCTCTTTATTTGCATGCTTGTTAGTTTCTAGAGCACCCCCCAAACCATGTTTGTGACACTAACTATTCATGACACACAATCAGAGTGATGCCTGATTGTGAGTCTTGCATAGTTAACCTTTCAATCCTAGTGTCTCTATGGACGACCCCAGATATGTCACTAGCTACTCTTTAGTAGTTGGTAGTGATTACAGGAGCAACATTATTAATTCTATCTTTGTGAAGCACTATGCAAATTAAACTCTCCCATAAGGGATCACATTCCCAATACTTGTAGAGGGACTCATTGGGAAGTTGTGAGATATTCAATAGTTTCTTCTTCAACCCGGTGGACTAGGAAGCGGGAAAGTACTTATATTGAAGCTAACTATTCAAGTCCATCCAACATGTTATACATACCGATGAGAGGTAATACAACCAGTCATTTGCGGTTGAACTCAGATCGGAAAGGACCGTAGGTTATAGTTTTCCTATGAGACTCCCAGCTGCTTCATGTTTGTACACACAAGATGAAGTTTGAAAAAAATACTTTTTGGGGTCCTCACCGCCCATCCCATGGAATGGTTGAAGGCATTTAATCATACCACTCTTCAACTCACATGTTACATTCAGTGGAAGGGGCGGGACGACAATACTGAGGGGTTGACTCTCCAATTTTTGAGCCATCAACTCCCTCAGTGTTTTTTTGTCCTCAACCATGATCTCTCTCTCAATCTCAAAATAAAGCAAAAGAGCTCCTAGGCAAAATGATAGAAATTGAGAGAAAACAAAAAAACTAGGTTGATGATTCATTTGCATGATCCTTGGTTGTAACTAGGTCTAAAATCTAGACTTGTCCCTAGGTTACAACCAAGTCAATGACTCTTGGATTTCCTTGGTGGGTTGTTTTTGGAGACGACTCTTTGATTACTTTTGGGGAAATTTTTGGGAAAAGTAAGCTAGTTTAGAACTTATCTTTCTTTGCTTACCTTTTTCTACATTTTAATTTGGGTGGTTAGATTACTTAGGTTCTTCGAGGAGTGTGAGAGTCGTGAGATTCTTTCTCTTTTGGGGGAAACAAAGGTAATCTAGGAATAAGTTGAATGTCTCGGTTAATTTGTGCCTGCACGCTACATTTTGCTTAGTTTTTTTCTTGTCTTTATTTACTCGAGGACGAGTAAAGCGTTAAGTGTGGGGGGATCTGATGTGCTTCATTATGCGTACGTTAACCATCACATTCAGTATAATAAATGGTTCATTTTATATGTTTGATTGCTAGAATTAGTTGAGTTTACATGACAAGGAGTTTAGACGGCCATGTTTGGTTTTCTTGTCTTAATCTCGTATTTTGTAGAATTAATTCGTACTAATGAATACCTTGTATCTACATAAACCTAGATCTTCCTTTGTGATCATCCTTTTCAGGTCGCTCGTGGGTACTTTTCTTTACATTCTATGTGAAGGCCGTTTGCAATGATGGTAGAAGATATTGAAGCCCGTTTGCAAGGACAGTAGAAGAGGTCAAAGGCTATTCACATTATAATGATAGTAGTTGAAGTCCGTGGATATTATATTGTGGTAGTAGAAGGATAGAGCCAAAGATAGGCGGCATTGAAGTTTGATGTGTGTTAATTATGTCGTTTATTTTATTGGGATTAACTGTGATTTTACGTGATTAATGTGCACTTTAAATATTTTATTTGTAACATATCACAGTTTTTGGGCTCGAGAGGAATTTGGAGGAGAGTGGGAAGAATTGGGCAATTATCGCAAATGAAGCAATCAAATGTAGAGCAGAATCGTAGCAGTTAATTTGGAGCAGATTGGACAGATATTCTTGAAGATATTTGGAGATAATTCGAAGATTGAATTTTATCTCGTCAAAATCATAATTTAATTTTGGCAAAAATTTTATTTTATTTGAAAGAGTCCAATATGGACATGATTTTGTAATGGTAGCATATAAATTATACGCATGAAGACAGAGAAGGCAGCTTTTTCCTTAGTTTTTGGACGCAAGTCAGCAGGCTAAAACAAAAGGAGAGTAGTCCTAGTTGAAAAAAAGAAAAACATATTTTTTTTTCTTCTCTTGGTTTTGAAGTCCCATCCAGACGCTGGAAGGGTGGAGCTTCTTGTTGAATTATAAAGTTTTGCATTGATTTTCGTGCTTAAGTAATCATTGTCATTGTTCCCTTATTTGAGTTTTACTCATGCGCATGGATTAGTTACTGTGGAGCATTGAAATTGTTAGTTGAATTTGCCACTTCCAGCGAATTTCTTGCGCACAAGGGTGTGCCACGGTTGATTAAATTATTAATTTCTTACATCAACTCATGTTTAGTATTTGCATCGATAGTTTGTTTAATTTAATTACTATGAGTAACTAATTCATATATCGACAGAGAATAATAAATGTTAGTTTATAAATCGTGAGGCCTAATTGTATCATAATTGATTCTTGCATGTTTTTTATTGTTCTTGGTTGAATTTTATTTCTAATATGTTTAAGCCTGATCAACTTAAATGTTTTTAGAATACTGCTATCTAATTTCCGCCAATACGTAATTGTTGGATGGGATTAGTAAGTAGCACAGTCTTGTGAAAAAACAGCTAACTAGCTAAGACTGTAATAGTAAGATAGGGAATAATTGAGTGTGCGTTACTATTTGCTTTTACTTTGGTAATTGCTATATCGGGTTCTTTTAATACTTAATGCTATCAAAATGTGTTCTGGTTTAGCGAATACTTTCTGGGAACATTTTGGTAAGGGAAACAGTTAATTAATCATAATTAGTTGACTGTCGATAAAGTAAGAAGGAATTGGGGGGTTAAGCGTACCTACTTCCCTATAACCGGTAGATGTGTAGGAATTGATTCCTTATTGCGCCTATGATCGATAATAACTAGCATGAGTTATTCTTAGCCGATATCATTCATTCATATATTTATTTCTCATAAGTTTAAGTCTTCATTTGCATTTTTAGAGTTTTTAAAATCATTACATTTAAGGCGTGGTGACATCATTGTACTAATTAGTATTAATCTGAATTTGCAGGTTATTTGGCGAGTAAAACGATGCTCACCAAATTGGCGCCGCTGCCGGGGAGCAGTAAGTCAATTATTTTTAATTATTTTCTACTAATCTGTGTGTTAGTGTGCTTGGTTTATGAGCAGATCATCCAGGCCGAATTTAATATTCAATCCAGAAGTTGAAAAGACAGCCAAGCAGAACAGGAAGCGAACAAAAGAGAGAAAAACAATTTCTACCGGGACCCTTCGGTTTGGCCAAACCGAACCCATCGCGATTTCAGCAACTACTTCTGATTTGGGAACGGACATCGAGATGGACGGAGCTGACCAAAATCTGAATCCTGGGCAGAACCCAAACAACCCATACATGTGGGAACTTACCGGTCATAGTGAAGATGACCCCCCAACTCCCATTCAGTTGCCAGAAACTGAAAATCAGATTGAAATCAAGCTGGTGTTCCTGAACGTACTTCCCAAGTTCCACGGGAGAAGCACTGAAGACCCTTATAATTTTCTGAGCGAATTTATCAAGATTTGCAAGGTTCAGAAGAGGCCATCCACCGTGACGGAAGATCAATTCAAATTGGTGGCATTCACATTCAGCTTGACAGGAGCAGCAATCCAGTGGTTCTCGAGCTTGCCCCCCAACTCCATTGCGACATGGGCAGAATTGAAAATATTGTTCTTGGAAAACTACTTTCCAGCCACAATGACGGATGCTTTGAAGAAGGAGATCACAAGCATCAAGCAAGAATATGATGAGCCATTGAGTATGTTTTGGCTGAGGTTCAGGAAATTGGTAGACAGTTGCCCTAATCACAGAATGACGGAAGGCCAGTTGCTTCAATGTTTCTATCAAGGGATGACATCCAGCAACAAAGACTTGGTGAACTCTTCCAGTAGTGGTGGATTTTCTCACCTTCGAGTGAATGAAGCTAGAGAGATCATTAAGAGGTTGGTCAATTCTAAAAAGGAGTATGATCAACAGGAGGTACGAATATTGAAGAAGGTGGCACAAACATCCACTTCCGAAAAAGATGAGATCAAGGAACGGTTGGAAAGAATGGAGAAAATGCTTTCTAAGGTCGTTGACAAGGTTTCGTCTGGACAAGAAGGGCCTTGCGATACGTGTGGAGCAGTCAACCATACGACGTCACAATGCATTCTTACTATGGGAGAGATACCTGTTCAAGCAAATGCTATGGGAAATTTCAATGAGAGACAGCAAAAAGGACCATATCCATAAAATTTCAATCCACGGTATAGGGATCACCCTAACTTCCAGTGGAGAGAACAGGGTCCCCCGCCGCAGCAGCCTCAGCATTACCAACGACCCTATGTTCCACCAATGCAACGAGAAGCTCCAGGTTTTCCCCAGCCCCAGCAAGGAGGTCACGATAAATCTCTGAATGAAAAGATGGATATGTTGATGGACATGATGGTGAAGCAATCAAAGAAGACTGAATCAACATTGGAAGAGCATACTCGACAAATCACCCAGCTATCAAACTCTCTGAATGAACTGAGGATGAAGCAACCCGGAGGATTGCCCTCGCAGGTCCAAGTGAACCCTCATGAGACGAAAAATCAGGTCACACACAGAAGTGGAAAGATAGTTGGTGCGCCGCCATCGAAATCCGTGAACAAAGAAGCAGACCAGTTCACTGACAAAGGGTTCGGTTCGGCCAAACGGAACCCTGGGGCAGAAATTTAGAATCAAGTAACGGAGGAGAAAGGCGACAAAACCACCACAAACTCTGAGAATCCTGAGCATGCTGAGGTCCAAGATAAAGGTAAATCCAAGGTAACACCTGAGGTAGGTAAGAGGTTGAGTTTATATGATCCTTCACTTAAAATTTTGCCTCCTTTCCCTCGTAGGTTAGAAAAGAAAAAGGAAGAACCTTTGGAATTTATATCAATTTTTGGAAAAATGGATATTAATCTTCCTTTCTTGCAGGCCATAAAGTTACCACCAGTTAGCAAATTCTTGAAAGATTTCATTGCAGGGAAGCCAAAGGATTCGAGCAAAATAATAATGGGTGAATTGGTGTCTGCAGTAATTCAAAAGAAATTGCCACCCAAGTGCAAGGACCCAGGTATGTTTTCCTTACCTTGTTATATTGGAGATAAAAAGATTGATGCTGCAATGTGTGATTTAGGAGCCTCTATAAATGTGATGCCATTGTCTGTATATCAAACTTTAAATGGAGCGGAAATGGTTAACACTAGAGTAGTGATTCAGTTGGCCGATCGATCTTGTGTTTTTCCAGAAGGATTGTTGGAAAATGTACTTGTGAGGGTCAATAATTTTGTGTACCATGCAGATTTTTATGTGGTAAAAATGAATCATTCTAGTGGTCAGGGAACAACAGGAGTTTTGTTGGGTCGTCCTTTCTTAAGAACTGCTAATACTATCATTAATGTGGGAAATGGTACAATTTGTCTGGATTATTATGGTGAAAAGTATACTTTTAGTATTGATAAGGCCATGAAAAAGCCAATTGATGCTGAAAATGTATTTTCCATTGATCTCATTGAACCTCTTGTCCAAGAACATCTTGAGACTAAAATTTTGCAGGAAAGAGATGGAATTCAATTGCCATCGGGATCGAAAGAAATAAATATTCAAGGATTGAGCGACAAGGAGATCAGTGAGTTGCTATACTCAATATACTCTCAGGAAGGGGTGTTTAGTACCGATATAGACCCCGAAAAAATCAACTCATCCGGTCAAGTATGGAAGGTCGAGAAAATTCAGAAGTACAGGGAGGGTCCCGTTTGGCCAAACCGGACCCGTTCGGCAGACCAGTACCATCAGATGTAAAAGCCCCAATTTTGGAGTTAAAGCCATTGCCCTCGAATCTAAAATATATATATCTAGGTGACAATGATACTCTTCCAGTAATAGTTAGCACGGAGTTATCCACATCTCAAGAGGAGAGATTACTTGCCTTGCTGAAAAGATACAAGAAGGCCATAAGATGGACATTGGCGGATATTACGGGAATCGGCCCAGACATCTGTATGCACCACATCTTGTTGGAGGACAATGCCAAACTGACTAGGAAAGTTCAGAAGAAGCTCAATCCCAACATGAGGGAGGCGGTCTTCAAGGTTATATTAAAATTACTCTCACTTGGGATCATATACCCCATTTCTGACAGCAAGTGGGTGAGTCCTGTTCATGTGGTACCTAAAAAGTCGGGGTTGCAAGTAGTGAAAAATGACAAGGGAGAGATGGGGACTACAAGGATGGTTACTGGATGGAGAATATGCATCGACTACAGGAAGTTAAATGCCGCCACTCGCAAGGATCACTTTCCGCTTCCTTTCATCGATCAGATGTTGGAAAGACTTGCGGGAAATAGTTTCTTCTATTTTTTGGATGGGTACAGCGGCTATTTTCAGATTTGTAAGAACCCCGAGGACCAGGAGAAGACCACATTTACTTGTCCTTTCGGCACTTATGCTTACAGAAGAATGCCCTTTGGTTTATGCAACGCTCCAGGCACGTTCCAGCATTGTATGATGAGTATCTTCTCTGATTTGATTGAGACAAGCATCGAGGTGTTTATGGATGATTTTAGAGTCTATGGTGACTCATATGACGTGTGTTTAAATCACCTTGAACAAGTCTTACTTCGTTGTGTGAAGAGGAACCTTGTTCTTAATTTTGAAAAGTGTCACTTCATGGTGAAGGATGGCATAGTCTTGGGACATGTGATCTTTGAGAAGGGAATTCAAGTGGACAAGGCCAAGGTGGAGACCATAGAGCAGCTCCCATATCCTTCTAATGTTCGTGAGGTTCGTGGTTTTTTGGGTCATGTGGGATTTTATCGGAGATTCATCAAAGATTTTGCAAAGATTGCTCAACCTTTGACGAAACTTCTCCAAGATGATGTCCCTTTTGAGATGAATGAAGAGCACAAGACTTCTTATGATTTATTGAAGAACAAGTTGATCTCAGCACCAATCATGCAACCACCCAATTGGGATCTTCCGTTTGAGTTGATGTGCGATGCAAGCGATTATGCGGTTGGTGCAGTCTTGGGACAGAAAGCAGGGAAGGAGAGCCATGTGATTCATTACGCATCAAAGACTTTGAATCCTGCACAAAGCAATTACACCACCACTGAGAAGGAGTTGCTGACCATTGTCTTTGCTTTGGATAAATTCAGATCTTACTTACTTGGCTCTAAAATTATTATTTATACTGATCATTCTGCACTAAAATACTTGTTTACTAAAAAGGATTCTAAACCTCGATTAATCCGTTGGGTTTTATTGTTACAGGAATTTGACTTTGAGATCAGAGACAAGAAGGGTACAGAAAATCATGTTGCTGATCATTTGAGCCATTTAATCAGGCCTGAAGATGATATTCCCATTCCCGAGGCATTTCCCTAAGAACATTTGTACACTGCGACAGGGTTCCGTTTGGCCAAACGGAACCCCCTGCTAGAACTGAATTCAGGTAAGTTGGACACGGATCCTTGGTATGCGGATATCGTAAATTTTATGACCACTGGAGATATTCCACATACACTGAGTCGTGCCCAAAAATTAAAATTAAAAAGTGATTGCAAGCATTATATTTGGGATGAACCATATCTTTGGAGGATTGGTTCTGACCAGATTATTCGACGATGCATCCCTGATGACGAGCAAGGTAGTATTCTTTTACACTATCACTCATATGCATGTGGTGGACATTTTGGACCTAAACGTACTGCTCGTAAAGTGCTTGATTGTGGTCTCTTTTGGCTGACCTTGCATAAGGATGCTTATACATTTTGTAAGAATTGTGATAGATGCCAAATGACTGGAAATATTTCTCAACGTGATGAAATGCCACAAATGCCTGTGCTTGTTTGTGAAATATTTGATGTGTGGGGCATGGACTTTATGGGTCCTTTTCCGAGTTCTTTCGGTAATATTTACATCTTATTAGCAGTTGATTATGTGTCGAAATGGGTGGAAGCTAAAGCCACCCGTACTAATGATGCTCAAGTTGTTGCAGGATTTTTGAAATCAACTATATTCTGCAGTTTTGGAGTACCACGAGCAATCATTAGTGATCAGGGAACTCACTTCAAGAATCGGACCATTGAAGCTCTTATGAAAAAGTATAGAGTGCACCATCGATTCGCCACTACCTACCACCCTCAATCCAATGGCCAAGCAGAGGTGTCAAACAGAGAAATTAAGCAAATCCTAGAGAAGATAGTAAATCCTTCCAGGAAGGATTGGAGCAAGCGATTGGAGGATGCGCTTTGGGCATACCATACTGCGTTCAAGACACCTATAGGGATGTCGCCATATCGCCTTGTATTCGGAAAAATGTGCCACCTACCAGTCGAGCTTGAGCATAGGGCATTTTGGGCTGTAAAGCAAGCGAATATGGAATCCCTTAAGTGTGAGGAGGAGAGAAGATTTCAACATCAGGAACTAGAGGAACTCCGTTTAGAGGCATTTGATCATGCTATGTGGTACAAGGATCGAACAAAAATGTGGCATGACAAGAATCTGAGAACCAAGGAGTTCGTGGTTGGGCAAAGAGTTCTACTTTTTCAGTCCAAGCTCCGGTTAATGCCCGGAAAACTTAAATCAAAATGGATAGGCCCGTACGTGGTGTCTTCGGTTTGGCCAAACGGAACAGTCGAGATTAAAAGTTTGGAGACAGATAAAGTTTTTCTGGTCAACGGTCATCACCTCAAGCCGTATCATGATTCCTCTCAGGTGGAAATGGTGGATGAAATTCCACTAAACACTGCCAGCAAAATTGAGGGATTCTACAGTCTGGCCCAAGACTATAACTGACAGCGCTACTGGGAGGTAGCCCAGTTGTTTCTTTGTCTTGATTTGATTTTTTAAATTTTATTTTATTAAAAAAAGGATTTTAAAAACTTAAACAAAATAAAAAATATACATATATTATTATGGGTTCTTGTGTGCATTTTTGGTTCTAAGTTGTGTTTTTCATATTTTCTTGTAGTTGGAGGAAAAATATGAGCAAGTTCTTCATGAAGGGAGGCTAATGGGTTGAATAAAAGGCTTTTGGGATTAGGAAAAGGCCCATTTTCGGCTAAGGGTGAGCTTGAGAAGTCATGGGGGCTCAAAGGAGATAACCAAGGTTTTAGGGACTTATGTGCTATAATAATTTGGCTGCAAACCTTTTCTTCTTCCTTTCACCCTACTTTTTCACTTACCATTCTTTTTCTTTCTCCATCACCTTAAAGCCACCTCCACACGCCGCCTTAGCACATCCCTCACTTTTTCTCGCCACCTTCACACCGCCCTACCACCTCCATCATTACCGGATCCGCCATGGGCCGCCAACGACGAAGACCTCAGCCACCAACATCCGAAGTACAATCCTCGCCGCCGAACCTGCTACCACCACCGGACGTCGTGGCCGTGGCGGAACCTCCTTGTTCCACCGCTTTGCCGACACCAGCCGAGCTCCTGCCCCCACTCTCCGCTGCCTCACCCACCGAGAAGCCTCACCGGAGCAACCGTGGTCGTTCACCAGCACCTCCGGTCACGTCCTCTCCAATGGAGCCCGCTCGACTACCATTGCCACCGCCATAATCGAAGTCCACAGGAGTTACAGTTGCAAATCCGTCGTCAGCAGATGCCGACTCACCTCCACAAGCCGAGTCACCGCTCCCACGAGCTCTCACGCGCCGCCCACGCACTGACCACGAGCCGCCTGCACCTGCCGCTCCTCCTACAGATAACCATTCAACCAAGCCTTCCCCAACTCCCATTCCAGCTCCGGCATCATCAACCTCCGGTCATCCGATGCACCGAAAATCAGTGGCCAAGAAGCGAGTCCATAAACCAGTGACCTCTCCTACTCCTGCTGATGGGGTTCCTTCTGCGGTTCCACGTAAGGTGATGAAACGATAACCACAAAAGCCAGGCAACCAGAAGAACGCTCATGCAAAAAGGAGCGCACCAGATTCAAACTGCCCACCTTCAACCACCAAGAGGGCTAAATCCGTAGCTGCCAGTTCCGGGGTCGATAATGCTTCCACACCAAGGTCCAGAGTCCACACCTACGGTGATTTTCCCCTTCATGTGCGAGTCGATGATCCAGCCGTATTTGGGGAATTCGAGGAACCAAAGCTCAGGGAGGCCTTGCAGAAATGCAAAGGTAAAAAATACGAAGCTGGTTGGGAGGTGAGTGTTCCTGCCTTACGAGTTTAAAATATTGCTGATAGAGTTTCTCATTATTTTACTGCGATTGGTTGGGCTACTTTGCTGAATTGTCATGTTCTGCCTATGTATGAAGAGCTTGCTGAAGAATTTATTACGAGTTTTCATTTTGAGAAATCCAATGACATGACATCATCTGAGCCTAGCATATTTTTTTGTATTGGTCTGAATGTGGTGCATTTATCGGTAGATGAGTGGAATTTATCCTTGGGTTTAGCTTCTAGGGAGCAATTATTTTCAGAAGAGTATGAGTCTGCTTTTTGTGGTCCTTACGTGACTTATCCGGGATTTAATCCCAATGCTGTCTGGAAATTACTTGCTCCCTCATGCCCTGATATTTATGACCCCACTATGTCTACTATGCATTGGATTTCTGATCCTGCTTTGCGGCTTTGCCATCTTATACTTGTGAGGAATGTGTTTGGTCGTACCACTTCTTGGGCTAAGGTGAGCCAACCAACCCTTTTCGTTTTGTGGTGTATGCACACCAACTAAAAACGGAACTTAGGGTACTGGTTGGCTGAGGCTTTGCTTGACATTGCTACACACACTACTCGTCATGTCACGTTGTGCCATATTCTTTCCATGTTTCTTGAGAACAATGTGATTTTTTATGGCTTACCTCAGCTAGAATTAGTGAAAGCGCCTTCTCTTCTTAATTTGAATGCTATGGTTGAATCTAATTTGATCTATTTGGATGCTAACAAGTGCCCCCAGTTTCCTCCGCCGGGAAATCCTAGCCCGAGCTCTTCTACTCCTACAGGTCACATCTCTCTTGTCTCCATCAATGAGGACCTCAAAAGCCTCCAACAGAAGGTGGATCGAATCATGGAGCAGAATGAGCTGATCCTTCTAGCCCTTCGGAATGTGGCTGGCCCCTCCCAATAAGTTCCCCTATCCCTGAATTTTATTTTTTATTGTATTAGTTGAGTCTCATTTTTAGGTGGTTTTGTTCCTTCTTACATTTTTACTGAACCTGCTTAAGGGCAAGCAAGGTTTAAGTGTTTGGAGGATTATATGTTTATATGTTATGTGTTAGTGTCATTTAAAATATATATATATATATATATTTTATTTGTTTTGATTCAAGTCAAATTCAGCATACTATACTTGATATTATTGTTTCTTGACGGACTGAACTTGCCTGTGAGAAAGCTCTTGTGTGACATATTGGTTACTTGATACACCTCTAAAATTACTTGGTAAATGAGTCTAATATAATTGGTGTAAATTGGCCTAGATGATACTTGGGATGACGAAAAAAGACAAGTAATTGAACATTTTAGCCAAGTAAATGTGAGGTTTGAGCTAGAGTAGAGCAGTCTCTACATCAATTTTTTTTCTGAGAGTCATGGCATTACTTGAATTATTTGGTGTGAAAATGATGAAAGGCATTAGGATTTAACCACACAGCTTATATTGCCTACCATACATCACCCGCAGTAAACCCTTTGAAGCCTTGACCTGTTTCTTTGTTTAAGCCACAGAAAAAATGAAGCCAAAGCCTATTTTTATTCCCTCTTTTGTGTCTATTATATATGCATGCTTGTGATTATGATAGATTTCTCAGTTTATTTGATGCTGATGTGCTTAAAGAAATATCAATGAGTACCTTGATTTTGATGTATGAAGTGACCATGTGGTACTGAGTTTTAAAGTGCAGTAGAATGATAATAAAATGAGTGATTTGGTGCTGGAAATTCAGAAAAAAAGGGCTGATGTGCCCAGAAAAAAAATCAGAAAAAAAGGATGAAAAAAAGAGAAAAAAGAAAGAAAAAATAAAATAAAAAAATCCAGCACCAACACTTGGTAATTACAGCCAGTTCAGAGCATATTTTTTTTCACTTTATGGAGGCTGAATATTATCATTTTGATTGAGGAATTTTTGGGCTGAAAAGAGCATGCATGTATATTTATATTCTTAAGCTTAGAACCCTTAGGACCTTACCTCGTTTTTATTCCCCCGAGCCCCGTTACAACCTTGAATAAAGACCTTTCTGATTTGCATCGAATGATTTGAGTATTGCCATGTGAAATTTATATATTGAGTGACTGTCCCTTACATCTAGAGCGATTGTGTGAAACGTGAGAAATATTAGATGCTTGTCTGATTTTGACTAAGTTGAGGGCTATTTTGCATTAATTTGAGGATAAATTTACCAATGTCATTTGAAAGGTGTGAGAGTGTTAAGTGTGTTATACATGAGCATTTCTTATTAGTAAGGTAAAGTTTGTCTATGAATCAAGAAATTATGGATTGGTATGCTGAGTTTGACTGTTTGTTGGGTTGTAGTTAGTGTCTTTTTGTTATTTTTCTTTTGAGTCTTTCTTAGAGTCAGTTGGGGGATACTTAGAACTTTGTAATAAACGACATGATTTGATTCTCATTTCATACTTGAGGGCAAGCATGACTCAAGTGTGAGGATATTTGATGTGTGTTAAATATGTCGTTTATTTTATTGGGATTAACTGTGATTTTACGTGATTAATGTGCACTTTAAATGTTTTATTTGTAACATATCACAGTTTTTGGGCTCGAGAGGAATTTGGAGGAGAGTAGGGAGAATCGGGCAATTATCGCAAATGAAGCAATCAAATGTAGAGCAGAATCGTAGCAGTTAATTTGGAGCAGATTGGACAGATATTCTTGAAGATATTTGGAGATAATTTGAAAATTAGATTTTATCTCTTCAAAATCATAATTTAATTTTGGCAATAATTCTATTTTATTTGGAAGAATTCAATATGGACATAATTTTGTAATGATAGCATATAAATTATACGCATGAAGACAGAGAAGGCAGCTTTTTCCTTAGTTTTTGGACGCAAGTCAGCAGGCTAAAAAAAAAGGAGAGTAGTCCTAGTTGAAAAAAAGAAAAACATATTTTTTTTTCTTCTCTTGGTTTTGAAGTCCCATCCAGACGCTGGAAGGGTGGAGCTTCTTGTTGAATTATAAAGTTTTGCATTGATTTTCGTGCTTAAGTAATCATTGTTATTGTTCCCTTATTTGAATTTTACTCATGCGCATGGATTAGTTACTGTGGAGCATTGAAATTGTTAGTTGAATTTGCGACTTCCAGCGAATTTCTTGCGCACAAGGGTGTGCCACAGTTGATTAAATTATTAATTTCTTACATCAACTCATGTTCAGTATTTGCATCGATAGTTTGTTTAATTTAATTACTATGAGTGGCTAATTCATATATTGGCAGAGAATAATAAATGTTAGTTTATAAATCGTGAGACCTAATTGCATTATAATTGATTCTTGCACGTTCTTAATTGTTCTTGGTTGAATTTTATTTCTAATATGTTTAAGCCTGATCAACTTAAATATTTTTAGAATACTGCTATCTAATTTCCACCAATACGTAATTGTTGGATGGGATTAGTAAGTAGCACAGTCTTGTGAAAAAATAGCTAACTAGCTAAGACTGTAATAGTAAGATAGGGAATAATTGAGTGTGCGTTACTATTTGCTTTTACTTTGGTAATTGCTATATCGGGTTCTTTTAATACTTAATGCTATCAAAATGTGTTCTGGTTTAGCGAATACTTTCTGGGAACATTTTGGTAAGGGAAACAGTTAATTAATCATAATTAGTTGACTGTCGATAAAGTAAGAAAGAATTGGGGGGGAGGGTTAAGCGTACCTACTTCCCTATATCCGGTAGATGTGTAGGAATTGATTCCTTATTGCGCCTATGATCGATAATAACTAGCATGAGTTATTCTTAGCCGATATCATTCATTCATATATTTATTTCTCATAAGTTTAAGTCTTCATTTGTATTTTTAGAGTTAGTAAAATCATTACATTTAAGGCATGGTGGCATCACCAAAAAGATTTTCAAAAAGTAGTAAGAAAAATAATTATTGATTATTGCTTTTTCTCCCTGTGGGATCGACCCTGCTTATCATTGTACTAATTAGTATTAATCTGAATTTGCAGGTTATTTGGCGAGTAAAACGATGCTCACCAAAGTTCCAAATGACCAAGGAAGAAACGAAGAATTGTGCTGGATTCATGGAAAGATCCAAGAAGAATATGTCTTTAAGGTGGGTTCCATTGGAAATGTCTCTTTGAAAACCATAAAATTGACTACAAGAACTCTCAAAATGAACTAACGGTTCATCTGTAGCAAAGGAAAGAAGTTCAGTCGGCCAAATCATCAATGAGTCGGCGCAGACCGCTCATGGTTGGGACCAAGAAAAGCACCAACAGCCTGTGCCACACTATACAGACTGCACCAAGGGTCTATGGAAGGAGCCGCTTTAAGCAGCACTAGCTATGCTAAAACCTGGTGCGTGTCATGCCAATCACTACGGCCCGCATGCACAACTGTCATTTTCACTGAAAAATGGCTAAGAATGGGAGCGGGCCATCCAATTTTAGACGGCCTGTGCCATTTCAAGTGAAAAATGTCAAGAACATGCCACGAGATGTGAAAAATTGAGCGGCCCACACCAATAGACTAAGAAAATGAGGATTATGATGACGGCACATGGAAAATGACACGGATCACTGATCAAAAGTGTAAAAATGACTCTCCTGACAATGGGCCACGCTAGACGATGCAGACCAAGCCCAACACGACCCACACCAGATGCCACGCCCCACAGTAGGGATGTAGCATGACCCGTGCGAGATCCCGCGGCATGCGCCAACAAGAAGCAAATAGGCTGCGTCAGATCTAGCACCCCGTGCCAGCACGAGCCACATCAGTGCTGCAGACTGCGCTATCCGCAGTGGTCCGTACCAGTGGCGGCTCACTAGGGTTTTAACCTATTTTTGGCCTATTTTGGCTGTGTTGTTTTGCCCAATCCTCTACTATTATGTATAGAGCCTTAGTCCACTAGGGTTGGAGACTTTTGACATTTTTCATATCTTATTCTTGTAGTTGGAAGAGCAACTTAGAGAGAGAAACACTCTCTTTTCTCTCTAGTTTCTTTCTCTTTCTCTTTTTATTTTTATTTGATCCTATGATATGGAATTCAATGAAATACTTGAATTCCATGTCTAGGAAGTAGTTTCTATATCTTGGGGATAATTGTATTCATGTGTTGATTAATGCTTTTGTTAGATTCGTAGGTCATCCTAATTATTGTGCATGTGATATTATTATGGCTTGTTCTTGAATGTTATAATTATATGACTGATACATTCCATTAGCACACACTCTAGTCTACATTCATGTTGGTGACAATATTGATACCCCCTGGGGCAGAGAAATTGTGTTATAGGTAGTAAGTCCTAGGTCCACGTGAGTGAGTGCACGTAGGTCTTTTTCAAGTTTTACAGTTATGATGGCAACACACCAGTCTTAGCTTACAGGTAGAGATAGCCAAAAGTAGCAAGCTAGGGTTGTAAGAGGTCCTAGTGTCATAGATAAGGTGCCTACCTCCCTTTTCCTGGTTTATAGGCCTAGGGAGTAGAGCAACTGTGGTGGAGTGCCCAGGACGTAATCGTACAGGGGAGAAACAGACCTATAACAATGGTCAGACCTTGTTGTACTCCCCTAATTACGGAGGCGGTATTGATGGAAGATTGCAATAGCACCCTACGTGAAAGGTACGGAGAAGTGCTTACCATCAATCACACCATATATTATGAGCATTAGATTAGGTTGTCGAAACCTTACATATAAATGAATCGAGGATCGAAGCATTAAATCAACCATGTTACGCAAGTATTCCCCGAGTGTCTAGCTAACATAGTTTACGTGTTTTTTACCTTTCATGTTTGTAGTTGTTAGTTGAAAAATCAAAACCCCCTGTTTACCATACTATCTATTCCTAACACATGGACAGATTGACAACCTGGACATGGTTATGTTTAATTTACTGTTAGGCCCTAGCATCTCTTAGACATACCCATGGTTTGCCACTAACTACCCTATCGGTAGCATAGTAGTGAGTTGGGTGAAGAATATAAATTTAAATTTGACTCCACTTTAATCCTTTGATCTCAGCCTTTGCTCAGGTTAATAAGCTACAATTAACGACCCCGAGTGGAGGCAGGTCAATACACATGTTACCTTTATTCCTTTGTAGGCAAGGGGAGAATCCCTACAAACATCTCTCCAATTTCCACATGGAGTGTGGTGGTATGATTACCAAAAGAGTAGATGTTGACCTCTACAAGTTGAAGGCATTCCTATTCTCATTGAGGGATGCCGCAAGGGATTGGCTTCACTACCTACCACCCGGGAGCATAAAAACTTGGTGTGACATGAAGAAAAGGTTTCTTGCCAAGTACTTCTTGGCCTCAAAGTCCACTTCCTTGAAGAAGGAAATTAGTAACATCATCCAATGGCATGAAGAGTCATTCTACAACTATTGGGAGAGGTTCAAGAATCTTCTTTCAAGTTGTCTTTATCATGGCTATTTGGTGGGAGATTTGGTCAACTACTTTCACATTGATGAAGATCAAAGGCTAGTGAGACTAGTGGTTCCATTGGTATAAGACTTTGACAGTGGCTATGGAGCTTTATAAGGAGTTAGCGAGGAGTCGAGGAATTTTAGTGCAAGGGGCGACTTGAGAAGGAAAAACCCTAATAACACAAATACACCATCCAACAATGTAAAGCTCGAAGACCAAGTCTCTACACTCACTTCAATGGTCAAGGCTTTGATGACCCAATCTGGTACAAACCACATGTAAAATCTTGCAAGATTTGTCCTTCATCACATCCTATGGATGCATGCCCGAGTTTGCAAGATTATTATGTGGCAGAGGTGAATGTCATGGGTTTTCAAGGAAACCAAAGATATCAAGGAGGCTAAGGGTATCAAGGCAATCAAGGGTACCAAGACAGTCAAGGCTACCAAAACCGGCCTTACAATTCGGGTAACCAAGATCACCTAAATATCTGGTATAGAAATGCTCAAGGAGGGCATAATGCACCACAATACTGCCCTGAAAAATAACAATACCGGCCTCCACAAAGAAACTTTCCTAGGCTCCAAGACAAGCCCTATGATCAAGGCGAGAGTTCAAGCTTGTCAAAATATTAAGTGATGCAAGCCATTGAGAGATTGATCTTGTGTGCGAAGAAGGCCGAGAAATTCCTAGAAATGACCAAATAAAGCATCAAGCCTTGAATTGGATAGAGACTCAGGAAAAGGGCAAACTTCCTTCCCAAAGGGGAGGAAATCAAGGTGGAGACCTTCGTTCCAAGTCCGAGATCAAATCTCAAAACCTCATTCCTACCTCACAAGAAGTCAATAGGGGTAAAGATCCATACCTATGTGTCGGAACCACTATTTCCGGAAACCTTGAAAGATAGGATGACAAAGGAGGACAATAAGAACATCTACAAAGTCTTTCGTAGGTGTGAGGTAAGCATTCCACTCTTAAATGCTATAAATCAAATTCCTAGGTATGCTAAATTTCTCAAAGATTTGTGTATCATCAATAGGAAACAAAAATTGAAGAGTAAAAAGAAGAGTAGAAAAAGTGAGTATGTCTTCGCCATTTTTTATGAGGAGTTACCTCCTAAATTTGATGATCCAGGAATATTTACGATCCCTTGTAAGATAGGAGAAAAATGTGTTAACAAGGCCATGCTAGACTTAGGTGCTTCTATTAATGTGATCCCATATTCTTTGTATGAAAGTTTGGATCTAGGAACTTTGCACAAAAATGAGGTTGTCATCCAACTAGCCGATCAATCTAGCACATACCCAAAGGTATTGTGAGAGATGTGTTGGTGAAAGTGAACTCTTTAACATTCCTTACCAATTTTTATATCCTTGATACGGAGAGTGATAATCATGCCACACCTAATTTTTTAAGTAGATAATTTTTAAAGACTTCAAGGATAATAATTGATGTGCATAATGGAACATTAACCATGGAATTTAATGGCTGGGAGATAGATTTTGACACTAATAATTCTATTGATCATCCTAGTAGATACCATTCTTGCCAAGCTATTGATGTTACTGATGATATAGAGCAAGATGTGTTTGATCCCAATGATTGTAATTCCTTGAATGTTTCCATAGCTGATGCTTTGAGTGATGCTTGATTGCAAATGTTGTTAGTACTAATATGAAGAATAAGAACAATTGTGAATGCTCTCTTGGGAAAGGAACATCAAACACCTTTTGTGTGTCCACGGTAAAGCTAATAAGAGAGGACTTCCCTTCTCGTGAGAAGACTTCGGTGGTAGAGTGCAAACCACCACCAAAAGTTCTTAATGTTCATCTCTTGAGAAAGAGAGAAATCCATGAATTTTCATTCGATTAAGATTACCATGGAACCAAAATTTTGGTAATTGGGCATGTTGAGGCACATGAAGAAGCCCTAAGCTATGTGCAGAAAATTTTGTTTGGAGATAATGTGGATCCCAATTTTTTTGTCCCAGATCATGGAAAAGAGACCGATCTTTTTGGTTCATATCATGAGTAAAATCCAAGAATGGGAGTAAGTCGTGTCGGAAATGTTAAATAAACCTGGTTTTGATAACCAGGATACCATTCGTGACATTCTGTTGATATATTTTTATGCTTTGCTCATAGGTCGTGCCGATGACGTTAAATAAACTTGGTTTTGATCATATCAAATTACTTATTTCCTTTTGTTTTGGAACAATATTATGCTTGGTGTGCATGGTTGGTTTGTAGGAAGCACTTGGTTTTGGAGAAAGTGGCAAGGAGAAAAAGTGATCAAACAAGTTAGGACAAGTCCGACTCATGTACCGTGTAGACGTGCATGGTCCGTGGATACTAGAATTTTCAACCAAGAAGGTCAAAGAAAACCCCCAACTCACAGAACATGTAGACGTGCACGATCCATGTCACTCAAACATTCCGCCATCTCCAAATCAACCATCTCTTCCTTACCATCCCCAAATACCACCCAAACCTACTTAACCGCAAACACGGCTCGAAACCAATGAGGTACTTCTCCCTTCATGGTGATCTCAATGATTTACATGATTTTTTAGGAATGATAGGGATTGGACTTGCTTGATGAGAGGTTGTGGGTAGACTATATTATGGTGGTGGAAGATTGTTCATTAGTTCTCATGATTGTGCCACTAATGGTATATTTTATTGTTCCTTTTTTTGTTGTGGGTATTTTCTCATTTTCTCTCCTCAACATGTGTCCTAAAATGTTTATTTGCATTGAGGACAATGCAAACATTAAGTGTGGGGAGGGGAATAAGATGATACTAATGACTAGTGATTTAGTTAGTTGTAACAAATAGCTCTTTTGAGAGTACTTTTTTATTCAAAAAGAAAAGAAAACAAACCCTCTAAGTTGAAAACCCGAGAGGGGAGCTTAGGAAACAATGGGAGGCCCGGATAGGTTGAAAACCCAAAAGGATAACCTATGCATAAATGAGAGGCCCAGTGGTATGGAAAAAGGTGAGGGAGAGAATTGGAAAAAATGTGTGAAGCTAGGATGAAAACCCAAGAGGGCTCCCAGGAAAAATGAGAGAATATGAGAGAAAATAAAAATTTTATGCTTCTCTTGATTTGTCTATTTGGTAGCTTCTTTGGTAAAGTAAGGTTGTTTTACACTTGTATTTTATACCTCACTTTTGATTGGTATAATGGTTGTTTAGATTATCTTAGACTTTGGGATGTGAGAAGTGTTTCTTATGTCTTGGGGGTTAGGGTAGTCTAGGAATACGATGTTGGATGTTTTGGGAAAACGTTTGCATGCTAGTTTTCACGTAGATCTTTGCTTATTTTTGTTTACTCGATTAGGAGTAAAGGTTTAAGTGTGGGGAGGTTTGATAAGGCGACAAATGCATATATTTTCCAAAGCATTTAACATCTCTTTTGTCATCTTTTCCCAAAGCCTTAGGTTTACATCATAAGGGGTTTAGATGACCATTTTTGGTTTTCATATCTAAATCCATAATTTTGTAACCTATTTATAGTCTAATGGATTTTTGGTCCTTACGAGCATCTAGATTCCTTTTTTTGAGCTTGATTTGTAGATTTCTCGTAAGCATTTTAGAATGGTTTTGTGAACTCCATTCACAAGGATGGTAGAAGTTTGAAGGCCACGAACCAAAACGTGGTAGAAGGAAAGGCTGAACTTAAATAACGAAGGCTAGACAACTATCGTGAAGACCAAGTGGCCTCATGCTAGGTATCAGTTTACGCCCAATGCCTGCGCGACCTGTCAACTTATCCACGCCTGCGTGCCTCAGAAGACATAAAGATGCAGCCTTCAGCTTGAGAACGAAATCCATGCAAGGTCTTTCATATGCCTGCACGCTATGTGCCTTGTGCGCACCCAACCGAACACATTAGCCCACGCGCGCCTTGCTACCCTTTTGACTGATTCTTGACCACAACTTGTACTATAAATATCCCCTATCTTATCCTCATTCCTCTCTCTCATCTTGGTCAAATTCCCTATTCTCTAAACCCTTGTTCTTCATTTATTTTCATCTTTTCTCTAGTTTTTTATGTATAAATTTGTCTATGAATCTTAGTATGATTTGCATTAGCTAAACTTAGTCTTAGGAGCAATTGATTAAGGTTTCCAAGCCCATGTCTTGAGAACTCTTTATGACCTATTTAATTCTTAGCTATTTTGCATTTATGGAGATTTGAATTTCGGTTGTTGATGTCATTAATGTTATTGTAAGTTTGAGTATATGAATTACTTGTATGATTACTTGTTAGGGTTGGGGAAAAACTAGCTATGTTTCCCCTCTTTTGGTATGAAATCCAAGATCACGAGTTAGAGCTTCTAATGGTGTTGATGAGTTTATAATTCTGGATGAATGTAATGATGTTGAACTCTTTGTCATATTTGTTTTAGGTAGCAAATGAAAATTTCTATGAACGTTGAACGTTCTTGACTAATCTTGTGTAAATGCCTAAATTAGTTCAATGCTTAGACACGGTGTAGTGTTTATAAGTGTTACCAAGCTTGTTGGTTCTTTGTAAATAAATTCCATTAATGAGATATCTTTAGTATTTTCTCGACTAGAGGAGTCATTAGTGAGGATTGACAAGAGATTTTGAATTCACTCTTGCAAACTACTATCAAAGAAGGATAGAAGATTCATCTTCACAAGGAGTAGTGAAAATAGTGAATAGGATGTAATTTCAAGGATATATAAGAGGCTTGGAAGCGGAAATCAATTGTGCCTAAGGTCCCGTAAATTTTTTTTCATCCTTATTTTAGTGTCTTGTTGCATGCTTTGCATCTTTACATAAATTGGTTAGTTGTCTTATCTATAAATTTACAACTTAGAAAAACCAACCAACCCCCCCCCCCCCCCCCCATCTTTACTTTCTTTTATCTATGTATGTATATCTATTTCTAGGCTTGTATTCACCCCTATATGCATGAACTTAAGTGCTTCATTATGCGTGCATTAACCGTTGCATTCAACATAATAATTGACTTTTTTTATGTGGGGAATTGCTAGTATTAGTTGAGTTTACGTGACAAGGGGTTTAGACGGCCATGTTTTGTTTCCTTTTCTAAATCCCGCATTTTGTAGATTTAATTGGCACTAATGGACATCTTGTATCCACAGGCACCTAGATCTTCCTTGTGATCATCGTTAGTGGGTTACCCATGGGTACTTTTTTGTTGCATTCTATGTGGACGTCGTTCGTAAAAGCGACAGAAGATATTGAAGGCCATTCACAAGATGGTAGAAAAGATAGAAGGCGATTCACGCTAGAATGGTAGAAGATGAAGGCCACGAACATCAAAGCATGGTAGAAGGAGATCAGAGCCAAAGATAGGCAGCATTGGAGTTCAAGGCGGCCAATGAAGAAACGGTAAATCATGATCCGATGAGTTGTGCCAAAGTCTTAGAATGATCAGAGAAGATTTAGCGTTAAAATTTAATTCCATTGGATTTGACTTATCGAGCGCTATAAAACCAACTACTAGAACTCTCAAATAAGACTAACGGTCCATATGTAGCAAAGAAAAGAAATTTAGCCGTCCAAGTTACAAATGGGTCGGTACAGACCGCTCATGGATACCACCAACGACCCGCGCCAGAGGATTTGGACCACGACAAATAACTTTGCATAGAGGCATAGAGCAGATAAAGCGAAATGCCACGGGCCACTCACACATGTTTCAATCTTCACTCAAAACTGGCTAAGCATGGGCGCAGACCATCCCGTTTTTGACGGCCCGCACAGTTCCAAGTGCAAAATGTCGAGATCAGCCGGAGGGGTGTGGAGAATTAAGAAGTCTGTGCTGAGTTACATAGCAAAACAAGATTCCTGACGATGGTCCGTGCCAAGGGCCATGTCTTGTAGATTTGAAGCACGAGACCAAGGCTGATGACAACAACCCGCGCTAAAGGCCACAGTCAATGCCGAAGAAGTCTACGCGGACTGTGCTAGATGCTGTGGCACGTGCTAGCACAGACCAGGAAAACTGCCCCAGATGTAGCATCCCGTTCCAGATGACACAACGTGGCTCGCGCCCAATCCAGTGGCACATACCAGCAAGGACAAAGTACACAGTGCAGACTGCACCATCTGCGACAGTCAGCGCCATGCGGCGCGTGATGTGCCCATTTTATACTGTTATATTAGGACTTTTAGGATTCACTTTTGTACACTTTTGTGCTCTAAATGTAACATTTTTCTTTAAAATTCTCTAAGGAGGGTTAAAAGCGACTTTTACATTTTTATTACTTTTCTAGAGAATTTTGTGTGACGATGCAATTTGTTTGAAGACTTTAAAGACTTTGAAGAATACCTTTGAAGATTTGAAAATTTGAAGACTTGTATTTCAGGTTTTGAAGATTTGAATAATTTAAAAAGTGAAGAGAAGAGTAGGATATGAAACAAAAAGGAGAAAGAAGAAGTGGTGCTTAAATTGGATTCCGTCATGAGGTCATCACGAGCCCGTCGCGACTGGGGATGGACGAATGGCTAGAAACTCTTCTTGCTTTTTGTACTATAAATACTCATCTTATCCTCTCCTCCTCAACAACACGAATCCAACATCTTCTTCATCTGTAGTTTTGGTATTGTTTAGAACCCTATTTTCTTCCATTTTCATCTTTGAATTCTCTTGTTTTATGTTTAGTTGTTTAGCATTAATTAGTATGAACTCTTGTAGCTAAATCTATTTCTTGGGAGCAATTGATTGAAGTTTCCAAGCTTACGTAGTAAGATTTTATGTTTGCTCATTTATGAACATTTATTGGAGAGCATTTATTATGCCATTATTGTTGTGTTTTACCTCATTTATACCATAGGTTGTTTGAGTATATGAAATGTTTGTAAGATTGAAATGTTAGGGTGTTAGGAAAGTTGCAAATTTCTTAACTCGTTTGATATGGAAATCCAAAAGCATAGATTTAGAACTTCTTGTGTATAATTTGTGGTAATTCTTGCTAGATGAGTATGTTAATGTGGTTTGTTCTCATATTTGTTATATAGATGCAAATAAAGGTTGATCCTTGAATGTTGTTTCTTCTAAGTTTAATCTAATGAATGCTTTGTTTGGTTAAATGATTATGTCTTTGTTAGAAGGCTTGTTATTATCAAACCTCTGGTCCTTCGGGTGAAATGCCATTGATGAAACACCCATATGATGTTGTTTGTCAAGTGCGATCATCAATGAGGTTTGCAAATTTTTGTTGTTTGTCTTTGCAAACTACTGTTAAAGAGGAATGAATGTTCATCTTTGAATGAGAATTGACAACATTCCCCATAGACAATAAATGTACTTGATTGAGTGAATGAATCAATAAGCTATATGAAGTTTGGAAGTAGAAATCGATTTCCCCCAAGGCTCCGTTAATTATCATTTACATCATATCTTTAGTTGTATGACATGATTAGCATAGTTCTCTTGCTTTGCTAGTTGTTGTATTAAAGTTTGATATCTTAGGATCAAACCAACCAACCCCCCCTTTTTTACATGCTTATATATATATATATATATATATATATATATATCTATGTATGTATATGCCTAGTATGTCTTCTCTAATATATGTTTAAACACTTGAAAAGATCCCTCTTCTCATGGATAACCCTGACTTTCCATTATTTATTTAATTGTAGATAAGAAGTATTAGGGCTTAAAAGTATTAACTTTGAGAGGTACGGTGACGACCTCCCAAATTCTGGCGCCGCTGCCGGGGAAGAGGCATTTATTTTGAAGTGTCTGGGTATAATTGGTTGCATATTAGCTAGTTGTTTTTATTTTCCACTCCTTGGTGGTTTTTGTTTGAAGTAGGTATTGCTTGAGTTCTTGGTATATTTATCAAGAATCCTTGCAATATGATTTCGGAGTTTTGAAAAATAAAAAAATTTAAAAAAATTAAAATAATGGAGCATCTCACCTTGAGGGAACTCATGATAAGAAGAGAGGCTCAACAAGCAATGTTTTGTTGGATGTGTCATTCCGACCATCCTACTGAGTCTTGTTATTTGTTGTGGGAAGAGCACTATGAAAGGGAAAGAACCCCTGGTTTCCAAAACCAAGGGTATTATGAAGAGTGCTACAAAGAGGTAGGAGATGTTGGTTTTCAAGGGCAAGAAGCTCAAGAATGGTATCCATACCACAATTCTTACAATCCGGAATAGAGTGGTAATTCAGATTGGTGGTATGAGAATGAGCCGGAAAACCAACAATACGAGCAAAATAGTTAGCCATCACCACCTTATACCATACCCCAAAACCAAGCCCAACAAGGAAGTTCAAGTTTGACACGTGAGGAAGTCATGAATACAATAGGAAACTTGAACAACTTTACTAGTGAAGAACCGGACACCCGGCTCTTCTCTAGTGTTGAGGCTATTGAGGGGCATGTGAGGAGTATATTAGAAGCATTAGCCCAAATGGAAGCTCGTGATTCCAAAAATACACTACCCCAAATCAAACTCGATGATTCTGTGAGTGAGGTCACCATGAGAAATGATCTTGAGTTCGAAGGGGTTGAGGAGTTGGTTGTTGAGGATGATAAAAAAGAGGAAGAGGTGATTGTGCTACATTCATTAGCATCGTCACCCTACCCCTACCTATTGAATCAACTCCACCATTTTAAGAAAATTTGAGGGAAATAAGAGAGGAGCCAAAAGACTACCCCAAGCCTCATAACCACCCAACTCCCTTTAAACCATCTCCACCTCTCTAATTTTGGATGCTCATGGTGAAGGGATTTAAGCCTTCACCATATGGACAACATTAGGGTCATGCCAACGACCTTAAATATACGGAGCTTTGTTGTGCCGACGACGTAAATAAACTCGGCCTTTATTTTGGTTTTTGTTGTTTGTTTTTTGTTATTTTGTCTTGCTCTTTTTATGGTGTGTTTTTCTATGATTTTGTAGAAAAGTGAAGTTTATTGCATTAGAGGAGATGAAGGAATGAGATCCGTGAGAAAGGGAAGAAAGCTTGGAATGTTGGTAAGAAAATATTGAATTCTTTCTAAGTGTTGGGAGGTCTTGTAATTTCGAGTCACGACGACCTCGCGATGGACCATCGCGAGTCATGATGTGATCAAAAGCTTTGGGCTAAAAATTCAGCTCCCAGCCACCACTTTCCGCGAGTCGTGGTGAGCCATCGCGAGTCGTGACCTACGGGCCCTCGAGAGAGCATCCCCTCAAGACCTCGAGTCGAGCCGAACCCAAAAAGCTATCAGCCCTTGAGGTTGCAGGCCCTCGGATCGAGCTGAAACCTTTGAGACATCATTACCTCGAGACCTCAGGTCCTCGAGACTGCAATCCTTCGACTTAAGTTAAAGCCCTCGAGACCTCCTCGGGTCCTCAAGGCCGCAAGACCAGCCCTTCGAAAAGCCATTAGTCTCGAGACCATCATCCCTCGAGATTAGCCCTTCGAAACCAGTCAGCCCTGGAGACCTCTGGTCCTCGAGATGGAAAGCCCTTTGCTCGAGTAGAACTTGAAATTCCATCGCCCTCTAGAGGCTATCTCTCGAGACAAACCCTCGAGACATCATCCCCTCAAGACCTCGAGACAGCAAGCCTTCGAATCGAGCAGAACTTGATAGTCCATCACCCTCTCGAGCTGAAAAATACCTTTGAAGATTTGAAGACTTGTATTTGAGCTTTTGAAGATTTGAATAATTGAAGAAGTGAAGAGAAAAGTAGGATATGAAACAAAAGGGAGAAAGAAGAAATGGTGCTGGAATTGGTGTTCGTCGCGAGGTCATCATGAGCCCATCGCGACTCGTGACAGACGAATGGCCAGAAAAACTTCATGCTTTTTGTACTATAAATACTCACCTTATCCTCTCCTCTTCAACAACACGAATCCAACATCTTCTTCATCTGCATTTTTGGTACTGTTTAGAACCCTATTTTCTCCCATTTTCATCTTTGAATTCTCTTTTTTTATGTTTAGTTGTTTAGCATTAATTAGTATGAACTCTTGTAGCTAAATATAGTTCTTGGGATCAATTGATTGAAACTTCCAAGCTTATGTAGTAAGATTCCATGTTTGCTCATTTATGAACATTTATTGGAGAGCATTTATTATGCCATTAATGTTGTGTTTTACCTCATTTATACCATGGGTTGTTTGAGTATATGAAATGTTTGTAAGATTGAAATGTTAGGAAAGTTGAAAATTTCTTAACTCATTTGATATGGAAATCCAAAAGCATGAATTTAGAACTTCTTGTGTATAATGTGTAGTAATTCTTGCTAGATGGGTATGTTAATGTGGTCTGTTCTCATATTTTTCATATAGATGCAAAGAAAGGTTGAACATTGAATGTTATTTGTTCTAAGTTTAATCTAATGAATGCTTTGTTTGGTTAAATGATTATGTCTTTGGTAGAAGGCTTGTTATTATCAAACCCATGGTCCTTTGGGTGAAATGCTGTTGATGAAACACCCCTATGATGTTGTTTGTCTAGTGTGATCATCAATGAGGTTTGCAAATGGTCGTTGTTTGTCTTTGTAAACTACTCTTATGGAGGAATGAATGTTTATATTTGAATGAGTATTGATAACATTCCCCCTAGAAAATAAATGTAAATGAATGAGTGAATGAATCAATGAGCTATATGAAGTTTGGAAGTGGAAATCGATTGCCCTCAAGGCTCTGTTAATCATCATTTACATCGTATCTTTAGTTGTATTGCATAATTATCATAGTTCTCTTTCTTTGCTAGTTTTTGTATTTCAATTTGATAACTTAGGATCAAACCAACCAACCACATGCTTTTATATATATATATATATATCTATGTATGTATATGCCTAGTATGTCTTCTCCTATATATGTTTAAACACTTGAAAAGATCCATTTTCTCGTGAACGACCCCAACTTGCCATTATCTACTTAATTGTGGATAGGAAGCATTAGGGCTTAAAAATATTAAATTTGAGAGGTACGACGACAACCTCCCAGCGAGTGACTTAGGGTTTTTCACATTTTTGTCTATTTTGGGCCGATTTTTATGCCTAATCCTCTACTTCTATATATAGGAGCCTTAGTATTCTACGAAAACCTAAGTAGGCATAATGAAGATTTTCTTTCTCTCTCTAGGTATAAGGAAGATGAGAGTTCTCTCTCTAGAGTTCTTCTTCTCTTTCCTTATCCTTTCTCTTTTTATTTTATTTTCTTCATCTTATTTTCTTAGATCTATGGCATCTAATTCCATATTTCCATGGATATAAATTCTTGGGAGTAGATTAGTAGCTTGGGATTATTTGTATTCATGTTTTGAACTTGACTTTTTGAGATTTAGATGTTCCTATCTTATTACTTCATGAATATTTGTGCTTGAACTTGTGGTTTCTAAGAATTATGATTTGTGCTATGTCATTATAATGATGCACTCATGCATGTCTGGTAGTATAAAATTGTGCTTGGCTTCATTGTGATCTTTAACAGTGTTGGCATTGTGGAGTAGGTAAAGAACACCAGTGAGCTGAGTGCATTCATGTCCTTTGAGAGAAAAATATTATTTGTGTTATATCATGATTCTGATTGGCTATTTTTGTGAGAAATCAACATATTGGGTGGTCAATTTGACAAATACCAATGGGGGAAAGCCCCAGGCTTAACCCGATAGATTAGCATGTTGTTTGTAGCGACTAGAGTTATGCCGACTCTTGATTCATCACAAGGTATCTTTTCCTTTGCCTCTCTAGACCTAGGGGTTGAGATCCACAGTGGAGTATTGGGAAGTAGTGCATTTCACTACATATCCAACGGTTACGACCTACGTGAGAAATTTTCCTTTTAGACGGGTTTTGGATTTCTCTAAGCAGGGGTGCGTTGGCCTTGGGAGTGAAGTGCTTAGGGAATGGCATGCGACGTCAGTGGACTATAGCGCATTCCCTAAAACTACAGAGATGGTGAGAAAAGGGCATTGTGGTAAGTACCACGTGTAACTGACGGGGGGAAATACCTGGCTATCTCCACACTGTGTGACATAAGCATAAGATAGGTTTATAAGTCTATATGTGAATGAATTGAGGATAGAAGTCATTTATCAAGCATATTACGCAAATACCCCCGAGTGCATGTTTATATAGTTTATCTTCGTATTGCTTTTATGCTTAGTAGTTGTTAATTGAATAAAAAACCAGAAACCCTCCTTTTTTACTTAACTAGATATTCCCAGCAACTCGTGTAGATTGACAACCCGAAAAATGTTTTGTTTGATTGATTTTTAGGCCCTAGCATCTCTGTGGACATACCTAGTGCTCACCACTAACTACCTTACAGGTAGCATAATAGTGAGTTGGGTGCAAAAATATAAATTTAATCTTTGACCTATAGTCCTCTACTTGGGTTAATTAGCTACAATTAACAACCCTGAGTAGAGGCTGGTCAAAATTTTAGCGTCACTGTCGGGGCTGCTATTAATCTTAATTGCCAATTAACATAACATGTAAGTTAAGTAGTTAGTATTGTTTTATTCTTTACATTTATTTTGTTGTAGAGTGTTCTATTGGACTTTGATAATGTGGGGAAATACCACTCAACGGATGAAACTTTGTAGGGTGTGTCATTTCGATCATCCTACTGAGTGTTGGCCGTGCTTGAGCAACTATGAGAGGGATATGGAACTTGCAGTTCAGCAAGATCAACGGGAGCTAGAGTGGTTAATGTACCACTACTCACCCAAATTGATCTCGACCCCCAAGTCTACATGTGAAGGGATACTTAAAGCTTTAACCAGTTTTTCAAAAACTAGTGAAGCTTTGAAAAATCAAGTATTTTCTTGCATCAAGAATTGTGGGGCTCAAATATCTTCTAGTGTTGACATGATGGGTGAAATGGTGAATAAGCTAATAGGCCCAGTGAACCATTTGATAAGAAGGCGTATGCTCACGGATGAGGAAACACCTCCACTAATGTGTTTTAGAGAATTGAAGAAAAAGGAATCATGTGTGATAGCTGATCACAATGAGGTAAGTCCTATCACTTTTCATGCCATTGACTTTATGCATGAGTGTAAAGCATTTTTAAAGAAAATGGGCAATCCTAAGAATGAATTTCAGCATAGATCGATAGATCAAAATGTGAATTACCACCCCCATTTGATTGATATGTATAAAAATATTGTGCGAGACATTTTTGATGTGAACAAAGAGTTAGCTTCAGAGGATAATTCTTTGAGTGATGTATGCTTTAATACCCTAGAAGCTAACCTAGTGGGGAGGGTGGAGGAGGTTGATACTCTGGGTGAGGATTGTGTGGAATCCTTACCCAAGAACTTAGACGAACTAGTTCTGCTAGAAACTAAGCCTTCGATAGAAGAGCCGCCCATAGTTGAACTTAAGCCTTTGCCCAGACATTTAAAGTATACTTTTATAGGTGAGAATGAAACCTTGCCATTGATTATTTCAAATAGATTATCTAGTGACCAAGAGGGAAGGTTACTCGAGGTCCTTAAAAAATTCAAGGGAGCAACAGGGTGGACTTTGGTTGAAATTAAAGGTATAAGTCCTTCAACCCGCATGCACCGTATACTATTAGAGGAAGATGCAAGACCCATACGGAAACCTCAAAGGTGACTAAATCCGCCTATAATGAAATTAGTAAAAGGTGAAGTCCTTAAACTACTTAAGGCCGGGGTAAGATATCCAATCTCTTCTAGTACTTAGGTGAGTCCCACCTAAGTGGTGCTAATGAAAAGTGGAGTTACAGTAGTGAAGAATAAGGTTGGTACCCACTCGTATTCAGAATGGGTGGCAAGAGTGTATTGATTGCCATAGCTTAAACACGGTGACCCGTAAAGACCATTTCCTCTTACCCTTCATTGACCAAATGCTTGAGAGGGTGGTTGGACATGCATATTTTTTTCCTTGATGGCTATTAGGGATACTTCAAAATAGCCATCGATCTAGAAGACCTAGGGAAGACCACCTTCACTTTCCCTTTTGGTACATTTTGTTATAGACGAATGCCTTTCGGTTTCTGCAATGCTCCGGGAACTTTTCAGAGGTGTATGGTTAGCATATTCTTAGCATTTATCGATAAATTCGTTGAATTCTTCATGGATGGTTTCACCATCCATGGGGACTCCTTCGATTCGTGCCAACATCATTTTGGCATGGGTGCTAGAGCGATGTAAAGACATGAACCTCGTGCTGAATTATGAGAAATGCCATTTCATGGTGAAAAAGGGTATAGTGGTAGGACATGCTGTGTACTCAAAAGAGTTAGAATTTGAGTAAGCCAAAGTGGATACAATTAAATCCCCACCTTACCTAGCCAATGTCAAGGATGTTAGGTCATTCTTAGGTCATGGCAGTTTTTACCATCGTTTCATTAAGGATTTCTCTAAAATTTCCTCACCTCTTTCCAAACTAGTGCAAAAAGTTGTCGACTTTAATGTCGATGAAGAGTGCAAAAAAGCTTTTGACACCTTTAAAAATAGGCTGGGGATTGCCCCAATCATCTAACCTCCAAACTGGTCTCTCCCCTTCGAAACCATATGTGATGCGAGTGATCTTGCTATAGGAGCTGTTTTAGGCCAGATGATAGGTAGAGCTCTACACGTCATATACCATATGCCAGTAACTCTTAACGATGCTCAAAGCTACTACTCCACCATGGAGAAAGAGTTACTAGTTGTAGTCTTTGCCCTAGAGAAGTTTCGTCAATACCTCTTAGGAACCAAGGTCCTAGTGTACATAAACCATGCTGCACTTTGTCATCTAATGACAAAGAAGGGGGCCAAGCCTAGACTCATTAGGTGGATACTTCTTTTAACCGAGTTTGACCTAGAGGTAAATGATAAGAAGGGCACTGAAAACATATTGCAAGATCACCTAAGTAGACTACCAACCCTCGAGAGCCCAAAACTATCTAAGGAAATGGAAAGGATGGAACCTATTTTGGAAGAATTTCCTGATGAAAAATTGTTTGGGATAAAAACTAGCCAGCCTTACTATGCCAATATAGTAAATTACCTTACCATTGGAGAATTTCCCCCATCCTTTGACAAGGTGAGAAATGATGAGCCGTCAAATGCATGTATTTTCCAAAGCATTTAATATCTCTTTTGTCATATTTGTGTTTTAAGATTGCTAGATTTAGGTAGTTTTACATGATAAGGCTTTAGATATTCCTTTTCGATTTTTATATCTAAATCCTTCATTTTGTAACCTATGTTTAGTCTAATGGAATTTTGGTCCTTACAAGAATCTAGATTCCTTTTTGTAAAATTAATTTGTAGATTTCTCATGAGACTTTAGGATTGGTATAGTTAAGGCCATTTGAAAGGATGTTAGAAGATGGAAGGCCACTCACAAAGTGGTAGAAGATAAAGTGAATAAAGGAGAGCAAAGCAAAGGGTGAAGAATGATCTATGTTTTGAAGCAGATTTCGGAGAATTTTCCTAGAATAATCAGCCTCCAAGGGTGGTACCATTGGATTCCTATTCTTGAGTACTATAAAATCGACTGCAATAACTTTGAAAATGGATCAACGGTTCACCAGGAGGAAGCAAAACAAAACAGGACTTCATCGCGACTCGCAAAATGTTTACCTGAGAGCTCACAATTTCCTTATCTGGTTGCGACTCACGATGGAGGCATCATGACTCGAGATAATTTTCCTGAAACTTTCATTTTACTCCCTTTTTTCTTGTACTATAAATAGCTTTTAACCCCCTTCTTCCCCAACTCTCTAAGCCCGACTTGGGGGCTCCAAAACCCTAGTTTTTCACCATTTTCTTCCATTTCTTCTTCTTTCTTTGTAGATCTTTGTTCTATGTTATGGGTTTTGATTATCTAGCTTAGTTTTTTACTTGGGAGCAATTGATTGAAGCTTCCACACCTATGTAGTAAGAACCTCTATTTCACTCTTTCTTGAAGCATATGCTATTTAGCATTCATGTGTTTGAATGTGTTGTTTTACTTCATTTATACTATGGGTTGTTTAAGTATATGATGTTTTTTTATGATTGAAGTGTTAGGGTGTTAGGTAAGTTGAAAATGTCTTAGCTCTTTGACATGAGAATCCAAGAACATGGAATTAGAATTTCTTGTGCATAATGTGTTGTGATTCTTGCTAGAAAAATATGTTAATGTGGATTGTTCTCATGTTTATCCTATAGATGCAATGTAAGATTGAATCTTGAATGTAAAGTTGAATCTTGAATGTGGTTTGTTCTAGGTTTAGCCTAATGAATGCTATGTTTGGTTAAATGGCTATGTCTTTGGTAGAAGGCTTGTTGTTGTCAAATCTATGGTCCTTCGCGTATAATGCCATTGATGATGGTGTGGTTTACCTAGAGTGATTATCAATTAGGTTTAAAAATGGTAGTTGTTTGTCTTTGCAAATTACTATTAAGAAGGAATGAATGTTCATCTTCGAATGAGAAGTTTTAGCATTTTCCATAGGTAACGAATGTGATAGAATGAGTGAATGGTTCAATTATCTATATTAGGTTTGGAAGTGGATAATAATTTCCCCCAAGGCTTTATCGTTTGTAGTTTTTATCCCTTTTTCATAGTTTGTTTTATGATTAGCATAGTTAACTTTGCTAGTTAACTTTGCTAGTTATCTTGTCTTTTAATTTCATAACTTAGAACCACAACCAACCAACCCCCCCTTTTACTTGCTTTTATATATCTATATATATATATATATATATACTTCTAGCCTAATATAAACCTTATATGTTTAAACGCTTAAGAAAATCCCTCTTCTTCGTGGACGACCCCGATTTGCCACTATCTACTTAATTGTATTTAGTAAGCATAAAGGGCTTACAAATTATAACTTTGAGAGGTACGACGATGACCTCCCAAGAAAGAATAGATTGGTGAATGAGGTGAGAGACATTGTTCTGATCAGGAAATTAGAAGATGCATCAGTGAGGATGAGAAAGGTCATGTCCTTAGGTGGTGTCATTCCTCTCAAGTTCGGGGACATTTTGGGTACACACTGACCACAAAGAGGGTAATAGATTGAGGCATTTGCTGGCCCAACATGCTATCATATGGCAAAAATTTTGTGTCATCATGTGACCAGTACCAAACGATAGGGAACATCTCATCCAAAAATGAGATGCCTCAAGCCTTCTCAATGCAAGTTGAGATTTTTTGATATGTGGGGTATGGGTTTTATGGGTCCATTCCCTAACTCAGATGGGAATTAATACATCTTAGTGCTAGTAGACTATATGTCCAAGTGGGTAGAAGCCAAGGCCACAAGAAAGAATAACACGACAATAGCGGGGAGCTTCCTCAAATCCAACATTTTTTCATATTTCGGTGTACCTCGGACTATAGTCAGTGATAGAGGAAACCATTTTTGGAAAACAATGTGGGAAAGTTTCTTGCAAATATGGAGTGAACCATAAGACTTCCACTGCTTACCACCCACAAACCAATGGCTAAGCGAAGATATCCAACCAGGAGATTAAAGCCATTCTTGAAAAGATAGTGAATACCTCTAGAAAGGATTGGAGTGCTTGATTGGATAATGCTCTCTGAGCCTACCACACCGCACATAAGACTCCAATTGGCATGTCACCTTTCTGGATCATTTTTGGTAAAAGACGCCACCTCCCGGTTGAGCTTGATTCAAGACACATTGGGTCGTTAAACACCTTAACGTGGTCTTAGGTGAGGCTGGGAAGCATATGAAGTCAGAATTGCTAGAACTTGAATAAATTAGGTGCAACTCCTATGATACCTCTCTGATCTATAAGGAAAGAACAAAAGCCCGACATGATGAGAATATAATTAAGAAGGAATTCTCTGTGGGACAGAGACTTCTTGTTTACCAATCTAGACTACAATATTTCCCAGAAAATTAAGATCAAGGTGGGAAGGGCCATATGAGGTGAAAAAGGTATATGATCATGGAGCCGTAGAGGTTAAGAATGAAAAGGATGGCACAAAGTTGGTAAATGGACAAACATTGAAACCCTACTTTTAATAGGGAGTTTTTGGAGTAAACAAGGAAGGTAATCCCCTCCTTGGTGAACAAAATTTGTGACAACTTAATTTCAAGCAAATAAGTCGTGAGGACGACGATAAATATACTGTGTTTCTTTTTTCTTTCATGTTTTAAGTAATGATTAGGTAGATTTTGCATGTTTGTGATGAGGATTTTTGAGATAAAACTCTTCTTTGATTTGAGAATTTGAATTCGAGTATCGTGATTGTGTTTGGATGGAATTAGATTTGATAGGTGACATAGTTTTTTTGTAAAAGAGGAAAAAACTACGGAATAGGTCAAAATTTGTGGCAACCTTATGCCAAACCCTGACATGGTCCGCGCCAAGTGCCACGGTCCGTGCCAGGAGAGTTGGCATAAGGGGATGCCTCCCGTCGAAAGGTTTGGCACGAAGGGTTTTTTCGTTCCAGAAGATATGGCATAAGGGGTTGGTTCATGCCAGAGGATTTGGCACGAGGCTTTGGTCCGTGCCAAATACCCTTCTGCGCCAATTTCCAATTCTCTGCTGTCAAATTGTTTAAAAAATGTAAAATTTTTAAAATTCTGAATTTCAAACTTAAAAATGCATTTTTGGTTCAAAGTTTCTTAAATTCCCTAATTTCTTAGGATTTTTATGCAAATAGTACTTCCAACATCCCTTGGAATTAATTGACTGGTACTATTGTCCCCTAATTTGCAATTTTAAAAAATTCCATCCTTATCCTAATTTGAATTTGGAATTTAGAGTTCGAGGCTCGTGGTTTTGTTTGGAGTGGAATTACGCTTGGGTTTCATATTTTTGGATACAAGGTTTTAAACATTTCCAGTGGCATGGATAGTTTAAAAAAGGAAAAAAGAGGGGGGCAGCATGAGGATGAAGGCCCTTCGGGGCCACGAGAGTGAGTGTCACTATTTCTCCCAACCTCACTTATGTTTTTACATGGTTGTTGTTGCATTGAAGACTATGCAACAGTTAAGTGTGGGGGAGGGAGTAGTGAGCACTTAGGGCGTTTTCATTCTTGGATTTCCCAGGTGCATTTCATGTTTTTCTTTTGGTGATTTTGGTTTTTGATTTCCGTGGGATGCTTTTGGATGGATACTTGGTGGCATGACATGCTATGCTAGGATTCCTAGTTTTCATGGGGTCGGTTGTTTTTAGGATATTGGTGTTGTAATTTTTTGTGTTGAGTCTATCTTTTGTAGTATGAAGCTCACTTTGGGGCAATTTTGTGCTACACCAAAAACATTGAAAATTTTGAAAAAAATGAAAAAAATGTAAAAACCCGGGCAAGTTGAAAACCTGAAAGGGCAACTTGAAAAACACTAGGAAAAGCCCAGATAGGTCAAAATACCTAGGTAAAAGTAAGAGGCTAGGCCTAGCTAGGCTTACGAGCCGAGGCAAAAATGAGCGGCCGTGTCGAAAAAAGTGACAAGTGAGTACCCTTTGTGTGTTAAAGCTATAATAAAAACTCGAAAGGGCTCCTGAGCAAAATGAGAGAAATTGAGAGAAATTGAGAGAAATTGAGAGAAACAAAACAAACTAGGTTGACAATACATTTGCTTCCTTGTTTGTAACTAGGTCGAGAATCACGAGTTATCCCTATTTTACAACCAAGTCAATGACTCTTAGATTTCCTTGGTAGATTGTTTTTGGAAGATGACTCTTTGATTGTTTTTGGGGATCATTTTGGGAAACGTAAGCTAGCTTGACACTAATTTTCTTTGCATACCTTTTTCAACATTTTACTTTTTGGTTGTTAGATTGATTCGGTCCTCCGGGGAGTGTGAGAATTGTGAGATTCTTACTCTTTTGGGGGAAACATGGTAATCTAGAAATAAGTTGAATGCCTCAGTTAACTTATGCTTGCACGCTACATTTTGCTTAATTCTTATCTTGTCTTTATTCACTCGAGAACAAGTAAAGGGTTAAGTGTGGGGGGTCTGATGTACATCATTACGCGTACGTTAACCATTGCATTCGGCATAATAATTAGCTTGTTTTATGTGGTGGATTGCTAGTATTAGTTGAGTTTAGATGATAAGGGATTTAGACGGCCATGTTTGGTTTTCTTGTCCAAATCCCACGCTTTGTGAACTTAATTGGTACTAATGGATATCTTCTATCCACAGGCACCTAGATCTTCCTAGTGATCATCCTTTGTAGGTCACCCGTGTGTACTTTTTTTGTTACATTCGATGTGAAGGCCATTCGTAAGGGCGGTAGAAGACATTGAAGACCGCTACCAAGGATTTTAGAAAAGATTGAAGTCCATTCACATTATAATGGTACTATATGAAGGCCACACACATCAAAGCATGGTAAAAGGAGATTGGAGCCAAAGATAGGCAACATTGAAGTTTAAGGTGACCAATGAAGAAACGGTGAATCGTGGTATGATGAGATGTGCCAAAGTCTAAAAATTATCCAAGAGGAATAAGCCTTTGAAGTTGATTTCATTGGATTCTTCTTCTCGAGCGCTATAAAATTGACTACTAGAACTCTCAAATCGGACTAACGGTTCATCCTTAGCGAAGAAAAGAAGTCCAACCGGCCAAGGTACAAACGGGTCGGCTCGGGCCACTTATGGATGGCACCAATGGCCTAGGATAGATGAGTTGGCCCCCACCAAATGACCTGGCATGAAGGCATGGCACGGACCAAGCCAAATGGCACGGCTGCACGTACATGTTTTAATCTTCACTCAATCGGCTAGGTATGGACACAGACCGTCCCATTTTCGACGGTCTGCACTGTTCAAAGTGCAAAATGTTGAAACTAGCCAGTGAGGTGTGGAGAATCAAGTAGTCTATGCTGAGTTACTGAGAAAATAAAGCTTCCTGACGACGGTCTGTGCCAAGGTCTGTGTCCCGCAGATTAAAAGGACGAGACCAAGGGTGTTGACGACGGCCTACACCTAAGGCCACGGTCCATGCCAAAGTAGTTAACATGGACCATACCAGATGACACAATGAGGCCTGCGACAGATCAAGTAGTATGTGCCAGCAAGGTCAAAATACACGGTGTGGACCGGACCAGGTGGCGGCTACCTTAGGGTTTCTCGGATTTTGACCTATTTTGGGCCTATTTTTAGGCACAGTCCTCTACTACTATCTATAGGTGCCTTAGTTTCTAGGAAAACCTAAGTAGGCATAATGTAAATTTTTTTCTCTCTCTAGGTAGAAGGGAGAGGAGAGCGCTCTCTCTCTCTAGAATTCTTCTTCTCTTTGCTTATCCTTTCTCGTTTTCTTTTCTTTTCTTCATCATATTTTCATCTATGACATCTAATTCTATATTTTTCATGGATCTAATTTCTAGGGAGTATAGTAATAGTTGGGGTTATTTGTATTCATGTTTTGAACTTGACTTTTTGAGATTTAGATTTCCCTATCTTATTGCTTCATGAATATTTGTGCTTGAGCTTGTGGTTTATAAGAATTATGATTTATGCTATGTCATTATAATGATGCACTCATGCATGTATGGTAGTATAAAATCGTGTTAGGCTTCATTGTGATCTTGGAAAGTGTTGGAATTGTGAACTAAGTAAAGAACACCGGGAAGATGAGTAATTTTGTGTCATTTGAGAGAAAATCATTATATGTGTTATACCATGATTGCAATTGGCTAGTTGTGTGAGAAATCAACATGTTATGCGGTTGATTAGGCAAATCCCGATGGAGCAAAGCCCCTGGCAACCTAATAGATTAGTGTGTTGTTTGTAGTGACTAGAGTTGTGCCTACTCTAGAGTTATTACAAGGTGTCTTTTCCTTTTCCTCTTTAGGACTAGGTATTGAGATCCACAATGGAGTGACCGGGATGTAATGCATTTCACTACATATCCTAAAATTGCAAACTATGCGAGGCATTGCCCTTTTCAGCGGGCTTTGGATTCCTTTAAGCAGAGGCGCATTGGCCTTGGAAGTGAAGTGATTAGAGAATGGTCTTCGACTTTGGTAGACTAGAGTGCATTCCCTAAAATTATGGAGACAGTGAGATTGGGCATTGTGGTAACTACCATGTGTGATAGACGGGGGGAAATACCTAGTTATCTCCATATTATGTGACACGAGCATAAGATATGTTTATAAGTCTATATGTGAATTAATAGGTGAGAGAAGTCATTTATCAAGCATGTTATGCAAATACCCCCAAGTGCCTATTTATATAGTTTATTTCCTTTTTTCTTTTATGCTTAGTAGTTGTTAATTGAAAAGAAAAAAACCAACCCCCTCCTGTTTACTTTACTAGTTATTCCTAGCAACTCCCGTAGATTGACAAACCGGACAAGGTTTTGTTTAATTGATTTTCAGGCCCTAGAATCTCCGTGGACATATCCAAGGCTTACAACTAACTACCTTATAGGTATCATAGTAGTGATTTGGGTGAAGAACTATAAATCTTTATCTTTGATATGTTGCCCTCCGCTTGGGTTAATTAGCTGCAATTAATTACCCCGAGTGGAGGCGGATCATGAACCCTTAGAAAAATCCCTCTTCTTCATGGATAACCCTGATTTGCCACTATCTACTTAGTTGTAGTTAGGAAGCACTTTAGGGCTTAAAATATTAACTTTGAGAGGTACGACAACGACCTCCTAAAGTGGTTAACTGGGAGACTGCCTGAAACAAGTTATCTCTTTTTTTAATTTTAATTCTTATCATTTGGCATGTTGTGGGTTAGTAGAGATTTTGTGTATTTTTGAGATTTCTTATCACTATAGAAGTTTTTGGAGAAGTCTATATTCTTTAATCCACCATTAGGCGAACAAGGTTCAAAAAGCAATGGGGTTCAATACTGGAAGGGCTATTGTTTTTATTTTAACCGATTATGGCTTTAATTATACATCTCTTAAACTATTATATATGGCTTTAGTTACACATACCTCCCAAAATATCCAGTAGTTTAGTTCCATGAATTTCAACATAGTCAAACCCTTAAAACAAGTTAAATTTAAGGTACCGCAAACTAAAATTTAGTAACCGATGTGCATCATTAGACATGCATTAACCTATGAATTAGGCATAATAATTGGCTTATTTTACTTCTTGGATTGCTAGTATTACTTAGTCTTACATGGAAAAGGGTGTTGACGTCCATGTTTGGTTTTCTTGTCTAAATCCCGCGTTTTGTAGACTTATTTGATACTATTTGACACCTTATATCCATGGGCACCTAGATCATCATTTGTGATCATCATTAATTGGTAGCTCGTGAGTACTTTTTGTCACATTTGTATAGAAGGTCGTTTGCAAGGACGGCGGAAGATATTGAAGGCCATTCGCACTAGAATGGAAATAAATAAAGGCCACTGAAACTACATCATGATAGTAGAAGGATTGAGATAAAGATAGGTGGACTTGAAGTTCATAGAGGCCAAGGAAGAAACAGAGGATTGTTGTCCAAGAGTTTCACAAATTTCAGGGAGAGATCCAAGAAGAATTAGCCCTTGAGGGTGGTTCCATTGGATTTTTCATCTCAAATGCTATGAATTTGACAGTAGGAACTCTCAAATCGGACAAAAGGTTCATCTATAGCGGAGCAAAAAAGTCAGCCAGAAGAACCAGTAGCGGGTGGCACGTACCGTTCATGGCCAGCACGAGAGCAAGCCACATACGGCCCACACCATGCCACATGACCTGTGTTAGGGTCCTTAGGCAAGATTCATACCAAGCAGCACGAGTCGTGCCAAATCCTAGCACGGGCCGCATCAACTTTGGCTGGTCATTTCCTTAAGTTGACTTTTTCAAATTTCGCTTTACGAATAATGAAGTGGTGTATGCCAAGAAACTAGGTAAAACAAGAATATGGTTGATGGTCAGCACCAAACGACTTGGGGTGCAAATCAAGAGTGCAAATAATGGAGCTCTAGACGACGACCCGCACCGGATGACACAAACTGCAACAGCACTGTCGTGCCAAGACTAGCACCACGCGCCAGCACAAGCCAAATGGCATGGGCCAGATATGGCTTCTTGCACCCACACGAGGCCACGTTAGTGGCTCGGGCCATGCCATCTGTGGTTCCCCGTGTCAGGCGGCTGCTGCTAGGGTTTTGGCCTACTTTGGGCTAATTGTTTTACCCATTCCCCTAATAGTATAGATATAGCCTTTGTCTACTTGGGTTAGGAGATTTGGATCATTTTCTGAGTTCATATTGTGGATTTGAAGAGTAGCTTAGAGAGACAAACATTCTCTCTTCTCTCTAGTTCATTTATTTTTCTTTTGCCCAGAAATGTGGAATTCAATGAAATACTTGAATTCCCTGTTTAGGGAATAATTCTATAGCTTGGGGATAATATTTGTATTAATGTGTTGATTTATATTTTTTGAGCTTCATTAGATCTTCCTAGTTCTATGTGCTTGTTATATTATGTTAGCTTGTTCTTGAATTGTTATAATTGTATGAATGATACAATCCATTAGCACAGACTCTAGTGTACATTCACGTTGGTTCAAATATTGATACCCCTAAGGAAGAGAAACCTGGATGTGATATGTGTAGCGTGGTCCGGGTCCACGTGGGTGTGTGCACGTAGGTCTTTTCTAAGTTTTACTATTATGATGATAGCACACCAGTCTTAGTTGGCGATATGGATTTCCCAATCAAGAACATCCTGACCAAACCTGAAGCGTCTAGTAGAATGACCAAATAGGCTCTCGAACTAGGACATCACGAGATCTAATTCCAGCTAAGGACTGCAATTAAGGCTCACGCCTTAGCGGATTTCATTGCAGATATGAAGAGCAAAGATGTGCAAGACGTGAACACGCACAACAATTTTATAGTCGATAAAGGAAAATCAAAGTGGGCGGATGTTGCGTGGAAGTTGTTTGTAGATAGAGAGTCTAGCAAGGAGGGTGCAGCGCAGGATTACTGCTAGTTGACCTGGAAGGCGGGAAACACAGATATTCACTCCGCTTCAACTTCCCGCTAATAAACAATGAAGCAAAGTATGAGGCATTAATATTTGTTCTAGACCTTACGATCATAATGAAGGTCGAAAGTGTTCAAGGATTCAGTGACTCCCATATATTACTCCAACAACTGCAAGGAGACTACGAAGTGAGAGAAGAACAATTGGTAAAATACTTAAGGAGGGTTTGACAGCTCATTACACAGCTTGAGTACTTCAACTTCCAGCACGTGCCCAGATCTAAAAATACAAAAATAGATGCGTTAAGTAAGTTGTCAACTGCTGGGTTCAATTCATTGATCAAATACAGAGATGTAAGAGTGAAAGTTATTCCATTCAGAAGCACGGTGATCACAATTATATCATCAATCCAGAAAGAAGAAGTAAATTGGATGACACCACAAATAGTGTACCTTACAAAACGGAAAGTTACCAACAGAAAACATACAAACTAGAAAGTTGGAGTTGCGATCTCACAACTACATCTATGAAGGAGGAGTCTTATACAAGAAATAATTTCTATCTCCATGGATAAAATGCATAGGACCAACACAAGCAAGGGAAATTCTAAGAGAAGTTCACGAAGGGCTATGTGGAATGCAACAGAGAGCTAGAATGGTGGCGAGGAACATCATCCAAACAGGATACTTCTGGCCGACCATGTTTAACGATGTGTATAGCTTCATTGTCACATAAGCCATAGGCTTCTTTGAGAGGTATATATGGAGCTTGACCATTTGACAAATGGGGGATTAACCTAGTTGGACCCTTCCCAAAGGGTGAGAGCAAAGAAAAATTTCTAATTGTGGCAATTTATTACTTCACAAAGTGGATAGAGGCGAAGCCATTAGGATGAGTCACAGCTGAGGTGACAAGAAAATTTATCTAGCGTAATATAGTGTGTGCCACATACTATTGTCACATACAATGGTACACAGTTCACGAGTGATACCTTCACTGATTGATGTTCAAAGCTTAGGATTCCTTAACATTTTACATCTGTACCGCACCCTCAAGCTAACAGACAAGTAGAAGTAACAAATAGGACCATTGTTCAAGGAATTCAGAAGTGATTGGAGGGAAAGCGAACTGGCTAAGTGGATGAAATACCAAACACCCTATGGTCATATCGAACAACCTTTCGAGAACCAACAAGGAAGACACCATACAGTCTAGTATATGGTTATAAAGTAGTGATACTAGTGGAAATCGGTAATTCAAGCCTCCGAGTATGTGATTAAAGGGAGGAGGAAAATCTGGACATGATGAGGTTAGATTTATACAAACTAGAAGAAAAAGAGATTTGGTAACAATCACAGAGGCTAAGTATAAGGAAATGATGGCTAGAGCTTACAATCAGAAGGTTAAAGGAACACAATTTCAGATTAGTGATTTTGTGTTAAGGAAAAAGGAGGCAAGCCTAGCAGAAGAACGAGGAAAGGTATGCCTTAAGTGGGAGGGACCTTACAAGGTTACAAAGGCACACAAATCTAACTATTACAAGCTAGAAAGGTTGGACGGTAGCAGTGCTCCCAACACATGGCATGTGGTCAATTTGAGAAAGTTCTATGTCTAGATTTTGGGGAAAAGATAGGAAGTATCTAGTTGTATAGAAACCATGAGATTATTATTGGTTGCATTCATTCCTTTGTTTCCAAGGAAACATTATCACAATCGTACATTTTAAATACTAAAAACCATCTTTCTGGGCCAAGATTACATTTTTAGTTGTCTACTTGGAAATTTGAGATGATAACACATTTTTAGTACATTACAATCAACACATTACGGATTTTCGAATGTCAAAGGTTGAACACAATCATGCGTACCATAACAAACATCAAAATGCAAACTATAGATCTTGCACCTTAAAAAATCATACACTCGCAAGCTATAGATCTTGCACAACTAATGATACTTGCAAGCTTTAGATCTTGTAACTTCGCAAACCTTACGATCACAAGCTATAGATCTTGCACAAGGGCAGATTTGCTCATAAAAATGACAAGCAGGCAATAGATCTTATACGTCGTAAAATCCAAAGCTCTTAAATATGCAAGCAATAGATCTTGCAGCTTCGCTATACTGACTATGCAAGCTATAGATCTTGCAAAAGGCATGAAACTCCAAAAAAAAATATAATTAATGAAATATGAGTAAACCATGGATCTTGCAACTTTTAAAACTCAATCACACGAATCATACAACCGGCAAAAAGATGTCTCCGTAAGTGTTAGTGGATGATAGCTTATTAAGTGATAGTAAACACGCAAGTATGCAAAATCAAAGCAAAATTATTTGGAGCATTACAAGAAAGACAAAGTAGTTTAAAATAGGAGATCTATATATGCCTAAATGCTCATGATGATCCAGAAGAGGATGAACCACCACAATGATGACTGTGCTTGGCTTTGCGATGGGAGTGCTCAGCCCTACGCCAGTTTTCTTCATCCACACACTCAATACTAACTATATGCTCGTATCGCTATTTCATGTGTAAGTAAGCAGTATGGCATATTAGACCCCTTTACTCCATATGACCAAGATATTTAGTATAATACACCTTGAAGTCGGTTATAGAGCTGAAATACTCGTGATGCAACTGCATAATCATAACATTAAAAGTTTCTTCATACCCCTTATTTCCAGCCGTCAAATTTTGTACTTCTTCCTTTAGGCACTGAATATGCAATTGGTCAGCCTCAGAAGAGTTAATCCTCTGCCTTCGAATTTCCATAGTAAGATCCATATGACTAGTAGCCCTACAAGATGATGAAGGAAGGGCCTAAAGTTTATCTTTGTACTCAACACAAGCATTCTCAAGTTGGTGCACAAACGAATCAAGCCGGTCGCACTCAGTGCGGAGTTTCTCATTTTCACTTCGCAACTGTGTATTTATAGCAAAATGTTCATCAAACTTGCTTTGCCAAACGATTGCAAAAGATGAAAGGTGATCACACTTATCCTATTTTTTCTTCAACCGATCGAATAAGTCATCGAGGCAAGTATATTGTTTATCAATGTTCAGTGCCTTCTGATGGGCTTTGCGAGTCTTACTTGGAGCACAATCTTTAGCCTCCTCCTAATGTCGAAGCATCTTCACCATGGTTAACTGCTGACGGTGAATAAAACTATTTTGCTCAACGTAAAACCCTCATAATTTATGCATAGAATCTTGGGTTTCCTCTAAAGTCTTCTCTCACATAGCTTCAAAATCACTAATATCCATAAGCATGTACTTTAGATGAATGACCAAAGATAACGCCCACTCTTGGACACGGTCAGGGATGTTAAGTGAACACACGTACATACCAGCGGATTCAAGATCAACCAAACTACGAACAATATCCTTGCCAAGCAATTCAACATTATAACCATGGGAATAAAGTTGCTGCAAGGACATCCTGTGGAAGAAATGGAGTTGATGAAGATGTTGCGGCTTCCCACCTAATATGTAAAGGAATAGACTCCCCACGAGATAGGCAATTAGAGGAAATAAGTTGGAGATATTCCTTGGATATACACTTAGTAGCTTCAATCAGTTTAACAAGGAAACATAAGTGAGGAGACAAAAACCCGATGTCACGAGGAAAACAAATATAACATCCCAGATATTCAACACTTTTCAAAAAAAAATTGATCAACCATAAAATCAAAGCCTTAAATATAAATATATATAAGAAGATCAGTCAAATTAGAAAAGATGACCAAAATAACTACATCTTCAGTAGTATAACATAGTAAACACATACTTCAGAATATTGTCATAAATTACAAAAAAAACTCCTTAAAGTCTATAATGCTAAGATTCATGAACTGTAGAAGGAAAAGCAGAAAAAATGAGGACAACAATAATTGAACACTCCTTTTGGAGTGAAGAGCAGAGCTTTCACCACTTAAATCACCGCCATGGTTCGCATCATCATCAGGATTAGGTGTGCGTTCAGGAATGCAAAGCTCTGAAGAGGGAGAGCCAAATAGAATATCCTCAAGGTAGTCGACCGAGCTATGGAAGGTAGGCTAGGAAGACTGGCGAGATGGGATATATAGCAGTACGAAAGGATGACCGCCATAAAAATGCTCTTAATGAAACCCTTGTTCATAATTTCCTTCTGCTATTCCAAGACCTTCTCGGATTTGGCCAGCTTAGGTAGCTTGTTAACCTTTGCAGTAGGGTTTAGCTTCCGCAATTTAACCAAGGCCCCACAGTACCTAACATCACGAGCACTAGTTGCGACCTCTTCAAATAAAGCATAAAAGGATTTTGTCTTCACTAGTCAATCAACTAGAACCTAGGGATATGAAGGTCAAGCAAGGCTAGTGGTCCGCATCTCTTCCAAATGGGAACTAAGTTTCTTCATTTCTTCCTCATCGGCCAAAGCGAGATCTTCAGCACACGTGCTCGCTCTTCAACGGCTTTAACAGAAATACTCAGGGTAGTACACTTTGCTTTGCTGGCTTGAAACTTCTCTAGCATCGCACCATCTCCCTTAGCAAACTCAACAACCCATTCACTGGCGATTTGAAAGCTCTCACCAACCTTGTTATCAAAACAAGCCAAAAATTAGAGTAGTTATATACTAGGAAACACACAATTGAATCAAGATAACACTTTAACAGAAAAAGAACAGACCACACCCATTGTCTCAAGAAGTGACAGCTTAGAAAGAGTAGCAAGAACAATTCCTTTCTCAATCAAATCACGGATTTGGGACAGAAGGTTAGGAAGAGGATGGCTAACATGAACCTTCTTCTGAATAGGCTCCAATTTTATCGTAGAGCCGTTCATTTGTTTCTTTCACCTCTTCCTATGAGGCGTCTCATTTGACGTGAGATTACCTCCTCCTTTAACTTCTTTTGGTCAGGGACCCAGAAGTTGTCACCTGAGTGGTAGCTTCAGTAGTCACTTCCTGAAGGATGAAAATCTCAGAGTTATCATTAGAATCAGTCATCAAAGTCTCTAAGTCGTCATTCTCGTCATCAGAAATGAAGTTTCTATCAGCGGAGCTCTAGGACAGATCCATATCTGCAACTCAGCACACAAAGAAAGTTAGGCGAGCATACAAACATCGAAGTACAGTGAAAATAGAGACAAAGAAGAACAAGTTGGACAGAGTAGAAGCGACCAAATCAATGACAAGTAAAACATCTTTTCCCAAAGAGCTAGCAAGGCGAATGGCAAGGGAATACTAGCTAAGCGATGCTAGATTTTTGGACTCGGCATTAAGACGAGCCCTTGCCTCAAGAAGTTTTGATTCAGGAACACCATAGTTCCAAATCGTAAAAACTGGCTACTATCACTACCAAGTTTTATATAGAAATATTTTTCATGCCACACTCCACAATTACTTAGAAAACCACTAACGAACTAAATTTTTGGGATCACAAGATAAAGGGTGAAATCATCAGAGGTGTTTTTTACTTTTTGAAGATGGTAAAGGTTGTGAAATAAGTCAATGGAGAAAGGAAGCCCGGCCGCTTCACACACATGGTAGAGAAAACAAAAATAGAAATAGCTTTAGGATGCAGCTGATATAAAGCAACTTGATAATGAGAAAGCAAGTCCAAGGCATGTTGGGGTAAGGGGAAGGAAAGCCTGAACTTAAGGTATTCTAAGTAATAGGAAATATAATCGGAAGGAGGAGTGCAAACACTTTCAGAGGCCTCAGGAGCCTTAAGTTCATACGAAGACCAAAAAAAGGGAAGTTATGTTTTAACTCCTCAATATAGGAATCAGAGAAGATACTACTAATGATAGAAGAAACGGTGAGATGGTTGGAATCCTCCCTAGAATCAACATCGTTTTCAGAGACATTTGGCGCATAAATTCCAATAACATTAGAGGCAGACATTGAAGAGCTCAAAATCCTTGAAATTCAAAAGAAGGTGGCATCAATTAAAACAAAAAAAACTAGAATTGAAGATTCCAGCCAAACTCCGGAACAAATATAGAGAGCCTGAGAAACTAAAAAATCCTCTTAATTTGAAGGAAACATAAAAATACTACAGAAACAAAGTCCTAAAAATTCAAACCTATAGAACTCGATTCAGAAAAGGAAAAAAAGAACAAGAGAACTTACCAGTTTAACGGGGAAAATGAGAGAAGATTGGAGCAATAAAGGAGACAGGAAGAAGATGAAGAAGTCTGAAACTGTTGGGAGTTTTAATTAAAGAAAGTGAAAAGTCAAGAGACAAAGAGTGAATAGTATGTGATCATGACGGCCTGACAAAACGTGATATACCTTTTTGGGAACTCAAGAAGGCCGAGGTAGTACACTGAATAGTGACAACCTTCAAAGCACAAGAATCAAGGAAATTCTAGAAATAAATAAATAAAGTGTAACGACGGAGGAGGGAATCTCATAATGAATAACTAATACAAATGAGCGAATCTCGGCTGAAAGATCACAATAGCTGGATATCAACATGATCCTTCCATGTTCAAATTTTGAAATTCAAATATCAAAGAGTACACGATTCAATGAGGTAGCAAAACACAGCCAAGAAGCATACAAAACTTCGCGAGTACAGTTCATATTGCAGCAATAACGAACTAATTATTACGCATCAGTTGAAGACAAAATATTAAGTTCAAAAGCAGCTCATGAACATAGCCATAACATCATGTAGTATTGACTCCGTGGCTAGGGGGCTTATGGTGTATATAGCGACTAAAAGTCTGTTGGCCTCTAGGCCCAGCCCAATCTCACTCCATAGCAAGACGAAGTCATTTCAACCCAAGGTGCAGATCAACCAGAAAAAGGTAGGCATTGAACTATGTAGTCGTGGCATAGATCGTGGGCTGAGGAATTCTGAGTGAATAACGAACACTAAACCATGAACTGAGAATGTGAGAATGGTGGCATGACCCACGATCTCAACTCCTACAAACATGGAACCACGACTACTAGGTCCTATTAATACAAGAAGCTCAAAAGGAGGTAAGGTAAGTGCCACTAAACTGAGGAATTCCAATTCTCTAGAGAGAAGACTGACTTGATCGTCAGAGTCTTTTCCCTGGAATCACTTTTGGGATTTGTTTTGCAGGAAGAAGAGTTTACAAGGTAAACAATGGTGCTTCTATATGATGAAGCAACCACATCAATGATACATTAGCATCATCTATAGCTGTAACTAAATTGAGAACCAAGAGTTATCCTTAGTTACAACCAAGTCGATGACTCTTGGACTTCCTTGGTGGATTGTTTTTGTCAACGACTCTTGGATTGCTTTTAGGAAACTTTTTGGGAAGTAAGCTATCTTAACACTTACCTTTCTTGCTTATCTTTTTCTTCACTTTATTTTTTGGGTGGTTAGGTTACAATAGGTTCTTCAGGGAGTGTGATATTTGTGAGATTCTTTCTTCTTTAGAGGAAATAGGGTAATCTATGAATAAGCCAAATGCATAGGCTAACATATACCCGCATGTTACACTTCGCTTAGGCTTTTCTTGTTTTTATTTACTCGAGCGCAAGTAAAATTTTAAGTGTGGGGCAATTGATATGCATCATCAGGTATATGTTAACCTAGGCATTAGGAATAATAATAGGCTTGTTTTACATGCTAGATTGCTAGTGTTAGTTAGGTTTACAAGACAAAGGGTTTAGATAGCCATGTTTGGCTTTCTTGTCTAAATCTTGCATTTTTTAGACTTAATTGATACTAATGGATACCTTGTATCCACGGGCACCTAAATCTTCATTTGTGATCATTATTAGTAGGTGGCTCGTGGGTACTTCTCATCAAATTTGTATTGAAGGCCGTTCAAAAAAATGGTAGAAGATTTTGAAGGCCATTCACACTAAAATGGTAGTAGATGAAGGCCATGCACTCTACATCGTTGTAGTAGAAGGATTGAGATAAAGATAGGTGGACTTGAAGTTCATAGAGGCCAAGGAAGAAACAGAAGATTGTTGTCCAGGAGTTACACAAAGTTTTTGGAGAGATCCTAGAAGAATTAGACAATGATGGTGGTTCCATTTCATTTGTCATCTCGAGCGCTATGAAATCAATTACATGAACTCTCAAATTGGACCAACGGTTCATCCGTAGCGGAGCAAAGATGTCATTTGTACGAACCAGCAGTGGGTGGCACGGAAAGTTCATAGCCAGCATGAGGGTAAGCCACATACAGCCTGCACCATGCTACATGGCCCGTGTCAGGGGCCTTTGGTATGATTCATGCCAAAAAGCACAAGCCATACAAAATCCAGGCACGGGCCGTGCCAACTTCGGCTGGTTGTGTCCACAAGTTGCCTTTTTTGCTCCAAATTTGGCTAAGTATGGGCGCAGACCATTCCATTTCATATGTCATGTGCCGTTCCAAGTCAAAGATGTCAATACTAGCCCATGGGATTTGAATAATGAAGCAGCCCGTGCCAAGAAATGGAGCAAATGAGGATCTGGTTGACGGCCTGCGCCAAACAACACGGGATGCAGATCAGAAGTGCAAAAGCAGAGCTCCAGACAATGGCCCATGCCGGATGACATGGACCACACTAGCACGGTCATGCCAGGACTAGCGCCCCATGCTAGTATGAGCTAAATGGCTCGTGCCAGATCTTGCGTCCCTCGCAGGCACAAGGCCACATCAGTGGCACGGGCCGTTTGGCTTCGTGGCGTCCGGTGTCAGGCGAGGGCTGCTAGGGTTTTAGCCTATTTTTAGGCCCAATCCCATACTACTATAATATAGCCTTAGTCTACTAGGGTTAGAAGCTTTGGATCATTTTCTAAGTTCATTTTGTTTATTTGAAGAGTATCTCAGAGAGAGAAACACTCTCTCTTCTCTCTAGGCTCTTTCTCTTTTTCCTTTTTATTTTTCATTTTCCAAAAAAATGTGGAATTCAATGAAATACCTTAATTCCATTTTTCTATAGCTTGGGGATGATATTATTATTCATGTTTTGATTTATGTTTTGTGAGATTAATTAGATCTTCCTAATTCTATGTGCTTGTGATTATAGATCTTCCTAATTCTATGTGCTTGTGATTATATGTTGGCTTGATCTTGAATTGTTATAATTGCATGAATGATACACTCCATTAGCACAAACTCTAGTGTACATTCATGTTGGAGCAAATACTGATAACCCCTGGGGAAGAGAAACCTGATGTGATATGGGTAGCGGGGTCTGGGTCCACGTAGGTCTCATCCAAGTTTTACTTTCGATGACAACACACCAATCTTAGCTGGAAAGATGTTCTGAAGGGTTACGGGTAGAGATATCATTTAGTAGCAAGCTAGGGTTTTAAGCGATCCTCGTGCCATCGATAAGGTACCTATCTCCCTTTCCCTATTTATAGGTCTACGGGTGAGCATTAGTGGTGTAGAGCATGGGATGTTATCGTACAGGGAAGAAACATATATGTTCAATGGCAGGGCCGTTATCACACTCCCCTAATTATGGAAGATTGTAAGAGCACCCCATGTGACAGGTATGGGAAAGTGCTGACCATCGACCACACTATGTGTTATGAGCACTAGATTAGGTTGTTGAGGTCTTATATGTGATAGAATCGAGGATTGAAACATTTAATCAACCATGTTACACAGATATTCCCCAAGGGAAAGATTACATAGTTTAATCTCATTTTATCTTTCATGTTCGTAGTTGATAATTGAAAATTCCAAAAACCCCCCCATTTTACTATATTAACTATTCCTAGCACACAGACGAATTGACAACCCGTACATGGTTGTGTGTAATGGGCTATTAGACTCTAGCATGTCTGTGAACAAGCCTGGACATGCTACTAACTACCCTATTGGTAGCTTAGTAGTGAGTTAGGTGCAAAAATATAAATTTAAATTTGACACCAACCCCTTTGCATCCTCTTTGGACAGCTGTTTGGAATGCCTTCGCTCGGGTTAGCTTAACTATGACTTTAACGACCCTGAGTAGAGGCGGGTCAGTAACATTCGTTGTATGTTCTTTAACATTTAGTTTATATTTTCTTTGTTTACTTTTTAATACATTGATATATGAATCACAATGCTAACTCCATAGATAAAAGCTTCAAAGGTTATGTTAGAGATCATCTAAGTAACATGACTGGTCTGATGACTAGAGCCAGGAAGAAACTTAGAGATGCTGTATGGAATGCTTTGATTGATCAAGTTCATGAGAGGAGCTAAAGTCTACATCAAAATTCATTGATGAATTATACTTCTATTTTGAAATAGGTCTTAAAGGGGAGCTTAAAACTGTAGTCATTTTCCCGAGTTTTAGTGAGTTAGTGTGCTCAAATTCATATTTAAATTTGAAATAGTTGTTTTTTCAGACGATTTGATCAAATCTTTTTAGTTTGAACAATAGATTAGTTAGTTTATTTGTTTAGTTTGTTTGTTTGTTAGTTTGTTAAAGTCATCTTGCCTATTCACTTTCAAGAGTTAGGCCAAGGGGACTTAGAATTAGATTAGGAAGTGCAGGTTAAGTTACTTTTTGCTTCCAGAAGACGGGTATATTTTGGCCAGGTCTTAGACCAAATCCTACCCAAATTGTCTATATTCTGTAGGCAAACTAGCCTATAAAAAAAACATGGTTCCAACGTTTTTATACGCCTTTAATCAATCATATATTTTCATAATTTGAGTTTATACTACTTGGTTTGCGCACATTGAATCCATTAGAGTTTATTTTCAAGAATTGTTAGCTAGCACCATAGGATTTTAGTAACAATTTTGTGCAACTAATGCTTGGGTTTTTTAAGGAATTTGTCCCTTGTATTAGTAAAGAAACCAATTTTTTGTTTTCTACACGACATCGTTTGTGTTGTCTTATCAATAAGATAGTGTTTCGTTCAACCTTGATAGAGAGTGCTACTTCAAAATTCTGCATCTAGAATGTTCGGAATGAGATTCATATTAGTTGGCATCAGAGCAAAGAAAAAGATCTATTGGTGGCCAAACTATATCAATAGTTGTTTAGAGTTTTGCAATTCTGATTTTATTTCAAATTTCAATTCATAAACTTGTTCTTATCATATTCTAACCATTATTTCCGGGGGGTGGGGGTGGATCTTGATTCGAAGAACATCGAAGGGTCCGAGAGTTATAACAATTTGGTATTACAATCCTCCATCACCTTCATCTTAGAGTCAGGAAAATGTCAAATGGTCTAAGAGTTACAAGCATTATCCGCCTTCACCCCTCATTCATTTTTGTAGTTGTTAGTAGCTTATACAACTTATGTTATGTGTTTATTTTCTTCCACTCATCTGGAGATAATGGTATACTCATAGTCCTTATTTTGTTTTATCGTTCTTTGATTCCGTTGATCTTGGATTTGTTTTTGAGTTCTTGATTACACCTTATACAAAAAAAGAGTCTTTGTTCTTTTCTCTCTTTTCTAGATATAGTGTAATATTCGTGATCCTTAATATCCTAAATACTTGAAAGTTCATTTGAATAGAGAGTATTTCGTTGATCTTGGATTTTCTCACTTTCTTAGTCAAAACGTGTTAAAGATAGGAAACACAAGTTATATTTTGAAAAGATACAATCTTATTTCTGAATTGATTTGGAAATTAGACCTTGAATTGGGTTTTGAAATCCGTGGGTAAAACATGGGTTTTGAAACTATGGTTTGAGATTGAGGTATGGGAAAGCTAGGTTTTGGGAATACATGGGTTTTGATAGGGTATTGATTCAAAATTTTGTTGGGGGTTAATTTTGAAATTTTGTGGGATACAATTAATGTTGTGATTGAATTCTACTTCTGTTTGGAATCTAACTTGAATTGTATTTGGATAAGAAGTTGGATCATATTTGATTTTGAATTTTATACGGATAAGAAATTGAATTGTATTTGAGTTCAAATTTTATTTTTATAAAAAAAGTAGAGTTGTACTTGTATTGTACTTGGGGGTTGGAAGTTTATTTGAAAATGATTTATAAGCAACAAAGATAAATGAAAATCTAATTGTATTAAAACTGGGGTTTGGGTGGAAATTCCTAATTGGATTGTAACTTGAATTTTTAAACTTCTTGTTGCCTATTTGAAATGTTATTCCTTTGATCATATCTTACTCAATGTAACTGCAATTCAAGGAATTGAACTTGCATTTTGATCCTTTTTTCTCTTAACAACTTGAATTTACACTTTTTAGCTTATTTAAGAGTTTATCATTTTAATTTATTCGAATTATATAGCAGTGTGCTCCTGGTCCATAACTATTTAGATACAATTGAGTTGCACTCATTCTCGCCTTTGACTTATGAGTTGTGAGTGTAGCGTTACACATTTGTTGAGTGACCTTAATAAACAAAGGGGAAGGGGAGAACTTTTATTACTAACGATTTTTCTTCTAAGCAGCTTTGAATGGGAATGGTAGACAACCTGAATGTCATGCCTTATGTTTGCAATCACAATAACATTCCTATATCGCCAGTCCTAGTGTTCGACGTGACTTTAACAATAGTTGCGGTGACTCTCCAACACTTAAACCCTTTCAACTAAATCAACTAGGATAGTTGAACACAAACTGATTGATGATTTCCATGAATTCCCTCATTAGCAAGGTCCGGAGATTATCAAGGAGAGTAGTTGGGTTTGCAACTCCTACGCCACCTTGCTTGACTAAAAAGTGGATCTCAACCATTTAGTCAGTTGATATCATGATAACAAATGTTCGGCTGAAGAATCAGTTCATTACTCTGATAGGCGATCCCATAGAGATGCTAGAAGACCTAGGCAACAACATTTTCACCATCGAAGGCAATCTTGAAAAATGTAAAGTTCAGGCTCCGATGAATGTTCAGATTCTTCTCGAGACATCAAAGGTTTACACTATGATTGCCCTAGATTTGATGGTCAACAAAATCCTGCGATATATCTAGATTGGGGTATCCATATTGAGAACTTATTTGAACTTAAGAACTATAGAGAAAAAGGGTAGAATGAGGTTGTGCAGTGTTCTTTCACCAACTATGTGGCAGAATTGTGGAAGAACCTGGAAGAATCAAGATAGCTTGCTGGTGAAAGACTTATTTGTACCCAAAGAGATTGAATGTCGAGCTTTTTTTATATCACATTCCACCAACCTACTTGATGGAAAAACATTTTAACCTTAGTATTATGAAGAAAGGTGGCCAAAAAGTTGATGAATACTGGAAAGATCTCAAATTAATAATGAGGAAAGTTTGCATGAGAGAAAAATATGCGTATTTGATGAATCGGTTTATTGAAAGTTTAAGAAACAATCTACAACACCTGGTTAAACTTCAGCTTCATGTTTCTATGCAAGATCTACTACTCTCTCTGTCCCAGCCATATCTGCACACTTTTTGGTCAACTTTCTCAAGACACGTTTGACCATAAATTTCAACTAGTATATAGACGTCAATATCTTCATGTAGATATCGTTAGATTCCCTGCATTATGTATTTTCTAAATATTAACTTTTAATAAACCATTATATGTAACTAAAGTTATCGGTGGTCAAAACATGGCCTGAGAAAGTTGACCAAAAAGTGTGCAGATATGGTAGGGACAACGGGAGTAGTTAAATCAAGGTTTGTTGAATCGACATTGAGGCCCAGCATAAGCCTTAATTTTGGCTATGACAGTCAAAGACAAGTTTCTGATCCCACAAACCCTAATTTAACCAAAGGAGGAAGAGGATAAATTATAGGTGGCCGTGTAAACCCTAGTTCTCTGAGAAATTATTCAAATCCACTCTATCATCCTAATGAGCGATATTGTATCAAATCAACAACCTAGCCGAACTAAAGGCAAATCTGTTTCACTTCATCGAATACAGTTTCTTCTAATTTCCTACTTGTTTTAATTGTAATGAAATAGGTCATGTGTGCAATAACCACCCTCATTCTCAAATTATGACAACACTAGTGAAGGGAGATGATAAAGATAAATATGGCAATATGTTTACACTAAACTAAAGCGAAGAAGAACACGTAAATGAAGATATCTTCATTGATGATTGAAGTCTACAAAGTCCCAAAACACAAGGTAACTTCATTTCATGGAGACTTAATCAATCCTCAAATGGCCGAATCTGAGGTACATTATGTTAGCATCTTCCATACGCATTGTCTAGTGAAATATAAGAATTGCTTGCAGATTATAGATAGTGGATCATGTGCTAATACTGTTTCTAATCTTCTAGTTAGATAATTGTCATTGCCTCTTACTCCTCATCCATCTCCTTATGAACTAATCGAGTTAAAAAGTTGTGGTGAACTTAGGGTTAGTAAGAAAAGCATGATTAACTTTATAATTGAAAAGTATCATGATTCTATTTTATGTGATGTTAAACCTATAGAAGCTTGTCACATTTATTTGGGTAGACCTTGGCAGTTTGATAGGAAATCTATTCATGATGGCTACATTAACAAAGTTGCTGTGATTAAGGATCGAGCCAAGTATACTTTGACACCACTGTCTCCTATAAAAGTCTTTGAAGCTCAAAAATGGATGAAAATTGACAAAGAAAAGGTTTTGGCTGAAGCTTCTACATTAGATGTTTCCAAAATTAAACCTAGACAACGTTTAAACAATTTTGACAAAGAGACAATAAAATTCAGAAAAAAGATGGCCAATTTCGACATAAAGATAGGTAATGTAAACATAAAGACATGTAAGTCATGTAAGTTTCCAAAAGTTGTTGATAAGTCGCATAAGTTTTGTATTCACGTCCTAGTAATTTACCTTCTATTTTTATGATGAGGCGTGAACTATCCATTGATTCTTGTAAATTATTCTATGATTCTCAAAGAGATGTGAATCGTGCTTTAACTAATCATTATTTTGTTGTGATACTTCATTTTAAAGAAACATATTTTTCCAAAGAAGATATTCCTGTAAAGTTTGGATTATATGAAAGGATTGTTATGCCTTTTGGTTTAACTAATGCTCCTAGTACTTTTATGCGGCTGGTGAATCATGTTTTTGTTGACATCTTGATATATTCTAAAACAAATAATGAACATTTGAGCATGATAAAATGGTTCTTGTTGCACTTCGTGAGTCAGATTGTAAGCTAGTATCAAGAAGTGTACTTTTTGTGCTTCAAAAGTTATTTTTCTTGGTTTTATTGTCTCTAGAGATGTGATCAAGGTTGATGAAACCAATATTGAATCCATTAAGTCATGGTTGACTCCAACCAATACGAATCAGGTAAGATCTTTTCATGGTTCAGCTAGTTTTTATCGAAGGTTTGTACATGATTTATCATCTATTAATGCACCTTTAAATGAACTATTTGTAAAAGATTTAAAATACGTTTGGGGAGAAAGTCAAGGAAATGCATTTAATGAATTGAATTCCAATTATATCATGCTCTTGTTCTTGCTTGACCAGATTTTAACTGTACTTTTGAGATTCATTGTAATGTATCTAGTATTGGTATTGGTGATGTGTTTATGCAAGAGGATCAAACTTTATCTTACTTCAATGAAAAGCTAAAGGAAAGTGCTCTTAATTATCCCTTGTATGATAAGGAATTTTATGCCACAGTTCTCAGAGACATGGCAGTATTGCTTGTTGCATAAAGAATTGATTATACATAGTGATCAAAAATCTCTGAAGTATTTGAAGAGTCAGTTAAAGTTGAATAAGTGTCATGCTAAATGGTCTAGTTTCCTTGAAACATTTCCTTATGTACTTCGACATAAAAAGAGGACAAAATTTTTTGTTGTTGGTGCTTTTAGTCATAGGCATGCTTTGGTTTCACATCTTAACTGTGCTTTACTTGGTTTTTATTTCGTGAAAGAATTGTTTGTTGCAGATCCTGACATTTCTTATGTTTATGTTGCATGTGAAAAAGGTGCTTCTAATAGGTTTTATAGACATGGTGGATTCTTCTTTTGTGATAATAAGCTTTGTGTTCCTTAGTTTTCTATACGAGAGTTGCTTGATAAGGAAGCACATTCAGGTGGTCTTATGGGTCATTTTGGTGCTTTCAAAGCATTTAAAAAGTTGAATGATCAATGTTATTGGCCGAAAATGGCACTACTTGTTGATAGGACTTGTAGAACTTGTACTGAATATATTAAGACTATATCGACGACTAAGCCACATGGATTGTATACTCCTTTTCCTGGTCCTACACATCATTGGATTGATATTTTCATGGACTTTGTCCTTGGATTTCCACGATCACGGTTAGGTAATGATTCTATTTTTCTATGGTTGACATGTTTTCTAAGATGGCACATTTTATTCCTTGCAGAAAAACAAATGATGCCAAAACATATGGTCAATCTGTTCTTGAAGAAATTCATGAAAAATTCATGGAATTCCTTCCAATATTGCTTCTGATTGTGACATTAAGTTCTTATCCTTCTTTTGGAATACACTCTGGAGGAAGTTGGGAACTAAGTTACTTTTTTCCACAACGAGTCATCCACAAACATATGGGAAAACAGAAGTTACCAATCAAACCCTGGGTACTTTGCTGCATGCCTTAGTCCAAAAAAACCTGAAGATTTGGGAAGCATGCATTCTCATACCAGAGTTTTCTTACAATATAACTTTTTGTTCGACTACTTCTTTATCTTCGTTTAAAGTTTTTTGTGTTGCCTATGTATTACTCCATTTGATCTTATTCCTTTGAATTTTAAACATGTTAGGAACCTCGAGGGAGAAAATAAGCCCGAGTTTGTAAAGAAGATGCGTGAAAAAGTTAGGCAAAGAACCAAAAGGACAAATGCTCAAAATGTCAAGGTCCGACCATTGTTGTAGATCTTTTTCTTCCCCAGTATAATTAAGTCCTGGGTGTTTCACCACGAATGCTCTACTCCCCAAGGCCTATGAATTAGGCAAAGGGTCGTAGGCACCTTATCTATGACACTAGGGCCTTTTACAACCCTAACTTGCTACTTTTCACTATCTATACCTGCAACCTATCGGATTACTTTACGTAATCAGCTAAGACTACTGTGATGGCAAATAATCAGAGTATTACTCGGATCCCCCGTTCACACACCCACGCGAACATGTACTCCATTACCCATTAACACATCTAAGGTTTCTCTTCCCAAAGGGGCATCAATATTTGCACCAATATGAATATAGACTAGAGTGTGTGCTTATATGGGGTGTATTATTCATGCAATTCTTACATTCAAGAACAAGTCATAGTAATATCATGAACACAAATATTAGGATGAACTAGGAAATCTCACAAAACATTAAATAACCATTCGCTTACGATTTATCCCCAAGCTATAGAAACTACTCCATAGATATGGAATTCAAATGAAGACTTCACAACAAGAAACAACACCTTTTACCTCGGTTTTTGCTTTAACCCCAAAAAACTGAGGTAAAATGTCATTTTACCTCGATTTTTTTTTGAAGTAAAAAATATTTGTTACCTCAGTATTTATAAAAACGAGGTAAAAGGTTAGACATGACCGATGTCGCATGCATGTCTGGCTTACCAACATTGTGACCGAGGTCGCATGTACGTATCCCAGACTACAATGACCGAAGTCGCACGCATGTCTGACTTACCGATGTTGTGATCGAGGTCGCATGTACCTTTCCCAGACAAGAATGATCCATGTCGCACAGATTTATAGCTTACCGATGTTGTGACCGAGGTTGCACCTATCTATCTCAGACAAGAATGATCGACGATGCACGCGTGTTTGTCTTACCGACATTGTGACCGAGGTTGCACTTACCTATCCCAGACAAGAATGACTGACGTGGCACATATGTCTGGCTTACCGACGCTGTGACCGAGGTCGCACGTACGTATCCTAGACACAAATGAAAGATGTTGCACACATGTCTTACTTACCGACGTCGTGACCAAGGTCACACGTACCTATCCCAGACACAAATGAAAGACATCGCACGTATGTCTGGCTTACCTACATCGGTTATTTTTGTGACCGACGTCGCACGTCACTCTCGAAGACATGGTACTTAATTATAAGTATACGAACAACAAATAACACCCTTGTGATGCATGATTTTAAATAATTGAAAAAAAAAATATATATATATATATACATACATATATATAAATTAATAATGTGATTTATTTTTTAACAAAACTAAAATATAATTTTTAATTTTTTTATACAACTCCATTTCTTTTATATTTTTAAAGATTTTATATCTATGTTATTAACTATGGCTTTATGTTTATATTTTCAAATGAAATGAATTAAATGAATAGTTCGAGTAATACATGATCGTAGTTGAATATAAATTAATAAAATTTATTTTCTTTCCGAATAAAATTTTATGTACTACTTATCCATAATTATATAATATAAGTTGTATGTAAAATAAGTAGCTTATAGAATTTTATATACTACTTATTTAATATAATTATGAATAAGTGGTACATACAATTTTATTGATTTAACACGGGGCTAATTCCAAGAGTGATATGTGTCAAAGATGACGTGGCTAAGAGCTACTCCTTTAGTATTTTTCATTTGACACGTGGCTAATCCATTTCTTAGTTTTATGTAACCAACTCTAAATTACTCTAGAACATGTACTAGCTTTTTTTAAAATTTCACCAAAAATTTCATCTATTTAATATTCTATATTTATGCAAAAATAACAAAAATTCTGTATTTTGGAGCAATGAATTATAGGGTAACGCAATTTTGGGTCATGGTTTAATTTTTCAAGATTATGTATAAGTAATCAATGTTGACTTTTGAGGCCCTTCCGTTCACCCATACATGCTCAAATTGCAAAATTGTAACTGTATATTAATGAATTGAATTTTAATGTTGCCAATCTCGTGATTTGGAAATTCTAACTTTCTTGGAAAGACCTAAATACAAAAAGTAAAATCTTTACTCGTAACTCCGAATTGAAATCCACTCGAACGTGATGCTACCCTATACACCCCAATTGTATTTTCCAAATCTCTAACCTGGTATTTATGAATAAACATGCACAAGAATATATTTGTAATCTTTTTCGATTTTCCTTTCTTACTTCTACGTAAACAACTCTAATTTACTCTAGAACACGTACTAGTGCTTTCCAACATTTCACCAAAAATATTACCTATTTAATATTTATATATTTATGCAACAATAAAAAAAATCATGTATTTTGGAGCAATGGATTATAGCGTAACACAATTTTGGGTCATAGTGTAATTTTTTTATTATGTATAAGTAATCAATTTTAACTTTCGAAGCCCTTCTGTGCACCCATACATGCTCAATTGTAAAACTGCAACTGGATATTATTGAATTGAATTTTGATGTTTCCAATTTCATGAGTCGACAATTCCAACTTTCTTGGAGGGACTAAGTGCAAAAAGTAAAAACTTTACTCGTAACGCCAAATTGAAATCCCCTTGAACGTGATGCTACCCTATACACCTCAATTGTATTTTCCAAGTCCGTAACCTGGTATTTATCAATAAAAATGGACAAGAATATATTTGTAATCTTTTCCAATTTACATTTCTTACTTCTATGTAAACACCTCTATGTTACTCAAGAACACGTACTAGCGCTTTCCAACATTTTACCAAAAAATACATATATTTAATATTTCTATATTTATGCAAGAATAAAAAATTTATGTATTTTGGAGCAATGGATAATAGCGTAACACAATTTGGGGCCATAGTGTAATTTTTCAAGATTATGTATAAGTAATCATTGTTGATTTTCAAGGCCTTCCATTCACCTATACATGCTCAAATTGCAAAGTTGCAACTGTATATTATAGAATTGAATTTTGATTTTGTCAATTTCATGACTCGACAACTCCAACTTTCTTATAGGAACTTAAGCGCAAAAGGTAAAACTTTACTCGTAACTCCAAATTGAAATCCGTTCGAACATGATGCTACCCTATACACCCCAATTGTACTTTCCAAGTCCGTAACCTAGTTTTTATCAATAAACATTCACAAAGAATTATTTGTAATCTTTTCCAATTTACATTTCTTACTTCTATGTAAACAACTCTAAGTTACTCTAGAACACGTACTAGCATTTTCCAACATTTTACCAAACATTTCATCAATTTAATGTTTCCATATTTATGCAACAATAAAAAAAAATGTGTATTTTGGAGCAATGGATTATAGTGTAACAAATCTTGGGCCATTGTGTAATTTTTCAAAATTATGTATAAGTAATAAATGTTGACTTTCGAGGCCCTTCCGTTCACCCATACATGATCAAATTGCAAATTGCAACTTTATATTAAGGAATTGTATTTTGTTGTTGCCAATTTCGTGATTCGACAATTCCAACTTTCTTGGAGGGACCTAAGTGCAAAAGGTAAAAATTTACTCATAACTCCAAATTGAAATCCGCTCGAACATGATGCTACCATATAGACTCCAATTGTATTTTCCAAGTCTATAACCTGGTATTTATCGATAAACATGCACAAGAATATATTTATAATCTTTTCCGATTTACCTTTCTTACTTTTATGTAAACAATTCTAACTTACTCTAGAACACGTACTAGTGCTTTTCAACATTTCAATGGAAAAATACATATATTTAATATTTCTATATTTATACAAAAATAACAAAAATCATGTATTTTGGAACATTGGAATACAGCGTAACACAATTTTGGATCATAGTGTAATCTTTCAAGATTATGTATAAATGATGAATGTGAACTTTCGAGGCCCTTCTGGTTCACCCATACATGCTTAAATTTCAAAATCACAATTGTATATTATTGAATTGAATTTTGATGTTTCCAATGTCGTGATGCGACAATTCCAACTTACTTGGATGGACCTAATTGCAAAAAGTAAAAACTTTACTCGTAACTCCAAATTGAAATCCGCTCGAACGTGATGCTACCCTATATGCCCCAATTGTATTTTCCAAGTCCATAACCTGGTTTTAATCAATAAACATGCACAAAAATATATTTGTAATATTTTCCGATTTACCTTTCTTATTTCTATGTAAACAACTCTAAGTTACTTTGGAACACGTATTAGCGCTTTCCAACGTTTCATTGAAAAATACATATATTTAATATTTATCTATTTAAGCAAGAATAACAAAAATCGTGTATTTTGGAGCATTGGAATATAGTGTAACACAATTTTGGGCCATAGTGTAATTTTTTAAGATTATGTATAAGTAATCCATGTTGACTTTCGAGACCCTTCTGTTTACCCATACATGCTGAAATTGCAAAATTGCAACTATATATTATTGAATTGAATTTTGATGTTGCCAATTTCGTGATTCGACAATTTCAACTTTCTTGGAGGGACCTAACAGCAAAAAGTAAAAAACTTTACTCGTAACTCCAAATTGAAATACGCTCAAATGTGATGCCACCCTATACACCCAAATTGTATTTTTCAAGTCTGTAACTGGTATGTATCAATAAACATGCACAAGAATGTATTCGTGATCTTTTTCGATTTACCTTTTTTACTTTTATGTAAACAACTATAACTTACTCTAGAACACGTACTAACGCTAACCAACATTTTACCAAAAATTTCATCTACTTAATATTTTTATATTTATACAAGAATAACAAAAAAAATATGTATTTTGGAGCAATGGATTATAGCGTAACACAATTTTGGGCCATAGTATAATTTTTCAAGATTATGTATAAGTAATCAGTGTTCACTTTCGAGGCCCTTCCATTCACCCATACATGCTTAAATTTCAAAATCACAACTTTATGTTATTGAATTTGATGTTGCTGATTCGTGATTCGATTATTCCAACTTTCTTGAAGGGACCTAAGTGCAAAAGGTAAAAACTCTACTCGTAACTCCAAATTGAAATCCGTTTGAATGTAATGCTACCCTATACCACCCAATTGTATTTTCCAAGTATGTAACATGGTATTTATCAATAAACAGGCACAAAATATATATTTGTAATCTTTTCTGATTTACCTTTCTTACTTCTATGTAAACAACTCTAAGTTACTCTAGAACACGTATTAGCATTTTTCAATATTTCACCAAAAAATTCACATATTTAATATTTCTATATTTATGCGAGAATAAAAAAATTCATATATATTTTGGAGTAATGGATTATAGCGTAACCGAATTTTGGGCCATGGTGTAATTTTTTAATAAACGGTGAGCCCTTATCTGACTTTTTATACTTAAACACTAATGAAATGTTTGACTTAACTAATCAATGGTCAACCTTTATCCAAATTTCTATACATAAACACTAATTAAAAGGTTTGAACTTAACAAATAAACTGTCAGCCCTTAATACTTATCTAGATTATAGTTGGAAAAAAGGTTTGAACAACTTTGTTTAATAAAATTAATTGTTATGTTTAAAAAATAACCAAGGATGATTACTTTATTTGATAAATTTATAATTATTTTATCCACATTTTACAACTAAAACGTTTTAACTTTTTATTATTGCAATTAAATTCGTCTTTCCATAAGTCTATGGAAAGACGGTATTTTCCTAAACTTTGTCTTTAAAATTTCATTTCATTAATATTAATTTTATAATGATATGATGATTTTTAAAAATTGATTAGTTTAATTAATTAAATTAATGAATATACTAAAGAATAAAGTTTAATATTAAATAAATTTTGGACAAATTACATGAAAGGATTGGTTTATTTTCAGTTCAATGTCAATTGGGCCCAAAATCTAAACCCTAATACTATAAATAAGCCAACCCTAAATCTATTTGTATGCTCCTTTCACCTCTACTCTTTTTTTTTATAACTGCTGCTCCTCTTCTTACATTCAATTCTTACATTCAAAGAAAAGAAATTACTCCTCCTCTTTCTTACATTCAATCGGCGCCACCCCCTCCTTCACCTCTCAGCCTTGCTCTACCTCGGCCTTACTCCACCTGCACTTCCCAACATCCTTCATCGTCCTCCAGCCGTGCTATGTCCCTTCTCGTGCTGTGCTTCATACGTCCACCGCTGGCTCCGTTTGGGCTTCACCATGTTCCGTTCACCACCATGCTCTCCGTCGTGCTCTGGGTGCGTCCAGATTTAACGGTGCAAGAATCTTTGTCGGCGCCGACAAGCTTGCCACCGTGCTTCAGGTTCACCACCAGACTCGCTCGCCGGAGCTCCGGGTTCGCCACCAAACTCTCCATCTCGTTTGCCACCATCCTCGTCGGAGCCACCACACCTTTTTACTCTAGATTTGTAAAAAAGTTCAGATTACAGCTCCAATGAACTCTATTTTATTTATTAGTTGAATTGCAATAAGATTTATTTTATTAGTTTGTGATGTGTCATTTTATGTGCATATTTTAGTACTTTTTGGGATCACTTTTGTGCTCCTTTGTTATCAAGAGCTTGTGTTTTACCTTGAAATTCTCTTAGGAGAGGTAAGAGCGACTTTGCGCTCTTTTACCTTTTTCTAATTGGATTTTGTGTGACAAAGAAAGTACATCGAGACTTGAAGATCGGAGACCATTGAAGATCACCTTTTGAAGACTTTGAAGATTAAAAACTAGCTTTGAAGATTGAAGACAAGAATAATCGAGGATTTGAAGGCAAGGCGACAAAGCAAAGAGGAAATGACACAAGGGTGAAAATGGGCAGCCCGCCCGGGCGAGCCCATTCCCGCCCGAGCGGGATCCTGCTACTCTTTTTTTTTGCTTTTCTTTTTCTCTCTCTTTTAATATAAAAGAAATTTTTGGCCACCCACTTCTCATCTCTTCTTCTTGGTTGAATTTCCTCATCTCCCAACCCTAGCTCTCCATTTTCTTTCATTTTGTCCCTCTTTGTTTATGTATGTATGAATTCATCCATGAAGGTTAGTATGATTTGTATTAGCTAAACTAGTTCTTGGGAGCAATTGATTGAAGCTTCAAAACTTATGTGGTGGGATTCTCTATTTGTTCATTTATTGGAGAGCATTTATTATGCCACTAATGTTGTGTTTTGACTCATTTATACCATGGGTTGTTTGATTATATGAAATGTTTGTATGATTAAAGCGTTAGGGTGTTAGGATAGTTGCAAATTTCTTAGCTCATTTGACATGAAATCCAAAAGCATTGATTTAGAACTTCTTGTGTATAATGTGTGGTGATTATTGCTGGATAAGTATGTTAATGTGGATTGTTCTCATATTTATCCCATAGATGCAAAGAAAGGTTGAACCTTGAATGTGGTTTGTTCAAGGGTTAACCTAGTAAATGCTTTGTTTGGTAAAATGACTATGTCGTTGGTAGAATGCTTTGTGTGAAATGTCATTGATTAAATACCTTTATGGTGTTGTTTGCTTAGGGTGATCATCAATGAGGTTTGAAAATGGTCGTTGTTTGTCTTTGAAAACTACTATTAAGAAGGAATGAATGTTGATCTTCGAATAAGAAGTGATAACATTTCCCATAGATAATAAATGTAATTGAATGAGTGAATGAATATATGATCTATAGGAAGTTTGAAAGTGGAAATCGATTGCCCCCAAGGTTCCGTTAATTGTTTCTTTAATCATCTATTTAGTTGTTGTTTCATGATTATTATAGTTCTATTGCTTTGCTAATTGATGTCGTTCAATTTTATAACTTAGGACCAAAAACAAACCAACCCCCCTCCCCCCTCCCCTTTTACATGTTTTTATATGTATCTATATATGCTTATATCTAGTATGTTTTCTCCTATATATGTTTAAACACTTGGAAAGATCCCTCTTCTCGTGGACGACCCTGACTTGCCATTATCTATTTAATTGTAGATAGAAAGCATTAGGGCTTAAAAATATAACTTTGAGAGGTACATCAACTACCTCCAAGTTTGTTATTGCTATGTATCTTAGATCTGGTCCCGGAGCTTCTATTTATGAACTACAAAAGGCATAATCGACGTTTACATTCGGTAGTTTTTTTTATATTCTGTAAATAAAACGTCTCATGTCGCACTACTCTCTTTCAATTTTTTTACTAAGGTTAAATTTTGTACAAAAGCTAAAAAATGAATGATGTCGTACATAAATCAATGAATTAATAACAACCGACATCGCATGACCTTCTGTCCTGAACCGAGGTAAAAAATATTTTTTACCTCAGTTTTTTTAACTGAGGTAAAAAACATACTTTTTACTTTGCCCATATTTACCTCATTTTTTTTGGCCAAAAAACCGAGGTGAAAATCACTATTTAACCAGGATAAAAGGTGTTGTCTCTTGTAGTGTTTGAATTCCACATCCTAGGATTAAAGCAAAATAAAAGGAAAGAAAAGAAAGAGGTTAGAGTGTTTCTCTCTCTAAGGTGTTCTCCTAATTACAATATGAACTCTAAAAATGATCTCTCCTCTTTTAACCTAGTAGACTAGGGCTACATTTATAGTAGTGGGGGGTTGGACCCAAAAATAGGCCCAAAATAGGCCAAAAATGTTTAAAACCCTAATCAACCGCCGCGTGGCACGGATCCCCGTAGATGGCGCTGTCTGCTTTGCGTACTTTGTCCTTGCTAGCACAGGCCACTGGATCTGGCTAGGGCCATGTCAAGTTATCTAGCGCTGGACACTGCACCTGGCGTGGGCTGTCGCTTTGTGTTGGTGTGGACCGCTACGTTTGGTGTGGGCCACCGCTACGTCTGGCACGGGATGCTACATCTGGCGCAGGCTACCGCTTTGTGCTGGTGTGGGCCACTATGTCTGGCGCGACCTGCATCGACTCCTTTGGCGTGGACCGTGGCCTTTACCGTAGGCCATCGTCAGCCGCCTCGGTTTTGATCTTTTACTCTTCGGGATGTATCCCTTGGCGCAGACCATTATCAGAAATCTTACTTTTTTTTGTAACTCAGCATGGGCCATTTGATTCTCCACACCCCTCCGGCTGGTCTTGACATTTTACACTTAGAATGGTATGGGTCATCGTAAACGGGACGGTCCGCGCCAATACTTAGTCAATTTTGAGTGAAGATTGAAACATGTGTGTGTGGCCCATGGCATTTAGCACGATCCACACCATGTTCTTGTTCCGCATCATTTGGTCCAGGCTAACTCCTTTAGCGCCGGCCATTGGTGCCACCCATGAGCGGTCAGCGCCGACCCGTGGTATCTTGGCCGGCTGAACTTCTTTCCTTCCCTACGGGTGAATAGTTAGTCTGATTTGAGTGTTTTAGTAGTCGATTTGATAGCTCTCGAGAAGACAAATCCAATGGAATCTAACTTTAAGGCTAATTCTTCTTGGATCATTCTCAAAATTTGACGCAGCTCATCGGACCATGATTCACTGTTTCTTCGTTGGCCGCTTTTGAACTCCAATCCTGCCTATCTTTGGCTCCAATCTCTTTCTACCAAACTTTAATGTTTGTGGCCTTCATCTACTACCATTCTAGTGTGAATAGCCTTCGATCTCTTCTACAGTTCTTGCGAACGACCTTAAATATCTTCTACAACCCTTACGAACGGCCTTCACATAGAATGTGATAAAAAAAGTGCCCACGAGCGACCTACTAAGGATGATCATGAGGAAGATCTAGGAGCCCGTGAATACAAGATGTCCATTAGTACCAATTAAGTCTACAAAATGCGGGATTTAGGCAAGAAAACACCAAGCTACTAATCTTTTTGTTGTAAGATTTCTAGATTTAGGTAGGTTTACATCATAAGGGGTTTAGATGATAATTTTTGGTTTTCATATCTAAATCCTTCATTTGTAACCTATTTTTAGTCTGATGGATTTTTGGTCCTCATAAGCATCTAGATTCCATTTTGTGAGCTTAATTTGTAGATTGCTCGTGAGCCTTTTGGAGTAGTTTAGTGAAAGCCACGAGCCAAAACGTGGTAGAAGATAGAAGGGTCGAAGAAGGAAGGCAAAGAAGCGGATGGATTGTCAACCGGAAGTTTGGACCAAGTTATTAAAATAATTCGAGAAGAATCAACCTACAAGGGTGGCACCATTGGATTCATCTTCTCGAGCACTATGAAATCAAATACAAGAACTCCAAAATTGGAGCAACGGTTTACCCATAGCGGCGCAATGACCGACCAGCCGGATGAAGAAAACCGTGGCGCACACCCAGCTCGCAGCCCAGCGCACCCGCGCGCTTTAGAACAAACTGTGGTGCAACCTCTCATATCAGAAACGTGCGCTTAGCACCTGACCGTACGTGGCCGCGTGCGCCATCACGTAGGAGTCTCGCACCACCAACATAGTCCACCTCGCTCCTGTGTCTCGCGCTACAGCGCGCGCCTGTGCAGTTCTTCATGCGACCAGTGTGCTTTTCTATGCTTTGGCCCTCTTTTGACCAACCTAGGCTATAAATAGCCCCTTTTCTTCCCCATTTTAGCCAAGTCCGACTTTGGGGATCCAAAACCCTAGTTTTTCCATTTTCTTCTCTCTCTTTTTTGTAGATTTATGTTCTATGTAGTGGGTTTTGATTATCTAGCTTAGTTGTGTACTTGGGAGAAATTAATTGAAGCTTCCACACATATGTAGTAAGAACCACTATTTCGCTCTTTCCTGAATCTTTTATTATTTAGCATTCATGTGTTTTAATGCTATGTTTTATTTCATTTATGGTATGGGTTGTTAGAGTATACGAATTTTATTGTTAGGGTGTTAGGAAAGTTTACAATTTCTTAGCTCTTTGACCTGAAAATCCAAAACATGGAATTAGAACTTCTTGTGCATAACGTGTTGTGATCCTTGCTAGATAAGTATGTTAATGTGGATTGTTCTCAAATTCATCCTATAGAAGCAATGAAAGGTTCAATCTTGAATGTGCTTTGTTCTAGGTTTAACCTAATGAATGTTATGTTTGGTTAAATGGCTATGAGTTTGGTCAAATGCTTGTTGTTAGACTAAATTATTTTTTTGGTCCCTTACATAGTATCTTTTACTATCTTTTGGTCCCCAGTTGCAAACCAAGCCTTAGATGGCACCGTACAAATTCAAAACATTGTTTCTGGTCCCCAAACCCAGTTTTCGGCAAGATTTCTGGTTTTCAGGCCCACGTGCCGGTCATGTGCCATTTTTTCCGGTATGGTAAGGGGTAATTTGGTAATTTCACAAGGTTGCTATTTTCTCTAAATGAAAAACATTTGTGAAAAATAATTTTCTCTTAATTGGGTTTACTCCGCCGCCGCACTGCGCCCTGGCCAAGCCCTCTGCTGCTCGCCTCCGCTGGACAAGCCGACGCCGGGGAGAGTTCGACGCCACCTTAGAAGCTGACGCCACCGCTGGAGATTGACGCCACTCTGCCGCTCACCGCCGCTGGAGATCAATGGCGCTCACCACCACCGTAGAAGCCGAAACCGGGGATAGTGCGATGCCATCGCTGGAGATCGACGCTACCAAGCCGACCCCGGAGAGAGTTCGACGCCACCGCTAGAGATCAACGCCACCGCTGGGATTTTCATGAATGTTTTTAATTTAGAGAAATTGTCGATTTGAGGCACTTTTTCCTGTCTAGTTCTGAAAATCCTTAGAGTTCGAGATTGAACATGGTCGGAGTGGAGGAGGCCCTGAAAATCCTTAGAGTTCGAGATTGAAAATTGCCACTGTGTGTTTAACTACGTTCTCTACTTGAACCAGGATCTTGGCTAAAAAACACACAGCGGCAATTTTCAATCTCGAACTCTAAGGATTTTCAGGGCCTCCTCCACTCTGACCATGTTCAATCTCGAACTCTAAGGATTTTCATAACTAGACAGGAAAAAAGTGCCTCAAATCGACAATTTCTCTAAATTAAAAACATTTCTGAAAATCCCAGCGGTGGCGTTGATCTCCAGCGGTGGCGTCAAACTCTCTCCGGCGTCGGCGTCGGCTTGGTAGCGTCGATCTCCAGCGATGGCATCGCACTCTCCCCAGCTTTGGCTTCTACGATGGTGGTGAGCGCCATTGATCTCCAGCGGCGGTGAGCGGCAGAGTGGCGTCAATCTCCAGCGGTGGCGTCAGCTTCTAAGGTGGCGTCGAACTCTCCCCGCCGTCGGCTTGTCCAGCGAAGGCGTGCAGCGGAGGGCTTGGTCAGGGCGCAGTGCGGCGGCGGAGTAAACCCAATTTAGAGAAAATCATTTTTCACAAATGTTTTTAATTTAGAGAAAATAGCAACCTTGTGAAATTACCAAACTACCCCTTACCATACCGGAAAAAATGGCACATGGTCGGCACGTGGGCCTGAAAACCAGAAATCTTGCTGGAAACTGGGTTTGGGGACCAGAAACAATATTTTGAATTTGTAGGGTACCATCTAAGGGTTGTTTTGCAACTGGGGATCAAAAGATAGTAAAAGAAACTTTGTAGGGGACAAAAAAAATAATTTAGTCCTTGTTGTTATCAAATTTATGGTTCTTTGTGTATAATGCCATTGATGAAATACATTTATGGTGTGGTTTGCCTAAAGTGATTATCAATGAGGTTTACAAATGGTCGTTTTTCTTTGTGAATTACTATTAAGAAGAAATGAATGTTTGATTTTCAATTGGAAAGTTTTGGCATTTCCCATAGGTAACAAATTTGATTGAATGAGTGAATGATTCAATGATCTACATTAGGTTTGAAAGTGGATATTAATTGCCCCAAGGCTTTATCTTTTGTAGGTTTTACCTTTTTTCTTAGTTTGTTGCATGATTAGCATAGTTACTTGACTTTGCTAATTAGCTTGTCTTTAAATTCATAACTTAGGACAAAAACCACCCCCCTCATTTACTTGCTTTTATATATCTATTTCTAGCGTAATATCAACCTTATATGTTTAAACGCTTAAGAAAACCCCTCTTCTTTGTGGACGACCCCGACTTACCATTATCTACTTAGTTGTAGATAGGAAGCATTTAGAGCTTATAAAATTTAACTTTGAGAGATATGGCGACCACCTCCTAGGATGCTATTGGGCTGGGCCTGGCGGCCACCAGCCTTTCGATTGTAGGGCTGCCTATACACCAATTACATAAATAATTTAATTTGATAAAATCTCAGGAAAGACGACATGTCCATAATCTTATAGACATACCAGAGACCTATTTACAATTAATAAAATAGGTTTCTTTCTTGTGGGCCAAACCTATTATTTATTGTGGGCCTGATTTACTTTATCTTGATCCATGAGCAGAAATCCATCCATGGAAGAGATTCATGAGCAAAACTTGCACAACATTCCATACATTGCCTTCATTGCACCATAGAAATTCTACTTGCTCGAGCTGACAAAAACGGCTAGCGCCGAAGCCTTGGTGTCGCCGACGGAGCTAGCGGTGCAGTTTTGACAATAAACATTATCCACAAAAATTAAATTTGAGGGATCCATCGAGTGCAGACGCCGCAGGTATCGGCGGTGACACAACACCATTACGAGCCGGTGTTCAGCATCAGTGATAGTGCTCTCAAGTTTACTCACATTCTTTAAAATCTCTCCTTTGATGGTAACTTTTTTTTTCTTCTCTTTCTCTTTATTTTTCTTTAAAAGAGGGGAAAGGATAGAGAAATATAATGACGTATTATGCTAAACTGAAAGGAAATTTTATTTTTGAAAACTTTTAATGTTCGTTGATAATGTTTATGCTCCGATATTCAATGCTCCTCATAAAAAAGCATGTTTTTGGTGTTTGAATGTTGGCTGCGTATACTATCTTAAAAAGGCGATACCTTCATCCTCAGAGCTTCAGCCACGCCGACACCACAGCTATCACTGAGGAGGTAAATCACAGCAGACACCAGGGTCAAACCCCTGATCCACGACTGTACTCATTATCCACAAGGGATCCCTCCACTGGAGAAATTCCTACGCTGCGGCTGGTGAGAGTCGAACTCGCAGTAGCAAGATTGAAAACAAAGGTTTAACCACTTGTCTGATCGTGTGGGTGTACTGAGTATACTATCTTTAACTTTCTAAGGAATGTGGAGTTGGTGATCATGAACTTGTATTTAATTTTAGAAACATTAATTGTTCGTCCCATCTTTATGGTTTTATTACAGATATAGGGCATTGCGGCTTGCATTGCAACACAGGGAACTTTACAAAAGGCTAATGTTGTTGCTAACATGCCCTCTCAAGGAAATGGAAATGCTACAAACGAAAGTACGAAAACTCCCCATCCTGATGTTGTTGCTAATGTGCCTTCTTTTCAGGAGAATAGTCGGTAGTTAAAATGCTTCCTATAGGTGTTGAAAAGATTTACAAGAACCATCAGTAAATCACATATAAATCAGTTGTTTGAGATGTTTTAATATGCATTTGTTTAATTATATGTTGCATTTGTTAGTATTTAGTGTGAAATAGTTAGTTGTAGTGTATACGACTTTTTCTTTTCATTTATTGTTGATTTTTCCAATTTGAATTAGGAACAACAACTGTTTAGTTATATGTTGCATTTATGAATATACAATGTGTAATAATTAGTTGTACAGTACATGACTTTTTCTTTTCATTTATTGTTGATTTTGAATTAGGAACTGTAAATTTTTTAGTTATATGTTGCATTTATTAGTATACAGTGTATACTAATTAGTCATACTGTGTATGACTTTTTCTTTTCATTTATTGTTGATTGTTCATTTTAATTTGAAAACTGCAATTGTTTAGTTATATATTGCATTTGTTAGTATTCATTGTGTACTAGTTAGTTGTACTGTGTATGACTTTTAATTTTCATTTGTTGTTGATTGTTTTTTTTAATTAGGAACTGTATTTTTTTTACTTATATTGCATTTGTTTGTATTCAGCGTGTACTAGTCAGTTGTACTGTGTATGATTTTTTATTTTCATTTGTTATTGATTGTTCATTTTGAATTAGGAACTGCAGTTGTTTACTTATATGTTGCATTTGTTATTATTCAATGTTTACTTGTTAGTTGTATTATGCATGACCTTTTATTTTCACTTATCGTTTATTATATTGAAATATAAACAGTATTTATTTACTTATATGTTGAGTATGTACTATTTAGTTGTACTATAATTTTTATTTGTTGTTGATTATTCATTTTGATTTAAGAACTACATTTATTTACATATGTTGCATGTATTGTTTCAAAAAAAAATAAGAAGAAGAAAAACACAGATAAGTTTACTCTCAATTCATGTTACTTTCTTGCAAGTTCAAACAATATTAAATGACATGAATTATTGTTTCACTGTTCATAACCTTTAGGGAATAAAATAGGATACAACAAAAGTGAGACATTGATTCAATATCAGCAAATATTGCATTCTTGTTGCATGCAAACAAGGCTTGCAATGCCAATGCCTGATCAAACTGTTGGAAAATGATGGTTAAAAGGTTGAAATTTGTCAACTTTTTGGGCTTCGTTTTGAGTGGGACCCAAATAGATTTTGGGTCAATGGATGTCATTTTTGGGTTCTCCTCCGCGAGTACTATAAAATTGACTATTTAAACTCTCAAAACGGATCAAGGGTGAATGAGATATGAATGTTTTAAATATCACTCTTGAAAGAGGAAAAAATGGGCGAAAATTGGCTCAGGTAATTTTCTCTGGACTGTCCAAAATGCGTATGGACCGCATGGAAGTCTCTGGAAGGCCCAACCACATAGTATATATGGAATTACTTGTGTGTAATTCTTAAGAGATAAGAACAAAATACTTCCATATTTTGTGAGATATCTTGTCTTAAATAAATATGCGGTTTACCATGTTTAATATTATGAAGAATATTAGTACAAATATTTCTTCTTTTTCCAGCAGATTTGATTCGATATTCATGGAATGTCTCGGATTTGATGAGTTGGTGATTGGAGAATATTCTTCTCTAATTACAGAAAATCAGAATATCATGTTTCTATGATTAGGGTCTCTTAGAGTAGTATAAATAGAGCCTCTAAGTCAGTCAGAAAACTCGCACCATTCTCAAGTTCCTCATTTATTCTAAACTTGAGTCTCACTTCTTTCTGTCTCTGTCGGTGATAGTCCTTCGGGCCTTGCGTGAATCCCAGGTAACTCTTAAATGTTAATTGTTGCCTGCGATGGTTTTATCCTAGGGAACGATGTCCACGACGGGACTCATTCGTTTCAAGGGCAGCGAGTGTTACTCGTGACTCCATCAATTTGTGATTACTTGAAACGTGATTCATGCTTTGATTATTTGTAATTTAAGCTTTTCAATTGTATGCTTGAATAATTAATAAAATTGTATTATTCTTGCATATATTAATTGCTCGTTCAAATTTTTATTATTTGATTTTCGCATGATATAATCAATATATGTCCAACAGTCTTGAAACGAATGATTTTTTGTTGAATTATATTGATTCCAAAAATTTGCAAACGAAAATCCTGAATGCATTAGAATGAAATATGTTGAAATCGGTATGTGCATAATTGGTATGTGCATAATTGGTATGTGCATAGTTACGAAAATTTGTTGAATTTGTTCCGTAAACTTGCCTGATATACTTATTAATTGGCATACCATATCTATCCGATCTGTTTGCAAAATTATGCATACGATTTGTAATTCTGGGCAAATCATGGAAATTGTATGTTTGCAAAAATATGCATGCTAATGGTTTTGGTTATTTATAACAAAATTAGATTGAGCAATTTGTTATGTATAATTGTTTTAAAATATTATACTACAATATTTCATGTGTACTTATATTTAATGGTGAATAATTTTGTATGTACACATTGATGAATCCCAGAACCATGTCGAGCAATGATGCTGCGAAGACTACCCCTGGGGCGATGCCTCTTGTGGCTGTTTCTCATGCTGAGAAACCCGAGAAGTTCAATAATGGTATGAACTTCAAGATGTGGCAACAGAAGATGCTCTTCTACTTGTCCACTATGGGTTTGGAACGTTACGTTCACGAAGATCGTCCCGTTGTGGATGAGAAAAGCGCTAAGGAAGTTCAAGATGCTGCGGTGGAGTGGAACTCTAAGGAGTATATCTACCGCAACATCCTTTTGAATAGCCTTCACGATGCCATTTGGAATGTGTATTCAGTGAAGGAGCCTTCTAAGGTGTTGTGGGAAACTCTTGACCAAGAGTACAGGGGTGAGGAAGTTGGATCCAAGAAGTGGGTCGTCGGCAAGTTCCTCGACTACAAGATGGTTGATGCCAAGTCTGTGGTCAGTCAAGCTCAAGAGCTTCAAATGATGATCAATGAGCTGATAGCCGAGAAGATGACAATGTGTGAGACTCTCCAAGTCTATTGCATCATTGAGAAGCTGCCTCCAAGTTGGAAGGACTTCAAGAGTTATCTGAAACACAAGCGAAAGGCGATGACCATGAGGGATCTGATCCAAAAGCTTCGTGTTGAGGAGGATAATCGCATCTCTGAAAAGAGGATGAATGGATCTGTGCCTGTGGCAAGGGCCAATCTCGTGGAGGTTGGTGGGAGCTCCAAGTCCAAGAAGCCCAAGGCAAAGAAGGGATCCAAGTTGGGAGCTAAAGGTGGAGTTTCGAAGAAGTCGAAGTTCACTGGCAAGTGCTATAATTGCAACCTCGTTGGCCACAAGTCCTCCGAGTGTAAGAAGCCAAAGAATGCCAAGAATGAGGCCAACATGGTTGAAAATCTTGCACGAGATGTGAATAACATCGATCTGTGTGCTGTGATTTCTGAAGTCAGCATGGTGGACTCCAATCCAAAGGAATGGTGGATTGACACTGGTGCTACGAAGCACATCTGCTCTGTCAAGGAAGTGTTCTCAAACTTCAAGGCAATTGAAGATGGAGAGACCATCTACATAGGCAACTCTGCAAGTTCCATGGTGAAAGGCCGTGGCACTGTGGTGCTAAAGATGACGTCTGGGAAGGAGTTGACTTTGAAGAATGTTTTGTATGTGCCAGACATTCGCAAGAACCTTGTGTCCGGTTCTATGTTGATCAAGCATGGCTTTAAGCTAGTGTTTGAGTCTGATAAGTTAGTCTTGTCAAAGCAAGGTATGTTTGTAGGCAAAGGTTATGAGCTAGATGGTATGTTCAAGTTGAACACCATGGTTGTACCTCCTAAGAAAGATGAAATGAATGCTTCTTCTTCTGCTTACATGATTGAGTCTTCCAATTTATGGCATGGTAGACTAGGACACGTTAATTATGATTCGATAAGAAGATTAATTAAAATGGAGAACATACCTAACATGGAAATTGATGCAAATCATAAGTGTGAAACTTGTGTTGAAGCTAAGATGACTCGAACGCATTCAAACAAGTTAAACGAAGCACGAAACCTCTTGAGTTGATACATACCGATATCTGTGATCTCAAGTTTGTGCAAACAAGAGGAGGTAACAAGTATTTCATCACTTTCGTGGATGATTGTACGAAATACTGTTATGTGTACTTGCTGAAAAGCAAAGATGAGGCAACTGAGAAATTTGTTCTCTACAAAATGGAAGTTGAAAATCAACTTGATAAGAAGATCAAGGTGATTAGAAGTGACCGTGGAGGTGAATATGTAGAGCCATTTAGGGACTATTGTTCTGAACATGGCATTATTCACGAGGTCACTGCCCCCTACTCGCCTCAATCTAATGGTGTGGCTGAACGTAAAAATTGCACTCTTAAAGAAATGATGAATGCGATGTTGATAAGTTCTGGGTTGCCACAGAGCATGTGGGGGGAGGCTATTTTGACGGCAAACTATCTTTTGAATAAGATACCCCGTAAGGATGAGAAAGCAACTCCTCATGAGTTGTGGAAAGGCACGAAGCCATCCTTTACGCACTTACGAATGTGGGGGTGCCTTGCGAAGGTATTAATCCCACCCCAAGAAGTTAAAGATCAGACCTAAAACGGTTGACTGTATCTTTATAGGATATGCACATGAGAGTAGTGCTCATCGCTTCCTTGTACATGAATCTCATCATCCCGAGATTCACAAGAACACGATCATGGAATCAAGAAATGCAAATTTCTTTGAGGATGTGTTCCCTGCCAAGGAAAGGGCCGAATCGTCGAAAAGGACCATTGGGTCATTAGACGAAGGCGTAGTAATTCCTGACGATCTCGAGGATCAAGAGGAGGAAGTGGATGAACCTAGACGAAGTAAATGGATTAGGACCGAAAAATCATTTGGTCCTGATTATCTAACGTTTATGCTTGAAAGTGAACCACAAAGCTATAAAGAAGCTGTGAATTCGTCTGAGTGGCCTATGTGGAAAGAAGCGATTAAAAGCGAAATCGAATCGATTCTACATAATCATACTTGGGAGCTAGTGGACTTACCTCCGAGGTGTAAACCACTAGGCTACAAATGGATCTTCAAGAAGAAGATGAGAGCAGATGGCTCGATTGACAAGTATAAAGCTAGACTTGTAATCAAAGGTTATAGACAAAAGGAAGGTCATGACTACTTTGATACTTATTCTCCAGTCACGAGAATAAGCTCCATTAGAATGATACTTGTTATCGCCGCACTGCGTTAGCTTGAGGTTCATCAAATGGATGTGAAGACTGCCTTCTTAAATGGAGATTTAGAGGAAGAAATCTACTTGGAGCAACCTGAGGGGTTTACGGCTCCCGGTCAAGGAGGAAAAGTCTGCAAGTTGGTGAAATCATTGTATGGTCTCAAACAAGCACCAAAGCAATGGCATGAGAAGTTTGACCATGTCGTCCTTGCCAATGGTTTCAAAATCAATGAGTGTGATAAGTGCATCTATGTGAAAGACACAGAAAACGGATATGTAATCCTATGTTTATATGTAGATGACTTGCTCATTGTGGGTAGTAATGAAAAGATGATCAAATCTACCAAGGACATGTTGAATTCTCGTTTTGACATGAAGGATATGGGACTGGAGGATGTGATCTTGGGGATAAAGATCATCCGAAGATCTGATGGTATCACCTTAACCCAGTCTCATTATGTAGATAAAATCCTTGAGAAATTCAACAAGAATGACTCAGAGGTGGCGATGACTCCAATAGATCCGAATTTGCATCTACGAAAGAACAAATTGGAGGCTATTAATCAGGTGGAGTACTCGAGAGTCATTGGGAGTCTGATGTACTTGATGAGTTGTACTAGGCCAGACATTGCCTACACTATAAGTAGGTTGAGTAGATACACGAGTAACCCCAATATGACTCACTGGAAAGCAATAACTAGAGTATTGAGATATCTACGTTATACTCGTGATTATGGTCTACATTATTCGAGTTATCCAGCTGTAGTTGAAGGATACAGTGATGCAAACTGGATACACGATATAAAGGACCTGAAATCCACTAGTGGGTATGTATTTACACTAGGTGGAGGAGCAGTCTCGTGGAAGTCCTCTAAACAAACGGTTATTACTCGATCCACGATGGAATCTGAGTTTGTTGCCTTAGACAAGGCGAGTGAGGAGGCCGAATGGCTCCTTCAATTCGTAGAGGACATTCCTAGATGGCCGAAGCCTGTGCCAGCCATATGTATACATTGTGATAGTGTATCTGCTATTGGAAAGGCTCAGAATATGCTCTATAATGGGAAGTCTCGTCATATTCGACGGAGACATAGTTCCATAAGACAACTTCTCTCAACTGGAGTGATCACAATTGACTATGTAAGGTCGAAGGACAACATAGCCGATCCCTTGACTAAAGGGTTGAATCGAGAGATAGTTGAAGCATCATCGAGAGGAATGGGACTGAAGTCTATTAAATGATGGGTTACGTACGTTGACACCCAACCTATGTGACTGGAGATCCCAAGATCTAGGTTCAAAGGGACAACTAAACTGAAAAGACCCATTGCGATCACTGGGGGGGTTTAATACCTCATATCTTATTCCTATGATGAAGAAACAGTGATGTGAATGGAGGTTAAGCATTAGGTTGCTTTTAATGGTTCATGGCATCAAGTTTGTAGTACTTGAAAGAGCGCATAGTTTCTGGAACTGCTCTTACGCCAAGAATCACCTATGTAAGCGAGAAGTGTGGCCGCTTCGAAAGGGAATTGTTGGGACGCAATTCTTTAGAAACCTTACAGAACTAGGCGTGTGTCATGGCCTGATTAATGGACACAACCGAGGAAAGCGCAAGGGCTAGGAAAGATGTCTGTGGGAAGTGCATTGTCGTTCACACAAGCGGTTGGGGAAGTTCAAGGACATCGCGTCTACTTCCTAACCAGTGGGCTAAGTGTACTCTCTCAAGGGAAAGTTCAAAGGGTGACACCTACTTATCCTATGCAGCATCTATGCCGTCGAAATGAATCTATCACCAAGTCAAACTCTGTGTCTGACGTAATTGTTCTGATTCCTACATCAATATCTATTCATGTGGGGGATTGTTGGAAAATGATGGTTAAAAGGTTGAAATTTGTCAACTTTTTGGGCTTCGTTTTGAGTGGGACCCAAATAGATTTTGGGTCAATGGATGTCATTTTTGGGTTCTCCTCCGCGAGTACTATAAAATTGACTATTTAAACTCTCAAAACGGATCAAGGGTGAATGAGATATGAATGTTTTAAATATCACTCTTGAAAGAGGAAAAAATGGGCGAAAATTGGCTCAGTTAATTTTCTCTGGACTGTCCAAAATGCGTATGGACCGCATGGAAGTCTCTGGAAGGCCCAACCACATAGTATATATGGAATTACTTTTGTGTAATTCTTAAGAGATAAGAACAAAATACTTCCATATTTTGTGAGATATCTTATCTTAAATAAATATGCGGTTTACCATGTTTAATATTATGAAGAATATTAGTACAAATATTTCTTCTTTTTCCAGCAGATTTGATTCGAGTATTCATGGAATGTCTCGGATTTGATGAGTTGGTGATTGGAGAATATTCTTCTCTAATTACAGAAAATCAGAAAATCATGTTTCCATGATTAGGGTCTCTTAGAGTAGTATAAATAGAGCCTCTAAGTCAGTCAAAAAACTCGCACCATTCTCAAGTTCCTCATTTATTCTAAACTTGAGTCTCACTTCTTTCTGTCTCTGTCGGTGATAGTCCTTCGGGCCTTGCGTGAATCCCAGGTAACTCTTAAATGTTAATTGTTGCCTGCGATGGTTTTATCTTAGGGAACGATGTCCACGACGGGACTCATTCGTTTCAAGGGCAGCGAGTGTTACTCGTGACTCCATCAATTTGTGATTACTTGAAACGTGATTCATGCTTTGATTATTTGTAATTTAAGCTTTTCAATTGTATGCTTGAATAATTAATAAAATTGTATTATTCTTGCATATATTAATTGCTCGTTCAAATTTTTATTATTTGATTTTCGCATGATATAATCAATATATGTCCAACACAAACCCCATAGCATTTGTTAAATCAATTAAACACTTTCATGCTTAACTTGGATGGATCACCCGCGTAGACACCTGTGCGGAATTGAAGAGGAATGCTTGTGATTGTGATTTGTGAACAGAAAAGTAAGGCCGATGAGCAGCTAATTACTAGAACAGAAAGGCTTAATCAGACATTGGAAAACATCATCTCAGAGATCTCGGCGTACAAACTCCACTGATTCCTCGTGAGTCTGTCAGCTCCTCCACTGAGAAGCATAACATTTTAGGATTAAAAAATTATCCCTAAATGAGCAGGCGCCGCATCAGATCTGGTCTAATTATCACAGCTTCACCAGCCAACGACGTAGAAAAAAGCAACCAAGGCAAGCATTAAGAGCACCAAAGTTTAAATCCAAGATCGAATTGCAGTTTGGGAATGCCGATTATCACGACTTGAGGGCGGCAATGAAGTTATCAGTGTTGGGGAAAATGAGGACGGAAACAGAGCCCTAGAAGATTGTGAGGATGTGGTCTTTAAATCTAATTATTCGATCCAAAATAATGGGTTTGACTCACTCATTTAATTTATTATTTTGGTTGATTAATTTAGTTTTCCGTTCTTAAGGTAGTTTATTTGATTAAACCATGAGTTCTTAAACTGTATTGTATTAGAAATTAAAGTTTGTTTCCAGTTCTTGAACCAAATAGGTACAAAGGGAATGAATGAGAACATGATTCATTTTCCATTGCTAAACCAAACAGTTCGAGAATTTCATTATCATTACTTACCTTTCACTTTCCTGGTTCCATTCTCTTTCTCCGATGCCTTATGTTTTTCCCTTTCTCGGCTCTGCCTCTGTCTTCACATGTGTTCAGCACATTCAAAACGGCAGAATTATTTGAAGAAAAGGAACAATACCACGTCAATTATATATCTTCTTCTTCTTCCTAGTGAAAAAACTAAATTGAAGAAGACGAATAATCCCACAACTATCATGATATCATCACCATTACTTTTGTTAGTTACAAAAGTAGCAGGGATGAGTTTTTCCTTCAAAAAATCTTTAAGATTGCATTAAATCAATGCCAAACCTTGCATCGATGGATTGTATACTCATCCATCAGAACACGCGATTTATTTTCCCTGCAAATGGGGTGCTGCAATCTGAAAATTTTGTGGACCATTTGGCTGGGTTTCAAGGGCTTGATGAACTTGCTGGGTTTTTGTTGATAAGTAAGGCGGGGTTATTTGTCATCTTGAATTCCAATTTTTTGTCAAGAAAAAGAAAAAATTGTGCAACGCTTTGCTCGATTGAAAGCTGGTGGAGCCAGAGATAATTGTTGGAGCGATTAGGAAAAGGAAAAGATAGATAAGGCAGAGCAAAAAATGAGAGAGTAGAAAAACGATATCAAACGCCGGCGTCTCTATTGCGGTCACAAGGTCACATACCACTTTGGCCACAGGGGATCCGAAGGCGTTGTATGAATCGTCCTGTTTCTGCTCATAACTTATGTTAGAGCACCCACAGTTGTGCTGCTTGGAAAGGAATCTCAGTCTCAAATTTTGAGATGTTGCTTACAGTGGGGCTTTTCCCCTTGCTTTTTAATTTGCAAGCCAAATTTTTTTTCAAACGGAGCTGCTGCGTGTGGGAGGGAAAGATTAAGATTTAAAGTGTAAAATAAAAGAAATGAAAATAAAATATTTGCATGAATTGGGTTATAAAATTTATAACTACTACACGCTGCATAATAAATTTTTAATATTGCAACTAAGACCTTTTACTATTCTAATTAAACAACGTCTTTCCATAAGAGTATGGAAAGACAGTTTTTCCTAGGACTTTGCCTATAGTTTTAGTCTTTTAGATTTATAAATGAGTTGATAAAATTGAATTTAGAAAGAGAAAGTATGTAAGAGAAGGTATGGCAATATAAAAAAAGGAGTTCGTCTCGTGAAAGACGGTATTTTCATGGGTTATAAAAAATACCAAGATTTAAACTTCAAATTAAAAAAAATCAATATAAAATTTCTGGGTTGCATTAATCAGACCATAAACTTATAATTATTGCACGTTGCATAATAACTTTTTAATATTGCAACTAAAATATTTTACTTTTTTATAATTCTAATTCAGTTCCGTCTTTTCATATTAAAAGATAATAAAAATAAAAAGTGTGCTAAATACAACGAAAGAAAGGAAGTACTCCCTCTGTCTCAGCTATTTCTGCGGAGAGAGAAAGATGAAGTATTTTTAAGGATATAATTGTTTATTCATCTGGGTGGTGTGGCAAGTGGGGTTAGCAGTTCTTTCTTTTCTTGCCCTGGCTGATTATGGCCTTAATCAGCTGCGCCACCAACATGGCGGCGCCACCAACAGACCACTGTAACGGGGCGGCGCCACCACACAAGCCAAGAACCGAGACCCAAGAAGAACAAATTTTCTTTCATCTTCAAGTAAAGCCCAATAACATTCAACTTCTTCATACCCAGTAGGTGGAGGCTTCAAATCAAATTTGAACCAGCAGCTCTAAATCTAAGCGCTAGGGCACCCTTAGATGTGTAATCAGAAGGAAAATCCCAAGATCCAAATTATTCCCAAAAAAAGAGCCAAAGATGAAGTTCCAAACTCACCAAATGTTACTCGTAATTGCCCACCCCAATGCGGCGGCACCACCACCCACTGCACAGCCCCACTCGGCTTTTTGATGCAACGGCGGAGTGGATGAGATTCCAATCATCTCTTCTCCTTGGGTGAGTGCAGAGGAGAAAGAGGAGGACGGGGAAGCGTTTGGCGATGGAAAAGAGGTGGTTGGATCGAAGGAGGAAGAGGCAAACGGTGGTGGTGGAAGAGACGGTGGTGGTGGAAGGAGGTGATAGGATTAGAGAGGCGGACCAGAGGACATAGGTTAAAGGTGGGAAGGGTTTCTGATTTAGATTAGGGAAAGGTTAGGATTTAATTTGGGCTGGGTTAGGATTAGGTTTGGGAAATTATTTCATAAAGCTTTGGCCCAGCCCAATTTAAAAATAATAAAAACTTACTCATACTGGAAAAAATGTGAAGAGTACAAAAACAGCTAGGACGTACTAAAATGGAAAGAGTGCAAAAATAGTTGGGACGGAGGGAGTAGAACGTTATGATGGAATTAATGTTGGATCCAAACATAACTTTTTTTTCCTTGTTAATGTTTCTGGAAAAAAATTGCTAGGGCCAAGAAATTATTTTCAAATATTGTTAAGGTACAAAGATTTTGATGACACTATCTCACCCAAGGTTATGGTGAGATCAGGGATCTCTTAAAAAATTAAATAATTTTAGGGACCTAAAAACAGTGCTATAATATATATAAATATATATATATATATATATATATGATTTACTTTCCTCTCACTTTCTCTCGGCGCTTTATCTTCCAAAATTTTCAAATCACCAAAACCCTCTCTCAAAACCGCTCGCGTATAATTCGATTCATCCATCCGAATTCAGTTTAAATTCACGATTCGTAGCCTCATTTTGTTGCATTGTACAATCTGATTCCATAGAGGTAAGGTTTTCTGATTTCGTTGGATTTTGTGGTTCATATTTGGGGTTTTATGCTTTCTTACAGTTTTCGGCGATTATCTCTATAAATCTGGCCGTGCATGTGTTATTTTGGTCGTATATTGTGTGTTATTTATTTATTTTTTTCACTATTTTGTAGATATGATGAAGTTGAACGGATCTAAGGATGCCATTGTTAATAAGACAAACCCTGTTGTAGATGAAGTTGTTCGTACTTCATCGGTTGCTGAATTGAAAGGTTTTTTCTGATTTTTATTAGTTTTTGTATTAGTTAGAGTTTAGTGTTTTTTTCTTCTGATTTTCTATTTTATTGTTGAATGATTTGATGTGATCTTCGTTCTTAGCGATATTGCTCTATTTTTTGTTTGATGTTGCTTTGTTTGATGACTTATTAGTTGTTGCTCTATTTTATTTTTTTTATTTTGTGGTGTCAGTGATATAAAACGGTGTATAACGTATTAGTTTGCCTGTTTACTTGTTTAGTTCATGTTCTGTTGTGGTCTCAATGATTTTTAAACATTTTAGTTTGCATGTTTATGTGTTTAGTTCAGGTTTTGTTGTGACTCTGTTGTTGTTGAATGTACTGTAACTGTATACATTGATGTTTTTGGGCTTTTTTTAACTGTTGAGGATTTAGCTTGTTGTAGGAGCATAATTTGTTTCTCTGTTTGCATTGCCTTTTTAACCAGTTTGATTAAATAGTTGAATTTGAGTTAGTTAATCTCTTTATATGATTAGTTTGGTTATTTTGTTGGTACTTTATCTTAATCTTTTCATATTATGTTTATGTATGTGTATGTAAATAGTCATATTTGTCTGTTTACTTTAGGCGTTTCAGTTTTTTATTTAACTGTTTATATGCTTACTTTTAATGTAGATGATGTTGTTTGCTTGAGGAAATCCAGTCAATTACAGTCTAAATTGACTGTTATAGATGGTATATATATTGTTAGTTTGTAAGTTTTGTATTTTTATATTTATAATTTTTTGTTAATTGATTGTATAATTTTCAGGTCGTAAAGCTCTTGTTGACAGGAAAAAATCAGTTCAAAACTACAACCACTGGTATTCAAATATGATGGTATTTTATTTCATATTTTTGTTGGTTTTTAATTGATTTCTGTATCTATTGCTGTTAATTTCCTATCTTTTTTTATAGCTGATATTGTTAAAAGATTGCGTAAAAGTGGTAGTAAATCTTCTGTGGATGGGCCAAATAAAGTTGGTGGATCTTCTGACAATGGTTGAAATATTAATTTTTGTTTTACTTTTGATGTTTAGTGCTTTACCTTTGGTATTAAATATTTTATTTTTTGTTGTAGTTGGAGATGGTAGGGGTAAAGATAAGCAGGGTAAATTTAATCAGAAATTCTAGTTTTTTTTAGTTTTTATTGATTTAGTTATGTTATTCATATTATTTGTTTGTAATATGTAGTTGTTGGTGAGGCTGGGGCGGTGGTTAGTAATTGTTAGGATAAATCAGACTCCTGATTAGATTATGATTTATTATGATTAGAGTTCTTTCCTTATTACACCTCTATTGTACTCTATATATTTAGATATCCATAATACAATTGATTATGGAAAATCATTCTATCATGGTATCAGAGCAAGTTCTGATCCTAAATCATCAATCATAAGTTCCGATCAAGGCAACAAATTTCGGCAAATATCCGGTCACATTCCGGCAACTTCCGGCGTTCGAACTTCACCTCTGACTTCACCGGCGCTTCATCACTGGTGCTTCATCACCAGCGCTTCGTCACCAGTGCTTTGTCACCGGTACTTCGTTACCGGCGCTTCGTTTTATCTCCTCCAATTTCCACCGCTTCGTCTCTGTCGAGTCTCGTCTTCCAGCGATGAATTTCAGCACCGTCTTCATCAGTAAGCGCCGAATTTCAGCAGTAAGCTTCACCGATCCGTACAACTCCGGCGACGAGAAGTCAACGCAGAGTTTCCGTCGAAGAAGAAGACGGCGCGTGTCCACACACATAGGCTCACAGAAGAGCGCGTGAATATCACGCGCGCATCCATTGAAGGCGCGTCTTCGAACACGCGAACCAACCAGAATTAATCGCGATCAGATACCTTATCGTAATACGATCATTATCTTGTGATATTTTCAGTTTGTCACGTTCTGAGGCTTTTTCTCGCGAGTTAAGGTGTTTTCTCACGAGTTTATCAAATTCTCGTCAGCACCCAGTCAATTTCTGTGCAATTTTTGGTCTTTTGATATGGTTTATTTGGGCCCTACATCTCGGGAAGATTGCTCTATTAATTGGATTGTAGACAAGGCATTGTTTCAGGCCAGTTTGAATGGTCACAACCGTCATTCTTCGTCGAATCAGTGGATTGTTGATCAGGTGCTACATCTCATATCACTGCTCGCACCAGTCATCTTGATCAGGTACAACGTTATCGTTGTTCTGATTCTATTCTTGTTGGAAATGGTGAATCATTATCTATATCTCACATTGGCCAATGTCATTTATCTGGTTTCTCTGTTAATGATGTCCTTGTGGTCCCTAAGATTACTAGAAGTTTATTATCCATTAGTAAGCTTACTCGTGATCTACCTGTCCGTGTTATATTTGATGTCGATGCATTTTCCATTGAGCACAAGCTTACAGGGGCGAAAATTGGTAAAGGCCATCATAGGTCTGGTCTTTATTTTCTCAAGACTGGTGATTCCAGCTTTTTAGGCGAACTACGCTCTACAAAGCTTCATGCTTCTTTTGAGCAGTGGCACTCTCGCCTTGGTCATGTTTCTCATGATACTGTTCAGTTATTGAATTGACGGGGCCTTATTTCTGTCACTTCTACTATGCCTGCATCTGTCAGTTGCTCTCCTTGTCAGATGGCCAAGAGTAGCAGCTTGCCTTTTTCCACTAGTGACAAGCGCGCTACTGGTTTATTGGATAAAGTACATTGTGATTTGTGGGGACCAGCTCCTGTTTTATCTGTTGGTAGTTTCTCTTATTATTCCATTTTCATTGATGATTTCTCGCGATTCACATGGTTTCTTCCAATGCGGCATAAGTCGGATTTCTATGACACTTTTATCCAGTTTCAGAAATTTGTTAAGAATCAGTTTTCCAGCTAGGGTTAAAAATTTTCAGACCGATGGTGGCACCGAGTTTACTAATCACCGACTTCAGGCTCATCTCATATCATGTGGCATTCATCATCAGATGTCCTCACCTTATACGCCTGCTCAGAATGGTCGGGCTGAGCGAAAGCATCGTCACATCACAGAGACTGGTCTTGCCATACTTTTTCACTCTTCTGTGCCGCACTGTTATTGGGTGGAAGCTTTCTCCTCTGCGTTTTACATTATTAACTGTCTGCCTAGTTCAGTTATGAGTGGCAAATCACCTTTTGAGGTTGTTTTTGGTCATGTGCCTGACTATACCCTCTTTCACCCATTTGGTTGCCGTGCATTTCCATGTCTGCGTGCCACTGCTACTGATAAGTTTGCACCCCGATCCATTCCCTGTGTTTTTATTGGCTATAGCCCTCGTCACAAGGGCTTCCAGTGTCTCGACCAGACTTCTGGGCGCATCTATATCTCTTGCCACGTTCGTTTTGATGAAACTTTCTTTCCTTATGTCTCATCTTCCATGGGCAGTTGTTCGATTTCAGATCTGGAGATTTCATCATTTTTTGATGGAACTGTTACTTCATCGATTGGGGCCACCACGCCTGTGTTTGTGCCTGTTCCAGCTGCCCCTCCTTCACCACCATCTTCCATCTGGACGACCGACCTGGACCCGGCTCCTCGCCAAACGCCCACCATATCTCAGCCGCTGGCCAGCACTCCTCAGTCACCGTCTCAGCCACCGGCCACCACGTCTCAGCCTGTATCGGCTATTCTTTCTCCGATGACTTTCAACGGCCACTCTCCGGTCAGCACAACTCGATCTTCCTCCATGTCATCAGCTGGTTTAACTCCTACAGATTCGCCGCCCCAGCTTTGTACTCATCGGATGGCCACTCGGTCTTCTACTGGTGCCATTCAGTGGTAGGATTATTCGGATATTATTGCTCATGGTCTCACTGCTGCACTCCTCTCTCAGACAGAGCCCACTGATTATCGGACTGCCCTTCAGGATCCAGCTTGGGTTTCAGCCATGGATGATGAGATGGATGCTCTTTGTGGTTATAACACTTGGGATTTAGTGCCTCGACCTTCGAATGTCAACATTGTTGGCTCCAAATGGGTCTATAGGCTCAAGTATCGACCAGATGGCACTATTGAGCGTCACAAAGCTAGACTAGTGGCGCAGGGTTTCTCGCAGATTCCGGGTTTTGATTTTGACCACACTTTCAGTCCTGTGGTCAAAGCCTCCACTGTTAGGACGGTTCTCGCCATAGTCACCATGCATTCCTGGCCACTTCATCAGTTGGATGTTAAGAACGCTTTCCTTAATGGTGTTCTTGATGTTCCTGTCTATATGAAGCAGCCTGTTGGTTATCAGGATTCTGTCCATCCAGACTATGTTTGTCGTTTGAAAAAGGCCATTTATGGTCTTAAGAAGGCTTCCCGGGCTTGGTTCCAGCATTTCAGCAGTTATCTGACACAGCTTGGTTTTCGGTGCAGCTCAGCTGATACTTCTTTGTTTGTCCTTTCGAGAGGGCCGTCGTTACTGTACCTACTTGTGTATGTGGACGATATCATTCTTATGGGAAATGACTCGACTCTTCTTCGCCAGTTCATTGATCAGACACACAGAGAGTTTGCAATCAAGGATCTTGGCGCTCTTCATTACTTTCTTGGTCTTGAAGTTTCGCCTACCTCCTCAGGATTACTGCTTGGTCAGGCAAAGTATGCTCGGGATATTTTGAATCGGGTAGGTATGTCTAACGCGGCACCTGTTTCTACTCCATTTGTTGCTGGTTCTCAGCTTCACAGCCCTACTAGTCCTCCATTTCGGGATCCTACACTTTATCGTTCTGTTGTTGGTGCTCTTCAGTATCTCACCATCTCTCGCTCGAATTTGGCATTCTCGGTCAACACGGTGAGTCAGTTTCTTCAGGATCCCAGAGATGATCATTTTGCTATTGTGACTCGGATTTTGAGGTATGTTCGTGGCACTCATCATTTTGGTCTCCAGTTTTGTTCAGCTAGTACTCTTGATGTGTTAGGATACTCAGATGCTGATAGGGCTCCTTGTTTGGAGACTCGCCGGTCCACTTATGGTTATGAAGTTTTTCTTGGTGGGAATCTGGTTTCTTGGAGTGCCAAGAAACAGCCCACTGCTTCTCGCTCTAGCACTGAGTCTAAATACCGTGCTCTCGCCAACACTGCCTCAGAAGTGATCTGGCTCACTCATTTGCTTCGTGATCTTCGGTTTCCACTTTCTGGTTCTCCACTGTTGTTATGCAACAATAGTAGTGCTATCTTCTTGGCTCATAATCCAGTGGCTCACAAGCAGGCGAAGCACATCGTCATCGACTACCATTTTGTTCGTGAGTTGGTGACATTCGGAAAGCTGCGTGTTGCTCATGTTTCGACTTCTCTTCAGATTGCGAACATTTTCACCAAGGGGCTCTCTCGTCCGCTGTTCAAGTTCTTCCGGTCCAAGCTGTGCGTCGGTGAGCATCCGACGCTTCGGTTGAGAGGGGGTGTTAGGATAAATCAGACTCCTGATTAGATTATGATTTATTATGATTAGAGTTCTTTCCTTATTACACATCTATTGTACTCTATATATTTAGATATCCATAATACAATTGATTACGGAAAATCATTCTATCAGTAATCCTCCAGCTTCAATAAATGTAATAGAATCAGGTTAGATCATTGTTTTATGCTTCATTAAAATTTTAGTGTTTGTAGTTTAATTATTTATGTCTTTAGTTTATGTGTTTATTTTATTATGTTCAATAGTTGTTCTTGGGCTCAGACTGAGGTTAGTAATCCTCCAGATTCAACAAATGTTACAGAATCAGGTTAGATTAATACTTTATGCTTTATTATCAATTTCATGTACATAGTTTAATTGTTTATGTATTTAGTTTATGTGTTTAATTTATTATTTTTGAATAGTTGTTGCTGAAGTTGAGGTTGTGGTTAGAGATCCTCCAGCTTTGACAAATTTTAAAGTATCGAGTTAGATTAATGCTTTATGCTCTATTATCATTTTTGTGCATGTAGTTTCATTATGTACGCCTTTAGTTTATGTGTTTATCTTGTTATGCTGAATAGTTGCTATTGAGTCTGTGATAAATATTTTGAATATTTCTAAATGGTTCTGGTTCATATTACTTTATTCTTATATATAGTTTATTAGTTCGGGCATTAAACTAACTAGTTGAATTTTTTTTATCATGTAATTGTGGAGAACCCTATGATCATTTGTCCTCCTGCTTTAACAAATATTGAACATAGTTGTTAGTATTAGGATTTTTAACTGATTTTTTGAGTTATTAGTTCATATGTATTTATTGTTAGTTATGCTATTAAACTCACAAATCATTGTATTTGCATCAGAGCTTAAAAAGGATTATGCTGTCGATGGTAGTGCGGCAGATATTGAAAGAAATGCTGTTGTTGATGGTAATTTTTAACATTAGTTATTGTGTGTGTATAATTACCTTAGGGCGAACGACTTGCCAGACCCTCCAACTCTTGCCATTTGATCCTTTTGGCCCCTCATTTTTTTCGATCACTTTCATCCTTGAACTAACATAAGTGTTGAATTGTAACCCTTCCGTCCGGTCAAAATGTTAACTTTGGTCAAAAACGTTAATTTTAAGGGCAATATAGTAATTTATCATTTTCTTTTCTTTTTCTCAATTTTATTTTCTTTTATCCTTTTTCTATTTTCCTATTATTTTTCTTTTCTTATTTTCCTTTTCTTTCCCTCTTTTTCCCCTTTCTCCTTTTCTTTTTCTTTTTCTCTCTTTTCTTTCTTTTTCTCCTTTTTTTCTCGTTTTCTCCTCTGCTCCTCATCTCCCGCCGCCGCCTACTTCGTTTCTCCTCTTCTCTGATTTGAGCAGTCTGCCATGCTCTCATTTTCTCCCGCCGATTCGAGCAGCGCATGGTTGGGATGGCTAGTTGCGGGCCAGGAAGGTGTTGGCGAGTGCTGGGATGGTGGAGGTGAGCATTGGGATGGGCGGTGGCAAACAATGTTGAACTAGGGTGGGAATCGGGATGTGCGATGAACGGTGTTGAATTGAGATGATGGAGGCAAGCGCTGGGATGGGAAGGGCTGAGATGGTGGATGGTGTTGAATTGGAGAATAAGAATTGTATCCCCTCAAGTGCCCTTATCAGCAAGTACCTGGACGCGGTGGCCGTCGTCGTGACCAGCAAGTTCCCGGATGCATCTTTGACGAAGACCTCCACCCAGTGCCGCCACAAGATGGAGAAGCTTCGACAGCGCTACCGAACGGAGAAGCAGCACTTCATGACCTACCCCACCGGCATGGAATCCTTATTTTCGGGTCCAGGTCGGGTCAGGAAATGGAGAATCCTGATGTTTCTATTAACGGTGTTCATTTTCTTGATCACAGCTCGTTGAAATTAAAGCTTAATAATAAGAAAAGTCCTAAACTTGATGGTGATTTAGCTCCTAATTATGGTTTTAGAGATGGTAATATTCTCGCAAAAATGGCGAGGGAAAGGTCAATTCTGGTATTAATGGATACGATTCTTATCTGGAAAGGCCATTCGGGCAGTAGTCGGAGTGTGTGCCGGCAAGGTGGTGGGGGCATAGATGGCGGCATTCATGTGGCGGCACCGTTGCAAGTGAGGATGCCGAGAAGAAAAAGGTCAAGGGAAGGGGAAATGGGAAAGGAAGAAAATAAAGAAAAGGAAAAAGAAAATTAAAAATGTGAATTACTAGTTTGCCCTTAAATTTAACCTGTTTAACTAAGGTAATGCTTTGACCAGATAGAAGGGCCACGATTAAACAGTTTTGTTAGCTGAGGGGCCAAAAGTATTAAAAAAAGACACGGGGCTAAAAGGGTAAAATTGAAGGAGTTCAGGGGGCCCTGAAGTCGTTTTCCCATTACCTTATGCTTATTAAGTATTATTTTTTTTTTCAATTTGTTGATTCTACTATTGTTCCTGAGAATCCCATAAAAGCTGGGATACAAGTTATCAATGAAGAATTGCGAAGTGAAACTACTCCTGGTATTTATCTATTTATCTACTTCTAATTTGTGTTTTTAATTTACTATTTAGATTTTTTTCTATTTTTTTTGTAGATAAGAGTACACATAGAAAGAAAGGGGCTAGGAAGAAGGTAAAGGTTGTTCGAAAGTACACTTGTTGCTGAGAATTTTCTTGAAGATGATGATTTTGTTTATGAGCCTCCTCCAGTGGTGGCTACAAATGAAAAGGGAAAAGAAAAGGTTGTCAAGGATAATAAAAGGGAAGCAAAAGGTTTTTGAAGGGAATGGAAAAAATCTGGCTGTAAAGAAGTCGGATGTGAAGAAGTCGGTTGCGAAGAAACCCGCTACGAAGAAGCCCGCTAAGAAGAAGTTTGCTGATAAGAATCCAACTAAGAAGAGGCCCGTTGTGAAGAAGCCCTCTGAGAAGAAAATTAAGGATGTTGCTGGAGATGGAAGTGGGTCTTCGAAGAAATATTTTGCGGGAAAGAGCAAGCGAGACGTTGGAGATGTTGCTGAACATGGAGTTTAAGAATCTGTGTCGAAGAGAAATGTTCATGCTCATCATTTAGCAGGGAATACTAATGATGACACGGAAATAACTCGCTAGATTAAACAAATTGCTGAAATTAAGCTTCCCGATGGTTCTAGATATGTTATATTACTTAATGTATTTTGTTGTTGCTGATGATGCGTATAATGTCATGTGCTTGCCCCATAACCGTGGAAGGAAAGTAGAGCAAAAGAAAAATTCTAGTATAGGATTGATGGATAGCTATAAGGCTAGGTTTGGTAGGGAATCAGAAAAGGATATACCCCTTCAATTGCTTTTGACGAGGATAATAGAACTTAAGAAGGGTGGGGATGGGTTTAAAAGAATTTTTGTCATTTATTGCTTTTCGTACTTTTTAGCTCCTATATCTACTCGTAAGGTGGATATGAAAATCCTTCAAGCCATTAAGAATGTTGACAAGATTAAGAATCTTGGCTGGTGTAGTTTTGTCTTAGATCAAATGACTTCAATGATTAGGAGGTATAAGAGCAATGAAGAATAATAGATTTCTTGTTTGTGGTGTGTTAGAGCCAACATGTCTTCCTCTAGTCCATCATTTGACTGATGCAAAGTTGAGGGAGAGAGTGTGTTTGTTGGAGATTGGAGGAAAATATGACAGGACAATCGTGGTGAAGAATGGCTACCCAATCAGTTCTGTTGGAAAAGTGAAAGATGAATATCTGGCTCAGCTTGAAATTAGAGCTCCTTCAGTTCAAACTAAAGTTAGAGCTCTATTTTCTCGGAATGGGAAGGAAAAGGTGCTTGATAATGTCCCTTTAGATGATAATGAGCTGAGGTTCAAAATTTCAGAGGGAACTAGGTCCAGTTCCATGATTAAAAGGCTTGCTAAGATAATGAGCTGATTTTTTTTAGTGTAGGCTTATGATGCGCCTATCGTGATTGTGAAGCGTAACATTGAAGTTGTTACTACTGATATGTATGAGAGATTAGATAAGGTGAAGAATGATGTTGTGGATGAGGCATCGCGCGATTTGCAACCAAGTGCAAGGACTAGTTCAAAAACCTAGATTAAGCAAGAGGACTGAGAAAATTCACAACAGATTTGGAAGGACAAGTTAAATGTTATGGTTGATGAAGCTGTCAACAATTGGAGGAGAAGGACACAAAATCAACCTCTCCAGACTTTTAATTTTTTTACTGATGGTGAATTGGATGGCCTACAAGGATCTTACACAGCCCAAAGAAAGGAGTTTAAGGTGTTTGAATATTTGGATTGTGGTGTGATTTGAACCTGTAATTCAAAACTTGGATTGTGGTGTGATTTCAATATTTGGATTTGTTGTATGTGAATGATGAATGATATCAAATGTTTAATTTTTTAGCTTGTTGGATTTGTTTTGTCATAACTGGAGTAAAACTCGTAATTTTTTATGATAATTCTAGTATCAACTCAGTTCTAAAGTTTATCTCTTTAGTTCCATTGTTTACAGATTTTGTTTCTTATTAAATTTAAACAGTTTGTCTAGTATTGATATTTTGGGTGTTGAAGTTTTGCTTTACCAAATTTGCTATCTTTTCTGATTGTTACTTAATGTATTGTTATGCTTTTAGCCATGGTCATTTAGGTATATAGTTCAATTATTTATTTAATTAGTTGAAAAGTAGAAATTTTCTAACCATGTGTTATGGTTTACTTTTCGACCCTCATATTTTAATTTACTTATTCTAACATTAGTTCATGTATATTTTCATTTAGTTTATTTATTGGAGTGATTAGTTTCAAACACAGGTTGCTTGGTTGAATATATTTTTATTTAATTAAACTGCACTCGTTAGTTCATGTATTTAAAGCATTTAAAGGGCAATTTATATGATTAGTCTCTAAATTAAAGTTAATTGTACAAAATAATAGTATAAATACAATTTCAAATTGAATCTCATAGGTCGAGACTTATTGCTTTGGTGTCTTTGTACCAAACTCCTTTGTCTTTGGTTTCTTTCTTTGCTTCCATCCATCAATTCTCTTGCTTCTTTCTTTTGTCTTTGTGGGAGATAGATCTTGGATTGTTAGTGGTTTAGTGATGGAATATTCTGCTATGCTGCTTGAATTTTCATGTTCCTTTGTAGTTTTTGAGACAATAATTCCATCTACCTTTTCAATGTCTTTTTTATGCTTTATTCAAGAAGTTTCCGGATTTCTATGTCACCTTCACGTTTTAGGACCAAATTGTAGTAGTTTCTTGCCATTTGGTGCCGCCGTGAAACTTTGTCTTTGATTTTGTTCAGTTCTTGATTTTCTTGTGCTGGTTTCAGTTTGTACCATACTTGTATTTTAGCAAGTTTTGTCCATCACTTCAGAATGTATTGTGATGGTTTTTCACTAATTGTGTTAATGTGTAATATTTGGATACAGTGAAAGCAGAACATTTCTTACATAAAAAGATAATCATACATATATAAAAGTTAATAAGATAAACATCCAAACTAAATCACTATAGCCTAAAATGTCCTACATTTTAAAGTTAAATATGAAAAGGAAGAACTAATGACATATGTATAAGATGTAATATCAGAAACTTGCTATGAAACCTGCTCCAAAAGATGAATGAGTGAACCAAGAGGTAATGATCCAAACAGAGGAGTAAAGATATTAACATATGAGTTAACATGTAAATTATATTTCATCAGTATATACCTGTTTCTTCAAAAGTTTTGCGAGAGCATTTTATTTTCACCATTCCACTTTGTTGTGTGAAGGTCAAAATTTCAGCTTTTGTATCATTTTCTTCTGGACTTAGTTCATACTTTATTGCCGATCCTAGGGCAAAAACTTTAGATGCTTTGGTTGCTTGTACAATCTTGTATTCCTTCTCAGATTTATAGTACATTGGCAATGTGTACTCTTGAGCTGCATGTTTGAGCAGTTTTGATCCATGTATAGCTGACTTTGGCACTGGTTTTGAGCATTGATTTTCCTTTGCTCTCTAGCAATCAATAGTCTCACTAAAATGGTTAAGAACCTGATGAGTGTGGTCATTTTGTTGGAGTTGAATGACAAAGCTTTGTTTGTGCTCTCACTTCGTTGTGATGAAAGAGTTCATGCGAAGAAAAAGTTGTTCATTGTAGGACACCACTTATCTTTAATAGAATAAAGCCTCTTGAACCATTCTTTGTCTTCAAGCTAAAAGGTCTTGATCATATTGTTCCATGCCATTTCAAATTCATCTTTTTTTTTTACAGTATTTCAAACAATGCTCAAATGCTTCCTTGAAGGGTCCATCTCTTTTTAATTCACCAAAATGATTGATGGCATTTTGTGTAATGTGCCATAGGCACAACCTATGCCTCATATTTGTGAAAACTGTAAAATTTCATGAATAATTTTATTCAAGACAAGTTCATATATAAACATATAATCTAAAACAAACTAAACGTGAACTAAAGACATAAACATGGAATGTAATTTTTAATAATTTTGTTTTTCAATAATCAGATGTTCTTTTTGAGAAACAATATTGATGTTCTGAACAAACACATGAACTAATGAACTAAAACCTAAAGGTAAGTATATAAGCATATCAATCCAAAATAGTCTAGATCAATCAAATTTTAGAATGGTCACCTTTTCAACTGCTTCGGCCATGGCTGGATCTTGGTATGTATATATTGTTACTGGCTCTTTACCATCCTTTGATTTTCTGAAAACATCGAAAAGCCATTCAAAAGTTGAAGCTTTCTCGTCGGCAATGAAAGCACATCCAGACATCACTGTATGGCCGTGGTTGTTCATTCCGACTATTGGAGCACAAATCAAATTGTATTTGTTGGTCCTATATGTTGACAAATCATTTAACAAAGATAGATCATGTTATTTAATGTGTTAACACCATTACACCATTTATTTAATATGTTACTTTGTACGTTTCAGCAAATTTAAAAATACCTAAAATTTCTCAACAAAATGCATATAGGTAGATTTTATACCTTGGTGAAATTATCAAGCAGAATTATATCACTTTTATTCATTTTTTTCATGTTGTCACATTGTGCGTCTAAAAAATAACTTTATACGTTTTAGAAAATTTAAAAACACCCAAATTTTCTCAACAAAATGTAAATAGCCAATTCGACGGCATAATAATATTTTTTTACTTCATGTGTTCATGAAGTTACATCGTGTGTGTATCATACTACTTTATGTGTTCATGCCGTTACTTCATGCGTTCAAATTTATTTTACGAAATGTAACCCATACATGTATGATGTGTCAATACCATTAGATCGCCGTAGAGGGAGAAGTTTTCCATCATCATTGAGTCCCTCCAAAAAAATATTTTTCGCCTACCATTATCATCCAATTTAACTCTGGAGAAGAAATCTTCCTCTTCGATACTCTTCTATGGGAGTCTTTCAATTACTTGCTGAGCATTGCCTCCTTCAATCTCCTTCATGCGCAACCTATTCATGTAGTTTAGATGATCCTTAATCATGTATCCTAGATTCTGAATACCACCAGCTTCAAAAGCCATAAACTTGAATCCATGGCTAGGTTTTAATCTTGCGCGTTCTAGTCCTTCTAATACATTTCCCTTTTTCATTTGTAATTCTCCTTTCACTTCTCTGCAAATACTGTCATTTGACTTAAGTGAAACGATGATTGTGAGAGGTCACATGATGCAAAACTTTATAGGCCACATCGATAAATTGTACTTGAATTCCAGCTTTGCATTCTGTTCTTGTAACCACATTTTCCCTTGTTTTTCTTCTTTTCTTCTCAGAGCCCTCAACAATGATATTGTTGATGGAAGGTGTGTCGGGTGTTTCATTCTTTACTTTTGTGTTTCCTTGACACAAGCAAACAAAATACTTCTCTATGATGGTCCATCTTTTTTACCAATTTGTGTTGAACATCACACCCCAAATCCCATTTGACTGTTTCCGATATAAATCATGAAACACAGATAATGTTTTTGCTCTCAAACCTGTGAAGCAATCTGTGACATCAACTTTCGATAGGTCACTTAAATTGGTAAAAAAATTTTGGTCCTGCAAATATGTATCATTTCAGTAACTCATTACATCAACTATTTTATTGGTTAGTTTGTCGATTTTACAATTTAGTTCGGCATTCATAAACAATTATTTAGTCATTTATAAATATGCACAGAGCGGTACAATATCAAAATATTTTGATAACAAATCCAACTAATTAAATTTCAGACATTCAACACAATAGACAATTTATTTATTGAGTTACATCGTGTATTTAATATATTTCTTCTTGTGTTAAAGTGAATTTCAATACATAAAAATAATTTTAACAAAATGCATGTAACTGAATTCTAGATATTGACGAATCATCTTACAAAGTTCAATCTTTTTACTTCATGTGTTCATTCAGTTACATCATTTATTTGCTATGTTACTTCATACGTTTCTGAAAATTGAAAAACACTTACACTTTTCCAACGAATTGCATATAGCCAAATTTTAGATCATGGGGAATTTTCCATCAGAACAATATCACGTGACTTCATGTTTTCATGCAGTTACATCTAATGTTCACCATATTACTCCATGCGTTTCAGCAATATAAAAAACACCTACATTTTCCCAACAAATTGCACATAGCCAAATTTCAGACCTTGGGAAATTGTCCATCAGGATACTATCACGTTACTTTATGTATTAATACAGTTACATCCAGTGTTCATCATATTACTTCATGTGTTTCATAAAATTTAAAAATAATACCTACATTTTCTTCACAACATGCACGTAACTGAATTCCATATCTAGAAAAAAAAATCACAATATAAAAATGTTATTTTATGTGTTCATGCAGTTACTTCATGCATTTAACTATAAATACAATATTAAAACTAAACATGGATGTAGACTTGTTGAATTTTCAGATTGAACATATTTTTTTGCTTTCTCCCTGATACAAAACAATTCCATTGCCTTGAATAGCTTTGTTTTACATAGTTTATAACAACACCACCTTAGATCGTAGATTTCAACCATTAATTTCAATAATTTCGGTATTGTGATGAAACACATAGATTTGAAACTGTAAGTGTCATATTACCTCTATGATTTCATCGTCGCTGATTGTAGAAGCTTTAAATTAGCGGTTCATACCAGATGAATACACAAAAATGCAGTTTATAGCGCAAATCCGAAGCAATTCCAGTGCAAATCTGATGCAGATCCGGTTCAAAAAACTAATGATGAGATTCGATGTAAATCTGACGTGGATCTACAAACTTGAGCTTAATCTGTTGATTTTAGAGGATCAATCGGTGATTTGCAACGTTAAATCCAGTTTTATCGGATTGAATTTCTTAGGGATTCAAAATTTTTGATTTTGGGAGTTTTGTTTCCAAAATATGCTAGTTGGTTGTCATCTGTATCAGATTTTGTTATAACCTGAATTGATGGCCCATTTTCTTCAGCCCTTATTTTCTAATTGTTTGCAATCTGGCCCCATTTTTCTATTTCCTCTCCTAATAGTTACAGTCTGGTCCATCGTCTCACCATCAAGCGTTTTTCTCTTGTTAAGGTCATATGAACTATGCAATTCTTTTCTTTTAAATATATTTTATTTTGAATAAATATATATGATATGTATTATGTTGGGAGCTTATAGTGCAGCACTAGTTCATCTCGGGTACTGTATGAACTAGCTTGAACTTCGCATGAATTTAGTCAAGTTTTAGTTTGAGCCGAAATTTGATCGAACTCGCAGCTCACGAACAACTCGATTTGTTTACACCCTAACCTATTATGGTCTTTCACTAATGATGTCAAGTGGACTGATAAATTAAATATGGATAGGATAATATGAGTAATTAAAAATGTGAGCATGACCTAGTTCAACTTTAATGGTAGTAAAAAATGATCGGGTTAAAACCACTCAACTAGTGGGTCGAAAATGGTTAAACCTACGGGTTTTATCCCATACATTGATCCAAATGAGTTTTATACCAATTCATTTAGGTACATACACGTATTTCAATTCATATGTTAGCCCACAATGATTTATATACCAACCTACATTGGTAAACTCGTGGGTTTCAACAGATATATTAACCCATATAGAATTATATATTAACCCACAGTAGTAGATATGCAGATTTCAATCTTAGTATTGACTCATATAAATTTATTTACCAACTCATTTGAGTAAACTCACATGGTTTTACCCGCATATCTTTTCTTTCCCAACCAACGGTTATTCACAAACTCTATCTACCTTATTCATAATTTTCAATTACTTGTTTAACTTATAATTTATTTGACTCATCACCCATTACCCATTTTAACTATTTTCAATCGCGTTTAAAAATAAACCATCTGCTTAACCTACGAATTATGGGTTCATTTTGGGAGCAATGGGACAGTGCCCAGCTAGGATTCCCTTGTGGTATAACCCTTTGTGCCTGTGATAGCCTAAAGAGAAAAAATTAAACCGGGAAAGACATTTTCAAAATAATTCTCATCATAGATCGTGGCTCAAAAAGTCCAATCACCTTACAAGCATATACTGTATAACATACCGTATTCACAAGACTAGGAACCAGGCAATAGTAGAGGTAGCTAGTGATCTCTTATCAATTAAATATATTATTTTTTTTTAAAAAAATTTCTACATTATTTTAAGAGACCATCTTTTTTCTATCCACAGTGGTAAAAAGACCATTCAACTATTAAGGGATCTCACTTGATTTTTTCTATCATAGTCATAAATTTTTATATTTAATTTAAATAAATTTATTTATACAAAATAAATTGAATATGAAATTTAATAATAAAATTTTATTTTTAAAATTAATTTCGTTATTTTCAACAATTATTAAATAATTTGTGAATAAAAATTTTCCATTTTTTTATTAAAAAATTACAAGATTTTAAAAATAATTTTTAGATTTTAAAATCAAGTTTAATAATAGATCAGAATTTTTTTTAAAAAAATTAAAGAAAGAATGGGACATATGGCCCAATCAATGAGTAACACGTGTACAGGAGATTGAACCTTAAAAAGGGCCGCATGTCAACGGCCCCATAGCACAATTATATAAGCAATGTCGGGTGTGACTGGTAGTGGACCACACAAATCATTTTCCCAGCAAAAGTTACAAAAAGGGAGGTACTTGCTTCACTAGTATTTACCCGTCCATGGTTATATAAACCAATAACATCACCATCTTCTAGAATGTGCAAACAGCTAAGCTTGGTTCATCCTTTATACCTCAACCCCCTCTGTTGCATCCGTTAGTGTTGTTCAATGTGGCGTCCAGAGAATTATACTTCACAAGCTTGGCCTTTTGTTCACCTTCTCCCATCCCTTCTTTTCGTTTTCTTCCACTTTCACTTAGTGCTTCGGTTGTGATTGTCGTAGCTTGATCTATGTTGTGGGAAGGATCAACCATCTCGTCATCCATAGTAGCATTAAACTCAAACTTCTTGCAGTCATCATACTGACTGAAGATGCATCTTGTGAAAGTGGAATCATGACTGAATTTAGAAGCTTTTGCTGCTTTAGAGATGAGTTTTGAAATACTTTTATCAAATACTACAAGCTTTTTATCCTCGAGGACAGATGCCAATCCTGTAAGCCAATGAGTATACAGTTACATTTCACTCTCAAGGAGCAGAACACTCAAGCATATAGGCAAAACAGAAGTGCATGTGTATGAACTATGAAGATAAACTCATTAATTAATTCCTTTAGCTTCTCAGAACGTCAAGCAATAGAATTCATTTTCCAAAAATATTTAAAACAAAAGGCTCTATCAGGCAGTGATATTTGAGATTTTAAGAGATCAGCATTTGCACCATGGTACTAAAAGAGCATAATAATATATGGAAGTTACAACTAAAGTAGCCATACAAGAGAACCATATGATCAAGTGAAGCAAGCAACTCACGTATGAGATCATTCGGATTGCCAATGTAAGGTTTAGAGATTTCTTCAACTCCAGCTTCATGAGAAAGCCATTCAATCAAGTGGCTACATAAGTGAGATTTGCAGAAGGAATTGGCATAGGAAAGAGCCCTGATCTGATCACTTGAATCCCTGTTACCAATATAAATCAGTCACTGCTTCATCCTAGTGATACAATCTACAAATCGTTTTGAACAGACCATACCTAGCAAACTGCACAGCATTACCAGCCACTATTGACAGCATCAGAGCAAAATTACTAGACTCATTGTCAAGCAGTTGAATCCATCTATCCGAATTGAGAAATGAGCAATCAACAAGAAGCAGGGTATCATAGATAACCCTCATGAAAGAAACCATTTCTTCAGAACTCTGCAAAAGGAGGCATGTGATCTTCACGTGAAAAGTGGCCTTGGATAAGAAATATGTTCAAACTGAAGCCACAGCCACAAGCAAACAAACAAAATTGAATAGAAGAAGTTTTACTATTTTAATAGCTTTGTAATTATGCCATACAGTTCATCATAAGAGAATAAAGCAACCATGTCGGAGCCTTAAAAAGAGAGACTATCTCCAGTTCTCCACAATCTCATATAGTATCATCTCAGGACACATACAAGGGAGAAGAAGCAACTATTGCACATCTCTAGAGTAACAAACCATGAGAGCAACTACTAACCAGTAGGTTGGTGATTGGAAAGGTTGGCTCCACCAGCATTCTAAGAAGCGTATCTGGGCAGGCAGCATTGTAAATCAGAATAACAGCCTATAAATGAATGAAACTACCCACACCAAATATAAGAATAATGTTGTTGCATAGGAGAAAAAATTTTAGCCATCAATAATTGATGTTATTTTTAGTTCCAAAAGTAGAATAATGAATATCAAAACAAGAAGAGAAAAGAAACCAATTCACTGACTCAAAATTAATCCACTTTTGTCCAAGCAAGGAGAAATAACCAGACACGCGTACTTAGTCTGGTCCACCCAATAGAATGATGATTTTCAGGCTAAAGGTGCAGTCTAATCTAGAACTCATCCAGCCCAGCTAACTCCAGATTACATGTATACTGTCATTATATTGTATTCTAAATAAGAACGAGCTTATCACAGATTATATATAATTTCTAATCCTTGTAGGTGAACTCCATGAAACAACATAACATCTCTCAAAAGCACAGGGATTTCCCCCACAGCATATTAATGTATGAACTATAAATTATCCTATCTAGTACTGTGATGACTGTTGAAAGAGGTAAGAGTGCATCTCACCAAGAAAATAACTGTTCTGAAAACTCCTCATTGTCTGAATTGCACAGTTCCGCAAATCCTGTTGCTGCTGCTCATCTCGTGAGATTCCGACTAACCTGAGTTTCAAGCATAATCTCAGCCAAAACAGCTCGTACAGAACAATACCAGCCAGACGGCCAATGCCATATCTCCCATCTGTTCCGTTCCAGGCCCCATGACTCCATACGGGAAAAAGAACCCTTAAATTCTCCTCAACAACACATCCGTCTTCCACTCTACCAACACTCCAAACCCGGGCCAAATCCTCAAAACAAACAACTTTAAGATCATACTCCTTACTCTGAGACTCATCATCACAGCTACTCATCTGCATAAACCAGGCCAAGCTACTCATCTGAACATAGCTAACCATTTTCACCACCAAGTCCTCAGCCTCCCTCAACAACAACTCATCATTCCGAGAGCCACACACAGCGTCGTACAGCACAGAGACAACAGGAGCAAGAAGCGCCGTTGTTTTCAGCCCGTTCGGCGAAGCATTCCATGAAATTAAAAGCTGGAACAAATCCTTAGCTATAAGTATGATTTTGTGGGGGGGGCTAAGTGGGGATGCTTTTGCAGCATGAAATGCGAGTGCGGAGTAAAACCAGATTACTTCGAGGGGAGGATCGGGCATAGCTTGGATTAAACGCAAGGAAATGGACTGGAAATCTGAGAAATTGGGGTTTCCAGTTCGATATGCAGCTAGGAAGAGTTTGATGGATTCTTTGAGCATGGGTTCAATACTCTCTGATTCAGGATCCATTCTGAGCTTTTTCAGGGTTCTGAATGCACAAATTGGAGGACGATTGACGAACTTTCAGCCTGAATGCACAAATTGGAGGACGATTGAAGAACTTTCAGCCTGAATTATGGGATTTGAGAGTGAGAGGAGATTTGGGGGTTTTACTGTTTGCTGCAAAGCCCTAAGGAATAAGAGAGGGAACTTTTTCAGGCTCGTCGTTAACGGACAGTTTTTGAATTTGGTCTCTTTTTCGGGGAAATTTTGATAATATATTTTCCTTGTTTTTTCCTTCCCATTTTTTATGTACTACTCCCTCCGTCCCAGCTATTTTTGCACTCTTTCCCTTTTTGAACGTCCCAGCTATTTTTGCACTACCTCATTTTTTGCCATAAATTGATTGTTTTTATTATTTGTTTACTCAATTTGGGCCCAATTTCTGATTTTTTAACCCAATAATATTAGGATACCCCACTTCAATTTCAAGATACACCACTTCAAACACATAAAATAATATATCCTTAAAAATACTTCAAATTTCTCTCTCCGCAGAAAGAGTTGGGACGGAGGGAGTACAACGGTAAAATAGGCTACTCCCATCCCATTTTTTTTATGTAGAGAAAGTATTAGAAAATATTGTCTTTCTATAGCCTTATGGACATGGACTTTTACGTTAAATGTTGTAATTTTTTATAAAATTTAAATATTACATTTTATAAGTTAAAACAAGTAGTAATATGTATTTGTAGGTGAAAATATAAAAATATATGATATAAAAAATAGTTTCAAAATTTTTAAATTTTGCATGTAATTTAACAAATGCAATGTATAAGGTAAAAAATAAGTGGTCTGTTCATAAACTTATGGACATGCCGCCTGTTACGAGACTCACTCTTTTATGTACTCCCTCTGTCCCAGCTCAATTTGCAGAGAGAAAAGGAGGGGTGATATTTTTGTACAGTAATAAAGTAAAAAAAAGCCGACTTGAAATGACAAAAATTTGATGGGTAACAGTGACTGCTTAATGTTAATCACAAAAAAAATTACACTCTAATATTACTATTCAAATTTACAAAACTTTCCCCTAATTCGTTACAAATCAAATTTAAAAAGATGCATTTTGGCTTCTAAACCTCTAGTTCATCTTCTTCAGCTCTCCAATTCATGTTCTTCAGCCGGAGAGATACACAAATTTGGAAAAAAATATAGAGCAAGTTATTAAATCGAAAAAAACAGGGCAAAAACTCAACTTAAAAGCAAACAGAGTAAACGAAGGAAACAGAGGAAACGAATCAAAAACAAAGCAAAAACGAAGCAAAAACAGAGCAAAAAAACCCCAACTTTAGAGAAAATGAAGCAAAAGCCCCAACATCAGAGCAAATGGAGCAAAATGGAGCAAAAATCCCAACTTAAAAGCACTTTGTTGAAAACACATTTCTATAGCAGATCAACCCAAATAAACAAAAAAATAAAAATCAAACCTAAACAACTTAGAAAACGAATAGAACCAGAGATTCAAAACATGAAAATGACTCATCATTCGAACAGAATTGGAAAACCCCAATCCAAATATCCATTAAAATAAAAAACAATCCACAAAAAATGTAAAAACTACAAAATCGAGACAAAATACGTGAATGAATAAGGTGATCAAAAAATCCAACAACTTACAGATTCGAAGTTAAGGTTTGGGTACTCCGTTCGAAGAACAACAACAGAAAAAGCAAAGACAAGAGAAGATTGAGAGGATTATAGATAAAAAAATAAATTCGAGAGAAGGAGAGGAAGAAAGAAAGGAAGAGAGAGGGGGGGAGTTGAAAATGAGGAGATGCGGATGACTTTTGTTAAATGGAGAGATGCCTAATCTTTTCTTTAAACCCTAAATTAAGCCCAAGTCCATTTGAAATTTCAGCCAACTTAAAGGGAAAAAATGGAATTCTAGGTCAAGTTTCTAGCCCAAATTCGGCTAAAATTAGAAATTGCAATTTGAGCTGGGACACCCCTAAATGGAAAGTGTGCAGTTTGAGATGGGACGGAGGAATTATAGACTAGAGTGTGTGCTTAATGGAGTGTACAATTCATGCAATTCTAACATTCAAGAACAATCGCAATAATATCATGAACGCAAACCTTAGGATGAATCTAATGAATCTGACAAAAGCATTAATCAAACATCTCTACAATTTATCCCCAAACTATGGAAACTACTCCATAGATATGTAATTCAAATAAAGATTTGAATTCCACATCTAGGATGAAAGCAAAAATAAAACGAAAGAAAAGAAAATGAGAGAGTGTTTCTCTCTCTAAAGTTGCTCTACCATACGATGAATAAAATTCCATCTACTTCTCTCTCTTCCTATCTACTTCTTAACCTAGTAGACTAAGGCTATATTTATAGGAGAAGGGGATTGAGCCTAAAAATAGGCCAAAATGACTAAACCCTAGTTTAGCCGCCGCCCAACGCGGGCCGTCGCAGATGGTGCGGTCCATGTTGTGTACTTGTCGCGGGATGTAGGATCGGGCGCGGTCCATGCTGTTGCCTTGGCACGAGGAGCTGCATCTGCCACGAGCCGTTGCTCTATGCTGTTACGAGTTGCCGAATCTAGCACGGTCCACGCCAACACCTTTGGCATGGACCATGTCCTATGGCGCGGGCTGTCATTTGGAAAACGTGTTTTAACTTCTGAGCCCGCGAGATGCGGGCCTTGGTGCAGACCATGGTCTACAAGGCTGATTCACTCAGAAACTTGGCACATGCCACTTGATTCTTTACACCCCACTGGCTAGTCTCGACATCTTGGACTTGGAACGACACATGTTGTCATAAATGGAACGGCTTGCACCCATACTTCGCCTATTTTTGGTGAGGATTGGATCTGGCGCGTGTGCGACACTTAGCTTTTGGTACGGTCTGCATCATTGCCTCATACTGAACACTATTGGCACAGAGGTCAACTCCTTTGGCGCGGGCTGTTGGTGCCAACCACGCACGGCCCGCGCCGACCCGTGGTACCGTGGCTGATTGAACCGTTAGTCCGATTTGAGAGTTTTAGTAGTCAATTCTATAGCGCTTGAGAAGCCAAATTCAATGGAATCAGCCTTAAAGGCTAATTCTTCTCGTATCATTCTCAGACTTTGGCGCAACTCATCTGCCACGGTTCCCCATTTCTTTGTTGGTCGCTTTGATCTCCGTTACCGCCTATCTTTGGTTCCAATCTCCTTCTACCACACATTGATATTCGTGGCCTTCATCTACTACCATTCTAGAGTTGAATGGCCTTCAATCTTTTCTACCATCCTTGCGAACGACCTTCAATATTTTCTTTCTCCCTTACAAACAGCTTTTACATAGAATGTAACCAAAAAGTACCCACGGGTGACCTTCTAAAGATGATCACATGGAAGATCTAGGAGCCTGTGGATACAAGATATCCATTGGTACTAATTAAGTCTACAAAATGTGGGATTTATACAAGAAAATCAAACATGGGCGTCCAAACCCCTTGTCACGTAAACTTAATTAATACTAGCAATCTATCAAACAAAACAAGGTAAAAACTATGTCGAATACAATGGTTAATGCACGCATAATGAAGCACATAAGACTCCCCACACTTAACCCTTTACTCAACCTCGAGTAAATAAGGACAAGAAAATAATTAAGGAAAATGTAGCGTGCAAGAAAAAGTTAATCGAGGCATCCAACTTATTCCTAGATTGCCTTGTTTCCCCCAAAAAGAGTAAGAATCTCACAACTCTCACACTCCCTGAAGAACATAAGCAATCTAACAACCAAAAGTAAAATGTGGAAAAAAGGTAAGCCAAGAAGATAAGTGTAAATATAACTTACTTTTCCCAAAATGATCCCCAAAAACAATCAAAGCGTTGTCTCCAAAAAATAATCCACCAAGGAAATCCAAGAGCCGTCAACTTGGTTGTAACATAGGGATAACTCGGGATTCTTAACCTTGTTACAACCAATGAATCAAATGTATCGTCAACCTAGTTTTTTTTATTTTCTCTCAATTCATCTCATTTTCCCTAGAAGCCCTTTTGGGTTTACATCCTAGTTTTAACACACAAAGGGTACTAACTTTTTACAATTTTTCACACGGCCTCTCATTTTTTCCTAGGCTCGCAAGCCTAGCCGGGCCTAGCCTCTTATTTTTACCTTGGTTTTTTTACCTACTCGGGCTTTTCCCAATGTTATCCAAGTTGCCCTTTCGGGTTTTCAACTAGTCCAGGTTTTTTTTTAAATTTTTTTTGGTGTAGCACAAAATTGCCCCAAAAGTGTGCTTCATACTACAAAAGATAAACTCAAAGCAAAAACTACACCACCAATATCCTAAGACAACCTACCCCATGCAAACTAGAAACTCTAGCATAACATGTCATGCCACCAAATATCCATCCAAAATCATGCCTCAACAATCTAAAAATAAAATCACCAAATAGCAAGAAAAATTACCAACGAAAAACATAGAATGCATCGAGGAAATCCAAGAATGAAACTCCCTAAGTTCTCATTACTCCCTTCCCCAGACATAACCGATGCATACTCCCTAATGCAAGGAAAACTATGTAAAAACATATGTGAGGTTGGGAGAAATAGCGACACTTACTCTTGCGGCCCCGAAGAGTCTTCCTTCTCGACGTGACTAGTGTTGCTCTTCCTAATGTACCATATTGCTTGGAGAGTAGCCTCGATGCAATCCATCCTCGAATTAAGCTCCCCTTCTAGCATCATCACTCATCCTATCACTCAGACTACCTCTTGCAACACTAAGGTATAGGTGAATGTTGATCCCTAAGTGCATGCAATCAGTCAATAATGTCCGTGGATAGGCGAGAGTGACTATGATGTGCTCTCGAAGAGGTCTCACCTTTGGCCTCCTCAATGTCTATCTCTTAGGTGGGTAAGACTCTATAGAACTCTCTCTCAAAGCATTGGTCTAGCTCAATACATAGGTCATCCAAGCATGTGTCATGGTTGATGGCGATGCGCTATAGCTGTGGAAGTACCATGAAACTACAAGTGTTTGCTCTGCCATAAAGCCATGCATATCGACCCTCCAATTTCGTATGTCCCACCATGCATGCCTTGGCTAACTTCTCGATTTTATACCTTGTACCCGGTCGCTCTAAGTTAGCCAACACTCTCTGTGTAACCGGATGCCCAAAGTACTGTGTTAGTAGACCTACCATGCCGCCCATAGATATCTTACCACTCTTTCTTTCCCCCATTATCGTGCACTCATTTACAAAAATTCCCTACCAGGTTTGGGTAAAAGTTACCCTCGGGAGTCATTCATTGCCTAAAGGCAATGAGCATCCGAAGTTGGACATTGCGTTAGCTCACCGTGGCAGAAAACCCCCATTGCCAATAGTCGGTGAACGTAACAGAATGTCGGATGAACCAAGGTGGTTCTCTTGCACACATTCTTCTGATCAATCCATGTCACCTGCCACCAAAAGTCCTCGAGAGAAAAAGGAATCCCTTGACGGTGTGTCCTAGGTATCTCCTTGCCGTACCACCATCCGAAGACACATGCTATCTCCCAGTGTCTCATCTGATACTCCTTGTCGTAAAGATTGAATTTGATCTCCTTGTGTCCATTCTCGTATGTGATCGACCAAAGAGTAGCTAGGAACCATTTACCAAGTTCATTATTTTCACCATTTACCAGTTTCTTCCTCTTCTACCCTCGAGTGGACTCGCTCTTCTCCAAAGTATTCCTTTTTGGTGGCATCCTAACAAAATGATGCAAAAAGTGATAATGTGAGACATGAATGATTTAATGCTTCAGTCCTCGATTCATTCACATGTAATATTTACAAAAACCTAATAGAGTGTTCATAACACGTGGTGTGGCTAATGACATACACTTCCCCATACCTGTCATGTCAGGTGCATTCGCAACCCTCCATCGACACGGTCATCGTAATTAGGGGAGTACAACAAGGTCCACCCATTGATGTAGATCTATTTCTCCCTTGTGCGATTATGTCCTGGGCTTCCACCACAAATGTACTACTTCCCAATCACCTATCAGTTAGTTCAAGGGATCGTTGTCACCTTATCTATGACACTAGGGCCTCTTACAACCCTAGTTTGCTACTTTTTGCTATCTCTACATGTAACCTCTCAGACTACTTCATGTAATCAGCTAAGACTGGTGTGATAACAAGTAAGTTAGAACAATACTCGGGTCTCTCGTGCACACACTCACGCAAACACAACGTACTCCCTTACTCATATAAACATCCAGGTTTTCCTTCCCAAGAGGGCATCAATATTTGTACCAACATTAATATATACTAGAGTGTTCTTAATGGAGTGAACTATTCATGCAATTCTAACATTCAAAAACATCCACAATAATATCATGAATAAAAACCTTAGGATGAATCTAATGAATCTCACAAAAGCATTAATCAAACATGTCTACAATTCATCCCCAAGCTATGGAAAATACTCCATAGATATGGAATTCAAATAAAAATTTGAATTCTACATCTAGGATGAAAGCAAAAATAAAAGGAAAGAAAAGAAAAGAAGAGAGTGTTTCTCTCTCTAAAGTTGCTTTACAATATGATGAATAAAATTATATCTACTTCTCTCTCTTCCTATCTACTTCTCAACCTAGTAGGATTAAGCCTAAAAATAGGTCCAAAATAGGCCAAAAATGACTAAACCCTAGTTCGGCCGATGGATGGCACGGATGGTGCAGTCTGCACCGTGTACTTGTTGTGGGACACAGGATCTGGCGCGGTCCATGCCATCGCCTTGGCACGGGGTGCTGCATCTAGCGCAGGCCATTGCTTTGTGCTACTGTGGGATACCGGATCTGGTGTGGTCCGTGCCAACACCTTTGGTACGGACCATGGCCTATGGCATGGGCCGTCATCTATAAGGCTTGTTTTAGACTTCTGATCGCGCGGGATGCTGTCTTTGGCGCAGACCGTGGTCTGGAAGGCTGATTTTCTTATAAACTTGGCACAGGCCACTTGATTCTCCACACCTTCCTGGCTGGTCTCGACATCTTGGAATTGGAATAGCGCGGGCCGTTATAAATGGAACGGTCTGCGCCCATATTTAGTTGATTTTTGGTGAAGATTTGAACTGGTGCGCATTGGCCGTGGCTTTTGGTGTGGTCTATGTTATTGCCTCGTGCTAAACACTATTGACATGGGCAAACTCCTCTGGCACGGGCTAATGGTGCCAGCCATGCACGACCCGTGCCGACCCATGTTACCATGGCTGACTGAACTTGTTTCCTTCGCTACGGATGAACCGTTAGTCCGATTTGAGAGTTTTAGTAGTTGATTTTATAGAGATCAAGAATCCAAATCTAATGGAATCATCTTTAAAGGATAATTATTTTCGGATAGATCTCAGAATTTGGCGCAACTCATCGGACCACGATTCCCCATTTCTTTGCTAGACACTTTAATCTCCGTTGCCGCCTATCTTTGGCTCCAATCTCCTTCTACCATGCATTGATATTTGTGGCCTTCATCAACTTTCATTATAGAGGTGAATGGCCTTCGATCTCTTCTACCATCCTTGCAAATGGCCTTCAATATCTTCTTCCACCCTTACGAACGACCTTCACATAGAATGTAACCAAAAAGTTGCCATGGGTCGTGCCAGCCAACACGATGGGTCCAGGATAGTTTAGCACGAGCCACCTTGTTCTACACATCACATGCCATTGAAGATTCTTCATGTGGCTAAGTATGGGCATGTGCCATTCCATTTTACATGACTCGTGCCACTCAAAGTCAACATTCGAAGACCAGCCCACGGGGTGTGAAGATTTACATGCCCGCACCATCAGTTTGCTCAGAATTGACTCCTAGTAGATGGCCCGGAAAGATGTACAAAACCCACGCCATCCAGAAAAGGAAATCTAGCATTCGGATTGCGACCCGTGAAGATCTACACGTACCGTGCTGTTCTAATGCTCGAGGAGGAGTTCCCAGCCGAAGGCTTGTGAAGAAAAACTCAACCACACGCTCAGAATGGCCAAGAAAAGTGCCTAGCTGGTGGCCCGTGCTGAATAACATGGGCCGTGATAAGCCAAGCCAACACGGGTCGTGTGCTACAGCACAACTCGTGCCAATGACGGCTACTAGGGTTTCTTGCTCTTTTTGGGCAATTTTCAAGGTCCGATTCCCTACTACTATTTATAGGAGCCTATGTCTATTAGGGTTTAAGTTTGGATTTCAATATTTTTATTCTCCTAAGAGTAGGCAGAGAGAGAAAGGGGCCAACGTTATCTCTAATTCATTGCTTCTTATTTTTTTACCAAGAGCATTGAATTCAATGAAATATTTGGGTTCAATGCTTAAGGAGTAGTGATTTAGCTTTGGGATCTATATTTGTATTCATGACTTGATACTTATTTTGTTAGATTCTAAGATCTCCCTATTTTTTTTTTATGTTTATGAACATTATGTTAACTTATGCTTTACATTCTTGCTAATTGCATGATTGTTACACCATGTTGGAATACACCTTAGTCTACTTTCATGTTGCACATCTATTGATATCCCCCGGGGAGTGAAACCTAGATGTAATAGGGGGTGCGGGGTTTGGGGCCATTTGTGTGCATGCATGTGGGTCGCCGAGTTACCGTTCCAATGACCATACACTAGTCTTAACTAGACACTGAGCCCAAAGGGTTACAAATAGAGATAGATTAGAAGCAACTAGGGTTGGCTTAGTTCAACATATGTTGTTTCAACCTTTAGATTCAACTAGAAGTCCTTTGCCTCTTTAGGCATAGGGAGAAGCGTTTGTAGTGGACTGCCCGAGATATAATCGCATGGGGAAGAATTAGACATGCATAATGACAGAGCCATTGTTACACTTCCCTAATTACATAGGCGGTTCTGATAGAAGAATACATGTGCACCCTTATGTGACAAATATAGGGTAGTGTTGACTATTGACCACACTATGTGGCATAAGCATTAGAATAGGTTTGTATGTCTTGTATGTGATTGAATCTATGAGTTTTACTCTCTTGTTCTTGCATGCTTGTAGTTGTTAGATGAATCCCCCCAACCTATTTTGCAATATTAGCTATATCTGACACGTGATTGGATTGGCGACCCAATCACGTCTTTGTATAGTTAACCTATAAATTCCTAGCATCTCTGTGGACAACCCTAGTCTTGCCACTATCTACCCATAAGTATTTTAGTAGCAATAACGGGAGCAACAAACACATATCTTTAACTTTGTGAAGCACTCCGTGGGTTAATTGATGCTTAGTTAACAACTCTATGAGGTGCAGATCAGGAAGGCATTTTAAGTTAACGACAACTTTGGCACAGACCGTGGCCTATGGCGTGGGATTTCATCTAAAAGACATGTTTTAGACTTCTGATCGGGTAGGAAGCGGCCCTTGGCGTGGAGCGTAGTCTGGAATACTGATTTGTTCAGAAACTTGGCACATGCTGCTTGATTCTCCACACCCCTCCGGCTGGTCTTGATATCTTACACTTGGAACGATGCGGGCCATCGTAAATGGAATGGTTCGCGCCTATACTTAGCCAATTTTTAGTGAGGATTAAAACTGGTGGGCGCACGGCCCGTGGCTTTTGGCGTGGTCCACATCACTGCCTCATGCTAAACACTGTTGGCACGGGCCAACTCCTTTGGCGCGGGCTGTTTGTGCCAACCATGCACGGTCCGAGTTGACCCATGGTACCTTGGCCGATCGAACTTATTTCCTTTGCTATAGGTGAACCATTAGTCCGATTTGGGAGTTTAGTAGTTGATTTTATAGTGCTCGAGAAATTGAATCCAATGGAATAAACCTTAAAGGATAATTCTTCTCGAATCATTCTCGGACTTTGGCGCAACTCATCGGACCACAATTCCCCATATCTCTGTTGGTTGCTTTGATCTTCGTTGCAGCCTATCTTTGGCTCCAATCTCCTTCTACCACGCATGGATGTTGTGGCCTTCGTCTACTACCATTCTAGAGGTGAATAACCTTCGATCTCTTCTACCGTCCTTGAGAATTACCTTAAATATCTTCTACTGCCCTTACGAACGGCCTTCACATAGAATGTAACCAAAAAGTACCCATGAGCAACCAACTAAAGATGATCACATGGAAGATCTAGGAGCCTGTGGATACAAGATGTCCATTAGTACTAATTAAGTCTACAAAATGCGGGATTTAGACAAGGAAACCAAACATGTCCGTCTAAACCCCTTGTCACGTAAACTCAACTAATACTAGCAATCCACCAAACAAAACAAGCTAAAAACTATGTCGAATGCAATGGTTAACACACGCATAATGAAGAAAATAAGACTCCCCACACTCAACCTTTTACTCTTCCTCGAGTAAATAAGAACAAGAAAATAATTAAGAAAAATGTAGTGTGCAAGCATAAGTTAATTGAGGTATCCAACTTATTCCTATATTACCCTGTTTCCCCCAAAAAGAGTAAGAATCTCACAACTCCGTGAAGAACATAAGCAATCTAACCACCCAAAAGTAAAATGTGGAAAAAAGGTTAGCCAAGAAGATAAGTGTGAAGCTAGCCTACTTTTCCCAAAATAATCCCCAAAAGAAATCAAAGAGTCGTCCCCCAAAGCTAATCCACCAAGGAAATCCAAGAATTGTCGACTTGGTTGTAACATAGGGATAATTTGTGATTCTCAACCTAGTTACAACCAAGGTGTCAAATGTATCGTCAGCCTAGTTTTTTGTTTTCTCTCAATTTCTCTCATTTTGCCTAGGAGCCATTTTAGGTTTTTATCCTAGCTTTAACACACAAAAGGTATTGACTTCTCACCTTTTTCCACACGGCCTCTCATTTTTGCCTTGGCTCGTAAGCCTAGCCGGGCCTCGCCTCTCATTTTTACCTAGGTCTTTCGACCTATCCGGAATTTTCCAATGTTACCCAAGTTGCCCTTCCGGGTTTTCAACTTGGGGTTTTTAATTTTTTTTTTAAATTTTTTAAATTTTTCATTTTTTTGGTGTAGCACAAATTGCCCTAAAAGTAGGCTTCATACTATAAAAGATAAACTCAAAGAAAAAATTACACCACCAATATCCTAAAACAACCTACTCCATGCAAACTAGAAACTCTAGCATAGCATGTCATGCCACCAAATATCCATCCTAAATCATCCCTCAACAATCCAAATGCAAAACCACCAACTAGCAAGAAAAAATACCAATGAAAAACATAGAATATACCGAGGAAATCCAAGCATGAAACTCCCTAAGTGCTCCCTACTCCCTTCCCCACACTTAACCAATGCATACTCCCTAATGCAAGGACAACCATGTAAAGATATAAGTGAGGTTGGGAGAAATAGTGACACTTACTCTTGCGGCCCCGAAGGGCCTTCCTCCTCGTCGTGACTAGTGTTGCTTCTCTCAATGTATCATGTTGCTTAAAGAGCGGCCTCGATGCAATCCATCCTTGAACTAATCTTCTCCACTTACATCCTCACTCCTCCTATTGCTTGGACTACCTATTGCAACACTAGGGTAGAGCTCAAAACCTGATCCCCAATTGCATGCAATCAGTCAATGATGTTTGCGAATAGGCTAGAGCGGCTATGATGTGCTCTCGAAGAGGTCTCACCTTTGGCCTCGTCAATGTCTATCTCCGGGTTGGCTAAGACTCTATACAACTCTCTCTCAAAGCATTGGTACGTCTCAATAAATAGGTCATCCGAACATGTGTCATGGTTAATGGTGGTGCGCTCCGGCTGTGGAAGTACCATGAAACTACAAGTGCTCACTCCACCATAAAGCCATACATATCAACCCTCCAATGTCGTAGGTCCCACCATGAAAGCCTTGTCTAACTTCTCAATTTTATACCTTGTACCTGATCATCCTAAGTTAGTCAACATTCTCTGTGTGAATGGATTCCCCAAGTACTGTGCTAGTAGACCTACCATACCACCTATAGATATCTTACCACTCTTTCTTTCCCACATCATCGTGCTCTCATGTACAAAGTTCCCCATCAGGTTTGGGAAAAAGTTACCCTCGGGAGTCACTGCCTAAAGGAAATGAACATCCAAACTCGGACATTGCATTAGCTCACTGTGGCAGAAAACCCCATTGCCAATAGTTAGTGAACATAATGTAATGTCGGATGAACCGAGGCAGTGCTCTTGCACACATTCTTCCGATCAGTCCCTGTCAGCTTCCTCCAAAAGTTCCCAAGAGAAAAAGGCATCCCTTGATGGTGTTTCCTAGGGATCTCCTTGCCGTACCTCCATCCGACGACACTGGCTATCTCTCAGTGTGTCATCTGATGCTCCTTGTCGTTAAGATTGAATTTGATCGCCTTGTGTTCATTCTCGTCCATGACCGACCAAAGAGTAGCTAGGATCTCTAAGGTCCACTTGATGTAAGTCTAAGAATGTTTCTCTAAGAACCCCTCTAGACCTACTCGGCCCAATAAATAGGTCACAGGTTCAAGTAAGCCTAGAGCCACCAGCATGCAAAGCCGGTCTCCAGTATACTTCTCTTTGGCTCTCTCAAATTCCTCCACATCCGCGTTGCAGTCACGGAGATATTGGATAGTCCCATAAACTCATCGGCCACAATCACGGTGTTTCAAAGATTAGGAGTTACCGGTTCATGGTTTACACCATTTACCAGTTTCTTCCTCTTCTCACCCTAAGTGGACTTGCCCTTCTCTGAAGTATTCCTTTTTGGTGGCATCCTAACAAAATGAGGCAAAAAGTGGTAATGTGATCTTCAAAACAAGGCATGGATAATATTATTATTTAACAAGTAGATCCTTCCTAAATAGCCTAGACATTTAAAACATGATAATCCAAGCATGAATGCTATTTAAACAAGAACATCTTCATTGAACAACAATCACATGTAAGTCATCACCAACCCATCAATAATACTATGCAATCAAGATTCATCTCCTCCCAAATCACCCAACACATGAAGAACATATCATTCAAACACAATAGCACATCAAACCACCCAAACTTCTTCAACACATGATCACACATACAATACCAAATGTATATCCCAACAACACACATACTCATATAAAAACCATGCTTTTCATAACACCACCACAATGTCAATCAAGCATATTAACAAAGAGTTCAATGAATTACGCAGAATTTGAAGCTAAGAATTGCAAGATCCACACAAAAAGAAGCAACAATTACTAATTTTTGGAAGAAAAACTTCAATTTTTTGAGTTTCACCTAAAGTGTGTGAGTGAGTGTTTCTTGAGAAGGAAGAATGTGTCAAATGATAAAACTAGGTGGAAAAATGTACCATAAATTTAGAATTTCAGCATAGATAATAAGAGAGAGAGAGGTACAATTAGGATAAGAATGGAATTTTTAAAATTGCAAATTAGGGGACAATAGTACAAATCAATTAATTCCTTGGAATGTAGGAAGTACTATTTGTATAAAAAAATCCTAAGGAATTAGGGAATTTCAAAACTTTTGAACCAAAAATGCATTTTTGAGTTGGAAATTCAAAATTTTTAAAAATTGCATTTTTGGAACAATTTGGCGACGGAAAATTGGTTTTTAGCACAAAAGGTGCTTGGAACGACCCCAGGCCTTGTGCCAAATCTCAGGATCGAAACAAGGCCTCGTGCCAAACTTTCTGCCACGAATCAACCCTCGTGCAAAATTCCTAGGCACGAGGCATCCCTCCGTGCCAACTCTCCTGGCACGGACCGAGGCTCTTGGCACGGACCGTGTTAGGTTTTGGCACGAGATTGCCACAATTTTGACCTAATCGTTAATTTTCCCTCTTTTTTAAAAAAACTGTCTCACCCATAAAATCTAATTCCATCCAAAGACACTCACGAACTTGAACTCAAATTTTCAATCAAACAAGAGTTTCATCTCAAAAATTCTCATTGCAAACAAGAATATGCGAAACCTATGTAATCACTACATGAAACACGAAAGCAAAAAGAAACACCGTATATTTATTGCCATCCTCATGAATTATTTCTTTTACTGAAATCAAGTTTGAAACACCTATCCGTGGGTCTCCAGAATTGCCATCGGTGACTCCACCCACGATGACATCGTTGTGGAGAGGTCTCCACAATGAGTTATCCTTACCTTCAGACCACTTGCCTGTGATAAGAAATGAATCTTCGTATCTTTCTAAAATGGAGTATGGGAATGACTTTGGGGTTAGGAGGAGGTCATGGAGGTTTTAAACCCTCGACATTTCTCCTTTCCCGCTGCAAGTTAGTTAGCATCTAAAAACAATCTAGCATAGACATACTATCAATAACATCATGCAATTCATCAGACTCATCAACAATATTATCAACACGGGACTCATCCAAGTGTTCACGCTCGTTGGTAACACAAGAGGTTTCATGGAATTCATGCTCATCACATAGGGTCATACCTTTGCACATAAAAGAGGATTTTGTCAAATCATGCCCAGATTTATAGATATTAAATTCCACTTTATCCACATCAGTTTCTAGAGTCAAGGTCCAAAATGGACATCAGCTTTAGTCCTAGATGTTTTGAGAAAAGGTCTCCCCAAAAGTATTAGGGGTGCACTTCCGTCATGTGCCACATTTAAAACATAAACGTCTGCAAAAAAAACCAACTTGCCAACTCGCACCATCCTATCCTTTACTAGTTCACGAGGACTAGCTTGGGAATGATCAGCGAGTCGGACAATCACTCTAGTTTCCCTAAGCTCACCTATTTATAGGTGTTCATATAGACTATATGGGATCACATTGATGGATGCGCTTAAATCTATCATGGAATTTTCAGCAAGTTTACCACCTAAGGAGATAGGGATAGAGAATATTCTAGGGTCATCGCACTTCTCAGGAAAATTTTTATGATTCAAAATAGTGACTCCTTCCATTTTCAAATGTCGTAATCTCTTAGTTGGTCTACTTCTTTTCTTTGTACATGAAACTTTAAGAAATTTAGCATATGATAACACATTTTAAATCAATTCCAAGATAGGGATTGTTACCTGACGGGCGGGCGGTCGTCGCGCCCGCCGTGCAAAAGATAATTTATAAGCCCTAAATGCTTACTTTCTACAACTTGGTTGGTTGGTTTCCTAAGTTAACAAAGATAAAAAGACAAGATAACTAGCAAGGTCAAGTGACTATGCTAATCATCAAACGAAACTAAAGAAAAGGGGTTTTAAACTACAAAGATAAAATGCCTTGGGGGCAACGGATATCCACTTCCACATCTAATGTAGTTCATCGAATCATTCACACATTCCATCATATGGCATTCAGGACCCAACACTCACACACCCATCTAGCAAGTACCACAACACACACATCACGAGGAGTTCTAAGTTCATGCTCATAGATATTCATGCAAAGGCGCTACGGAATTCGTCACGTTCCTACACCTAAACAATTCAACCACACAAGCACTACCTATGCTCAAACAGCTCATGGCACACATGCAGTGAAACACACCGTCAAGAATGCATAAACGCCAAATAACAAATGCTTCAAGAATGAATTTAAATCATCTATTCAATACTTCAACTACTTGTCGTGGAGACTAAAATCCTATCCTTCTTAGTTCGTAGTTTGCGAGAGTGAGTTCCACATCTCTCGTCAAACCTCACCAATGACTCCCGAGTCGCGACCACGACTCAAGGTGTCATTGGTGGCATTTAGCACGAAGGACCAACAAGCTTGGCAATGCCTATGACCACTACACCGTGACTAAGCATTTAACCAATTTATGCAATTACACGAGATTAGTCAAGAGCGACCACTCATAGACCACGAGCATATAACTCTTCTCGTTTGCTACACAAACAAACATGACGAAGAGTTCAACATCAATCACATTCGTCTAGCACATTGTCAACACACTAACACAATCAAAAGCTCTAATTCACACTCATACATTCCTAACAAGAACAGGGGGGAAATTAACCCAAATCCCCCAAACCCTAGCTAGTAATTCATACAAGCATTTCATATCATCAAGCTCCCAACAACATCAATGGAATCAACAATTAACATTCAAAGCACAATAAATGCACAATAGCAAAAACACCAAATAGATAGATAGAAATGGTTCTCAATACATAGAAATGGAAGCTTCAATCCATAGCTCCCAAGTACAAGAACTACTCTAGAACAACAAAAGACATAATTAAACTAAGAAACCTAAGAAAAGAAAGAGAAGAAAACAAAGGGTTTTGGAGCCCTAAAACCCAGAGAAAACGGGCTGAGCAAAACTTGAGAAGAAGAAGAAAGAGAGTAGTATTTATAGTGCAAAGAAGATAAAGTTGATTTCTGGCCGCCCGTTGGTCGCGACTCGCGACGGTGTTGGTCGCGACTCGCGATGGTGTCGCGACGGTGTCGCGACGGGAGCCAGAGTTTTGCATTGTTTCTTTGTCTTTTTCATAGCCATCCCTCTCAATCTTCAAGTCTTCAACGGCTCCAAAAATGGTCTTCAACGGCCTCCGGTCTTCATGTCTTCGAAGTGAGTATCCAAAAGTCTTCGAAAGTATAGTCTTCAATGTCTTCCGGTCTTCGTTGCTTCCGTGTTCTTCCCTTGTCACACAAAATCCACTTAAAAGAGGTAAAAGAGTACAAAGTTGCTTTTGCCTCTCCTAAGTGAATTTCAAGGTAAAACACAAGCTCTTAATAATAAAAGAGCACAAAAGTGATCCTAAATACTACTAAATAATGCATCTAAAATGGACACATCAAACCTCCCCACACTTAAACCTTACTCGCCCTCGAGTAAGAAAAGATTCAAGCATACGGAGGAAATGGCATATCCATATCCTAAAACCCCTAAAATAACCACACAAAATGGACATATCAAACCTCCCCACACTTAAACCTTACTCGCCCTCGAGTAAGAAAAGAACCAAGCACACGGAGTAAATGATATATCCAAAACCTAAACTAATCCCCCAATCAAAGCCTCACAAAAACTCTCAATATCAAAAATCCCAAAATAAAAGCTCACATGAGAATTTTTTCACACACACATCCCCAATCCTAAATCTGACCAAACCTACCACTTATCAATTCACTACCCATAAAATATTTCAAAGCCCCGAATTGATATTCCCAAAGTCCAATGACACAAAATGAAGCTAAAACCATAGAGGAAGTTTTTAAACACATGCTTCACCTAATGCCAGTGTATCAACCAAAAACGAAGTAAAAAGAGATAAGGAATTTCATAACCACACTTCGTTTCCTAACCCACTAAGCTACCCAATCCCAAGAGGTCTATAGATGTTGAGCTACCCGATCCATCCGTGTGACAACCGCAACCTTATGACTCCAACGCCGGAAAATGAGTGAAATCATATCATTTTTCAATTTCTCTCAATTTCTCTCATTTTGCCTAGGAGCTCTTTCGAGTTTTCATCCTAGCCACACATCATGTTTCTTTAGCTCACATCTCACCTTTTTCCGCACATTTTAGCCTCTCATTTTTGCCTAGGCTGCCCTTTAAGGGTTTTCGACCTATCCGGGCCCCCAATGTTGTCTAAGTTGCCCTCTCGGGTTTTCAACCTAGCGGGTTTTCTTTTTTTTTTCTATTTTTTTTTCTTTTTGTTTTTCTATATATTTTTTTCTTTTTCTTATGTTTTTCCAATGAAAAGTAGCAAAAAGCATTCCAAAACAATCTAGCATGCATTGAATCCTCTAACCCCTCCCCACACTTAAAACATGACATTGCCCTCAATGTAAACACGTAAGGCAAGAACAATAAAAATCAAGGTAAGGGAGTTAGAGTGACACCCATTTCTCCGCAAATTCGCCGGTGATATGGCGATATCCAAGTACTTGGATGGTCCCGAGATAGGTTTCGGAAACGGAAGGGTGAGCAAAGATGCCGTAGAAGAACTCACCCCTCGAGAAAAACATTGTCTCCATGGCGCCGTTTGATCAAGACTACACCACGAAGAACACATTAAACTCACAGGTACATAAGGATATTTAATACTAGGTTTAGCATCAAGAGTTAATAACCATAGTATTTTCAAAGAACAACCAAATCACACTCAACCAACACTATAAGAATAATCATGAAAAATATCCAACATATATTGACATGTATACAAGCATCATTATAGGATATGCACTTATGATCACAATGATGTAGTCGGCATACTACAATCAACAAATGTACTATAAAGATGCAAGGATGTTCATATGTCAACATGTGTAGGATGGTGGAGGAATGAGTGGGTATGTGGTGGTTCTTGGGAGTGTTGGGTGGAGAAGAAGGTAGGATCATTCAATGTTTAAAATCATTTGGAAACTTGGAAGCTTGGAAATTTGAAATCCGGGCTCAAAAAAAATTTTCAACAGTTACTGAGCACGTCGCGACCCGCGACGAGCCTCGCGAAGTCATCGCGACTCGCGGAAAGGTGAGTCCGAGAGCTGAAAATTTTCTGAGCTCGTCGCGACTCGCGATGAAGTGTATCGCGACTCGCGACGAGCCTCGCGAAGTCATCGCGACTCGTGGAAAGTTGAGTCCGAAAGCTCAAAATTTTCTGAGCTCGTCGCGACTCGCGACGAGCCTCGCGAAGTCATCGCGACTCGCGGAAAGGTACGTCCGGAAGCTCAAAAATTTCTGAGCACGTCGCGACTCGCGACGAAGGGTGTCGCGACTCGCGACGAGCCTCGCGAAGTCATCGCGAATCGTGGAAAGTTGGCGCTGGGAGTGAATTTTGCTCCCCTGTTCGTCGCGACTCGCGACGAAGCCCATCGCGACTCGCGACGGCAGGGTATCCCAGGCTTAAAATTTTTCTTTTGCTTACCAACTGTCCAAGCTTTCTTCCCTCGTTCATTGATCTCGTTCCTTCATCTCCTTCATTGCAATGCACTTCACTTTGCTACAAAATCACAGAAAAACAAGCCATAAAAAGAACAAAATAAAACAACAAAAACTAAGAAACAAAAACTAAAAGAAATGCCGAATTTATTTAACGTCGTCGGCACGACGAAGCTCCGTATTTTTAAGGTCGTCGGCATGACCCTAATGTTATCCGTATGGTGAAGGCTTGAAGCTCTTCACCATGAGCATCCAAAATAAGAGAGGTGGGGGCACAAAACTTTCAAGAGGAAAGTCTTGTGGAGGTGGAGATGGTTCAAAGGGAATTAAGTGGTTAGGGAGCTTGGGATAGTCTTTTGGCTCCTCTCTCGTTTCCCTCAAAACTTCCGAAAATATTAGAGTTGGTTCACTAGGTGGGAGAAGGGGTGACAATGCTAATGGATGTAGCACTATCACCTCTTCCTCCATTTTTCTATCCTCTAAAACCAACTCCTCATCCCTTTCAAACTCAAAATCATTATTATTGGTGACCTCACTCACCGAATCATCGAGTTCAAGTTGGGATGGTGTGTTTTCGGAATCACGAGCTTCCATGCGGGCCAATACCTCTAATATGTTCCTCACATGCCCCTCAATGGCCTCAACACTAGAGGAGAGCTGGGTATCCGGCTCCTCACTAGTAAAGGAGTTCAAGTTTGCTATGGTATTTAAGACATCCTCACGTGTCAAACTTGAACTTCCTTGTTGGGCTTGGTTTTGGGGTATGGTATAGGGTGGTGATGGCCAACTAGGTTGCTCGTAATGTTGGTTTTCTGGCTCATTCTCATACCACCAATCCGGACTACCACTCCATTCCGAATTGTAAGAGTCATGGTATGGATAGCATTCATGAGCTTCTTGCCCTTGAAAACCAACATCTCCTACCTCTTGGTAGCACTCTTCATAGTACCCATGGTTTTGGAAACCATGGGTTCTTTCTCGGTCATAGTGCTCTTCCCACAACAAATGGCAAGATTCGGTAGGATGGTCGGAATGACATATCCTACAAAACCTTGCTTGTTGAGCCTCTCTTCTCATCATGAGTTCCCTCAAGGTGAGACGCTCCATTAAATTTTTTTTTATTTTTCAAAAGTTCGGAATCATAGTGCAAGGATTCTCGATAAAATAAATCACCAAGAACTCAAGCAATACCTCCTCCGAACAAAAACAACCACCAAGTAGTGGAAAATAAAAACAACTAGCTAATACACAACCAAATACACCTAAATACTTAAGAATAAACGCCTCTTCCCCGGCAACGGCGCCATTTTTGACGGGCGGGCGGTCGTCGCGCCCGCCGTGCAAAAGATAATTTATAAGCCCTAAATGCTTACTTTCTACAACTAGGTAGATAGCGGCAAATCGGGGTCGTCCAAAGAGAAGAGGGATCTTCCTAAGCGTCTTAGCACACAATGGTTGATACTAGGCTAGGAGTAACCATATTTACACACATTTAAAAGCAAGTAAAGGGGGGGTTGGTTGGTTGGTTTCCTAAGTTAACAAAGATAAAAAGACAAGATAACTAGCAAGGTCAAGTGACTATGCTAATCATCAAACGAAACTAAAGAAAAGGGGTTTTAAACTACAAAGATAAAATGCCTTGGGGGCAACGGATATCCACTTCCACATCTAATGTAGTTCATCGAATCATTCACACATTCCATCATATAGCATTCAGGACCCAACACTCACACACCCATCTAGCAAGTACCACAACACACACATCACGAGGAGTTCTAAGTTCATGCTCATAGATCTTCATGCAAAGGCGCTACGGAATTCGTCACGTTCCTACACCTAAACAATTCAACCACACAAGCACTACCTATGCTCAAACAGCTCATGGCACACATGCAGTGAAACACACCGTCAAGAATGCATAAACGCCAAATAACAAATGCTTCAAGAATGAATTTAAATCATCTATTCAATACTTCAACTACTTGTCGTGGAGACTAAACTCCTATCCTTCTTAGTTCGTAGTTTGCGAGAGTGAGTTCCACATCTCTCGTCAAACCTCACCAATAACTCCCGAGTCGCGACCACGACTCAAGGTGTCATTGGTGGCATTTAGCACGAAGGACCAACAAGCTTGGCAATGCCTATGACCACTACACCGTGACTAAGCATTTAACCAATTCATGCAATTACACGAGATTAGTCAAGAGCGACCACTCATAGACCACGAGCATATAACTCTTCTCGTTTGCTACACAAACAAACATGACGAAGAGTTCAACATCAATCACATTCGTCTAGCACATTGTCAACACACTAACACAATCAAAAGCTCTAATTCACACTCATACATTCCTAACAAGAACAGGGGGGAAATTAACCCAAATCCCCCGAACCCTAGCTAGCAATTCATACAAGCATTTCATATCATCAAGCTCCCAACAACATCAATGGAATCAACAATTAACATTCAAAGCACAATAAATGCACAATAGCAAAAACACCAAATAGATAGATAGAAATGGTTCTCAATACATAGAAATGGAAGCTTCAATCCATAGCTCCCAAGTACAAGAACTACTCTAGAACAACAAAAGACATAATTAAACTAAGAAAACTAAGAAAAGAAAGAGAAGAAAACAAAGGGTTTTGGAGCCCTAAAACCCAGAGAAAACGGGCTGAGCAAAACTTGAGAAGAAGAAGAAAGAGAGTAGTATTTATAGTGCAAAGAAGATAAAGTTGATTTCTGGCCGCCCGTTGGTCGCGACTCGCGACGTGTTCGTCGCAACTCGCGACGGTGTTGGTCGCGACTCGCGATGGTGTCGCGACGGTGTCGCGACGGGAGCCAGAGTTTTGCATTGTTTCTTTGTCTTCTTCATAGCCATCCCTCTCAATCTTCAAGTCTTCAACGGCTCCAAAAATGGTCTTCAACGGCCTCCGGTCTTCATGTCTTCGAAGTGAGTATCCAAAAGTCTTCGAAAGTATAGTCTTCAATGTCTTCCGGTCTTCGTTGCTTCCGTGTTCTTCCCTTGTCACACAAAATCCACTTAAAAGAGGTAAAAGAGTACAAAGTTGCTTTTGCCTCTCCTAAGTGAATTTCAAGGTAAAACACAAGCTCTTAATAATAAAAGAGCACAAAAGTGATCCTAAATACTACTAAATAATGCATCTAAAATGGACACATCATTACCTCAACTTTTTTTTAATACTTTTCAAATGTTCGCATCATTGGTCACCACTTCTCGGACTCACGAACTTCCTTCCCACTTCTGAACTTGAGAGCACTCATGTTCCTTGGATTGATCTCCGGTTGGGAAGGGAGTTTTCCAGACTCCTTGGCTTCAAGTTGACTCACTGAGGTTGTAAGGTTCCCAACTTGAACTTCAAGATTTTTGATACTCGAGAAAACTCTATTACCAAGGTCTTCAATCCCACGCCTTGTCCTTTCCGCAAAGACTTCATGTTTCTTACCCAATTGACTGATGGCTTCTAAGATTTCCTCTCGATCTGATTCATAGAATGAGTCATGATTGTTGGAAGGGCCTTCACCACGAGGGTATGGTTGAGGAGGGGCTTGTCCACCCCGGTATCTTTGAGGTTGGTTATCCTCACTCCATCAGAAATTTGGATGATCTCAATACCTTGGGTTGAATAAATTTGCATATGGATCCGGCTTTGCATCTCCTTGGTTACCCCAAAGCCCTTGTGGTAAAACCTTGAAAATTATGGCCTCTCTCAATTATTGTACTCAGTGGAATTCACCTCTTGCAAATTGTCTACGACTTTGGGACATGCCTCGGTGTTGTGGTCTAAGTTGTACACCCCACACACTTTGATTTGATGCAATTTTCCCCTCAAGAGCTCCTTCATCATAGAAGCAAGAGCGTAGACTTGCTCCTCTAACTTAGGTGATTGTACTGGTTCATCCAAGACCCTAATCCTTGACCTTGTACCAAATTTTCGCATACCATTAGCCATTTCCTCAAAGAGAGCCATTGCATCCTTAGGGATCTTGTTCACTATCGAACCATTGCAAGCGGCATTCACCATTAACATATTTTCATCACATAGCCCCTCGAAGAAATAATACACTAGATCCACCTCCTTGAAGGGATGGCAGGGGCAACTCGCCAACAATCTTTTGAAGCGCTCTCACTAATCATACAAGCTCTCGGTGGCCCCTCGGGTGATGTTTGACATTTGTTTCTTTAGCCCTGTACATTAAGAAGCCAGAAATACTTCTCTAAGAACCTCCGCTTCATGTCCATCTAAGAACCTATGCATCCTGGTGGGTAGTAGCAGAGCTAGTCTTTAGCTCTGTCTTGAAGGGAAAATGGAAAGGCTCTCAAATTGTAGTCGTCTCCAGAAACTCCTGATGGTTTCATGTTTGTACACACCTAGTGAAACTCTAATGGTTTCATATTCGTACACACCAAGTGAACTTCGATGGATGCTTGTTCAGGTCCTTCCCTGCCAATATGTGGAATGTCAGTATGCAATGGATCATGCCGTTTTTCAGCTCACAACTCACATTGGCAGGTAATGCCGAGAAGGTAATGCAAAATGGTTGATTCTCTAGGTTGGGGGCCACGAGCTCCCGTAAGGTACGGTTGTCTTCCTCCATTACTAGAGGTTCTTCAACCAACACTGCTTGCGGCAGTTGAACCTTTCCCTAGTTCTCCGTCTCCTTTGCCCACGAACACTCGTGTTCTTAGTCGGGTAGTGTAAGGTGCCTAGATAGTGGTACGGGTGTGTACCATAAACTAGGGCTAAAAATACCCTTCCGATTATAACATTAGCAAATGGATAAAAAGGTAACAAAACAACTATCACAATAGCTCAACAACCAAATTATCAAAACAAAACAAAAATAAAAGCAATTACTAACTACTCTACTAGCAAGTTATGCTACTTGATACTTTTTTAATGAAATTTTAGTATATAGATCAAAGCAATCCAAAAGAGTTTTTATGCCATCACTCCTAGCCTTTTACATGCTACTTGATACTCAAGCTGAATAGCATCTCTGACAGTGGCGCCAAAATTTGATCAACCTCCACTCGAGGTTGTTAATTGTGGCTAATTAACCTGAGCAGAGGACGGTAGGTCAAAGATAAAATTTATAGTTCTGCACCCAACTCACTGCTATGCTACCGATAAGGTAGTTAACAGTAATTCCTAGGTATATCCACAGAGATGCTAGGGCTCAAGTATCACTAAAACACAACCTCGTACGAGTCATAAATCCGTACGAGTGATAGGAATATTAGTAAATGCAAAAAAAAATGAAAGTAAAAAAGACAAGTAATCTATTTAGCTAAGCACTTGGGGAATCATTGTGAAATATGAATGATTTAATGCTTCGATCCTCAATTCATTCACATTTAAGATTTACAAAAACCTAATAGAGCACGTGGTGTGGCCGATGACATACGTTTCCCCATAACTGTCACGTCGGGTGCGCTCACAACCCTCCATCGACACCACCATCGTAATTAGGGGAGTACAAAAAGGTTTGACCATGGTTGTAGATCTGTTTCTCCCCTGTGCGATTACGTCCTAGGCTTCCACCACGAATCAACTACTTCCCAATCACCTATCAAATAGGTCAAGGGGTTGTTGACACCTTATCTATGACACTGGGGCCTCTTACAACCCTAGCTTGCTACTTTTCGCTATCTCTACCCGTAACCTCTTGGATTACTAAGATTGGTGCAATGACAAGTAAGTCAGAGAAATACTCGGGTTTCCCATGCACACACTCACTTAGACGCAACGTACACCCTTACCCATATGAACATCCAAGTTTTCCTTTCCAAGGGCCTCAATATTTGCCAACATGAATACTCCCTCCGTCCCATCTCAATTTGCGGAGGGAAAAAGAGGGGTGATATTTTTGTACAGTAATAAAGTCAGAAAAAACCAACTTGAAATGACAAAAAAAGTTAATGGTTAACAGTGGCTGCTTAATGTTAATCACAAAAATTACACTCTAATATTACTATTCAAATTTATAAAACTTCTCCTAATTCGTTACAAATCAAATTTAAAAAGCTGCATTTTGGCTTCTAAACCTCCAGTTCATCTTCTTCAGCCCTCTAGTTCATCTACTTCAGTCAGAGAGATACACAGATCTAGAAAAAAATAGAGCAAAAAATTAAATTTTTAAAAAATAGAGCAAAAACCTCAACTTAAAAGCAAACAGAGTAAATAGAGCAAACGAAACAAAAACAAAGCAAAAACGAAGCAAAAACAAAGCAAAAAAACCCCAACTCCAGAGAAAACGAAGCAAAAGTCCCAACATCAGAGCAAATGGAGCAAAAAAAGAACAAAAACCCCACTTAAAAGCCCTTTGTTGAAAACACATTTCTATAGCAGATCGACCCAAATAAACAAAAAAAAACCAAACCTATACAACTTCAAAAAAGGATAGAACCAGGGATTCAAAGCATAAAAAAGACCCATCATTCGAACAGATCTAGAAAACCCTAATCCAAATATCCATTAAAAATTTTAAAAAAACCCACAAAACATTTAAAAACTAGAAAACTGAGACAAAATTCGTGAATGAATAAGGTGATTAAACAAACACCAACAACTTACAAATTCAAAGTCAAGCTTGGGTACTCTGTTCGAAACCAGTTCGGAATGAACAACAAAATAGAAATGACAAGAGAAGATTGAGAGGATTATAGATCTGAAAATAAATTCGAGAGAAAGAGAGGAAGGGATAAAGGAAGAGAGAGGGGGAGAGGGGGAGAGTGGGAAATGAAGAGATGCGGATGACTTTTGTATAAATGGAGAGATTCCTAATATTTTCTTTAAACCCTAAATTAAGCCCAAGCCCATTTGAAATTTCAGCCAACTTAAATGGCAAAAATGGAATTCTAGGCTAAGTCAACTAGCCTAAATTTAGCTAAAATCAGAAATTGCAATTTGAGCTGGGACACCCCTAAATAAACAGTGTGTAGTTTGAGCTGTGATTAGGGAGTACTACAAGGAGTAATACTTTTATTAGCTTATTTTAAATAGGGCAAGTCTCAAGCAAAACGGCCTATCTACAGATCTTATGAATATGCCGTTTTACTTTTTATATTAAAATTGTATTTTTTTAAAAAGTTAAATTTTGTATTTTATAAGTTAAAACAAGTAAAAATGTGTATTTAATTAAATTCCACCTCAACTCAATTCTTCTCCATGTTTCAACTTCCTTATCTTATTTTTTTTGTTTCCAGTAATCCCAGCTAACCAATTTTGTTTGGCTTAACCTTCTAACCTCATTGTGTTTTTCTTTTTTATTCAATCACATAATGTTCCATATAACCAAATTCATTTATCTGATGTTCCAACAAAATTGTTTTACAAGTCACTAAAAATGAGGCTATTCAGTAACAAGATAGTAGCTTTGGAAATTGATGGAGAAATGGTGCTGGATCTGAATGAAATTAGTGAAGGATTAATTAAACATATCCAATCTCAGTTTGAAATATTATAAAGGTTTCAGAAAATTTAAGAGGGACTTGTACAACAAGGAAATGTATTAAATGTGTGACAACAGGCACAATTGCTTAAACCTATTGAAAAGACAAAAATCCTCAAAGCTTTGAAAGGGATCAATGGGGCTAAGAGCCCAAGAAAGGGTGGTTACACTAGCCTTTTTCTCAGGGAAGCATGGGGTATTATAGGTGTGATGATATAATCAGTTCAATGCAAGGTTTCTTTAGAGATGGGAAAATTCTTGAAGTTTTTAGGAATGTAGTTTTAACACTAATTCCAAAGACTGATCAGCCAAGAGTTCCAGTAGATTTTTTACCTATACCATGTTACTCAGTGCTATCCAAGGTAATTACAAAAATCCTAAGTACCAGGATTGGTGAGGTACTTCCTGATTTGCTTAGTGATAAATAGAATGCTTTTGTAAAATGCAGTTACATAGCACATAATATGTTGATTACAGAGGAGCTACTAAAAAGGTATGGAATAGAAACAATGAGGTCAAGCTGTGTGGCTCATATTGACATAAGCAAGGCTTATGATAGTATCAATTAGTCTTTTCTGGTTAATTGGTTAAGGGAGTTGTAATTTCCAGAATGTATGACATGGTGGATTCAATACAACTCAATAAGATCTGAACTGTGCATCTCTTACAATGGCAGGTACACGAATTCGTTCAAGGAAAAGAGAGGTGTCAAGCAGGGGGGTCCAATCTCCCTTCTCCTATTTGTGATTAGTATGGAATATTTCACAAGAGTTATTAAGAAAGATAATTTGCTAGGGAAGATTGATTATCACCAAAAATGTAAAAAAATAGGAGTTCATACAGTGCTTTCCGCAGATGATTTGTTACTTGATGTGCTTCATTTTGCGTGCATTAACCGTTGTATTTGGTATAGTTTTTAGCTTTTTCATTTGTTGGATTGCTAGTATTAGTTGAGTTTACGTGACAAGGGGTTTAGACGGCCATGTTTGGTTTTCTTGTTTAAATCCCGCATTTTGTAGACTTAATTAGTACTAATGGACATCTTGTATCCATAGGCTCCTAAATCTTCCATGTGATCATCTTTAGTAGGTCGCCCGTGGGTACTTTTTGGTTACATTCTCTATGTGAAGGCTATTCGTAAGGGCAGTTGAAGATATTGAAGGCCATTTGCAAGGACGGTAGAAGAGATCGAAGGTAATTCACCTCTAGAATGGTAGTAGACGAAGGCCATGAACATCAATGTGTGGTAGAAGGAGATTGGAGTCAAAGATGGGTGGCAACAAAGATCAAAGCGGCCAATGAAGAAATGGGGAATCGTGGTCCGATGAGTTGCACCAAAATCTGAGAATGATCCGATAAGAACTAGTCTTCAAGACTGATTTCTTTGGATTTTTCTGCTTGAGTTCTATAAAATTGACTACTAAAACTCTCAAATTGAACTAACAGTTCTCCCGTAGCGAAGGAAACAAGTTCAACCGCCCAAGGTACCACGGGTCGGCATAGGCCGTTCATGGTTAACACAAACGACCTGCGCCAAATCTCACGGGCTGCGCCCACGAGTCCAAAACTTCACTCAAATTCGGCTAGTTTGGGCATGAACCATCCCATTTACGGTGGCCCACACCATTCCAAGTCCAAGATCTTGAGATCAACATGCGGGGTGTGGAGAATGACATGGCCCATGCCAAGTTTCTAAGCATATCAATCTTCCAGTCCACAGTCTGCACTAAGGGTCTTGTCCTGCATGATCAGAAGTCCAAGACATGCATTCCAGGCAATGGCCCAAGCCTAAAGCCACAGTCTATGCCAAAAGTGTTGGCGCGGACCGTGCCAGATCTAGTAGGCAAAACAGCATAGATCCACATCATCGCTAGAAGCAGCGCCCATGCCAAGGTGACGACATGGCCCACGCCAGATCCTGCGCCCCGTGTCAAGTACACGACGCGAACTGCGACATCCGCGACGTCCTATGTCGGGTGGCGGCTTAACTAAGTTTTAGTCATTATGGCCTATTTTGGGCCTATTTTTAGGCCCAATCCCCTTCTCCTATAATTACAGCCTTAGTTTACTAGGTTAAAGAGAGTAGATAGTTTAGGATCATTTTTCAATTCATTAGGAGAGCAACTTTAGAGGGACAAACACTCTCTCATTTTATTTTCTTTCCTTTTATTTTTGTTTTGAATCTATGATGTGGAATACAATTCATAGTTGAAGTCCATATCTATGGAGTAGTTTCCATAGCTTGGGGATAAATTGTGGACATGTTTGATTAATGCCTATGTGAGATTCATTAGATTCATCCTAGTATTTGTGTTCATAATATTATTGTGACTGTTCATGAATGTTTGAATTGCATGAATAGTTCACCACATTAAGCACACACTTTGGGCTATATTCATGTATGGTGAAAATATTGATGCCCTCTTGGGAAGGGAAACCTAGATGTTAGAATGGGTAAAAGAGTACGTTGCGTTTGTGTGAGTATGTTCACAGGTGACCTGAGTATTACTCTAACTTACTTTCCATTGCACCAGTCTTAGCTGATTACGTAAAATAGTGTGAGAGGTCACAAGTAGAGATAAAGAATGGTAGCATGCTAGGGTTGTAAGAGGCCCTAGTGTCATAGATAAGGTGCCAATGACCCATTGACCTAATTGATTGGTGATTGGGAAGTAGTGCATTCGTGGTGGAAGCCCGAAACATAATCGTAGTGGGAGAAACAGACCTAGAAAAATGGTCAGACTTTATTGTACTTCCCTAATTACAATGACGGTATCAATGGAGCGTTGCGAGAGCACCCGACCTGACAGGTACGGGGAAGTATATGCCATCGGTAACACCACGTGTTGTGAACACTCTATTAGGTTTTTTAGTAAATCGTACCTATGAATGAATTGAGGATCGAAGCATTAAAATCATTCATGTCTCACAATGGTTCCCCAAGTTCTTAGCTATATAGATTACTTATCTTTTACTTTTATGCTTTGTAGTTGTTAGTTTGAAAAACCAACCCCCCCCTTTGTTTGCATTTACTAGCTATTCCTTTCATTTGTACAGATTGATCACTCATACAAGGTTTTGTTTTCATTGACTCTTAGGCTCTAGAATATCTGTTTACAAACCCAAGGCTTATCGCTTACTACCCTGTCGGTAGCGTAGCAGTGAGAACGATTGCAGAATTTAAATTTTATCTTTGACCCCCTTGATCTCAGCCTTTGCTCGGGTTATTTAGTTACAATTAACGACCCCGGGTGGGTCAAATTTTGGTGCCACTGTCGGGATGCTATTCAGTCTTAGTGTCAATTAGCACAACATGTTAGTAGAGTAGTTAGTAATTGCTTTTTTTTGATAGTTTGGTTGTTGATCTGTTGTGATAGTTGTTTTGTTACCTTTTGATCCATTTTCTAGTGTTGCATTCAAAAGGGTATTGTTAGCCTTAGTTTATGGTGCACAACCATACCTCTAATCTAGGCATCTACCCCACTGAGAACACAGGTGTTCGGAGGCGAAGAAGATGGAGAACTAGGGCAGAAGTTCAACCGAGGCAAGCACTGTCAGTTGAAGAACTACTAGCAACGGTGGAAGATAATCATACCTTACGGGAGCTCATGGCACCCAACCTAGAGAATTAGCCACTATGTATTACCTTCCCGCCATTACCCGCCAATGTGAGCTGTAAGCTGTGAGCTGAAAAGTGGCATGATCCATTACCTATCTACATTCCATGGATTGGCGGGGGAGGACCTAAACAAGCATCTATCGGGGTTCCATTTGGTGTGTACTAACATGAAGCCACCGGGAATTTCTGAAGACGACTATAATATGAGAGCCTTCTCATTTTTCCTTCAAGACGGAGCTAAATACTGGCTCTACTACTTGCCACCGTGAAGCATAGGTTCTTGGATGGACATGAAGTGGAGGTCCTTAGAGAAGTATTTTCCGGCTTCTAAATATGTTAGGCTAAAGAAACAACTGTCGAACATCACCCAAGGGGATACCAAGAGCTTCTATGATTATTGAGAATGCTTCAAGAGATTGTTGACAAGTTTCCCCTACCATCCCTTCACGGAGGGGGATCTAGTGTATTATTTCTTTGAGGGGCTATGCAATAAGATATATGAATGGTGAATGCTGCTTGCAATGGTTTGATAGCAAGTAATAGTCCTAAGGATGCAATGACTCTCTTTGAAGAAATGGCTAATGGCATGCAAAAATTTGGCACAAGGTCAAGGGTTAAGGTTTTGGATGAATCCGTACAGTTGCCTAATTTAGAGAAGCAAGTCCAAGCTCTTGCTTCTACGATGAAGGAGCTCTTGCGAGGAAAAGTGCATCAAGTCAAAGTGTGCAGAGTTTGCAACCTTAACCACAACTCTGAGGAGTTTCCCTAGAATGTAGATGATTTGCAAGAAGTAAAGGCCGTTATAACCGGGAGAGACCACAGTTTTCTAGGTGGGAGGTCGTCACTATACCTCTCAAAGTTAAATTTATAAGCCGTAAATGTTTCCTATCTACAACTAATTAGATAATGGCAAGTGGGTGTCGTCCTCGAAGAAGAGGAATTTTCTTAAGCTTTCAAACATATAAGGTTGATATTATGCTAGAAGAAAATATATATAGATATATAAAAGCAAGTAAAAAGGGGGGTCTGGTTGGTTTTGGTCCTAAGTTATGAATTTGAAGACAAGATACCAAGCAAAGTTAAGTAACTATGCTAATCATGCAACAACTAAGAAAAAGAGATAAAAACTACAAAAGACAAACCCTTAGGGGCAATTAATACCCACTTCCAAATCTCATGTATATCATAGAACCATTCACTCATTCTATCACATTCGTTACCTATAGGGAATGCCAAAACTTCCCAATTGAAGATCAACATTTATTTCTTCTTAATAGTAATTCGCAAAGACAAACAACGACCATTTGCAAACCACATTGATAATCACTTTAGGAGAACCACACCATAAAGGTATTTTCTTAATGGCATTATACACGAAGGACCATAGATTTGAAAACAACAAACCTTCTACCAAAGACATGACCCTTTAACCAAACATAGCATTCATTAGGCTAAACCTAGAATAAACCACATTCAAGATTCAACCTTTCATTGCATCTATAGGATAAATATGAGAACAATCCACATTAACATATTTATCTAGCAAGAATTACAACACAATATACACAAGAAGTTCTAATTCCACGTTCTTAGATTTTCATGTCATATGAGCTAAGAAATTGGCAATTTTCCTAACACACTAACACTTCATTCATACGAACAACCCATAGCATAAATGAAGTAACATAGCATTAAGAACACATGAATACTAAATAACAAAAGCTTCAAGAAATAGTAAAATAGAGGTTCTGACTGCATAGGCGTGGAAGCTTCAATCAATTGCTCTCAAGTAAAAAACTAAGCTAGATAATCAAAATCCATAACATAGAACAAAGATCTAAAAAGAAAGAATAAGAAATGGAAGAAAATGGTGAAAAACTTTGGTTTTGAAGGCCCCAAGTCGGGCTTAGATGGATAGGGAATGAGTGGCTGAAGTGCTATTTTTGTGAGTCACAACGCTTCCGTCGTGAGTTGTGACCAAATCAGGATTTGTTTGTGAGAATTGTGAGCTCTCAGGTCCATTTGTCACGAGTCGCGACACAAAAAAGTCCAGTTTTGTTTTGCTTCCTTCGGATGAACCATTGATCCATTTTGGGAGTTCTTTTAGTAGTTTTTATAGTAATCAAGAAGAGGAATCCAATGGTTCCACTATTAGAGGCTGATTCTTCTCGGATAATTCTCATAACTCTGCTTCAAAATATAGATCATTCTTCATCCTTTTCCTTGCTCTCCTTTCTTCACTTTATCTTCTACCACTTTGGGAGTGGCCTTCCATCTTCTTCCATCCTTTTGAATGACCTTCACTAAACCACTCCTAATTGTTCACGAGAAATCTACTAATTAAGCTTACAAAAAATGAATCTAGATGCTCGTATGGACCAACAATCCATTAGACTAAACATAGGTTACAAAATGAAGGATTTAGATATGAAAACCGAAAATGGTTATCTAAATCCATTATGATGTTGACATAGCTAAATCTAGAAATCTTACAACCAAAAGATGACAAAAGAGATGTTAAAATACATGCATTTGACACTCATCACTAGGGGTTAACCACAAGGATTCCGGGGGAACCAGGGAGATGCAAGGACGGACCCCTATGCAAACTCGGTCAACCCAAGGTATCGAGATCATCCAAATTTCCAATGGAGAGAGGATAGCCAACCTCAAGGATACCGGGGTGGACAAGCTTCTCCGCAACCATACCCTCAAGGTGAAGGCTCTTCCAACAATCATACCTCGATCTACAAATTGAATTGAGAAGAGATCTTAGAAGTTATCGATCAATTGGGCAAGAAACATGAAGTCTTTGCAGAGAGGACAAGGCACAAGGTTGAAGACTTTGTAATAGAGCATTTTCAAGTATCAAAAATCTTAAAGTTCAAGTTGGACAACTTGCTATCTCGGTGAGTTGACTTGAAGCCAAGGAGTCTGGCAAACTCCCTTCCTAACCGGAAATCAATCAGAGGAATATGAGTGCTCTCATGTTGAGAAGTGGGAAATAAGTTTATGAGTCTGAGAAGAGGAAAATACAAGAGGATGATAGAGTGTTGGAGGCTAACAAGGTACACTTCAAAGAAGATGAGATTGTGGTCAAGGAAGCCCCTTCTAAGGAGCTTCCACTCCCCGAAACATAAGCTACCATTCCATCGCCATTTCAAAATGCTTTGAGGGTAAAGCCAAAGGCAGTGATTAATGAAGTGAACATCCAAAAAATCTTCGAAAAGGTAGAGGTAACAATCCCTCTCTTGGAATTGATTGAAAATGTGCTATCATATGCTAAATTTCTTAAATTTTCATGCACAAAGAAAATAAATAGACCAACAAAGAGGTTAGTACATTTGAAAATAGAAGGAGTCACCATTTTGAACCATAAAATTTTCCTAAGAAATCCGATGACCCCAGAATGTTTTCTATCCCTATCTCCTTAGGTGGTAGGATTGTTGAAAATGCCATGATAGATTTAGGTGCATCCATCAATGTGATCCCATTTAGTCTATATGAACACCTAGAAATATGTGAGTTTAGGAAAACTAGAGTGATTGTCCAACTCGCTGATCGCTCCCAAGATAGCCCTCGTGGGATAGTAAAGGACGTGATGGTGCAAGTTGGCAAGTTGGTTTTTCCGACGGACTATTATGTCCTAGACGTGGCGCACGATGGAAGTACACCCCCAATACTTTTGGGGGGACCTTTTCTTAAAATGTCTAGGACTAAAATCGATGTCCACTTAGGAATCTTGACTCTAGAAGATTACATGGATAAAGTTGAGTTTGATATCTATAAATATAGGCATGATTCGACAAATTCTTCTTTTATGTGCAAAGGTGTGTCCCTATGTGATGAGCATGAAAACCATGAAACCCCTTGTGTTACCAATGATCATGAACAATTGGATGAGTCCCGTGTTGATAATATTGTTGATAAGTCCGATAAATTGCATGTTGCTATCGATCATATGTTTGTGCTAGATTGTTTTTCCATGCTAACTAACTTGCAGCAGGAAAGGAGGAATGTCAAGGTTTTAAAACCTCCACGACCTCCTCTTAACCCCAAAGTGACATTCACAGACCCCATTTTAGCAAGACACAGGGATTCATTTCACATGATGGACAAGAGGTCCGAAGGTAAGGATGGCTCATTGTGGAGACCCTTCGACAATGATGTTATCATGGGTGGAGTCACCGATGGAGATTCCGGAGACCCACAGTTAGGTGTTTCCAACAAGACTTGCAGGAAAAAGAAATAAGCCGTGAGAACGACGATAAATATACGGTGTTTCTTTTTGCTTTCTTGTTTTGAGTAGTGATTAGATAGATTTTGTATGTTCTTGTTTGCAATACAGATTTTTGAGATGAAAATTTGTTGGTTTGGAAATTTGAGTTCGAGACTCGTGATTGTGTTTGGATGGAATTAGATTTGATGGGTGACATAGTTTTTCGAAAAAGAGGAAAAACTAAGGATTAGGTCAAATATTTTCGCAATCTCGTGCCGAAACCTGAAATGGTTCGTGCCAAGAGCTTAGGTCTGTGCCAGGAGAGTTGGCACGAGGTGATGCTTCATGCCAAGAAGTTTGGCACAAGGGGTTGGTTCGTGCCAGAATGTTTGACATTAGGCTTTATTTTGTGCCAGAGATTTGGCACGAGACCATGGGTCGTGCCAAGCGCATTCTGCGCCGATTTTCAATGTTCCGTTTCCAAAATTTTTCTGAATTTCTAACTAAAAAAATGCATTTTTGGTTCAGGAATTTTGAAATTCCCTGATTCCTTAGATTTTTTATGCAAATTGTACTTCCTACATTCCTAGGAATTAATTGATTTGTACTATTGTCCCCTAATATGCAATTTTAAAATTCCATTCTTATTATAATTGTGCCTCTCTCCCTTATCATCTATGCTGAATTTCTAAATCCCTGGTACACGTTTCCACCTAATTTCATCATTTGACACATTCTTCATTCTCAATAAACACTCACTCACACACACTCTCGGCGAAACTAAAAAAATTTAAGCTTTTCTTCGCAAAATTAGCAATTCGCTTCTTCTTGTGTGGATCTTGCAATTCTTAGCATCAAATTCTAGGTAATCCATTGAACCCCTTGTTTAAATGCTTGATTGTCATTGTGGTGGTGTTATGAAAAGTTTGATTTCGAATGGGTACAAGGTATAACTTTGAGAAGTTAGCTAAGGCATGCATGCTGGGACCTACGACATCAGAGGGTGGATATGTATGGCTTTATGGTGGAGTGAGCACTTGTAGTTTCATGGTGCTTCCATAGCCAGAGCGCACCACCATCAACCATGACAAATGTTTGGGTGACCTATTTATTGAGTCAGACCAACGCTTTGAGAGAGAGTTCTATAGAGTCTTAGCCACCCTGGAGATAGACATTGAGGAGGTCGAAGGTGAGACATCTTTGAGAGCACATAATAGCCGTTCTCACCTATCCATGGACATCATTGACCAATTGCACACTTGGGGATCAGCTTTTGAGATCCACCCTAGTGTTGCAAGAGGTAGTCAAAGCGATAGGGGAGTGAGGATGCAAGTGGAGAAGCTTAGTTCGTGTATGGACTGTATTGAGGCCGCACTTCAAGCAACAGGATACATTGAGTGCCAAAAGTGTTGTAGGCCGCACTTCCAGAGATGGCCCACGCCAAAAACCATGATCTATGCCAAAAATGTTGGCGCAGACCGTGCCAGATCAAGCAGACCGCAGTAGCACGGATCCACATCCCATGCCAGATGCAGCGCCCCGTGCCAAGGCGATGTCATGGCCCATGCCAGATCCCGTATGCCGTGACAAGTACACGACGTGGAATGCGCCATCCGCGATGGCCTCGCCGGGTGGCGGCTAAACTAGGGTTTAGTCATTTTGGCCTATTTTAGGGATATTTTATGCACAATCTCCTTCTCCTATAAATATAGCCTTAGTCTACGAGGTTGAAGAGAGTAGATAGTTTAAGATTATTTTTCTATTCATTAGGAGAGCAACTTTAGAGGGAGAAACACTCTCTCATTTTCTTTTCTTTCCTTTTAATTTTTTTTATCCTATGATGTGGAATTCAAATTCATATTTAAATTACATATCTATGGAATAGTTTTCATAGCTTGGGATAAATTGTAGACATGTTTAATTAATTCTTATGTGAGATTCATTAGATTCATTCTAGTATTTGTGTTCATGATATTATTGTGACTATTCTTCAATGTTTGAATTGCATGAATAGTACACCACATTAAGCACACACTATGGGTTGTATTCATGTATGGTGCAAATATTAATGCCCTATTGGGAAGGGAAACCCGGATGTTAGAATGGGTAAGGGAGTATGTTGCGTTTGTGTGAGTGTGTGCACGGGAGACCCGAGTATTGCTCTGACTTACTTGTCATCGCACCAGTTTTAGCTGATTATGTAAAGTAGTCTGAGAGGTTACGGGTAGAGATAATGAATAGTAGCAAGCTAAAGTTGAAAGAGGCCCTAGTGTCATAGATAAGATGCAAATGACCCCTTAACCTAATTGATTGGTGATTAGGAAGTAGTGCATTCATGGTGAAAGACCAGTACGTAATCGAACGGGGGAGAAATAGGCCTACAACAATGGTCAGACCTTGTTGTACTCCCCTAATTACGATGGTGGTGTCAATGGAGGGTTGGGAGCGCACCCCGACGTGACAGAGACGGGGAAGTGTATGCCATCGGCCACACCACATGTTGTGAACACTCTAGGTTTTTTAGTAAATATTACATGTGAATGAATTGAGGATCGAAGCATTAAATCATTCATGTCTCATAATGGTTCCCCAAGTGCTTAGCTATATATATTACTTGTCTTTTACTTTTATGCTTTGTAGTTGTTAGTTTGAAAAACCAAAACCCCCCTTTGTTTGCATTGAATAGTTATTCCGTTCACTTGTACGGATTGACGATCCGTATGGGGTTGTGTTTTCATTGATTCTTAGGCCCTAACATTTCTGTGGACAAACTTAGGGTTTACTGCTAACTACCCTATCAGTAGTGTAGCAGTGAGAACGGGTGCAGACTATAAATTTTATCTTTGACCCCTTTGATCTCAGCCTCTGCTCCCCGAGTTGAGGCGGGTCATTACTCTTCTGTGTAGCGAATCTAAAGTCATTATGAATGAAGTTAAAAATGTGTTGAATATGTTCAAACAAGCAATTGGACTGGAAATGAATGAAAGAAAATTGAAAGTCTTTTTCTCTAAGATGGACGAAGACTAAGAAGATTTTACTGGCATCAGTTTTGAAAGTGACAAAAGGTAACTACCCAATGAAGTACTTAGGCCTTCCTTTGTCAACTTTAAAGTGGAGCAAGGATGACTATGAAACATCGCTTGAAAAAAAATAGAAGCAAGATGCATATATGGAATTCAAAAATTGTATCGTATGCTAGTGAGTTGCAACTGATAAATGGAGTTTTACTAAGTCTTTCTTGATATTAGAGTAGTGTTCTTAACCTGCCTGAAAGTGTTCAAAAAAAAAAATCTCACAAATCTTCACTTGCAACTTATGGGCTAGAAATGAAGGTAAGTGGGGGTTTACTGCAGCATAATGGAATTCAATTTGTAACGGTAAAAGAAATGGTGGCACAGAAATTAGGGACTGGAATATAGAACAGGGCTACAATGTGTAAACATATACTGGATGTGAGCAGGAAGAAAGATGTTTTCTGGGTGAAGTGGGTAAATGAATACTATCTCAAAGGAAGAAACTTTGAGGAATGTGATTATTCATATACTCACAGTTGGCCTTGGAAATATCTTATGAAATTGAAGCAGAAAGTATTTCTAGGTTTGCTGGATTGTGTTAACAGAGATAAAAGTCTTAAACTTTCCCAAGTATATGATACGGTGAAAGGAGATTAGCCAAGAAGATACAAAGAGAAGGTGATCTGGTGCAAATGCATTCAACCGAAGCATATATTTTTTCTTTAGCTTTTGATGAATGGAGAACTTCCAAATAAGGACATATTGAGTTACTTGGGCATTTTGAATGAAGATGAATTGTTTTGCTTCTGTGGCCAAAAGAAGAATGTCCATCATTTATTTACTGATTACAGTTATGGAAGGGGCATAATGAAGAGTCTGTTGCTACCAGATTTAAGAAACATATGGGAACTCAATTTTTTTTTGTTTAGCATGTCAGGGAGAAAGAAAAAGTTTAAGTTTGTGCTAAAAACTGTGGGTTTGTATAACATTTGGCTAGAGAGGGAGGGATAGATGAGTCTTTCTTGGGGTTGAATTGAAGGCTGGAACATTGGCTTTCCAAATACAAACCGAAGAATCTTGGAGAATGAATGTAAAAAGAAGTAAATAGATGTTAGAAGAACGAGTTAAGTAATAGACTAAGGGTGACGCCTATGAAATTTAGTTTTACCACTTTTTCTAGTTCTTGCTAGTGTGTTCCAACATACCTAGTTTAGCCAAGTGTAAAATAACGTACACGTAAAAGACACACAACTTGGTTACGCAGTTCGGTGTAAACCACCTATATCTGCGGGGCCTGGCCCAGTTCAGAATGAATCCACTAATTAGAGAGATACAGTACAGAGTACAGTTTACAAAATACTTATCTTTACTAACTATAATGTGTGGACTCTGCTAGCTCCCTTAGCTACCGATCCGCCTTGATCAGACTCTCTCTGACCTCGAACTCCGTCGACGCAGGATCTCCTCCTCCTGAGGAATTAAGGTATCCGATTCTGAACTTAGTGCAACAGGACGGGTGTGTTGGAACACTGTGTATCGGCTCTATGCAAGTTTTTAAAAGTCTCAAAAATCTTTGTGCAGATTTTTTCTCTGTAAATCCGTGAGTATGCAGCCGTGTTTGTCCCCAATTTATATCCACGAATCAGACTTGAATACTCCTTGATTATCTCCACAATATTCTTATTCCAAATCTGATTCTTGAAGCACATGCAAATCCCATAAATAAAGGGATTTACCTTAACTCATTCTATCCCATATATTCGAATAAATCTTCTCCATATAAGTAGGGATTTTTCCATAAACTAATTATGCTTCACACGCCTGATATATATAGCCAAATATACGATTACCATAAATTCTAAAACACTCCAATATTTCGGCTTTGAATTCCGTTAAAACCTTGGCGTAACTTCTACTGCAGCACCATGTTCCAACATGGTCTGTTCAAAATTAATTCACACAAAATTGCCAATAAAATTCATCCATTGACTTTACAATCTCTCCCTTTGACATTTTTGTGGACCCATGATATTTTGGACTTGTAAATCCATAGAAAACATCTAGCACATATTCAATATCATAAAACGAGCAGAATACTAATCATAAACCAGAACTCATATAAGCCAATGAAAGCCGAAATCCAGAATTCCAGAAATCCAAAATCATACAATTGAAACATTCAAATCAAAATCCAAATATCCGAAATCATTCCAAAATCACTCCCACTGGGACCACACAGAGGCCAAAGGTATCGCAGTTCCATCAAACAAAATCACCAGAAGAAAAAAATTAGTCTGTAGCACTCCCCCTGTATTAAGCATATAAATTCAATTTTCAAGTCTAGACTTCTCTGCCTCCAAACATGCTCTTTCTGCTTCCAAAGCCGCCATCTGTATTGCTAAAGCTCCAAGTCTTGCATTTACAATCATCAGTCGAGTCTTCTTATCTGCTGCTGATGTCGAGGTGGATCCAGAAGCTTTCCACGGCAGATCATGAACCTGTCTCAGGCCAAAAGTCTTTTTGTTGGGCCGTAAGAACTCAGTATCAATTACCACATCTGACGCCTTTCCCTTCACTTTGGCACTCTTGGCAAGGGCAGAAATCAAGGCAGGATGGATTACAGCATCATTAACTTTTGGTACAGTAGCCTGTCTGATTAAGTGCTGCTCAATGAGAAGACCAAGGTTAACTTCTTTCTGTGTTCCAACACAGTATAGCAGCTTTGCCATCTCCCTAATCAATGCGGTGGTATTGCTTGACGGCAACCAGCAGTGTACATCTATTTGATATAGACCAAAAAATCTATACGTCAAGCAGGATGCTTGTGAGTACCCCACTGCTAGCCACTCCACCTTATATCCCCCAGATATAACAGCCAAAATCTCATTATCAGTCAATTCCAAGTAATCAGGAAACACTCCCCCTATCTTAGGTGTTTTCAGACCTAGCAGCATATTAATTCTAGCAGCAGATAAATCTATGATTTTCCCCCTAACATACACTCTGCCAAACCATGGGGAAGTAACCTCTAGATTGCCAGGCATAAGATTAGAATATACCTCTAGAACAACCTGTCTGTTGTATTGAAGTTGAATTGTAGCTGCCTTTGTCATCCCCGTTACCTTTAAAAAATCTGTGAAACCGCTCTCCTGATAAGCTTTTAGATCCAACGACCTTTCAGCTATGAATTTCTTCTCTGAGAAAAAATCTCCCATCTCTGCACCCTTCTCATCAAAGTACACAGCAGAGAAGGCCTGGGTGACAGATGGAGGAGGCAGAACCTTCCTTGGGTTGCTATTGTGCCTTTTCTTGCTTCTTTTTGCTTTAGCTGAATTCATGGTTGGGCCAGCCTTCCTCTTTCCTTTAGCCTTCTGAAAAAATTCATCCAGTACTTCATCACTGGAGTAAGCCAAGTCAGGGACTTCTTGTGTTGGAACACACCCTATTCCTTCAGCATCATCCTTCTTTTCATATTCCTCATCATGATTCATGTCCTTTGGTTCGGTCATATCCTCATCAGATTCCACATCACATTCATACATATTATTCTGGTCTTGTCCTCCTAGATCAGCATCTGAATCCAAGTTCATATACTCAGGTTCATCCTTATGTGTTGGAACACTCTCATCACTATCCGACAACTCTATTATGACCGGTTTTCTTAATTCTTCCATCAGATTGGCCCAGTTCGAATCATAAAATCCTAACTGCATTTTATCTTCAATCCTAATCACTTTGCTTCCAGCAATTTCACTTTCATCAATCTCTTTCAAATGAGCAAACCTCGGCATCGGAATATAACATTGTACATAAAATTTGTCCTTTTCCCGAAACTCGGCATATCGTCCCATAACAAATCTCACAGTATGATTCTCCAGCCTTATTCCTCCTAGATTCCCAGTCACTAACTCCTGTACTTTAACAGTCAAATATTTTCCTCTAACCATCTTAATCTTGGTTAAATCAACTGCAACTCTATTAGCTTCTAGCCATTCAAACGCTTCATCCACACTTCTACATTCAAAACCCAAGAATTTCAATGGACGAGGGTCAGGACCAGTTACCTTAAGTTTTTTCTTTTTCTTGCCTTCAGAAGCTTCTTCTTGGGCATCAGATTTACCATCAGAATCTCCACTCTGTTTATTGACAGAAGCCTTTTCATATTCCTTTTTATCTTCAGCTTTATCAGCCTCTGCTCCAGCTATCTCCTCATTCTCCTCATGGTTAGCGTTTCCTTTGTTCCGATCTTGAGTTTGTGCCTCACCCGATTCAACATATCTTCTCGGCTCATCAAACACCACCAATTCCGAATTCACGGAGCCTTGATCTTCCACCATAATTTCTGGCACCGAAGCTTCTTCTATTGGAGAATTTGGGCTTGACATTATTTGGTACAATGCCGAGATAGAGAGAAGTGTGGAGTATGAGATTTTTCGGCAAGGATTTTGGGGAGAAAAATATTTGGCCGAGAGAGATGCGAAAGGTTGTATGCTAATTTGAATCCCTCTTTAACTCTTCATCTTATTCACCTCTTTTTCCGCGAAGTCCCTTTTTAGATTTCCCACACATGGTAATGATAGCCCTTTCTCTACTTGTCACATCACTTTGTCTTAATTAACTTCCAACACACCGTACTAACCAACTCCTATTTTTGTACACCTTTGCTCCTTCCATATTTTTTGTTCTTTTCTTGATTTTTTCAAAAATGAAAATAACCCAAAAGAAATATTTACAAGGAAAATAATTTTGGTAAAATTACCTCAAATTTGACACACACCTAGGTGTTGTCGAAGGCTCTCAAAAGTGGTGGCATCCAACGGCTTTGTAAATATATCTGCAAGTTGCTCGTGTGTTGGAACATAGGCTACTTCCACTTCTTTTCTTTCAACCAAATCCCTGATAAAATGATGCCTTATGTCAATATGTTTGGTTCTTGAGTGCTGAACTGAATTCTTCGAAATATCAATAGCACTTGTGTTGTCACATAGAATCTTCAAAGGTCCTTGATGAATTCCATAATCTTTCAACATTTGTTTCATCCATAACAGTTGCGCACAACATCTCCCTGCTGCAAGATACTCAGCTTCTGCAGTAGATAGAGAGATTGAATTCTGTTTCTTGTTGTACCAAGACACCAAATTTGTTCCTATAAAGAAACAGCCACCTGTGGTACTTTTTCGATCATCGGCATTACCAGCCCAATCAGAATTACTATACCCAACTACCTCTGAATCTTGATTCTTTGAATACCAAACACCATACTCTGAAGTCCCACTTACATATCGAATAACCCTTTTGACTACAGTAAGATGAGATTCCTTAGGATCAGCCTGAAATCTTGCACATATTCCAACACTGAAACATATATCAGGTCTGCTTGTAGTGAGGTATAATAGACTTCCAATCATGCCTCTATATAACTTCTGATCGACTGAAACTCCTTTTTCATCTTTTACCAGTTTATCAGACACTCCCATAGGAGTTCGAACTGCTCGAGCACTACTGAGTCCGAATTTTTTAATCAAATTCAAGGCATACTTACTTTGATTTATGAATAGACCATTCCGTCCTTGTTTAACTTGCAATCCAAGAAACTAAGTCAATTCTCCAACCATGCTCATTTCAAATTCAGATTGCATCGTGGTGACAAAATCATGTACCATAGATGGTGAATTAGAGCCAAAAACTATGTCATCAACATATATTTGAGCAATCAGAAACGTTGAGGACTTGTCAAGCACAAATAAAGTGAGATCTACTCCCCCTTGATGATAACCTTTTTGAAGTAGAAAGGTAGTAAGTCGTTCATACCATGCCCTGGGTGCCTACTTTAATCCATATAGAGCCTTCTTGAGACGATATACATGATGTGGATAATGAGGATCTTCAAAGCCTTTAGGTTGTTCCACATAGACTTCTTCATTCACCACTCCATTTAGAAACGCACTCTTGACATCCATTTGATACAAAGTAAAGTTCAAAGAGCAGGCAATAGCTAGTACAATACGGATAGATTCTAACCTGGCAACTGGTGCAAAGGTTTCATCAAAGTCAACACCTTCTACTTGTGTATATCCTTGAGCAACAAGTCTGGCTTTGTTTCGGGTAACTAAGCCGTCTACATCGAACTTGTTCTTGAAGATCCATTTTGTACCAATGATATTAACGTCTTTGGAACGAGGAGTAAGATACCACACATCATTCCTGGTAAACTGACCGAGTTCTTCTTGCATTGAAGCAATCCAATACTCATCAAGTAAGGCTTCTTTATAGTTCTTGGGTTCAATTAGAGAAATAAAACAGTGTAGGCCAGCCAGTCATCGATAATCAACTCGAGGCATTGATCTAGTACTTCTCATGGTAGAGCCAGGTTGGTCATGTGTTGGAACATGATCGTCAATAGGAGGGACTGTGTTGGAACATGGTCGTGTGTTGGAACATAGTCAGCTTCAGTAGAGTTAGGATTCTGGTGCGCATTTGGTTCAGTTGGATCAACAGATGGCTTTTCTTTGTCTGAAGTTTCAGGCTGTGTTGAAACATGAGTGTTGGCAGATTCTTCTTCTACACCTTCTGGAAGTTGTTCCTTTTTTGCATCATCCAAAATAACATTGATGGATTCCATGAGAGTGTTGGTTCGGTGATTAAATACTTGATAGGAAAGGTTGTTGATGGAATACCCGAGAAAAATTCCTGGATCACTCCGATTATCAAATTTTGCCAACTGTTCTCTATCTCTGAGGATATAGCAAGTACTTCCGAACACATGAAAATATGAAACATTAGGTTTCCTGCCCTTCCAGATCTCATAGGATGTCTTGTCAGTGAACGGTCGAAGATACACTCTATTGATTGTATAACAAGCTGTATTGATCGCTTCTGCCCACCATTTCTTATGAACCCCCTTTTCAGCCAACATAACTCGAGCCATCTCCTGTAGAGTTCTGTTCTTCCTTTCGACAATGCCATTCTGTTGAGGAGTGATAGGAGCCGAGAACTCATGTTGGATTCCTAGCTCATCGCAGAAGGAACTGAATTGTTCATTTTCAAACTCCCTACCATGATCACATCGAATTCGGATTATCTTCCCTACTGGACTTCCCTTTTCAGTTTGTAACTTTACTACAAGGCTTCTAAATACTTCTATCGTATCAGATTTCTCTTTCAAAAAAGCTACCCATGTAAATCTGGAGAAGTCATCAACACATACAAAAATATATTTCTTCCCTCCTATACTCGGTGTATTAACCGGACCCATCAAATCCATATGCAATAATTCCAGATTTCTAGATGTAGTAATAAACTGTACTGAAGAGTGAGGAGAATGAATTTGTTTACCTTGTTGACATGGTCCGCACACAATTCCATCCTTTTTGGTCAAGGTAGGCATTCCTCGCACAGCTTTTATATTTGCGATTTTCACCAGTGTTTTATAGTTGATGTGGCCGAGTTTCCTGTGCCAAAGAATTCCTTCATCCTGCTTTGAAAGCATGCATCGAACTTCTTGTTCCAGCAAATAGCAGTTATCTGATGATCTTATTCCAGAAAGAACCTTTTTTTCTCCATGCTTCACTACACACTTGTCCTTCTGAAATTCCACTATCATATTGTCGTCACACAGCTGACTTATACTTAGCAAGTTTGCTTTTAGATCTTCAATAAATAACACACTTGTGAACACTGGAAAGCCTTCAATCTTTAATTCTTGCCAATTACTCTGCTCTTCTTTCCATCACCAAAGGTTACATATCCGCTATCATATTGAGTAATGTTCGTGAGGTATTTTGGAGTGCCAGTCATGTGGCGAGAACAACCACTATCAAAGTACCATGAGTCACTGGAATAAGCTGATAGAGAAGTGTGAGCAACCAAACACGTACTGGATTTTTTAACAACCCATATCTTCCTGACCAATTTTCTGGTATGAGTATCGCCTGTGTTGGAACACAGCAGAAGTTGTCTCCCTGTCATTTGATCTCTGATCAGTCTTCTACACTGATGTTCAGCATGTCCTTGGTACATACAGTATCTGAATATGAGTGGCTTTCTTTGATACGGCTTCCCATACTTTAGTTTTACTTCTCGAATCCTGAGAGTTACTGGTTTTTTGAACAATTCAGTCTCGGGTTCTTTCCTGTATCCAATCCCGTGTCTATCACCAAAGTTTTTTCCCATATCCAGAATATCATCAAGCTTTGCCTTTCCGGAATTCAATTTAGAGATAGTTGCTTCAGACATCTCGGCTCTCTTGACCGCTGCAATCAGTTTCTTATTTAGTTCTTCATTTTGTTTTCCAAGTTCTGCAACCGTGGATCGTAATTCCTTTTCACTTTCAATTAGCTTTCTTTTTTCTTCATTCAGCTCTTTGTTCTTGTCAGCTACCTGAACCCACATGGCATACATTTGTTCGTATGTGCTATAGATCTCTTCATCACTTACAGACAGATTATCTTTATCACTGTGAGTATCGTCCAGGTTCATGTTGGAACATACAGATTTCCCTTTGTTCAGTGTGTTGGAACACTGATCTTCTGATGTATCATGGACCTTTGCTCCAAAAGCTACATAATTACTCGTAAGTTCCTCTTCATCTCTTTCATCCTCTTCATCATCACTCCAAGAGGTGACATATGATCTTCCTTGTTTCTTGCGGGTGTTAGTACATTCAGCCTGAATATGTCCATATCCTTCACATTCTCTGCATTGAATTCGTCCAGCCTGCTTTGGTTCATTGTTCTGATTTCTCCTGACCTGCATATTTCCTTGTTCTAATCTCATTCCACGATTATTGTTCGAATCTTGTTGTTTTTGTCTGCTTCCACAAAACCTTTCCTGAGATTTCTTGTTAACCACCTTCTTTAGCATTCTTGAGAAATTCTTTGTAATAAGTGCCAGTTTTTCAAACTCATCATCGCTGTCAGACTCGTGACTTCCCTTAGCTGGGGAAACTTTGAATGTTAAATCCTTGGAGACTCTTTTTGTAGGTTGCTGGAATGTCATCTCATAAGTTTGTAACGAGCCCATTAGTTCATCTAGGCTCATGGTGGCTACATCTCTTGCTTCCTCTATTGCTGCTACTTTCATCGCAAACCTCTTGGGAAGAGATCGCAACGTCTTTTTCACCAGCTTAGTTTCTTTGTACACTTTTCCAAGTTGGTAAGCCATGTTGGAGATATCCCTGAGCTTTCCATTGAATGTGGCAATGGTGTCCTCCTCCTCCATTTTGAGTTCTTCAAACTTGGTAGCCATCATCTGTAGTTTGGATTCTCGCACTCGACTGGTTCCTTCGTGAACAGTCTATAAAATATCCCATGTTTTCTTTGCTTGGTGGCATGTAGATATAAGCTTGAACTGGTTTTCATTAACAGCAGTGAAGATCGCATTAAGTGCCTTTGAATTCGCCAGAGATTCTTTAAGGTCATCTGGAGTCCATTTAGCCTTGTCTTTGGGTTTTTGACTTAACTCCCCTTCAACAGCCTTAGAGCTTGTATCAGCATCTTCAGTAGGATGATTCCATTCATTCTCAACATAAAACCATGCCAGTTCATCCAGCGAATTGATGAAGACCCTCATGCGTGCCTTCCAATAGTTGTAGTTGTTGCCTTCTAGCAGTGGTGGTCGAGAGACTGAAGCTACTTCTCTTGTCGTCATGGTAAAACTGGATCTCACTTTCCTTGAAACAACCAAGGGAACGATAAGTGACTCAGCTCTGATACCAAATGAAATTTAGTTTTACCACTTTTTCTAGTTCTTACTAGTGTGTTCCAACATACCTAGTTTAACCAAGTGTAAAATAACGTAAACGTAAAAGACACACAACTTGGTTGCGCAGTTCGGTGTAAACCACCAACATCTGCGGGGCCTGGCCCAGTTCAGAATGAATCCACTAATTAGAAAGATACAGTACAGAGTACAGTTTACAAAATACTTATCTTTACTAACTATAATGTGTGGACTCTGCTAGCTCCCCTAGCTACCGATCCGCCTTGATCAGACTCCCTCTGACCTCACGCAGGATCTCCTCCTCTCGAAGAATTAAGGTATCCGATTCTGAACTTAGTGCAACAGGATGGGTGTGTTAGAACACTGTGTATCGACTCTATGCAAGTTTTTTAAAGTCTAAAAAATCTTTGTGCAGATTTTTTCTCTGTAAATCCGTAAGTATGCAGCCGTGTTTGTCCCCAATTTATATCCACGAATCAGACTTGAATACTCCTTGATTATCTCCACAATATTCTTATTCCAAATCTGATTCTTGAAGCATATCCAAATCCCATAAATAAAGGGATTTACCTTAACTCATTCTATCCCATATATTCGAATAAATCTTCTCCATATAAGTAGGGATTTTTCCATAAACTAATTATGCTTCACACGCATGATATATATAGCCAAATATACGATTACCATAAATTCTAAAACACTCCAATATTTCGGCTTTGAATTCCGTTAAAACCTTGGCGTAACTTCTGCTGCAGCACCATGTTCCAACATGGTCTGTTCGAAATTAATTCACACAAAGTTGCTAATAAAATTCATCCATTGACTTTACAGCCTAAATTTGGTATGTTTGGTTCTTCAAGTTTTTAATAGAAAATTACTTTACCAAAAAAATAAATAATGTGTATTTGAATGTAAAAATATATGCTCCCTCTGTCCCACGAGAAATCGCAAAGAGAGAAACATCTCCTCTAAATTTTAGACGTGTGAAATGACACAATTTCCCCTGTCCTCTTCTTCCAGCTTTCACTCACCTTCACTTGTCTTCTTTGTTAGCTTCCTCCTGTTATATCCATTCCAGATATAAGCCTCTCTGCCTCTCACCGCTTCTCAGCCTCTTTGTCTCTCTCCCCACCATCGTTGAATGCCTGTTTCACAACTTTGTTTTTGAGAACTTTGTCCTTCTGAACTCTGGTAGCTCGGCTTGCTGTACCGGCAGCACATTAGTGGCATTTTTCATGATCTTCAGCAGGGAAGTGGTAGCGGGGGTTATCCAAATAGTGGGAGCCCCAAATCGGCGAGGAGCCCCAAATCAGCGAGAAGTCCTCCCTCCGTAACAGCCTCAAATAGGCGAGAAACCCCAAATCGACAAAAAGCTTTAAACCGGCAATTTTGTGAGCTTTTCGATTGTGAGTTGTTGAATGGGCTTTTTTTTTGGAAAATGATGGTAAAAATGTTGAAATTTATCAAATTTTTGGGCTTCATTTTGAGTGGGGCCTGAATGGATTTTAGGTCAGTGGGTGCCGTTTTTGGGTTCTCCTCCGTGAGTACTATAAAACCAACTATTTAAACTCTCAAGATGGATCAAGGGTGAATGGGATATGGATTTTGAAATGTCACTCTTGAAAGAGAAAAAATGAGCGGAAATTGGCTCTGAGTAATTTTTCTCCGGGCAGCCCAAAATGCGTATGGACCACTTGGAAGTCTCTGGAAGGCCCAACCACGTAATATATATAGAATTGCTTGTGTTTAATTCTTAAGAGATAAGAAGGACACACTTCTATATTTTGTGTGATATCTTGTATTAAATGAATAAGCGGTTTACCATGTTTAATACGCAGAAGAATATTGTGAAAATATTTCTCCATTTCCAACAGATTTAATTCGAGTATTCATGCATGGAATGTCTTTGATTTGGTGAGTTGGTGATTTGAGAATATTCTTCTCTAATTACAGAAAATTAAAATATCACGTTTCCATGATTAGGTCTCTTAGAGCAGTATAAATAGAGCCTCTAAGTCAGCCAGGAAACTCGTACCATTCTCAAGTCTCTCCATATTCTAAACTTGAGTCTCGTTTATTTCTGTCTCTTGAAGTTTCCGTCTGTTGCTCTGTCGGTGATAGTCCTTCGGGCCTTGCATGAATCCGAGGTAACTTTTATGTGTTAATTGTTGCCTTCGATGGTATTACCCTAGTGAACGATGTCCATGATGGGACTCATTTGTTTCAAGGGCAGCGAGCTTATTCGTGACTCCATCAATTTGTTATTGCTTGAAAAGTTATTTATTTATCGCATGCATGCTTCAATTATTTGTAATTTAAGCTTTCTAATTGTATGCTTGAATAATTAATAAAAAATTATTATTCTTGCATATGTTAATTGCTCGTTTAATTTTCGCTGTTTGACTTTCGCAACAAGAGTTTGGATTATTTATGCTCAAGGTTTGATACACTTACTGAAGGACTTGTATGTTACACGGAAGTTAAATTGATATGACCAAACAAGTGTATGTTTGAGGTGGATTTTGATTGTATTTCCACATACGCGAAAAATGGAAATGAATGCAATTTTTTTTCTTGAAAAATGAATATGGAAATTGATTCTTTGAGAAAATCAATATAGGGTAGATATATGAGATAAGGAAATCATGATTGGATATCTTTGAGAACCATGTTTATTTGGTTGCTTGATTCTCGATTTGTGATAAAATGTGGTCATCCTATTTATTGTGTGGGGTATGCATATGTTAAAGACATGACCATGGAAATATTTGGTTTCATTTTAGATTTTCAAATAATCTAATATGCAATATGCATGAACTGAGAATCTCATGCATAAAATGTTAAACTTCATTTGCACATAAATATAAAATCTCTTGGGGAGAGTGTAAAATATTCGTGCATGAATGAAGTATGTGACATTGGATTATTTGATCCATGTTGTATTTCCTTTGATTTAGGGGTTTGGTTTAACTGCATATACTAAAATATTTAGATTTATGTTGTGTCTAAAATTGTGTTATGCTTTTATATGTTATGATTAATTTATTGTTTTGGGAAAATGGCCCGTTGATGCAATGAAGTGTTTGACAAGGCTTGTCTCGATACTTGGCTATCTTGATTGATAGCTTACGAGCATATGGCTCACGAGTGACAATTGTTAGATTGCACGGATAGAGCATATGGGCTCGAAGTTTGACATATTCTGGTTATTTTGTATGACCTGAAAAATGTGAATGTGAAGACATTAGTTTATGACTATGTCTAGAGTATTGGTTCTTGTGAACCATGGCATAAACCCTAAGTCATGAGTTATCATGACTATGCTAAAAACTCTGATTACTTGTAATCAAAGAATTGAAAGAAAAACCTCGAGAATTTGGTTGAGAAAACTAAGAATCCCGAGAATGGGAATCTCGAGACTTTTTGTCAAATCTCTTGATTTATGGTTGAAAAATCTAAGAATCATGAGATAGGGAATCCCAAGACATTTGGTCAATTCTTCAGATTTTTGGCAGGAAAAACCTCAGAATTCTGAGATGAGGAATCCTAAGACATTTGGTCTAGAAACCCCAAGACACGAGATTTTGAGAAACTTAACACGTGTGGGGATGTTTAATAAAACCAGCCCAATGTGAGAGGGTAAATGAAAACCTAAAAATTAAACGACCATATGAATTTTGATAGATACTTGAGATGAAAAGTTGTCACGAGAGACTTGAATCAAGTTGATCAAGTCGGGAGTACTTTAACTCGAACCAAAAGGGTAAACCCAAAATCAAGTCAAGTAGTGCACTCAAACTTGAGTTAAGCAATTGACTTAAATGTGTTTTGAGCATAAATGCACTCAATTTTGATTTGAGTAGTCTGAAAGTAAAGTGCAGTTGTACTGAAACTTGGCTTTAAAATGGGCATGAAATTTGTGTGGAGTTGGTAAACTCACACTGCGCCCTAGTGAGAGTTAATCGAATCCTCTATTGATTGATACTACATTGGTTGTGGTATTGGTCATGCAAGGAAGAACGATTAATTGAGATTGGGAAGTTTAGTTATCTCTAATTCCAGGTGATTTGAAGGAATAAGAGAGACTTCCGCGATAAAAGATCAATACATGAAGGTGTTTTGATTGTTCAAAGGATCTAGCCCTAAAAGAAATTTATGGGTAAGAACCTAGTGTTTGATTCGTTATTGAACACACGAGACTTTTAGTAAGTGGGGTTTGTAAATTAACAAAATCACTTACGTGATGCATAAAAGCCATATGTGGTTATATGTGACCATGATGTGAAGACACATAATCCTTTAGTGAATGTGATTCATAATGTTGAAGCATTCGCAAGGTCATATGGTGGTTGAGTGAAATCGCTAGAAATGATCAAAGCGATGTAGAGGAGCCTTTACATTGGCTGAATTTTTTTTTAAATAAGATTACCCAAGGAGGAAAATAAAACTCCTCGTAGATCCATCCTACAAGTTCTTTTGAATGTGGGGTTGGTGTATTGTGAAGGTAGTAAAAGAAATACTTAAACGGTATCTTTACTAGATATGCACAAATATCTTTACTAGATATGCACAATCTTTATTGTGGGGAGGGGTTTTGGAGCAGGGGATTGGAATTGGGGATTAGAGTTGTATGTTGATGAAGAAGAAGAATACCGAGTGGAGGTTTGTTGTAGTAATTAATTGAAGAAGACTAAGTGGAGTTTTGTTTGGGTGGTGTTCTTTAAAGAGGGGTTGGGTGGTGTTCTGAAAATGGTTTGGATGGTGCTCTGTAAAGGGGGTGGGGTTAGGTGGTTCAAATTGAAAAAAGTTGATGGGTATCGTTGGGAATAAAGAGAAGGAACATTGTAAATTTTTAAATTTTTCTAGGGTAAAAATGTCTTTTGACATCTTAAATCTTTCTTAAAATAGAAAATGTTCATATTTGTGTGGGATAGATAAAAAAAGTAAAGTGTGCAGATTCGGTTGGGACAGAGCTAGTATAAAAAAAATATAACATACAAAGTATATTTCTAAAAATTTAAATTTAGTATGTAATTTAACAAGTGCAGTGTATAAGTCAAAAAGTACAGTGGACTATCCAAAACTTAAAAATAGGCAACCTGGAGACTTTCTCTTTAAATAAAATTTTATTTAAGAGAAAGTCTCGAGAAAGGTTTCCTATCCATAAAGTTATGGATAGGCCAGTGACTATTTTATAATGGGGTTTATTTTCTGATTAATGAAAATTTAAGTTTTTAATCATATTGTTACAGGAAACCTATTTCCTCTTCTTCTGCAGCTTGTCTTATTCTCTCTGGTGGTTTCTCTCTGGCGATTTTTCTCTTCTCTTTGCGTTGTTCTCAGCCTCTTCTCTCCTTCTCCATCGCCGCTCATTTATCCGGCTCTTCTCTGCAGTTCTCCATCACTGCTCATTTCTCCACCTCTTCTTTGCGTTTCTGCATCACCGCTTGTTTCTCCACTTCTTCTTTGACATTTCCATCTTGTTTCTTCGTCGGTTGTTGCATCGTTCGTATAATGAGGTATGTTTTATATCTAGGGTTTATTTCCAGTTTTATTATTACTTTATTTTTGTTCTATTTGTTAGATTTGGAATGTTCTTTGTCTTGTTGAGCATTGGATGTGTATTATTTTTTCTTGTTTTGAGTTTCTATGTGTGTTTTCAAGTGATTTGACTTTGAATTGTCCTCTTGTTTGTACAATAAAAATGTTGATTGTTTGTTTTGAATTACAAGGTGCATTTGTTTACTTATATGTTGCAGTTGTTAGTATCTAATGTGTACGTGTTAGTCGTACTGCAAATGAACTTTATTTTCATTCATTGTTGATTGTTCATTTTGAATTACGAGTTGCATCCATTTACTTATATGTTGCATATGTTTATGTTCAGTGTGGATTTGTTAGTTGTATTGTGGATAACCTTTTATTTTCATTTGTTGTTGATTGTGTGTTCTTAATTAGGAACTTCCTTTGTTTACTTATCTATTGCACTAGTTAGTATCCAGCGTTCACTTGTTAGTTGTACTGTGAATAAATATTTATTTTTATTCATTGTTGATTGTTCATTTTAAATTACGAGTTGCATCGTTAGTATCTATAGTGTGTACTTGTTAGTAGTACTGTGTATGACTTTTATTTTCATTTGTTGTTGATTGCTCTTTTTGTATTAGGGAATCCATCGATTTACTTATATATTGCAACTATTGGTATCAAATGTGTATGAATTTTTGTAGCAGATGAATCTAAACTTGAAGTGGCTATAAATTTCAAGGAATTGAAAAAAAATACTGAACATTGGACTCCAAAAGACGTTCCACCATGAGAAGGATTCAGATGATGATAACATTGAACTCGAGGAATTCAAAGATGACCTGCCAATGAAGATTAATAACTAATTCATCGTATTAATAACTATTAGTTAATCTTGATAGGAATAATATTGTAATTGTAAGTTCCCTAATGAAATATTTCTGTCAAGAAATTTTGTTTAGATATTGAAAGGTACTCTCGTGTTTGAAACCAACAAAATTTTCATGTTTTTTATACAAAGTATGGAATGCTTTTACATGTGTTGCTTTCACGCCGTCAAGACTTTTTTATGGACTTTCTTTTATTTGAATCAGGGAAATTGTTCTTGTGTCTGAAAACAAATGCATTTTTTAATGTGATTAGTTCATATTTTAAGGTATTCATTGCACTATATATGAAGGTATTTTAAGGTATTCAAAAGAGCTACAGGCACACAACCACGTGGACCTGGAACCTGCTACCCATATCACATATGAGGTTTCTCTTCCCCGGGGGGTATCAATATCTGCACCAACATGAATGCAGAATAGAGTGTGTGCTAATTGAGTGTATCATTCATGCAATTATAACATTCAAGAATAAGCCATAATAATATAACAAGCACAATAATTAGGATGAATTAAGAATTTCACAAAAACATAAATCAACACATGAATACAATTATTCCCAAGCTATGGAAACTACTCCCTAGATATGGAATTCAAATATAGATTTGAATTCCACATTATAGGATCAAAGAAAAATAAAAAGGAAAGAAAGAAAGAAGAGAGAATGTTTCTCTCTCTAAGAAGCTCTCCAAATGACAAATGAACAAATGAAAAATGATCCAAGACTCTAACCCTAGTAGACTAAATATATATTTATACTATTAGGGGATTGGGCCTAATAATAGGCCCAAAACAGGCCAAAATTGTGTAAACTCCTAGTTCAGCCGCCACTGGCGCGGTCCGCGCTGCTCATAAAGCTCGTGCCGGCGCAGCCCGATTAATCTATGCTGGCACGGGCCTTGCCTCATTCATAGCATGAGCCGTGGCATCTTCTGTAGGTCGTGTTGGGTGTGGTCCCCATTGTCTGGCGCAGACCGTCATTAAGATAGTAATTTTTGCACTTTTGATCCGCATGCCGTATCGTTTGGTGCAGACCATCATCAGAATCCTCGTTTTGCTCAGTATTTTGGCATGCTTGCTTAGTTCCTATATCCTGCCAGCTGGTATTGACATGTTGCACTTGAAACGGCGTAGGCCATAAAAAATGGGACGGTTCGCACCATACTTATCCATTTTTAAGTGAAAACAGGCATTTGAGCATGTGACCCGTAAAGATTGGCGCAGTTTATGCCAGGCCTCAGCACGACTCATGCCAGAGACCCTTGGCATGGGCTACGTCATCTGGCACGGGCCATTGGTGCCTTTCTTAGTGCCACCCTTGAGCGGTCTGCGTCGACCCGTTTATGCTTCGGCCGACTAAACTTTCCTTTGCTACGGATGAACTGTTAGTCCGTTTTGAGAGTTCTTGTAGTCAATTTTATGGTTCTCAAGGAGAAAAATCCAATTAAACAACCTTGAAGGCTGATTATTCTTGGATCATCCTTAGAATTTGGCACAACGCTTTGAACATGATTCCCCATTTCTTCCTTGGCCGTTTTGATCTTTAATGCTGTCTATCTTTGGCTCCATCTTTCTACTACTACAATTTGATGTCTGTGGCCTTTATCTACTACCATTCTAATGTGAATAGCCTTCGACCCCTTCTACCGTGCTTGCGAGCAGCCTTCAATATCTTCTTCCATCCTCACGAACGGCCTTCACATAGAATGTAACAAAAGGTACCCACGAACGACCTATTTTGGATGATCACAAAGGAAGATCTAGGTTCCCATGGATACAAGATGTCCATTAGTACCAATTAAGTTTACAAAATGTGGGATTTAGACAAGAAAACCAGACATGGTCGTCTAAACCCCTTGTCACGTAAACTCAACTAATACTAGAAATCCAACATATAAAATGAACCAATTATAACACTAAATGCTACGATTAATGCACACATAATGAATCACATAAGACCCCCTACACTTAACCCTTTACTCGTCCTCGAGTAAATAAAGACAAGAAAAGTACTAAGCGAAATGTAGAATGCAGACATAAGTTAACCGAGACATTCTACTTATTCCTAGATTACCCTGCTTCACCTAAAAAAGCAAGAATCTAACAACTTTCACACTCCCCAAAGAACCTAAGTAATCTAACCACCCAAAGTAAAATGTGGAAAAAGGTAAGCAAAGAAGATAATCTAGCTTACCTTTCCCAAAGTGATCCCCAAAAGCAATCATAGAGTCGTCTCCAAAAAAAATCCACCAAGGAAATCCAAGAGTCGTCGACTTGGTTGTAACATAGGGATAACTCTAGTGAGCTTGGGAAAGATAGTGACACTCACTCTCACGGCCCTAAAGAGCATTTCTCCTCATGCCTTGTATTGTCCCTCTCAGTTTATCCAAAGGCTTGAATTGCAGCCTCCATGGGATCCATCCTTTTACTCATCTCCTCCAATTGCATCCTCATACCACCTATCACTTGGACGACCTCTTGCATCACTTGGGTATAGCTTGAAAGATTTTCTCCAAGGAGGTGCAATTGGTCATTGATGTCCGTTGATATGCAAGAGCAGCTAGGAAGTGCCCTCAAAGAAGTCTCACCCTCGGCCTCCTCAACATCTATCTCCGGGCTAGCTAGAACTCTGTGAAATTCCCTCTCGAAATGCGAAACTCTATATAAATTACCCTCAAGAGTCATTGCCCAGAGGTAATGAACATCCAAACCCGGACATTGTGCTAGCTCATCATGATAAAATACTCCCATTGCCAGTAATCAGTGAATGTAATGTAATGTTGGATGAACCAAGGTAGCGCTCTTGAACATATTCTTCTGATATGTCCCTGTCAGCTGCCTCCAAAAGTTCCCAAGAGAAAAAAGCATCCCTTGACGGTGTGTTCTTGGGATATATCTTCCATACCTCCATCCGAAGGTGTGAGCTACCTCTCGGTGTATCATTTTATACTCTTTGTTATCCAAATGGAATTTTATTTTTCGGCATCTATCCTCATCCGTGATTGACATTAGAGTAGCCAGGAACTCTAAAGTCCACCTGATGTAGGTCTCCGAGTGTGTCTCGAAGAGCCCCTCTAGACCTACCCATCCCAATAGATATGTAACAGGCTCGAGTAATTGTAGAGCTGCCAAGGTGCCTTTGCATGCAAATCCAATCTTCAATATACGCATATCCAGCACTCTTAAATGCTTCCACGCCTGGGCTACAGTCTTGGAGATGTTGGCCGATCCCATTAATTCTTCAGTCACGAATGCGGGGTTGTGAAGAATGGGAGTCACCGGCTCGTGTTTTGTACCCTTTGCCAGTTTCTTTTCGATTCTCATCCTGTGAGGACTTCCTTTTCTCTGATACATTATTTTTTGGAGGCCTCCTAACATAATGAATGAAAGAGTAGTAATGTGATCATAAACAAGGCACGGCCCACACTATCATTCAACAAGACAATTCCTTCTAAATAGCCTAAAAATTCAAATCATGATAATCTAATCATGAAGGCTATTTAAACAAGAACATTCTCATCAAACAAAACTCATGCATATTCATACCAACCCATTAATAACATCATGCAATCAAAATTCATCCCCTCCTAAATCATCCAACACATGAAGAACATATCATCCAAGCATAAGAGAACATCAAACCACCCAAACTTCCTTCAACACAAGATTATGCATACAACCCAAATACATATCTCAACAACATACGCTCATTCAAGAATCATGCTTTACATAACACCACCACAATTTTAATAAATCAAATAAGCAAAGATTTCAATGGATTACCCAGAATTTGAAGCTAAGAGTTGCAAGGCCCACACAAGAAGAAGAAGCAATTGCTAATTTTTGAAAGAAAAGCATAAAATTTTCAAGTTCACCAAGAGTGTGTGTGAGAGTGAGTGTTTCTTGAAAAGCTAGAATGTGTCAAATGCATCAATTAGGTGGAAGAATGTACCAAAGATCTAAAAATTCAGCATAGGTGATAAGAGGGAGAGGTACAATTAGGTTAAGGATGGAATTATGAAAATTACAAATTAGGGGACAATAGTACCAATCAATTAATTCACAAGGTATGTTGGAAGTACTATTTGCATAAAAAATTCTAAGGAATTAGGGGATTTCAAAATTTATGACCAAAAATGCATTTTTTAGCTAAAAATTAAGAATTTTAAAAAATTTGCATTTTTGGAACAATTTGACAGTTCGAATGGGGAAACAACACAGATGCCCTCACGTCAAGGGTACCTGGCGTGGACCTCCCTTACACCAATGACCCCTGGCATAGGCCATATAGCTTGGCGCGATGCATGCCAGATCATGGTGCGAGGCCCCTCTTTCCAGATCAAGGTCTCCTGGCACGGACCGTGTTGCTTGGCGTGGACTGTGCCAGATTATGACATGAGGCTACCACAATTTTGACCATATTTCCTTAGTTTTTCCCTCTTTTTTAAAAAAAACTATGCCACCCATCAAGTCTAATTCCATCCAAACACAAACAAAATCACGAGACTCAAACTCAAATATACAAATCAAACAAGAGTTTCATCTCAAAATCCTCATCATAAACAAAAACATACGAAATCTATCTAATCACTACTCAAAACCATGAAATCAAAGCAAAAAGAAGCACCATATGTTTATCGTCATCCTCACGACTTATTTCTTTTTCATGCAATTTTAGTGAGAACCACCTACTTGTGGGTCTCCGAAATTGCCATCGGCAACTCCACCCATGGTGCCATTATTGTGGAGGGGGGTCTCATAAAAGAAGAATCATTCAAATCATGCCTAGACTTATAGACTTATAGATGTCAAATTCTACTTTATCCACATCATCTTCTAGAGTTAAGGTTCTCAAATGGACATCAATTTTAGTCCTAGATGTTTTAAGAAAAGGTCTCCCCAAGAGTATTGAGGGTGCACTTCCATCGTGCGCCACGTCTAGGAAATAAAAGTCTATTGGAAATACCAACTTGCCAACCCGCAACATCACATCCTTTACTAGCCCATGAGGACTAGCTTATGAATGATCGGCGAGTTGGACAATCACTCTAGTTTCCCTAAGCTCACCTATCTCTAGCCGCTCATAAAGGCTAAATGGGATCACATTTGTAGATGTGCCTAAGTCTATCATGGTATTTTCTTAGGATGTGCCTAAGGCTAAATGGGATCACAAGCTTTCCACCTAGCACTACAAGAGAAATGATCATTTACTTCGCCCCTTTTACCTCGGTTTTTTTCTTAATCCCAAAAACCGAGGTAAAAAGTTCTTTTACCTTAGTTATTTTTTTCAAAGTAAAAGGTATATTTTACCTCGGTTATAAAAAAACTGAGGTAAGTAATTGGATTTTTTACATTGGTTAATAAAATAACCAAAGTAAAAGGTCAAAAAATGAAGTAAATAATGTTGCCGAGTAGCGTGCGACGTCACTCTTTGTTGTGTTAGAAGCGGGGCTGATTTTGTGTAACACGTCATTTCTAGCGATACAATTGTGAATGACATTGTAAAGTTGCACACATGACATTTACGGTGATAGAAAAGAAATCTCCCCTAATTTGTACACAATGAGTAACCCCTTTATTCAATGTTTTTAAAACACATGACAACAAATGATTTATGAAATAGTGCTCACATGAAGTCACACACAGAAACATGTACAATCAATTACGTAATGTTCAAATAAGATCATTAATTAATTAGAAGAACCGTAGGCATGAGAATATCCTTACAAGTACATAAATTCGAATAAAAATTGTCTTAGTTCACACATAACAGAAATTACAATAAACTTAATCAGCTTGGACAATGATGACCTTAAAGACGATTGGTACCCTAGCTTTTATCATCTCAAAGAAGAAGGTGTCCCCAATGCGTAGGTTTTTTCCTCTAAGAAAGTCACCAAAACCCTTTGGGGAAAGGGTCTTCATCTTCCCACCCCCTGAGTAGTCCATATACCAGTCTATCTCGTAGCACCTCAGCACTACAGGGGTCTTCTCAGTCGGTAGGAGTTGTAAAATCTTCCACGAGATGTACTAAGTCACGGTAAAAAATATTGATAAAAAATATAAATGTATTTATACATATGCAATTGTCTACAAACAAAATTTATTCAAGCGCTTTACCTAAGTTGGTATTTTCCCAATGTTGAGTTGCTTCAAAGTGCAGTCGAAACATGGGCTATTAATAGCCATTGAATGATGTTGAATGTCAAAGAAAAAAGGCTTTGGGTGCCTCCGTTGTGCAGTGAATTGTACAATAACCAAAAAGTATTAGTTGTTACGAGGTGTGTAGTTGTGTTAGTGTATAAAATATACATTTAAATAGATGAAATGCCTGAAAAGGGGCCGATTAGATGATTCTTCGCCAGCCATTAGTCCTGCATAATATGTGGATATGTTAAGTGCAAAACTAGTGTATAAAATGCAATGTTCGACGTCGGGCCATCCATCGCTCGGTCACGTTGGTCCAAAGCTATGGGTTAGTCAACATACATATGCGACCCCAAAAACTTTTTGGTCAAAGCGAACAGAAGACAAAGCCATAACCAAAGTCGCAAATTGTGAAAAATATGTCACTGAATAAATGAATATGCAACTTCACTTTATCGTCGCATATACCGAGTTGTGACAGATAAGATACCGACGTCACATAATTCACAGGCAGCAGCGACAAGAAATGCATAAAATTGGAAAAAATAAAGCTTTATACACATCACAGTGAAGTTAAACACTTTGGAAACAAACAAAAACATTGTCTAACTGAATTGTAAAGTAAGAATTAGAAAACATATTCACAGACCATAGATCTAACATTGCAAAGTAAGAATTACAAAACGTATGTGTTAGGGGATTAGAAAGTCTATACCTTTTTCCAAGGGGGAAGAGAAGGGAGGGGAGGAAGCTGGAGACCGTTGGAATTCGCTGGACATTCATGGATAGATTCTTAAAGTCTTTGTTAAAGTTCCCTTATTTATACTTTATTTAGTAACAACGTCATTTGGAACCACCTCGATTTATGCAATGTCGCAAAGAAACCTATTTGTGCGACATGATGTCGATCATTAACTAATGTCAGTTAAAGCCATTGTATCATCCGTCAACTTGTACGACTTCACACCCCACTCAAACTAAATGACATGATTTCGTACGCTTAGCAACGTTGCAACATTGCATGGACCTAACATGTACAGCCCATTAAACAAGCTGCCTAAAGTTCAACTTTCGTTACAATATTTGTTTGCAACAACATTTGTAGATAAGGGATAAGGAGTTACATATGTTGAAAGAGGGAGAGGACTGGAGTTACATATGTTGAAAGAGGGAGAGGACTGGAGTTACATAAATATGAAGGATTTAATGACATTCAAATAGAATTCTTGATATGAAATTCAAGAATTACAATAAAATTTAAGAAATGTTGTCATGAATTTGAATACATTTGTTTTAAAAAAATATTTTAAAGTTAATATTCAGTAAAATCCGTGGGGAAGAACGGTTACATTACCATTTACCATCTCAAAATGTAGTGGGTCCCCAATCATGGGTTCCTTCTTATCAAGAAATTTTCCAAACCCCTTCAGGGTGAGGGTTTTGTACTTCTAAGCCCCCTAGTAGTGCATCTCATACACCTTTCCATTACACTGCAGCCCAACGGGGGTCTTGTACGGTGGTAGGACCTCTGAAATGTGGTCTGTGATGTACTGGTTTATAAACAAAGAACAAAATTTAGTTAATATGAAATTAAATTGTAGAGAAAGTGAATTAAAAATATAATACATCATGTGTAACAAGGGAGGGCTTACCAAAATCGGAATGGAACCGAAGTTCGTCCTGGTAAACGTGTGGACAAAGTGTGTAATGGCTGCCCCGAATGTGGTCCTTAGACGACGATCCTCATCCGAATTGCTAGGGATCTGCATTTTGATCATTGAAAATTTTAATATTATTCTTAGGGAAAAAAAGAAAATGAAATGGAATTTAAATCAGAATAACAAATGACTTACCTCAATCGGGGCATGTCTACTCGAACTGGCACTATTAGACATGATTCCTAAAATTTGATAAAAATTGGTGAATTTAATCTATTGTGGGGCCTACAAAAAATACATAGCATACATTCATAAGCAACGTTGCTGACACATCTTGTTTATACAATGTTATAGTCTATCTGCCACAGCGACGTCGGCTACCAGTTGTTAAAACTGATATGTTAAACAAAGAGAAGGCGACATTGCAACTTACTAGGGTTCAGAGAGAAAAATTTAACCGACATCACTAATGGTTCGTCCCAGAAGAAGTATAATCGACGTACCAGTGACACTGCATTTAAGAGTTACACACGCATTCTCACCAGATGAAAACTAAAACACAGAATAAGTAAAAACAAAAAATTATGGTCGATCAACAAATGAGAACTTCAAACCCAAATTCCTACTACCTGGAGCTAACATTCATGGAAATTTGAATAAAAAAAAACAACACTATCGAATTTCCACCATATGCATATCAAATTTAATGACATATACAAAAAAGAAGGCAATCTAGGGGAATCTGGAGAGAACACCTTTTAGAAGAAAGGGTCACTAGAAATTGGCTGAGAAGTTGAATGTTTGAATTGATGTCTAGCAGTGGGCTCTATATATATTTGTTATGGGTTGTGTATTCCGCCATCGGTACTGGGAGGTCGCACATAAGTCGATAAGATCGACATGGTAGTGAACCACGCACGACGTCGTGTAATCTACTTGTTGGCCTCACCAGTTCAGCCCATTAGCAGGGGTTAAGGCCTTTGACAGTCCAACTGCATATGCGACATCGCAAGTCAATCGGGAATACAGATTCATGATCGATGTAAGACTGACGTTAACCCCTATTAACGTGGGCCTCAAAGTTCGACCCACTAGCAAAACAACTGGGCCCCCGTTTGACCAAAATGAGCATGACTGGGATTAATAACGGTTACTGGTATATTATATACTACGAATTGACGTTTATAAATTTCCATGAACTTTATAGACGTCTAGTTCGATGGGAATCGATTTTAACACAACCAGTGAACTTTATTGTTGTCTTGCTAGTTTGATAGGAACCAACACATAGAATAGCTTGAAATTTCATATTCGTGATTTTTTAGGAAATAAAAATGAAATAGAATTCGGTCCATGAATATTTTTAAAGCAATAACACATAACCTAGAGTAAATTCTAGCATATTACTTACAAGTACACAAGGTGTCATTAAGAAGAACTTGTGGAAGTATATGTTGATTAGTACCACTTTCTTTATTACACTCAAATAATGTAAGTTCAACTTCAGTTCTGAAACTTTCTTTTCGGAATGATTGTAATCATGTTTTAAACTGACAATGTTTTTTTAAAAAATAATTGCACATAGGTCCCTCTGACAAATTGGGAGAACTTGAAATGTAAAACTAGAGATACACTCAACCGAGTCATCAATTGATGACCACAATGTTCTGTTATGGTCATGGACACATATACTGGGGTAATCGTCCGTCATTTTTCTTAGTATTCCATTTATACCCATACGATAAGAGTTATGAGAACGATAATTTCCATCACATAGAATGACATGAAATATCATATTCTTGAGTTTTTAAGAAATAAAAATGTAATAGAATTATGTCCATGAAGATTTTTTAAGCGGTAGCACATGACCTAGAGTAAATTGTAGCACATTACTTACAAGTACAAAAGCTGTCATTCAGAAGAACTTGTGGAGTTATATGTTGATTAGTACCACTTTCCTTATTACACTCAGATAGTATAAAGTTCAACTTCGGATCTGAGACTTTCTTTTCGGAATAATCAAAATTGGGTTTTGGACTGACAGTGTATTTTTTTAAAAAAATTTGCAAATAGGTCCCTCCGACAAATTGGGAGAACTTGAAATGTAAAACTGGAGATACGCTCAACCAAATCATGAATTAACGACCACAATGTTCCGTTATAGTCATGGACAGATATACCAGGGTAATCGTCCATCATTTTTCTTATTATTCCATTTATACCCCTACGATTAGAGTTATGAGAACGATAATTTCCACCACATAAAATCGCATGAAATTTCATATTCGTGGGTTTTTAGGAAATAAAAATGTAATAGAATTTCATCCATGAAGATTTTTGAAGCGATAGCACATGACCTAGAGTAAATTGTAGCACATTTCTTACAAGTACACAAGTTGTCATTCAGAATAGCTTGAGGAAGTATATGTTGATTAGTACCACTTTTTTTATTACACTCGGATAGTATAAATTCAACTTTGAATCTGAAACTTTCTTTTGGACCTATCGTAATCGGGTTTGGACTGACAGTGTATTTTTTAAAATTTTCTACATCGGTTCCTCCGACAAATTGATGGAAATTGATTGTTGACAGTTGTTTATTTTTATATTGATGACAATTCGGTTCCGCTTTTCCCATTAATCGTTAGAAGGGCTGCAAGGTTAATGCCCAATATTTTACCGCACATTTTTTAAACTATAGACAATATGTGCGACGTCGCAGGCTTCCTGCACACAACGAAACTAGAATCAAATAGAAACCAACGACGGCTAGTCTGAAAATTTTAGCGGGAAATGAAAAATTCAGGCAAAAATTCGAACAAAAAATTCCCCCCAACCCCATTCCAAGTAAATAAAACTCAACACATACACTCACTTCCCATCAACAACACAAACCCAACACCTTAAACTAACACACCATCCATTCCATTCACACCTTATAATAACTACAGATAGCTCAATCAAATTGCATCCCTCAAACATCACCAAGATCCGAGGGTGGAGCATCCAAAGGTTCAAATCCCTTGAGGTATTTTTCTACCCATTCCACGTTCATCTACAAATTTGGTGATAATCTTAGAACATGTTTTTTTTCTTCATTGATTAATGATTTTGAAATTTCTTGAGTATATGATGATTGTTTTGTATGTTATATACTGTATTTTTTTTACAAGATAATGTCATGTTTGTAAAGAGTGAGACATGATGCTAATATTCGTATGACTATAGTATCAATGTACGATGTTTGTTGCATCACATCATTCTATGCAAAATGTTATCGATCAAAGGCCGAGGTCGAAGATGTCAAGGACTCTTAACATTTCTATTAGTATCAAACCGAGGTTGCTATTGAATTGGTGTTTGCGATGTCATTTTCTCTAATTTGCAATGTCAGTAGGAACCATATAAGATACTTTGTTCAAATTGGGATTAATGTTGTCTACATTTCACTCCATTCTTTGAAATTGTTTTGGGGACTGCTCTATTCTAACATATATTTTGTTTACTATGTATTTGTTGTAATAGGGCTAAAGACAGTCATCGATGGACTTCCAAGATCTAGTTCAACGGACTTGTCAATTTGCTAGTCGCCATCACATTCACAATGCCGTACAATGTGGAAAATGGTGGTTCAATACAATTCCTTTTTCAAATTCATGTTAATATTTCAATAATGTTGTAACATGTTATTGTATTAGTTGATATAGTTTTGTTGCTTCAAACAAGTCATTCCCATCACACATTAAATGAACATAATTATAATTTTTTATGATGTTTAGCCATTTTATGATTTATTGCTTTTTTATTAAAATGTAATGGCTACCGACGAACGCTAAGTTATGTCATTAAATAAAAAATATTTTAATAATATGTAATGTCTAACTGATGCAATCAAGATGTTGCATGATCCGGTGCCAAATTGAAACTTGACCGAGGTCGCACAAACCGACCTCGTTCGTTGTTACTGACGTCTGTTACACAAAACAGCATCGTACTCATCCATGTTCCACGTCAGCAGGCAAACGACGTGGTTCCCCCACAACTAGCGATGTCGCTTTGAATGATAAGCGACGTCACTTATTAGTAGACCTACATCGACTATATCGATGTTGAAACATTTGATCTCCAATCGACTATTATCCTGCAGCAACGACGTCGCATGAATGTTGATGTTGACTTTGTCTCAAATGACGTCGTATGAATATTGATGCTGACTTTGTCTTAAACAGCACCGCAGATATGATATTTTAGGGGAGGCTCATTTCCTTAGTCGACGTCACACGTTAAAACTATTGACGTCGGTTAAAAACCGAAGTAGAAGGTACTTTTTACCTCAGTTTTGAATTGGAGTAAAAATTCTAGTTTTTACTCTTGCAGTATTTACCTTGGTTCTTTTAGGATGAAAAACCGAGGTAAAAGGTCCTACACAACCGAGGTAAAACGCCCTGTTTGTTGTAATGTAAGGAGATAGGAATAGAGAACATTATGGGGTTGTCGCATTTCTTAGGCAAAATTTTTTGTGGTTCAAAATGGCAACTACCCCCGTTTTTAAATGTTTAACCTTCTTAGTTGGTCTAATTTTCTTTTTTGTGCATGCAACTTTAAGAAACTTAACATACAATGTCACATTTTCAATTAGCTCCAAGATAGGGATTCTTACCTCGACTTTTTCGAAGATCCTTCGAATGCTTGCATCATTGGTCTCTGTCTTTCATCTTCCCCTCATAGCATTTGGAAATTGAGGTGGGATAGTAACTTGTGCCTTGGGCGATGGAAGCTCCTTGGAAGGTGTTTCCTTGACCACAATCTCATCCTCTTCAAAGGTTTTGTTGTTTGCCTCCAATACCCTATCGTCTTCTTTCCCTAGCTTCTTCTTGGACTCACAAACTTCCTTTCCACTTCTCAACTTGAGTGCACTCATGTTCTGGTTGGAAAGGGAGTTTGCCAGAATCCTTAGCCTCAAGTCGGCTCACCGAGATGGCGAGTTTCCCAACTTGAAAATCGAGGTTCATGATACTTGAGAAAGCCTTATTTCTAAGGTTTTTCATTGCACACCTTGTTCTCTCCATGAAGAATTCATGTTTCTTCCCCAATTTACCGATAGCTTCTAAGATCTAGTCTCGGTCTGACCTATAGATCAAGGAATGGTTGTTGGAAGAGCCTTCACCTCCCGAGTATGGTTGAGGTGAAGCTTGCTCGCCTCAATATCCTTGAGGTTGGTTGTCCTCCTTTCCCTAGAAATTCGGGTGATCTCTGTACCTAAGGTTGAACAATTTTGCATAGAGATCTTATCGTGTACCACCTTGGTTCCCCTGAAACCCCTTGTGGTTGCCACCTAGAAAACTGCAGGCTCTCTTTATTTTTGTACTCTACAACCTTCACTTCTTGCAAATCTTCTAAAAATTTGGGGCACGCCTCGGTGTTGTGGTCAAGGTTGCACAACCCCCACACTTTGACTTGATGAAACTTCTCTCGTAAGAGTTCCTTCATCATGGAAGCAAGAGCTTGGGCTTGCTTTTCCAACTTAGGTGATTGTGAGGGTTCATTCAAGACCTTAACCCTTGACCTTGTGCCAAAAGTCACATTCCACTGACCATGTCTTCAAAGAGCCATCGCATCCTTAGGGCTTTTGATTGATCCATTACATGCGCCATTCACTATCCGCATGTCTTCATCACACAACCCTTTAAAAAAGTAGTAAACTAGATATCTCTCCTTGAAAGAATGGTATGGACATCTTGCAAGCAACCCTTTGAAGTGTATCCAATAGTTTTAGAGTGACTTTGTAGCTTCATAGGTTATATTAGAGAGCTGCTTCTTCAGTCCAGTAGATTTGGATGCCGGAAGTACTTCTCTAAAAATCTCTATTTCGTATCCATCCAGGAGCCTATATAACTGGGAGGTAAATAGTACAACCAATCCTTAGCTCCATCTTGAAGAGAGAACGAAAAGCCCTAAGATTATAATCATTCTCTAAACACCCAAAGGCTTCATATTTGTACAAACCAGATGGAACTCAGACAAGTGCTTATTCATGTCGCCCTATGCTATAGCGTGGAAGGTGGGAAGACAATTGATCATTCCGCTCTTCAGCTTACAACTCACTTTCGATGGTAATGGGGGAAATGTGGGGGAAATGTGGTGCATAATGTCTTAGTCTCCAAATTAGGGGCCATGAGCTCCCTCAATATTCTGTTATCCTCCGCCATTTCTTACGGCTCTTCTACCAATACAGCCAACCTAGGTTGAACCTCTACTCTAGCTCTTTACTGCCTTCCTTTTTGACTACCTGAGTTATTATTAGGGTAATGTAAAACTCTTAAGTTTGTAGTACGAGTATGTATCATAAACTAGGGGCTAACAGTACCCTTCCAAAGGCATCACTAGCAAACGGATCAAAAGCCAAAAAGATAACTAATAGACAGATGCAACCAAAAAAAACCCAACATAAACAAAGAAAAATAAAATAAATATTAACTACTCTACTAACACATTATGCTAATTGACAATTAATCTTTTTAGCATCCCCGGCAGCGGTGCCAAAATTTGACCCGCCTCCACTCAGAGTCATTAATTATAGTTCTTCTCCCAACTCACTACTATGCTACCAATAGGGTAGTTAGTGGTAAGCCCTGGGTATGTCCACAGAGATGTTAGGGCCTAACAGTCAATTAAACAAAACCACGTTTGGGTTGTCAATCCATGAGTGTTCTAGGAATAGGTAGTGTAGTAAACATGAGGGGTTTGGTTTTTCAACTAGCAACTAAGAGAATGAAAATAAATTTTAAAAAATGTAAACTTATTAGCTAGACACCTGGGAAATGCTTGCGTAACATGATTGATTATATGATGCAATCCTTGATTAATTCATATGTGAGATTTCGACAACATATCTAGTGATCATAACACATAGTGTGGTCGATGGCATACACTTTGATCCCCGTACCTGTCACGTCAGTTGCTCTTGCAATCTTCTATTGGCACCACCGTCGTAACTAGGGGAGTACAACAAGGTTTGACCATTGTTGTAGGTCTGTTCCTCCCCCGTACGATTATGTCATGGGCACTTCACCACGGATGCTCTACTCCCTAGGTATATGAACGTGAAAAAGGGAGGTAGGCACCTTATCTATGACACTAGGACCGTTTACAACCCTAGTTTGGTAGTTTTTGTTATCTCTACCTGTAACCCTTCAGTCTATTCTAAATAGTCAGCTAAGATTGGTTTGCTGGCAATGTGACAGTAAAACTCGGAAAATAGCTACGTGCACACACCCATGTGGACCCTGACCCTACTACCCATATCACATCTGAGGTCTCTTCCCCGGGGGTATCAATAATTGCACCAACATGAATGTAGACTAGAGTGCGTGCTAATGAAGTTTATTATTTCATGCAATTATAACATTCAAGAACAAGCCATAAGAATATCACAAGCACAATAATTAGGAGGAACTAAGAATCTCACAAAAGCACAAATCAACACATGGATACCATTATCCCTAAGCTACGGAAACTAATCCCTAGACATGGAATTGAAATATAGATTTGAAATCTACATAACAGGATCAAAGCAAAATAAAAAGGAAAGAAATAAAGAAGAGATAACTCCCTAGGATGCTCTCCAAATTACAAATGAAATAATGAAAAATGATTCATGCTTCTAGTATACTAAGACTATATTTATAGCAGTGGGGGATTGGGCCTAAAAATAGGCCCAAAATAGGCTAAAAATGTGTAAAATCTGAGTTTAGCCGCTACTGGCGCAAACCGTCGTGGATGGTACGGTCCGCGCTGCTCATAAGGCTTGCATCAGCGTAGGGCGCCAGATCTGGCGTGGGCTATTTAATCTGCGGTGACGTGAGCCATAGGATCTGGCGCAGACCATCGTGAATGGCGTGGGCTGTGGCATCTTTTATTGGTCGTTTCTGGCATGGTCTGCGCTGTCTGGCGTGGCCCATCATCAGGATAGTCATTTTTACACTTCTAATCTGCGAGCCATGTCGTTTGGCGCGGGCCATCATCAGAATCCTCATTTTTCTCATTATTTTGGCACGGGCCCCGCAGTTCCTATATCTCACCAGCTTGTTTTGCCATTTTGCAATTGAAATGGAGCGGGCCATAAAAAATGGGATGGTCTGCGTCCATACTTAGCCATTTTTTAGTGAAAACAACACTTTAGCACGCGGTCCGTTGAGATTGGCACGGTCTTCTCTGGACCTTGGCACGTCTCATGCCAAAGACCCTTGGAGTGGGTCACCTCATCTAGCATGGGCCATTGGTGCCTTGCTTGGTGCCACCCTTGAGCGGTCCGCACCGACTCGTTTTTTGCTTCAGCCGGCTGAACTTCTTTTCTTCGCTACGGATGAACCGTTAGTCCGCTTTGAGAGTTCTTATAGTCTATTTTATGGTTTTCAAGAAGACAAATCCAATAGAACCAACCTTTATGGCGTATGTTTCTTGGACCATTCCATGAATTTGGCGCAATTCTCGGACCACGATTCTCCATTTCTTCCTTGGCCGTTTTGAACTTCAATGCCGCCTATCTCTTGCTCCATCCTTCTACTACCACAATTTGATGTTTGTGGCCTTCATCTACTACCATTCTAATGTGAATGGCCTTTGACCTCTTCTACCGTCCTTGCAAATGGCCTTCAATATCTTCCACCGTCCTTGTGAACGACCTTCACATAGAATGAAACAAAAAGAACACATGAGCATCTACTAAGGATGATCACAAAGGAAAATCTGGATGCCCGTGAATACAAGATACCCGTTAGTACCAATTAAGTCTACAAAATGCAGGATCTAGCCAAGAAAACCAAACATGGCCGTCTAAATCCATTGTCACGTAAACTCAACTAATACTGGCAAACCAACATATAAAACAAGCTAATTATTACTCCAAATGTAACGGTTAATGTACGCATAGTGAAGCACATCATTAGTGGGCCCAGTTTTAAAGTTGTTAAAGTAAAAGAGGACATTGTGGAAATTTAACAATAAATTCTTTGCCATTTTAGGTAATTTAAAAAGTATTCTATTACTTATGGGACAGGCTGAAATAGAAAGTATGTTAAAACTCGTGGGACAGAGGGAGTATATACTAGTTGTAGGCTAACATATATGCATGTTTTAACATAATAGAAACAATTCATAACTTAACTTATACACTACCTCTAGAAAAAATTTCATAATTCATATTCACATGTTTAAAAAAATGTGTTTTTAATTCAAACGATACAATTGAAAGGTAACAATTGCATAATCTATATGAAAAATTTTCAGCATAATTTGCTTCGTTTTGCTGATGTTTGCCACATGTTTTTACATGTTCATAGCAATTGAATTCATAAATTCACTGCTTTAGAGACTTCAGTCATGTCCAATTCTAGAAAATAAGTTCTGTAATTGCGGTTGTTACCTTATCGTATAGTGTTCATAATATAATGATGTATAGGTTGTGAATTTTCATTTAATTCGAACTGAATTTTGTCCAAATGCACAGCCTACACGAACTTTTATTGATTTCGATTTTGATTAGGTTTTTTGTCATTGAGGATCTGAACATCTGTAGGTGATATTTGTAATTGGAGACCGGCCTTCCAAATGGAGGATTCATTGAAGTGGTAAAGAAACAGAGATGGAGAAGAAATGGCAGGCGAGACAAAGAAGAAGAAGAATGTCATGCAAAGAAGAAGAAAGCGAGGTGAAGAAGAAGAAAGCGAGGTGATGGAGAAGAAGAAGGAGGCGAGGCAAACAACAACAACAAAAAGAAAGAGGCGAGGCAGACAACAAAAAGAAAAAGGTTGATGCAGGTGCCCAGGGCTGCTAAATAGTACAATATGGTCCAATCCAATTTCTTTTCCTTCCCAAATTTATCAAATTTCAAGTATGTCCCTGGCATGTCCATAATTGTATGGACATGACACATGTTAGAAGACCCCCTCTTTATTTAATATGACAATATTGCTTTACATATAAATATGACAAAGTCTTGGGAAAGACGGTCTTTCCATAGGCTTATGGAAAGACGTGGTATAATTAGAATAATAAAAGGAAAATTACCTTAGTTGCAATATTAAAATTTTAGTATGCAACATGTAGTAGTTATAAAATTTATAACCCGGTTCAGGCAACCCAAAAACTTTATCTTCATTTCTTCTAATTTACACTTTAAACCTTAGTCTTTCCATAACTAATGGAAAGACCGTCTTCCAAGAGACGGACTCAAATATATAATAATATAAACTAAGCTATTATATATATATAAATTAATTTTAAAAAGATCTCTCTTTACCATTCGTATCAGCTTTAAAGAATCTCCCAAAATTGGCATCAATTAGACACTAACTTGTTCCGCAAATTCTTATGCATGTAGCAAGAACAAGTTCAACTCCTTTTTGCTACAGTAATGATTCCTTGTCTTTCATCTTCTTCTCCACCGGTAACGGCTATTTGCTGCCGTTAATGGCTATCCCTGCCGGTAACATCAGAGCGACTGATACGGCCACTGGTCTGCAGGCCGCGATGGCAGAAAGCAATGCCAACCAAATCCCACCAAAATCATTCATGGCAGCTCTCCAGACCAAATCCCAACCGTTATTGAAATCCTCGCCGACTAACCCAGAGCTAACCCCCAAATCAGAGCATCTAGGCGACCCGGCTTGTCTCTACTCCGATGACCAAATTGCCAAACTGTCTGCACATTACGCTAATGCTTTGGTCAGAAAATTCACTAAGGGGAGACTCTCGATGGACCAACTGGAGCTAGCCTTCAGGACGGTAAGTTTTACAGGTAGCTATCCATTAGGCTCACTTGACTATAAGCATGTTTTGATCAGGTTTGAGCAAATCAGTGATTACCAAAGATGCAGGATCAAAGGAGTTTGGAATTTCAACGGAGTTCTGTTGAAGATGCTAAAATGGTCTCCGGACTTCTCGACTCACAGAGAATCACCAATTGTACCTATCTGGTGCATGATTAAGGAGGTACCTTTATACTATTACAATTTTGCATCAATCGAGGCAATTGGAAATAGTATAGGAAGTTTTAGTAAGAATGATTTAGCCACTGAAATGCTTACAAGGCCTTCAGCAATAAAACTATGTGTGGAAGTTGATTTGCAGAAACCACTGTGTAATTTTATCAGATTAGGATCAGTTACTAACAACAGGAAATACCCAATTGAATTTGAAGATGTCTCACTTTACTGTGATCACTGTGCTAAGTTAGGACATTCTCTAAATCAATGTAGAGCCATCCAGCAGAACACCAATGGTAAATTAGGAGAAAACCAAAAAGCCAAAATAATCCACAATGACAACCCACTGGGAATAAATTTAGTAAGGCACCTCTGATCTCTCTAGGGAATCAGACTATCACTGCCCATCCCAATAAAGAAAAGACAGTTCATCAGAAAGCCATAACTAGCCCCTCTCTTAACCCTTCCTCATACTGGCCTCCAGATGTTAATAGTGAGCCTGAAAATGAAGCCCTCCAAGCACCCACAATGACTCCTATGCAATCTCCCAGAATTCCAGCCCAGGATAATCTTCAATCTTCACTCTCAAAACTACTAAATGAAACAGCTTTATCCAAACCATCTCAGATTACCTATGCAAAGGTTGATTTACAAATTGGCACTCCCAGACCATCCCTGAATCAACCCTCCCCAACTAACCCCCCACTTTCTCTACAAGGAAAGATGGAAAATAGGTTTTCAATTTTGCAGGATTTAGAGGATCTACCACAAACAGATGACCTCATGGAGCTGGAAGAGCGGGACTTAGAAGGAAATGCTAGCAAGAACCACAAGAACCACACTGCACCACAGTCTATGAGGCTTGGGGATAACACTAATCAGCAAGGTAAGTCTAAAGGTAAGGAAAATAACTATTTTAGTCATCTTAATAAAATGATGCTCAGATTAGCTACTAAAAGTCATAAATCATGTGAACAATGACACACACATCAACCGTTAATTTCTTAATATGGAATCTTAGAGGAATAGAATCTTCTATGCTAAGACTAATCCATTTAGTTAAGGTTGAGAAACTTCAACTCCTATGTATAATTGAACCAATGCATGATAACACTCAGTGTAGATCCTATATGGATAAGCTCAATTTTTCACATAATTTGCCACTCCAAAATGGAAAAATATGGCTTATGTGGAATAACCTTGTAACAGTCTCATCAAACTCTCAACATGAACAGTTTCTGCATGTTAAGATAGCTCACCTTAGTTTGGACATTGATATGGAAGTCGTTATGCTCTTAGGAACAGAGAAGGTAGGAAAGCTTTATGGACAACCCTGACCGCCTTACCTAATAGTGAGGACTATTTACATAGAGGATTTTAACACCATCACTTCACTTATAGAATATAGGGGTCCTTGCTCTCCCTCTCTAGGTAGCATTAGAGATTTCAATAACTGGATCAGTTCATCTGGTGTTCAAGAGATTAATATAGTTTGTAATCTATTCACCTGGTCAAATTCAAGACTTAGGAAGCTTACTTCAAAAAGATTGGATAGAGGTCTCTGCACCATTAAATGGAATCTAAAATTCCCTTCTTCATCTATACAGATTTTGAATAGGCAATCCTCAGATCACTCCCCCCTCCTCCTTCAAGTCTCAACTCTGGCTAATTCTCACCCTAAACCATTTAGATTCATAAATGCTTGGTTTAATAGACCAGGATTTATAGAACTAATTAAGGAAAACTGGTCACATCCACTTCCTCAATCTGGTATGTTAGGTTTCTACCTAAAATTAATTAGATTGAAAAAAGTGATAAAAACCTGGAATGGAGATTGCTTTGGAAATATTGATGCTAATGTAACCATTACAGAAGAGGCACTAAGAATCCAGGAACTTGCTTTTGACTCTACCCACTCAGATGCTGATTTAATCAAATTAAATGAAAAAAGGCATTAATGCTCAGAGCTCTAAAGGAGAAAGAAAAATTTTGGAAACAGAAATCTAGGTCAACATGGCATAGGCTAGGAGACAACAACACTCAATTTTTCCATAAGACAGTGCAAGAAAAACATTGTAGACTTCAGATCACAAAAATTAAAAATAGGTAGGGCCAGTGGCTAAACTCTTACCTAGATATCCAAAGAGAAGCAGTTGCCTATTTCTCAGATTTGCTAACTGAGCCTAATCATATGGCTAATTTCTATTACCCTCATTTCCTTAGCCAAATCTCATCTGTTATCACAGAATAGGACAACCAACTGTTATCTAGGCCAGTATCTGAAGATGAACTTAAATCTATGATTAATGGTTTGAATAAGAATAGTAGTCCAGGTCCAGAAAGCTTCTCTAGCAAATTCTATATTAAATGCTGGTCAATCATTAAGGATGACCTAACAGATGCTGTAAATGAATTCATTTTAGGTTCAGAAATGCCAAAAGGAATTTCCAGTACATGGATCACCCTAATTCCAAAAAAAAAACACCATCTTCTTTTGATGATTTCAGGCCAATTAGCCTCTCCAATGTATCAACAAAATCTGCTATAAAGTTTTAATGGAGAGACTAAAACCTCACATGGAGAACTTAATCTCTCCCAACCAGACTGCATTCATGAAAAATAGAGACATTTCTGATAACATTCTCTATTTACATGAAATTATAAGATTCCTGGATAAAAAGAGTAGAGTGCCTAATTGCATCCTTAAGTTAGACCTTAGGAAAGCTTTTGATAGGGTTAACTGGGATTTTCTTAGGAATATACTAGTTAAATTTGGTTTTAGTGGGAACTTTCTAGGTGCAGTTTTGAATAATCTATCACAAGCTTATTTCTCAGTCCTGCTTAATGGCAATCCAGTGGGTTTTTTCAAAGCCAAAAGAGGAATCAAACAAGGTTACCCCCTCTCTCCTTTTCTTTTCAATATTTTCTCAGAAGCTTTTTCCTGAAGCCTTTCTTTCATATTTTTGAATAATAGTCTGTCATACTATCAATTTCCTTCCTCAATCACCCCGGCCTCTCATTTAATGTATGCTGATGATTTGTTATCTTTATGCAAGCCTCTAAATCTAACCTGATCAAGATTAAAGCTTTCTTAGAGGTATTTGAATATACCTCAGGACAAAAATTCAACTTTGAGAAATCTGATTATTATATCAGTAAAAGAGCTACAGTAGCTAAATCTAATTAGGTTAGGATGATTTTAAAAATGAAAAAAGGTTCCTTTCCATTTAGATACCTAGGTTGCCCCATCTTTAAAGGATAAACCTTAAACAGATACTTCTAACCTTTGATGGAAAACATGGATAACAAACTGCTGAATTGGAAGAATAAATGGCTTAGCTTAGGGGGTAAACTAACTTTAATTCAGTCTTGATTATACTCTTTACCACAACATTTATGGACTGTTACCAAACCCCCCAAACATATTGTTAAGACATTTGGGAGAAAAATGTCTAGATTTTTTTGGGGAGATTCTGATGGCAAAAAGAACAAAGTATGGAGGAGATGGGCTGATTTAGCTGTACCAAAATCTCTAAATGGTCTAGGTTTTAGATCAATTCAAGCCATAATTGACTCCTACTCTCTTAAACTCTGGTGGAAAAGTCAGTTAGGAACAACAATGTGGTCTAAATTGATATGGTCCTTACCACAATCACGTAGAAAGTCTATGACCTGGAAAAGAATCTGTTCAGTTAACTCCTTTGCAGAAAACAAAACACTGATAATTTCATGGCAAGGGTAGCTGTAATCTCTGGTCTGCTAACTGGTGCCCAAATGGACCACTGATGTCCTATATTCCCAGTTTCATCCTCTGACCATTACTATTTTACTCTGTTGCTGACTTTATTATGAATAAAGATTCTATTTTACCACTGATTTCCCCCTTCCTGGAACATGATACTCTCTCTTTTCTTCATGATGTAGAAATTATTGCAAACAGAGAAGATAGATTGATATGGAAACCTGAATTGACAGGATCTTTCTCTTTCAAATATTCTTACAGGGAACTCACATTCTCCCCAGGTAATTTCCCGGCCAGAAAATTCATATGGAATCCAACACTACAAAACAAGATTTCCATCTTCACATGGAAACTGTTGCATTCCTTCTTACCTTTTGATGATGTGCTAATCAAATGTGGTTTTAGTCTTGCTTCTAAATTCCCAGCATGTTCTCACTCTGACTCCATTCAACATTTCTTTATATCTTGCTCCCTTGGCCATAACATATGGATTAAGATGGCATCTTTTTTGGATTTTCACCTTCATGAGCAAGACTCAATTACTGATAGATTCTTTTTGTTCTGGAATAGTCAAGACCTCCCAAAGTGGCACCATCTACTAAATAAAATACTCCCACCTTTGATATGTTGGTGCCTATGGAGGGCCAGGAATAGTTTCTTCTTTGACAACACAAGTTTTTCCTCTGAGCGGATATGCAAGGATATATGTGATCAAGTCTATCTATCTCTCCATGCTAAATCTTATCACTATAATCATTCCTTAGCTATTCCATCCAACTTGTTGCACCTGATCCCTCAGCTTAGACCACCTCCTAAACCAATAATATCAATTGTTTTATGGGAGAGGTCAACGCAAAACTGTTACAAGATCAATGTAGATGCATCTTGGAATCCTAATAAGGAAACAATAAGCCTTATTGCTAGAAACAGTACTAATACCCCATTCCTGATTCAATCAACAGATATTATTGCCGCTTCTCCACTTCAAGCAGAGATTCTAGCAGTACAATTTGCATGCCAATCTTTTCCTGATCTAGATAATACTGTTACAATTGAATCAGATTCATTGTTGGCAGTAAAAATGATTAAAGATCCATATACTGCTCACTAGACTTTGTTTGATCTAACATCTAGAGTACATTCCATGTTAAAAAATGCTGATCTCAAACATGTCTTCAGAGAATCTAATTCTGTAGCAGATGCTATTGTAAAACACCATTCATGCCATAACCTGAGTCTAAGCCTTTCTAATGCTCCCAAGCACATCAAAGGCCTCATTTCTTTGGATAAGGAGCATACTCCTTACATCAGACTAAATAAGTATGCTTTTTGATTGAATTGATACTGCTGAGGTTTGCTTTTTGATTTTGGAAGGTGCTATGGAGGAGGCAAACACCTGAAGCTCGGCTCAGCAATAAATTTATGGACTTCCAACTCAAGTTTCTGTAAAGAAATAAATCTGCAGCTGATAAGAAGAACACTCAAGTTTCTACTCTGATTACTCAGAAATCTAACCCTAGGTTTGGAGTTTCTTTAGATTAATCTTTGTAATTTGGATTGAAGTTTCCTGGCTAAAGGAAAGAATTAACACAAGGGGTGGAGATTCTTTCTTTTGGAATCGCAACTTTAATAACTATCCTCTACTAGTTTGGATAGTTGTTACACATCCTAGTTGTAGATAGGTAGTGCTTTTGGAGGCAACTATGTTGCCTCAATGCTCCTTATGAACTAGCTAAACATCATGTAAATTTTATTGATCTTTGACTAAGGCTTGGGAACCTTAATATATAATCCCCCACCCACGGGTGTTCTTATTAAAAAAAAATTCTTATGCATGTAGCATGGCGAGACCTTCAGCAAATATCGACTCCCTTACATTATGAAACTTATGCCCAATTCCTTTTTGAAAGTCACCCACCTCATTCATTAACCAAGTACCTTTTATAGCTGCACCACCTCAGCCAATTCAGACTCTTCTAATAAAAAATTTTCCTTCCAAAATTTAGCCATTCGTCTTGATCGTTCCAACTACTTCCTTTGGCGTAGCACCATCCGATTGGCGTTAAGAGTGTATTTCCTTGACTCATTTCTCGTCAATGGTTCTCCACCTTTGGTCACTAGTCAGGTTGCAGGTGTTCCCCCTACCAGTCTGGCAGGCGAATCCACTGGTTCTGCAACTAAAATTGTGCCAAATCTGGCCTAGCAGTTTGGACTAGAAAGGACCACCTTGTTTCATTGTGGATCTGTTCCACTCTCACAACACTGCTCCTTATCGTTGCTCGTTATAGAAAATAAGGGTAATGATATGTCTTTATTCATGACCTCAGGATCCATTATATAGTAGTACAAAATACCTATAAAGGCTAGGAAAAGGAAATATAATCTAGTTAAAATTACAAGTAATATTCATATTCCTTAACACCCTCCCTCAAGTTAGAGCATGGGGATCAGAAATCTCCAACTTGGTAAGTAATGAATGAAACTGGTTACATCCGAGTGCTTTGGAAAACAAGCCTGCAGGTTGATCTGTAGTGCGGATATGATGAGTAACTATAGTACCAGACTGCACAAGATCCCAGACAAAATGACAATCACCTTCAATATGCTTTGTACATTCATGTAACACTGGATTTGCTGCAATATGAAGAACATAATGACTGTCACAAAACAAACACATATGAGTAGTATGCGCAACCCCTAAGTCTTTCAATAAAGACCTAAGCCATAACAACTCACAACAGGTAATAGCCATAGCACGATACTCCGCTTCAGCAGAAGACCGAGAAACTGTAGGTTGCTTATTGGTCTTCCAATAAACTGGAGAATCATCAATCATCACAATGTAACCGGAAAGAGAACACCGAGTAATAGGGCAAGTAGTCCAATCAGAATCACAATAAGCAGTCAATTGTAACGCACTACAGGACGAGAAAAACAAGCCTTGACCATGATGGCTCCTCAAGTACTGGAACACACGAACTGCAGCTTGCTAGTGAGGAACACAAGGGGACTTTATCAATTGAGCAAGTGTGTGAAACGAATAGCTAAGCTCAGGACGTGTGATGGTAAGGTATATCAGGTGCCCAACCAGACACCTGTACTGCTCAGGATCATGGTAAAGTGGGCTATCAACACGCGCTAGATCGTGTTGCTGCTCCATCGAAAAGTCAATCGGTTTAGAGGCAGACAAACCTGTATCAGATAAAATGTCCAAGGCATATTTACTTTACGAAAGAAACATCCCCTCTAGTCTTCTAGCAATCTCTATGCCCAAGAAATACTTAAGTAAGCCAATATCTTTCATATGGAAACAAGAACCCAAGTATTTCTTGAACTCAGATATAAGCACAAAAGAGCTTCCAGTAATGGCCAAATTATCCACAGAAACCAGAACATGCAAAGAAACTGATTCGCAAGAAAAGACAAACAAAGAGTAATCTACCTTACTCTGAACAAAACCAAATGCTCGTAAAACCTGAGCCAATTTGGCAAACCAATTTCTAAGAGCCGGCCGAAGACCGTAAAGAGATTTCTGAAAGCAACATACCTGACCATGGGGAACGACATAGCCTGGTGGGGTGCATAAAAACCTCTTCATGCAAATCACCATGTAGGAAAGAATTATTGACATCCATCCGATGCAGTTTCCAACCATGAATTACTGCAACAAATAAGAATAGGTGAACAGAACTCATCTTCGCAACAGGAGCAAATGTCTCAGTATAATCAATCCCCTCAACTTGGCAATTCCTGAGAACTACTAGGCGCACTTTATGATGTTAAATAGTACCATCTGACTTGAAATTTGTTCGGTAAACCCATTTGCAACCAGTTGCCTTTTTATCCAGAGGCAGAGGGGCCAAAGTCCAAGTCTGATTGCGCTCAAGCGTAGTAAGCTCTTCAGTCATCACATCTCACCAATGAGCATGTTGTGATGCATCAGAATAAGTGGTGGGATCTGCACTAGATGTTACTGTACCCAAAAATCTAGAATGCATACTAGAAAAATTATCACAATTTACATAATCAGTAAGAGGATAGAGAATACCTGAGGATAGTGATGGCATATGAGTGAACGTAGTAGCAGTAGGAGGGGGGTCTTCAGTAGTAAGAGCACAGGCGTAATCATCACAATCATAATCTTCCAAATAAGGAGGAGGTCGGTGAGCGCGAACACTCTGTCTGATAGGAGGCAACTCAGCTACGAGAGGAGACATCGGAACAACCAGTAAAACAGGTGGTGGAGCAAACAGAAGAAAACAACGAGAAGAATTAGTCGGGCTGGAGAGACCGCATTAGGCAATGGAGTAGAAGGAATCACTGCAGCGAGTAGCGCGTGAGGCGCATGATCACCGGTTACCAGTGGCATCTCGGGCAGTGCATTGTCAGGCCAGACTGTCAAGGGTTTCCAGGGATCTGGGTCGGTCATCGGAACCAGAGAGGCAGCCGGCAGTATAGGCACGTCGGCATCCGGCGGTAAGGGTATGACGACTACCGGCGGAATAGGAGCTGCGACGACCAGCGGCATAGGCTCGGCAACGGTCGGCTGGACTGGTGGTACCGCGATCTGGGCATGTGATGCCGGTGGTGAGGTGGTGGTGCCACCGGGATCTACAAAAGAGGCTGATGTCAGAGTTGCTGCATATGGGAACTGGTATTCAAAAAAATCAACATCCCGACTGTTAAAGATGACGCGGGATTCCAGGTCAAAAAGACGATAGCCTTTCTTTCCAGCAGGATAACCAAGAAACAAACATCACCGACTTCTTGGTGCAAACTTGTCGCGATATCTGGGAACGTGAGCAGTAAAACACAAGCATCCAAATACCTTTAAAGATGAGTAATTTGGAGCTTGTCCATATAGTATCTCAAAGGGAGTGCTACCATTGAGATGTTTTGTAGGTGTCCGGTTAATCTAATAAGCAGCAGTAAGAACACATTCTCCCCAAAACTCAATTGGAAGACTGGCTTGAAACCGTAAGGCACGTGTCACGTTGAGTAAATGGCGATGCTTTCTTTCAACTCCACTATTCTGCAGTGGTGTATCGACCATAAATGTCTCAAAAATGATCCCAGATGCAGCAAATTGAGATCTCAAAGGCAAAAATTCAGTCCTGTTGTCAGCCCGGACACTCAGTATAGTTCGACCCCATTGATTCTCGACCATAACACAAAATTCCAAAAATCTAGAAGCTACTTCTGACTTAGCCACTAATAAAGAAACCCAAACAACTCGGGAATAATCATTAACTGTTGTAAAAAAATAAAATGCACCACTGGAAGATGGTGTTCTATAAGGGTCCCAAACATCACAATGTACTAATTCAAATAATGCAGTAGCATTTGTAGAACTCAATGGAAAACTATATCTAGTCTGTTTTGCTCTATAACATACAGAGCAAGGTATAGTAGTATTATTTGTGCTAAAATCAAGAGTAGGAATAGAAGACAATACTGTAGATGATAGATGACCAAAGCGTTAATGCCATATATTAGAGGAAGAAACCGAAGCAACTATCGGAATAGACTGCAGGATATCAGGACGAACACGAGTATCTAAGAGATGAGGCCAATAAACCCCCCCTTGCTGTTCACCCATGCCAATCACTGTCCTCGTACTGATTTTCTGTAAAATGCAATAATTTTCGGTAAACAAAGCTAGACAATTTAAGGCAGATAACAATCTAGAGAATGATAATAAATTGTATCGCAAAGTAGGTATGTAGAGCACATGAGTAAGGGTGACATCACCAAAAAAAATAGACCCATATTGTGTAGCAGACGACACGTATCCATCAGGCAGTATAACATTCACAAAATTGGTAGCAGTAGTAATATCAATAAGAGAACCCTTATCACCAGTCATGTGATATGAGGCTCCTAAATCAAGAATCCAGGGAAAAGTAGACTTACCTGACCCATGGTCAGATAAAGAATGAAACTGTTTAAATAAATGTATGGCCGTACTCCATAGGTCGTCAGACAAAGCAGGACCAAATTAGACCGTGTAGGTAAGCCAGAAGAGGCAGCCACTGTAAACCCTTGCGGCGATGTCACTACTCCGGCGAAAAGAGACATAACACAATTTATTTATTGTGTTTAATAAATAAATAAGAGCATAATAATCTCACCAACCAAATGTGTAAAGCAGCCAAAAAAATGCAGGCGCGTGGTTACACGTGCTGAGCAGGTGACCTGTGCGTCCTTGTTTGGTGCGTGGTTACACGCACCGAGGAAGAGGAAGACGCAGCTTGCAGTGCGCACATGACAACACGCGCCGAGGTCGCACATGTGAATCTCACACGCACCTTATCTTCCAGGAGGCAACTGGATCCGGACGGAGTTACACACGAGAAACGGACAAATGGCGCAATTGGAAACCGTGCAAACGCCATTGGAGGAGTAGCAGACCACGGCCGAGAAAACACTGTCAGAGGAGGAGAAGACTGCGATCGAGCGAATGCCATCGGAGGAGGAGCAGACTGCAGCTGAGCAAATGCCATCGTCGGAGGAGCAGACCGCGGCCAAGCCAATGCCGTCATCGGAGGAGCAGATCGCGGCCGAGCGAACGCCGTCATTGGAGGAGCCATTCGTGGGTGAGCGAACACCTTCGTCGGAGGAGCAGAGTATGGCCGAGCAAACAACGTCGTCGGAGAAGTAGATGGTGGCCGAGCAAACACCGCCAGAGGTGTAGCAGACGGTGGCTCACCGGAGGAGTGCTCGGCGGAGTAGCGGACAAAGCAGGATTTTTAAAAATAATAATTTGGAAAGAGGAAAGCAATCGGATCGGCAGTGCATCACACATGAATGATGACAACAATGTTCATGGAAAATTTTAATATGGAAAATTTAGGTTCTTAGGTTTCAAGATATAATCTAATTATAATTACAAGTAATATATATATTCCTTAACACTCGTGCTTCCACCACGACAGAGGCATGGTGTATCCTCGCGCATATGTTTAGGCGCAATCCGATGCTCGTCAAATGCACCTCTGTTAACACTTTGGACCATGACAAAGGGCCGTTCACTCCTAGATTATATTGAGAAGAAACATGCTCTCTTTGACTCTCTTTCCAACTGCCTCTGCATCGTCTCTGATGCGGACTTCGTGGGATATCTCCTCTATGACATGGCTCTCAGTTTGTTGCTTTCCAATCAGCTATTACCCTGCACGTTGATCCCATTTTGTCAAATGAACTGCTCGAAAGTATACCTCAATAGGAATCCCGCCAGGAAGAAGAAACTCATGCACTACAAACTCCATCTGCTCACACAATCAGTCCCTACTCTGGTAACCACTCGTCTCGCGATGATCACAATTTTTTCCCAGGCTGAACGTACCTCCTCCTCAGTGGATGATTCCATTACCGAGTGTCATCAACCTCACATATATGAAAGAAAAATGGACCTGAAATACTGAACTGCTTTCAGAGGGCTAATTTTTTAGCCTTCCCCACAACTAACAAGAATGCTGCAGCCAGGATTTTGACTGTCATAGCTGGAAATAATTTCTTCTTCAGTGCCTCTTCGTCCAACCCATTTGAAATTGGTGATCCATGGTATGTTATTTCTAGTGCTAGTCATCATGCCACCACAGATCTGAACAACTCCACACTGCAAGGCAACTACAACAATAATGATCGAGTTATAGTCGACGACACAACCCATAAAGCTAAGAAAAGTGAAAACTAGGTACTCACGCCAACAAATTGATGGCATCCCGTCAATGTTCTGCCTAAACTAACAAGGCGTAAAACACACATTAGGCAACGACTGCATAGAACTACTACAATAGCCATGATAATTAGGTCATAGTTATTTTGGTAGTCTCGATCTAAGGATCAGGACCACGCCATATATGGGTGCGTTCCACTTTTAATATAGGAAGTAGTATCACATACAATTCCAATATACTGACTTTAGCATCAGACCTATACCTAGATCTGACCCAGGAGATTCTTGCAAGTGAAGCCCACCAGTACTCAATGCCAGTTAGGATTCATGCAATAGCTCTCAATGAAAGAGCTCTCAAATAAAAAAAATTCTCTCTCTAGCTCTGGGGCGAAAAAAGAAGACAAAAGGCGCAGCCTTTCTTCCAATCTTCGGAGGCCGATCTCTTCAATTTCATTAACAATCCACCGATGAATTATGGTTTAACGGATTCTACTCTTGATTCCGCACAAAACTATATGCAATTTGTGGTTTGTTTTTGATCTTATTCGGCTTTGGAGCAGGGTTTGAATTTCGGCAAAGGGGAACTCTTGAGGGTTTTCGATCGTGAATTGGATTTGGTTCGTGGAGATTGATTCGGATCAGGAGTAGGGAGGGAGATCGCACTCTTCATCCTGAGTCCTTGTTCGAACAGGAGTTTGGTTGAAAAAATCCAATCTTTCTTCGATTTGGATAGGGATTTGGTGTGTGCAAAGGAGTATAAAGGTTTTGATTATAGTTTTCAGCACAAATTATAATCAAAGTCTTCAATTTGGATCGGATATAGCACAAAGTTTGGAGGATTCGATTGGAAAACAAATTCGGCCGAGGAGGATTTGGTTTCGGATTGCTTGGCGATTAAGGTTTTCACGATTTCCAGGTTTATTCGATCCATCTCCTTCAATCTTGTTTGTTTTTCGATTTGGAGCATGATTCTATGTGTGTGTGCATCTGATTTAGAGCTTCATCGAAATCGGATTTAGGTTTAAACCTTCAATTCGATTTCACAAAGGTTTTTCATCGGTTGTGATTCAAGTTTCGAATTCGGTTTGCACATTGGTGGATTTCAATTTTGATTTCGTGCTTTTGGTGCATGTTTTGCATGTTCTTGAAGTTGTTTAGTGATTGGTGAATTCGGGTTTGTGTTAAGATTGTTCTTGAATTCGATTAATCCTAGGGTTTTTCGATTTTGAGTGCAAGCTTTGGTTATTGTTGTTTGTTTTCGTTTGTGATTTGGTTGTTTTGGTGAATCCGATCTGTTTTATCGGATTTCACCTTAACAATGGCGAAGAATGGGGAGCATAATTCTGGTCCGAAAAGCAATAATGGTTCGGCCAACATAAATGTTAATCAGAGGAAGAATCAGCAAGTGCATCCAAGAGATTGGAGTGATCCGAAATTAGAGAGGAGAAGGAGATGGGATGATCCTGAGATTCTAATGAATAAGTCGGCCATTGAAATTGTTGCAAACAGTGGAGATAGTGTCGATTTTGTGCTCACTGATGAAGAGATTCACAAGGATCTACACAAGCCATTCTTTGGTTTCTTGGGTGTGTTTCCGGGATTCTTTCCAGGTATGTATGCCATTCGTACACTGTTGGTTGCGAAGTGGGGGGTACAGTGTAATGTCCAGACTAAGCAGAATGGATACATCATGTTCAAGTTCAACAGTGCAGAAGACAGAGATAAGGTGATGAATGGTCCTGATCATTACCTCCATGGAAAGAAGTTGTTCATGATGCTAGTTGATGAATCTGGGCAATATGATGCGACTATCCAAGGCACTAAACCAGTTTGGGTGAGGATGGAACACTTGCCAAAGGCGTATTGGCACAAGAAGTCGTTAGAGAAAATTGCTACTTCACTAGGAGAACCTATCCTTATGGACAATGGTACTCTGGAGTTAAGGGGCTACTATGCACGCCTCTTGGTATGGATTGATACATCAAGAAAGCTTAAGGAGGAGGTGACTTTCCGTACTCCATCTGGGGATTTGTTTGTGCAGAAAATCATCTATGATTATTGTAGATCTTGGTGCACTAATTGTGGCGAAAACAATCACCTAATGGAAGATTGCGATGACTATTGGAATGCAAAGGATACTCAACCAATGAAGCCTACGGCCGAGAGCAAGTTTGGGAAGACAAAGGGCAAGAAAAATATGAGTACTCGACACAACGATCATGTTTGGGTACGGAAAATGCAAGCTGCAACAGTTGGAGATAAACAGAACTCAAATTCGGTTGGAGGCAATGAGAGTGTCACCATTGAGGACGCCTCTTCGGACAATGAGGAGGTGGAAAGGCAAAGGAAAGGGAAAGGAAAAGTGGTTGAAAACATAGTTAAGAATATCGAGAAAGTTGGAAGTGCAAGAAAAGGACTAGGAATTACCATTCAGGGAATGCAGGATGATGATCATAGGGCCATTGTTGCGCTGCCTGCAGCACCTAAGACCGCAGCCTTAAGCACTGGCGGCGCAAGCATGGGCGCTGGAGTTCTTGGAGCGGGCGAGAAAACAAGGCAACCAGCGCCTGGAGATGCTGGCGCTGGACACGGCATCGGCAACAATTCTGCCCGGGCAGTGACTAAGGCTGCTGGCGTTGGAAATCAAGCACAATTATCGCGTGGAAGAAGCACTGAGCGCAAGCAATCCAGCACCCAATCGGCCTTGGAATCCGATAGAAATCAGCAAGCATTCGGCGACGATGATAATCCGATTCAAGGGGCCGGAAAACTGCCTAAACAGATGATTCATCCGGATGCTCGGGGCTCTAAAATACCAAGATTGCACAGGAGTAAGAGCAAGAGTAGACCTCCCTCTGCATCAGGGGTTTTGACAAGGTCTAGGAGCAAGAGTAGGACTCGACTAAACGAGCAAGGGAAGGGTGTTCAAAAACCTTTTCAGAGAATGCTATCGGCTGCAAGGAGTCACTCAGACAGTTCGGGAAGTAAGTCAACTGAAGGCGGCGGTCCGAAGCCACAAGGGACCTCTGTTTCCCAATGAATACATCAGCAATGAATGTCAGGGGTCTATCGGCCCCTGTAAGGAGGAGGTGGGTGAAAAATATCATCTCCACGAATAGAGTTGGACTGTGTGGTTTGTTGGAAACGAAAATGGAGGATAAGGTGTTGCGCATTTTTCTAAAGAGTTTTAAGGGATGGAAGTTTACGCACAATTTTGAACTGTGGCAGAACTCGAGGATATTAATCATCTGGGATCCGAAAGGTTTTTTGGTCGATGTCCTAGGGAAGACGCCACAATGTATTCATCTGAAAGTTCGTAATCTTGCTTCTGGCATAGAGTTTTTCTGCACATTTGTGTATGGGCATAGTGAAGGACGTTTGGCGCGTTTACCACTATGGGAGGAGTTGAAGTCGTTTGGAGCTAACCTGAATGCGCCTTGGATGGTCCTTGGTGACTTTAATGCTATTCTTAGTGTTGACGATCACTATGGGACTAATGTACCTAGTCTGTATCCGATGAAAGAATTTCAGGATGTTTGTGTGAAGTGTGGACTTAGGGATGCACCGGCTTTGGGAGAACATTTAACCTGGCATAGTGCGGATTGGAAAATTTGGAGGAAGCTGGATAGAGTGCTATTGAATCACGGTTGGGATGAAGCTGCTTGTCGTACAATCTTCTTGCCCATCTCGGCTCAATCAGACCACTCTCCCATGGTGGTGGATATGTCGCAGGAGATTGATGGAAAGGGAAGACCTTTTCGTTTTCAGAATATGTGGCTGGGTCATCCGAATTGTGGACAGATTGTAGAAGATTATTGGAGTCCGTCGGTTGAAGGGACTAAACAGTTTTCGGTGACCAGGAAATTATTTCGTATGAAGTACCCTTTGAAGGAATTGGGTCGACTTGATTTAAGCCATATTTCCGAGAAGGCAAAGGCTGCGGATGCAGAGTATAACAAGGCTTTCGATGAATTCGATGCTAAGTATGCTTCGGAGGATGATGTTGCGGCATTGCGCAAGTTGAAGAAACAGGCAATGTTGTACTATTTGGCGGAGTCTTCCTTTCTTGCGCAAAAAGGAAGGATTAATCATATTACTCAGGCGGATAAGGGATCACAGTATTTTCACTCTATGGTCTCTGCACGAAAAGGAGGAGGTATCCCGGCAATTATTGATAGTGATAATCGGATTGTTACTTCCAATAGTCGCAAGGGAGAGTTATTTGCTGAGTTTTATAAAGGACTATTCGGTAAGAAGAGGGAAAGAGTGGGCACGGATCCGATAGTTTTTGAGGAGAGTCCGAAGCTTACTGAGGTGGAAAGAGCTTACTTGGATCAGGATGTGGCGAGTATCGAAGTTAAACAGGCGCTATTTGCAATGGCGGATGATAAATCTCCGGGTCCGGATGGCTATACGGCAGGATTTTTTAAGAAGCAGTGGAATACAGTGGGAGAGGAAGTTACGGCTGCAGTACTGGAATTCTTTCAGACAGGTGACATTTTAGCGCAGCTTAATCACACTGCAGTGGCCCTAATTCCGAAGAAGCCGGATAATCTGAAGGTTGGCGACTTCAGACCAATTGCGTGCTGCAATGTGGTCTATAAAATTATCACGAAGATTATGGCGAATCGGATTGAAGGTATTTTACCGGGTATTATTGACCCTAGTCAGGGAGCATTCGTGAAGGGCAGAAACATCTCGGATAATGTCATGTTAGCGCAGGAATTTGTCCGGGGATATGGCAGAGTCCGAAATTCGCCCAGATGTATGATTATGGTGGATCTTCAAAAAGCGTTCGATACAGTCTCTTGGGATTTCTTAGAAGAGGTTTTACTTGGACTGGGATTTCCGGAAAGACTGACGAGCAGAATTATGACCTGTGTGTGCACTTCTTCGTTCTCGATCGCTGTCAATGGTAAACTATGCGATCACTTTCAGGGGCAGAGGGGTATTCGTCAGGGTGATCCTTTGTCGCCTCATCTGTTTGTGATCTGCATGGAGTATTTCTCGAGATTACTGAAAAGGAGGACGTCATCTAGGCATTTTACATTCCACCCGAGATGCGAGACTCTTCGGATCACGCATCTGGCCTTTGCAGATGATCTCATGCTCTTTTCTAAGGCGAACACGAGTTCTGTACATATACTCATGGACGCCTTGATTGAGTTTGAGCGCACTTCGGGTTTGGGGATAAATGCAGCAAAGTCGAAGTTCTTTGGGGTTGGTATAAAGGAGGATTTGAGCTTCACAGGTATTCCTTGGGCGACATTCCCAGTTAGATACCTAGGCGTGCCACTTGATTCTAGCAAGTTGAAGGTGACACAATTTGGTACACTATTGGGAAAGGTAGATTCGGAAATAGCTAAATGGAAGGGTCATACCCTCTCCTATGCAGGCAAATTGGAACTTGTGAGATCAATTGTTGGAGGTATTGCGGGATTTTGGATCCAGAATTTCGTCATTCAAACTACGGTAATGGATGCTCTTGAACAGAAATGCAAAAGGTTTTTATGGGGAGGAAAACATAAGGCAAAGGTGGCATGGAAGAAACTTTGTGCGCCTAAGTCTTTTGGAGGCCTCGGTTTGAGGGACTTTGTTACGTGGAATAGGGCTTCAATGGCTAAAAGGCTGTGGGATATTCACTTGAAAAAGGATAGCCTTTGGGTCCGCTGGATTCACTCATACTACCTTCAGGGAGTTGATTTCTGGGGATTAAATCCGAGAATTGCAAATGGAAGATTGGGAGAGCGGTATTCGAGCTATTTTGGTGACCTCTGCAAACTTCGGGATGAATTGTTCTCAATGTTTAATGGTGACTTACAAGAGGTAATCGGCCATCTTGGTGTATGGTCTGGCTCGGGAAAGTTTACTAGTGCAGCTTATCTTCATATGCATCGTCATAGATACCCGAATGTTTATGATGTTGGTCGATCAAGTGAAAGGGTTTTCAACAGTATTTGGCGTGGATTTGTCCCGCCGAAATTCTCATTCATCACTTGGTTGGCGGTCATACAGAGGCTTCATACGAAAGACAAGCATCGGATGGAGGAAGGAGACAGCATGGAGAAGATATGCTCTTTGTGCCATTTGGAGGAGGAGACAAATGAGCATTTGTTTTTCAAATGTGAATTTTCTGAGGTTGTTTGGGGGCGTATTCGGACTTGGATCGGTTTAAGGAGACGAACTAATTCAATCCAAAGTTCCATGACTTGGGTGAAGAGGCAAGTTAAGGGCTCCAAGTTGCGAAAGAAGTTTGGTATACTAGCCTTGATCACCACGGTTTATCGCCTTTGGAGGGAAAGGAACAATGTGGTTATGGATGGTGCTCAACCAAGTTCGGAAAGAGTGGTGAAAATCATCATGAAGGATTGCTACATGGTGATGAATAGGCTGTTTCCGGAGGAGCACTTATTCTAAGTTGAGAAGTTACTTGGTGATGGTAGGGTGCGATTGATTGGTGCTGGCGGCAAGGGGCCATGTGCTTCACTCTTCGGGTCAAAGTGCTTCACTCCTGGCGCAGTGCTGGCGCCAGGATTAGCGCTGGACTTCGCTACGGCCGAGGGGATGCAAGACGCCAGCAGGGAGATGGTTTTGGCGAGTGAAGGCTGGAACGGTGTGTCACGGTTTTGGGCGATTGGCACGGTGTCTCAGCGATGGTTGATGCGTTTTTCAGCGCAAGGAGAGGCTGTTTTTGTGCTCGATGGAGTTCTCATGGGCCAACGGTTTTCTGGATTTCTTTTGGCACTTGCAGCTCGATATTCAGGAAGAGGCATTAGGTTTTAGAGTAAGGATATCCGTCCTCTCACTCTTTCTCCTAAGCCTAGCTTTTCCTATTGATTTGACGGTTATCTATGCGCTTTATGCTCGCGCTACACTTTGTGTTAAAATAGCATATAGTTGTCCATTTGCTCAAAATGGAGTGGGCGAGTACATACTCGCCACGCTTGGTGCACGCGGTAGAAGTGCACCCATTCTCACATCTTTCGGAAGTTGGTTTTACTGGGAGACACTAAGGTCCGAGGCACGGCCTCATTCATCTTGGCCCATTCGACCAGCTTCGGTGCAAAACGAGAATGTCAGAAGGCCAATAACATCCCTCTTTCTTCATCTTAGGGATGTATATGGTAGAAGCAGTTGTCCAATTGGTTCATCGGCTTCAAATAATTGTGATGTCCAAGACCCGAGACACTCTCGGCTGCATTAGGATTTTCTTATTATTCGTTCTTGGTTCTTAGTCCCTTCATCAACGATCCATATACTTTCAAGACCCGAGACCCTTCTCGGTTGCATTTCGGAATTGGATTGAAGAAGGCCCCATTTGTTAGGGGTAGAAGCGGATTTGTTTTATGGGTAGTGAGTTTGTTCTCACCCCATCATTTGGATTATGGCCTGTGTTTTTCCAGGTTGTTTTTGTGCTCCCTTTGCTTGGCTATCTTGCAATGGGTTGGTTGTTATTTCATACGGACAAAAGGGGGGGGGGGATAGTTGAGTGTTGTCTACTGGATTTACACTCTACTATTTCCCCCCCCCCTACCTCTTTCGGACTTTACTCCTTAGGTTTACTATGTAGCCTAGGGTTGGATTCTTTTGTATTTGGTGGGGTCCATCTAGGGCTCCACTGCAGGTTCCACCGTCTATACTATTTACCTATTTACAGTTAGGATTCATGCTATTGTTTAAGATGTCTATACCACATAATTTGAGTCGTCTGTGAGGACCAAGTCTCTTAGGTCAAAATTGTTCCTTTGAATCATGGTGGATACCCGAAGGCAGTCAAGTCATCCGGAAAGCTCAGTAAGCCAGTACCACCCACAACTAATCCATCCCACCAGACATAACCGTTAGCTTGGATGAAGGAAACCTAAGAATCTGGAGGGAACACAAAGGAACAATCCCCTCCACCAGCCAAAAAAAATCCATCCTTTTTAGCCTTTTGGAAGAAAATTGGAAATAACACTACAAACAATTTGTCGATACCAAGAAGAAATAGAAAGAAAAACTAGTGATTGGAAGAGGATGCGAGCCAGAGAAACATGTGTTTGAAAGACTCCTCAATAACCAACACAAGGTCAAACATTACAATGTCAAGGATGAAGTAAATGCTCTCCTCTATTGGAAGAATAATAAAATTTTGTGATGCCAAAGGGGTTCCAGCTACCAACGAGACGACTGACCAAAAAACCTTCCCACATTCCTAAAAAAATGAGGTTCCATGATGCACCCATTCAAATGGTATGTAAAGCTTTCCTTATTTTCCTTCCAAAAATCGCGATGATCTGGTACGATGGTTTACCCAAGTGAAGCATACGAAGTAGGGCACAACTAGCAGACCAATTCATGGGAATATTTTAACAAAACAAAAGTTCCCGAAAACATTTTCGGATCTGATAAACATCGCACAATGATGCAATGATAGTATTTCCAATTATCATGATCTCTCTGTGTCAAAATGCGTGGAAGTCAAAGAGTTCAGGCACCAAATATCACTAGGGAAATTCATGAGCGGTATGTGATCAGGAGTATTCTAGAAGAAGCTCACGACAGACATACCAGACAACCCAAGATACCTTTCAAACATTCGTGGAAAAATTCATCCCCACTGAAGAGGAAAATAATGAAAAGATGGACAATGAGCGAGGAGAAAAAAGAGACAGAGAAAACACCGAAGGAAGGGATGCGATCAAAAAAATGAGAAGAACCACACTCGCGAGGTGAAATGAACCAACCACAGGACAAGACAACTTTCCCCAAGACACCCTCAACCAAATCCAGATAAGAAATATGGCAAAATCACAAGGAGTTATTCAGGGAACACAGCCCGATACGGGCCCCAGTGAAAAAAATCCAAGGACTAGTACTGTGATTTCCACAAAGATCTTAGATATGGGACAGATAGTTACAACGATCTCAGAGGCATACGGGAGACTTGCTCCGCCAAGGAAAACTCATAAAATACAATAAGGAGGAAAACCAGGTGAGAGGATCTGAAAACATTGGCACTGAAAGGAATCCATCCATAACCTAGGGCCAAACAAAGCCAAAGTAAAGATTGGTTGCAGTAGTAGAACATAGGGAACGTGCATATGACAACATCTCAGACATGATGATATTCTCAATCTACATGTTAATTGACCCTATGTCTAACAATGCCTGGAAGGCACAAGAAAGGTACTAACTACCACAAGACCCCAGAGACAAGATGATACTAGCAGACGAGACAATCACGTTCAGTGAGGAGGATGTGGTTCCAAATGCATCACCACACAATGATCCTATGGTCATAACGGTGAAGAAATGAAATTCCAAAGTACTCTAAGTCTTCGTGGATGATAGGAGCACAATGGAATTACTATTTGTCGATTGTTTGTACAAGCTTGTGTTTAAGAGAGAAGACCTAAAGAAAGAAACATTGTCTATAATTAGTTTCACAAGGAAGGCCAAATGGACCCTAGGGAACATACGACTTCCCATCACCATTGGCCAAAAAGAAAAGGCATGTACAGTTAGTCCTAAGGGACGTTTTGGTAATGGAGACACTAAGTTCGTCAACGTAATCATAGGAAGATCGTGGATGAATGTTGCTAAGGCTATATGGTCCCCCTATCACATCGTCATAAAAATTCCAACACAATCGTAAGTGGCAACCAGTTAGGGTAGACTAACTGGTAGCAAGAAATGAACTTTCATTGCGATGAAGCTGACCACGTCCAGTGCACCACTACCGATGGTGCATTCAGTCAATCAAAGAGGACCAATGGAGCATCCCACTTGGGGGCTAAACAAGGCAAAGACACTGAGCTAGTCCATTTAGATGAAAATGATGCATCCAAAGAAGTCAAGACCATATGTTTTTGGTCATAACAAGACATGGGAGGTGTGTATCCCTCTATTGCGACACACCACCTAAACATAAACCTTTCGGTCAAGCTAGTCCAGCAAAATCAAATGACCTTTTCGCACAACAGACAGAAAGCCATAGAGAACGAAGTTGACACCCTTGCACACAGAGGCATACTAAGAGAAGTTATATAAAAAAATAGTTGACCAACCTAGTCATGGTGAGGAAAATGGATGCAGAATGATAGATGTTCATAGATGGTATATACCTAGTCTGTGCAAGTTTGCTACAGGTAGTTTGCATCGAGTAACGAAGTAAACCTAATCAAGTTCGCTCTCAAGCAATCACCTCCAATATGAATCAAAGAAGCACCAATACCATAAAGTACCCCACTAAGTCCATGATCGAGCACAAGATGAGCAAATGACACAGGTTACGATAACACGATCAATAGACCTATAAGAGGGGAGAGAAACAAAGACTGAGGTGGTAAGTCCTTGAACACAACACACAATTAATATATTTTCTTAATATGACTTGGGTGGTGGATTTTCTCCTTGGGGATTATCCTGGGGATTTCTCTACAGGTGCTTGACGAGTGAAGCTTGCCGACTGGACTTGTGGTTCATCTCTATCTTAAAAGGACCCCCGCATTAGTGGCGCTATCTGTGGGGATAATTTTTATTTTTTAATTGGTTTGGATAGACCCCAAAGACAGTAGAAACCACCCTAGGGTACCATGTATAAAAAGACGACATGAGAAATTGCCTGAAGAAAAATGATTGCATACAAGTACACAATTATAAGGAGGGAATAACCCTTGTAATGGAGAACTACTCTGGAAACATGGAATTCCGTCACCTTAAATAAATGAGGAAAGACACCAGCTTGATAAAACTAGTTGAAGAACATACCACCCACCCTCTAGAGGAGATCAGAACAAAGAAATGCAGAAAAACAAATAGGAAAACCGATTTAGCGTTATTACGAGATGAAACTGTTCTAATTAAGGTACACACCAAGACACGTAAAGCACACTAACAACCTTGCATGATTCAATGAGCTAATCATAATCGAAGGCATCTGCCCCCATGTTAGAGGAAGCTGTAATAAGACATCGCTTAAAAACAAAAATAGGTATGCTAAAAGCACATAGAAACGTACTTTGCTGGAATTGCACCTGCATAATCAGTAAAATAACATTGGGATTAAAGAAAAGGCTTAATTTACGGGGGCCAATAAAGCATTCAATCTCCCCTAAACACACCATATACTTACAAAAGGTCATCGCATAATACAACCCAATCATGTCAAAAACACATAACCCAAAGTATTATGGTATACAACTGGATCATGTCTAAAACACGTATGAACTCATAGAAAGGCCCCATATGATCTTAAGGGGAATAAGATGATGGTTTATTTCATCTCCCCATTATTCTATAACTAGTGCTCCTAACCAGGAACACCATCATCCAACTTCTATGGAAAAGTGTGCCAAGAAAAACAACTAGACTACTTCGCTTATAAGTTAATCCACCTAATTAAATTATATGGGGGAAGATTTATCCAAATATACCACCTGCACAATGCTTCACTTTCTCCCGGATGCACGGTGGAGAAGACCTGGGCCACGAATCCCAAGTTAATTCTTCCTGTTATCCGCTTGACGAGTTTCTGAGATGATGCCATAGCACCATCACCCCCCTTCCCTTTCCGCATTTGCTAATCCCATTCGTCAATCCTGCCAGAGGGCATAAAGATTCTATAAATTAGAAACAATACTTCATTATATAGTAGATTTATAATGCGTAAAAAACACTTACAGTATAACTTAACAACCTTGAGCTGAAAATACTATGAGGTACCCCATCTAAACGAAGAAAATCCTCCAACCAACTTTGGCCACCACATAACTAGTGATGAGCGAAAACCAATAACAATCTTTACACCTCAAATAATCATACCATGCAGTACTTGAAATATATAATATCAAACAAACTAAGAAGATACCCTTTTAGTATGCTATCACTATATCATTATAACATTGGGATAGTAGTCCTTATACATGTACAACTCAACCTTGGGCATCCAACAATCAACATATGCGCTCCCCGAGAAACCAACTAGCCAGGTAGTCGGTATTGGAAGACATAATGCCAAATTATACTTGGAAAGATAGAAGTCCTAGACCTATATGGCATCCTTATCGAAGCTAAGCCCCACATCAAATGAATGGATGTAAGCCCATAAAAACCACTAAAGCCAAAAATGACCCATCCCTAAAAATACAAAGATAATTCTACAAGATAAGGGAGATAAGTCAAAGATTTGCATATGCCTGGGAAATTCCCAGCCAGCAACACAAGTGAAAATCCCCATCTCATTGCCTCTTTAACGTGCACATAACACCTTACCTTAAAAACATAAAACTCAATAATACACGGTGCAGATGTGTACAATGGAAATCACAATGGTAAGGTAACAGTGTAATTGTGCACAGCTTTGCATACACCTGAAAAATCATCAGCCAATGACACAAGTGCCCAACTACAAGTTGCCAAACCATGCAATCTAGTATCACATATCAATAATACAACCCCTTAAATAAAATATTACTTATAACCAATTTCTATTTAATAAACTTGTTAAAACATAAACCATAAGTGCAAACAAGATATTCAACTCACAACACAATCCATAACCACCATCAAGGTGCACATAAAAATGCTCGATTGGAAAACATCCCAAAATTACAGCCCAAAACAATTAAGCTACATTCCCCCCTCCCTCCTAATACCTTATCTGGTGGCAACGTGATCATCCATCTCTGCATCAATCCCTTCTAGCATATGGGTGTAGCCAAACATCTATGATAGCTGGGCAGGCTGTTGCATGAGCTCATTCACTATAACACCAACCCCATCTTCTTCTTCAGTATCATCATCCTAATTCTTATTAATCTCGAATCTTTCAAGCTCTTTAAGCATGGGAAACCTTGGAATGTCCTCTAATTCCTTAAGAAAGAGGAAAGAGTGCACATTATCTACAACCTTTTCGGCATACGCCTTATCCAACATTCTCTTAGCTTCAGCCTCGGCGAGTTCTAGAGTGCTATCATCTGGTAACCCCATGATAAAGCGAGATTTTGTGGGCATATACTTTTCCATGTGCACCACCACGCGATATTCACGATCACAATGTACACCTCAATGAAGAAGATATAAGAACCGACCATTTTTAAGAACTTATTCACCAGCACACAGGGGTACATCGGATTTGCAAGACCTCCATTCCGCAACTCAGCAAGTTTCCCAGCCAATATAACGCTCACCCTTTCCTTCTCATCACACAACTTTTTACCTTTCTAGTATACACCTCATTCAATCACGCAAAAACTAAAACAAACATAGCATCTCGAGCCCAGTGAACTAGATAAGCTAAAAACTTTCTTAATAAAGAACAATTGTCGAGCTTCCCTTAATCAAGCAAAATCCAAGGCCAAAATAGCACCTCACATCTATCAAGTCGAATAAGTGAACTTAAGTAAAATGATGATTATCACCCACGATCATCCAAACAAGACCACGATGGAGAAGCACATGGACTACGATCAACAAAGATCACAATGATCACCAGCTATAAATATGTGATCTGAATGACAATACAGGTAAGGGAATTGTCCCAGATACTACTCATACATTAATTATACACTAACTTAGTCATCAGAGGAAGATCCGGGGAACTCTTCGAGACCTTGTTCTGCAGGTGTCATGGAGCTAGCATGGAGCATTGCAACGATTCTAGATATTATGGTGGTCTGGAAAGAATTCTCAGCATCAGTGGCATCATCTATGAGGACCAATTTTTCTTTTCAGACCTTCATGGTACCTAGAGAAGGCCATATTTCATGCCAAAAGAGGAAAAATAATAATCTCAGAAGCAACTTAACGTGTAAGCAAGAAGGAATATGATGAATAACCACGATTAATAGATAATATTTAACCACTCTAAGGTACAAGGCTGGTGGAGCCAGCTACAGTACAAACCTGAAAATCTTGACAAGGAAAAATGGGAAAGGCTCGAGTAGGCGGGATTGTACGGAAATGGGAAAGGAGACCAGCTATAGGACTAGCCATCAACAAAAGAAAACGTTGACGAATCTAGTCATAGGACAATATAGAAAGCCTGAAACAGGTGGGATTGAACAAAAGCAGCAAAGCAAACTATGTTTATTCACACAACATGAATACATCGTAGCGTTACATGATCATAACTGAGGTACATTTACACCCAAGTACATAAGATACACCTAGCGCAATACAGAATTTCATTATTATAATGCTTAGATAAAATACTTCTATACAAAAGAACATGAATTCAAAGAATTAGAATTGTCACGACATACAATACGAGCGTCGCATGGTAAAAAATTATCCCCACACTTGAAGACGTAGACTTCGCATAGAAACGAACATAGGACCACTATATAACATTAGACAAACATTAAACCAAAATTGGTAAAGCATATACATTGTTTAAAATCTCACGAAACAAGCTTTAAAATGAAAATGATACAACATGGTTAAACTTAAAATCTTGAAATATAAAACTTGATAGAATCTAGAAACTTTGAATGATACGGAATACAATATGATCATCATAAACACACGTATAAACACTAAATAGGCCCTACACAATTTTCTAATAAATGAGAGAATAGATTTCATCCCCCGATTCTTGTTTATAGTAGTACCCATAGGAACTCCACTATTATAATAGTTTGACAAAATAATTGTAGCAATAACAAGATTGTTGCACTCAAAATGCTGAACCAGTCTAAAAGAAGTACATGCGGCTTCTTAGGTTAGAACCATTGTCTAAACTATACGTCTCCTACTCCCAATGTTCATTTGGAGTGGAACTGGGCAATGAAACCAATAATAGTTTATACAACCGCTATCTTCCTCCTTTTCACATTTGCAAATCCCACTTGTTGATCCTGTCTAAAGACAACAAATATAAATAATCAAAACTTGAAACATAGAACAGTAAGCATACATAATCTACAATACCACCTAAACATATCTCACTCAAATTATGTAGATTCTTCATCCAAGCTTGATAAAGTACCCAACTGTAACCAAAAACAAAACCACACTTTGGATAACTTTCCAATGCAACACAAAACTCATGAAACCACTCTGTTAAAATACCTATAACCACGCATTTAAAAATTCTGGCATAGAAGCCCTTATATAGGCCCAACAAATCTAGGGAATCAAACAATTATTAAAAGCACCCACACGATCCCCGAAAAACCAGCTAGTGGAAAACTGGTTGGGGAAAACAAAACAACTTATTTCAAAAAAAGTCAGCATAGATGTGGCATCCTTATCTTCATATACGAACCACTAAAAGCCCAAAAAATCTAGGAGGGAAATTAAAACCTCACTTAAACACCTAGGAACCAACCAGCTTGAAGGGGATGCACTCTTCTACCCCTAGACCCCATATATTCGCAAATATTTTTTTAAAAGCATATAACATGGTTACGTGTGATGGTAACCAAGATGCTAAACAACAATGTTATTAGTCACAGCTTCGCATACCCCTGGAACACCATCAACCAGCGACACAAGTAACCGACCATTAACGCTAGATCGCGAAGACCATGAAATGTGTTCCGACATTTGCAAGTATACAAACATAAAAACAACATTAATATACAACAATAAAATAGAATAAAAACAATAAAATCCATTTAATCAACAAAATTTTACATAATGCAAGGCCTCACAATCGGCCCTACAATAACCAACGTTTCAAAAACTTTCATCATAAACTTCAAGCTTTAATTCTAAACTTTATTCTCTACACCTGAGCACCCAACACTATCAAAAGCTAAATCCCTACCAACTCTCGTGGGTATACTAGTATGACCAAACATCTCTGAATCCAGTGGTGTTGTTCCTTTCAGCAACTCCACTATCATAGCCCTAAAAGCTTCTTCTCTAGCCACAACTTTCTCAGCCTCAACCTTCCTTTCTATATACTTTTCATGCTTATTTTCTTTAAACCCCTTCAATGTTGGCAATTGAGACAACTTCTCTAAATCAGTCAGCATTAGAATTGGATGCTTTTCATCAGCAATCATTTCAAGATACTAACAGTATGTGATGTCTGCAGCATGCTTAACACATTGATCTAGGGTTTGAATATTATTGTATCCTTCAATTTCCACTGTAGGGTTTTGCTCTCGCAACTCTTTTCTATCTCAATAATGCTCCAAATATGTGGTTTCAGATAAATATCTTCAAAGAAATTATAAAAACCTCACAATTTCAATAACTCATTACTAGAGAACGAGCATACTTTGGATCAACATAACCCCCATTTCGCAGCTCAGATAGTTGGTCCATTAGAATTTTATTCACCTTATCTTTTTCCTCCATGGTCACTTCCATCATTTGACAGTTCTCTTCAGCCATCTTCAATTTTCCTTGCATATGAGTCATTTTTGTTCCAGTTTCTTTGGTCATCTCACCCAGCTACAGTTTGATGTTAAGCATTAACCAATAAACTATAATATGCAACCTCAAACTTTAGTAGAATAGGTTACAAATCTGCACCAATCGGGGTGGAATATCTTTCATAACAACAATACCAACCTGGTCGGTTCCCTCACCACCTGAATGAGACATAGGCTTAGCCGAGCTAGTGGGCACATCAGGAATAACCTTATGGGGAGGACACTCTAACCGAGTTTTATCCTTTCCTCCTTTGCCACCTTTTTTTTCAATTTAGCCCCAACCTTAGACAGTGTCATCCTACATAACATACGAAAAATTAAGAATTTCATAAAACTTTAATTAATCAATTACAAAAAATTCACCATAAGAACAACCTTGCTTTCCACCAGAATGATTAATCTTCACAGCATGATGTAACTTTCCCTAACTAGCTGACTCTCATTAGTCAACCTTCCTACCTTAGGCCAGGGATCAATAATAACATAATGATTCCAAGAAGGAATGAGCATACCTTCTAATTCATTAACAAAGATGAACATGTTTTACCCAAGAACCACAATTACTTGGGAATTTTTCCACAAGGTGCACATTAGTAATTGTAGGGTAATATGTATATAAACTTGTGGAACCTGCACTACACAACTTATAAAAAGTTCATTCCTATTACCATCCTTGCATAATTTTATGTATCCATTTAATAGAGCTAAACATCATGGATGCAGTTGAGCAAGAGCCACATTATATCTATGCATAAATTTTAATAAAATTAGGGACATGTTATGACAACCCATACAGGACATGATGCTCATAAATACTAAAATATTATAAAGGAGGATTCCATTCTCTCACCCCCGACCATGGGCAACCTAATATCATACTTGTTCCGTGAAGGATGGTATTCTAGTAACTCTGACAAAGAGGTACTATTTGCGACACTGTCACTATCATCTATGTCCTCCATATCTTTATTTTCCTCCATCCGCTCCTTCGTGAAACTAGCATCAATTCCACGCACTGTCTCATCATCATCTGAAATAGATAGGGTTACAGAGGAAGAAAAATCCAAATAAATAGTAACCATATTTAAACAATGGAAAATGACAGAAGAAAATACCTTAGAAACCAAGAAGCTTGAAGACGATCCCGTTCAAGTATGCCCCCAAAAAATCAGAATATGTATGTTTATAATCTTCTAATAAGAAATCGTGCCTTGAAAAGCATGCCCTTTTTAATTCGGGTAAGTTACACAAGTCAGTTAAAAAGGGAATCATTAATCATTCAATGTATCTGTAATGATTACTCACCTATGCAAACAAATAATTTATAAAATACTTTATCTTAACAAAACAAATATATTTACCCACAAAGTCCCACGGTGCTTCGTGATTAGCGTATTTTACAATTTATATAAGATGTACTCATAAAAAAACACAAAAAATTACACTCCCCTAGAACTTTGCATATTAGGAGGTTTATGGAAAAAACTCCTTCAATCAGGTGAATTCTAAAACAAAGATAGCATCTCGAACCCAAAAACTAGATAAGCAAAAAACTTTTTTAATATAGAATGAACCTTACCGAACTTCCCTTAATCAAGCGAAGCCCAAGGCCAGAATAGTACCTTGCATCTATCGAGTCGAATAAAAAAACCTGAGTCAAAGGATGATTATCACCCATGATCATCCAAACGATACCACGACGGAGAAGCACATGGACCACAATTAACAAAGGTCTTGGTGATCACCAGTTATAAATAGGTGATCTGAATGACAATACAAGTAAGGGCATTTTCTCAAATACTAATACTTAGATTATACACTAACTTAGGCATTGGAAGAAGATCCTGGGGATTCCCTGAGACCTTATTTTGTAGGTGTCATAGAGCTAGCATAGAGCACTCTAACAATTCCAGATATTATGGTGGCCCAGAAGAAAACCCCCGCACGCTTTCCCACTTCTGCCTCCAACTGCTCACACATATTCTTCAACCGCTTCAGCCCCCCCTAGCTTGACCACCTCCACATTCACATACTTCACTACCTTAGCATAGCTAGTGACACAATGTGCCATAGAAACCATAGTACTGTCGAACTACGAACATAAAACAAAAATTTCAAAAAATGAGCCTAGCATATGAAATAACTTCAATAAAAAACAAAACATACATATGACCCTTACTTGCTCCAACACAACATAAGGGTCTTTCGAGTTTACCGTACTTAAACAACTAGGAAGAATAACCACTGCAGCCCCACTAGCCTTCTCATCCTTCATACCCATATGTAAAGAGGGATATGAACTATATGTCACTCCAACATTCTTTCATGGAAGAAATGCATCACCAGAACCTCTCTCAGTTTTTTGTCTTTTTCGAGACCGATGCTCCAAGGGAGCTTTAGTATGACTCTCCACATTTCCTCTTTTATTTTCCATAGGCTCTGAAGAAACAATCTTTGAAAAAGTCACCCCTACACCAAAACAAAAATAAGATGACCCCAGTAAACCCCAATTTTAGAAACATAGTAAAACATAAACATAACGACGCTAGTAATAACAACCTCGCTTTCTATGCAATGAAAGTTCTCTACAACTAGTTCACTTTGGGAAACAAAGTGAACCTAATCAAGCCTGCTCAGAAGCAATCACCTCCAGTACAAAGCATGGAAGCACCACTACAACAACGTGCCCAACTAAACCCATGATCGGGCACAAGATGAGTAAATACCGCAAGCCACGTTGACACAATCAAGAGATCTATAAGAAGGGAAGAGAAACACAGACTTAAGGGGCAAGTCTTTGAACACAACACACAATTGATATTTCCTTGATCTGAATTAAGCATCAGAGTTTCACCCCAATATTTTCTCTGGGAGTTCCCTCCAGGTGCTTAATGAATGGAGCTTGCCTACTGGCCTTGTGGTTTGTCTCCATCTGGAAGAAACTACCCCATCAATAGATTACACATATCTCAATAGATATCGCCTGAAAAATTCCTACCCCTTTCTAAAGATCGACCAACTAGTGGAAGAAATCTCAGGATACAAAGCCATGGTCTTCCTCGATTCTTACAAAGAGTACCACCAAATCAGGATGTGCCCAAAAAAAGCCGGAGAAAAATAACATTAATAAAAAGCTTTAATGTGTTTTGTTTTGTTAAAATGCCTTTTGTATTGAAGAACACAAGAGCCACCCACCAACTGATAGTTAACAAGGAGTTTTATCACCAGGTTAGCTGCAACATTGATATTTACGTGAATGACATGGTCGGTAAAGGCATAACTCTCGAGGAATTGCACCTTGATCTGGAAAGCTTAGAACAAGCAACATTAATTCAAGCCAAGGGAAATGAGAAGGTAAACCAAAATTCATGGACACTCTTTGTTGATGGAGCCTTTCCAAAAGAGGGATGCATAGTGGGACACCTATTGGTCAGCCCTGAAGGGTATAAACACAAAAACACACTTTGCTTCCGATTTCTCTTCATCAACAATGGATCATAATATGAGGCACTAATTGGCAGACTGAACCTAGTCATAAGAATGGACATACCAAGTGTCAACGTTTCATTGCAACTCGTAGGTGGTCGTCTAACAGGTGTTAGGCGACTATATCATCAAGGGGAGGCCAGTGATCAAGTACCCGAACAAAACAAGGAAACTCATTCACCAGCTTAAGTACTTAAAGATCACATATGTCTCACACTCATAAACACAAAGCGGATGCACTGAGCAAACTAGAAACCTTAGGATATATGTCACTCCAAAAAGAGAAAGACATAATCGTCAAGTTGGTCCCGGTTTGTAGCACGACAACCACAACGGTAGCCTACATACATGAAGACAAACTTAGTTGGATGAGACCTACCATACAATACCTTGACCAAGACCTCTTGCCTACTGATAGAACCGAAGCTAGGAAAATTGAGCTCAAGGTTTCATCAAACTGTTACTCTAACAACATCTTTTACTAAAAGGGCTCTCCAGACCCTAGCTCAGGTGGGTAGGACCACGCCAATCTGCACTTATTATAAGGAACATGTATAAGGGATAGTGCAGATCACACCAAGGTGCATGAGCCCTAGCCAAGAAAATTACCCGTTCCTGATACTATTGGCCAGCGATATTCGAAGATACACATGAATTCGTCCAAAAAATGCAATAGCTGCTAGCAAAATTCTACAGCCACATAGAGAACCCAATCAGAAATGACAGGATTTTACGACACGTATCTATTCGATAAATGGATAATAGACATCATAGACCCTTTACTAGACAGTTCAGGTGGGGACAAATTCCTCATCGACGCACTCGATTCCATAAGTAATTGTGTCAAGACGAAGCTCTTCAACCGGATAACATCCAAAGTAGCAATTGTGTTTGTCTAGAAGAACATTGTATGCCAATTTGGCATACCAAAGACAATCATCTCAGACAATGGAACACAATTTGCAAGCGAAAAATTCAACGAGTGGTGTAAGGAATTGAATATCAATCAAAAGTTCACCTCGGTAGCACCCCCTGGCCTCAAGTTAAGGCTAGAAATCAGACCATAGTCCAAGGAATTCAAAAACAGAAGAAAGAAAAACAAGTGGGATGGGTGGAAGAACTACCAACTATCATATAGGCATTGAAAACCACCATTTGTTTTTGCTAGAAATGGGAATATTACTACTCCATTAAGATTAAACAGCAAAATGTTCATCAATCAAAACAAAACATCCCTTCTTCCAACGCCTGATGAACATCAAAACAAGATCCACAAAACAGAACATAAAATTCCACGCACTGCATAACACTAATAGCAGGCATCATCATCTTAGTAATAGGTGACGAACTTGGGAGTGGTGGCGGCGCCTTTGGTTTTCTTGGGAGCATGGTACGTGGTGGTTTTCTTGCACTTCACCTGGGTCTCGTACTCCGTAGTAGACCCCCGAGCTTTGTCTTTAACCTTCACGGACGTCTTGTAGTTGACCTCCTGCTTGTAGCCGTGGTTTCCCGACCTCTTATCCACGAAACCGCCGGCCTTCTCGGTCTTGGTGAACTTAGCCGAGGAACCGCCGCCGGGGCTCTTGTACACGGCCTTGGTGGAGCTCTGGCTCTGGAAGCCGTCGGTCCAGTTGCGCTTCCCTCCGCCGGAGCTCGCCACCGACTTGCTAGAGGACGCCTCCGGAGGGCCCCACACCATGTACCCGACGAAGCCGATTTGTGCTGGCTGGCACTGGGAGTGAGAGTTCTTCTTCCCTGTCATTTTTGCCGGTGTGATTCAAAACCACCATTAGAACACCAATGTCAGAAACACCTTACAGTCTGGTGTACGGTCATGAAGTAGTCATTCCCACTGGTGAAGGTCGTTTCACTCACAAAAATAAAATGCAAACTCTAAATATGAGATTGGTACAATAGAAAGCATAGTCGATCCTACGAGGAACATGCAATAACTATGATAAAAATCCACCCACTAATCCATAGAATTTTGGTGTAGTCACCACGCCTTAATTTCAATATTTTCTATACAATTATTAATGCAAACTACAAATATCAAATATGAATAAATATGCAAACTAACAAATATTAAAATCTGGAAAATATATAAAATAATGTAATTGACTTAGAATAACTCACATTAGTTAAACATCAATCCTCAGCGCAATGATGAATCAATTCCTATGTATTTATTAGTTATGGGACAAAAAGTATTTGATGAACCATCCTAATTATTTCTTACTTTTTCGAAAGTTGATTAATAAATAATTAAACCACTACTTATCCTTTTCAAAATACCCCCGGAAAGTATTTGCTAAGCCAGATACACACCTTAATAGCATTAAGAATGAAAAGAATCTATACAATAAGACTAAATTATTTTTTTAGTCCCTTACATATTCACCAATTCCTTCTTTTGGTCCCCGAGACCAAAATCGCGTTTAATCGGCCAGTAACATTTAAAAATTAAATCTTTTGGTCCCCATATGTGGTTTTCAGATAAAATCAACCATAGAATTGGTCAAACCTTGTAAAATGACCATTATACCCCTGAGTTTTAAAAAAAAGAAACAAAGAAAATCAGATCTCGTCGTCTCCTTTGTCTCCCACCATCAATGCAGTTAACCCGACACCGGAAAAATGATCAATGCCCACCGATGCTGACTTTGATTGCCAAAACTATGGCGCCTGAATTAAAAATTGATTATGATACGATGCTCGAATCTCCAGGAAGAAGAATCAGAATTCGAAGCCCCGGCCTTTGGCGCCATCGAATTCTCCGACGCAGCCTCGCCATGAACCAGTCCGACGATGCCTCCATCAAAGTTTGACCTTTGAATTCCTCGAATCCCCAACCCCATCACGCCATCGAATTCCTCCATCGCCACCACCGATGACAGCGAGGCATACAACGAGGCAATTCTGACACGACGATGAAGTTGAAACCATATCGAAGACGAAGTTGAAACCATATCGAAAGTGAAGTTGAAACCAGATCGAAAGCGAAGTTGAAACTAGATCGACGGCAAAGTTGAAACCAGATCGACGTGAAGACGAAGTTGAAACCAGACAACGAGGAAACCATGACATGTACCCATCTTTCCGATCAAGAGCGTCGCCACCAACGATGACGGCGAGGCAGACGACGAGGCAACCACAACTAGGCAACCACGACGATGGCGATTCGCATTCTCTGCGATGACATCGTTCTCCTCTTCTTTGCAACGAGGTGGTGGCGATGGTCGGCAGTTGTTGGCAAAGATGAGGTGGTGTAGGAGGACAAGGGGGGAAGTGGTGAGTGGGGTGTGTGGGAGACAGTGGTAGAACCTTGAAGCCACGCGCGTTTTTAGGGTAAAATTTTCATCGTGTGGTTCACGCGCTGGTTTTTAAATTTTTTATTTTTATTTTTTTTGAGGTTTTTTAATTAGTGAAACTACGAAAATACCCATGCCTATACCGGAAAACCATTTTTTTTCTAACTGAAAACCACCTCTAGGGACCAAAAGATTCAATTTTAAAATGTTACAGGCCGATTAAACGAAGTTTTGGTCTCGGGGACCAAAAGAAGGTATTGGTGAATATGTAAGGGACTAAAAAATAATTTAGTCATACAACAATTACCCAAGTATTCGCAAGTAGTATCTCACACTTATCTACTCCCTATCTTGTTATTTCCGTCAGTGTCAGTTATCTATTTTTTTACAAGAATTTGCTACTTACTAAACCTTTCCAAAGATTACGTACTTGTGGAATTAGCTAACATTATCTGAATAATATTCAAGTTGACTAGATTTAAACACATTTAAAATGTATTAAACTAAGAAGAATCAAGAACACGTAATAATCAATTATTACATGTGACCTCCAAGCAAAAACCGTGTATCATATTTTGGTTTGGATTTATATATATATATATATATATATATATATATATATATATATATGTGTGTGTGTGTGTGTGTTATATTTCGAAAAGCAATGTAGGTTTTGGGTTAATATATTCTTCATTCATTATTACGACATGCACATAGTGTGCACAAGTTAATTCTAGGAAATTAATTGCAAATATCATCTTGCAAAAATAATGAACAATTTTATAAGACCATCTAATATACTCCTTGGAAATGAAAATACGTTCTTACCTAGAGTTTTTGGTTCTAAAATTTAAATTTAGTTGATTATATTTAATATATGTTTTTTTATTTTTGTGTATATTTCTTATTTTTAAAATTTTTTGTGTTGATAATGTTTATGGATTGAAACGAAAATTTAGTATACTTTAGTCACTTTTCATAAACCTTTATTATTGTTAATCAAGATTTGTTAACATTAAGACTGAACCCAAAATAACGCTTTTTTATAATCAATGGTACTAGCGTCTATATTTATCGACGATGGGAAGCATTATTGGGTGAAAGTGTATGTCAAAATGCTGCACCTCCTTGCTCTAGATGTGTGCTTTCTGGCTAACCATTGTTTTGGATTTTATTTTCCTATGTAAATGTCTTGTTGTCGGAAAAATACAAAATTTTAAACTAGATATAGAATCATTGCGTTGTAGTTACAAGGGAAATTGGTTTCTTTATACTATAATTGGGAGAACATTCCCGTACATTTATCCTGAAAGTGCCTCATTCTCTTAAAATAACATATTTGTTAACGATTTTCCAAATGCTAATATATATCTAGTTTATAAGTAAACTAGTTTACCCGTCGATCACAGTCTTAGAATTTTGTGGGATGAATGAATCTTTTTCTAAAACAAAAGGTATTATTAAAGCTAGATAGTTGGAAATTAAGAAGTTGTTTCACTCGGCCTCTGAGGTGCGAAAAAAACTCACTAACCAGTATAACTAGTATGATAAGTTGTAATTACCCTAAATCACCAAAATTTTACAGTATATTACTCCCTTCGTTTAACTAATAATGGCACCATAGATTTATTTGCTTGGATTTAGGCAAAGAAAATGAGTGGATAAAATTAAATGTAGAATATAAAAAATAGAATGAGTGAATGAAATTGAAGGAATTTTGCCAAAAATGGAAAGTATGTCAATATAAATGAAACATATCATTAAGACAAGTGTGCAACTAATAGAGAAACAGAAGGAGTAGTTGAATATGAAGCATAAAGTAACTTCTTAAAAGTCTGAGTACCTTATTGATACAATAAAAATAGTGTGTACAAGTTGAGAATCAGAACCGTCTCACTCTGGTATTGGGACACACACTTAGTAATGATTAAAACATAGGAACTTCAATTTTTATTGCATTTATTCCCCAGTTTTGGCCCACTAATAACCAACTTATGAGATTATAGGGATATTAAACGTCACATATACTACTTAATTTACTTATCAAAAGGCGATCAAACGGCTCGCTCTCATCTGCCCCGACTGCACCGACACCACAGCCATAATCGGAGAGGTAAATCACAGTAAACACCCGGCCAAGCCCCCTTAATTTACTTATCAAACATCATGATAGTTAGTGGCCCAACGACTATGTAACACCCGGCCAAGCCCCCTTAATTTACTTATCAAACATCATGATAGTTAGTGGCCCAACGACTATGTAACACCCCCAAACTCCGACCAATTTGCTAAATGTAAGTGCCGGGTTGAACTTGGGTGTGTTACTCATAATCCAATGAGTCGGATTACTTTTATGCGGTAATGAGCAATACAGATTATGCAGAAGTGATTTTAAATTCAAAAATTTGGACTTACTATTACAATGAAAGTCTTTTTAATAATTATTTTTACACTGTTTAAAGATACATACAAGTAAAAGATTCTAAATTGGGATCTACATTCAGAAGTCTAGCCAGAATGCTATCCCAAAGAAAGTAAGGGCGTCACGCCCAAGCTCTCACTTTACCTTCTCAGCTACCCCTGTTAGAGTTCATTAGACTGTGGTAAGCTCCTTGTTTAGTGAAGTTCCATCACTAGTATTTACAAAGTGGAATTTTAGTAATCATATAAAAAAGAGTAAAGTACATATATAACTCTATATAATTGACGAAAGTGCAAATATAACCCTGTGATAATTGAAAGTGCAAATATAACCCTAGATAATTAGTTTATGTGCAAATATAACCTTTTCCGGCAGTTTGAGATTGAATTACAATGAAAAGACTATTTTGCCCCTCTGAAAAATAAAAATAAAATAGAAAACTATGAAATGACTTTATTCCCTTTCTTCTCCCTACATTTCTCTTTCCCCTTTCTTTATTATCTGATTCTTGTTCTCGAGGCTACTGGGCTTCTTCTCCAATTTGGTCTGCCCATGGAAGAGTCTTCTCCGATTAGGTACTGCCTTCTCTCCTCCGCCACGAGCGACATCATTGGGCCGCCGCCGGCCCGAGCCTGTTTTCTGTTGAACTTGCTAACCGATGGCAGGCCGACTCGCAGAAAGGCAGGGCATCGGAGTCGACGTCGAATAAGAGGCTGACGACGTCGAGGAAGAGTCACATCGGCATCGAGGAAGGCTGACCAGATATAGAAAGATGGAGATGGTGGCGAGCGGTGGATGGCGGCGGGTGTCCTATGTCAGCGCGACGCCAACGTCGATTTGAAGACTAAGTGTGGGGCATTGGAAAACATTCGCAACTTTGAACACCTTGGCTAGCATCGAGCCTCAAAGTAAGCACACATCTTGCTTAATTTAGGGTTTTTTTAATTTCAATTGGGTGAATTTCAAGCAGAGTCGCTGGTGCTCAGCGACGATGTTTGGTAGCTGTGGATTGGAAATAAATTTTGCATTGTTGAATCATAGTACCCTATATTTTGATACATTTGTGGCATCAGAATCTTGTTGTTTTCGGGTGGATTGAACGATACACTGGGGTGGAAGACGACAGTTGAAGGCAGCGGTGGTGGGGCTCTATGGGTGGGGTGGTGGCGAGCTAGCGGCAAGTTGACAGTGGCAGATGTTGTGGGCTGGTGTCAGTGGTGGCTGGTGGTGGATTGGTGGTGAGATGGTGGGGCTAGTGGCAAAGTTGGGGGGGGGAATTTTTGTCTTTTAAAATTTTGTATTAGGTTAGAAGGGTATTTTGGTCAATTCCAGTCGGTCAATGGCCGGAAATGACTGGCCAATTCTGGAATAATGGCTTTATATTTGCACTTATGTATAATAGTTAGGGTTATATTTGCACTAAAAAATAACTCAGGGTTATATCTGCACGTTCTTCAACATATAGGGTTATATTTGCATATTACCCTATAAAAAAATAGCCACATAAATCCTAACACATAGTAAAAGGATACGGGTGATTAATGCCAAGATGCAGTCAAGTGCCTATACAACAACTCTGACTAGCATACATGGCATAACTCTTTCAGTAGTGCTCGAAGGCTATCAGGATCAAGAATCCATTCTCGTCAGCCACGCCCAATCAGTGTTCAAATAGGATCTTGTATTATAAACCATATGGTTATGCTAGCTTACCAGAAACTCCACGTGTAGCTGGTCTAATCAGACGGTCTAGTCTATACCATTCTCCGCCGACTTCGACTGAACTACAATTGCGTCGGGGACCCCAAAAAGCGCAGACATGTAATCAGGTAGCACTTAATCCAAGTTTGACACAACAAGATAAAGTACAAGCCGGTCATCCATATAAAATATCCGAGCAATTTCACTTAGTTTCAGAATAATTAAGAATAGTGCGATAAAGTACACATTGTGCTTAATTAGAGCGAATTAAATAATAGGCATGAATAGAACTTAATATTATTAAACATTTCATATTAAATATAAAAATTCTAAGCTAACACAGTTAAATTTAACAGGCATAAAATAACATATAATAATAACTTTTAACTCAATTTGTGCTAGGGCGATGAAAACACTCACCTTAATAGAAGGCATGGCTGGTTGAAATTACCACAACTCCATTATATATTTGTTTGAACCCTTTAATTTATGTACTCTATTTGTAAATGAGATTGGTTTCTTCAGAATTTGATACGAAGAAACCAATCTCAAAAAACACAGAGAGCTGTATAAGGCCTAAGAGCATCTTCAATACTAAGAGCATCAAACACAAAAATATGAGCCACTTGGTGGATTATTACAGGTTTCACTGTGATGCAGAGAGAATAGTATTGATGACAGGGATTGTAAATATTTCGATCTCTAATGCAAGCATCATAAAACTAAACTTCAATGTGACATGTCAATATATTTAATTTATTATTATAATATTGTAGCATTTTTTTATTCACCTTATATTAAACTTAAATTTGACGATAGAATAATTGAATTTTATATTTAATTTTGTAACTTTATAATTAATTAATTTCAAAATTATACATGTAAATTTGCACAATAATTCACATTTTAAAAATATACTTCCTCCATCCCAGAAAAAATGACACATTTACTTTTTCCAAGTCAAACTTTGTAAACTTTGATCCTAAATATAAATTTATAGATATATATAATAAAAATATCATGTCAGATTCATCTTAATATCTATTTTCTAAATATTAATTTTTTTATGCAAAATTGTTATGTGTAGTTAGAGATATTAACAGTCAAACATGATCATTTAAGACCGTAAAAAACTAAATGTGTCATTTTTGCTGGGATAGAGGGAATATATACTTTATACTTTACCGTGAAAAAGTAAATTATTTTCGATTCTTTATATTTTATATTTATAAGAGGGTTTAAAATTTCATAATTTTTACTTCTTTTATTAATAAAAATACGTGAAATAATACAATGTATAGTAGAATTAATTTAGTATAGTAATATTAACCCAACTAAACTAAGATTATTTGAATTTAGAATTGTTAAATAAGTATAAATACAATAAAATTGATTTGTTTTTGGTATGCTGATTGGGCATATTGACGGCCTCAATATGAGACTCTATTACAGAACGTCTATTTGAAGGGGTTAGTTGAAATTTTTGCAACGTCAGACTGGAAATCGTTAATGACTCTTGCATTGGAAATATTTTTTTTGATTGGGGGTCTGTTATGATGATGTGGCTAGTGGCTTTTACCACATTGATACCTCTATTGGAGATGCTCTAAGGTCTTATTTCTTTGTGAGTGGGTTTCCTGACAGGTGGTCTGTCCGTAAGCTTATGGACATGCCACTTATTTTTTACCTTATACACTGCATTTGTTAAATTACATACAAATGTTAGAATATTTGAAAATATTTTTTTATAATGGTTTAATTTTCATTAAAAGCAATCAAAAAAGGACTTACACAATTTTTTGTCTATAACTCTAGACCTTTACATAAAGAACTCTGTTAAGAAAAAAAATAGATGAACTCAATATAAGATCCTAAAAAGGCTAACTCCTTTTCATTTGCCACTTTTTTGGGCCTTCATTGAAAGCCCTAAGCAGGAAGAATAGGAGATTTTATAAGCCCAATTAGGTTTATATTAAGAAGCATCCCTTTTCCTTAATCAATAACCGATCTACTTCAACCGTTGCAGTTCTTCGTCAGTTCTTCTTCCAACTCCCTCCAGATTTATCGTTTTCCCCTGAAAGATACGCAGATTCCGTTTTCCCATGTATGATATAGCAACGACACCATCTTGCTCATAATCAACAATTTCTTTCTTTGTTTCCAAGTCTTCAATCTTTTCTTCAAGTCCCTCAGATCTCAAAATACCTGCTAACTCCCTCACAAAGCTGCACTGAATAAAGAGATGGTTTGCAGTCTCCTTTTCACTCCCACAAAGAACACATAGTTGCTAAGTTGTAATTATCTTGAACTCCTGAAGCCGATCAACTGTTGGCAACTTACCTTTTAATAGCATCCAGAGAAAAAAACATTGTTTTGGAAGCAATTTAGAATTTCAAATCATAGCTTCCATATCATCCTTATCCTTTCCTCCTTTGCTGATTATAAGCCCTGGTTATGCTGAACTTACCATTCCCCCATGACACACCTAGAGAGATTTCCTTGCATCTTTGTTTTAAGTGTGTTCAGCCATTTCCACATCCATCTATGTGAGGGTTGTAGCTGGTGATCATTAAAGTTTTAAGCCTTAAGTAGTAGGCCTGCAACCACTTAACCTATAGAATATCCTCATTTTGTTGTATAGCCCACACATGTTTACTCAATGCAGCCTTGTTCCATAGTGAGGGGTCCCTGAAACCTAAACTCCCCGTCTTCTTACTTCTACACATAGAGGTCCAGGATGCTGGAGCAAAGTATCTGCCTTCATTGCTCTTGTTCCATAGAAGCGATCTACACATCTTGACAATATCCTCATTAATGCTCTCTGGCATTTTAAAAATACCTGCCCAGTATCCTATAATTCTAAGCAGAACAATGATGATTAACTGTGTGCTGCCTGTATATGAAAGACTACTAGCATTCCAGACAATTAACTTTTTTGCTATTTTATCCACCGAGGATAAAGAAGAGGTTCTGTCCCATCTGAAAGATGACAGGGGTACACCTAGGTACCTCATTGGGAAAACAACCCTTTGAATCTTCAATATATCAGCCAGCAAGTCCTGATCTATCTCATCAAAATATGAAAAGTACACTGTGGATTTAAGCTATTAATTGCCAATCCTGATAACGATTGAAACTCATTTAGGACTTGTTGAACACCTTCCAGTGAATTTGTTTCACAGAAAATAAGAAGATCATCTGCAAATAATAGACTGTGCACTCCCACCTTCTTGCACCTCTGATGATAGCCTATATTTTTCTCCTTGAAGTTCCTGCTTAATAATCTTGTTAGAAACTCCATACATAAAAAAAATAAATGGGGGGGAGAGAGGATCTCCCTGTTTAACATCATTTGTCCCTTTAAAAGTTTCAGAATAGCCTCCATTCAGTGAAAGGTAGAACTTGGCAGAACTCACACAACTCTTTATCCATATTAGAAACAGACCTGGTATTCTCAGAAATCTCAACTGTTCAAACAAGAAATCCGGCCTTATGGTGTCAAAAGCTTTCCTGATGTCTATTTTAATCACACAACTACTCTTCATCTTGTATTTGTGCACAAGCTCCAGAGCTAGAAGGATGTTATGGGCAATGTGCCCGCCCTTAATAAATGACCCTTGATCCTGACTCACCAGATCTGGCATTAATTCTCATAGTCTTTTACACATTATCTTAGCTATCACCTTATGAGGGACTGAAGAGCAAGTTATTGGTCTCAGATTAGTCGCTGATTGAGTATGAGTAACCTTTGGTATTAATGCAATTACTGCTCTACTAATTTCATTTGGCAATTCATCTCTCTCAAAGAAACCCCTGACAGCATTTGTGAAATCCCTCCTAAATATACTCCATGATTTTTTTGTATCCATCATACCCAGGGCTTTTATTAGAGTTAATACCTTTTAGAACCTGCATAATCTCCGTGTCATGTACTCCTTCCACTAGCCTCAGCTGCTGCTCCAGGCTCAGTACCCCTCCTCCCTGAATATTATCATCCTCTAGCTTAAAACCTAAGGAGGTCTAATTCCCCAACTTATTTTTGAAAAAATTCACCAAGTGATCAATCAAGTCATGTCCCTCTAGCTCCTTAGCTCCATCTTTCAGACACATAATATGATTCATGTTTTGTCTCTCCCTCATTCTGGCATAAAATAATATGGTGAGCCTGTCTCCCTCCTTCATCAATTTCAACTTACTTCTCTGCTTCAAGAATTTGTATTCAGCCCTCTCCATCTCCAAAACCTGTCTCCTTTTGTCTGATTTAGTTTTCTACATTTCCTTCACCTGTGGGTTCTGCTGCCTCATTTTTCTAGCATTTTGCCATTCTTTCCTTGCTGCCAATACCTTTTTTTCCACATCAAAGTATTCTTTCTTATTCAAAGCTGACAGAGAACCTTTCAATCTCTCCAGGTTATGATAGACATTCTTCATTTTGCAGTTATCCTTCTTCTCACTTCTGTGAACCTGAACAAGCAGGGGAAAGTGATCCAAAATATGGTTATTGACCACTCTGCACTTGGAAGCTAGGAGTTGTCCAATCCACTTTTGATTTAACTAAAGCTCTATCAGTTCTGCTCAGGATTCTTTCTCCCACTCCTCTTTGATTATCCCAAATATACTTAGAACCAACTGTTTCTAGTTCTAACAGTTCAAATTTTAAGATAATTTCCTGGATATCCTCTGTTTCTGCACTAATAACACAGTTCCCACCTAGTCTATCATCTAAACCAAGGGGAGTGTTAAAGCCCCCTATTATAATTGAATGCTGTTTTCCTGCTCTAACTCCAACTGTTTCCACAAATTCTTCCTACCCTCTGCATTATTCAAACCATAAACAACTGTAAATTTGAACTTGCAAGTATAGCCCTATTGTTTCACAGTTGTAGAAATGCATTGATCATATCTTTTAATATCATCAATCTCATATAGTTATGGCTTCCACCCATCCATATTCTTCCTCCTCTAATCAGGTGTCTATTTGAATAATAGTCCATCTTCTACACATAGATTCCCAGACCTTTTTTTCCTTTTCCACTTGCACCTTTGTTTCAAAAATACCTAGTAAACAGCTATTACTATTTACAAGATGATCCCTACATCTTTTTTTTCTTTGCTATTTACACCATGAACATTACAAACTACTATACTGATATTCATCAGGAGCGCTTGGAAGTAGCCGATACCCTCTTCTCTTTTCACCACTCACCTCAATCAGCATTTGTTTTCCCTCTTTCTATATGAATATATCCCCATTGTCAATTTCCTTCCAATCAGTATCCCCATACTCCTTTTGTGCCTGCACCTTCTCCTGTTCATTCCCAGGGTTTTTCTTTGGAACATAAACCTTCATAGTGACCAGTTTTGTAGCATGCTTTTCTTCAGTTTTCCTGCAGTTTTCAGTTATGTGCTCCAATAACCCACACTTTGCACATTTCACAGGAAGGCACTTAAAAACAATCTCCTGGTGCTGCACAATTTCTCTTTCATAAATATAAGGGATATTGTTTGGGAGATCACCACCCATAGTTACTTCTATTTGTACTCTAGCATAGGCCAGCCTATCTCGATCCTTAGTAGCCTTATCAAGTTAAAAAGGTTTCCCCAAAGGACTTAAAATTCTACCCATTATATTTGGTTTCCAGTACTCTAATGGTGAATTAGGTAACTGAATCCATATAGGTACTGCTTTAGGTTCATCCAGCTCCATATTATGCCACTATTTTGAAACTACAACTGGCTTACCATGAAATATTAACATTCCCTTTTCAATAACAACATCCAAAAAATGTTTCTTATAAAATTTGATCATATATAGCCCCTGTTTCACTTTCCAAAATTTCTTTTATATTCCTAAACCCCAAAATCCTGCCAAAATAACCCTCAGCAACCATATAAGGGGGATAACTTCCCATAAATCTACATATCACCTTCGATTCCCAAGATTTGATGCTGTCAACTACTTCATCCAAGGGTATTTTGCCCATTTTAACTCCGTTACATTATACTGGGTTAAAGAATTGTACCTCATTGTTCTCTTCCTCAAAGAGATCAGCCCATGATTTTGACCCCTGCTCAGCCTGATTTTGATTATCATCCTCCCTCGAGTCTGGATAAGCTATTATTCTAGCTGGTTTTGAATTGCCTGATAACTCCTTGACCGGTGTGCTTAGCTAAATCTGAGCAGCCTCTTCATCTTCAACAGACACATCGATCAGATCTTCCTCCACCAAATTTTGTAAAGCTTTTTCTTCGTCCAAAATATTTCCCTTCCCTTTCTTCTCCCTCTGTAGAAGTCTCTACGATTGCCGCCTTTTACTTCTCAATCTCCCCATGGCAGATCATTGGGGACAAATTTCAGAAAAAAGTTGCAAGTTTACACACAGTGTGTTTTTTCGCCCATAGTTGAAAAAAGTTGCAAGTTACAAAGTTGAAAAAAATATTTTATCTATTTTATATCATATATTTTAATATTTTCACCTTCAAATACATATAATTACTTTTTTTAACTTATAAAATACAATATTTAAATTTTATTTAAAATGACAACAGTTAAGGTAAAAGTCCATGTGGATTGTCCATAAGGTTATGAAAATGCCGCCTTTCCAGAGACTTTCTCTTTCTTTGTAGTACGAGGAAGATGTGGAGTACTAGAACCTATAAATAAGGAAGGCTGAGCCTTACTTTCATGTTCACATGAGACACGTGGTGTATATATGGCCCAACGATCAAGAAGCTTGTGGCCACTAGGCCCAACCCAATATCATCCCGCAAAAGAATGAACATATTTCAGCCCAAGACGAGGATCAATTAAACGCAGAGCTTTGGTTCATGAAAAAATACATGACCCAAAATTTATAGAATGAGTATGAAAGCCAAAACTGCATAACGTGGTGATCGTGGTAAGCCCACGTTCTCAATCCCTTTTTTTGTTAAAAACACCCAAAGGTGCGGGATTATATATAAGGGTCCCCAATCCTTTTGAAAAGAGAAGTAGATTTCAAAAAATTGAAAGTTTGTAACCTTTATACCGAGGCAACCTTATTGCCTGCAAAAGAAGTCTAATAGAAGAATCTAGAGTTTTAGAACATGAAATGTACATAAGTATTAACTGAATCAGTAAATGCGTTTCCAAATTCAAAATCTCCACCCCATGTGTTAATTTCTCATCTTGGCCGGGCATCTACCAAGTGTTTAGATGAGTCCTAGTTCACGGGTTCTCCAATGAAAAGTAATGTATGATCATTAGTGTAGCCAAAAGGGTTGAGAAAGAAGGACGAAGAGCAGAAGAAACTTTGGTGGTGGAGTCGGTTGGGCAAACAGAATGAGTAGAAATTGAATGAGCTTGGGAGGGCCGTGTGCTGCATGTTAGAAAGTGCCAGTTATTCCATGTACCTGAAATGGTAGATAAAGGCAAAAACAAAAAACCTCAGCAGTATCAATCATCGTCAAAAGCATGTCTATGTATTCTAATATAAGGAGTGTGAGTCCTATCTAGGTTAATTATTCCTCTAATGTTAGCAGGGAGATTAGTTAGGCTCCAGGTGGTTTCTGGAGAGGGAGGGGGTTTCAGCTTTGCAATAGCATCAACTGCAGAATTGCATTCTGTGAAAACATGTTTCAGAATGGTATCCTTTAGTAAAGAGTGGATTTGGAAGGCAAGGGTATAAAGAGGCCATCTTGCTTTACTGGGTTTGTTGATCATATTGACAGCCAGTAGAGAGTCAGACTCAATAATGATATTGCAAACAGGAGTGGGAAAAGAGTGACAGACAAAGAGAATAGCTGTCATTTCAGCTTCAAGGGGGGAGTTGGCAGTGGTGGTTGAGGTCTTGATTAAGAAGGGGTTGCCGTTAGTATCTCTGGCTATAAGGCCTAGGGTTGAATTAGTAGCAGACCAGGAAGCATCCACATTCACTATAACATTATTAGGTGTTGGTCTTTCCCAGTGTACAATGGTAATAGAAGGTTTTGGGGAGGTCTAAAAGGAGGGATGGAGGAAGTGATGGACAGCCTCATGTCAGGAGGTTCGGTAGAGAAGCAAGGTTTAGCCGAGAGGGAGAAGAATATTAAGTCTCTTACATCCTTGCAAATTTGAAGTGTAGAAAAATTCTTGTTTTCAAAGAAATATGCATTTCTGGCTTTCCATAGGGACCAACAGATCAGAGATGGTAGAATGGTACAAATAAGTCTATGGATTTTAGGGAGGCCTTTGTTGTTCCAGTAGGCAAATATTCTGTTAGTTAGGTTATTAAAAGTATGAATATTACAACCTAAAATATTAGCAGTATCATTCCACACAGTTTGAGCAATCTGACATGAATTGAAAAAATGATCCAGAGAATCTGCTTGATTGCATGCAGGGCATTTAGAAGCTAGGCTAAAACCACATTTTGTTAACACATCATTAAAAGGCAAAAAGGAGTTCATCATTTTCCAAGTGAAGATTGAGATTTTTTTCTGCAATCTAAAATTCCACAACATTTTGGTTGCAGGGAAATTACCTGATATGTGAGTCAGAGCTTTGTAAGCTGATCTAAAACTAAAAACTCCGTTCACTTCAGGTTTCCAAATCATTTTGTCTTTCCTTTCCTCATTGATCACTGCATCCTGCAAAAAAACTCAGAGTATCATTTTCTAAATATGTACTAATCTGAGACAAGAAGCAGCATTTTTTATTGATGAATTGTGCTACTGTATATGAGAAGGGGATAGAAGTGGTAGAAGGTGGAATGTGACTAATCAGCGAGCCATTTGGGCACCAGTTGGAAGTCCAAAAAGTTACAGTGGCCTTGGCCATGAATTACTACAGTGTTTTTTCAGCAAACAAGTTAATGGAACAAATTCTCTTCCAGGTTTGAAATTTTCTGTGGGACTAAGGTAGAGCTCAAATTAGTTTAGACCACATAGTGGTGCTCTGTTGGCATTTCCACCAAAGTTTTAAGGAGCATGAATCAATTATTACCTGAATAGATCTAAAACCTAATCCATTTTGAAATCTGTGTGACCATAGGTCAGACCATTTTCTCCACACTTTGTTCAATTTACCATCTCTCTCTCCCCAAAAGAATCTAGACATTTTCCTTTCTAGGGAATTGGTTATCTGCTCGGGAGGCTTTAGGACAGACCATATATGTTGTGGAAAAGAGTATATACATGCTTGAATAAGAATAATTTTGCCCCATGTACTTAACCAGTTGTTTTTCCAATTCATCAGTTTTTATTAATGAGTTCAAGCAAAGGTGGGAAATGTATGTTCAGTGTTCTTCCTGTAAAAATTGGGCAACCTAGGTATTTAAAAGGGAATAAACCTTTTTTCATTCCTAATATTTTCCTAATCTGATTGATCTTTCCAACTGATGCCCTTTTACTAACATAAAAATTTGATTTTTCATAGTTAATTTTTTGACCTGAGGTGAGTTCAAAGGTTTCTAAAAAGGCTTTGATCCTAATTAGGTTAGCCTTTGAGGCCTGCATAAAAATGATGGTATCATCAGTATAACTTAAGTGTGAGGTTGGTGTAATTCTAGGTGGGAGATGATAATACTGTAGTTTGTTAGTCATGAAGATAAAAGATAGGCTTCTGGAAAATGCTTCAGAAAAAATGTTAAAAAGAAAGGGAGAAAGAGGGTCACCTTGCTTAATGCCTCGGGTAGCTCTGAAAAAGCCAACCGGGTTACCATTCATGAGCACTGAGAAATAAGCTTGAGATAGGATTTTCATTATAGCATTGACAAAATTACCATTCAGTTGATCTTGTCAAAAGCTTTCCTAAGGTCTAGTTTAAGTATGCAATTTGGAACTCTGTGTTTTTATCCAAAACTCTAGCTAATTCCTGGAGATAGAGAATATTTTCAGAAATATCTCTATTTTTCATGAGCAGATTGATTTAAGGTTTGAGCCTTTCCAACACCTTTGAGCATATCTTATTTGCTACATTTGAAAGGCTGATTGGTCTGTAATCATCAAAAGAGGCAGGGGTAGGCTTTTTTGGTATTAAGGCTATCCAAGTACTGGTAATGCCTCTTGGCATATCAGTGCCTAAGAGAAATTCATTAACTGTAGATATTAAATCTTCCTTAATGAAGTCCCAGCATTTGATGTAAAACTTACATGAGTAGCCATCAAGACCATGGCTACTATTTTTATTGAGACTCATAACAACTAGTCTAAGTTCTTCTTCTTAAGAGAGTTCTTCTTCTCAATCCCTAAAAGAAAGGAACCACAATTACATTAGCCTATAAATACAATAGGCTATGCAAGAGCTAAGGTAAGCATGATTATCTCTAGAAGTTCAAGTTCTAAGAAGGAAGAGTTGACTTGATTATCGGAGCCCTTTTCTTGAAATCATCTCTAGGAAAAGTTTTGTAGGTAGGAGACTTTTGGGAGGAACGACCAACTTGCCGGAGCAGTCCGCCACATCATTTGGCACCATCTGCTGGGAACCAAAATTTATTTTTTCGTTCCATAACCACTCAGGTAAATAATAGTGTTCACTAGGAGTGAGAGGAGCCTTAACCATCAGTCACACGAACAAACAATGGGACATGACAGAGAAGTGCATCATTATCAAGAATGCACCCCAAATAGGGAAAAGGTGCACAGGAAGGAGGAAACAGAGGAAGAAGTAGAGTCTCCAAACAATAAACATGACTAGGAGAAGAGATCGTTCAAGGCATTCTTGGAGGCAAACAGAGAGGGTCTTTATGATCAATTCTTGAAAACGCTTATGTAAAAACCCCCACAACTAGAAGAAAGGTTGAATCAAGAGTGTGGAGTCTTTAACTACGAGGACGACAAAGATAAATCACCTCGACCTCCACATTTACGGGATTTTAAAATGCCAAAGGACTTCAAACTTTCCTTACATGTTAAAATCTACGATAGGACCACGGATCCAAAAGAGTTTCTACACTCATAAAGAAACAACATGCGATTTCGCGACGCAAACATAGAATTAGTCTGCAAGGCCTTTCCTATCTTTTTGACAGGAACATCGATCAAAGTTTTATTCCACTTCTTTTCAAGATCGCTAATGCCCAGTATCATATACTTCAACCGTATACCTAAACACAATGTCCACTCTTGAACACAGACAGAGAGATTAAGCGATCGTAGGTACTTACGAGCAGATTCAAGATCGAGTAAACCGCGACCAATGTCCTTGCCAAGTGATACAACATTATATCTATCAGGAATGAGCTTGCTACAAGGACAACTTATAGATGATGAGGGAGATGAAGATGAAACAATCTCTGAACACTCTTCAGTAAAGGATCTGGTGGTGAGAAGAAAGCTAATAGGTTCACAAAGTGATTATTATGTCTCATAAAGTCAAGACTTTTCAAGAACTTGGGATCAACCAAATTATTGAAGCCATGCACATAAGTAAGGCAATGAGAAAGTATCGAACATGAAAAAAAAATCAACCTTCATACTTAAAATGACACACAAACAGTACATGCACACATCAAAATTATGTTTTAAGTTTACAATACAAAATCCAAAAAACTAAATTCGCTAAGGATCAACTAACTTCGGAATTTGAGTTAGGCGTAGGCTGAACGATGACTGCGGAAACATCTTCACTCGGTGGCTCAGTGGAATTCTTCTCGCTGGGCTACTAGATTGTAATTTCGGTAATCGCACTAACCTCACCAGCCACATTGGCATCGGGGTTATGAGTTGGAACAACAGCTTTAGGCTTGAATGGAAGATCTTTGAAATAATCCACCTCAAACTCCTTCAGCTCAGCTACAGAAGGAAGAATTGGAAGGGTAGCAAGATGCGAGATCAAGGTGTAGGGATGCCCCTCGTCAGCAATCTTTTGGATAAAGGCTTTGTTGAGACTCACTCTTCTCTTTTCCAGGGTGGCAATACACTTCTTCAGTGAAGGCAGACTGTTAAGATCAACAATGGGATTCCACTCGCATTGATTCTTCATAACGGTGTGAGCAACTTTGGAAATATCCTCAAAACATTTATAGAATGACTTAGTCTTGCAAAGCCGATCTACTAACACTTGGGGGTATTGAGGTGATGCATGCCCATTGGTGCGCATTTCCTTTAACTCAGAACGAAGCTGAGTTGCCTCCACCCCTGTAAGTCTAGCGCACTCTTCAGTAGCGCTCTCCCTTTCCTCGGCATTTTTCACCCTCTACTCAGCGGCTTTGAGCGAGCTCTCTAGTGTTGCACATTTGATTTCCCGTGCATTGTACTTTTCTATCAGTGACTCATCAACGAGAGAATGCTACAGCCACAGAATCCACAGAAAAAGAGTATATAGATATAAATGGAGGAAACTTCCCTCTCCTATCTTCCAACTCAAAACTTAACAGAAGATCCATCTCTAATGCTACAATCCAAGAAAACTTGCCTGTGGAAAATCTTGAACACACTAAGTCCAATGTGATAGAATCACAGAATCAGTTCAATCAATTAATCAATTCAGAAGACATATTGGAAAACCTGGAATCCAATCAAACCAGGAAATACAATAAAAAGTCTTACACTCAAACCCCAAAAATGGTCCTAACCCGTTCAGCATCGACACATAATAAATCTTCACGATGATAGGTTTGAGAACATGTGTATGGAATGCAAGGGGTGTAGGCAATTCGGCCGCACTGAATAAGATAAAAGATATTAAAAGACATAAAATTAACATCCTAACCATAATTGAGCCAATGTTAGAATCTAACTCCATAAAAAAATTTAACTTTCAAACTAATTTTGAACATTTCTTCTCAGATCCAACCTGCAAAATTTGGATACTGTGGATTGATTCAGTTCAAATGAGGATTATCTCAGTGGATGAGCAAATGATATTAACCAAGTTTGAAAACCAATTCTTAATTCAGGAATGTTTCACAGGTTTTATATATGCCAAGCATACAATCACAGAAAGGAAAAAACTATGGAAACAAGTTCTAAAACATAAAGATCCACCATTGAGTTTAATAGGAGATTTTAATGTCATAAGCTCTGTGGATGAATACCTAGGTCAATCTATACCTGAACCATAAAGTATTGAGAACTTTAACCATTTTCAGACAAAAGCAAATATGTCCACAATCCCCATATCAAGTTCACTCTTTACTTGGACTGGAATGAGAACTAAAATCAGAGTCTGGAAAAGATTAGATAGAGGTTTATCTAACAATCTTTGGTGGGATATTTTCAGATCATCTAGAATCAAAACACTTGCAAGAGGGTAATCAGATCATGCACCCTTAATCTTCACAATTGCTGAAACCTAAAATTTCTCTAAACCAACCCCTTTTAGGTTCCAAGAATGTTGGACAAATCACCCAACTTTTATGAATCTTGTAGAAGACTCATGGAATATCCAATCTAATAAAAAGGGAATGGAGAGATTAACATTTAAGCTAAAAAACTTAAAATATGCTCTCAAATTTTGGAACAAACAGACTTTTGGGAACATCTTTGATCCAGTCAAAACTTGTGAAGAAGATCTTCTACAAGCAGAAACTGAGCTTCAAAAAAATGAATCACTAGAAAACCTGAAAATTTTAAATCTAACAAAAGCAAAGTTAACTAAGGCCCTAAAAAATCAAGAAATTTACTGGAGGCAGAAATCCAGAATTAAATGGTTAAAAGAAAGTGATCAAAATACTAAATTTTACCACCAAATAGTAAATTATAAGCATAAAAGACAATCAATTGTTTCAATCAAAACTGACTCTAGTACAGTTTTGAACAATCAGGAAGAAATTGCACAAGAAGGTGTCAACTTCTTCTCCAACTTATTAAAGGAAGAAGATAAAGATCCCTCTGGCATTAACACTGCTTGGATATTAGAGAATATACCAAGACTATTCACAGAAGAAATGAACTCTGAACTAACAAAACATGTAACTATTGAAGATTTAACAAAAATAATTAAAGAAATGGATGGGCACTCAGCTTCAGGGTCAGATGGATTCTCTGGTTTTTTCTATCAAAAATGCTGGCACATCATAGGCACTGATGTATTACATGTTGTGCATGACTTCTTCCAATCAGCCAACATTCCAAAAGCAATATCCTCAACATTAATTATCCTAATACCAAAAAAAGAAGCTTGTTCATCCTTTAAAGATTACAGACCAATCAGCCTCTGTAACTTCATCAATAAAATCTTCACCAAAATCCTCTGTAAAAGGCTAAAACCTCTAATGGCTTACATAATCAGTTCTGAACAAACAACTTTTGTCTCAAGAAGGGAAATCTCTGAAAATATTCTTTTAATGCAAGAGTTAGCCTCTTTCATTAATTCCAAAACAAGAGGACTTAACATGATAATTAAGTTAGACATGATGAAGGCATTTGACAGAGTCTCTTGGTCTTTCCTAGCTAAGTTATTAGGTCAATTTGGTTTTTCAAGCAAAATTACTGACCTAACAATCAAAAACCTGAGATCTGCCTTCTTCTCCATCCTAATAAATGGATCATCTTATGGCTTCTTCCAAGCAACCAAAGGTTTAAAGCAAGGAGATCCACTTTCTCCCTTGTTATTCATTTTAATGGTAGAAGCATTCCCAAGGAATCTAAATTTCCTATTTCAGTATTCAAATCTGAAATACTATAACCTACCTAATCCAATTAAGAAGATCCCACACTTATCTTTTGCAGATGACACTGTCATCCTGTTGAAATATACAAAATCAGGATTCAAAACAATAACTTGTTTCCTGGAATCCCATGAAATGGCCACAGGGCAAAAAGTAAAATTTGAAAAATCTTCTTTTTATATTACAAAGCACTGCCCTACGAGAATTATTGAGATATCAAAAATTCCACATGGATGATACATGGTAGCTTTCCATTCAAATACCTAGGATGGCCAGTATACATATGTCGAAATAAAAATGTATACTTCTCAAGCATGATATCATCCATGCAAGCAAAAATTAATAACTGGCATAACAAGCTACTTTCTCAAGCTAGAAAAATGATTATGATAAAGCATGTATTGTCTTCTATTCCCATTCATCAGATAACAGTATTGAAACCGACAAACCATATAATTGATGTAATTCAGAAACTACTTGGAAAATTTATCAGGAACTCCAATACAAGCTCCTCACAAAGGAAAAGAGTTTGGAGATCATTTCTAAATTTGTGTTATCCAATTGATGAAAATGGTCCAGGCTTTAAAAATCTTAACGCATTAATCAAAAGTTTCTCCATTAAACTATGGTGGAAGCTTCAACAAGGTAATTCACTTTGGTCATAGTTTATGTGGACTATACCAGACAACCACAAAGCTTCCAAAACTTGGGTCAGAATTAAAGGAATTCAGGATATAGAAATAATGAACTCACAAATACAGATAGAGAAAGAGGATGTTTCTTTTTGGGATTCCAATTGGACAACTTGTGGCCCACTTTATAGGGTTTGGGACAGCAACTTAGAAATTCTTTTCCCAAATCTAACAGTGGCTGAATACTTAGCCAACAGACAATTCTACCCAAACCCTCTAAGAAATCACATTCCTGAACAAATAATTGATGTACTAGAAAATGACCATGCAACTTTTCTTAATTATGAGGACATTATGATATGGAAACCAACTGAAAATGGCAAGTTCTCATTGAAAAGTGCATATGAACTTATCAGAAATAGGAGAACATTGGTTCCTTCCTTCAATCATATATGGTCTCCCATGATGCCTAGGAAAATAAGTTTTATGAACTGGAAAATGCTAAAAAGAATCTTACCCCCCCTGATGTGTTAGAGGATCTTTCCTTTAATTTACCTTCAATTTGCTATTTCTGTTTTGAAGATGAAGAGAGTATACATCATAGTTTCAACTCTTGCAAAGAAATAAAGAAACTATGGACCTAGATTGATATCGTCTATAATGTTCAGTCAAAACACACTCTATACCTATGGGATAGATACTTTTTGTATTGGAACTTGAAAGCTAAGTTTACAGAACATAAGCAACTTATTAGGACTATCCCCTGCTTAGTAGTATGGTCCATATGGTGTTTTGGGAATGAACACTATCATGAAAATGTAAAGCCTGACATTATCAATATGTTCAGGAAAACTTTACATCTCTTCAATGATATTATGCTGGCCTTTAACCTAAACTTCAAATGGGATTTATCCAATGCTATACCAAGGTTACTAATAGGCAGTCAAAAAAAGTAAATAAAATTTGTTACAATAACCTGGAAAACACCATTATCACCATTTTACAAGTTAAATGCAGATGGTTCATGGTTGGATTTCAGTAAAGCAGGCACTGAGGCAATCATCAGAGACTACAAAGGGAACATGTTAATAGCTGATGCTCAGCAAATACATAGCCCCTCACCTTTTCATGTCGAAGCAAGTGCAATCAGAACAAGATTACAAATAGCAATCAATTTGGGAATTGGGCATCTCCAGATTGAAAGTGACAATAAACTGCTCATACAAGTGTTGAAGAAACAACTGAAGCCACCTTGGAGAACCACTGAAGAAATTAGGAAACTCTGGGAGCTTTTGAAAACCATAGAAATCACACTACAACATATCTATAGAGAAGTCCATAGAGCAGCAGATCTACTTGCAAAAATGGGTAGCTCAAATCAAGTATACACTTTCACCCGTTTTATAGAATTACCAAAAGATTAGGAAGCTATAATTATAGATGATCAACAAGCTATACCTTCTATCAAAAGACTCTAGCATTTTTAGTAGTTTCATTACACACCACAAATGTTAAAACTACTCCAGATAGGGTTTGCCTATGACTCTTATGACTTTATCAATTGCACAGGCATTGCTAGTTACTTTTAGTGGAACTTGTTACTGCTGGCCTTTGTTTATCTTGACAGGTACAGCTGTGATGGATATCATGGAGCTCAATCAAGGTGCAGATGAAGCAGCTGCACAAAAGAAAAAATTAAGATGGCAAGCGAATGGATTGATGGTCATCATACCTTTAATCAGGAGCGAAAAGATAGTAAATCTCTTCTTGGGAAGAAATTTGCAAGGGGTTACTATGGAAGGTCACCTCTTCTTGCCAACAATGGGTTGTGGAGGCAAAAAAGTGTAAGGCCATAGTAGACCTCGACCTAGGTATATGGCTATCTCCTCCATCGAAATAGGGGTTTGAGATGAAGGATTTGGAAACAGCTTAATGTATCTAGCTTCCACGTTATTCTCTCTAGCTGTACTATTCAAATTCGTCTTATCTGAAAGGTTTGGGGAACCTAATATATACCCACTCACTTAGGTGAGTTTACATAAAAAAAATCTTATAACGAAATTTACTTCTTGTTTTCTTCCATATTATACTTCCTCTATTTTTTAATTTATAGAACACTTATTATATATGAATGTTTCCTTTTATTTGCACCATTTCTATTTTGGTAAGATTCCTTCAATTTAATCCACTCATTCTACTTTTTACGTTTTACATTCAATTTCATCCACTCATTTTCTTTACCTATATCCAAACACGTAAACCTATGGTGCCATAAATAGAAAAATAAGAAGAGTATTGCATTTTTTATATCCTTTAGTCTTCATACCTTTATTTTTTACCACATACCTTACGTAAGGTACTAAGGATGAATAGTATAATAAATTTAAATTTAAATTTAACATTATTTTATTTTATTTTAATTTTAGGTTGTTTGATTTTAAAATTATTTCAAGGTGCATTCGAAGAAAGAAGCTAAAACTCGACCGTTATGATTTAAGTTTAATTATTACGTACATACTAAATTTGTTAAGGGCAGGGGTTCATAGTCTCCCCCCTTAAACAATTTCGTCCCCAAAATTCAAACTCGCTGGTGAACAGTTTAGGGTACTGAACCCTTATGTCTACTCCCATTTTCCAAGTTTACTTTAACCTTATATTTTCTCCCAACCCCAAAAATCATAGGGCTTTCTATATTACGTAGAGTTTTAATCTTACGATCCAGAATCTTCACTGGTGTCTCCTTATATATATATGTATGTATATATATATATAAATATGTATATATACATATATGTTTTTTTCAACGCTAAATCATCATTTTTTACTAGGTGCTCAGGGCGGGGTGGTATTTGTTTTTCAAAAATGATACATGGAAAACATTATAAAATTTTCTTAGTTGGTTGGGCAAGTCGATTTGATACAAAACTGGCTCGATTTCGTAATCTTAATGAGACCAGTGTACCAAGGATAGCTTTCCTTTCTTACCCTGCTGGACTAGACCCCTTCAGAGGGGTTACTTTTAGGAATACCCAGTCACCAATTTAAAACTCCAAGTCCCTCCGTCGGGGGTCGGCGTAACCCTTCTATTGACTCTGAGCCAATTAAAGATGATGCTCTATTATCTTAATCAATTTGATGGATTCACTAACCTAAGGTATACTAGTTAGTGGGAGAATTATTTTCTTTCCAACTTATTCCCAAAAGAGGGGTGTCCAATACAATAGTTTCAGACACCTCGTATAACCCTATGATTCCACGGGTATAGAGTGACGTCAACTTTTCTAGAGAATACTTAACGTGTATCCGTAGAAAATAAGCCAACTTAGTCAATCTATTGACTACCACCCGAATAGCATCATAACCCTTCTGCGTCCACAATAATCATGTTACAAAATTTATCATGGGGTGATCAACCTTCACCCTGGGACTTCTAAGGGATGTACTAACCCCTGATGGTTTCTAATGCTTAATTTTAACTTGTGGATTCACTAAGTATCGTGCCAAAAATTTTTCAATTTCCTTTTTCATGGTCCTAACAGTCTTACCATATACCTAGACCGATAGCCCTCTTATGGCACCTTTGGTTTAATTTTTGAATATAGAGGTAAGGGGAATCCACCTCTACATTTTAGAATCCCGTTGCTGTTAACTTCAAAGTATGCCTTCAGCGGTGAGCTTCACTCTCTTTATTAAGAAATCATTGAATCCTTGAGCCAAATTTACCTTAGTGGGTAAAATTAATTGTACCCTTATGTTGGGGTAGTTCGACTAGGTCGGGCTTAAACTTATAGTTCCAAATTTCTACCCGAGATAACATCTCAGTCTCCCTAAACATGGTATGCAGAAAAAAATATTTTTTTTCTGCTTAAGGCATCTGTTACTACCTTTGCCATGCCAGAGCGAAACAAATTAATCACACTGTCATAATCTACTGGAAACTCCATCCACACATGTTGGCACATATTCAAGTCTCTTTAAAAAAAACAATATGACATTTCCTCAACGCAACTCTATATAGATAGTGTCGTCATTTCTTTAAGGAGAACATTGCTACAACGCGTTCAAGGTCATGTGTGAAGTAATACTTCTCGTAGAAATTTAATCTCCAAGACGCATAAGCAATCACGCACCCTATGCCATCTCTCAAGCATTTGTATAATAAGAGTCCATAATTTTGCTTAGGTAGCGTATTGGGGGAGTTGTCAACCGCTTCTTCAATTCTTTGAAATTGGCTTTCTTCTTTTCCTTCCACTTATAATTGACTCCATTTTGGGTTAAAGAACAAGGGGAACACTAATTTAGGGGAAATCCCTAACCAAAAGCCTTTAGTATCCACCCGTCCTAGAATAAATCGCTGGCTATGGGTCGGCACCTTGCATTTTATGATGGTTCTGACTGTAGAGGGATTCATCAATATCCCTAAAGTACATACCCTAAAAGTTCACCCAGTTTAGCCAAAATTCATACTTTCTAACTTGGTGTACAATCTATGCTCCTTAAGTAGCTGTAAACCTGCTTACACTGAACTCATATTCCTAATGAGACTTTAAATATACCAGGATGACATCACAGGACAATGATGACAACCTCATTTAACAAGTCAACAACCGATAAAAAGACCCCATTTACTTTCGATCGCTTGCTATTACTGTTCCCAGGTGCGAATTATTTGCGAAAAACGTGCGAAACACACACTTCTGTTCCTCTTCATCCCTTTCTCTCCATTCCTGACACTGTACTCTGCCATTAACGGTCATATTTGCCATTAATGGCTTTGCCGACGCCCAATCCCACTGTGGAGATGGGTACCGTAACCAATAAGATCTTCATCCAAGCTATTACCGCCAAGCCACCACCGTTATTTACGTCTCTTCCTGACACACCAAATCTCCACCCAGTCACAGAGTATAAAGGAAAGATTGCATTTATCCTTCCTCAAGAGGAAGGAGAACGCCTGGCATCCCATTATCAGAACGCATTAGTTGGAAAATTCAATCGGGGCAAGCCCTCGATGGAGCTTCTTCACTCTGCTTTTAGGTCAATTGGTTTTAAATTTAAATTTTAGCTTGGTTCAATTGACTATCGTCATGTGCTTATTAGGTTTCAGGATCATGATGATTATCAGCGATGCTGGATGAAGGGGCAATGGATGATTCAAGGGGCTGTGATGAAAGTGCAGAAATGGTCACCTAAATTCTCACCATCTGCTGAATCCTCGATTGTCCCAGCATGGGTAACGATCTAAAACTTCCTCTTCACTTCTATAATATCTCTGCTATCATAGGAATGAGTAGTCAGATAGGAAGGTTTTTAAAAATGGATGCTGCAACTTCAGCTCTTACTAGACCTTCGGCAATTAAAGTCTGTGTTGAAATATATCTTCTGTCACAATTGCCAGCATCTATAGTGGTAGGAATAGGGAATAAGGTTGCTGATTATCCCATAGAATATGAGGAACTAGCATATTATTGTACTCACTGCAAGATAGTTGGACATAATCAGGATAAATGTAATTTCCTACACCCTGAGTTAAAAAGGAAGGTTATAGAAACAAAACAAAAAACTGGGAAAACTGACAGTATTAATCAGGAACAATTAGTTTCTAGGAAGCAATTACAATCTGAGGATATAGCTAAGGATAATGCAGCTGGTCCTCCTGCTCTAACTGTTTCTCAAAAAGAATTTGAATTCCAAAAACAAAGTAATCAATCAGTCCATCACCAGGATAACAGTTTCAACTTATTCACCAATACTCTTAAGAAAAGACCTGATTTCTACTCTCTGGATGACATTTCAAAACCTATTACAACTACTTTCTGGAGAAAGAAGATTAAACAGTCAGAAATACCCCTAGTGGAAGATCCAGATTTAACACATACTGTATCCATTTCTAATGCTTTTCATGCCTTAGATGTATTAACTGAGGAAGAACAGGATGGAGATGTTGTGGAGATCTTCTATGAGTCTCTGGAAACTCATGAGCAATTAGCACCCCCAGCAATACCAGGTTCACCTGCAAACACAACCGAGGAGCAACAAACTCCAGGTAAGAAACAAGATGACCGACCGGAGCAAATCTTCACATCAGCAACAAAATCACCAGAAGTTCATGATCAAGACCAACCACAGAATGAAACACAGATTGACATACCAAGTAAAGTAGATCAACCCACAAAGGTGGAACACACTAAGGTACACACTAAGGTATGTACTCCAAATCTGAAATTACCTACTGATAGTAGTGAAAAAGGAGAGGTAACTATAGATATAATCAGTAAAGCTTCTACTATCAAACCTAGGAAACTAAGATCCTCACACAAAGCCACCCCAACTGGTTTTAAATGATTAGATACACAATCATAGGAAACATATTAGTGTGGAATGTTAGAGGATATGGATCATCCATGGATAGACTAAAATCTCTAAAGATGACCCATAAGATAGATATACTTTGTCTGATAGAACCTTGGCATGATAACCAACATATTAATACTTTAATACATGACCTAGGTTTTAATCATGCTCTTACAGCTCAAACTACAAAAATTTGGATCCTCTGGAATCAATCTTTTCACTTAACCTGTATCAATGAATCAGATCAATTTCTACAAGTTAGAATTTCAGAAGTAGCTACCTCAGTCTGTTGGAACTGCTTCTTTATCTATGCTAGTGTTCATAGGAATATGAGGGAAACTCTCTGGAAAGATTTATGCAATCCACCGACTGAACCTTCTATATATATTGGTGATTTTAACACGGTGGCTTCAGTTACTGAATATAAAGGAAGGAAAATAACTCCTCATAAAAGTATGAAACAATTTAATGAATTCATAAATAACTCTGATTTGCATGATATTACAACAGTTGGAAATTCTTTTACTTGGAGCAATAATCGTGTTAAAGACAGAGGTAAAGACCTCATTTTCCAAAAACTAGATAGGGGACTCAGTAATCTAGACTGGTTGGATTTATTCCCTAATAGTTCCATACAAGTTTTAAATAGGATTACATCGGATCACTCTCCTTTACTTTTGTCGATACAATCGGCTTCTGAAATGATTCCTAGACCATTTAGATATCAGGATATTTGGTCTAATAGACAAGATTTCCAGGAATTAGTGACCAGAAATTGGAACTTAACTTCCCCTTTAAAAGGAATGACTGGTTTTGTTCATAAACTTAAGAGGCTCAAATGTGAAATTAAAGAATGGAACAGGACTAGTTTTGGGAATGTTGATTTGAACCTCATTCATGCTGAGGAGAGAGTCAGTGATTTGGAAATAATTTTCCAACAATCCCAAAACGAACAGGACTTAGCTGAATTGAACAAATCTAAAGCCTTTTTGCTTAGAGCCCTGAATGAGAAGATCATCTTTTTAAAACAAAAGGCTAGATTAAATTGGCTTAAGTTTGGAGATGCTAATACAAGTTATTTTCACCATGCAATTAGGGAAAACAGAGTTAGATCTCGAATTAGCAAAATTGAAGATGGCTTAGGAAATTGGATTTCTGATCCTAATCTGATTAAAGAGGAAGGCATTCGTTTTTATAAAGACTTATTAAACGAGGAATCACCCCCAAAATTAGGATCTTATTTTAACTATTTTCTAAAGGAAATACCAAAGGTAATTTCTGAAGAACAAAACACACTCCTTCTCCAACAGTTTACAATCCAGGAACTTAGGAAGGCAGTTTTTTATTTAAACAAAAGTGGAGCCCCTGGCTCTGATGGTTTCTTAGGTGGTTTCTATACAACCTTCTGGGAAGCCATTAAAGATGATTTGCTAGATGCTGTAAATGAATTCTTGCCTTCTGGAAATATCCCAAAAGCCATATCTAGCACCTGGTTGGCTCTGATTCCCAAAAAACCCATCCCAGTATCCTTCTCTGATTTTAGACCAATTAGTCTATCTAACTATATTAATAAAGTGTTCTCAAAAATGTTAATGGAAATGATCAAACCTTTAATGCACTCATTAATCTCTCTTGAACAAAGTGCTTTTATCAACGCTAGAGATATTACTGATAATGTGCTCCAAATGCAGGAAATGACCAGAATTTTAAACAGAAAATCAAAGGCTCATAATATAATTGTGAAACTTGACATGCAAAAGGCTTTTAATAGAGTCTCATGGTCTTTTGTCAACTCCATACTCCTTCATTTTGGCTTCTATGGGAATTTTGTTAAAATAATATTGAGTAATGTAGCCTCTGCTCACTTCTCTGTTTTAATTAATGGAGTCACCTCAGGTTTCTTCAAATCTTCTAGAGGATTAAAACAGGGAGATCCCTTGTCCCCTTTCCTTTATAATCTGATATCTGAGGCTTTCTCTAGAGTTTTAAAAAAATGATTAACACTGGATATCTCCAACATTTCAGTTTGCCACAGTCTTGTTCAATTGTATCTCACCTAATGTATGCTGATGACACAACAATATTCCTCAATGCTAAGCCTACAACTTTGAAGAGATTTAAACGTTTTTTACATGCTTATGAACTGACTACTGGACAAAAGGTTAATTTTGGGAAGTCTGAATTCTTTGTCTCACACAGAACCCCTCCTCAGACCATTCTCTCTATTAAGAGATTATTGGGGATGGAACAAGGTTCTTTTCCCTTCAAGTATTTGGGTGTTCCTGTTTTCTATGGTTGTAATCTGCAGGAATATTACAAGCCTCTGCTTGAAAGGATGGAGAAGACAATTAACAACTGGAAGAATAAGTGGCTGACTAGTGCTGGTAAGTTAGTACTTATTAACCATTGCCTAATTTCGATTCCTACGCATCTCTTTTCTGTACTGAGCCCTCCTAAGATAGTTTTAAGGAAAATTGAAAAAATTGCTTCCACTTTCTTCTGGGGGAAAGTAGATAATACTGATAGGAAAAAATGGAGATCTTGGAAGAACCTGAGTCTACCAATAGATGAAAATGGAATAGGATTAAAAGATATAAGAGCAATATTGGATGCATTCTCATGTAAATTGTGGTGGAAATTACAGGTTAATAAAACTTAGTGGACCTCTTTAATATGGTCACTCCCCAATTCATATAAGAAATCTCACACTTGGAAAATAATTTGTCAAATCACTGCCAAGGCAAATAGATATACTAAAGTGATATATGGTCTGGGGGAGTGCTCCTTTTGGAACTCAAATTGGACTGGCGAAGGGGCTCTTTTCTATGAATGGCCAGATGGGAAAAATATTCCATTCGAGGATATTTCCCTTAGGTTCTTCATACAAAATAAAGCTAACCTCCTCCCACAGCTGGAGCCATATTTGGCTACCAATATACTTGCCACTTTGCAGGTGGCAGAATTGGAGCATCAACACGAGGACAGGTTGATTTGGACACCAAACACAAATGGTATGCACAATCAGATCGGCATATCACACTTTCAGGCGAAGGAAAGTTAGAATCAGACACCTTCCCAAGGTATGGAGCTGTTTCATCCCCAGGAAAATGTCAATCATTTTGTGGCGTGCAATGAATGGCATTTTGCCTTTTGACAATATTTTAGCTAGGTTAGGTTTCCGATTTGCATCTATGTGCCCTCTGTGCAAGAACCATACTGATAATCTAGACCATTTTTTCAATTCATGTCCATCTTCTATTGCTGTTTGGGACAAAGTCGGTGATTTGATACATTTTCAGCAACCTATGTTTGAATAGTTGAAGCACAGAGTTGAATTTTTCCTCTCTTTTAATGCTGAAACTAAGATTCATTCTCATATTATCACTGCTTCACTTCTGGTTACAATATGGATCCTGTGGGTAAAGAGGAACAAAATCATTTATGATAATGAACTTTTCTCCACTGTAGCCTGCTTACATGCGATTAAATGCATTATCCATGATATATTCACTGTCCATCACCTTTTTGGAAAGATAGATAAGAATAAGTATTGGATTGAGTCTAACATTATCCCTCACATTCATTCCAAGAAAAGAAAACCTTTAATTGCTGTAACATGGAAGAAACCTTTCTTGGGATATAAGATCAATACAGATGCCTCATGGAAAATGTCTGGTTTGTCTTCTTCAGCTGTAATAGTTAGGAATACTTTTGGGAATGTAATTACAATGCGAACCAAAATTTTCCAATCTCCCACAGCATTACATGCTGAATTAATAGCTATTCAATTAGGATATGAAATATGTGCAGAGTTGGATATTGCAAATTGTGAACCGGAATCAGATTGCTTAACTGATGTTAAAGGTATTCATAATCCGATGACTGCCCCTTGGATGAACTTTTCTATTTGTAGTGCACTTAGCCTTAAGCATACGAAATACCCAATTACACACATTCATAGAGAGGCTAATAGTGTTGCGGATTTTCTGGCTAAATACTTAATAGAGAATGATCTACAAGGTAACATAGATATTCAGTTAGCTCCACCTGTGCTCAGAGGACTTATATCTCTAGACAGACTTGGTTTGCCTTGTATACGAGTAGGTTCTTGATGTCGTGATATCTTTTTGCTTTCAAATCAATGGAATGGAATCTACTATGCCTTTCTTTGTTGCACCAGGTTGGCTGGTGTCTGGGATGACTTGCGGACTTCTTCCACTGGACTCAAACATGACTTCCACAGAGATTCTTAGCTTCAGCCCTGTACTATCAAGAGATTATGATCAAGCCATCTTCCGGTCAAATGATCCCCATAACTTTTTCTATTTCGACTAACGAAACACAGAGAAACTTTTGGCTCTGTCTACTTTTCTTTCTATTTTTTTCTTTCAGCTGTTTTCCACGGATATACTGGAGTTTCGTTTTCTCGACTCGCCGATTGGTTTATGGAAAACAACAGAATGATATGTATAGAGAGTAATTTTCTCTAGATTAGCTTAACTTTAGGCTACTTCAGGTAGCAACATTTTTTTCGTAGCAATTTTTTATGCTTCATGAGCTACTGATTGCTTTAGGATCATCATAAGGATGACTCTTTTGTACACATGTATAATCTTTCAGGCAATTTTGCCATTTCCATGGTTAGGGGAGCCTATAAATATCCCCCCATCCTCGGATGGTTTAACTTAAAAAAAAAGATGACAACCTCATTTAGGTGCTGCTAAAACACTTGATGCATTTCCTAATCGGCATTACTGGGAATGGTAATGACCATAATACGTGTTAAGGTTGTCATCGGCATATCCTCCCATTTTCGCCCGTAGTTGGTAGTACCTTTGTCATATATCTATTTTGGAAGATATGAAGGCTCATTAAGGTCGATCGAACAAATCCACAATGCTGGGAGAGAGGGTACCTATTTCTATTTCACATTATTTAGGCCTAGGCAATCGATACACATCCGTAGAGAGCCATCAATATTTTCTTAACAACCAACATCTTAGACATCTTTTTGCCTCTTTCCAGCAATCCTTCTCTTCATGCCTTCTTTTTCCACAGTACGTGCAATGGACTCAAGGTGATTCTTTCTGACTACTACAACTAATTGGACCATGTTGTATGGTCCAAGGTTGGGTGCGTCCCTTCTAATTGAAATATATAAAAACTCACATGCTTTTCATCCGTATTACCTAAGGTCGGAAGGTTCAAATCATTGTTTCCACCCAATTTTTGGCAACTTCATCAACTAATCCACCGTTGAACCTTAACTTCTCCCTGATCTATCATTGGGTTCTTGTCTCTAGCTTGCATGATAACCATAGGGTGTAAATCCCCGTGATGTACAAGTATTTTTTTCCCAAAAGTTATATACTTCTACTTTAGTCTCTCTAGATTCTATTCTCAACCAACCCTAAAATCCTTCAGTACAGTCACATTCTTTCTCCCGTTCAATACCATTGGATGCCCGATTCGTATGATCTTCCAAAAGTACCTCAACAATAATCAATTATTTCTAAACCTCTATCCATGTGACTCCAATCTTCCTCGGTTGGTCGCCTACAATTTCCTGCCATATATCTACGGAAGTCTCGGATGCCACCTTGAGTCCGGGTTGATGTGATTCATTATGTGTGCATTAACCATTGCATTCGGCGTAATAATTGGTTTGTTTTATAAGTTAGATTGCTAGTATTAGTTGAGTTTATATGACAAGGGGTTTCAAAAACCATGTTAGGTTTTCTTGTCTAAATCCCACATTTTTTAGACTTAATTGGTATTAATGGGCATCTTGTATCCACAAGCACCTAGATCTTCCTTTTTTATCATCATTAGTAGGTCGCTCGTGGATATTTTTCATTACAGTGTATGTGAAGGTCGTTCGTAAGGACTGTTGACGATATTGAAGGTCGTTCGCAAGGACGGTAGAAGAGGTTGAAGGCCATTCACATTAGAATGGTAGTAGATGAAGGCCACGGATATTTCATCATGGTAGTAGAAGGATAGGGCCAAAGATAGCCAGCATTGAAGTTCAAAAGGGCCAAGGAAGAAACGGATAATCATGGTCCAAGAGTTGCACCAAATTTTAGGAATGATCCAAGAAGAATGACTTCAATATTGGTTCCATTACATTCTTCTCCCCGAGACCATAAAATTGACTACAAGAACTCTCAAAATGGACTAACAGTTCATCCGTAGTGAAGGAAAGAAGTTCAGTCGGCCAAAGCATAAATGAGTAAGCGCAGACGCTTAAGGGTGGCATCAAGCAAGGCACCAATGACCTGTGCCAGACGATACAATCCGCGCCAAGGGTCTTTGGAATGAGCCATGCCAAGGCCGAACACAGACACGCCAATTTCAATGGGCAGCATGCTCAAGTGCCTTTTTCACTCTAAAACAGCTAAGTACATTTTAGATGGCTCACGTCGTTCCAAGTGTAAAATATCAAGGCCAACCGGTGGGATGTGAAGAATTGAACGGCTTGCGCCAAAAAGAGTAAGTAAAATGAGGATTCTAATGATGGCCCACACCATACTATGCGCCCCGTGCCACATTATTCACGCCCTGTGATAGATGCCACAAGTCGCGCCAAGGATGCAGCACAGCCCGTGCCACACTATGCACCCCACACTGTATTATTCAAGGCCCTGTGCCACACTGTTCACGGCCCCGTACTACACTATTCATAGCCCATGTTGCACTATTCATAGCCCACGCCAGTGGAAGCTGACGAGGATTTTAACCTTATTTTTAGGCCCATTTTGGGCCTATTTGGGAACCTTTAGCCCTTTAGAAAAACCTATGTAGTCATAATGTAGATTTTTTCTCTCTAGGTAGGTAGAAGGAAGAGGAGAATTCTCTCTCTCTCTAGGGTATTTCATTTTTTTCCTTCTCTTTTCTTATATTTTCTTCATATTTTCTTCTTCTTTTTTTCCTAGATCCATGACATCCAACTTCCTATTTTCCATGGATCTAATTTCTAGGGAGTAGTTTTCATAGCTCGGGGATAATTGTATTAATGTGTTAATTTATGCTTTTGTGATATTCTTAGTTCATCATAATTATTGTGCTTGTGATATGTTATGGCTTGTTATTGAATATTATAATTGCATGAATGATACAGTCCATTAGCACACACTCTAGTCTAAATTCATGTTGGTGCAAATATTGATACCCCTTGGGGAAGAGAAACCTTGGATGTGATATGGGTAACAGGGTCCAGGTCTACATGGGTGTGTGCACGTAGGTCTTTTATGAGTTTACTATTGCATTGCCAGCACACTAGTGTTAGCTAACTATTTAGAGTAGTCTAAAGGGTTACGGGTAGAGATAGCAAAATGTAGCAAGCTAGGGTTGAAAGAGGTCCTAGTGTCATTGATAAGGTGCCTACCTCTCTTTGCCTCATTCATAGGCCTAGGGAGTAGAGCCTCCATGGTGGAGTGCCCGTGACGTAATTGTACGGGGGAGAAACAGACCTACAACAACGGTTGGATCTTGTTGTACTATCCTAATTACGAAGGTGGTGCCGATGGAAGATTGCAAGAGCTCCCAACGTGACAGGTACGATGAAGTGCTATCCATCGATCACACTACGTGTTATGACCACTAGATTAGGTTTTTGAAATATCACATGTGAGTGAATCAAGGATCGAAGCATATAATCAATCATGTTACACAATCATTCCCTAGGTGTCTAGCTAATATAGATTACGTGTTTTTTATATTCATGTTCTTAGTTGCTAATTGAAAAACAAATCACCCCCCCTTTTATCTTTCTATCAATTCCTAGCAACATGTATGGATTGAAAACCCGGGCATGGTTGTGTTTAATTAACTGTTAGGCCATAGCATCTCTGTGGACATACCCATGGCTTGCCGCTAACTACCATTTCGGTAGCATAGTAGTGAGTTGGGTGTAAAACTATAAATTTTATCTTTGACCTCTCAAAGCCTGCGCTTAGGTTAATTAGCTACAATTAACGACGCCGGGTTGAGGCGTGCCAAATTTTAGCGTTGCTACCGGGGATGCTAATTAGTTTAATTTTTAATTAGCATAACACGTTAGTTGAGTAGCTAGTATTGTTCTTTTGTTTATTATTTTCCTTAGTAGGTATTGCTTGAGTTCTTGGTGCAAACCGAGGACCCTTGTACTACGATTCCAAATTTTGTGTTTTTTCTTTGTTTGTGTTTAATTGGAAAAAAATGTGGGAAAGTACTCAACGGATGACACTTTGTAGGGTGTGTCATTATGATCATCCTATGGAGTGTTGCCCAAGGTTGAGTTCCTTTGGGAGAAGAGATTCTCAACGAGTGAGATTTTATAGGATATGTCATTGCGATCACCTTACGGAGTCTTGATCTTGGATGAGAAAAAATGAGAGAAAGGTAGGAGTTTTTTGTTCCCAAGTTTGATGGGATCAAAATTGGTACCCATACCACGATGCTCCTAATTCAAGGTATAGTGGTAACTCGAATTCGTGGTATTGAAATGCATCGGGAAACCAACACTTTGGGTTGGATAGTTGAACTTCACCAACTTATCCAATGCCCCAAAACCAATCCCTAGGATTGGTTCCCAAATTAGATTATGAAGAAAATTTTCAAGCTATAGCTAATGTGACCATGAGTAGTGACTTACTCCAATCACAAATGTTTAGCGAGATAAGCAATTTGGGAACTCAACTATTCTCAAGCATTGAGAAAGTTGAAGGGCAAGTGTTTGGTTAGATGAAAATGGTGAGCCAACTTGAAACCCAATATTCTGAAAATGAACCATCCCTAGTTGAATGTGATTTTTTGGTAGATGAACCCAAAGGAGATGGGGAATGGTTTGTTGAGAGTGAAGAAGTCGAGGAAGGGGTTATTATAATTAATTCACAATATTACTTATTTTCACCCATACCTCCACCTATAGAACCAACCCCCACATTTTTGGAACCCTTAAAGGAAACCATAGAGAAACCAATTGAATATGCTAAGCTTCCAAACCACCTATTCCCTCTAAGGTTGACTTCTCATCTACTATATCTTCCTCTTGAAAGATTCTTACCCCCACCTCTCAATTTTTGGTTGTCTATGGTGATGGGCTACAAACCCGCACTATATAGATAATATTTGGGTCATGCCATCGACCTTAAATATACGGAGCTTCTCGGGAGGCAACCCAAGCTTTGAAAAAAATTAGAATAGTTTAGTGTTTTTTGGTGTGTTTTCCTATTTGTAACTTTTGGTTTTGGAACACTATTACACTTGGTGTGCATGTTTGTTTTGTAGGAAACATATGGTTCTTGGAGGAAAGCGAGCAAATGGGGAGTCCAACTCTTGGACCATGTAAACACACATGGTTCATCAGTTCAAAATGGTGGACAAGGAGGAGAACCAAAACCCAAATTCATGGGGCGTGCAGACATGCACAACCCATGAAGCTCACATACTTTCCTACACCCAAAACACCATTTCTTCCCTACCACCACCAAAGTACCACCCAAACCCGCCTACCCCCAAAACCTTTGAACACACACATAGAGACCTAAGAGGTAACTCTCCATTGTGATTCAATTCTTTATTTGATTTCTGGTGCATGATAGTGTTTAGATTGAAATTTCTTGATTAGAGGTTAGGGGTAGTATATTGGGGTGATGCTAGTTTGTTCGTTACATTCCATGATTGTGCCATCAAGGGTAGATTTTAATGTTCATTTATCTTTATAAGTGCTTTCCTATTTCCTTCCCTTGACATATGCTATTTGATTTTGTATATGCATTGAGGAAAATGCAAGCTTTAAGTGTGGCGGAGGGGATTAGATAGCACTTATGATTTTTAGTTGTTTCTATGTAGCTAATAGCTTTTCAAAGAGCATTTTGGAGCATTTTGAAAAAAAATTATATTGAAAAAATAAAAAAACACATACCCGGCTAAGCTGGAAACCCAGAAGGGAAACTAAGGCAACATTGGAAAAAGTTCGGATAGGTCGAAAGACCAAGGTAAAAGTGAGAGGCTAGGCCCAGCTAAGTTTACGAATCTAGGCAAAAATGAGAGACCGTGTGTGATAAGACGTCAAATGCATGTATTTTTCAAATCATTTAAAATCTATTTTGTTATCTTTTAGTTAGAAGATTGCTAGATTTAGATAGGTTTATATCATAAGGGGTTTGGATAACCCGTTTTGGTTTTCGTATCTAAATCCTTCATTTTGTAACCTATTTTGTATCTAATGGATTTTTGATCCTTATGAGCATCTAGATTCCTTTTTGTGAGTTTAATGTGTAGATTGGTTGTAAGCAATTTGGAATAGTTTAGTGAAGGCCATTTGCAAAGATGGTAGAAGACTAAAGGGCACTTACAAAGTGGTAGAAGATAGATTGAAAAAGGAAGGCAAAGTAGTGGAAAAAGAATGATCCAGATTTTTGTAGCCAATTTATGAGAATTATCCGAGATGAATTGGTGTCCATGGGTGGTACCATTGGACTTTTCTTCTCGAGCAATATAAAATTGACTACAAGAACTCCCAAAACGGATCAGCGATTCACCCGTATCGATGGAAATAAAAGAGAGCAGCAGCACCATTGTGGGCTGCAGCCCACATTGCGCAGCAGAGTCAAAAAAGCCATAGGAGCGGGTTGGCGAGTTCATTGCGGGCCGCAGACTACATTGCGGGCCAAAAAGGGTATTTTTGGCCTGGTTTAAAAGCAATTTTTAGCATAAAAAACTCTCTTTAATCATTTTAGACCCAAAACCGAAAATACTCTCTCAAAACCCTAGTTTTCATTTACTTTTCGTCATTTGCTCTATGTTTACCATTGGTTCTTGCTATTTTGTTGTGGGTTTTCCTAATCTAGGCTAAATATACTCTTGGGAGCAATTGGTAAGCAATTCTAGTATGAATTTGTGAGATTCAATTTATCCTATTTTGTGCTTTGATTTCTTGTGTGATTAATGCATGATTTAGAATAGGGTGATCAATTAGTTGAAGATTGTGGGTTAGTTATTTGCTAGGTTTTTGGTCAAACCCAGAAGACTTTGACTTTCATTCAATGTGATTTTTGTTGGTCTATGTTAGGTTATAATTAGGAGTGGAAACTAATTATGATTGTTGGTTGATGAAATTACTTAGACTTGAGATGAATTTGAATGGGTTTGACTAATTATCAATGTGGCTCATCACTAATGATTAACATGAAGGCTAATCCTCGTAGTCATTATAAGTAGATATATTCGTGCTATTCCAATATTTCTTGCTTGTAAGATATTGTGTTTGTTGTATTGGGTCTCCATGTTTATTTCTATTCTCGGGTAAGCCTATGACACCGATCGCCTACAGTAATCCAAGGGCAAGGGTTATTGTGTGGTGCCAATCGCCCACTCTAACTATAACCGAGGAAAGGCGGGAAATGTCTTTACTCGAAAGGAGTTGAAAAGTTCTCCAAAAATGTGGTTAATTCATAGAAATAGGATAATTAATCGATGATCAAAGGATGACTAAAAATGTAAACAAATTGCACCCAAGACTCGTCATAATCTTAGTTACATTATTTGTGCTAGTTATGATAGTAATTGCTTTGTTTGCTCTAATTGTTGGTTAATTTAGTTGTTAAAGTAGCCGAAGTGTTTTCAAAAATCAAACGCCCCCAACTTGGTTACCACACACGTAGAGGGACATCTTTTTGTGATTTTCAACTACATTTAACACTCGATAACCCCCCCCCCCTTCCTTGTGGATGACCCCGTCTTACCACTAGCAACTATTTAGTAGTTAGCCGTAATTTGGCCATATAAATAATATCTTTGAGAGGCACGGTGACGACCTCTCAAATTCGGGGAAAAGGCATATTTTATTAACGTGTTAGTGTAATTTTAGTGTGTTTTTGTTCTTACTTGTTTGTTGGTGACATGTGCTTGCTTTTGTGATTGTTAGTTAAGATAAGGTTGTATTTCTTTGGTTCTTGGTTTATGGTCGATACTCGTACCAATATACAAGAACCCTTGCACTATAACCCCGATCTATTAGGAACACTCCAGAGAGCAAGGAGACTAGCATGTTTGGCTAACCAAGCAACCCAAACATCAATTGAAGTACTTACACCAACTATGGCGGATGATACGAGAACCTTGAGGGAGCTCATAGCTCCTAACTTAGAAATCCAACCCCTTTGTATCACATTCCCTCCTCTTCCAAAAAATGTCAGTTGTGAGTTTGGGTTCGGGATAATCCATTGTCTACCATATTTCCACGAGGTGTCTACCATCTTACCATCGACCACACTACGGGTTATAAGCACTAGATTAGGTTGTCGACATCTCACATGTGAATGAATAGAGGATCGAAGCATATGATCAACCATGTTATGCAATCATTCCCTAAGTGTCTAGAAAATATAGTTTACGTGCTTTTTTTTTTAATTTAACCATCCTAAGATGGAGGGATTTATATTGGCTCCCCTAACCAAGATATAAAGCCAGAAATAGCGCTTAAAGTCTGTTCACGGTACATATTACAAGAAGGATCCTACGAAGCTGATTGGAAAAACTAACAAAAGATCTTGAATCAAAGCATTGATTCAAAAAAGGGGTGCTTCCATCATTTCTAGGCTAGAAGAGAAGCTATGATTCATCTATGTTGTGTCATTTGTCTGCTTGACATGCTGCGAACCGGTCGGTGAATCGAGAACTCGAGATGCATATTAGTCAACAGTATGCCAAGCACGAGTAATCAATTAATAGTCAATCCTCAAACTGCAGTATACTAAGACTTGAAGAATGAGACTTCGAACTTCTTTTTTCAATCTGAACCCATGTGTGGGAGCTGGTCCATCTCTGCATGCATTCCTGATACCTGAAAGTAAAAGAAAACACCCAGCAGAAACCGCAGTGTAGCAGCTAGAAAGGAGAGAGTAAAAATTCCTGATCTCCAATTCATTATCATATTGGTGTCATATAAATGATCCTACTCGAATAGCAGGAAAACCAATAGAATCTAGAAATATAAATCCCTTAAAGAAATTTGGAGTTGATCTAATGTCAATATCACCTTCCAGATTATTATTCCTTGCAAATTTTGCCAAAAAATCTGCTGCCATATTAGCTTGTCTCGGAATGTGATGGATTAAATGAGTGGAATGAAGATCATGAATTGCATTACATATTGAGTAAACTCTCCAGGGGTTTCTGTTGGGATTTAGAATACTATTAACCGCAATTAAGCAATCTGATTCTATGCTACATACTCCTAAGGCTAATTCTGAAATGATTTCATATCCCATTTTGATGGCCAGCAATTCAGCAAGCAGGGGTGATGTACATTCCATTTTTCCTACTCTCAGTTTAGCTACCTCCCCCCTCCAGTCCCTTATAACTACTGCAGCAAAGGCAAGACCACTACTACTCCATGTGGCATCTGTGTTAATTTTAAAGCCAGTAGTAGGTTTTTCCCAAAGTGCCACAGTAATTTCAGGTCTCAGTTTTTGGAAAATTGTTGGAATGATGTTTGCCTGAACCAAATGTTGATGCCTGTCCCTATTCCCTCTCAGTTTGTGGCCAGTGAAAATTGTGTAGATAGTTTGCTTGATTTCATGAATACAATTTTCAACTGTTAAAGGCCTATTTTCATAAATGTTTTTGTTCCTGCCAATCCAAAGAGTCCATATTGTAGTTACAATAGCAGCATTTATCAGTTTGGAGTAGATTTTTGAATCAGCCTTGTAAGTTAAATAGTACTCTACTCTACGCTTCAGATTTGAAAAACTTATTTGTGGCAGCTTTAGTAGAGAATGAATACTATTCCAAACAGAGAGGGAACCAGAGCATGAGTTAAAGTAGTGATCTAAATTATCCTTATTGCACAAACAGAAAGGGCATCTAGAAGCTAAAGAAAAACCCATCCTACTGAGAACATTATCAAATGGGAGGATGCAGTTTAATGCTCTCCAAGTGAGCATAGACATTTTACCAGGAATGTACGTAGACCAGACCTTATGAAAATGTGTGATTACAGGATTCCTTTGTCTGAGGATGGAGTATGCGGATCTGATAGTGAATTTTCCATCTGCAGTTTGTGTCCATATGAGCTGATCCTCATGAGGATGCTCCAGCTTTACCTCCTGCAATGTTAGTAAAATATTGGTAGCCAAATAAGGCTCCAGCCTTGGTAAGAGATCAGATTTGTTATTAATGAAAGCACTAAGAGCAATATCTTCAAAAGGGATGTCCCTATCCTGAGGCCAGATATAATAGAGTGCTCCATTTCCCATCCAGTTTGAATTCCAAAAAGAACAATCACCTTTACCATAGATGATTCTACTTAAACTATTTGCCATAGGAGTTACATAACTTATTCTACTCCAGAGTTGTGATTTTTTGTAAGTAGCTGGTAGTGCCCATAAAAGTGAGGACCATTGAGTCTCATTTCTCTGTAGCTTCCACCATAACTTACAAGAGAAAGCTCCCACTATAGCTTTCAAATCTCTTAAACCTAAACCATTTTCAGTGATAGGGTAACTCATTCGTTTCCATGATCTCCAACTTTTCCTGCTTTCCTGATCTGGTTTTCCCCATATTAGGTTTGATGCCATCTTTTCCATTATTTTAAGAACTATCCTAGGGGGATTAAGGACTGAAAATATATGTGTTGGAATGGAGAGGAAGCAATGGTTGATCAGGATGATTTTACCAGCTAAACTTAACCATTTGTTCTTCCAGTTGGTAATCATTTTTTCCATTCTCTCAATGACTGGCAAATAGTGTACCTTTAGGTTCCTACCAGAGAATATGGGGACTCCCAAGTATTTAAAAGGTAAAGAGCCTTTCTGCATTTCTAAAATCCTTTTAATTACTTGAACTTGCTGCTGAGTAGTTTTATGTGAAACAAAAAATTCAGACTTAGCAAAATGAACCTTCTGACCAGAAGTGATCTCATAAGCATTTAGAAAATGTTTGAAGAGTTCCCTGGCTTAGTATTTAAGAAAACAGCCGTGTCATCTGCATACATAAGGTGAGTAAGTGGGGAACAAGTCCTGGGAAGATCAAAGTGCTGTAAGTAACCAATTGAGAATAATTTCTTTAAACCCCTTGAAAAAGCCTCGGATACAATATTATACAAGAAGGGTGATAGGGGGTCTCCTTGTTTAATTCCCCTAGAAGAGGAGAAAAAACCAGATATTACTCCGTTTATTAGAACTGAGAAATTGGCAGAGGCAATATTAATCATGATAAGTCTAACAAATTTGCCATGGAATCCAAACTGGAGTAAAATGGAGTTTAGAAAGGCCCAAGATACTCTGTCAAAAGCTTTTTGCATATCCAATTTGATAATCAAATTTGATATCTTGGACTTTCTAGAGAGTAATCTTGTCATTTCATGCATGAGAATCACATTATCCGAAATTTCCCTTCCCTTAAAAAAAGCACTTTGCTCCGGGGAAATAAGTAGATGCATTAAAGGTTTAATCCTCATCATTAACAGTTTAGAGAAAACTTTATTTACAAAGTTGGATAGACTTATAGGCCTAAAATCTGCAAATGTGTTCGGAATGGCTTTTTTGGGGATTAAGGTGAGCCAAGTACTAGAGATTGCCTTAGGAATGTCACCTGTATTCAGAAAATCCTTTGCTGCATCCAAAAGATCATGCTTAATCTCTTCCCAGAAAGTAAAGTAAAAATCTCCAGAGAATCCATCTGATCCTGGAGAGCTACTTCTATTTAGATCAAAAACTGCAGCTTTCAGTTCATTTAAATCAATGGGGGTAAGCAGAATTTCATTCTGTTCATCAGTTATTAACCTAGGTATCTCCTGCAAGAAATGTTTTAGATATGTACCATCATTCTGGGCTGTTTCAACATTAGAAGATTCTGAAAAAATTTTACTCCCTCTTCTTTAATCAAAGTTGGATCAGATATCCATTTACCCTCATTGTCTTTAATTCTAGTTATTCTGGCTCTAATTCTCTTTTCCTTAATTGTGTGGTGGAAGAATTTTGTGTTTGCATCCCCTTGGTTAAACCAATTGACCCTAGCTTTTTGCTGCAAATAAATATTGTGCTCCTTTTGAGATCTGAGTAGCAAAGCTTTAGATTTTAATAACTCCTGTAAAACCACTTCATCCTGAGATTGCTGATATTGTATTTCTAATTCATTAAATTTTATCTCACATTGTTCTAGATTGTTGTTTACATCTCCGAATACATTTTTGTTCCATTCTTTAATTACTATCTTTAGCCTCTTTAACTTGTAAACAAATTTTTTCATTCCTAACAGGGAGGATGGTAAGTTCCAGTTAGATACAACCACAGCATGAAATTCTTCTCTATTAGCCCACATTTGTTGGTATCTAAATGGCCTGGGAGCTATTTCTACAGCTGATTGAATTGATAAGAGAAGAGGGGAGTGATCAAATGTCGTTCTGTTTAAAACCTGTATGGAGCTGTTAGGAAAAAGCTCTAACCATTCTAAGTTACCTATTCCCCTATCTAGCCTTTGAAAAAGGAGATCCTTCCCTTTATCTTAATGTCTGTTATTACACCATGTGAAGGAATTACCAACAGTAGGTATTTCATGTAAATCCATCAGAGCTAGGAAATCATTAAATTGCTTCATGCTTTTCCTTGGAGTGGATTTTCTACCCTTATATTCATTAACAGATGTAACAGTATTAAAATCACCAATGTAGATTGAAGGATCTAATGTTGTAGTCTGTAGTTCTAGCCACAGTTTCTCTCTCAGTTGTCGATGTACACTTGCATAAATGAAATTCACATTCCAGACAGCAGAAGAGACATTATCTGTTACTCTAGCTTGTATGAACTGGTCAGATTCCCTCAATATTGTCAAAACGAAGTTCTGATTCCATAATAGCCAGATCTTAGCAGTTTGAGCATGGAAAGCATTTTTAAATCCGAGTTCATGTTTCAGTTGATCTAAAAATTGGTTATCATGCCATGGTTCAATTAGACATAAAATGTCAATCTTGTGTAACCTGTTTAAAGATTTTAATCTATCTCGTGAAGTGCCATAACCCCTAACATTCCAAACCAGAATTTTTCCTACTTTGGTGTACTGTATAATTTAGAACTAGGGGGAGAAGCTTTTTGGGATGATCTTAGTTTCCTTAAATTATTAAGTGAACTATTTGTGTTTTTTCCTCTTTTTATAACCCCTTTCTTCATATTATCTGGGGGAGACATACTGACCTGTGTTTCAGCATTTTGCTTTGCAGCAGAAAAGTGTTCACCTGATTTGCTTAATTCATGAGTTCTTTCCCTTTGCTCTTGTCTTTCAGGGATGCTCTGTACTGCCACCACAACCTGGGCATTGTCTTCAGACTTACTCTGCTCTTCAGCTGGAGATTGGCTCTCTTGAAAACTATGGATCTGTTGTAAAGTGGAAGGAGTCTCATTGTTATCCTTTTCTGCATTCTCCTGAGATACAAGGACTTCATGTGTCTCCAAAGATTCGTGGAAAATGTCCACAGCATCTTCCTCTTGTGATTCATTCTCTTTTTCCTGTAAATCAGTTAAAGTATGGAAGGCATTTGATATAGACACCATGTTCCTCTCCACTAAAACCTTATCCTGATTAGAAAGAGGTTCCAGATGAGCAGGCAGGCCATCTGAGTGTAGAGTCTTTTTTCTCCAAAAGAGATTTGTGATAGGTTTAGAAATATCGTCCAGTGAATAAAAAGGCTTATTTCTTTTCTTTTGTGGCTCCATATTTTCTCTCCTATAGTTGTTTCTACCCAGATTATTATCAGTTTCCTGAATTTGTATCTGAAATTCCTCATCCTTCTGGGAGACTGATAAATGGGATGAACCTTCCTGTCCCAAAAGTTCATTTGAAACTTTACCTAGTATGTTCATGGCCACAGCAGGATGTTTAACATCTTTGCCTGTATCAACTTGAGCCTTTGTCTCATTTGCTTTGATTAAATTTCTGTTCATTTTCCTTAGTTCAGGATGCAAGAAATTGCAGTTTATCTGACTGTGGCCTATAATCTTACAGTGATTGCAATACAGAGGTAACTAATCATACTCGATATTATAGTCAGCAACTTTATGTCCTATTCCAACTACAATACAATTTGGGAGCTGTGACAGCAGATCTACCTCAACACAAACTTTTATTGCAGAGGGCCTAGTTAATGCTTGGGTTGCTGCATCCATTTTCAGGAAATTACCTATCTGACTACTGATGCCTTTGATAGCAGAGATATTATAGAAATGTAAAGGTAATTGATGAATAGTTACCCAAGCTGGAACTATTGAAGATTCTGCAGTAGAAGAGAATTCTGGAGTCCATTTTTGTACCTTCATTGATGCTCCGTTTACCATCCATTGGCCTTTCATCCAGTACCGCTGATAATCCTCGCTTTCCTGAAATCGTATGAGGATATGTCTATAATCAATTGAACCCAATTGGAATTTACCCTTAAAACCTATAGACTTAAACACAGAAACTAGTTTATCCATTGATGGTTTGCCCCAGTTGAACTTTCCAACCAAAGCATTTTGATAATGAGAAGCAAGTTTTTCGCCTTCCTCCGGTGGCAAGATGTAAGCCAGTTTGCCCTTGAATTCGGTTATTGGGTGAAGATCAGGTGTATCAGGGAGGGTGGTTGAGAGTGTTGAAGGTTTGGTGTTCAGAGCTTGGAGAAAATTTTGCCCGCGGATATGTTGAGATCCGGTGATAGATTTGGCGCCGGAGACGCCATCTCCGTCGACCAGTAACCGACAGCCAGTAACCGTCGATAGAGCCATTAGGCTGAGAAGAAAGAGGAAAGTTGCTGAAAAGTGAAAAGTTAGTGTAGTGTGTGTTTCGCACGTTAAATTCGCACACAGTTGCGCTCAAATCAACACTCCTGCTAGAATTAGTTTACGTGCTTTTTACTCTCATGTTCTTAGTTGCTAGTTGAAAAATCACCCCTCCCATTGTTATCATACTATCTATTCCTAGCAACACATACTGATTGACAACCAGTACATGGTTATGTTTAATTGACTGTTAGGCCCTAGCACCTCCGTGGACATACCCAGGGTTTGCCTCTAACTACCCTTTCGGTAACATAGTAGTGAGTTGGGTGTAGAACTATAAATTTTAGCTTTGACCTCTTGAAGCCTTTGCTCAGGTTAATTAGCTACAATTTACGATGCTGAGTGGAGGCGGGTCACGAGTCAGCTCCTGACTTGTTCTTCAGCGTTCTATATCCTACAAGCCAAATTTCATGTCTTAATGTTCCTTACATAATTGTGTTCTACTGTAACTGCGTCAACTCTAACCTCTTCTTCGTTAACGTATGTGCTCCCGAATCTATAGTTTAAGGATTCTAGAGATTAATCTCTCTCACTCACTAACTAAGTCTTGTGAATGAATCAAGAATCGTAACATTAGATTAACTATGTTTCTCAATGACTCCCCAAGTGCTTAGTTAAATAGTTTACTTTTATTTTTTACTTTTATGCTTAGTAGTTGCTAGATTTGAAAAAAAAACCAACCCCCCTTGCATGTTTTATTTACTAGCTATTCCTTTCACTTGTATAGATTGATGACCCATGTGAGGTCATGTTTTGATTGATATTTATACCTAGCTTCTCTGTGGACAAACCTAGAGCTTACTGCTAACTACCTTATAGGTAGCATAGCAGTGACAACATAGTACAGAACTATAAATTTCTTATCTTTTGACCACATCATCCGCTTGGGTTAATTAGCAACAATTAACGACCCCCGGGGAGGGGGGCAAGGTACGTCACCCCATTAATGTGAATTATGTTATTACTCAGTGCTCTGATCATATTGTTGAGCTTTTATCTGAAAGCCCTATATGTGTTCTATCTGAAAAATAACCTTCGGAAGTAATTCTTAACTCTTAACCAAATTGAAAACTTAATGTTAATAAGAATTTTGATGCTAATAACCAGAATGTTAATGAAAACTCTTTAATCTCAAATAACTTGATCCTAAAGACTAATCATAATTTGGTAGATCTTTTCTCTAATCTGAGTTCAGATGAACCCAAAGAGAAATCACTTGATTGGATACAACTTTCTAATAACAGCTCTGACAACTCAAAAGAAGGTTTCATAGAAATAAACGATGGGGACTCTCCTCTTCTGTCCTCTAATAGGAAGACAGTTAAAGTTTCAAAATGGCTTAATACTGAATCTTCAAAGCTTCATAATCACTTAAAGATGAATACTGACAGGCTTAACTTTGAAGAAATAAAAGCTAATCTAACTGAATCCCAAAGGAAACTAAACTCTATTATTAATCCCTTTCTAAATAAGATAGAAATGAATTACCAGAAAGGTAGACCTAAAAAATATAACAAAAAAGACTACACATCTACCCCCCTAGAATAGTTTTTACCCGTTCTTCTTTGTACTCTTCTAAAGTCTCTCAATGATAGATCTTAATGTATGTACTTGGAATGTCACCAAAACAAAATTAAAGCACTATTGGAACCCTCCCTCCCTTTAGCAGCGGTTTGTAGCAGCTATTTAAAAACATAGCTGCTATGTAACTAAGTAGCAACTATTATTTATTTGCATCAGCTATTATTTAATAAGCGCTTCTATTACAAATTGTTAAGCAGCTAATTATTGAAGAACCACTTCTAGAGTGAGGTATTTTAGTATTGGCAGGAAATCATAGCAGCTATTTCTTAAAACCTCTACAATATTAAGTTAGACGAGAAATCATAGCAGCCATTATATTAAAATAGTTGATGCGTATATTTTTAAAGCAGCTAATTATTTAAAACTGCTTCCAGAGTGAGGTATTTTTGAATTGGCAAGAAATCATAGCAGTTATACCTTAAAAATCGCTGCTACATTAATTTAGGCCGAAAAACATAGCAGTTATTATTTTAAAATAGTTGCTTCGTGCACTACATGTAGGGACCACAATGATGAAATTTGGATTGATGACAATGGTTGCACCTTCGAAGATGTCGAGAAGTCCACCAAAAGGCCTAGGCATGACTAGACGAATATCCCTGTCTTCGTTGACATGTGTGATTTTGGGATGGTGCTGTCTTTGTTTTGTAATGAATCCTAAAATTTTACTAGTTATTCGAGTGTGGTTATTTTGTGGTTATGACAGTGTTATAAAATATCATACATGTTCAATCATTAGTCCATTTAGGCATGTATTTGAATTGGAAAAAAAGAGTTTAAGTAGTGATAGGTTACAACCTTTTGAACATTGTAACAACTATTTTGTATAAATTAGATAGCTTCCACGGTGTTAGAAAATCTAATATTTTTCAAAAGGTGAATGGTCTCGGCCAAGTTTTACTAACAAATGAAAAATAATTTAAGTAGTGATAGGTCACAACCATTTGAACATTGTAGCAGCTATTTTGTGTAACTTAAATAGTTGCTATGATGCTAGAAAATCTAACATGTTGCAAAAGGTGAATGGCCTCGGTCAAGCTTTCCTAAAAAATGAAAAATAATTTAAGTAGTGATAGGTCACAACAATTTGAACATTGTAGCAGCTATTTTGTGTAACTTTAAATAGCTGCTACGGTGTTAGAAAATCTAACATGTTTCAAAAGGTAAATGGTCTCGGCCATGCTTTACTAACGGATGAAAAATAAATTAAGTAGTGATAGGTCACAACTTTTTGAACATTATAGCAGTTATTTTTGTGTAGACGTAAATAGATGTTTCGGTGTTAGAAAATCTTACATGTTTAAAAAGGACATTGGTCCCAGTCATGCATAAAAAAGAATTTAAGTAGTAATAGGTCACTACATTTTGAATTAGACACATTAGGTTATAAGGAGAGTATTTAAAACTACGGTTGATATCCCACGTTTTTGGCATATGGGCTTTTCTACCTTGAAGTAAATTTAATCAATTTGTAACAAATAATTGATGGTTAAATATAATCATTATATAACTATATTATATATATATATATGTGAAAATAATAAAAATATCATGTTAAATATTATTAAATTTATATTTAATGAGGGAGTATAAAAATTTAATTAAACTTATCCAAAATTTTAAAAATATAGCTATAATTTATTTTTTCTTCAGTAATTAATTATTTTAAAATTTTATAAATTATGATACAGAACCCGGTTGATTTTATGATTAGTCTTAAATTAAGTGAAGAATGTAGAAAAATTAAGTTACAGATGATTTTGTGTTTAAAAGTTTGGCTACAATGGGTGAACGGAAGTGCCCTAACAATATTTAATAAAAAAATACGCTATGGTAAAAATATTTGTTACGACGCTATCCTTCTCTCAAAAAATACATGACTTTTGTAATTCTTGCATAAATATAGTGGGAGGCCGTTGCCGTGCCTCTCAAAGTTAATATTTATAAGCCCTTTTTGCTTACTATCTACAACTAAGTAGATAGCGGCAAGTTGGGGTCATCCACAAAGAAGAGGGATTTTCTCAAGCGTTTAAGCACAAAAGGTTGCTATTGGGCTAGTAGTAGATATATATACACATATAAAAGCAATTAAAAGTGGGGTTTGGTTGTTTGGTGGTCCTAAGTTATGAAAGTTAAAAGACAAGACAACTAGCAAAGTCAAGCAACTATGCTAAGTCATCAAACAAAACTAAGAAAAAGGGTTTTAAAACTACAAAAGTAAAGCCTTGGGGGCAATCGATATCCACTTCTAAATCTAATGTAGATCATTGAATCATTCATTCATCCTATCACAATTGTTATCTACGGGGAATGCCAATGGAAGATCAACATTCATTCCTTCTTAAGAGTAATTTGCAAAGATAAACAACGACTATTTCCAAACCTCATTAATGATCACCCTATACAAAAAATGACCATAGGGGTATTTCATCAATGACATTATACACGAAGGACCATAGATTTGACAACGACAAGCTTTCTACCAAAGAAATAGCCATTTAACCAAACATAGCATTCATTAGGCCAAACCTAGAACAAACCACATTCAAGGTTCAACCTTTCATTGCATCTATAGGATAAATATGAGAACAATCCACATTAACATACGTATCTAGCAAGAATCACGACACATTATACACAAGAAGTTCTAAGTTCAAGTTATTAGATTTTCATGCAAAGGAGCTAAGGAATTCGTCACTTTCCTAACACCCCAACACTTCAATCATACCAACACTTCCTATTCTCAAACAACACATGGCATAAATGAAATGAAACATAGCATCAAGAACACATGAATGCTAAATAACAAAGGCTTCAAGAACAAATGACAAAATCTATTCACTACTTCCACTAATCATGCATTTACACAAGATTAGCCAAGAACAATCGATATTCATTGACTTCTCTCATTTTCTACCTAAAACAAACATGACAACGAATTCAACATCATCACATTCATCTAGAAATAATCAATACATCAACATCATTAAGAAGCTCTAACTCATACTCTTGGATTCCACATTAAAAGATGGGAGAATTAGCTACTTTCTCCCAACCCTAACAAGTAATCATACAATCAATTCATATACTCAACCTTCCAATAACATCAATGCCATTAACAATTCACATTCAATGCTCAATAAATGCACAATAGCAAAAGCACCAAATAGATGTGTATATATATATGTTCTTAGTACATAGAAGTGGAAACTTCAATCCATTGCTCCCAAGATAAAACTAAGCCATACAATTAAAAGACATGATTAACCTACAAAAAATAAGAAAAGAAAGAAAGAAAAACTAGGGTTTGAACCCACAAAAATGCGGGAAGAAGGGGCTGGAAAAAGCTGCTGAAAAGGAGAGGATAAGGTGAGTGTTTATAGTGCAAAAAGAAAGAAGGGCTTCTGACCCTTCGTCTGTTGCAAGTCGCGGTGTGCTCACGACAGCCTTATGACAGACTCCAAGTCCAGCACCATTTCTTCTTTTTTTTTCCTTTTTGTTTCATATCCTCTTATTCTCTTCACTTCTTCAATTCTTCAAATATTCAAAAGCTCAATTACAAGTCTTCAAATCTTCAAAGGTATTCCTCAAATTCTTCAAACAAATTGCCTTGTCACACAAACTTCTCTAGAAAAGTAATAAAAGCGTAAAAGTCGCTTTTAACCCTCCTTAGAGAACTTCGAGGCAAAACTGAACATTTAGAGCACAAAAGTGTACAAAAGTGAACATTTAGAGCACAAAAGTGTACAAAAGTGAATCCTGAAAGTCCTAATATAACCACACTTAAACCTTACTCGCCTTCGAGTAAGAAAAGATTTGAACACACGAAGAAATTCATATGTCCACATCCTAACTAATATACCCCCAATCAACACCTCACAAAAACTCTCAATATCATAAATCCCAAAATCAAATCTCAATTGAGAAATATTTTTTCACACACACAACCCAAATCCCTAAATCGAACCAAACCTACCACTTATCAATTCACTACCCGTAAAAATGTTTCAAAGTCCTGAATTGATAATCCCAAAGTCCAATGATATAAAATGAAGTTAAAACCATAAGAAAGGTTCAAGCATATTCTTCACTTCATACCAATATATCAACCAAAACGAAGTATAGAAGAACCAAAAATTTTATAACCCTACTTCGTTTTTCAACCCACTAAGTTACCAAATCCCAAGAGGTCTTTAGATGTTGAGCTACCCGATCCATCTGTATGACAACCGCAACCTTATGACTCCAACGCCGGCAAATGAGTGAAATTATAGCATTTTTCTTTTCTCTCATTTTGCCTAAGAGCCCTTTCGAGTTTTCATCCTAGCCACACATCATGTTTCTTTGGCTCACATCTCACCTTTTTCCACACATTTTGGCCTCTCATTTTTGCCTAGGCCACCCTTTCGGGTTTTCGACCTATCCGGGCCCCCAATGTTGCCTAAGTTGCCCTCTCGGGTTTTCAACTTAGCAGGTTTTATTTTCTTTCTATTTTTTCATTTTCTATTTTTTTCAAAATTTTCAATTTTCAAATTTTTTCTTTCTTTTTCTCATGTTTTTCCAATCAAAAGTAGGAAACAACATTCCAAATGAAGCTAGCATGCATGTGAGTCCTCTAACCCCTCCCTGTACTTAAAACATTACATTGCCCTCAATATAAACATGTAAGGAAAGAATAATAAAACTCAAAGTATGAGGTAGAGTGACACTCGTTTCCCCGCATAATCACCATATGGCGCAATCCAATGTACTTGTATAGATTCGGTCCCAAAATTGGCTTCGGAGAAGGAAGGGAGAGTAAAAGTGCCATAGAAGAACTCACCCCTTGAGCAAAACGTTGTCTCCTTGGCACCGTTTGATCAAGACTAACACCACAAAGCACAACATCAAACTCACAAGTACACAAGGATTTGTAATACTAGGTTTAGCATCAAGAGTAAATAACCACAGTACTATCAAAAAAGAACAACCAATCCATCTTGCAATCACCACTATAAGATTTTCCAATAAAAATATCCAACATATATCGACACATATCCAAGCATCATTATAGAACATACCAATAAAAGGCTCAATGATGTAGTCGGCATACTATGATCAACAAAGATACTATAAAGATGCAAGAATTTTCATATGTCAATATATATGAGATGGTGGAGTAATGAGTGGATATATGGTGGCTCTTGGGAGTATTTGGAGAAGAAGGAAAGATTAAGCAGTTTTTAAGCTCAGTTGAAAAATTAGATTTCTCATCGCAACTCGCGATAGCACTGGTCGCGACTCATGATGCATCATCTCGAGTTGATGGGTTTTGGCCTCCAGGACCCAAGGATTCGAGGGTATGATGCACTTTTGGGTTCTACTCGAATCGAGTGCTTGTGGCCTCGAGGATCCGAGGTCTTGAGGTCTTCTGCTCGAGTCGAGGGAATGCAGCCTCCAGAACTTGAGGTCTATAGGGCTTCAGCATGTGTCGGATTGCATACTCGAGGACCCAAGGTCTCGAGGATTTCTTCTCAAATCAAGTGCTTATATCCTCAAGAACTTTAGGTCTCGAGGGCTTCTGTTTGACTCAAGGAATGATGGTCTTTCAAGTTCGGCTTGAGCCAAGGACTTTGTGGCCTTAAGGTCTCGAGGGGGTGATGTCTCGAGGGCTGGTCTCGAGGGTTGATGGACTTTTAAGTTTTGCTCGAGTCGAGAGCTTCTATCTCGAGGGCTTTTGAGGGATTGTGGCCTCAAGGACTCTAGGTCTTGAGGGGCCCCATCATCAAGGATCCAACATCTCGAGGGGATGAGGTCCTGAGATCTTCATTTCGAGTCAAGGCTTGCGACCTCAAGGACCCTAGGTCTCGAGGGCCTCAGCTCGAATTGAGGGCTTGTGGCCTTGAGGGCCCAAGGATTCGAGGGCTTGCACTATTGGGCCCAGCTTGACTCAAGGGTTTGTGGCCTCGAGGACCCAAGGTCTCAAGGACTTCAATGGCCTCAAGGGCTTCTGCTTGAGTCGAAGGTTTTTGGCCTCGAGGACCCTAGGTCTTGAGGGCTTACACTGTTGAGCTCAGCTCGACTCGAGGGTTTGTGGCCTTGAAGACCCGAGGTCTCGAGGACTTCACTGGCCTCGAGGGCTTCTACTAGAGTCAAAGGCTTTTGGCCTCGAGGACCCTAGGTCTTCGAGAGCTTGCACTGTTGAGCTCAGCTTGACTAAAGGGCTTGTGGCCTCGAGGAGCCGGGGTCTCGAGGACTTCACTGGCTTCGAGGGCTTCTACTCGATCGAAGGCTTTTGGCCTCGAGGACCCTAGGTCTTCGAGGGCTTACACTATTGAGCTCAGCTCGACTCAAGGGCTTGTGGCCTTGAGGACCTGAGGTCTCGAGTACTTCACTGGCCTCGAGGGCTTCTACTCGAGTTGAAGGCTTTTGGCCTCGAGGACCCTAGGTCTTCGAGGGTTTGCACTGTTGAGCTCAGCTTGACTCGAGAGCTTGTGGAATCGAGGACCCAAGGTCTAGAGGACTTCATCTCTAGTCAAGGACCTGTGGCCTCGAGGAATGATGGCATTTTGCATTCGTCTCGACTCGAGGTCTCGAGTGGATGTTGTCTCGAGGGCCAGACAGCCGCGACTCGCAGAAAGTGGTGGCTGAGGGCAGATTTTTAGCATGAAACTTCTTAGCACATCTTGAATCACGATGGTCCTTCGCGAGGTCATCGTGAGGTAGTCATGACTTGCGGTCACAAGCCCTCCCAGCACTTAGAAAGTATTCGATCTTTTCTCACCAACCTTCCAAGATGTCTCCCCTTTCTCATGGATTTCATTCCTTCATCTCCTCCAATTCAATGCACTTCACTTTGCTACAAAATCGCAGAAAAACACACCATAAAAAGAACAAGACAAGCTAACAAAAACTAAACAACATAAAAACAAAATAAAAGGCCGAGTTTATTTACACCATCAGCACGACAAAGCTCCGTATATTTAAGGTCGTCGGCACGACCCTAATGTTATCAATATGCTGAAAGCTTGAACCACTTCACCATGAGTGTCCAAAAGTAGAGAGGTGGGGGTACAAAACTTTCAAGAGGAAAGTCTTGTTGAGGTGGAGATGGTTTGAAGGGAGTTAGGTGGTTGGGAGGCTTGGGGTAGTCTTTTGGCTCCTCTCTTATCTCCCTCAAAACTTTTGAAAATGGTGGAGTTGGTTCAATAGGCAGGAGTAGGGGTGACGATTCTAATGAATGTAGCACAATCACCTCTTCCTCCTTTTTATCATCATCAACAACCAACTCCTCATCCCGTTCAAAGTCAAGATCATTTCCCATGGTGACCTCACTCACCAAATCCTCAAGTTCAATTTGGGGTGGTGTATTTTTGGAATCATGAGCTTCCATTCGGGCCAACGCTTCTAATATGCTCCTTACATGCCCCTCAATAACCTCAACACTAGAGGAGAGCCGGGTGTTCGGTTCTTCACTAGTAAAGTTGTTCAAGTTTTCTATTGTATTTATGACTTCCTCATGGTCAAACTTAAACTTACTTGTTGGGCTTGGTTTTGGGGTATGGTATAAGGTGGTGATGGCCAACTATTTTGCTCGTATTGTTGGTTTTCCGGCTCATTCGCATACCACCAATCCGAACTACCACTCCACTCCAGATTGTAAGAATTGTGGTATGGATACCATTCTTGAGCTTCTTGCCCTTGAAAACGAACATCTCCTATCTCTTGGTAGCACTCTTCATAATACCCTTGGTTTTGGAAACCAAGGGTTCTTTCCCCCTTATAGTGCTCTTCCCACAACAAATAACAAGACTCAGTAGGATGGTCAGAATGACACATCCTACAAAACCTTGCTTGTTGAGCCTCTCTTCTCATCATGAGTTCCCTTAAGGTGAGACACTCCATTATTTTATTATTTTATTTTTAAAAATTTTCAAAAGTCCGCAATCATATTGCAAGGATTCTCGAAAAAAATTTACCAAGAACTCAATCAATACCTATTCCAAAAAAAAACAACCACCAAGGAGTGGAAAATAAAAACAACTAGCTAATATGCAACTGAATACACCTAAACACTTAAAAATAAACGCCTCTTCCCCGGCAGCGGCGCCAAAATTTGGGAGGCCGTCGCTGTGCCTCTCAAAGTTAATATTTATAAGCCCTTTTTGCTTACTATCTACAACTAAGTAAATAGCGGCAAGTTGGGTCGTCCACAAAGAAGATGGATTTTCTCAAACGTTTAAGCACAAAAGGTTGCTATTGGGCTAGGAGTAGATATATATACACGTATAAAAGCAAGTAAAGGGGGGTTTGGTTGTTTGGTCACTATCACAAGAACCCCCCTTTAGCACCAGTTTTTTTTATGTTCTAGCACCATTTTTTTGCAAAAGAAACCGGTGCTTAAGTAACCGATGAAAAACCGGCACCGGTTGAATTTAGCACCGGTTTTTTAGCACCAGTTTTTCAACCGGTGATAATTTAGCACCGGTTTTTTTTATTAGCACCATTTTTCCAACCAGTACTAAAATATTTATGACGAATAAAAAAATCCCTTCCTCTAAAAGTGGCAGCGTGCTACAGCTTTCAGAAGAAGATAAAAAGACCTAAAACAGAGGAAGCGGCAGGACGCTGTAGCTTTCAGAGGAAGAGAAAAGGACCTGAAACTAACAATTTAATAGGACATGAATTTAATAATAAAATTAACTTCACAAAATTGATAATATAGAAATAAAACCAAAAAAAATTATGATACAAAACTAATAATCAATGAGACTAAACATTGCGGCGAAGACCTTGCAGAGGAATCAATCTCACCATGCCAAAAGCTTATTCAATAGATCACTGTAAACCATGCCTGAAGCTTATGCCAGAAGCTTATACCAGAATAAAGACGTTCATATCAGTATATCAACCTTGAGTACTTAACGAGACCACATAACTCAATTTGATTCAGTCACACATCAACATTCGGTAAAGTAAAGCACAAAATAATCCACCAAGATAAACACATATCTATCATATTCTTCCTATGCTGATTCATAACATTAATGAAATGACTGTAAAAATCTTACTCACATAAATCATATGCTACAGAGCAAAGAAACATTTAAAGTAAAATACAACATTAAAATGCCAAAGTGAAACATATCGTCAAGCATGAACAGAAACTTCATTTGAGTGGGACTCAAAATATTCTTGCTTTTCCCTCAAAATTCATCATTTAACTTGTAGCATTCATAACAAATGGTGCAATTGTCCCTGGTGATCAATAAAGAAAATGAAAATGAGCAATAAAGAAAATGAGCAACAGTTTTACCAGTGCTCAGTTTTAATAAAAAATTTAGAAATCATAATGTTTATTAGAAAACAAAAATTGCACTAAAATATATTTTTAAAAATGTGAATTGAATTAAATGACTACTCAACACTACTCTTCAACTAAGGTAGCTAAAAATAACTTGTATCAATCTACACAAATATAAAAAAAAGTTCTTGTAACCAAGGTAGCTACATCGATTACAAAAAGTGAATTGCTTCGTAGCAAGCAGCGTCCGAGAAAGTCAGAGAGTAGCGTTGAAGACAATTGTATAAGGAAACACCCAAGTAAAGACTTGTTTATCTACCTTGCACAAATAAGAGCAACAATGCAATAATTCTGTAACAAGGAGTTTTCCTAATAACTAAATTAGAAGATCAAATCACACAACTGAAAAATACGAACTAATGTTATTTTGAATTATCATCCGATGCTGCAGCTACTTAAACAATCATATTCTTCCAGATAAACTACACCAGACACAGCAGTTGCAAATGCCACAGTATTCTAAAGCTTCTCAGCTAAGTAATTAGAACAACAACCTAGCATAACAATTTCAACACACACACAGAAAACATGTGTGCGCACTTAGGAGTTAGGATACCTGAAGAGAAGACCAGACAAAATTGTGGAGAGCAGCGAACCAGAGGAGAACACAATGCGCAATCATAACGTACAATGCACAATCAGGCTTCTTAAACTAACTATTTATTTGCTAGTCAACTTTCTTTTGTTGCCAAAAACATTCCCCCATCACCTCTAACCATTGCATCATACATTAACAAGGAAGAGAAACCCCTCTTGAGACTAATACTAGATGATTAGAAGGTATAATTCAAATTAACTAGAAACTAACCTGCATTGCTTATAACTAGAGATGCAGATCTCAGGTGATCGGCTATATATGCTCGATGAAAATGTGAAGTATTCCACATCTAGACACCCATTTCCTCCTGTAGACTAAGCAAATACAGTTTCATAGTTTCCAGTAAACAAGGTACAGACGTATAATTCGTAAGACGAACAGGAATATTATTTAAACGAGATAGGACAACATCAAATGTTAAGAGCATGTCTCAAAATTAAGAATCATAATCTAATATATAAAATAAATTTACAAGTACAATTCAACAGTCAGATAATGCCTTAAAACTGCTAGTGCTCACACAAATTATTTAAATTTTATCACTACAAATTAATTGAATTTAATTGAAATTTGACCCACCTCCGCAAAACTAGAGGAGAACCAGAGCTGTGAGACCCAACATTGCAAGTTGCTCCGCTGAACCACAAACGCGAGCCACAACCACGAGCAGTTCTGGTGATCCACAAATTCAAGCTCTGCCTCCGTCTTTGGCTCTAAAAAATGATCGCATGACTACATTTCATCACAAAAATACCATCATATTAAAAATAAAAAAGCCAGCCCATCAAAGCATTTTCACAAAAGCAACCCACTCGGCAAAGTTATGCACAACACTAGCAGCATTACTTATTTCTCAGAAAACAAGACTATTTCATTAACTAAAAACAATACAGAGCTAATGCGGACATCAAATAGAAAGAAAATATTGCGCAATGTTCATTCCACGGTTACATTTTTCTTTTTTGTTAGAAATTGTCACTTTTTTCCTTAAATCCAGCTGGGCTTTTCGCATGAGAAAACTGAAATTGAGGACAACAAGAGAGGGGGTAATCGAATACCTTGGTCAAAGAAACGAGGAACAATCTGAAGCGGTTATGCAAGCCCCTCCACCGCGGTGGTGAAGTCTCTGTGCCCGTTAATTAGTTAAAGTCAACTTAGTTATTAGTGTTTATATATTGAAAGTCAAGTAATGGTTGATCGTTGATTAGTCAAATCAAACATTTTTATTAGTATTAATTATATACTAATTCAAATACATTCTTACCGTTAATTAGTTAAAGTCAACTTTGTTATTAGTGTTTATTTATTGAAACTCAAGTAAAGTTTGACCGTTGTTTAGACAAAGTCAACATAGTTATTAGTGTTTATAAATTGAAAGTCGAGTAGAGTTTAACCGTTGATTAGTTAAAGTCAACTTTGTTATCAGTGTTTATATGTTGAAAGTCAAGTAAAGTTTGACCGTTGATTAGATAAAGTCAACATTGTTAGAGTGTTTATATATGGAAAGTCGAGTAAAGTTTGACCGTTGATTAGCCAAAGTCAACCTAGTTATAAGTGTTTATATATTGAAAGTCAAGTAAGGTTTGACTGTTGATTAGTGAAAGTCAACCTAGTTATTAGTGTTTATATATTGAAAGTCAAGTACAGTTTGACCTTTAATTAATTAAAGTCAACCTAATTATTAGTGTTTATTATATAAACCTAGTTATTAGTGTTTATTATATACTAATTCAAATAAAGTTTGACCGTTAATTAGTTAAAGTCAACTTTGTTATTAGTGTTTATTTATTGAAAGTCAAGTAAGGTTTGACCGTTGATTAGACAAAGTCAACCTAGTTATTGGTATTTATTATATACTAATTTAAATAAAGTTTGACCGTTAATTAGTTAAAGTCAACCTAGTTATTAGTGTTTATATATTGAAAGTCAAGTAAGGGTTGACCGTTGATTAGTCAAAGTCAACCTAGTTATTAGTATTCATTATATACTAATTCAAATAAAGTTTGACCGTTAATTAATTAAAGTCAAATTTGTTATTAGTGTTTATTTATTGAAAGTCAAGTAAGGTTTGACCGTTGATTAGACAATGTCAACCTAGTTATTAGTATTTATTATATACTAATTCAAATAAAGTTTGACCATTAATTAGTTAAAGTCAACCTAGTTATTAGTGTTTATATATTGAAAGTCAAGTAAGGGTTGACCGTTGATTAGTCAATGTCAACCTAGTTATTAGTATTTATTATATACTAATTCAAATAGAGTTTGACCGTTAATTAGTTAAAGTCAAATTTGTTATTAGTGTTTATTTATTGAAAGCCAAGTAAGGTTTGACCGTTGATTAAATAAAGTCAAACATTTTTATTTGTATTTATTATATACTAATTAAAGTAAGGTTTGACCATTAATTAGTCAAAGTCAACTTAGTTATTAGTGTTTATATATTGAATCGAGTAAACTTTGATCATTGATTAGTTAAATTCGGCTTAGTCACTAGTCAATAAAAAGAAACCGTGGGAGTGTACGGGAGTGGGAACATTGGCCCACTCCCTTAATACATGTTCCCTAATCTAAATGTTACAACCATGTGACCAAAAGAAGCTAGTCCCGTCGTGATGACCGGGTCCATGAAAAATATTACAACCCATCGTGGTGACCGGGGCCTGTATGAGCCATTCCTTCAACAGAGTCCCTTCGTGGTGACCAGGGCCTGTATAAGCCATCCCTGAAAAAACAGAGGGGCGTGAGAACAAACTCACTTGCCTTCTCGCTCCATTTTACATCCCTGCTACCGGTGGTGTGAACCGGCTCTTGCGCCATGGTTTGCTCCCCACGGGTGTCTTCAAATCCGAAGTGGACTCGGTTTCCAATGAATGAAGTAGTATGACCTGTCCTCCGAAAAGGGCTTGCACACCGCTTCTACCATGTACACCTCTAAGATGAAGATAAAGAGGTGTTATTGGCCTTTGATAACAGTCTCTGGATAAGGGCCGAGGCTTTCTCTGTGGGGTTGGGAGTAGTTTGATCGTAGTCCGTTGTGCTCCCAAGTGTTCCTTGCGGATAGACCTTGTAGGCATAAGAGACCGGGCATGACTTCTACCGTGCATGCCCCGTGTAACGGTTTTGTAACCGTTCTTTCCATTTTAGGCAAATGGACAGCCTGATGCCATTTTGCACTTTTCAGTACAGCGCAAGCAAATAACGCAACCGTTAATTCCAAGTGATACCTAGCTAGGGGTTAATTAATTTGCATACGCAGAATTAATTTACCCCCTACCCAACCTACATGGCCATGCTGCTGCCATGGGAAATCCTGTCAACCATTTGGAGAGAAGCTGCTGGGTTTTTGTTTTTCAATCAGTCCAACAGTAGCCATCCCTCGAGGTTTCTTCACGAGTCCCCCCTCGAGGACGGAGCACACGAACACCTTCAGCCCTCGAATGTCCCCCCACGAGCACTCGGGAGCTTACGACACTCGAATGGCTACCTCGAGTACTCGAGCACCACCAGCCCCACGTCGAGGACAAAGCACTCGAACACCTTCAGCCCTTGAGTGCCCCCCCGGTGCACCCGAAAGCTTCCAACACACAAATTTCCCCCTCAAGATATCGAACACCACCAGGACCACCTCGAGGACAGAGCACAAGACGTTCAGCCCTTGAATGCCCCCAATGAGCCCAAGAAACACCTTCAGCTTAATCCTTCCATCCTCGAACCATCCCTCAAACTCGAGTACCTCAATCCGTCTCTCCTCGAACCATCCTCGAATTTTGGAGCATATCCAGCACTCGAATCCATTGAAAACTCCTTCAGCCCTTGGACCATCCTTCCAACCTCGGACCATCACTCCGCTTCCCTTCGAGTACTCAAGCACTTCCATCATTCGAATGCCCAAGTCGAGCACTTGAATGCCTTCAGCGCTCGAATCCCTCGAGATCACCTTCAGCCTCAACTTCCCTTCGATTATTTGAACCTCCCCCCTCGAGGGCAAAGACCCCTCGAGAACTCTAGCACCTCTAGCGCTCGAATACCTCAATCCATCTAACCGCAAATTACCCTCGAGTACTTGAGCACTTCCAGCACTTGAATGCCCATCTCGAGCACTCTCATTCCTTCAGCACTCGAATCCCTCGAAATCTCCTTCAGCCCTCAGACCATCCTTCCATCCTCGAACCATCCCTCAACTTCCCTTCGAGTACTCGAACCTCTATTCCTCGAAGGATTACTATTCAGCATACCATTCGAGTTGCCACTGCCAACTGATAGATGTGATTGCCAGACCATATTTTCTGGCATTGTTGATCACCGGAATCTGGGAAAAAATTGAGAAAAATACCAATTACGAGAATCTGCTCTTCCGTTCCTTTTCTTCTGGAAATTCTTATGATTGAGAAATAGGGCCAAAAAATTGAGAGTGCTATTCTTTATGATTCCGATTGAAACAATCCACCATGGCCGGCCGCCGGACCAACCAAAACACAGTGAAACATCTCATGACATCTATAATGAATCCGAATAGCCCCAAAGTATTGCCACCTCAATTATACCCAGAATGAAGATCACCATATGAATGTTCATGAGTGAGAAAAATTTAAATCCGTGTTTTCAGCATAGATTATCTAAGTACCAACTAGTTCAGGTAAAACAAGGCAGGGCGATGTCCGGGTTGTGAACACAAGCAAGTCTGAGAGCTTACCAGGTTCTGAGCACAGGCAAGGCTGGGAAAGGTACCAGGTTCTGTTCACTTGCGAGGCCGGGGGTTTCCCAGGATTTGAACAAACGTTTGGCCGGAGGGTCACCGGGTTCTGAGCACTAGCAAGGCCGGATGGCCAGTTTTGGATATGAACGCGAGCTAGGCCAGTTGGGTGCCCAGGATTTGAACAAAAGTTCACCTAAATCAGTTAGGGTAGCCTGTTGGTCTAAGCTTCAATTTAAATCGAGTAAACAAGGTCGAACATTTTCCGAGTTCTGAGCACGAGCAAGGCTGGGTGGATTACCGGGAGCAAGGCCGGGCGGGCGGACCAGGTTTTGATCATTTGCAAGGCTGGAGGTTGCCCAGGTTTTGAACACAAGCAAGGCTGGAAGGTGACCGGGATTTGGGCACTAGCAAGGCCGGGGGACAAGGCAGGTTTGGACACAAGCTAGGCCGGTCGGGCTCGAGGTTTGAGCACAAGTTTACCCGAATCGATTAGAACTGACCCAAGTGCTAATAATTTCCATGCTTGAGACCCTTCATTAAAATTAATCTCCTATGACCATTATATTTACAGGCCACTAACCCACGCAGATTCTCATAAACAGCCCAATTCTTCCTACTAAAACCATCCCAGCATGCGACGACAATCCACACACTCTACAAAATTTAATATGTATAGCTTCTCCTGTTCCCTGTAAAAACTTCTCAAAACAGAGTACCACGGTAATCCACACGAGTTTAGCGTGTGAATTACTTCTTTCCTCAGGAGGCCTCGCCAAAAAATAGAGTCTATACAAATTGCACTAAATGAAATCGAAAACAGCCTCCCAGATGACAAGTTCCTCCCCAAAAATTCGTACAACAAATCCCCAGAAAACATGCACAAGAAATTCATCCATTAAAGTCCGTACAAAATTTATATAGTGCAAGACTTACATGGGTGTTCGCCAAGCTCTCCATGTTTGCATCGGGTACGGGTCTTCCTCCTCCGGCTGGAAATTTCACTCCTCAAGACCGGTGTGCAGGTCTTCCTCAAGACATCGTGGATCCGTGGGTCTTCAAATTCCTGTTCGAAAAGTTCGATATTCGAACCTCAAGAACCCAAAAGCTCCTAGCTTGAAGACCAAAAAGCAAGTCTTCATCCTAGAAAAACCATAAAGAGGCTATGGGTTTTCGAAATCCACATTCGGACTGCGGATCTTCCTCCAAAAGTTTAAGAAACAAGCTCTGTTTTGCAAACAGGGACCCAGATCCCGAATTCAAATCATCCAAAACCAAGGCAAACCATACATAGAAACACTCCCAGCGAGGAGCCCAACATTAATGTCGCGCTCCTCAGTGGAGAAGGGGAGCTGTGGAAGAGAGATCCGGCAAAAACCTGACACGATCAACAGTGCAGGGCTGCGCCCTATTTTTGCCTCTCCCCTCAGCTTAGTCACTAGTGTTTCTATACAGAGAGAGAGTCAAGTATGAGGTAAGTAAAGGTTTATCATTGATTAATTTAACTTAACTTAGTCACATGTTAAAGTCAACAAAAGAAGTTGACGATTTTGAAAGTTAAAAAAAAATAGCTTAGAGCGGCTGCGCAGCTGCTTCCAGCTCATGAAATTTCTGCGAAGATTATTTGAATTTTTTTGAATTTTTTTTTGAATTCTTTGACAGAAATAATGAACTTTAAAAAATTTTGACAAATATTTAAAAGTTTATGGCAATTTCTTTGGGGGGAAATTTTTTTGGCGGGAAAAATTTAAAACTTTTTAGCACCGGTTTAAACTGGTGCTATTTTCTTCCAAAACCGGTGCTATTTTTCCATTTTTAGCACTGGTTGTTAAAACTGGTGCTAACATTTCCAAAACCGGTGCTATATTAAAATTTTTTTGGCAATTTCTTTGGCAGGAAATTGGTTTTGGCGATTTTTTGGTGGGAAAATTTAAAAACTTTTAGCACCGGTTTATACCGGTGCTAATTTCTTCCAAAACTGGTGCTAATTTTTTTCAAAATTGATAGTATTTTAAAATTTTGGGGTATTTCTTTGGCGGGAAAATGGGTATTAAAAATATTTAGGACCGGTTTTTAAAACCGGTACTATTTTTTGCAAAACCGGTGCTATTTTAAATAAATTTGACCATTTCTTTGGCGGGAATATTTTTTGTCGATTTCTTTGGTGGGAAAATTTTAAAAATTTAAAATTTTGTTAGCACCAGTTTAAACCGGTGCTATTTTATACCAAAACCAGTGCTATTTTTCATTTTTAGCACCAATTTTAAAACTGGTGCTATTTTAAAATTTTGGGCTATTTCTTTGGCGGGAAAATGAGTATTGAAAATTTTTAGCACCGTTTTTAAAAACCGGTGCTATGTTAAATAAATTTGGCAATTTCATGGCCAGAATTTTTTTTTGCCAATTTCTTTGGCGGGGAAATTTAAATATTTAATTTTTTTAGCACCGGTTTAAACCAGTGCTATTTTCTTCCAAAACCGGTGCTATGTTTTCATTTTTAGCACCCGTTTTTAAAATTGGTGCTAATTTTTCCAAAACCGGTGCTATTTTAAAATTTTGGGCTATTTCTCTGGTGGGAAAATGGGTATTAAAATTTTTTGCACCAGTTTTTAAAAACCGGTGCTATATTTTAAAAAACCGGTGCTATTTCTTTTATTTTAGCACCGGTTTTTAAAACCGGTGCTAATTTTTGCAAAAACCGGTGCTAATTTTTAATTTTTAGCACCTGTTATTAAAACCGGTGCTATATTTTACTAAAACCAGTGCTATTTTGATTTTTTTGGCGGGAAGATAGAATTTTACAAATATTTAGCACCTGTTTTTAAAAATCAGTGTTAACATTTCAAAAACCGGTGCTATTTTAAATTTTTTGACTATTTCTTTTGCGGAAAAATGAATTTTTCAAATTTTTAGCACCGGTTTTTAAAAACCGGTGCTATTGTAAAATTTAGCACCAATTTTTAAAAAACCGGTGTTAAATTAACACCGGTTTTAAAAACAGGTGTTAAAATTTTAAAAACCAGTGCTATTAGATTTTTAGCACCGGTTTTAAAAACTGGTGCTAAAAAACCGGTGCTAGAGGGGGGTCTCTATGGTAGTGCCGGTGGTTCTAAGTTATGAAAGTTAAAAGACATGACAACTAGCAAAGTGGAGAAACTATGCTAAGTCATCAAACAAAACTAAGAAAATGGTTTAAAACTACAAAAGATAAAGCCTTGGGGGCAATCGATATCCACTTCCAAATCTAATGTAGATCATTGAACCATTCATTCATCCTAACACAATTGTTATCTACGGGGAATGCCAATGGAAGATCAACATTCATTCCTTCTTAAGAGTAATTTGCAAATACAAACAACGAGGAAGTAGAACTCTTGCTTCTGGTAGCTACTTCCTAACAATAAGATTGAGTCTTTAACCTGATAGCCGCTTTAGGTCATGCTTTCCATCTTCGCGGCAAGCGATCGAAGGATATTACGACGGGTAAGGCGCTCAAGCTACCTGCGCCTGTCTGGTCCGATCGTTTAGCCGCTCTTTCTAATAGACGGGAATGGTCACCCTATACAAACAATGACCATAAGGGTATTTCATCAATGACATTATACACGAAGGACTATAGATTTGACAATGACAAGCCTTCTACCAAAGACATAGCCATTTAACTAAACATAGCATTCATTAGGCCAAACCTAGATCAAACCACATTCAAGGTTCAACCTTTCATTGCATCTATAGGATAAAGATGAGAACAACCCACATCAATGCCATTAACAATTCACATTCAACGCTCAATAAATACACAATAGCAAAAGCACCAAATAGATATATATATATATATATATATATATATATATATATATATGTGTGTGTGTGTGTGTGTGTGTGTGTGTGTGTGTGTGGTTCTTACTACATAGAAATGGAAGCTTCAATCCATTGCTCCTAAGATAAAACTAAGTTAGACAATTAAAAGACATAATTAACCTATGAAAACTAAGAAAAGAAAGAAAGAAAAACTAGGGTTTGAACCCACAAAAACACAAGAAGAAGGGGCTGGAAAAAGCTGCTGAAGAGGAGAGGATAAGGTGAGTATTTATAGTGCAAAAAGAAAGAAGGGTTTCTGACCCCATTGCGACATGCTCGCGACTGCCTCGTGATGGACTCCATGTCCAGCACCATTTTTTTCTTTCTCCTTTTTTTTTCATATCCTCCTCTTCTCTTCAGTTCTTCAATTCTTCAAATCTTCAAAAGCTCAATTACAAGTCTTCAAATCTTCAAAGATATTCTTCAAAGTCTTCAAAGTCTTTAAAGTCTTCAAAGTCTTCAAAGTCTTTAAAGTCTTCAAAGTCTTCAAAGTCTTTAAAGTCTTCAAAGTTTTTCAAACAAATTACCTTGTCACACAAACTTCTCTAGAAAAGTAATAAAAGCGTAAAAGTCACTTTTAACCCTCCTCAGAGAACTTCAAGGCAAAATGTAACATTTAGACCACAAAAGTGTACAAAAGTGAATCCTAAAAGTCCTAATATAACCGTATAAAATGGGCACATCATATAGAAATAGAAAATAAATATTTTTTGTGATATATGTTGAAAAACGCTAGTACATGTTCTAGAGTAACTTGGAGTTGATTACTTAGAGGTAAATAAAGGGAAATAAGAAAGGATTACAGATATGTTCTTAAGCCTGATTGTTGATAAATATTTGGTTACAAACTTGGAAAATACAATGGGGGTGTTAAGGGTAGCATCACGTTCGAGCGGATTTGAATTTTGAGTAACAAGTAAACTTTTTAATTTTTGCACTTAGGTCCCTTCAAGAAAATTGGAGTTGTCGAATCACAAAATTTGCGACACAAAAAATGCAATTCAATATTATACATTTTAAATTTGCAATTTGGGCATGTATGGATGAATGAAAATGCCTCTAAAGTCAACATTGATTACTTCTACAAAATTTTGGAAATTACACTATGGCCTAAAATTGTACTACCCTATTATCCATTGCTTCAAAATACATGATTTTTGTTATTCTTGCATAAATATAGAAATATAAAATAAATATTTTTTTTGGAAGAAATGATGAAAAGCGCTAGTACATGTTCTAGAGTAACTTAGAGTTGATTACTAAGAGGTAAAGAAAGGGAAATCAGAAAGGATTACATATGTGTTCTTGAGCCCAATTTTTGATAAATATTATGTTATGAGCTTGGAAAATACAGTGGGGGTGTTTAGGATAGCATCACATTCGAGCGGATTTGATATTCAAGTAACGAGTAAAGTTTTTACTTTTTGCACTTAGGTTCCTCCAAGAAAATTGGAGTTGTAGAATCACGAAATCAACGGCACCAAACTGTAATTAATATTATACATTTGTGAGTTTGTGATTTGGGCATGTATAAATGAACGAAAGGGCCTCTGAAGTCAACATTGATTACTTCTACACAATCTTGAAAATTTACACTATGGCTCAAAATTGTATTACCCTATTATCCATTGCTCCGAAATGCATGATTTTTGTTATTCTTGTATAAATATAGAAATAGAAAATAAATATATTTTGGGAAGAAATCATGAAAAGTGTTGGTACATGTTCTAGAGTAACTTAGAGTTGATTATTAATAGATAAAGAAAGGGAAATCGGAAAGGATTACAAATATGTTCTTGAGCCCAATTGTTGATAAATATTTTGTTACAAACTTTGAAAAAAAAGGTTTATAAATAAACACTAATAAATAAAATTTTACTTTAGCTAATAAACTATCAATGCTAAATTTGATTTTAGTAATCCTTTCAGGCATGCATTTGAATAAAAAAAAAAGAATTTAGGTAGTATTAGGTCACAACCTTATGAACATTTTAGCAGCTCTTTTATGAAGAAAATAATAGTTGTTCCGGTGTTGAATCTCTACCATCTGATAGATTGAATCTCCACCATTATATTAATTTCTCACATAAATTCTAAAACCCTTCATTTTCTAGTCTCTAAAAAATCACGCCACCATCTCCTTCTTTTTATGTTTGGACTCTTCGGACCTCACACCTCCACCATCTCCTTCCTCCACCCTCATGTCTCTGCCGTGCTGCCTCCACCTCTCACACCACCACTGGAGAAACCCTCCGTCTCCGTGAAGCTCTTGTCATTCACCGCTGCCTCATGTAGATCTCCGCTACCATCGTCTCCTCCACCGTGAAGTTCCATGTTGAAGCTCACCTCCACCATTCACCGGGAAGCTTTATCATTCGCTCACCTCTGTCTCTGCCAATTTGATCCACTAGTAAGTTACTTGCTTCCACCATTCGTTCGACGACAGAGAGGGCGGAGATCAACACCCGTTGATGAACGCCTACGCCGCTGAAGACCTTCGTCGCGTCACCGCCAGAGACCGCATGAGATCGATCGATCGACACCAAAGCCATTGTAGATAAGGTAAACTTGCTAATTAAATAACGAAATATGAACTCGTTAATGTTGTTTATGATGATCCGACTTGATTATGAAATTATTCACGCCATTTATTGATGTAATTTATGTTTTTGATAAACTGAGAGCTGAATAATTCAGTTCAATTGGGAGATGATTATTGAGTCTCATGTATAGTTATGCGAAAGTGTCTTTGCTGGTTGCGAATTAGCTGAAAGTTCCACCTTGGATGAACTATGCAGTACCATCTCGTGAAAAATTATGCAGTACCTTTTCTTCTTTCTGTAGTCTCCTGAATGAACTATTGCTTCTTTTTATCCATGCTTTTAGTTCATTATGCATCAAGTATTACTCAGGTTTTGGTTCTATACTATTGCATGATTTGATTAGGAAGACGTTAGAATGATTGATTATGACAATTATGATTTGGACAATAAAAAGTTTTTGCTCAACTGTGTTAATAGTGTTATCATCAGCATGATACCTCTTGTTTTGTTGTTTTCAATAGTTTTTCGGTCCTTGATGCCACTATTTTTGGAATGTTGTTTCGTCACTAATGAAACCTGAATTAGAGATGCAAGTGTCTTCCTGTAACCTCATGTCTAAACTGCACATATAAACACTCTTCATATATGCACGTGTTATCTCATGCATGATTCAGCTGCAAACCGGGGTATGATTATGGGATATGCGTAATGCAGGTTTGGTAATTACTGAGAACTGTGTATCATGCAAAATAGCTGTCATATTTTCAGCTCTAAATTTGTTATCTTTGGAATGTCCTTGAAAGAGTTGATTATATATATGTCAGATAGTTTGTCCTTCCAAATACATTCTCTATTGTAAGCAAATGTTACGTACTGTTAAGTTCTAAGTTCAATATTAATACTTGCAAACTTTGGATGAATCATGAACATGTTGTGATGGTTTGTTATGAATGATGTCAGTAGTTTAAAAACAGAAGAAAAATCTCACAAGGTGAAAGTTACATTTCTAGGGTTTTGGGAACCTTTAAATTAAAGCATAAGTTTCCTTGTATGATTTGATTTTTTGTAAATGAAAATAAAAATTGAAGTTCTTTTATTTCCTCTCTTTCCCTCTTTTGGTGGTCTTAACTCATTAACAACCCGCGTAGTTGTCACTGTATATTTGCTTTTTGTGAAGATGGTGCTTTGATGTACCCAAGGTGGTATTACTTTTATCTGACCAGCATGTTTAGCTAATTGTTATTAGCAGTTCAATCATGGCACTTCTTTAATCTTTCATGGCTATTACATTTGTTGATTTCAATCTCTTTGCCTTATAAGCGCGATTTGAGGGTTTTGGGAGCAAATATAAGCGCTAGAATGGGAGTGTGGCCGAGATCACGAGGTGAGTGATCTTCAAGAGCCGGTTAATAGTGGGCGGTAACAAGGTGGAAGAGTTATAATCTATACAAAGAGTTGTGTATAATTTGTTGATTTTATGCACCAAAAAGGTCAAAGAATTGCTTGAGAGTTGCTCTATAAATTACAGGCCTGATTGGGTTGGTGTGCTCGAAGGTTTTCAAGAAGGCTCTTATTTTTGGGTGAGTTTTTCTCCTAAATTAATTTGTTTAGGCCTTTTTACAAAGCATAACTGAATACTATCATTATATTTGCAGGGTGCAATCAATTATTTGCTAAGAAATATGTGCCAACCATATCTGGTAACAGTTGGAACCATTGATCTTAGAGGTGGATCTGTGCATATGATGTATGCTGTTTCAAAGCCATCAAATATTTTTTTAAAATAGCTGCAATATGTAGCAACTATTCTTTTTTAAACAGCTGCAATATGTAGCAACTATTTTTTTAAATAGCTACAATATTTAGTAGCTATTTTTAAAAATAGCTTCTACGTTATATGTAGAAGTTGTTAATACAATAACAGCTACGTTAATTAACATTTCACTGGCCACTTAGGCACTCAAGTTGGGAAATCAAAAAATAGATGCTCTGCAAAGTAGCGGTTAAATATACCACTGCAATAAAAAATAGCTGCTTCGTGTAGAAGCTATACTTAATAGCTGCTACGTTAAATTAACATTTCACCGGCCACTTAGGAATCTGATGTGTCCATTTTATGTATATATTTTGGGACATGCGCTCTTTTGTTGTCAAGAACTTGTGTTTTACCATGAAATTCTCTTAAGGGGGTAAAAGTGACTTTTGTGCTAGTTTACCTTTTCTAAGTGGATTTTGTGTGACAAGGCACCAAAATCAAAACTTGAAAACCGAAGGCCATTGAAGATCACCTTTGAAGACTTTGAAGACTTGCTTTGAATATTTGAAGACTTGAACAATGGAAAAAACTTGTTATGAAGAAAGAGAGTTTGAACTAGGAGACGAAAAAGAAGACAAGTTTTGTTTCTGGGTTGTCGTCAACCCGCTGCGGCTCGTGACAAACGGGTGGCCATAATAGATTTGTATTTCTTTTTGTACTATAAATAGCATTCTATCTTTTCTCTTTCCTCACTTCTCTTCTTCCCGACTATCTTCCAGCAAACCCTAGGTTTTTACCCTTTTTCATCTTGTTTTAATCTTTGTTCATGTTTGGATTATTGTTGTTGATTATTATGGATTTTAGTAGCTAAACTAATCTCTTGGGAGAAATTGATTGAAGCTTTCAAACTTATGCAGTGAGATTCTTGATTTTGCTCATTTATGAACATTTATGGGAAAGTATTTATTGTGCCATTAATGCTATGTTTTGCTTAATTCATATCATACATTTTTTGAGAATAGGAAGTGTTTATATGATTGAAGTGTCAGGGTTTCAGGAAAGTTGCAAATTTCTTGACTCTTTTGGCATGAAAATCTAAGAACATGAACTTATAACATCTATTGTATAATGTGTTGCAATTATTGCTATATAAGTATGCTAATGTGGATTGTTCTCATATTTGTCATATAGATGAAAACAAAGGTTGAACCTTGAATGTAGTTTGTTCTAGGGTTAGCCTAATAAATGCTTTATTTGGTTAAATGACTATGTCTTTGGTAGAAGACTTGTTGTTATCAAATCTACGGTCCTTCATGTGAAATGTCATTGATGAAATACCTTTATAGTGTAGTTTGCATAAAGTGATTGTAAATGAGCTTTGCAAAATATTGTTGCTTGCGTTTGCAAATTACTATTATGAAGGAATGAATGTGGATCTTCGATTGGGAAGTGACAACATTCCCCGTAGGCGAATGGTAATGAATGAGTAGATAAATCTATGATCTTTAAGAAGTTTGGAAGTGGAAGTTGATTGCTCCAAAGGCTCCGTAATTGTTGTTTTAATCATTTTTTTAGTTGTTGTTGCATGACTGGCATTGTTCTCTTACTTTGCTAGTTGTTGTCTGTCAATTCATTAGTTAGGACCAAAACTAACCAAACACCCCCCCCCCCAATTTACATGCTTATATATATATCTATATATATATAAGCATGTATATATGTGTGTGCATTTATATCTAGTATGTTTTCCGCTAAAGATCCCTCTTCTCATGGATGACTCTAGCTTGTCATTATCTACTTAATTATAGATAGGAAGAATTAGGGCTTAAAAATATAACTTTGAGAGGTACGGCAACGACCTCCCCGCATCTAAATGGGAAAATTAAAAAAAATAGCTGCTACAGGGCCAAAATAATAGCTACTAAAGGGGGGGGGGGGGTTCCAGTAGTGAAGATTTGAAATGAAGATATAAGATAAAAATCAATACCTTAATTAAACCAATGTTACAATGAGAATCTTATCAAAATATTGCTAAGCTAATAGGTTTTAGAAACTTTTTCTCAGATCCATTAAGTAAAATTAGGATTTTTTGGGATGATTCAGGTACAATCAACATCTGGTCTGTGGATGAACAGATTGTATATACAAAAATTAATCATCAATCTCTAACACGGAATTGTAACATTGGTTTTATAAATGCAAAACACACAATAAAAGAAAGAAAAATCCTTTGGAACAAAATAGCTTCTTTGATTGGAGAAGCTTTTTGTTTAATAGGGGATTTTAAATGTTATCACAAAGCAAGAGGAATATTTGGGTCCATCTATTCCTAACCAAAAATGCATTAGAAACTTTAACAATTTTTTTAATTTCTAATTCATTATCTGAAATTCCCACCTTAGGCCGTCTGTTCACTTGGACATGCATGAGACCGGGGGAAGAGCTTGGAAAATATTATATAGAGGAGTTTCAAAGAATTTATGGTGGTCAAAATTCAGCTCTTATTCAAAATGTTACCATCAATCAGTTAAGTCAAAACATAGAGGACAAACATTTTTTTTCAATCAAAAATAAAAATGGATTATGGATTCATGATCAAGATGGAATTGGTCAAGAAGCCAAAGAATACTATACTGATTTATTAACTGAGGAAAATTCATTTACTACCAGTATAAACACATCTTGGCTTATGGAAAATATACCTAAATCTGTTAATCAAGAAATGAATTCTTAACAAATGAAACAAGTCTCTATAGAGGAACCAATTCTTAAAATCTACTTTCTTTTCAATCCTAATCAATGGGAGATTTTATTGGTTTCTTCCCATCTACTAAAGGTTTAAAGCAAGGAGATCCTCTTTCTCCATTGATATTTATCTTAATGGGAGAAACCTTATCAAAAAACCTGAATTTTCTTTTTAGATATTAAGATTTGGAATACTATAAACTCCCAAATCAGATGAACAAAATAACGCATCTCTCTTATGCAGATAATACTGTGATTCTGCTGAAATACTCAAAGTCTGGACTTAAAACCATTATAAGCTTTTTAAAATCCTTTGAACTTGCATCAAAGTCACTTTGAAAAATTATCTTTTTTGATCTCTAAACATACACCTACAATAATAATCTTTGTAATCAAATCTAAAACAAAAATGATTGAAGGTACTTTACCTTTTAAATATCTAGGCTATCTAATATACACTGAAAGGCCTAAAATTATTTATTTCCAAGGTATGGTTTCTTCAATTAAATCCATAATTGAAAAATGAAAAAATAAATTGCTTTCCCCTACAGCTAAAGCAATTTTGATAAAACGTCCTCTCCCCTTTCCAATACACTTGATTGCAGCTTTAAAGCCAACAATATCTATAATCAACCAGATACATAAAATATTGGATAAATTCTTTTGGTGTTCAAATTCAGATCAAAATCATAGTAAAAGAACATGGAGAACATACTCCAAAATGTGTTATCCAACTAATGAAAATGGACTTGATTTTAAGAACATACACACTCAGATTACAAGTTTTGCTCTTAAACTTTGGTGGAAGTTGCAAAATGGTAGTTCTTTATGGACTAAAACAATGTGTTCAGTTCCAGATGATCATAAAAATTCTAAAACTTGGTTAAGAATCAAAGAAATTAATGAGATTTCTTTGGAAAACATACAAATTAAACCGGGAAAAAGAATATGTTTCATTTTGGACATCCAGCTGGATGGGAACTGGACCATTAATAGATATATGGGATGGCAGAGTCAATCTTCCTTGTCCTGATTTGTTTGTTTTAGAGTTTGTACAAAAAAAATCAAATCTACTTCAATAGATAAACAACCATTTGTCAAACCATTTAACCTCTGCATTTGAAAAGGAAATTAAGTTATTTCCTGATTATGATGACAAAATGGTTTGGAAATTAACCCAAAATGGATATTTTAGTTTAAAATCAGCATATTAGTTAGTTACAGAAAAGAAAATTGTAGTCCCTTCCTTTAAGCATCTGTGGTCTTCAATCTTACCTGATAAAATGAAATACATGAATTGGAAAGTTCTAAATAGATTGTTGGCCTTCCCAGATGTTTTTAGAGGACTTTGGCTTTAATATCCCATCTAGATGTTGATTTTGTTTTAATTCAAAGGAAAGTATTCATCACAGCTTTAACAATTGTACTGTGATTAAAAACAATTGGGACAAGATACATTCTATGTTTAATCTATGTACAATCAGCTCTGATTTTCTTTGGGACAAATACTACTTTTTCTGGAACTTCTCTGATAATCACACAAAAATGTTTGAACTGATAAAGATCATTCCATGTGTTGTTATCTGGTAGATATAGTGTGCTAGATGTACATATCATTTTGAAGGAGTAAAACCAATTCAAAGTTTAATCTTTAAACGGATTTTGCTCCAAATTAATGATATTATCCTAGCATACAAATTGAATTTCATGTAGGATTTAATGGGTTCAAATCCTAGGTCGGTTGTTAGTTCTTCTAAAACAATCAGAAACTCTGTTATGATTGTTAAGTGGACATTGCCTGCATTTTTTAAACTTAACACTGATGGATATTTTGTTAGTGATGAAATTGCAGGAGTAGGATGTATTATCAGGATTAACACTTAGAATACTTTCTCTGCATTAGCTAAACTTGTTCTTGCTAACTCTCCAATTCAAGCTGAAGCAAAAGCCCTTCTTCAAGGCTTGGACATGACTAGGAATTTAGGCATATGTAGGCTGGATATTGAATCTGATTCTCTGGTGCTGGTGAAAATCATCACAAGAACATTTAAAGTCCCTTGAAGATGTTCAGAGTAGATTAGAGAGATTTGGGAGCAGCTAAGACATTTCGAATTCACTTTATCTCACATATATAGAGAATCCAACTCGGTAGCGGACTCACTTGCTAAACTGGCATCAATCCAAAATGTAAAAAAAAAATTTCATCCACAGGTCTTCCTCCTCACATTGAAGGTCGAGTGAAGTTGGGAGCAAGATTTTTACCTTATCTTAGAACATGATAGTTTAGGATAGTTTTGATGTATAGGTCTGAATTTCATTTTGGTTTTCATAGTATTCCATGCTTTTATTTTAGGTTATTGAAACTCTTAGGGTTAGCAGATAGGTTGATGTTTAATTGACAGAGTTTTGATGGATTTCAATCTGAGGTAAGGCTTTTATGTCTCTCTCATCTATGTATCTTTTCTTTTATATTAATAAACAGGTGGGGGTCTGCCATTCCCCCCCCCCCACCACAACCACCATAACAGGTGGTGTTTCTTATATATATATAAGTAAGTAAATAGAGGGTTTTTGGTTGGTTTTTCCTAAGTTATGAATTTAACGACAAGATAACTAGTAAAGTAAAGTAACTATGCTAATCATGCAACAAACTAAGAAAATGGGGTAAAACTACAAATGACAAAGCTTTCATAGAATCATTTACTCATTCTATCACATTCATTACCTGTGGGGAATGCTATCACTTCCATTTTGAAGTTCAACATTCATTTCTTCTTAGTAATGATTCATAAAGATGTTCAACGACCATTTGTAAATCTCATTGATAATCACTTCAGACATTTAACGACCATAAAGATATTTCATCAATGGCATTATACACAATGAACCATAGATTTGATAAAAACTACAAGAGTTCTACCAACACTATCACAGGAACCCCCATGTAGCACCAATTTTTTCTTGTTCTTGCACCGGTTTTTTTACCCAAAAAACCGGTGCCTAAGTGCGCGGTGAAAAGGTTTCACCGGTTTTCAAAAAAACAATGCTAGTTCTAGCACCGGTTTCACTAGTTTTTTTGTTAGCACCAATTTTTTAACCGGTGCTAAAATATTTACAAAGACTGAAAAAAAATCCCTTCCTCTGAAAGCGGTTGTGCGCAATCACTTCCGAAGGAAGGGAAAAAGACCCAAAATTAACAATTTAGTGGGACATTAATTTAATAATATAATTAACTTCAAAAAATTGATGATATAGAAATAGAACCAAAAAAATTTATGATAAAATATTAATAATCTATGGAACTAAACATAATTATCCCAAACATAACTATCTAAGGGACTAAACTTAACTTTACCTTGAACTAGCAATTGAATCATGTGACGTGTACACATCAAATCTCAAGGTCAAACCACACGGCTAATCTTGAATCTATGGTCTTTAGAAATGCTCAAATATACCCTACCATACCACATGCTAAAAAAACTAAAAACTCAACTTTTCACCTGATCTAAACTAATTACTCAAAATAATTATTTATTAAGAAATTGAAGAAAATGTACCAAATACATGTATTCATCATGCCCTCAAGATATCACTACATTGTCCAATCTTCAGCCTTGAGTGTAGACTCCATTCTTAGTGTTGTAAAGGGGATTCTAGTTATCAAGGTTGTCTTTGAAATACTGCATTCACAAATCTGATATTAAGTTTAGCTACAACACACGACATACATACTCTAGACTATAACACAAAACCACACTACAGTGAGAACATACATGTACTCAACACACAACACACATGTACTCAACAAACATCATACATAATTTCGCAGTGGCATCAGCAGTAGACAACATACTCTAAACTGTAGCTACCGTTACCAAGTGAGAGTTGCAATCAGGTAAAATAGCATCTACAGCTAATGCACTACAATTGCAATAAAAGGAAACACAAGGTGATGCGCACATATTTATCCTTTAGCAACAGATGCACCATTTGGCAAGTTGCTCTCTCCTGGACCAATTTGTTAATAGCACCCAGTATAGAGCACTACAAACTGCTAGATTAATCTGCAAACAACAATTAACAATCGCACTTCAAGTATACTTAATATGGCTTTAACTAAACCAAATCAAGCTCTCTAAAGGGAGATATAACTTGCCTTAACGATCTGCAAAACCAGGAAGCATTTTCATACCACCACCAGCACCAAAACTCTTTTTTAAATTCAAGTTTGACATCACAATTTGGTTAAATGACACAAATTACATATACATTAATGTAAGTTACACATATTCAATCAACTAGTGAGGATATTACTAAAAAGTTAGTATTTTAAAGATTTCCTAAGATTACCAGCATTACTTTTCCCTCTTTGGGGACCAAAGGCTCATACTCAGTGTCTAGCAATACTGATTAAAACAAGGAAAATAAGAAAGAATACCATTATCTTCCGTTATCGAACCACTTCTCGCTCATTCTAAAATTTGTATTTTAAAAAATTACATTCTCTATGAGAATTAACAGCCTTTTTTTCCGCCATCGCTTTCTGCAATCAAAGATAAACAATAATCAGTCTTAGAAATCAAGAGCCTCAAAAGGGTCCCTTCCGTATGAAATTTCAACACCTGGCATTCCTACCACATAAAATGGTCCCCAATCCAATCAAAAGAAAAGGTTAGACTATTGTAACTACCTTCAACAAATTCTCTTCTTTCCACATCTCAATTCCCTTAAAGAAGCACCTTGAGGAAGTAACTAATTCCAGAATTAAAAACAATCAACAACTGAACAACTAGTCACCAAACTACAAGGAATCATACATGATTGAACAGATACCATATTGAAGGTAGTTGAACGGTGGATACAATCGTCTCTGGCTAGCGGTGGTGGAGAAAACTAGAGCCGAGCGTGGGCAAGCATTGCTAGCCAGCGGCGGAGAAAACTAGAGGCGAGCAGTAAATTTGGGAAAGGGAGAAGTAATTAATAAATTTGGGCTAAGTATATGAAAATAGGTTGCTGAATTGGGAGGAGACCAGACCGGGATATGCCGATTATTACCCCTGGTATACAGTTCCTACAAAGAGCAGAAAAAGATTATCAAACTCTAATGAGAATTCAAAATTAATTGATACATGAACATATTCACAACGCAAGGAAGTACCTGATCATATGCATTGTACCAGCAACAATTCATATTTTTATAATGGTTGCAAAAACTTAGCACTATGTTTCCGGACCACACGTCAAATGCCTGATCAATTTAGTTACACAAATAGTTAAGAGATTGGTCAACATGTTCTATGTTAAATGAGCTTAAACACTTAAAAAAACAACATTTACTTTGGTAGTTGTCATGCATAGAACAAAAGCAAGGGGCTGAATCAGGACTTGTGGCCAACTGTAAAGGTTTGCTTGTTTGTAGTCGTGCAATAAAAGAAGAAACAAACTAGATACATATGTAGCCTCTTTGCATTATGATGTGCCCATTTTATACGGTTATATTAGGGTTTTTGGGATTAACTTTTGTACACTTTTGTGCTCTAAATGTGACATTTTGCCATGAAATTATCTAAGGAGGGTTAAAAGCGACTTTGACGTTATTATCACTTTTTAGAGAATTTTGTGTGACAAGGTAATTTGTTTGAAGACTTTGAAGAATATATTTGAATATTTGAAGACTTACATTTGAGCTTTTTGAAGATATGAAGAGTTGAAGAGGTGAAGAAAGGAGAGCAAAGCAAAGGGTGAAGGATGATCTATGTTTTGAAGCAGACTTTTAAGAATTTTCAGAGAAGAATCAGCCTCCAAAAGTGGTACCATTGGATTCCTCTTCTCGAGTACTATAAAATTGACTATAAGAACTTCCAAAACGGATCAACGGTTCACCCGGAGGAAGCAAAACAAAACAGGACTGAATTTTACTGATCTGGTCGCGATCGCGATGCTTAGTCGCGAGTCGCGACGGCATCGCGATCCTGCCCTGGAGCCAGCGTTTTTCTCCCCTTTTTCTTGTACTATAAATACCTCTTCACCCACTTCTTCCCTAAGACTCTAAGCCCGACTTGGGGGCTTCAAAACCCTAGTTTTTCACCATTTTCTTCCATCTCTTCTGGTTTCTTTGTAGATCTTTGTTCTATGTTATGGGTTTTGATTATCTAACTTAGTTTTGTACTAGAGAGCAATGGATTGAAGCTTCGATTTCTATGTAGTAAGAACCATTACATCTATCTATTTGGTGCTTTTGCTATTGTGCATTTATTGAGCTTTGAATGTTAATTGTTAGTGGCATTGATGTTGTTGGAAGCTTGAGTATATGAATTGCTTGTATGATTACCTGTTGGGGTTGGGAGAAAGTAGCTAATTCTCCCATCTTTTAACGTGGAATCCAAGAGCATGAGTTAGAGTTTCTTAAATGATGTTGGTGTGTTAAGAATTGCTAGATGAATGTGATGATGTCAAACTCGTTGTCATGTTTGTTTAGGTAGCAAATGACAGAGGTCTATGAATATCGATCATTCTTGACTAATCTTGTGTAAATGCATGAATTGGTTAAATGCTTAGACATGGTGTAGTGTTTATAAGTGTTTCTAAGCTTGTTGATTCTTCGTGCTAAATACCATCAATGGGATACTCTTAGTAATAAGGGAGTCATTGGTGAGGTTTGACAAGAGATGTCGAATTCACTCTTGCAAACTACTACCTAAGAAGGATGGAAGATTTATCTTCACAACAAGTAGTTGAAGTATTGAATAGATTGTTTCACTCGTTCTTGAAGCCTTTGTTATTTAGCATTTATGTATTCTTGATGGTATGTTTCACTTCATTTATGTCATGGGTTGTTTGAGAATAGGAAGTGTTCTTATGATTGAAATGTTCGGGTGTTAGGAAAGTGACGAATTCCTTAGCTCCTTTGCATGAAAATCTATGGGCATGAATTTAGAACTTCTTGTGAAAAATATGATGTGATTCTTGCTAGATAAATATGTTAATGTTAAGTCAAGTAATGAATGTGATAGAATGAGTGAATGGTTCAATGATCTACATTATATTTGGAAGTGGATATCAATTGCCCCCAAGGCTTTATCTTTGTAGTTTTAAACCCCTTTTTCTTAGTTTTGTTTGATGATTAGCCTAGTTACTTGACTTTGCTAGTTATCTTGTCTTTTTAATTTCATAACTTAGGACCATAAACTATCCAAACCCCCCTCCCCATTTACATGTTTTTATATGTATGTATATATGTCTACTCCTAGCCTAATATCAACCTTTTGTGCCTAAATGCTTAGGAAGATCCCTCTTCTTCGTGGATGACCCCGACTTGCCGCTATCTACTTAGTTGTAGATAGTAAGCATTTAGGGCTTAAAATTATTAACTTTGAGAGGTACGGCGACTGCCTCCCACATTAGCAGAATTCAATCTTTCTAATCTCCCAAGTTCTTGTTTCCGGATACTAAGACCATTCAGGAAGTTGCAAGTATTCTGTAACCAAACGAAATACCCATAATTTGAATGACTGGTATTTACTACTTCACATTTGAATTTAGGAGCATATGTGTTTAGGTTGAAGCAACAAAACAAACATGCACTTGAAAGGTACCTTTGAATTGAGAAAGTTTGTGCCTAAGCTCAATGTTTTCAGGTGTACACGGTCGCTGCCCTAGCTCCGCTACCCCCTACCTCCACCCTAGCTCCGCAACCTCCTAGCTCTACCAGAAACCCACGCCACCAGCCACCAAAAAGAACTGTGTGCCACCCCCTACCTTCACCCTAGCTCAGCCAAAAACCCTATTCCCCGCTACATCGCGCCGCTTTTCCGCCACTGCTCCACAACCGCTCCAGTCCACAGTCGTTCCACCGGTCCGTTGCACCACAGCCACAGACTTATCTCTCTCCGTCACTGGGTGGAACCATCATCGCCCAAACCAATGGATACCCAGGTCTCATCTGCCCCGCCCACCACTTCTGCCTAAACCCTATAACACCGTCGCCAAAACCAGCTCCGTCACTCCCCGCCTCCGCCCAACATCCACTTTCGTGACTAGGTGGGAGCAGCGTCGAGCAGTAGCGTCGCTCGGTTCACAAATTCTCTCTTCGTTAGTGGTAATGATGGGGGAAGATAGAAGGTGAGGAAAATGAAGAAAGTAATCTAGGAAGAAAGAAAATGAAGAAATTAGGGTCAGGGTGTCTTTATTTATTTATTTTTATTTTTTTACTCAGGGGTATAATAGTCATTTCAATTATTTCCATCCATTTTTAGAGTTGACATTTTGAACGATTTACAGGGTTAATTTTGCACTTTATGATTTTATAAGGTCATTCTAGAACTTTCTCACAAAACATAGGGTTAAAATCGCACTTCACTCAAGGTTTTAATTGCAATATTAAAAATTTATGGAAAAACCGTCAATTAACAGAAATGTCAACTTAAAAAGGACCTTGAGGAAGTACCTATTTCCATAATCAAATCAAAACAATCAACAGTTGAACAACTAGTCTCCAAACTACAAAGAATTATACATGATTGAACTGATACCATATTGAAGGTAGTTGAAAAGATACCAAAGTCAACCTAGTAATTAGTGTTTATATATTGAAATTCAAGTAAGGTTTGACCGTTGAATAGTCAAAGTCGGCCTAGTTAATAATGTTTATCTATAGAAAGTCAAGTAGGGGTTGACCGTTGATTAGTCAAAGTCAAACATTTTTATTTGTATTTATATGTACTAATTCAAACAAAGTTTGACCGTTAATTAGTTAAAGTTAACTTAGTTATTAATGTTTATAAATTGAAAGTCAAGTAAGGTTTAACCGTTGTTTAGTCAAAATCAACCTAGTAATTAGTGTTTAAATATTGAAAGTTAAGTAAGGTTTGACCGTGGATATGTCAAACTCAACCTAATTATTAGTGTTTGTACATAGATAGTTAAGTAAGGGTTGACCGTTGATTAGTCAAAGTCAAACATTTTTATTTGTATTTATATATACTAATTCAAATAAAGTTTGACCGTTAATTAGTTAAAGTCAACTTAGTTATTAGTGTTTATATATTGATAGTCAAGTAAGATTTAACTATTGATTAGTCAAATTCAACCTAGTAATTAGTGTTTATATATTGAAAGTCAGGTAAGGTTTGACCGTTGATTAGTCAAAGTCAGCCTAGTTATTGATGTTCATGTATTGAAAGTCGAGTAAAGTTTGGTCGTTGATTAGTTAAAAACAACTTAGTTATTATTGTTTATATATTGAAAGTCAAGTAAGGTTTGATCGTGGATTAGTTAAAGTCAACTTAGTTATTAGTATTTGTATATAGAAAGTAAAAAAGGGTTGACCGTTGATTAGTTAAAGTCAACTTTGTTACTAGTATTTATATGTAGAAAGCCAAGTAAGGGTTGACCGTGGATTAGAGAGCAGTGAACTTTATTATTAGTATTTTAATGTAGAAAGCCAAGTAGAGTTTGACCGGGGATTGGTTAAAGTCAACTTTGTTATCAGTGTTTGTATGTCGAAAGTCAAGTTAGGGTTGACCCTTGATTAGTCAAAGTCAACCTAGTTATTAGTGTTTGTATATAGAAAGTCAAGTAAGGGTTGATCGTAGATTAGATAAAGTCAACCTAGTTATTAGTTTTGTATATTGAAAGCAAAGTAAGGGTTGACCGTTGATTAGTAAAAGTCAACTTTGTTATTAGTATTTGTATGTAGAAAGCCAAGTAAGGATTGACGGTGGAATAATTAAAGTCAACTTTTTTATTAGTATTTTTATATAGAAAGCCAAGTAAGGGTTGACCGGGGATTGGTTAAAGTCAACTTTTTTATTAGTGTTTGTGTATAGAAAGTCAAGTAAGGGTTTACCGTTGATTAGTCAAAGTCAAACATTTGTATTTTTATTTATATATACTAATTCGAACAAATTTTGACCATTAATTAGTTAAAGTCAACTTAGTTATTAGTGTTTATATATTGAAAGCTAAGTAAGGTTTAACCGTTGATTTGTCAAAGTCAACCTAATAATTATTGTTTATATATTGAAAGTCAAGTAAGGTTTGATCGTTGATTAGTCAAAGTCAACCTAGTTATTAGTGTTTATATATTGAAAGTCAAGTAAAGTTTGGTCGTTGATTATTAAAGTCAACTTAGTTATTAATGTTTATATATTGAAAGTCAAGTAAGGTTTGACAATTGATTAGTTATTAATGTTTATGTATTAAAAGTCGAGTAAAGTTTGGTCGTTGATAAGTTAAAGTCAACTTAGTCACTAGTGTGTATATATAGAAAGTCAAGTAAAGTTTGGCCGTTGATTAGTTAAAGTCAACTTAGTTACTAGTGTTTACATATAGAAAGTCAAGTAAAAATTGATTGTTGATTAGTTAAAGTCAACTTAGTTATTAGTGTTTATATATTGAAAGTCAAGTAATGGTTGACCATTGATTAGACAAAGTCAGTCTTGTTATTAGTGTTTATATGTTGAAAGTCGAGTAAAATTTGACCGTTGATTAGTTAAAGTCAGCTTAGTCACTAGTCGAAGGTAATGGTAAATAAATAGAAACCGTGAGAGACTACAACATTGTCCCACTCCCGTGATACAGTAAAACCTACTGAACTACCCCTGATCTAGACGGTACAATCAGGTGGGCCAAAAAAAATGCCGTGGGAGTGTACGGGAGTGGGGACATTAGCCCACTCCCTTAATACATGTCACCTAAAATACTACCCTGATCTAAATATTACAACCAGGTGACCAAAATAAGCTAGTCCCATCGTGATGACCGGGGCCTATGGAAACTATCCATGGAAAATATTACAACCTGTCGTGGTGACTGGGGCCTGTATGAGCCATCCCTTCAACAGAGTCCATTCATGGTGACCGGGGCCTTTATAAGCCATCCCTGAAAAACAGAGGGGCGTGAGAACAAACTCACTTGCCTCCTCGCTCCATTTTAAATCCATGCTACCGGTGGTGTGAACCGGCTCTTGCGCCGTGGTTTGCTCCCCACGGGTGTCTTCAACTCCAAGAGTGGTCTCGGTCTTCCAATGAATGAAGTAGTATGACATGTCCTCCTAAAAGAGCTTACACACCGCTTTTACCATGTACACCTCTAAGATGAAGATAAAAGAGGTGTTATTGGCCTTTGATAACGGTCTCTGTATGAGGGCCGAGGCTTTCTCTATGGGGTTGGGAGCAGTTTGACCATAGTCCATTGTGCTCCCAAGTGTTCCCCGTGGATAGACCTCCTAGGTATAAGAGACCGGGCATGACTTCTACCGCGCACGCCCCGCGTAACGGTTTTGTAATCGTTCTTTCCATTTTAGGCAAATGGACAGCCTGATGTCATTTTACAATTTTTAGTGCAGCGCAGGCAAATAGCGCAACCGTTAATTCCAAGTGATACCTAGCAAGGGGTTAATTAATATGCGTACACAGAATTAGTTTACCCCCTACCCAACCTACATGGCCATGCTGCTACCGTGGGAAATCCTTTCAGCCATATGAAGAGAAGCTGCTGCAATTGTTTTTTGAGCAGTAGCCATTCCTCAAAAGCCTTTCCATGAATGCCCGCTCGAGCACTCAAATTCCTACTAAACTCGAAATGCCCCCCTCGAGCACTCGAGGACATCCGGTACTCGAATCAATCAGCCGTCGGAGCATCCTTCCATCCTCGAACCATCCCTCAAACTTAAATACCTCAATTCGTCTATCCTCGAACCATCCTCGAATACTCGAGCATATCCAGCACTCGAATGCCTTCAGCACCCGAATCCATCAAAAACTCCTTCAGCCCTCGGACCATCCTTCCAACCTCGAACCATCCCTCCGCTTCCCTTCGAGTACTCGAACCTCCACTCCTCGAGGGGTTACTGTCCAACATACCAATCGAGTTGCTACTGCCAGCTGATATATGTGATTGCCAGACCATATTTTCCGACGTTATTGAGTCACCGAAATCTGGGCAAAATTTGAGAAAACCACCAATTACTAGAATCTGATCTTCCATTCCTCTTCTTCTGGGGATTCTTAGGAAACTGAGAAACAATGCCAACAAATTGGGAGTACTATTCTTTATGATTCCGATTAAAACAATCCACCATGGCTGGCTGCCAAACAGCTAGATCCAACCAACACACAGTGAAACATCTCATAACATCTATGATGAATCCGAATAGTCCCAAAGTATGTGCCACCTTAATTATACCCAGAATGAAGATCCCCGTATGAATGTTCATGAGTGAGAGAAAATTTTAAATCTGTGTTTTTGGCATAGAGCGTCTAAGTGCATACTAGCTCAGGGAACATAAGGCCGGGGGTGTGCGGGTTCTGAACACAAGTGAGGCTGCGAGTTTACCGGGTTCTGAACACAAGCAAGGCAGGGAAAGGAACCAGGTTCTGTTCACTTGCAAGGCTGGAGGTTTCCCAGGATTTGAACACACACTTGGCCAGAAGGTGGCCGGATTCTGAGCACTAGCGAGGCCGGATGATCAGTCCGGGTTTTTAGCACAAGGTAGGCCGGTCGGGTGCCCGGGGTTTGAACACAAGGTCCTCTGAATCAGTTTGGGTAACCTATTGGTCTAAGCTCCAATTTAAATTCGAGTAAACAAGGTCGAGCATTTTCTAGGTTCTGAGCACGAGCAAGGCTGCGTGGGTTATCGGGAGCAAGGCCGGGCGGGCAGGCTGGGTTTTGATTACTTGCAAGGCCGGAGGTTGCCCAGGTTTTGAACACAAGCAAGGCCGGAAGGTGACTGGGATATGGGCACTAGCAAGGCCGGGGACAAGGCCAGGGTTTGGACACAAGCTAGGCCAGTCGGGCTCGAGGTTTGAGTACAAGTTTACCCGAATCGATTAGAACTGACCCTAGTGCTAACAATTTCCATGCCTGAGACCCTTCATTAATATTAATCTCCTATAAACATCATATTTACATGCCACTTTCAGTAGGAGTGGCGCACTAACCAGCATCGATTCTCATAAATAGCCCATCTCTTCCTACCAAACCTTCCCAGTATGCGTCGGCAATCCACACATTCTACAAAATTAGATATGCAAAGCTTCTCCAATTCCCAGCAAAACTACTCAGAACAGAGTACCACAGTAATCCACACGGGTTTAGCGTACGAATTACTTCTTCCCACAGGAAGCCTCACCAAAAATAGATTCTATACAAATAGCACTAAATGAAACCGAAGACAGCTTCCCAAACGACAAGTTCCTCTTCAAAAATTTGCAAAACAAGTCCCCAGGAAATCCGCACAAGAAATTCATCCATTAAAGTCCGCACAAAATTTATATAAGGCAAGACTTACATGGTTGTTCGCCAAGCTCTCCATGTTTGCATCGGGTACGGGTCTTCCTCCTCCACCAGAACTTCGTCTTCCTCCTCCGGCAGAAAATTCCACTCATCAAGACCGGTGGCCAGGTCTTCCTCCCATCGTGGATCCATGGGTCTTCAAATTCCAATTCAAAAAGTCCGATATTCGAACTTCAAGAACCCAAAAGCTCCTAGCTTGAAGACCGAAAAAAAAGTCTTCATCCCAGAAAACAAATAAAGAGGCTATGGGTTTTCCAAATCCACGTTCGGACTGCGGATCTTCTTCCAAAAGTTCAAGAATCAAGCTTTGTTTTGCAAAATGGGGACCCAGATCCCAAATTCAAATCATCCAAAACAAAGGCAAACCATACATAGAAACACTCCCAGCGAGGAGCCCAACTATAATGTTGGGCTCCTCGCTGGAGAAGGGGAGCTGTGGAAGAGAGACCCAGCGAAAACCTAACACGATGAACAGTGCAGGGCCGCGCCCTATTTTCGCTCTTAGCTTCCTCCTTTAGCTTAGTCACTAGTCGAAGGTAATGGTAAATAAAAAGACACTGTGAGAGTCTACGGGAGTGGGAACATTGTCCCACTCCCGTTATACAATGAAACCTACTAAACTACCCCTGATCTAGATGGTACAATCAGGTGACCCAAAAAATGCCGTGGGAATGTACGGGAGTGGGGACATTGGCCCACTCCCTTAATGCATGTTACCTAAAATACAACCCCTTGTCTAAATGTTACATCCAGGTGACCCAGAACAAAGAGAATAGAAGATCATGAGAACAATCTCGCTAGCCCCTCCTCCATGGAACCTCCATCCAACCGGGAGTCTTAACCGGCTCTTGACCCATGGTTTGTTCCCCATAGGTGTAATCCCAGCCTTCGAAACTCAGAGAGGTCTCAGCCTTCCAAGGAATGAAGCAATGCGTCCTCTCCTGATGGAGTTGGTACACCGCTTCTACCATGTACACCCCTAAGATGAAGATAAAGGGGTGTTATTGGCCTCCGGTAACGATCTCTGTGTGGGTGCCGAGGTTTTTCCTTTGGGGATGGGAGCTAGTTGACTGTAGTCGATGGTGCTCCCAGTTGTTCCCTGCGGATAGATCTCCTAATGATAAGAGACTGGGCATGACTTCTACCTCGCACGCCCCGCATAACAATTTTGTAACCGTTTTCTCCATTTTAGGAAAATGGACAGCCGTATGCCATTTTACACTTTTAAGTGCAGCGCAGGCAAATCGCACAACCGTCAAATCCAAGTATCTCAGCTAGTAGTGGGTTAATTAATTTTGCGTACGCTAATTAATTAATCCACTACCCAAATCAAGTAGTTGTACAACCCAAGTGATGAAAGCTTTCACCCCAGTGGATGGGGAAACTGAGAACTCCCTTACCCCAGTGCCTATGAAAAAGGAGGCTTAATATCTCAACATTTCCAAAAGGGTTTTTTTTGTTTTTTTGTTTTTTTTGACCCGTAGCCTTCGAGACCAATCGGACCACTGGCCTTCGAGGCCTCTCGGACCTGTGGCCCTCGAGACCCCTCGAACCAGTGCCCCTCGAGATCTCTCGGACCACTGGCCTTCGGGACATTACGAACCTCTGGACCTCTGTACCTCTCGAACCGCTGTCCCTCGGGACCTCTCAAACCTCTAGCCCTCGAGACCTCTCGAGCTGGTAGCCTTTGAGACCTCTCGAGCAAGTGGTCCTAGAGATCTCTCGAACCGTTGGCCCTCGAGACCTCTCAGAACACTGCCCCTCGAGACCTCTTGAACCACTGGTCCTCTAGACCTGTCAAACCGGTAGCCCGCGAGACCTGTCGAACCGCTGGTCCTCGAGACCTCCCGAACCACTGGCCCTCGGGACTTCTCAAACCTCTGGCCCTCGAGACCACACGAACCTCTGGGTCTGGGAACCTGTCGAACCGGTGGCCCTCGAGAACTCTCGAACTGGTGGCCCTCGAGACATCTCGAACCGGTGGCCCTCGAGACCTCTCGAACCGGTGGCCCTCGAGACCTCTCAAACCGGTGGCCCTAGAGACCACTCTAGGTGGCCATCGAGACCTCTCGAACCAGTGTCTCTCGAGATTTCTTGGACCAGTTACCGTCGAGGCCTCTCGAACCATTGGCTCTCGAGACCTCTCGAACTACTGGCCCTCGAGACCTCTCGAACCACTGGCCCTCGAGACCTCTCGAACCACTGGCCCTCGAGACCTCTCGAACAGCTGGTCCTCGAGACCTCTCAAACAACTGGTTCTCTAGACCCCTCGATCAACTGGACCTTGAGACCTCTCAAACAACTGGCCCTTCGAGACCCAAAATATTTATCATTTTCAAAAAATATATTTATTATTTTATTTATTTATTTTTATTTTTATTACACTTTGCCCTCGAATCCACTCGGACCACTGGCCTTCAAGACCTCTCGGGCCAGTGGCCCTCGAGACCTCTTGAACCGGTGACCCTCGAGACCTCACGAACTGGTGACCCTCGAGACCTCTCGAACCGCTGGCCCTCGAGACCTCACGAACCTCTGGCCCTCGAGACCTCACGAACCTCTGGCCCTCGAGACCTCACGAACCTCTGGACATGTCGAACCGGTGGCCCTCGAGACCTCCCAAACTGGTGGTCTTTGAGACCTCTCGAACCAGTGGCCCTCGAGATCTCTCGAACCACTGGCCCTCAGGACCCCTCAAAGCATTAGCCCTCGAGACCTCTCGTACCCCTGGCCCTGGAGACCTGTCGAACCGCTGGCCCACGAGACCTGTCGAACCACTGGCCCTCGAGATCTCTCGAACCGCTGGCCCTAGGGAACTCTCGAACCTTTGGCTCTCGAGACCTCACGAGCCTCTGGAGCTCGGTACCTCTCAAACCGGTGGCCCTCGAGGCCTCTCAAACCCATGGCGCTCGAGACCTCTCGAACTGCTGGCCCTCAAGACCTCTCGAACCGCTGGCCCTTGAGACCTCTCGAACCGCTGGCCCTCGAGACCTCTCGAACCGCTGGCCCTCAAGACCTCTCGAACCACTGGCCCTTGAGACCTCGTAAACATCTGGCCCTCGAGACCTCACGAACCTCTAGACCTCTAGACCTGTCAAACCGGTGGCCCTCGAGACCTCCCGAACTGGTGGTCTTTGAGACCTCTCGCACCAGTGGCCCTCGAGATCTCTCGAACCACTGGCCCTCAAGACCTCTCGAAGCACAAGCCCTCGAGACCTCTCGGACCCCTGGTCCTCGAGACTTGTCGAACCGCTGGCCCACGAGACCTGTCGAGCTGCTGGCCCTCGAGACGTCTCGAACCGCTGGCCCAATAAACCTCTCGAACCTTTGGCTCTCGAGACCTCACGAGCCTCTGGAGCTCGGTACCTCTTGAACCGGTGGCCCTCGAGACCTCTTGAACTGGTGGCCCTCGAGACCTCTCGAACCGGTGGGCCTCGAGACCTATCAAACTGGTGGCCCTCGATACATCTGGAACCAGTGGCCCTCGATGCCTCCCGAACTAGTGGCGCTCGAGATTTCTCAAACTAATGGCCCTCGAGACCTCTTGAACCACTGGCTCTCAAGACCTCTCGAACAACTGGTCCTCTAGGCCTCTCGAACAGCTGGCCCTCGAGTCCTCTCGAACAACTGGCCCTCGAGACCTAAAGTGTTTTGTTTTTTTTCCTTCTGCTTCTTCTGGCAGCCAGGTGGATGTCCGCATCTGTTGTTACCTGCAAAAGAAATATTTACCTCTCTGGTGTTGTATCGATGGTGTCCCCTAAGCTTACCTGCAGGAAACTTTAGGAAAAAAGAAGGGACTTCCTCATTTTTGTGCCGAGGATCCCTGTCTAGAATAGCAGTTTGTGCGAGAATAATCTGTTGAGGATGAGGTAACAGTCCTTTTGGATAAGCTTGAAAACCCTTGCCGAGTTTGGGCAAAGTCCATTTTTGAGAACTCCATTCCTTTCACTCCATATGTAGTACATTGTGGTTGTCAGCGCCAGTGGACCCATCTTTTTTTCAATTTCGATCCTCTTACCTGTCTTCTGATCCATTTTTCTGAGGCTGCAATGGAGGTGGTAGCTCGTCTCAATCCAATCCAGTTTAGTACTCTCTCCCATACCAGTTTGATGAAATCACAGTTGAAGAACAAATTATCGCGTGTCTATGTTTTGGAGCGACATAGGCAGCAGATGTCATCTGGGGGTTCGTCAGCTCCTCCATGGTACCTGTCCTTGGTTTGAAGATGACCAAGGGATGCAAGCCATGTAATGAAAGAGAACTGGGGTGGTATCGAGCCACTCCAAATTGATTTGAAGAAGCTTAGTCTTGGGAGGGTGGATATGTCGTACAGGTGAGGGTAAGTGAACCTGTGGAAATGATCATGAGTCATCGCCATGAATTTTTCGGATCCTGTCCAAACTGCCAGCAAGTCGATGAGTGTTTCCCTTGAGCCTTCACACATGATTATCAGGTTATCTCATATTTTGCACATATTCGTGAAGTAGAGTGAGAACTTCTCTGAGATTCTGCCGCACGGAGCCCTTGTGTGTACATTCCATACATTTCTCGTGTTCAGGAACTGTGAGTGGACCCATTTGATCCAGAGTGATTCCTTTTTTGAGTGTATATCCCATAGTTGCTGTGCGAGGATGGCTATATTCCAAGTCTTGAAGTCCCAAATTCCCAAACCCCCATTACTCCTCGGGGTGCAGAGCCTTTTCCAGGAAACCTTTTTCTGCTTCTTTTCTCCCTACAGGAAGTGTTTACATTTTTGTTCCAGTGAATCCATAACATTTCCCTGGATGATGAAGTGTTGTATCCAGAATCCAACAACTCCCTATACCATGGATTTTATGAGTTCCAGTTTCCCCGCATAAGATAATGTATGACCTTTGAATCGTGCAATTTCCTTATCGACGCTGTCAAGAAGCATTTGAAATTGAGAGACCTTCAGTTTACTAGAATCTAACGGGATACCTAAGTACTTGACCGGAAAAGTAGCCCACGGAATGCCTGTGAAGCTTAAGTCCTCCTTTATACCCACTCCGAAGAATTTTAACTTTGCGGCGTTAATGGCTAGGCATGAGGTCTACTGGAAATTGTTTAGAGCAGACATGATGGTATGGACAGAGTTTCGGTCTGCCTTCGAAAAAAGCATCAGGTCATCCGCAAATGCTGGGTGGGTGATTTTTAGGTGTTCACATCTCGGGTGATAGGAGAACGGAGAGGTTTCTGCCCTGTTTTTTAGTAACCTGGAAAGGTATTCCATGCAAATGACAAAAAGTTGGGGGAAAGGGGGTCACCTTGTCGCAGTCCCCTTTTGCCTTAGAAGAAATCACACAATTTGCCATTTATCGCAATGGAGAACGCCGATGTTGTTATGCATTCCATGATTCTATCAACCCATGTTTGCGGGAAGCCTATGCCATTTAGTACCTCCTGTATGAAATCCCAAGAAACTGTGTCGAATTCCTTTGTGAGGTCTACCACAATCATACATCGGGGAGAGGATCGTGATAGTCTGTAGCCCCACACGAGCTCTTGAGCCATCATGACATTATCAGAAAGTTTTCGTCCCTTTACGAACATTGCTTGGCAGGGGTCGATGAGGCCGGGGAGGAGAGGATCGATTCTGTTGGCAATGACTTTGGAGATAATCTTGTAAATGATATTGCAGCAGGAGATAGGTCTAAAGTCAGCCACCCTTAGGTTGTCTTCTTTCTTGGGAATAAGTAAAACAACGGTATGATTTAGCCTATTTAGCAGTTCACCAGTGCGGAAGAATTCCAAGACCGATTCTGTGACATCCTGTCCCACGATCTCCCATTTATTCTTGAAAAACGCTGCAGTGAAGCCATCCGGTCCCGGAGCTTTGTCATCGGACATGGAGAAGAGGGCTGACTTGATTTCATGTCTTTCAATATCTTGGCTCAGTGTGGCTCTCTCCATGTCAGTAAGTAAGGGGCCTGAATGGATTATATTTGGATCGATTGGTGCACGTGGTACATCTGACCCGAATAAGCCCTTATAAAACTCCGCAAGTAGTGCCCTTTTTTTCTCGCTGGATGTGACTAATCTTTCTTCTATGTCCAAAATTGCCGGGACTCCACCCCCTTTCCTGTTGGCTACCAAGCCGTGAAAGAAACTTGTGCCCTTATCCGCCAAAGTGACAAAGTTAATTCTTCCCTTTTGGGTTAGGAATTTCGAGTCCATCATGTAGAAGATCAAGGATGTTTGCTTTAGAATAGTCAGTTGGTGTATCAGTTCCTGTGATGCGTTCCCCGGCGTTAAACTTTTGAATGCGTTCGCGTACTCCAAATATACTCTTTTTGCCTTTTCTGATATGTGGTGGAAGTCCCTTTTCCCTAGCTCTTTGAGGGGTTTCTTCAATCTTTGTAGTTTGCGGCATAGAACATACTGTCTGAACCCTTGAACCGCTGGTGACCAGTGATCATGCACAACCTGTTTGCACCTCGGATGCGCATTCCACATATTTTGATACCTGAAAGGTCTGTTCAATTGCTCATTTTCTTGTGCTAGAGTTATTACAAAAGGTAGGTGGTCAGAGAGGGCGGATCCAGGAAGAAAGGTGGTACGACAAGAATCTTCATCCCATTTGTGATTCAGGAGGACGCGGTCTAGTTTGCGCCTGATTGTGAAGTCCGCATTATGCCGTGTTAGATAATCCTCGATTGCTGGGGCATCCCTCAGACCACAGGCGGTACAGGCTTCTTGAAATTCTCTCATTTGGTAGACACCGGGGGATGTGTTACCTATATGATCATTTACACTAAGGATAGCGTTAAAGTCACCAAGAACCATCCAAGGTGAGTCAAGGTTCGCACCGTATCGCTTCATCTCTGCCCAAAGGGGCAATCTGTGTAGTCTTCCCTCACTGTTTCCATACGTGTAGATGTAAATAAAATGCACATTCAATGATAGGTGTCATACTCTGAGATGGATCAGCTGCGCCATTTTGCCCGTTGTTTCGACATTAAACTTTTTGGGGTCCCAAACAACAAGAATTCTTGTATTTGGTGCCGATTCAAAATTGTGGGTGTATTTCCAACCTTTAAGACTCCTCATGAAGTTGTTCAGTGTTCGTTCACTTTCCTTTGTTTCCAGAATGCCTAACAAGCCGACATTATTTTCGGAGATGATGTTCTTCGCCCATCTCCTTTTTGCTGGGGCGTCGAGGCCCCGTTTGTTTATACAGACTACATTTATTGGGGGTGAAGGTCCCTTGAGGCCTCGGACTACCGCCTTTACTGCTGTCATTTGAAGAGGAACTCTTTGCTGCTTCCGCCACTCTTTGGTAGGTCTTTGTCGATGGGTTAAGTAGCATGTAAGAGAATCTGGTTCTGCCGCTGCTCTTGAACATATGTTTCTCAACTGTGGTTTTTCCTTTTGGTGCCGGAGGTCTTCCTGCCCTAGGGGGGTTGCTCCTTCTTCTTGCCTCCGGATGGAGCATGCTGTCCGGTATGCTTCCTACAACTTTCATCGGTCTATCTATATCACCGAAAGCCGGAGGCTCTACCAAGCCGGCATCATCACTGAGATGGGGACAGGCACTCGGTGGTGTAGGATCTCCTATTTCCTTCTCCCGGTCAATCTCCATGACCACCTATGTGTCGTCGCACTTTTCCTTTACCGAGTTTACTTCTTGCTCCGTGGTGCTAGGTCCTGGATGTACTGATTTTGACCCCAAAACTGTGTCGCCATTTGTATGGAAGAGCTCCCCATCTGGGTTTTTTCCTTCATTTACCTGTGTGGGCAGAACTCCTTTGTCGAAGTTTACATCCCGATTTCTTTTTGCCATGCGTTCCTGAAGAACCCTGTCCCTGGCCCTGAAGAATTCATCGCAACCTTCAAAGAGGTGTGTATTTTCTTCGCAGTTTGGGCACCACGGTTTACACTAGTCATACAGTATCCGTTGCGAGTGGGTAGTTCCGTCAGGCATACGGAATTTTACCATTTCTTTGAGTTGTTTGGAGGTGTTGATAAGGACCAGGATCCTGGCGTAGTAGCCCACGAGATCTCGAGTTCCATTGTCCATGAGGATGGGATCACCTACGGTGGAAGCTATCTTCTCGAGGGCTTTTTTGTGCCAGCATGACTTTGGGAAGTAGTTCATACGAATCCAGATCGGTTTCTTGGCCATGATACGCATATCGTACTTCCCAGACTCAGGTAGAGGAATAATAAACAACTTTTTACCGTGGAGGAAATGGTTCGGACCCTGTAGTACCTTGTCCATGTCCTCCACTGTTTTGAATCCGAATTTTAGGTACCCATTTGTCATTGTCTGAACCCAGCATTGGACATCCCACTTTGCCATGAGCAATTTCTGGACAGCATGTATACCTGGGAAAGAACTTGGGAAGACGCCTAAAAACCCATAGAACAGCCAGGCTTGCTCCTTGTTAACTTCTTCCTCTGAGAGGACAAAATCCACATCTTGGTCTGTGGTAATGTCTACTTTTTTCAAGGTGATATCCACATCATCCCACGGCCTTTTTCTCTCTAATAGCGGATCATGCCATTCTCTAGACTTGAAGGTCTTTTCCACCTGGTCATTCAGGCCCAGATGATTTGCCAATTTGGTGGCAGGGGTTAATATGGAAGTCTGGTCCTTGTTTTCCCATTCACAGTGACAGTAAGAGAAGACAAGAGGGGTTAGGTGCACAATTCAACTAACGTATCGGATGCATAAGGGAGACTAACTTATCTCCCACATAATATTCTACTTCGAAAACAACAGAAATTCCTAGTAACTATCCCGGTAACAGGGGATTAGTATATAGGCAGATAATATGCTACGCATGCCAGATATTACTCATACAAATTACAGCGGCGGGAATACAAACATATACACAATCCAAGTACTCAACAGATGTTAAAGTTTCAGTGCTCGAACAAGGAATGAACTAATTCAAAGCCAAGTGACTAAGAAGAACCTGTTTTCGGAAACCCTCGCAATGCCGGCGGAGAAGCAAACGAAAAGCCCACGACCTGGAGATGATTATGCTCAGAATCCCATGGGGAATTTGAGTAATCTGGTCTCAGGCCTAGATTTACCGCTTGATCGGACGAAAATGTTCCCGTGGATCGTGGGAGAAGGATGCTCCTTTTTTCGCCCAAAAATTGCCTCAGAGAGAGAACTTTTTTTCCCAACTTAGTTTCAGCTTTCAGCTTAGTCACTTGTGTTTCTATGTAGAGAGAGTCAAGTAAAGTTAGTCACTAGTGTTTCTATGTAGAGAGAGTCGAGTAAAGTTTTACCGTAGATTAGTTAAAGTCAACTTAGTCACTAGTATTTATATATAGAAAGCCAAGTAAAGTTTAACCGTTGAATAGTTAAAGTCAACCTAGTTATTAGTGTTTATATATTAAAAGTCGAGTAATGCTTGATCGTTGATTAGTTAAAGTCAGTTTAGTCACTAGTATTTACATATAGAATGTTAAGTACAATTTGACCATTAATTAGCTAAAGTCATCTTAGTTATTAGTGTTTAATTAAAAGTCAAGTAAAGTTCGACCGTTGATTAGTCAAAGTCAACCTAGTTATTAGTGTTCATATATAGAAAGTAAAGTAAGGGTTGAACATTTATTAGTTAAAGTCAACTTAGTTGTTATTGTTTATATATTGAAAGTCAAATACAGTTTGACCATTGATTAGTCAAAGTCAACCTAGTTATCAGTGTTTATATATTGAAAGTTTAATAAGGATTTACCGTTGACTAGTTAAAGTTGTATTTATGTATACTAAATCAATTAAGGGTTGAACATTGATTAATTAATATAAACAAATTTTATTCTTATTTATATATATATTAGGTCAATAAAGGTTGATCATTGATTAATTTAACTTAACTTAGTTATTAGTTAAAAGTCAACAAAAGAATTAAACGATTTTGAAAGTTTTTTTAAAAAAATTAGCTTAGAGCGGCTGTGCGCAGCAGCTCCCAGCCCATGAAATTTCTGGGAACATTATTTGAAATTTTTGGTGAATATTTATTAAAAATATTTTGGCAAATATTTTTGAATTCTTTGATGGAAAGATTGAACTTTAAAAAACTTTGACGAATATTTTGAAATTTTAGGCGGGAAGATTGGATTTTTAAAATTTTTGGCGATTTCTTTGGCGGTAAAAATGAATTTTAAAAGTTTTTAGAACCGGTTTTAAAAACTAGTGCTATTTTAAAATTTTTAATGGAAGATAGAATTTTAAAAAAAATTTAGCACCGCTTTTTAAAAATCGGTGCTATTTTTTCCAAAACCAGTGCTCTTTGAAATTTTTGGCAGGAAGATAGATTTTTTTTAAATTTTTATCATCAGTTTTTAAAAACCAGTGCTAATGTTTCACAAATCGGTGTTATATTGAAAGTTTTGGCAGTTTTTTTGGCTGGAAGATAGAATTTTAAAAAATTTTAGCACCGAATTCTAATAACTAGGGCTATTTTAAAATTTAACACCGGTTTTTAAAAATTGGTGATAAAATAAAAAAATTTAACACCAATTTTTTAAAACCGGTGTTACAATTTTTTTTAATAAAAGTATGCAATTACATTTTTGGCAATGGTTTTCAAAACCGGTGCTAGAGGGGGTTCTCCGTGGTAGTGCAAATGCCTAGCCATTCATTCAAAGAAATCATTCAACATTCAGGGTTCAAACTTGCATTGCTACATTATGACAAATATGATAACAAACCACATTAACATACTCATAATTAAGGTTAACTTCATTTTACCCAGCAAGAAGTTCTAATTCCATGTTCTTAGATTTTCATGTCAAAGAGCTAAGAAATTGTGCACATCTCTAACTCCTAACACTTAATCATACAAACACTTTATATTCCCAAACAACTCATAGCATAAATGAAGCAAATATTCACATAACGAATGAAATTTGGTATTACCGAATTCTCTTAATTATTACTAGTGTGTTCCAACATAACCTATCCAACCAAGTATGCAATAAAGTAAAGCATGAAAGACACAACACTTGGTTACACAGTTCAGTGAAATCCACCTACATCTACTGGGCCTGGCCCAATTCAGAATGAATCCACTAATCAGAAAAATATAGCACAAAGTACACCATAAAAAATACTTATCTTTACTAATCAAACATGTGAATTCTGCTAGCTCCCCTAGCTACCGATCGGCCTTGATCAGACTCCCTCTGGCCTCGAAACTCGTCGACGCTGGATCTTCTACTCTCGAGGAATTAAGGCATATGATTCTGAACTTTAAACGGCTGGTCACGTATGTTGGAACATAGAATTCTAGCTCTTTGCAATTCTCTCGAAAGAATGAAAATCTGTGTGTAGATTTTCTCTATTTAATTCATGTATCGAATTCAGCTGTGGTGTCCCCTTTTAAAGTCATGAGCAGATTGGAACTTTCCATGATTATCTCCATAATATTCCTATTCCTTATCTGCTTCTTCAAGCATATCCATATCCTATAAATAAAGGGATTTTCCTTATCACAATATCTCCCATATATTTGATAATCTCAATACCATATTTGTAGGGATTTTCCATAAACCAACTATGATTCTTCCAACGCCTATCATATAGCAGAATATTCAGATTTCCAAAAATCACAAATACCATAATATTCTGTCCTCTCTGGCGTATTTATGCTCATCCGCATGTTTCAACATGGAATGATTTTTGTTTCCAAATATGTCACAAAATTGCCAATTAAAATATTCAATGAATACCTCTTGACTTTACAATCTCCCCCTTTAAAATGCACCCAACCATTTTGGATATTAATATCACGGCGAAAAAATTGTAATCAAACACATAGGTCTTCTCAAACTCCACCCTATGTTGGAACATATGCAAAATACTGAATCTCATATAAAAGAATGCCAACCGAATACCAGAATTCCAGAATTCCAGAATACCATCAAACTAATAATCAGATCAGCCAAAATATTCTCCCCCTGGGGCCATGAAGATGCCAAAGGAAAATAAACCAAAAACAATTGGCATAAACAGAAAGCAGGCTCCCCCTGAATGTAACACTAGATCTATGTTGGAACATAGATACATCATAAAATCATCCCTGTTCAGGAGCAGCAGTCTAGGCCTCCAGCTGTGCTTTCTCCACCTCAAGTTTAGCCTTCTCTGCTTCTAGTACTGCCATTTGAATTGCTATCGCCCCCAACCTTGCATTCAGTACCACCAATTTGGCAATTTTTTTGTAGCTGCAGAAGTAGAGCCTCCAGGGTTCCAAGGAAGATCATGAACATGCCTCATGCCAATGGTCTTCCTGTTAGGCCGTAGGAACTCCGTATCTATGATCACATCTTTCTCATTCCCCTTCACCTTGGCACTCTTGGCCAATGTAGAAATTAAGCAGGGATACAAAATAGCATCTTTTGCCTTTGGGGCAGTAGCTTGCCTCACTAGATTCTGCTGTATGAACAACCCAAGGTTTACTGATTTCTGTGTTCCAACACAGTACAACAGTTTATCCATTTCTCTAGTTAAGGCAGTAGTGTTGGAGGATGGCATCCAGTAGTTTACCGCTACCTGATACATACCAAAGAATCTCGACGACTGACAGGAAGCTTGTGAATATCCAGTTTTAGGCCATTTGGTCTTGTATCCTCCTGAGATTGCCTCCAGAATCTGATCATCCCGACACTCCTAGATCATGTGGAAACACTTCCTCAAATTTTGGAGTATGTAGCCCCAAAATCCTGTTTATCCTGGCAGCTGAGAAGTCAATAATCTTCCCCTTACATAAACTCTCTCAAACCAAGGGGAATCATTCTCCAAAATTCCAGCCATCAAATTGGAGTACACTTCAATGACTACATGTCTATTGTACTAAAGTTGTACATTGGCAACCCTTTTCATTCCAATTAATTCCAAAAAGTTAGAAAACCCACTAGCCCGATATGCATCTAGGTCTACGAGTCTCTAAGTGACCACCTTCTTCTCTGCAAGCATTTCTCCCATTTCTTCACAATTTATATCAAAATAAGAAAATGACAGTGCTTCACCTACAGGCATAAGTGGCACCACTTTCTTCTTGGGAGCTGTATGAGTTTTTTTGGCCTTTTTGGTTTGTGGGGAATCCTCAGTAGCAGCCACCTTTCTCTTACCCCTAGAAGTTTGTAAGAACTCATCTAATACCTCATAACTGGAGTAGTTCAATTCAGGTTGCTCATGTGTTGGAACATACTCAGTATCTCCAGTGTCTTCTTCTTAAACAATCTGTGTTCCAACATATTGATCTGTATCTGGTTCACCTTGTCTCGAAATAGGTCCTCTAGTCTGGTCTCCGTCCATATCAACATTATCATCACCAGTTACCTCAAACTAGTCTTCACCTCCCATGTCTTCATCATCAATCTCCATCTCCTCAATATTTTAAGAGTCTGCATTCTGTGTTGGAACATAGCCAACCTTGTCTTCTTCTTCACTGTCAGAAACTTCTATTATTGTTGGTTTTCTAAGTTCCTCCATTCTTTGAGTAGCCTTAGAATAAAAGAATCCTGCAGGCATTCTGTCCGTAAACTTAACCACTTCCAGTCCTGCTGCCTCATCATCACTTATCTCCTTAATTCTAACACAACTCAGGCAAGGAATAGATGAATAAACATGAAACCTATCCTTCCCTCTGTAAACTTCATATCTCTCCCTCAGAAATTTAACTTTATAATTTTCAATATCCCATAGGTTACCAATATCACCAGATACTAATTCCTTGACATTCACATTCAAGAACTCTCCCCCTGTACTCTTAAGTTGACGCAAATCCACAGTACCTTTATTTGCTTCAAGCCATTCAAAAATCTCATCTACAGTATTAAATTCCATTCCAATAATTTTGAGAGTAGGAGGATTATGACTTGTTACCTTCTGATAGGGACCCTTCCCTTTGCCTCTGGAATGTTCATCTTATCTGTCACCACCAGCCTCTTCATTCTCTTCCCTTTGCTCAACATTATCATCCTCCAGAGATTGAGGAGTTTCTTGAGTTTTTTCTTTAGCCATGGGAGAATTGGGGTTCGAAGACATCTTTCGGTAAAGATTTATTGCGTAGGAGAAAATTGTGGAGGAGTTTGGCAACAAGAATCCAAAAGAAACCGAGAGGAGTGGGAGAGTGGTCGAAAAGAGAGAGATTTTGAGAGATTTAGACAACTTTGAAACCAACACAAACTCTTCACTTCACTTCCTTATTTTCTACAAAAATGTTTTCTTTTTCCAAGATCAGCAATGATGCTTCTTTTATCTCTTGTCAACGCAAAACATCAACTCAAGGCATACCAACTTCCAACATACCATAACTATACAACTTCTAATTCTGTAGAAATTTTTATTCTTTCTATTTTTTTAATTTTTCTAATTTTTTGAATAGAAATAAAAAAAATATTTACAGCTAAATAAAGGTAAGAATTACCTCAAATTTGACTTCGAGACTTTCAAAAGTGGCAGTGTCCAATGGCTTCGTAAAGATATCAGCAAATTGCTCAGATGTTCAAACATAGACTACCATAACTTCCTTCCTTTCAACAAGATCTCTAATAAAATGATGCCTTATGTAAATATGCTTAGTTCGAGAGTGCTGGACTGGATCTTTTGAAATATCAATAACACTTGTGTTGTCACATAAAATCTTCAAAGGGCCTTGATGAATTCTATAGCCATTCATCATTTGCTTCATCCATAAAAAATTGCGTACAACAACTTCCAGCAGCAAGATATTCAGCTTCCGCGGTAGACAGGGAGATCAAATTTTGTTTCTTACTATACCAAGAAACTAGATTCCTGCCAATAAGAAACATCCACCTATAGTGCTCTTTTGATCATCAGCATTACTAGCCCAATCAGAATTACTGTACACAATTAAATCAGAATCTTGATTCTTAGAATGCCAGGCAACATACTCAGAAATCCCGCTTACATATCGAATAACTCTTTTGATTGTAGTGAGATGAGACTCCTTTGGATCAGCCTGAAATCTTGCACATATCCCTACGCTGAGACATATATTTGGTCTACTTGCTGTTAAATACAATAGACTCCCAATCATTCCCCTGTATAACTTTTGATCAAGTGCGACTCCTTTCTCATCCTTGACAAGTTTGTCAGAAACCCCCATAGGTGTTCGAACTGCTCTGGCATTGCTTAAACCAAGTCTCTTTACTAGATTCAGAGCATACTTACTTTGATTTATGAACAGGCCATGTTTTCCTTGCTTAACTTGCAGTCCTAGAAAGTATGTGAGCTTTTCAACCATGCTCATTTCAAATTTAGCTTGCATAACCGTGACAAAATCATGTACCATAGATGGTGAAGTAAAGCCGAATACTATATCATCAACATAAATTTGAGCAATCCAAATTTTTTATGTCTTTTCAATCACAAATAAAGTGTGATCTACTACCTCTCGATGATAACCTTTCTTAAGAAGAATGTTAGTAAGTCGTTCATACCATGCACTGGGTGCTTTCTTTAAGCCATATAAAGCCTTCTTGAGGCGATACACATGATGAGGGTAATGAGGATCCTCAAATCCTTTAGGTTATTCCACATAAAATTCTTCATTTACCACACCATTTAGAAATGCACTCTTGACATCCATTTGATACAGAGTAAAGTTCATAGAGCAGCTAATAGCAAGTAAAATTCGAATTGACTCTAACCTGGCAACTGGTGTGAATGTCTCATCAAAGTTAACACCTTCAACTTGTGTATATCCTTGATCTACCAGTCTGGCTTTGTTTCAAGTAATATGTCCGTTAGCTTCAGATTTATTCTTGAAAATCCACTTTCTGCCAATGACATTTACACCTTTAGGACAAGGAGTGAGATACCATACATCATATCTTGCATACTGACCTAGTTCTTCTTGCATTGCAGCAATCCAGTATTCGTCCAGTAATGCCTCCTTGTAATTCTTTGGTTCAATGAGAGAGATGAAGCACTGTAATCCTGCCAACTTCCTGTAATCCACCTGAGGAACTGATCGAGTACTCTGTGCCATTGATTCAGGTTGATCCTGTGTTGGAACATAGGATACAGGAGTGGGGGATGATGTTTCAACATGCTCAGTTTCAACTGGTTCAACATCAGTCTGCTCAGATGTTCCAACATCCGATGGATCTGCCTTGTCAGGTTGACGAGGCTGTGTTGGAACATGAGTATTACCAGGTTCATCTTCTACGACATCTGACTTTTTTCCTTCTTCAAAATCATCCATAGTGACATTTATAGACTCAATGAGTGTGTTTGTCCGATGGTTATAAACACGATAAGCCCAGTTGTTCATAGAATAACCAAGAAATATTCCAGTATCACTACGATAATCTAATTTTGCCAATTGCTCTTTGTCTCTGAGCATGTAGCACTTGCTTCCAAACACATAAAAGTATGACACATTGGTTTCCTACCCTTCCAAATATCGTAGGATATTTTGCTGGTGAATGGATGCAAATATACTCGATTAATTGTATAGCAAGCTGTGTTAATAGCTTCTACCCACCATTTTTTGTGAATTTTTTTCTCGGCCAACATAACTCGAGTTATCTCTTGCAAGGTTCTATTTTTCAGTTCTACAACACCATTCTGCTGAGGAGTGATTAATGTAGAAAAATCGTGTTAAATCCCTAGCTCATCACAAAAGTCACTGAATTGAGAATTTTCAAACTCTCTACCATGATTACTACCAATTCGAACAATCTTCCCAATGGAACTTCCTTTTTCAGTTTGTAACTTTATCACCAGACTTCTAAATACTTCCATAGTATCTAATTTTTCTTTTAGAAAAGCTACCCATGTAAATCTTAAAAAAATCATCAACACATACAAAGATATACTTCTTTCCACCTATACTAGGTGTATTAATCGGACCCATCAAATCCATATACAATAATTCCTTATTTCTTGAGGTGGTTATATATTGAACTGAAGAGTGGGGAGATCGAATTTGTTTACCTTGTTGACATGGTCCGTACACAATTCCACCCTTGCTTATTAAGGTAGGCATACCTCGTACAACCTTTGCATTTGCAATTTTCACCAAGGTTTTGTAATTGATGTGACCGAGCTTCATGTGCCACAGAAATCCTTCATCCTGTTTCGAGATCATACATCGTACTTCCTGTTCCAGCAAATAGTAATTATCTGATGATCGTATGCCTGAAAGAACCTTGGCTTCTCCATGTTCCACTATGCATTTGTCTTTCTGAAATTCCACAGTCATATTGTCATCACACAATTGGCTTATGCTCAGCAGATTGGCCTTCAAGTCTTTAACAAACATCACACTAGTGAATACTGGAAATCCTTCAATCTGTAGTTCATCTTTTCCAACCACTCTACTCTTCTTTCCATCACCAAACGTAACATAACCGCCATTGTATGGTGTGATATTTGTGAGGAGTTCTTGAGTGCCAGTTATGTGGTGAGATCGACCGCTATTAAAGTACCACGAATCTCTATAATATGATATAAGTGAAGTATGTGCAACAAAGCATGTACCAGAACGTTTGACAACCCATACCTTTCTTACCATTTTTGTTTTTTGGACTTCCCCTATGTTGGAACATACCAAGAGTTGACATCCTGCCATTTGATCTCTGAGGAGTTTCTGGCATTGTTCCTCTGAGTAACCTTAATATGAACAGTAGCAGTAGATGAGAGGTTTCCTTTGATGAGGCTTACCAAACTTTCTCTTTACCTCGAATCTTTGTTTTGAGAGCATATGGAATCTTAAGTATCTCTTGTGTCTCAGGCTTGAGTGTGATTTCATTTTTGAGTGGGTTGTAATACCCAATTCTGTGTCAATCTCCAAAGTTCTTTCCCATGTCCAGAATATCGTCAAGTTTTGCTTTTCTAGAGTTCAACTTAGAAATTACTGCTTCAGAAGTCTTGGCTCTCTTGGTTGCTAACATTATCTTTTCATTCAAATCTTCATTCTCCTTTTTAAGTTCAGCAACTTCCACATGCAATTCTTTTTTCTATTTCTGTCAACTGTGTTTTTTCTTCCTTCAGTTCTTTGTTTGTGTCAACTACTTGGAACCACATAGCATACATCTTTTCATAAGTGTTGTAGATCTCTTCATCACTTACAGTGAGTCCATCATTTGATGTGCCCATTTTATACGGTTATATTAGGGTTTTTGGGATTAAATTTTGTACACATTTGTGCTCTAAATGTGACATTTTGCCTTCAAATGATCTAAGGAGGGTTAAAAGCGACTTTTACGTTTTTATCACTTTTTAGAGAATTTTGTGTGACAATGTAATTTGATTGAAGACTTTGACAACTTTGAAGACTTTGAAGAATATATTTGAAGATTTGAAGATTTGAAGACTTGCATTTGAGCTTTTTGAAGATATGAAGAGTTGAAGAGGTGAAGAAAGGAGAACAAAGCAAAGCGTGAAGGATGATCTATGTTTTGAAGCAGAGTTTTCAGAATTTTCCAAGAAAAATCAGCCTCCAAGAGTGGTACCATTTGATTCCTCTTCTCGAGTACTATAAAATCGACTACTAGAACTCCCAAAATGGATCAACGGTTCACCCAGAGGAAGCAAAACAAAACAGGACTGAATTTTACGGATCTGGTCGCGATCGCGATGCTTAGTCACGAGTCGCGACGGAATCACGATCCTGCCCTGCAGCCAGTGTTGTTCTCCCCTTTTTCTTGTACTATAAATACCTCTTCACCCACTTCTTCCCTAAGACTCTAAGCCCGACTTGGGGGCTTCAAAACCCTAGTTTTTCACCATTTTCTTCCGTTTCTTCTTCTTTCTTTGTAGATCTTTGTTCTATGTTATGGATTTTGATTATCTAGCTTAGTTTTGTACTTGGGAGCAATGGATTGAAGCTTCCATTTCTATGTAGTAAGAACCATTATATCTATCTATTTGGTGCTTTTGCTATTGTGCATTTATTGAGCTTTGAATGTTAATTGTTAGTGGCATTGATGTTGTTGGAAGCTTGAGTATATGAATTGCTTGTATGATTGATGTGTCCATTTTAGGCGCATTATTTAGTAGTATTTAGGATCACTTTTGTGCTCTTTAATTATCGAGAGCTTGTGTTTTACCTTGAAATTCACTTAGGAGAGGTAAAAGCAACTTTGTACTCTTTTACCTCTTTTAAGTGGATTTTGTGTGACAAGGGAAGAACACAGAAGCAACGAAGACCGGAAGACATTGAAGACTATACTTTCGAAGACTTTTGGATACTTACTTCGAAAACATGAAGACCGGAGGCCGTTGAAGACCATTTTTGGAGCTGTTGAAGACTTGAAGATTGAGAGGGATGGCTATGAAGAAGACAAAGAAACAATGCAGAAATCTGGCTCCCGTCGCGACACCGTCGCGACACCATCGCGAGTCGGGGCACCGTCGCGAGTCGCGACGAACCCCGTCGCGAGTCGCGACCAACGGGCTGCCAGAAATCATTCTTATTTTCTTTGCACTATAAATACCATCTCTTTCCCTCTTCTTCTCCAGCTTTTCCAGCCCGCCTTTCTCTGGTTTTTGGGCTCAAACCTAGGTTTTTCTTCTTCTTTTCTTTTCTTAGCTTTCTCTTAGTTTAATTATGTCTTTTGTTGTTGTTCTAGAGTAGTTCTTGTTCTTGGGAGCAAAGGGATTGAAGCTTCCACTATCTATGTAGCAAGAACTCATTTCTATCTATCTATTTGATGTTTTTGCTATTGTGCATTTATTGTGCTTTGAATGTTAATTGTTGATTGCATTGATGTTGTTGAGAGCTTGATGATATGAAATGCTTGGATTAATTGCTAGCTAGGGTTTGGGGGATTTGGGTTAATTTCCCCCCTGTTCTTGTTAGTAATGTGAGAGTGTGAATTAGAGCTTTCGATTATGTTAGTGTATTGACAATGTGCTAGGCGAATGTGATTGATGTCGAACTCTTCGCCATGTTCGTTTGTGTAGCAAACGAGAGAGTCATATGCTCGCAGATGAATGTGCGTTGCACGTTCATCCAATCTCGTGTAATTGCATGAATTGGTTTAATGCCTAGTCACGGTGTAGTGGCCATAGGCATTGCCAAGCTTGTTGGTCCTTCGTGCTAAATGCCACCAATGGCACCTTGAGTCGTGGTCGCGACTCGGGAGTCATTGGTGAGGTTTGACGAGAGATTTCGAACTCACTCTCGCAAACTACGAACTAAGAAGGATAGGAGTTTAGTCTCCACGACAAGTAGTTGAAGTATTGAATAGGTGATTTAAACTCATTCCTGAAGCATTTGTTATTTGGCGTTTATGTACTCTTGACGGTGTGTTTCGCTGCATGTGTGCCATGAGTGGTTTGAGCATAGGTAGTGCTTGTGTGGTTGAATTGCTTAGGTGTAGGAACGTGACGAATTCCGTAGCGCCTTTGCATGAAGATCCATGAGCATGAACTTAGAACTCCTTGTGGTGTGTGTGTTGTGGTACTTGCTAGATGGGGTGTGTGAGTGTTGGGTTATGAATGCTATATGATGGAATGTGTGAATGATTCGATGAACTACATTAGATGTGGAAGTGGATATCCATTGCCCCCAAGTCATTTTATCTTTGTAGTTTAAAACCCTTTTCTTTAGTTTCGTTTGATGATTAGCATAGTCACTTGACGTTGCTAGTTATCTTTGTTAACTTAGGAAACCAACCAACCAACCAACCCCCCCCCCTTTACTTGCTTTTAAGTGTGTGTAAATATAGTTACTCCTAGCCTAGTATATCAACCATTTGTGTGCTTAGACGCTTAGGAAGATCCCTCTTCTCTTTGGACGACCCCGATTTGCCACTATCTACCTAGTTGTAGAAAGTAAGCATTGAGGGCTTATAAATTATCTTTTGGCGCGCGGGCGCGACGACCGCCCGCACCTGTCAATGATTACTTGTTAGGGTTGGGAGAAAGTAGCTAATTCTCCCATCTTTTAATGTGGAATCCAAGAGCATGAGTTAGAGCTTCTTAAATGATGTTGGTGTGTTAACAATTGCTAGATGAATGTGATGATGTCGAACTCGTTGTCATGTTTGTTTTAGGTAGCAAATGAGAGAGGTCTATGAATGTCGATCATTCTTGACTAATCTTGTGTAAATGCATGAATTAGTTAAATGGTTAGACACGGTGTAGTGTTTATAAGTGTTGCTAAGCTTGTTGATTCTTCGTGCTAAATGCCATCAATGGGATACTCTTAGTAATAAGGGAGTCATTGGTTACGTTTGACAAGAGATGTCGAATTCACTCTTGCAAACTACTACCTAAGAAGGATGGAAGATTTATCTTAACAACAAGTAGTTGAAGTATTGAATAGATTGTTTCACTCGTTCTTGAAGCCTTTGTTATTTAGCATTTATGTATTCTTGATGGTATGTTTCACTTCATTTATGCCATGGGTTGTTTGAGAATAGGAAGTGTTCTTATGATTGAAATGTTTGGGTGTTAGGAAAGTGACAAATTCCTTAGCTCCTTTGTATGAAAATCTATGAGCATGAACTTAGAACTTCTTGTGAAAAATGTGCTGTGATTCTTGCTAAATAAGTATGTTAATGTTAAGTCAAGTAATGAATGTGATAGAATGAGTGAATGGTTCAATGATGTACATTAGATTTGGAAGTGGATATCAATTGCCCCCAAGGCTTTTTCTTTGTAGTTTTAAACCCCTTTTTCTTAGTTTTGTTTGATGATTAGCCTAGTTACTTGACTTTGTTAGTTATCTTGTCTTTTTAATTTCATAACTTAGGACCACAAACCATCCAAACCACCCCACCCCCCATTTACATGCTTTTATATGTATGTATATATGTCTACCCTTAGCCTAATATCAACCTTTTGTGCCTAAACACTTAGGAAGATCCCTCTTATTCGTGGACGACCCCGACTTGCCGCTATCTACTTAGTTGTAGATAGTAAGCATTTAGGGATTATAAATATTAACTTTGAGAGGTACGGCAGCGGCCTCCCAATCTTTATCATTGGATACTTCATACGAGTCTATATTGGAACATAAGGCTTCGTTTATGTCTGATGTTTTGGAACATTCATCATCTGATGCATCATGAATTTTTGCTCCAAACGCCACATAGTTACTTGAGTTCCTCTTCGTTTTTGTCGCCTTCTTCATCTTCACTCCATAAGGTGACATATGGTTTTCCTTGTTTTTTCCGGGTATTTGCACATTCAGCCTGAATATGACCATATCCTTCATATTCTCTGCATTGAATTCGTCCAGGCTGTTTTGGTTCACCACTTTAATTTCTAGAGAACTGCTGATTTCCTTGTTCAAATCTCGTCCCACGATTGCCTCCAAATTCTTTTGGCCTCGGTCTATTTCCACCATACCTTTCCTGAGATTTCTTGTTTACTACTTTCTTCAGCATTCTTGAGAAGTTTTTTGTGATAAGTGCAAGTTTATCAAGCTCATCATCATTGTCGGATTCATGATTATCCTTTGATGAGGATGTTTTGAATGACAACTCCTTTGGAACCCTTTTTGTAGTCGGCTGGAATGTCATTTCATACGCCTGTAATGATCACATTTATTCATCTAGACTCATGGTAGCTACATCTCTTGCTTCTTCTATTGCTGTAACCTTCATTGCAAACATTTTAGGAAGTGATCTTAAGGCCTTTTTCACCAATTTAGCCTCTTTGTAGACTTTTCCAAGTTGATACGTCATATTGGAGATGGTCCCTGAGTTTTCCGTTGAATATAGCAATAGTGTCATCTTCCTCCATCTTGATTTCCTCAAACTTAGTAGCCAATATCTGTAGTTAAAATTCTCAAACTCGACTAGTTCCTTCATGAACATTTTGCAAAATATCCCATGCTTTCTTGGCTTGATGACATGTAGAGATGAGTTTGAACTTGTTTTCATCAACCGCAGTGAAGATAGTGTTTAGTGCCTTTGAATTTTCCAGAGATGCCTTGAGGTCATCAGGAGTCCAAGTAGATTTGTCTTTGAGTTTCTGCTCCCTCTGACTTGACTCTCCTTGTTTCGCCTTAGAACTTGTATCAGCATCTTCAGTGGGGTGATTCCACTCATTTTCAACATAGTACTACACAAGTTCATCAAGTGAGTTGTTGAAAAATCTCATACGTGACTTCCAATTATTGTAGTTGTTGCCTTCCAACAGAGGTGGCCGAGACACTGAAGCTCCTTCTTTGGTCGCCATGGTAAAACTGGATCACACTTTCCTTGCCACAACCAATGGAAAAATAAGTGACCAAGCTCTGATACCAAATAAAATTTGGTTTTACCAAATTCTCTTAATTAATACTAGTATGTTCCAACATAACCTTTCTAACCAACTATGCAATAAAGTAAAGCATTAAAGACACAACACTTGGTTACGTATTTTGGTGAAATCCACCTACATCTGCGGGGCCTGGCCTAGTTCCGAATGAATCCACTAATAAAAAAGATACAGTACAAAGTACACCATAAAAAATACTTATCTTTGCTAATCAAACGTGTGAATTCTTCTAGCTTCCCTAGCTACTGATCCGCCTTGATCAGACTCCCTCTGACCTCGAAACTCACCGACGTTGGATCTCCTCCTCTCGAGGAATTAAGGCATATAATTCTGAACTTTGAACAGCATGTCACGTATGTGGGAACATAGAATTTTGGATCTTTGCAATTCTCTCGAAAGAATGAAAATCTGAGTGCATATTTTCTTTGTTTAATTCATGTATCGAATGCAGCCGTGGTGTCCCCTTTAAAATCCATGAGTAGATCGAAACTCTCCATAATTATCTTCATAATATTCCTATTCCTTATCTTCTTCTTGAAGCATATCCAAATCCCATAAATAAATGGATTTTCCTGATTACATATCTCCCATATATTTGATAATCTCAATACCAACTATGCTTTTTCCAACGCTTGTCATATTGAAGAATATTCAGATTTCCATAAATCACAAATACCATAATATTCTGTCCTTTCATGCGTATTTATGCTCATCCACATGTTCTAACATGGAAAGATTTTCATTTCCAAATATGTTCACAAAATTTCCAATTAAAATATTCAGTGAATACCTCTTGACTTTACAAAGAACATAATAAATGCAAAATAACAAATGCTTCAAGGAAGAGTCAGATAGAGGTTCTTACTACATTGGTTTGGAAGCTTCAACCAATTGCTTCCAAGTACAAAACTAGCCTAGATAATAAAAACCCATAACATAGAACAAAAATATACAAAGAAACAAGAAGAAATTAAAGAAGAAGTTTAAAAACTAGGGTTTTGGAGCCCCCAAGTCGGGCAAAGAGAGCTATGAAATGATTAGATGAAGTGTTATTTATAGTACAAGAATAAGGGGAGTAAAAAGCAAGTTACAAGGTGATTTTGGCAACCCAGGATGCCTTCCTCGCGACTCGCGATGCTACAGTGTCGAAATATTGACTTCCAAGAAATCATTATTCACGACTCGTGACACAAATTTGTGAGTCGCGACAGAAATCAGTCCAGTTTTTTTTTCTTCCTCCGGGTGAACCATTGATCCGTTTTGGGGGGATTCTTGTAGTCATTTTTTCAGTACTCGCGAAGATTAATCCAATGAGGCTATCCATGAACACCAATTCTTCTCAGATCATTCTCATAACTCTACTTCAAAACATAGATCACTCTTCACCTTCTACTTTGCTCTCCTTCTTCACTTTATCTTCTACCACTTTGTAAGTGGTCTTCCTTCTTCTACCATTCTTGTGAATGGCCTTCTTCAATATTCTACAATCAATGCGAATGGCCTTCTTAATGATAGTCTCCAAAAAAGCTCACAAAACATATATGAATCAACCAAATCATAAAGGTGGAACACGTTAGACACCACATGCTTGCAAACAAGGACAATGGGGGCAAATCACCACATGGTGGGTCTAAAACCCTATTTTGTAAAAAACCTAATAATCTAACTAACCACCAATAAAACAACCTAAAAGGGAATGTTAATAAGAAAACATCAAAATCACGTCTCATCATTATGATTTTCAGTTTGACGATTATAGTGATGTTTTGTTAGTTGTATTTCATATTTTATGATTTTCGATTGATGTTTTGTTAGTTGGTGTTGGTGTTTATGATTTTCAGTTTGGCGATTAAGTTAATGTTTTATTAGTTGTAGTTGATGTTTATAATTTTTCGTTTGACGATAGTGTTGATGTTTTGTTAGTTGTATTTAATGTATATTACTTCGGTTTGGCGATTATGTTGATGTTTTTTTAGTTGTAGTTTATTTTTTAACGATTTTCAGTTTTGATAATTATGTTGATGTGGTGAACGTCGTTTCACTTACCAAAATAATCTACAGAGATGACATTAGCACAGTAGTAAGCAGAGTCAATTCCACGAGGAACATAGTAATAACTATAAATAATACACACTAATATAGAAAATTTTGGTGTAGCCGTCATGCCTTAGTTTTCAGATTTTTCTAACAACTAATGATGCAAACTAACAAATATCAAATGTGAAATAATTATGCTAAGTAACAGATATAAAACCTAGAAAATATATGAAGAAGCTAAACGGTTCGGAATAACTCAATTCAAATGCATCTATCAGTTATAGGACGACAAGTATTTGTTGAACCCTTCCCATTCTTTTTTACCTTTTTGATAGTTGATTAATTTATAATTAAAAACTAATTCTCTTATCAAAATGCCCCTGGAAAGTATTCGCTAAACCAGATAGACATTTCAATAGCATTAAGAATAAAAAGAAACTAATATAGCAATTATGTACCCAAGTATTTGCAAGTAGTAATTCACGCATAATTGTTCCCTATCTTGCTATTACAATCTTAGCTAGTTATAAAGCTATCGATGGAATTAGATAGCATTATCCTAAAAATATTCAAGTTGACAAAACTTAAACATATTAAGAATGAATTAAACCAAAATAAATCAAGAACACATAAGAATCAATTATAAAACAATTATTGATGTGTCATTTTACCCCAAAAATAAATCGAGGTCTAACCTGAATTTTTCACTTCAGGATTCTGCGGTCGATATGGGCATACCGACCAGTATAGCTGCGAGCAAGTTCGTTTCCCAAGATGTTGGCGATAATTTTTCCTTAATCTTTAATCTGCAAAATTGTAACCAGGGCAATCAGATGAAGGTAGTGATAAGAAAAACTAAAACTTGAGTAAAAACGAGAATGGAAAATTGTTACAGATTGCAAAAAGATTCAACTATGATGAGAAAATTCCAGCTGCGATCAATTCAATACTGGCTTTCTATCTCAATCCTCGATGCAAAGATAACTTTAAATGCATGCACACAAATTGGTTATAGTTGCAAGCAACCAATATTTTTAATGCATGATTGTTAAATTAAGATTGTTGTTCCTTTCCAATAATCAAACTTAAATCACAATTACGGATGATTGGTTCATTGGTATTAAATTAACTAAATACTATCAAATATTACACACTACTCAATAACATGAAAGCAATCATAAACATTATAATCAAGAACAACATATGCATGCATGCAATCAAATTATAACAACTAATTAGATCTTACGAGATTCGGTGCCAGTACTTCCTTGATCTTTACTGGAAAAGAATAATTTAGCTAGAAGACATAATCAAATTAATCTTCAAAGTCATAAAAGAAAGGATGGTAGAAAATATATTAATGGTGAAAAAAATGAAAAACTTGCGTCTGAACAGTCTGCACAATTGAATAAAACATGTCCCAAAATTTAAAAAAAATATAGAACTAGGGATCTATATTGTCTTCTCCCTAATCTAAAAATAACATCCAAAATATATAGAAATATCTTTTCCTCAAAATTAGGAGTCTTCAAGCATTTCAATTCCATTTTTGAATTAGGCTTGACAAAATTATTCCACCAAAATATTCCATTATAATATTCAGCTTCTTTGCACAAAACTTTCCTTTTTTTCCCCCTTCTCTTTTCCTTCCATGCCGCATCACGTACAATTCCAGCATCCAATTTATATTGTTGTCTCCATGTGTCTAGAAAACTAGTCGGTATGGTCATCCTGAATGATAACTACAGCAACTCATCAATTTCATTCCAAAATTATAAACTGCAATAAAACATCATCAAAACATGAGTTTTCACAAATTTGAACAAGATATCAGCTCAAATATAGCCTAAAACATATGGTAATATCAACCAATCAAACTCCCCCACACTTAGATTTGCTAGCCCTCGAGCATATGCAAATGCAAAACATAAATGTAAACGTGAGACATAAAAAACTATGACAGCCCAAAAATAAAAAAAACCACCATGGTTTGAACCAAAACATAATCCACATTCATACCACAAACCATTCATCTTTGCTTATAAAACCATTTCATCCTTTTATTCTAGTAAAAAATATACAATAAAGTCCAGTCACTGTAAGATCACTCAATATCTCTCAAATCATAAGAAGGAAATTGATGTGCCCATTTTATATGGTTATATTAGGACTTCCCGGATCACTTTTGTACACTTTTGTGCTCTAAATGTGACATTTTTCCTTGAAATTCTCTAAGGAGGGTTAAAAGCAACTTTTATGCTTTTATTACTTTTCTAGAGAATTTTGTTGACAAGGTGATTTGTTTGAAGACTTTGAAGAATACCTTTTAAGATTTGAAGATTTGAAGACTTGTATTTGAGCTTTTGAAGACTTGAAGAATTGAAGAAAAGTGAAGAGAAGAGGAGGACATGAAACATGAAGAAGAAAGAAATAAAAATGCTGGAATTAGGCACTGTCGCGAGGATGTCGCGACTCGCGACGGACATATGGCTAGAAATTATTCTTTCTTTTTGTACTATAAATACTCACCTTATCCTCTCCTCTTGACAACACGCATCCATACTCTTCTTCCTGCAATTTTTCTGGGTTCAAACCCTAGTTTTTCTTTCTTTATTTTCTTAGTTTTTACAGGTTAATCATGTCTTTTAATTATCTAGCTGAGTTTTATCTTGGGAGCAATGGATTGAAGCTTCCATATCTATGTAGTAAGAACCATATCTATCTATTTGATGCTTTTTCTACTGTGCATTTATTGGGCTTTGCATGTGAATTGTTAATGGCATTGATGTTGTTGGAAGCTTGAATATATGAATTGCTTGTATGATTACTTGTTAGGGTTGGGAGAAAGTAGCTAATTCTCCCCTCTTTTAATTTGAAATCCAAGAGCATGAGTTAGAGCTTCTTAATGATGTTGGTGTGTTGATAATTGCTAGATGAATGTGATGATGTTGAACTCGTTGTCATGTTTGTTTTAGGTAGCAAATGAGAGAAGTTTATGAATGTCGATCGTTCTTGACTAATCTTGTGTAAATTCATGAATTGGTTAAATTCTTAGACACAATGTAGTGTTTATAAGTATTGCCAAGCTTATTGGTTCTTCGTGCTCAATGTCATCAATGGGATACTCTTAGTCGTGTTTCGTCTAAGGGAGTCATTGGTGAGGTTTGACAAGAGATGTTGAATTCACTCTTGCAAACTACTATCTAAGAAGGATGGAAGATTTATCTTCACAACAAGTAGTAGAAGTAGTGAATAGATTGTTTCACTCGTTCTTGAAACTTTTGTCATTTAGCATTCATGTGTTCTTAATGCTATGTTTTACTTCATTTATGCCATGTGTTGTTTGAGAATAGGAAGTGGTTGTATGATTGAAGTGTTAGGGTGTCAGGAAAGTGGCGAATTCCTTAGCCCCTTTGCACGAAAATCTAAGAACATGAACTTAGAAATTCTTGTATATAATGTGTTGTGATTCTTGCTAGATAAGTATGTTAATGTGGATTGTTCTCTTATTTATCCTATAGATACAATGAAAGGTTGAACCTTTAATGTGGATTGTTCTAGGTTTAGCCTAATGAGTGTTATGTTTGGTTAAATGGCTATGTCTTTGGTAGAAGGCTTATTGTTGTCAAATCTATGGTCCTTCGTGTATAATGTCATTGATGAAATACCCCTATGGTCGTTGTTTGTCTAGGGTGATCATCAATGAGGTTTGCAAATGGCCGTTGTTTGTCTTTGCAAATTACTATTAAGAAGGAATGAATGTTGATCTTCGATTGGCATTCCCATAGGTAATAAATGTGATAGAATGAGTGAATGGTCAATGATCTACATTTGGTTTGGGAGTGGATGTCAATTGCCCCCAAGGCTTTATCTTTTGTAGTTTTAAACCCATTTTCTTAGTTTGTTTGATGATTAGCATAGTTACTTGACTTTGCTAGTTGTTTTGTCTTTTATTTTCATAACTTAGGACAACCAACCAACCACCCCCCCCCCTTTTACATGATTTTATATGTGTATGTATATATATCTACTCCTAGCCTAATAGCAACCTTTTGTGTTTAAAATGCTTAAAAAAATTCCTCTATTTCGTGGATGACCTCAACTTGCAGCTATCTACTTAGTTGTAGATAGTAAGAATTTAGGGCTTATAAATATTAACTTTGAGAGGTACGGCGGTGGCCTCCCAGTAATTAACACAATTACACGCAATATTCATCACAACAGGTTTCTGAATGCCACTATCTCCACTGTGTAATTTAAAAACATAAGTAAAAATCAATGAGGTCTTTTCCAAGGTTGTAACGGGGCTAGGGTCAAAGAGGTGGGATAAAGAAAATACGAGGCTAAAAATCCAAGAATGTGCAAGTAATTCAATGTCACACTCATACTGCTATATGCTCATACTTTGAATGAAAAAGCAATATTGATAAGTATTGAAGTATAAACATCACTACCAAAAACCAAATCATGCCCAAATTACAACCCAATATACATACTGACCAGATTTTCTTTTTCTTCTTTTTTCCCATTTTTTTCATTTTCTTCTTCTATTTTTTTTTCTTTCTTTTTTATTTTTTCCGGGCAGTAGTATTTACAAAATTTTCTAGACATAGAAAATAAACATTATCATGCTAATACTGTATATTCAATCTTTCAATCAATACTAATACTATATATACACTATCTTAAAATTGGATTGTCTAATTTTATTTTGTGTCAAACATATCATATGATATATAAACTTACATGAACAACATTTTGGAAACAAAATAATACAACAGAGTTAAAATGACAAGGGAGAGAATAGCCTCGGTCAGCCTATTTGTATTAGCTCATCTTCAATTTCTGGTGTATCTCCTTTACACGCAGAAATCGAAGCAATACTGCATGCTTGCTACATCTTTACCCACCTTGATCATAACTTTATTATTGAATCAGACTCAAAACTGGCGGTAGAGATGATCAGTAATCCTTATGCTGCAAAATGGGAACTCTTTCAGATGGTTTTTAAGGCTAAATCTTTGATTGGTTCAGCTGTACTAAAACATGTCTATAGGGAGGGTAATGTAGTGGCCCATGCTATCTCTAAACATCACTTTCTGAACAACCAAAGTCTCAATCTTACCAATGTTACTCCTGAGATCAGAGGGCTAATAATCATGGATAGAGATAATGTACCCCATCTCAGAAGCTCTAAACATTTATAATTTAGGAACAGATACTGCCTAATTACTTGCTGTTTGTTTATGCAAGACTGAAAGAAGAGAGGCACTATCTGGCATACACTATGAGTTTGCCATGTCTGGCTCTGAAGATCTTTACTTTCTTCACCTTCCAACTCCAGGAGATGGTTCGTTTGCCGTGGCAGCGCCATTTTGACATCGCATTGACGACACAAAAGGCCATATCCACATCTTAGGCACTTGGAAGTTTGCATTTGTAGGATAGCTTTCAGCTAAATTGCTACTTTACTCATCTTTTGAGTTTGTCTATTCCATTTACTTTCATGTAGAAGTTGCCTGGCCAAGGGAGAGAATTCACACGAGGGGTGGAGATTCTCTCCCTAGGTTCGTAACTTCTACATACATTACACTACTTTGTTTACTATTTTTAGGGGTAGATTAGCACTTTTGGAGGCAGCAATTTTTGTCTCATCTCTTCGGTTTTGGCCGGACTCATGTACAAACAGACTCTAGGTTCTTTGATATAGGGCTTGGGGATCCCAATAAAGAACTCCCCCACCTTCGGGTGTTTCATTTAAAAAAAAGAGTTAAAATGACAATTTGACTATCTTTTAGACCCAAATTCATCATGTGCTAAATTTATTATGACCATTATCACATCAACTTTCACTAGTGAAGGCTGGCCTATAAAAGGCGGTTTTATCGGCCCGAAGAAGTGACTTTGATTGCCATTGATCAAAGTCACATTGAGGAACCGCCTTTAAAATGCACTCTTCAAAGGTGGTTATTTTCCGCCTTTGAACGTGCTTGAAAAACTGCCTTCCACAGGTTACGAACTCGGAACTTAGGTTCCGAGCTTGAAACTAAATGTTGGTCATCAGATGAGAAAAGGGGGTCTGAGATCATAACGTAAATGAGGTTCCCCCATTGGATTTAATTTCCGTCCTTTGCATTTAGTTACTGCGTCGGATACACTTTCTTATCTGCTACTGTATTTTGATGCATAAAATGCATGAAAAAGAATTATTCGTTCTATGTCGGGGACATATTCGGACCCAGAGTTCCGAGTCCAAGTTCCAAATAGGATCTTTGAGAACACGATGTATATAAACCTGGGATATGGTTCCTCAATCGGAACTTGTTCGACATAAGATGTCAAAATAAAAATAACCAATATATTAAACTGGCCTATAGAAAAGCATCATATAACAGATACAATACCTACAAAGATCTATAGAATACAATAACAAAGCACCATTCTATAGATAGGAATAGAAATCAAGCCAATTATATTCCCCAAAACATATGTCATCGTAATTCAAGCTAACTAACAAAAATCTATAGATTGTGCTAACAAAGAAAAAATCTATAGATAGGAATAGAGTTCTACCAAATTATATTCTACACATTATACGTCATCCATATATATACACTACAACTTAGATCCCATTCGATTCTAAACCACGGTTGGACTTCCCATTGATGTCGACCGGGCGTTCACTAAATACCTAGCCAAGAAATTTCTTGCCACATTGATATCTTGTGAATACGACTTGTTTTTAACCTGAAAAATTTGTGAGTATTATAATATGACAATTAGGCCCACAAAATATTTAATAATAGACAACAAATGGGCGCAAAACTTACTTTGTCGATTTCTAGGTAATCCACTCGCACTTGTTTAATGGAATCAGTGGCGTATACCATTACGTAATACCCGCACTCCCAAGTTTGTGCTTGTTTTTTGTACTGACGAAAATCATTGTAAGTAGGCATAAATCTTGAAAATATAGAACACTAGTGAATGACAATGCAAAAAATAACAAACCTTGATTTCTACTACGTCCAAAGCTGTGTTACTTGACTCGGCAGTGCCATTCATTGAGGCACCCAAAATTTTGTTGAACATGTCCGGCGGTGGGAAATGCAACGGATCCATCCAAAAAACATGCTTCTTCTCCGGGACTATAAAAATTAATCTCCAATGGTCCCTGCAAGAAAATTACTATAAAAACAATTGACGATATTAAGTCCATTAATTAAAATGAGCATCTAACCATCACCGCTCAATGTATGGTGCTGTGAATGATTTTTTTATCTTTCCGGCCAAGACCCTTGCAGATGTAGGCTATACGTTCCTCAAATGTGAATCCAATTTCTTGAGTCATCACGAGGCAAAAATAGGTCACCCATCCCTTTACATTTTGACACACAATATAATACATGTACCTTCATAGAAAAATTGTTTACATTATTTGCATACAATACTTATTACTACCTCAAATATGAATTTCAATGATTAAAAAAATATACTCAGAATATGCAGAGGGACATTATGGTTTGGTTCACTTACTCACACCTCCAAAAGTCTTCGAAGTCAATACATGAGGCGATGATATCTCGCTTAGCACAAAAAACACATTCATTTCCTTAAAATAAGTATGTTGAATCAATCCCCGTGCGGGACCCACCTTCTTATAGTTGCAATCTTAAATTGGCAATGTGACATTGAACACTGCCATTATTTTCAAAAAAAATTGACAAGTACCATCCACAATTGGTTTTTTGTGATGATGTCGCATCGCCGGGTACATAACATTGTCGGCAGCGTGGAGAGGCATACTTTTGTAGCCTTGATCAATGTATAGCTCACATGAAATTGGTGACTATATGGGATTAAAAAATAAATTTTAAATTAGAACCAAATACAAATATGTATTGATTTAGTGGGTAAAAAAGTAATAGTACCTTTTTGGGTGGTGACGTGATCGCCTTGTCTAAGTTGTTGTCTTGTTCCGCTGGTGTCATAAGCCTTGGCACGTGGTTGACCTCAAATTCCCCCGGCTAGTGGCATGAACCTCTAGATGGCAGAGTTCAATTTGGTGTCAAGTCATCCAAATTGTCCGGGATAGGTAGACCGGTGTGTTAGATTAACTTCCTTATCAAAAGGTCTTGTTGCTCTATGCTCTTGTCTCATATAATCACTTCTTTTTGCAAAATGTGCATCCTAGACGATTCTTCCCTATTGTAAGAGCGCACAATTCCAAATGCATATTTTTTTGTTAAGAATGCACCTATCCCCCTAGAGCGACCCGGGTGATCTAATTTACCCATAGCTTCAGTAAGGATGTAAATTTAACCCGTCAGAACAAAGTTCCCTTCTATTTGATCTTGTTTCAATTTAGCCTACATACTGGAGGTAATTAAAAGATGCACGAAGATAAATTGATGAGGCATTGCAATGAATGAAATTAAAATTCCGCAAGTTCAATTTCCAAAGGTTTAGTTAATCTACCATTTTTTTACGGCCCCTTAGGAATAGATCAAACCTCTCGATCTCCTCTACATCTATTGGCTTAACCGATGATCTTGCCTCCCCCCATCACCCCCTCCCCTCAATTTCAAGTTGGACATCCTTATTGAAATGTTCTTTTATGAATTCAAGGGCCGCCAAACTATAGCCCACATGACTCTTCTGATGTGGATATTCATTCTTCTTGGCATTTACTCTCTTTACATCCCCCATCCCCTATGTTACAAATTAATAGAGAAGTGACTACTAAATACTAGGTAAGCTAAATACACACAAACATATATAGAAAAAGACTAACATTTTCTTCATTTCCCAAGGCCATTCTCTTGTGTATCTCCCAACTTTCTAGTTGAATGTGTGTATAAGTTAGCCATGGACATTCTCCTTTCCTGTGGGATAATATGTAATCCCTAGACAATGTGTGCTTGGGCTCTGATGTGCTTCATTATGGGTGTGTTAACCATTTCATTCGGAATAATAATTGGTTCATTTTATATAGTGGTTGGCTAGTATTAGTTGAGTTTACGTGACAGGGGGTTTAGACGGCCATGTTTAGTTTTCTTGTCTAAATCCCACATTGTGTAGACTTAAGTGGTACTATTGGACACCTTGTATCCACGGGCACCTAGATCTTCCTTTGTGATCATCCTTAGTAGGTCGCTCGTGGGTACTTTTTGTTACATTTATATTGAAGGTTGTTAGCAAGGACGGTAGAAGATGTTGAAGGACATTCACATTAGAATGGTAGTAGATTAAGGCCACATACATTACATCATGGTAGTAGAAGGATGGAGCCAAAGATAGGTGGAATTGAAGTTCAAAATGGATAAGGAAGAAATGGAGAATCATGGTTTGAGAGTTGCACCAAATGATGGGAATGATCCAAGAAGAATCAGCCTTTGAGGTTAGTTCCATTGGATTTGTCTCCTTGAAAGCCATAAAATCTAAAACAAGAACTCTTATATTGGACTAATGGTTCAACCATAGCGGAGAAAAGAAGTTCAGTCAGGCAAAGCATCAACGGGTCAGTGCGGACTGCTCATGGTTGGCACCAAACAAGGCACCAACAGCCTGCGCCACGCTATACGGTCTGTGCCATGGGTCTCTGGCACAAGCTGTGCCAAGCAGCATGAGCTGTGTTATGTGTACCATTATACATGTGTTAAACCAATGCATTTGGCATAATAATTGGTTGGTTGTATATGGTTGATTGCTAGTATTAGTTGAGTTTACGTAACAAGGAGTTTGTACGGTCATGTTTGATTTTCTTGTCTAAATCCCATGTTTTGTAGACTTAATTGATACTAATGGACATCTTGTATCCATGGGAACGTAGATCTTCCTCGTGATCATCCTTAGTAGACCGCCTGTGGGTACATTTTTTTACATTCTATGTAAAGGCTGTTTGCAAGGGAAGTACAAGATATTGAAGACCGTTTGCAAGGACGATAGTAGATATCGAAGGTTATTCAAACTAGAATGGTAGTAGACAAAGGCCACAAAAATAAAATCAAGGTAGAAGGATATTAGAGCCAAAGATAGGCGGCATTGGAGTTCAAGGCGGCCAACGGAGAAACGGAGAATCGTGGCCTGAGAGAGTGTGCCAACTTCTAGAAAATTTCCAAGAAGAATCAGCCTCAAGGTTGGTTCCATTAGATTTGTCTCCTCGAGAACTATAAAATCAACTACAAGAACTTTCAAATCAGACCAACGGTTTATCCGTAGCGAAGGAAAGAAGTTCAGCTGACAAAGCACAAATGGGCCAGAGCGGACCATTCATGGTTGGCACCAATGGTCTTTGGCATGGACCATGCCAAGGCCCAGCACAGACTGCGCCAACCAAAATGTGATGTGCTCACAAATTTTAAGTTTCACTAAAAAATGGTCGGTGCCGTTCCAAGTGCAAAATGTCAAGACCAGCCAGTGGGGTGCGAGGAATTGAGAGATCCATGCCAAATTACTGAGCAAAAAGACCTTCCAGAAAATGGGTCGGGCCACGAGGAAAGCGCCAAACATCCAAAACAGGCCGTGCCAGATCAAACAATCTACGCTTACTGTTCACAGGTCCGTGCCAAATGATTTGGCTCGAGGGTACTGTTCAAAGGTCCATGCCAAATGCCTTTGGCATGGAGCACTATTCACGTTCCGCGTCATACTATTCACAGTCACTCCTTCTCTCACTATTTTAGCCATAACTCTCTCTTTTTCATTTGATTTCTCTCTAAAATATATTAAAATCTTCATCTTTCCGAGCTCTATCTAACCCAATAAATATTAGCACCATAAATTTAATGGATTTAAGAATTTTATTCTAGAAAGATTCAGCCGCAAGAGGGAAAGGTGACTTGGATTTTGACTTAATTTTGGTTTATTTTGGGCCTATCTTTAGGCCCAATCCCCTACTAATATGTATATGAGTCTTTAGTCTTCTAGTAAACCAAAGTATTCATAGTGTAGATTTTTTCTCTTTCTAGGTAGGTAGAAGGAAGATGAGAGCTCTCTCTCTTTAGAGTTTTTTTTTCTCTTTCCTTCTCTTTTCCTTCTCTTTTCTTCATCTTTTCTTCATCTTTTTCTAGATCCAAGGCATCTGACTCTATATTTTCCATGGATCTAATTTCTATAGAGTATATTTATAGCTTGGGGATAAATTGTAGGCGCATGGTTATTTGATGTTTTTTGAGATTTACTAGTTCACCCTAATTTTGTGTTCATGATATTATTGTGAATTTTTCTTGAATGTTACAATTGTAGGAATAGTACACTCCATATAAGCACACACTCTAGTCTATATTCATTTTGGTGCAAATATTGATGCCCCCTTCGGAAGAGAAACCTCGGATGTGTTAATGATTAATGGAGTACATGTCTGCGTGGGTGTGTGCATGAGGGATCCGAATAATACTCTAATTATTTTCCATCACTCCAGTCTTAGCTAATTACGTAAAGTAATTTTATAGGCTGCGGGTAGAGATGGTGAAAAGTATCAAGTTAAGGTTGTAAGTGGCCCTAGTGTCATATATAAGGTGCCTACAACCCTTTGCCTAATTTATAGGCCTTGGAGAGTAGAGCATTCATGGTGGAACGCCCAAGACGTAATCGCACGGGGGAGAAAAAAGCCTACAATAATGGTCGAACCTTGTTGTACTCCTCTAATTACGATGGCGGTGTCAATGGAAGGTTGCAAGTACACTCAACGTGACAGGTACGGGGAAGTGTATTCCATCAACCACACCACGCATTATGAGCACTCTATTAGGTTTGTCTAAATCTCTATATGAATGAATCAAGAATCGAAGCATTAAACTAACTATGTTGTGCAATGACTCCCCAAGTGTGTAGCTTTATAGATTAATTGATTTTTGCTTTTATGTTTTGTAGTTGTTAAATGAAAAACCAAAGCCCCTTCCTCCTCCCTTTTTAGTTGATTTATTCCTATCACTTGTACATATTGACGATCCATACGAGGTTATTTTTAATTGATTCTTAGGCCCTAGCATCTCTATGGGCATACCCAGGGCTTATCGCTAACTACCCTATCGGTAGCATAGTAGTGATTTGGGTGCAGAACTATAAATATTTAATTTGAACCCCTTTGACCTTAGTGCCTTCACTTGGGTGCAGAACTACAATTAACGACCCCGAGTGGAGGTGGGTCAAATTTTGATGCCTCTTCCGGGGATGCTAATCAGTCTAGTTGTCAATTAGCATAACGCATTAGTTGAGTAGCTAGTATTGTTATTTTGTTTGTTGTTTTTTTTGGAGTAGGTATTGATTGAGTTATTGGTGCAAGCCGAGGATCCTTGCACTACGATTCCAAATGTTGTGTGCTTTTTTTGTTTATATTTAATTGGAAAAAATGTGGGAAAGTACTTAGTGGATGACACTTTTAAGGAGTGTCATTATGATCACCCTGCAGAGTGTTTCCCAAGGTTGAGTGACTTTGGGAGAAGAGAGGCTCAATGAGTAAGATTTTGTAGGATGTCATTGCGACCACCCTACAAAGTCTTGCTCTTTGATGAGCGAAAATAAAGAGAGGGGTAGGAGTTGTTGGTTCCAAGGCCGATGGGATCAAAACTGGTACCCATACCACAATTTTCCAAATTCAAGGTTTAGTGGTAACTCGAATTCATGGTATGGATATGTAATGGGAAACCAACACTTTGGGTTAGATAGTTGGATTTTACCAACTTATCCAATGCCCCAAAACCAATCCCTAGGATTGGTTCCCAAATTGGATTATGGAGAAATTTTGCAAGCTATAGTTAATGTGACTAAGAGTAGTAATTTACTCCAATCACAAGTGCTTATCGAGATTAGCGATTTGGGAACTCAATTATTCTGAAGCATTGATAAAGTTTAAGGGAAAGTTCTTGATTTGATGAAAAGGGTGAGCCAACTAGAAACCCAATGTTCTGAAAATGAACCATCCCTAGTTGAATGTAAAATTTTGATAGATGAATCTAAAGGGGATGGGGAATGGTTTGTTGAGAGTGAAGAAGTCGAGGAAGGGGTGATTATACTTAATTTTCCTTATTACCTATTTTCACTCCTACCTCCACCTATAGAACCAACTCCCACATTTTCAGAAACCTTAGACCATAGGGAAGCCAATTGAATGTAACCACCTATTCCCTCCAAGGTTGACTTCTCCTCAACTATATCTTCCTCTTGGAAGATTCTTACCCCCCACCTCTTCATTTTTGGTTATCTAAGGTGATAGGGTACAAACCTGCACCATATGGATAGCATTAGGGTCGTGCCGACGACCTTAAATATACAGAGCTTCTCGGGACCCAAGCTTTGAAAAAAATAGATTAGTTTAGTATTTTTGGTGTGTTTTCCTATTTGTAGCTTTTTTTTGACACTATTACACTTGGTGTGCATGTTTGTTTTGTAGGAAGCATATGGTTGTTGGAGAAAGGTTAGAAAATGGGGAGTCTAACTCATGGACCATGTAGAAGTACATGGTTCGTGATGCTCAAAATGGTGGACAAGGAGGAGAACCAAACCCCAAATTCATAGGGCATGTAGACGTGCACAACCCATGAAGCTCACATACTTTCCTACACCCCAATCACCATTTCTTCCCTACCACCACCAAAGTACCACTCAACCCCACCTACCCTCAAAACCCTTGAAACATACACATCGAGACCTAAGAGGTAACTTTCCTTATTCGATTAGTGGTGCATGATAGTGGTTAGATTGATCTTTCATGATTAGAAGTTATGATTCAATGGAAGAACCTTGTTGTACTTCCCTAATTACGATGATGGTGTCAATGGAGGGTTACGAGCGCACCCAACATGACAGGTATGGGGAAGTGTATGACATCGACCACACCACGTATTATGAGCACTCTATTAGGTTTGTCTAAATATCTATGTGAATGAATCTAAGATTGAAGCATTAATTAACCTTGCTTCATAATGACTCCCCAAGTGTTTAGCTTTATAGATTAATTACTTTTTCTTTATGTTTTGTAGCTGTTAATTGAAAAAACAAACAACCCCCCCCCCCTTTTAGTTTCTTTACTAGTTATTCCTATCACTCATATAGATTGACGACCCATACGGGGTTATGTGTATTTTATTCTTAGGCCCTAGAATATCTATGGACATACCCAGGGCTTACCGCTAACTACCCTATCAGTAGCATAGTATTGAGTTGGGTGCAAAAATATAAATATTAAATTTGAACCCCTATGACCTCGGTGTCTTTGCTCAGGTTAATTTTTTACAATTAAAAACTCCGAGTAGAGGCAGTTCACCGTGCCAAGCAGCACGAGTCATGCCAACTCCTACAGGCCGCATGCTCAAGTGCCCTTTTTCCACGGCACTAATGGACACCTTGTATCCATGGGCACCAAGATCTTCCTTTGTGATCATCTTTAGTAGGTCGCTCGTGGGTACTTTTTGTTACATTTATATTGAATGTCCTTCTCAAGGATAGTAGAAGATGAGGAAGGTCATTCACATTAGAATAGTAGTAGATGAAGGCTACAGACATTGCAACTTGGTAGTAGAAGGATGGAGCCAAAGATAGGAGGCATTGAAGTTCAAAACTGTTAAGAAATCGAGAATTGTGGTCTGAGAGCTGGGCCAAACGCTGGGAAAGGTCCAAGAAGAATCAGCCCTTGAGGTTGGTTCCACTGGAGTTTTCTCCTCGAAAGTCATAAAATCAACTACAAGAACTCTCAAATCAGACTAACGGTTCATCCGTAGCGGAGCAAAGAAGTTCACTCGGGTAAAACACCAACGATTCATCGTGGACTGCTCATGGTCGGCACCAAATAAGGCACCAGCGGCTAGCGCAATGCTATACTCCTGCGCCATGGGTCTCTGGTACAAGCCGTGTGAAAACTTAGCATGATCCACGCCAACTTCTACATGCCGCGTGCTCAAGTGCCTTTTTTACACCAAAATGGCTAAGTATGGGTGCAGACCATCCTGTTTTACATGACCTGCGTTGTTCCAACTGTAAAATGTTAATACTAGCTAGTAGAATGTGAAGAATTGAGCGGCACATGCCTAATAGACTGAGAAAAACAAGGATTCCGATGACGGCCTGCACAAAATGATATGAACCACTGATCAGAGGCGCAAAAATGACTCTCCTGACGAAAGGTCGGGCTAGACGATGTGGACCACGCTCGGCACGGCCCACGCCAAAATTCCCCACCCCACGCCAGAGATGTAGCAAAGCTAGTGCCAGATCCCGCACCCCATGCCAGCACAAGGCAAACATGACGTGCCAAATCTAGCACCCCGCACCGGCACAAGCTACATCAGCGGTGTGGACTGTGCCATTTGCGGTGGCCCATGCTAATGGCGGCTAACTAGGGTTTTAACTTACTTTGGCTTATTTTGGGCCTATTTTTAGGCCCAAATCCCCTACTACTATAAATAAAACCTTAGTCTACTAGGTTCAGAGACTTTTGATACTTTAGATCTTATTTTGTATTTTGGGAGAGCAACTTAGAGAGAGAAACACTCTCTCTTCTCTCTAGGTTCTTTCTCTCTTTCCTTTTTATTTTGCTTTTATTCTAAGATGTGGATTTCAATTAAATACTTCAATTCCATGTCTAGGTAGTAGTTTTTACAGCTTGGGGATAGTTGTAGTCATGTGTTATTTATTATTTTTGTGAGATTCTTAGTTCATCATAATTTATGTGCTTGTGATATTATGATGGCTTATTCTTGAATGTTATAATTGTACGAATGATACACTCCATTAGCAAACACTCTAGTCTACATTCATGTTGGTGCAAATATTGATACCCCCAGGGAAGAGAAACCTTAATTTGATATCTGTAGCAGGGTCCGGGTCCACGTGACTGTGTCCACTTTTTCGAGTTTTATTGTTACGATGATAGCACACCAGTCTTAGCTGGTGAGTTAGTCTGAAGAGTTGCAGGTAGAGATAGCAAAACGTAGTAAGTTAGGTTATAAGAGGCCCTGGTGTCATCGGTAAGGTGCCTACTTCCCTTTGCCTCCCTAGGGAGTAGAGAATTCATGGTGTAGTTCCTGGAACGTAATCGTACAGGGGAGAAACAGACCTACAAGAATGGTCGGACCTTGTTGTGCTCCCCTAATTACGGAGGCGGTGCTGATGGAAGACTCCAAGAGCACCCTACGTGACAAGTATGGGGAAGTGTTGACCTTCGACCACACCACCTGTTATGAGCACTAGACTAGGTTTTTAAAATCTTACATGTGAATGAATTGAGGACCGATGAAAAATAGTGGGAATGATATGAGTGGGTTTATGGTATGTTCGTTAATGTGGGAGTTTTGATGTTGCGTGAAGAGTGTCCGGCGAAGGTGGGGGTAAAATGGTGAATTTTATCTCCAAGAATGCCATGATGGTTGCCCATTGTAGACAAGGTGAAATGAAATTTGCAGGGAGTGTTTTTCGAAGTAGACTGGAAGTGAATGACATTTTTTCTTTTTAATCCTATGAGTTTAAGGTTTACAAAAAATGGACGTGAAGGGAAGGTGGTCGAGTTGTTTAAATTTGTGACAATGGAAAAATATTGGTATTAAATGAGTATAGCTTTGTTAGGATCCTAGCTGCTTGTTGCGAGATCAAGAACTTGAAGATAGGAAAAGAAATCCACACTTAGGTTTTGAAACAGGGGATCGACTCAATCATGCAAATGCATTCGTAGTGAGCAGGATTATTGATCTTTATAGCAAACTAGATAATACTCGTGCTGATGCACGAATTATAAAGAAAAATTAAAGATATAATATAACTTATAATTTCAATAAATAATGAGTTGTAGAATTACACATGTTGCGGAGTTTATAATAAAAATCAATATACTTGTTGATATTATAGTGCATTATGAAAGAAAATTGACTCGAACTTTGTCCACACCTGTTGTACACAAAATACTGTAAGTTGTAAAAAATAGTTAGTTAACAGAAGTTATACAATTATATCTCTTTTAAAAGAAAATATGAAAGGCACATAAGGAGATGTTCTCAAAAAAGAAGAAATTATTATCTTATAAACTATTTAAATTATACTACATATTCATATTATTCAAATAAATAGATTTAGATCAAATGAGTAAACCAAGGAAGGGATATATATTAATTGATACATTTTACATCTTTGAAAATTCCAATCCGGCAATAAATACCGCTTCATTGTAAAAAGATGAAATCAATTTGGAAATAAATATTTTGGCAAGCTGATATGTCAAGATAAGGAGATACCACTTGTCAAAATTGTGAAAGGTTATGTGGATATATTTTGAGAGTGCCACTTATCGAAAGACTTGCTCTTTTACAATATAGTATAGATTATTACAATTGTATGTTCACTTCAAATTATTTTTTCAATCACAAAATAAAAAATAATTTAAAAACTACAAATAGAAATTACAATATGTATTTTCATCCTGCAAAACAACTTAATAAAATAAATTTAATTAAAACATGTCATAGTTAAAAAATGAAGAAATTAAAACAATCTCGTACATTTTAAAGTTTAAATATCACATGAAAATTTTATTTATGACTTTTATTTTTTAAAATATGAATTTTATGTTGTTTTTCATAAAGAAAATGACCGAAGAACATTTTTTTTCTAATTCCAAACCTGCCCAAGAAGGGTTGGGGAAAAGTGCTTACACTATCATCCCAAACTCCAAAGAAAATAGCAATTGTTAGCACATTTAAAATATATATATATGCATTGTTGAATAGTGTATCTAAGTACATGTAGAATATTAAGAGGATTAAAACTAATATTTAAATATAATAATATTCTAATGAAAAACTAAAAATTCTTGTGTCCAAAATTTAGCAAGAATAGCTGAGTGGATGCTACTTGTAAAGTTTTTTTCGGAGCAATTCTATAGAAAGGAGAGGGAAAATTAAAAGAAAAGAAAGGAGATGAAAACAATCCACATTGATTATAGATTTCTCGTTTATGCTTTAGAGTATTTTCGAAATAACATCATGGAAAAGCTGGACTATTCAAATAAATAGATTTAGATCAAATGAATAAATCAAGGAAAGGATATATGTTAATTGATGTATTTTAAATCTTTGAGAATTCCAATCCGGCAATAAATACCGCTTCATTGTAAAGAGATGACTTAAATTTGAAAATAAATTATTTTGCTAGCTGATATGTTAAAGTAAGGAGATGTCACTTGTCAAAATTGTGAAAGCTTATGTAGATAAACTTTGAAATTGCCACTTATCGAAAGGGTTGATATTATAGTATAGTATAAATTATGAACAGTTACTTTCATATTCTTATCACTATATTTTTATATCTTAAAATATTTTTATGCAACTAAAATAATTTTCTATATTTAATAATTTTCTATATAGTAAAATAATTTGCAACTAAAATATTTGTATTGATTCATTAAGTAATTTTTTATCAAGTATGAGTTAATTGATACATGTCATATAATTTCCTTTGATTCCAACTTTTGAATTCCGCCAAAATTAATGTGACTACATAAATATGAGTTAATTGATTCAGGTCATATAATTTCCTTTGATTTCAGATTTTTTTGAATTCCGCCAAAATTAAGGTGACTACATAAATGTGAGTAAAAATATTAGTTAATTGATACAGACAATATAATTTCCTTTGATTCCAGATTTTGAAATCCGTCAAAATAATGTGAGTGCATAAATATGAGTTAATTGATACAGATCATATAATTTTATTTGATTCCAGATTTTGAATTACGCCAAAATTAATGTCACTACATAAATGTGAGTTAAAATATTAGTTAATTGATACAGGCAATATAATTTCCTTTGATTCTAGAGTTTGAAATTCATCAAAATTAATGTGACTAAATAAATATGAGTTAATTGATATAGGCCATAAAATTTCTTTGATTCCATATTTTGAATTACGCCAAAATTAATATGACTACATAAATATTAGTTAATTGATATGAACCATATAATTTCCTTTGATTTCATATTTTGAATTCTGCCAAAATTAATGTGACTACATAAATGTGAGTTAAAATATTAGTTAATTGATAGAGGCAATATAATTTAATTTTATTCCTGATTTTGAAATCCGTCAAAATTTATGTGAGTACATAAATATGAGTTAATTGATACAGACCATATAATTTCATTTGATTCCAGATTTTGTCCAAAATTAATGTGACAACATAAATGTGAGTTAAAATATTAGTTAATTGATACAAGAAATATAATTTCCTTTGATTCCAGATTTTGAAATCCGTCAAAATTAATGTGATACATAAATATAAGTTAATTGATACAAGCCATGTAATTTCATTTGATTCCATATTTTGAATTCCACCAAAATTAATGTGACTATATAAATATGAGTTAATTGATACAGGCCATATAATTTCCTTTGATTTTGGATTTTGAATTTCCCCAAAATTGATGTGACTACATAAATATGAGTTAAAATATTAGTTAATTGGTACATGTAATATAATTTCCTTTGATTCCAGGTTTTGAAATTCATCAAAATTAATGTGAGTACATAAATATGAGTTAATTGATACAGGCCATATAATTTAATTTGATTCCAGATTTTGAATTCCGCCAAAATTAATGTGACTAATGTGAGTTAAAATATTAGTTAATTACAAGCAATATAACTTCCTTTGATTCAAAATTTACAATCCGTCAAAATTAATGTGACTACTTAAATATAAGTTAATTGATACAAGCCATATAATTTCATTTGATTCCATATTTTAAATTCCACAAATTAATGTGACTACATAATGTATACATTTCTTTGGCTTTAATAGGTGAATGGATGACTCTGGCTTAAATTTATGGTGGTAAGAATTTTATTTTGCCAGATCCCAAGCTGTATAGGTATTTCTTTAGCTTGGAAACTTTGATTGTAGATTCAAATCTCCCAAGTCTCAATGCCGGGAGCAAAAGTGAAGCTCAAAATCTTGGGACAAAAGTCTTAATTCCTCCAGTCTTGATTAATTACAAAGCTGCTATACTCACTAATGTGCTCACAATCTTGGGACAAAAGTGAAAAGCTGCTAAGGGGAAGCTGACGGTAAAATCACACAGATTTCAAATAAATATCTAATAATGGTTCTCAACAAAAGTAATAACACCACCAACAATTTTCATTAAAAATTCTAAAAGCAATAAATGAAAATATATAGTGTAAACACCAGACCAGTCCATGATGAAACCCAACAGACTCTCCATTGTGAAGTGTAATCCCCGGACGGACTGAGGGTTTATGTGTATCAACAAAGCCAATGTATCATAATAATTACATAGGGGACTATATGGGGGTAAATGTGCTGCCAAATATAGCTAACTGAAGTGAAACCAGACATAAATGAGGCAATATGCAAGGGAAAAGAATTCAACCTTGTCAGCCACAGGTAAAGAGGAAAACAATACGCAGTGAAGATCTTCATCTTGCAAATGCGACATGTCCTCATTGTAATTCTCGATAACTGCGGTGGCATCATCAGGAAGGGACTCTAACTCCTTCACCAAAAGTTTGGCTGCAATTCATGAAAGTATTGTGAGATAGATTATGTTCATGTGTTCACCTGCAAACATATGAACTACATTTAAAATCTTTTAAAAAGGGAAAATGGAATATCTTGCTGTGAATTATAATTTCATGAAAAGTTCATAAATTTTAGCAAAGCATAAAACTTTTATCAAACAATGAATGATGCAAAGAGTCAACTATTACCTTGATTTAAAAAGTCCTAACGTCCAAAAGTCCAAAAGTCCAAAAGTCCAAGATGGCAAGTACGCACTTCTGTATGTGAATAAACAGAGCCAAGAAAACACCAAGTAAGAATTCCAGAATAGTAAACTGGAACGCTTGTCTAAGAATTGAACAATATATGCAAACATTAAAATGTATGTTGCATAAGTAAGAGACCAATAAGCAAATGTCCGACAAAACAAATTCATAAATCAGAATCAAAAACTTCAGAATTAGAAGCAAAAACTTGGTCAAAATCAGAATCAAAAACTTCTAAAACCTCAAGCGAAACTTCAAGGAGAAAATTTGATTTTCCAAGTAATAGACTTGAAAGCATGAAAAAGTACCTGAATCCGGCCTCTGTGCAAAAATTTTGGGACAGGCTTGTGACTGGCAAGTCCTGCAAGCTCTTTATACCTATCACGCTCCAGTTGCATCAGCAAACATGTGGTGCCCTCTAAGGCGAGGCGAGCTAGAAACAGGGCAAAATGGTCTTACCTTAGACTTATCCACCACACATCTAGAATTTTGGCTTTCCATTTGCTTAACTTGCAATCCGTCCATAGCGTAACTAAACCCTAGCACATGTAATAAGAAACTAATTTCCAGTCATATGCATAAACAATCATTAAACCTACAAACCCCTAGCACCAACTCAACTACTATCAAAACAGGTCAATAAAAACTCTGAATACAATGAGCAGAAGCAGTAAAAGGGATCAAATTATGATAAATTAATAAAAGAAAGTATTGAAAAAAAAGAGTTGGGAGAAGGTCGGCCATGAAACTCACCGGTAGAGAGGGGAGTTTTTGAATATGGAGCGTTGAATAAGGAGAGGCAGAGAGAAAGTGATTTGGAATATGGAGCGGCAGGGGGAAGCTAAGGTTTAGATACATTGCAATTTTTTGTGTTTACACCTGGAAAGATTAATCTTATGTGTTCAATTGTGGTGGAGACACTTGGCAAAGCTTACTTGGTCAAGTGTGGGAGTGACACTTGGCCAAGGAGTTGCTCTTTTGGTATAGGTTATAGACGTGGTGCCATGGAGTACACGAAATAACAATTAAGCTAGAGGATTCATATGGTGACATCCATGATTGTGGGATATGCACAGGAAGGTAGAAGGTCAGAAGTGAAAAATATTTTTTTATTCTTTGACTAAGAAATATTATGTTGTTTGGAAACTATGATCACTTGCTATGTGAACATACATCAATTTTATGAAGCTAGTGAGAGAATAATGCAAGTATAATTAAGGGGAGAACGTTCACTACGGTACAGATTTGCAAAGTCGAGAAGGATTAGGATGGTTGACATTACGATGGTTAATCTCTAATGATGCTGAAATAAGCTCATTTTAGTTTCAAAATTGTTTTCTATCCCCCCTATAATTTTGAAATTGTTAGTAGTTTATTGCCCCCAACTTTGTTTTATTACGGATTGACCTCATAAACCATTGACATGAGCGTTGACTAAATTAAAACATGTTATTACCAATCGCAGAACACCCTTTTAGAACATAAATGAAAATTTGGGTAGCTTTGTAATACAAATTTAAAATTTGGGTACCAAACTATGAATTTCAAGTAAAAATGGGTACCATTTTGAGCATTTGCTCTAAATTTAAATTGGACACTTTTACTTCTAATGCCTTTGCTCGGGTTAAATTTAGCTACGACTTAACGACCCTGAGTGGAAGCCGGTCATGCTCTCTTAACTCTTCGATAACATCCTCATTGCCATTTTTCTAAAAACCTCCATGTCGGGAGCATCGATTTCAAAGGATCTCTATTTTAAATCAATTAGGGGCAACATGTAAACAATTAATTTGTAAATATTAGGAAACTAGTAGATTAAATTTGCATGGATCGTAATATAATATCAATATCGGTACCTTGCACTCCATCCATAGGATCTCTTTGTATTCCTTTGGGACCTCGTGCCTACAATCGTATTAAATTTCTACCCTTGTTCTACCAACCCTCCCAACCCAGCTAGACCACCTAGCACATTCTTCCGACAAACATTTACCCAACTTGTTAAGAACTAACAATGTCAATTCTTTCCTTGAAATTCTCCACTCTAATGTCCTACAATGTTTTTTGCTAATCCTACCTCATCCGGCCGCTCCCCTTCATCATCCTCATTTCCAATTTGGTCATCATTTCCTTCTTCCGTAGGTGGCACCTCATCTCGAGTATTTTTTTGTGACATTTCACCACCTAAAATAATGTATGAAAAACCCTAGGGAAACACTACATGTACTTGAAAAACCCTAGAGAAATACAATTATGAAACCATTTACGAAAGTAGTAAATTAGTACAAGCAAAATACTTTAAGCTAAACCCTAGAAAATCAGCTTGCACATGATGCTAAAAAAATAATTTAAATCATATGAGATTCATGCTAACGTTTTCAATTCTTCAAATGGTTTGTAACACTAAAAGGCCCCAATTCACATATGACTAACAAGGCACACTAACCCTAACCTGATGTCCTCAAAATGGGCAGAAATTTGAAGAACATTTCATCTATTGAGTGTCAGCTAAGGTTTACCTTCTCCTTTAGAAGAAAAGTTTGAAAATTGTTTGATGGATTGAGAAGAATGGATGAAAGGAAGGGGATGCGGGTTTTTGGTAGGAGAAAAGATAGGGAATTTAGGCTAAAAGTTGTGTAATAATGTGGGTTTGAATATAATTTATGATCAATGATGTCTTAGGCTGTGATTACACTAACCCCAAAATTTGATGCTATTTTATTATGTCATAGAAGGAGTTAAGATAAACCCATGTTATACTATAGTGAATTACATGCTAAAGGCCTCTAAGGTTGATATTGTGTTGATCCAGGTCACTAAATTTACGATCAATAATGTGGGTTTGAATATAATTTATGATCAATGATGCCTGAGGCTGTTCATGGCCCCTTAGAAATTTTCCACCAACAACATTGTCCATGCATTACTAAGTACACACCCTTATGCCCAGTGGCTACGGATAGAAAATATTTCTATAGGGAGGGATCGACACCGGGTCAAGCACAAAATTATAATATAGGTGTTCTAAATGCGGAACAAAGATTAGTGTACGAGTGGATATGCATGAGTATATTACCATTGGAGGGTCATGCTTGCGAGCCAGCCATAGGAAATTTAATGATGTTTTACTATGTTATGGAAGGAGTTAAGATAAACCCTGGTTATACTATACTGAATTACATGCTAAAGGCCGCTGCTGGGAAGAAGAAGGATCTCCCTTATGGGGGATTGATCACAACGATGATAAGAAAATGAGGTATTGCATTATTTGAAAGACCAATGTGCCTAGATTATTATAACAAGTCGTGGTTTGAGCACAAGCATATTTGAGTGTAGGATTTGATAGAAAATATGAGGTAAGGGTCGTCCCTAGAGAAAAGGCAAGAAGGCTAAGAGAGCTAAGGGTTCTACAATGCAAAGGGAGGCATAGTCATCCCGTGAGTAACATTTCGAGTAATAGTTGAATTTTCAATTTTCTTTAAACTATTTTGAAATTATATAATTTTGTTTTCTTCTTGGTTTCGGAAGTTCTTTAGCAAGTGCCATGAAGAAAACAAATAGCAGATACATGGCATGTCTACGCGCGGACATTAGTGCCACAAACACAAAGGTTGATGTCGTGGAAGATAGTCACACCAAGTTCATCGCTTCTTCAAGCTTGCGCATCGACCCTGCATTTGCCGAGAAAATGCCAAACTTCAAGCAAGTGTTCTCCTTGTTGACTTCTTCTTCTTTGGCCTTCTATTATTCTTCATCTTACCTTGGACATCAACCCAAATTCCTTCCCCATGATCTGTGCAACCCAAATAAGTAGACAAAGTTGAGTCGTCCTCTTCGAGCACAATGCCATCAGCATTGCTCCCCATCACACCATTTTTCCCAAAATTGACAAAATCTTCCCATTCAAATTCCTCAGGGAAGGCTCTTTTACCTTTAACAACAATCTTCCATCTAGGGTCTATGGGATCTTAGACATAGAAAACTTGATACGCTTGTGCGACCTTTATGAATGTATCATCTCGCCAACCAATCCGACTTATATCTACCAGTGTGAACACCATTGGCTCACTTCTTTGACCACCATGTACATCAATCCATTGACATTTAAATACGGGGACTCAGAAAATAACATAATCAATTTCCCATATTTCTAGCACTGTTCCAAAGGAACAAGTGTTAGCATAAATGAGATTGCTATTACGACCACCTCCGACATGTAACACCTCTGAGATGAGTGTAACACCATTGTTTTGCGAAACTCCCTTATCATCCACCAATTTTGAGGTGAAAGTAAAAGCATTGATGTCGTAACCCCCGTAGGAAAGCAATGTACCAAGAGGTCTACACGATAACCACTTAACTGTTTGAGGATGACACCCGACCTCCACGTGGGATCATAGCTAATTGGTAAATGTGGAAGTGTGACTTCGTAGAATTTGTACTTTGTTCCAATTCGGGCTCCCTATTCTTATTTCATCAATGTGGATCTCAATGTAGGGGGACAACATCCTCATGGTTCTGAAGAACGTAAAGGTGCACAACATTTAAATCTTCTACAGTTGGGCTAATTAATTTACCCTATCTTACCCCTTGGTCCTTTTGCTTTCCATCGTGTCTAAATCTTGGAACACCAAAGGAATTAACCTCCTACAAATAATCAGTACAAAAAAACAATTGCCTCACCTGCCACATAACGTTGCACAATACTTGCATCTGGCTTGTATATGTTCTTTACAAAATACTTTAAAATTTTCACATACCGCTCAAAAGGGTACATCCATCTCAAGAATACAGCACCACATAGCGTAATCTCCCTCCCCAAATGAACAATCAAATGGACCATTATGTCAAAGAATGAGGGGGGAAAATACATCTCCATATGGCACAAAACTTCTACAATTATCGCTTGTAAACAATCAAGTTTGACAACACTGATGATCTTAGCACACATACTCTTGAAGAACAAACAAAGTTTCGTTATGCACAATCTTACATGAGGGGGTGGGGTTAGTTACGACCTTATGGTTATGACATTCAATTTTTGCATCAAGTTGTGGCAGTTATGAGATTCATGCTGACCAACTTCAACTCATTCAAAGAAACACAAGAACTAATGTTGAACGAATAAGCACCAGAAACATTAACACCACTCAAGGTCTCGCATTATGCTTTTGTCCCTCTGAATGAGACATTGAATAATAAGCAGAGGGGGTAACAATCATCACCATTCATCATAGGACCCATTATCTTCTTAATATCCATTTTGACCAAATCAAGTCAGAACTTCAAACCATATTTTGTCTTACCAAGGGTATTCAAAAGTGTTCCCACTAAAGAGTCTTAAAAATTCTTCTCAATGTGCATTACATCAAGGCAGTGTATGACCTCAAAATCCAATAAGGCAGTCTAAGAAAATTGAACATTTCTTCCAACTGCCTTCAACAGCTGTTTTTCTCTTCCCCTTCCTAAAATCATTAGGCAAATTCCTAACCCTCTCGAATACATCAACACCCGATAATGGAATTGACGGTCCTCTTTCCTCAATTTCACCAGTAAACCACTGCCTCGCGGATTGCCACGGGCAGCCCTCTGGAAGAAACAGCCTATGCCCTTGATAAACGGTTTTACATCCATGCTTCAATTGAGTAAAACATGTTGACTTCGCATAAACAGGGCAAGCATAGTTCCCCTGCACCGAGTATCCAGAAAAATTGCCATATGCAGGGAAATTATTTATAGTGCAAAACAATAATTCCTTCAATGTAAATTATCATTCACACTACCATTGTACATGTGGACTCCATCATTGAACAAAGTAATTAAATTATAAATAAGAGGAGAAAGGTAAATATCTATATCATTAACGGGTTTCTTAGGCCCAGAACCATCAATGACGGTAGCACATACTTACATTTCATCATAAGACAAGAAGGAAAATTATAGATCACATGCCAAGAACTGTGTGTCCTGCTCATATTACCAAAAGGATTCATTCCATCAGTTGATAGGCCTAACCTCAAAAATCGTGAATCACCCTTGAACTCAAGGTATATGACATTTAGCTTCTTCCACTGTTCACAGTCTGACGTATGCCTAATCACATTATTTCCTAGTTTAACTCTTTAAGAATGCCAATGCAACAACTTGGCATCTTCCTTGCATGCAAAATATTTCTTCAACCGTGGAATGATTGGGAGATACCACCAAACTTTAGCCGGTGTCTTCTTCTTCGATTCAGACCCAAATTCGGCACCCATAGCTATGTCACCCTACTTCATCTCATACCTTGACTCGCCACACACCCAACATTTTTCTAGTAACTCGTCGTTCTTTCCCCTATACAACATACAATCATTCGGGCATGTGTGGATTTTTTTCAATTCAAGACCCATTGAACAAAGAATCATTTTCACTGCATATGATCTATCAGGCATAAGATTACCCTCGGGAAGCAATTCCTTAATTAATTCAAGTGTCTCCATCATCCCTTTATTCGTCCACCCAAACTTGATCTTCAAGTTCATAATTTTCAAAGTCGCACTCAACACCGAATGTATGGACCTGGTGTACAATGTGGTCCTTTTGTCATTATGTAATGCTTCAAGAGCCTCTGGTTTCCTGTGAAACTCTCTAGCAACATCCTCAACCATCTCATCAAATACATCGTCATCATGTAAATCACCATCACCCTTTCTTTTCCCATCTACAACACTCCCAACCTCCCCGTGGCACACCCAATTAGTGTAGCTAGTATCAAACCCCCAAGTGATTAGATGTTCTTATAACTTCTTTCTCCCTAGATTTGCAACATTTTTACAATCTCTATGCGAGCATCATGCACACAGCACACTATTCTTCGATGTGTGTTCAAACGCTAACACGAGAAAAGATTCAATTAAAAGAATATAATCGGGAGAACTCCTATGATTGTTACCAATAAGCTCATTATGATCCATTGCAAACTCCCTACATGGAAATACCATAAATTAGTGGGATGAACCAAATGAACACAAAAACATCGTAAACATTCACCTTTCATACAACAAAATTACCCTAAATACCACACAAAAATCCTAACCCATACATTCAACACAATTTAACACATGTAATAAAAAAATTAATATCACACATACCTTCCCAATTACTTCATCATCAATCTCCAAATTATTCTAGGTTTCCAATTCTTTTCTTTTCCCAAATCATAAACCCGTTTAAAAATAGTTGAATCTTGATCAAACTATAGTTCCAATTTCGGAACTACTGCCTTTATGTAAGATAGAGTTCCGAGTGCAGAACTCGGTTCCATAACATGTTCCGGTTGAAAATATTTCTTCGTTCCTTTAATAATGGTTTAAACCCGATCTTCCGAATTTGGAACAGTCATCGAGAGGAAGGTTCTGAACTCGTAACTTTGGACCTACAAAGGTAGAAAATCACAACTAACTTTGAAAATGGTCGATCAAAGGCGATTTTTAATATAACAGCCTTTAACAGAACCATTTAAAGGCAGTTATATTAATAACCTCCATCCTATAATATTAAAAATCCTTTTAACTTGAGGGCGGTCCGACTTAAGCCAGTTCTAAACTCGTGACATCTTCCCAAAGGCGATTCTGCAAAAATTGGGCGAAACCGTATTCTAAGTGGTATTCATAATGACCCTTCCTCCACTAGTATTTTTTTTCCAGTATGCAATAATGTTATGTCCATCCCTTTCCTATTCCAAATTTCATACTTCTGTAAATTTATTATGCTCATTACTATCACATGCAACAATCTTATCCACAATATATCCAATATTATGTCTATCTCTTTCCTATTCCAAATTAATTTAGTTTTCTTTTATTCTCAACTAGGTTGGTAACATCGCGTTTTGCGCGGTGAGCTTGATAATAAATTTTAGAAATAATGTAGGAATGTTGCTACAATATGGGATTGTGAAAAGAGCTGTAATTGAAGTTACAAATGTACCAATTTTACACGTAATTGAAGCTCATCATTAACTCAAGCTATCAAGTAAAGCAACGTACCCCTCGAACTCTCACCTCTCAAACCCTCCACTGGAACCTTCACCTATCGAATCGGCCAATGGAACCTGCACCTCTTGAACCAGTACCTCTCAAATCCTAATCTCGAACCAGGTTTCCAACCAGGTACAGATTCGAGAGGTGAAGGTTCAAGTGGGGAGGGTTCAAGTGAAGGGGTTTCCAGTGGAGGGGTTCGAGAGGAACTGGTTCAAGATGTGAAGGTTTAGTTTCGGGGAGGGGGGTAGTGTTTCGAGAGGTGAAGGTTCGGGTGCAGAGGTTGAAGTGGAGGGGTTCGAGAGCTACTGATTCAAGAGGTGAAAGCTCAGGTGGAGAGGGTGAAAGTGGAGGGGTTAGAGAGGCACCGATTCGAGAGGTGAAGGTTCAGGTGGAGAGGCTTCAAGTGGAGGGGTTCCAGTGGAGGGGTTCGAGAGGAACTGATTCTAGAGGTGAAGTTCATGTGGAGAGGGTTAAAGTGAAGGGGTTCGAGAGGTACTGATTCGAGAGGTGAAGGTTCCTTTGAACGATTCCAGAGGTGAAGGTTCCAGTAGAAGCTTGGACAGGTGAGAGTTTGAGAGGAGGTTCGAGAGGTATGGATTCGAAAGGTGAAGTTTCCATTGGAGGGTTCAAGAGGTGAGTGTTCCAATTGAACCCTCTTCACCTCTCGAACCCCTCCAATGGAACCCCTAAGATTCACCTCTGGAATTGTCTAATGAAACCTTCACCTCTTGAACTCGTACCTCTCGAACCAGTACCTCTCGAACCCACTACATCTCGAATTGTCCAATGGAACCATAACCTCTCGAACCTCACTCGAATTCTCACCTCTCGAATCTCCACTGGAACCTTCACCTCTCAAACCTCCAATGGAACCTTAACCACTCAAATTCATACCTCTCGAACCCCTAGACTTGAACCCTCTATACCTCAACATTCACCTCTCGAATTGGTACCTCTGGAACCCCTCCAGTGGAACCCTTCCACTTGAACCCTCTTCACCTGAACCTTCACCTCTCGAACCCCTCCAATGGAACCCCTCCACTTGAACCCTCTCCACCTGAACCTCCACCTCTCGAACCCTTCCAATGGAACCCCTAACCTTCACCTCTTGAATTTTCCAATGGAGCCTTCACCTCTCGAACCTTCACCTCTAGAACCATTACCTCTCAAACCCACACTCGAACTCTCACCTCTCGAATCTGCACTGTAACCTTCACCTCTCGAACCTCCAATGGAACTTTCACCACTCGAATCCGTACCTCTCGAACCTCCACTCGAACCTTCACCTCTCAAACCCCTCCAATGGACCCCGCCACTTGAACCCTCTGTACCTCAACCTTCACCTCTCGAATCAGTACCTCTCGAACCCTCCAAGGGAACCCCCCCCCCCACTTGAACCCTCTGCACCTCAACCTTCACCACTCAAATCCGTACCTTCAGAACCCTCTGCTTAAACCCACTACCTCTCGAACCCTCCACTGGAACCTTCACCTCTCGAACCTCCGATGAGACCTTCAACTTTCGAACCCATCCAATGGAACCCCTCCACTTGAACCCTCTTCACCTTAACCTTCACCTCTTAAATCGGTACCTCTCGAACCCCTCCAATGGAACCCCTAACATTCACCTCTTGAACTCGTACCTCTCGAACCAGTACCACTTGAACCCACTATCTCTCAAATTTTCCAATGGAACCCCCAACCATCACTTCTCGAACACGTACCTCTCGAACCAGTACCACTCGAACCCATTACCTCTCGAATTGTCCAATGGAACCCTCCACTCAAACCCACTACCTCTCGAATGTGTACCTCTCGGAACCTTCACCTCTCGAACCTCCAATAGAACCTTCGCCTCTCGAATCCGTACCTCTCGAACCCCTCCACTTGAACCCTCTCCAACTGAAACTTCACCTCTCAAATCAGTACCCCTCCACTAGAACCTCTTTACTTGAACCCTCTTCACCTGAACCATCACTTCTTGAATGGTTACCTCTTGAACCACCCCTCCAATGGACCCCGCCACTTGAACCCTCTGTACCTCAACCTTCACCTCTCGAATCGGTATCTCTCGACTCCAAGGGAACTCTCCACTTGAACCCTCTGCACCTCAACCTTCACCTCTCAAATCGGTATCTCTCAACTCCAAGGGAACTCTCCACTTGAACCCTCTGCACCTCAACCTTGACCTCTCGATCTCTCGAACCCCTCCAATGGAACCCCTAACCTTCACCTCTCAAATTTTCCAATGGAACCTTCACCTCTCGAATTGTCCAATGGAACCTTCACCTCTAAAACCCTACCTCTCAAACCAGTACCACTCGAACCCACTACCTCTCGAATTGTCCAATGGAACCTTCACCTCTTGAACCATTACCTCTCGAACCCCCTACTCGAACTCTCACCTCTCAAAACTCCACTGGATCATTCACCTCACAAACCTCCAATGGAACCTTCACCACTCGAATATGTACCTCCACTGGATCCCCTCCACTTGAACCCTATGTACCTCAACCTTCACCTCTCGAATTGATATCTCTCGAACCCCTCAATGGAACCCCTTCACCTGAACCTTCACCTCTCGAATAGGTACCTCTCGAACCCCTCCAATGGAGCCCCTAACCTTCACCTCTCGAATTGTCCAATGGAACCTTCACCTCTCGAATCGTCCAATGGAACCTTCACCTCTCGAATCGTCCAATGGAACCTTCATATCTCGAACTCATACCTCTCGAACCGTCCAATGGTATATTATTATTATTTTATTTAAAATGCCCAAAACGACGTCGTTTTGGGCAGCCACCTGACATCACCTATAGACGCACATGGTTAGGCAGCCTTTTTTTTAAATGCCCAAAACGACATCGTTTTGGGCAGCCACTTGACAGCACATGTAGACGCACATGGTTAGGCAACTACTTTCTTTTAAAATGCCCAACACAACGTCGTTTTGGGCAGCCACTTGACAGGACCTACATGGTTAGGCAGCCATGCGCGTGACAGGTGCATGGGAATTTACCATTCTACCCCTGACGACGATTTGTGTCAACCATGCGGTTGACATGATTTCTTTTAATAAGTACCCTAAGACAATCTATCTTCTAGGGTTGAAAAAGATAAACTCACATGTTAATTTTGTAACAATATTACCTACAACAGTCATCAATATGATACTATAAAGAGTCCGTCTCTTGAAAGACGGTCTTTCCATAAGCCATGGATAAACCAAGGTTTAAAGTTTAAATTAGAAGAAAAGAAGATAAAATGTTTGGGTTGTATGAATCGGATAAACTTTATAGCTACTACACGTTGTATATTAAAATTTTAATATTGCAACTAAGACCTTTTACTTCTAATTAAACTCCGTCTTTTTATAACCTTATGAAAAAATGACTTTCCCAAGACTTTGTCTACTATAAATATTGACATTTCAAAATAATTTTATTTTTTATTACCCCTCTTTTTCGGAAAACCAACTTCATTTACAATACTAAGGAGATAATGGACTCCAATCCATCCTTTTGGTTCTGCATAAATATGGCCGAAGAGTGTTGACACATAATTTGTGGAGTAAGATTGATAAATATGAGAAATTAATAGATATCTAGTTGATGTCGTATCGTCTAATATACCATTGAATTTAAATAACATATATATTTATAATTAATTTTTATATATGATGGATTAGATAGTCAAATACAAAACATGAATTTTTCAATTTAAATATGTACTTTAAAAAATTAAAATACATTATTTTTTAAATACATAAATTACAGGCTAGTTACTACTAAATTACTGAAAATTGCATTTTGTTATACCATATAAAATTGATATCTATCGCATTCTATAAGGCCAGGGATATATATATATATATATATATATATATATATATATATATATATATATATATATTTAATATATATATTTATTTATTTATTTATTTGTGTGTGTGTGTTTTTGTGTGTGTGTTTTAATAATTTTATACCAAAATCATGAGAAAATGTCAAAAATGGTATCTAAATCGAAATTTACAGCTTGGTAACTTTTTGGAAAAAAAAATGTTCTTTAAAGGTTTTTTTTCCCTTCCAAAGGTGCCTTTTAGCTAATTTGGGTATTATTTTGAATCAAAATGGTGCGAAGGTGGACACCACTTCTAATTGAATAACACTCATTTGTAACATAAATGAATTTCAATTAACAGTGGGTTAGATTATGGACACTTCCTCCTAAAAATATTTACGATGATTACAGAAAAATAACCATGATAAAGATGTTTTAAAACGGAATAGTTAGTTTCAAATTTGAATTTGATTTGGATTCAGGTTTAGGTTTGAGTTCACACTGGGCTCAAATGTAATTTGGATTTGAATCAATCCGACCAAGTTTCAGACTTCGTCGGTAGAGTTTCGAACATGGATTGTCAAATTAGATCTTTCGAGCCCATATTAGTTGGATAGAGTTGTGTCGATCATATTTTTTGTTCCAAACCTCGGTTGATCAGATTTCGTGGCCAAATAAATAAAATTTTGGGTGTACTTTGTTTTTAAAAAGATCTTTATAACGATTTCTTAACAAAATAATAATTGTTTGAAGCAGGTGTACTTTGTTTTAAAAAGAATCTGAATTATTATTTCTTATTTACCTTTTGAATTAAGAAAATAGTAGTAAAATATCACCAATGCTGCATTTCATAACTTTATTACCTGTTGAGTTAACTTAATATGAGTAAATAATTATTTCACTCTAGTTTTTGACAAATGAGATAATCTTTACTTATATCATATATATTTTTATATTATAATATGTAATTTAAATATTATAATTAAATTTTCACACTTCAGTGTGAAAATTAGAAAAACTTGATGTTACCGAGAATGAAACAGCGTCCCGAGCAGCCAGTGTCAGGATGTCGGCGCAGGAGACCACGCCGGGGCAAGCTTTCTCTAGTGAGTTGTTGTTGGTGTTTTATGAAACACAAAGTGATTTAATTATAATTGGATTCGAGTAATTGTAAACTTGGGACGTTAAAACAAGTTTGGCGGTGTGGAGTGCATACTTGTATAAACTATCTACGAGTTTACAGGTTCATAGGATAAAGATTAATTTAGTTGGTGACAACTAACATGGCTTGTCCTAGAGTGTGGAAAGATATATCATTTCAAAATTTATTATAATTCTGATATGATATGGTGGTGTGTATTGTCTAACTTCTCTTTCATGGATTTGATAAGGATGATATCAGATTAAATACGATGCATTGAATGTTGTAGTGCAATGTGGAAAGATGTATCGTGTGAAAAATTACATCATTTCAGAATTTATAATTCTGATAGGTACATGGTTTAGTGTGGAATGATGAAGTGTTATGTCTTTTCATGACATTTATTTTCTATAAATACATGCATTCACATGGATGGTTAGAATACACACAATACAGAAGTGGAAGAACACAGTATACACACGAGAAAACTAAGAATTTTCCAGACATAATACAACCAAAAACACAGGTAATCAAAATTATTCTCCTGATTTAAGCCTAGAACAAGAGGGATTCTCGATTATTTTATCCTCGAAGGGAATTCGTGTAACCCAAGGCTGTAATAGTGTAAAATTACTCTTAAAGGAAAGTGCACTTAACGCGACTCACATCGACATCCAAGAAAAGTTTCACCATAATTATCCATGCGTGATTTCACCATTCCAATGGAATGCAATATTACAGCATTTACCCTAACAATCTTAAAGAGTAATTTTTTTTAACGTATTGGATGATGAGTTTGGTGGGGCATATGAAGCATGCATGGATGGATATGGGACGAGGGATGTTGCTTGTAGCGTGTGGATATGGGACGAGGGATGTTGCTTGTAGCGTGTGGTGTAATTCCTTAAGGATTGCGATAGATGGATTTGATTAAAGACGATGTGACTACGATGGATGTCGTGCGTAACTCCTCCTGCCAACTTTCAGAATTATCCCAGTTAGTTTTAAACTTTCAAAATAATCTCGGTAAGTTTTTGAGAATTTATAAGTAGAACTATGTTGTTGGCTGTCAATTTTGAATGAAGTTTTTATTTATTTTTTTGTCAAAAACAAATGAAGAAACATTAACGTATATACTACTTTCCTGAGTTCACTATCTTAATATACATGCAATGAAACGGGAATAAATTGCATATGCAAAAACAATTTGACGCATTGAGAAAAGTAATAATAAAGGTTATAATGATTTTGGTTGGAAAATGAGGGATTCATGTAAATTGCTAATACGGCATGTACCATTCAAATTTGTTGACTCTATCCCTACCATTTCTATGTTTGGTCTATGTTTTATTGGTAGGATGAGGGTGGAGTAAACATGTTTTATATTGTATAATTGTTGCAATAGATATATTTTTCAACATACCACCACAAGGGATGTGTAATGCATATTAGTTGTACACAAATCTATAACATAGGCACATATTCACTCACATGTATGTTTATTTTTAACATGAGATATATGTGTGCATAATATAGACAGGGCGGCTCAGCCTATGCATAATATGACCATGATGAAAAAGAATTATCAAATACATGGTCGTGTATTCCTGAAAGGACATCATGACGGTGATGGAAATTTTAATGATGAAATTTTAATCAAATACATGGCAATGTATTCCTGAAAATGCATCATGACGGTGATGGAATTTTTAATGAAATGCAGTCTTTGTTTATTACTGTAAAGGTTAAAGGATAAAGATGAATGTTCTATGTATGCACTGAAATGCTGGAAATTTTATTTTCAAATAAATGAACTGACGAGAATATATATGTTTTAAAATTTTATTTATATGTCAATGATTCAAAACACATTATTCCATAATTTTTTAATATGTATGTGTTGACTCTTGCAAAATGAATCAGAACATAGTATTCAAGATTTATGTAATACGGTTGTGTTGGGTCTAGAAAAATGAAAGGAAACTAGAGTGTTCATGTAATCATTCCTTACTTAGGAAGGAAGAAGTGAAATGAAAATTAGCATGGAAGGAGTGAAACAGAAATTAGTGGAAACGAACTGCTAGTAAAGAGCGGAATGGTAAAAGAACTGTTGGTATAGAGGCAGAATGGTTACGAAATTTGGTATATAAATTTTTTTGGTGGCCAGAAGCCAATTAGGCATAACGCCAATTTATGATTTAATAACTCATGATTTGATTTTAGTTGATTTTGTAAGATATCGACACAATCTCGTGGAACACTTGACGAAGTGACTAGTTAGGTACTTGATAAACAAGTCAGTGATTGGGATGAGTTTAAAGCCTAATTAAATCTTTGATAATAGGATACCCAATTTTGCTCTGATACGATGTTAGAGTAAAATTCAGTGTGGAAGACCTATTATTTGAGATTGAAACATATGATTTTATATCCCAAAGGTAATATGTTTGAACCTTCATGGAAGTTAGGTTGAAGTTTTAACTTCTTAATGGATCCTTTGGCAAAGTATATTTGCAGGTGTACGATTAAAGAGATTCACCTATATGAAGTGTGAAGTGTAGCCGCTTCAATAAGCACAGGCTTGGCTTTGTATGCACTCATGAATGGATAGGGGCACATGGCTTGTATAGTGTCGGTTTAAGCTTTTGAGTTGTATTTGAACTTGTGTGTTGATTATCTTCAAGTGTTCAAATGGGTTGAAGGGTTCAATCTTAAGAGACACCTTGATTCTTGAATATTTGGAATGTGTAGTTCACCAAGGTAAAAATTCAATCTTCAAGACGTTTTCATTTATGCAAAATACAGGTACTTAAAAGTGTTCTCCTGATTCAAGCCTAGAACAGGAGTTATTCTCGATTGTTTTATTCTCGAAGAGAATTCGTGTAACCCAAGGATGTAGTAGGGTCGAATTACTCTTTAAGGAAAGCGTACTTAACGCAACTCACATCGATATCCAAGAAAAGTTTCACCATAATCATCCAAGCGTGATTTCACCACTCCAATGGAATGGAAAAATCACGCTTTCTCTGTAAAAAAAATTTTCAAATGCATTTTTTTTTCCGAAAGCATTAAGAGGACAATTTAATTTAAAAAAAATTGATTAGTCCTCTAACTAATTGTCCTATTTTTATTTTTACATTTTCGTTGTCCCCAATAGCGCATCAGTAGACATCTAATTATTTTACATTTTTTTAAAATTTTCCATAATGATAAGTGCATCAGTAGAATTTGAAAGCCCGCTTTGAAATTTATGATAATGAAACTTGAACATCCTACTTACCTGATCAAAGATAATGGAAAATTTTGATCATGGGTATTAATATTTTTTAAAATTCCTAAATATAGAAAATGAATGAATTATAAAAAAAAGTCGGAAGTTACTACTGTATTGGAATTGTAATTGTAATATTTTGGGGGTTTTTTTGTAGTTAAATGAATTAGAGATGTAAATAAACTAAATTTTCCGTTTTATTAAATTCTCCACTTTTTCCACTATTAACTAATATAAATAAACAAAAATATAAGAGTAGACGCATTTAATGTTTATGAAATTAGAGATGATAATAAAAATCAAATAAACATGAATTGATTCTGAGATACTATATTCAAAGAACACGTGTCAAATGGATAGGTAGAAACGTAATGAAATGACTTCATTAATGTCCAATGACATGTAATGTACTAATGACGCCCTCTGCAAAGCTTTCCACCTGTTCCACATGAGGGCGGGCATATGGTGCGGGATGTGCGCGTGAAACAGCCTTCTGAGTAGAAACATATACGTCGTCATGCGGAACTCCCTCTGTAAAATCCTCATCCATATCGTCTCTTGTGTCCTCATTCAAACATACTGGACATAGGGAACACTACCTGTATCAAATGGAACAATAGGCGACATATACGCATGACTAGCAGTGGGACCAAGGTATGCAGTAGAATTAGCTGGAGTAGAGTCGGAGTGTGAGGGTCCACCATGTGATGGTCTGTCGTGGGTTGGACTCGCATGCGAGGGTCTGGCTTGAGATGAACCAATGTGTGATGTAAGGTCGCAAGCACGCGGTCGCCGACCACCCTGTCGACCAGGAGGAGCTGGACGGTGGCTTCTGATTTCATTGTTTCTCACACCAGGGGGAGGTTCCTCGGTGGGCACATGTGGGTGATAATACTGCAGTCTGGAGGGCTAATGAACATATTCTAGAGTACGTGTGGCTAAACCATGTACCCCATAATAACGTCCGCGAAACGTGGGGGGCATTTGTCCAAATTGAACATAAGGCGCATCTCGGACATTGCCTGCAACTACATAAATGAGATAAATATGTTAGATATTAAAAAATGAGGGAATCTGAAGTATTATTTGTTGATACTATTCGAAATTTAGTAAATGCCATATACTTCATAGTAGCTTCGTCTCCATGAAAACCCTCTGTAACCGTTTGGAGCCATCCTGGCTGATCAATCAGGGTCACTGTCCTGTAAAAATACCACTCCATGTATTCTCGATCGGGTGTATCTGGATCCGCTGACCCCAAGTGCATTAATTTTTTGCTCAGCTCGATGTTCCCACGCATCAAGATATCTTCTCAGTTCAACAGGCCAATCCATGCCTGACCTCCCCCGACGGTCTCTAGTATATGGCTGCCAAATAAACTGACATAACAGACAAGGGTTGTGGTTAGAAAAGAAACACCTTTTTTCCATTAGTTCAAAAAAAGGAAATCCAAATTACATTATAACTGACTGTCATGGAGAGATGCTAGCTGATCGCGGTACACTTTCAGTACATGCATGGGTCATTGTGATAAATTGTACCAGGCTCTCCACTTGTGAGGAATAGAATGAATAATATTAGATATTCCTAGTCATTAAAAAGGTTTAAAAATTGTGTCCTTACTAATTGAATCCGAACCTAGACCCAAGAGCACTCATCGTCACGGTCACTGAAAGTCATCCGGCAGGACAGATGGTTGGTATTCACTCCCATGCCCACAACTGACAGTTATTAAAAAATATATAATATAAAAAGTTTAACTGACAATGTTACCTATAGTAGGACTAGTGGCCCAAATATGAATTTGACTTGTGGAATTGTAGCGTCACATAAGTTCATGTACAAGTGTGTCCAAATCGTACTCCCCAAACTGTACTGATACGCTGCATCTAAGTCCATGAGTATGGACAAATAGAGCAAAGGGATTAGGTGCCCAGATGTGTCTGACATGAGCAATCCTCCAACTAGTAGTAGAATGAAAACCCTTGCTCACTGCTGATAATCTACCTCGGTAGCATCAAGAGGCAATGAACTGCGCAACAAGGTTCCTAACCAGCTAGCCCTTATGCAACCCCCTATGATATCACTCATGCCTGGTGTAGCCCCCAGGTTGTCGATGCATAATCTCTAACAGTTATTTGTGCGCCGGCTTGTGTTTACACCAGTGATTGTCATGCCATCGATCGGTAGACCCCAAAGGATGCTCAAATCATGTAAAGTGATGTAAAGTGGTGGCAGTCTCCCCCATCGGCAGGTGAAATGTGTGTGTCTCTGGTCTCCAATGCTCGAATAACGAAGTGATGAGCAAATGGTCGATGTGAATTGGTGCAGAATCTAATAGTCCTTGGAATCCAATGTCACGCACATAGCGCATAACTCAATTAGAGATGCCAACAATCTAACAAGCCCCATTGCACTGCCTCACCTGCAATGCCTCATCCTCCAAATTTCCATTGTACAAAGCACGTGCACAATGCTCCCGTGAAGGTAAAGAAATTCCTCATTAATGGGTCCTGGATAATACATAGTGTATCCCTGATGAAAATCAGAATAACGTGGAATAATGATCAGTCCATATTTCCACAAAAATGAATACTAAAACATGTAATACATATTCAAACCAAATCGAACATTAGCTTCAATTTTAAAAAAATACACATAATACAAATCCACACAATCAATTACACTAAAAAATGAGAGAATTTAACACAACAAGCTGCATAGCTACATATTATCATGTAATACATATTGTTCTAAACAACACATAAGGATCTCTAGAAACTCCATATTACAAACACGGCCCTAAGCACGCCCTCTCCCACGGACACCTTTGCAATCACTCGGAAGTCTCTCATACATTTGATTCCTTATCTTTCTCTCTGCAAACTGACCACGCCTCCTATTACAAAACTTTTCAACATCGAGAATCAATCTCCAGTTGGCATATTGCCATAGTGATGGATCTCAGAGAGGCACAAAACCCTTACTATATTGTTGCACATAGGTGGTCGTATGATATACCTTGTCACAGAGAGTAGACGGATCGTTATGCCTACACCTACAAACAGTAAATGCATGGGAACCAGGGAAATGGAAAATTTGCCCTTCGCGACAACTACACTCATTTCTCCGGTATTTCATAGTGTATTGGCTCTCACCAATGCTTCCATCAATAGTCCTTGTCACAACCTTATAAGTCTGCAATGCCTGACTATTCACGATAACAGTATGTTCCCGTCCCCAAGTGTCTTACTTCTGAAACTTTTTCCAAATTATGTTGGGGAACTCAGGCCTACATAATTCTACATATATATAGAATACATCAAATAGTCCATAAACACATGTTGTAATATAATGTATCAAAAAAGTACCTCCAATTTGTGGCGTCTATTAGTCTTCGTGCAAACATTTCAATTGTTCGTTCAAAAGTGGCTTTGACACATGTTGTTATTGGGAGATGTCGTGTGCGCCTTGAACAATTGTTGTAACTCTCTAACAAGTTAGTTGTAAGAATTCCCCAACGACAATCTCCCTCGTCAAAAGTAAGGCACCACTTACTACTATCATGACGTTTCAGCCAATCCCAAGTAGATGGTTCGAGACTCTCCAACTTCTACTTATAATCTCTCCACCTACTTTCTTGTTTGGCATGACCAAGCTACCAAACCAGATTTTTCAGATGTGCATTTTCTAACTTCCCACGCTCCGCACTAAGGAAGTTGGACTGAAAATGCCTCAAGCAAAACTGGTGGTATCCTGTTGGCTCTATCCATTCATCCATATACCTCATTGCATTCAAAATCCCATCATGATGATTTGATATAATACAGATTGGCCTAGTATCACAACCTACCACATGGAGTCGCAGTTTTAGCATGAACTAGTTCCAACTCTCATTAGTCTCAGCATCCACTATTGCATTAGCAATGGGCAGCATGTAATTATGTGTCACCGTAACTAGCATTGTGGCCTTGTATGCGCCTCTCAAATGAGTCCCATCCACACTAATCACTGGCCTGCGGTGGTAAAATGTATCGATAGACTGACCAAATGCCCAGAACACAAACTTAAATTTCCTACACCCATGACAGTGTATTCTATCAGGTACGTCTGCCCAATTAGCAACGGTGCTCAGATCAGCTCTGATTAGCTCATCCATAAATGTTGGAAAAATTTTAAAGGATCTCTCTAAGTTCTGAATACAAAATCAATAGCCTTTTGGCGAGCATACCACGTCTTCTTGTAGGAAAGGGTCACATTTAACTTCTTCACATGCGCTTGGACATCCTTCACCATGTAGGAAGGGTTTGCATCAATCTGATGGAAAATGGAATGAGTGATCATCAACAGTGTCAGGTTAGTGTTACCATTTGATCGACCAACACCAATACAACTATGACTACTTGCCCATTTGGTGATCTCCCACATCCCATGGGCAGCCTTCTTGTTGGCTCTAACAATCCAATGACAAATTCCACTTCCTTCAAAAACGTCCTTGCATTTTTCATACCATGTACGTAACCTGCTCTCTATGACCCGATGTTCTATGTTCATCATCGAACTCCACCTGGAAATAGCTTATACCAATTCTGGCTTATTCCGAAATCGCATACCCAACACAACTTCACCAATCGCTTGAACATAACTAGGAAGTCTTTCACCACAATTAGTTGGGTCATAGTCATCCTCATCAGGCCCCCCATAATCCCTAAGTTGGCCTCCATATTATGATTCACCATAAGATGGAACGTCGTGGCTACATTGTTCGTGTACACCCATTTCCTCACCTTCATCATCACTGCCAATATGTTCACCATGACTAACAACATGCTTACCAATTTCACCCACATAATCATCATCGAAGACATTCAGCTTTTCATGATGCACACCATATATACTAGCACTTGTGAATGGTTAAGTGCAATCGAGGTGAACGTACGCACTGGGTTAACTCGACTCACCAATGATAGAAGGTTCTCTAAAACCTTGGCAATGTACAGTGGGTGGTAAGCTTGGAAAAGTTGTATAGTTCTGAACATTACTCAACAACAACATAAACGTTCCCAAACTAACATCACTCGCACGGTCAATGGTGTTTGACATCTTCTCCATATTAATGTACAGATCAGTTGAAGACATGGCATTCGATCAACAATGTTAAAGAAGGTCACGGTAGACTCGTCATCTTCCATATTATAACATCGATGGTATATAGATGAACCAATCAGCTCAGGACATCGATAATAGATTTTCAACAGAAACCCCTCACTTAAAATGCCAAGCCTTCTGAAAATTAATTCAACTAACTCGGAGTGGCTTAACCTTCGTTTGAGAGTCACATTTTCATCAAGTATGGGAGGATCATTATACACACCCACATTCAAATAAAACTTAATCTGACCCCCTTTGTACAAGTACACCGTCAAAAATATTGTAGAACTGCATCATACAAATATAGAACATATAATTCCATATTCAAAAAGACGATATTATTCAACAACATTTATTCAACTCCTAAAACCCTAAACCATACATTGTTCAATTGTCATCGGACAACCAAATCATACACTATTATCGATTATATTACTAATTGACATACAACATTACAACATCGGTAATGTCTCTTCACAATATAAAATTTGAACTCAGTTACACCACACAAATTAAATCATTACTACAGCTTCAATAAAAAAATTAGTTAACAAATCACACATAATCAATTCACACATAATCATGCATCCTCATTCAACACATTCACATAATCATGCATCCTCATTCAACATATTCACATAATCAAACCAAACATAATCATTCATACCACACATAATCCTCCAACACATTCATATATTTAAGATTTTTTCAAGTACCTTACAAATTACACTATTACTATAAGTTAAATGAAAAAAATTAGTGAACAAATCACACATAAAAAAACAACACATAATCATTCAACACATTCGTATTATCACAAATTTTTCAGGTACCTCTCGGAGACTCGAAAAATCTGGCGGCGCGTGAATTCAACGAGCGGAGATATTGGCAGCGTGTGAGCTCCACGTGCGGACCTTTCGGCAGCGTATGCGGCGCGTTCTAGGTTCCAACGGATGCGCGACAGTCAGCAGCGGCCGGCCAGAAGCTTAAACTAACATTCCAGCAAACTTTTAGTACCACACACAAAATGTTGCAGATCTAAAGAAATAAAAAACAAAACACAAACTAAGGCTTGGGGAGGTACGAACCTGGCGATGAAAATGGCAAAATACGAGAGCGTGATCCCTGCAAGGTAGACGGCCTTGGCCTGAGCATGGGTGGGGGGGAGAATTCCGGCGGTGGAAAAATGAGTATAACGTGAATCATTATCCTTTTCTGGAGAGAAATCTGGGTTTATAACATGAAGGATGATGACACATTCATTGAATGCGTCCCCGTATTAACGGAATTAACAAACAAAGAAAAATTCAGAGGACGCATTTAGCAAATGCGTCCTCGTCTTTTCTACCAAAAAACCATAAATTCATGAGGAAGCATTTAGCAAATGCGTCCTCATTTTTTCATGCAATAAAAAAATTTTACCGAGAACGCACCACATTTGCATCTATTAGCATGTATTGTAGCCACAGTATGAGATTTTTTGCTTCTCTAGTTCAACCTTGGTTTAGTTGATAGCATCAAAACCTCGTAGTAGACTTTTGTTCGGGATGGCCTCCTTTTCAGATGCATCACTCCCCACCGTATCCAGGAGAATGGAAGCATCACAACCTTGCGTACATTCAAATTTAGTTCAATCATTAGAACTCTTTCGAATGAAAATTGAAACTAAACTAAATTAATTGTATTGAAGTGAAAATAAACTGCCCTACAAAATAGTTGTGATAGTGAAGATGAAGAAGCTTCAGAGCCAAAGTCGGATCACTTCTGACTTGGCTACTGGTGATGCTCCTCATAATGATTTCGGATTGTGGACAAGTTGAACTATAGAAGTTTAGTTGCAACCCAACTCTATCTTTGACAACTCCATCTCTACCACCAGCTCCATCCACTACTGGAAAATAGGTATATACGCACCGGTATAAATTCATGAGTATAGGTATACCGGTGCGCATGTAACCAATTTCACCAGTATTTATCATGTTAACATCAGTACCCGTGCAAATAAGTACATACGCACCGGTATCCTATCAACCGGTGTAATGTTCACCTATTTTCGCACCGGGGTTAGTTCTACCGGTGTACCAATATCACATATATGGCACCGTTTGTATTCAAATAGGTCTTTGTACCGGTGCAATTGCTAACATGTGCATCGGTATAGGATTACATGTGTGTACTTACTTACTCTTTATATTAATTTTGTGCGAAGTGGTAAAATTTTTAAACCGGTAATGGAAAATTACCGATGCAGAAATTTTTAAAAAAAACGGGAAAAATTTTCATTTGTACACCGGTTACAATTAGCATCGGTGTAGGATTTTATCAAGCACTGGTATTTTCTTAATACCGGTGCAACTGTTGAAATTTGGTGCCAAAACTATTGATTTACGCACCGGTATTGTGATTGTACTGGTGCAGGACAGAAAAATATGCTTCTTTTGGCTGAATATCTACATCGGTAATGGATTTTATTGGTGTAAAAGGCTTCAAATGCACCGGTAAATTCTAAATGCCAGTGTAGAAAATAGCATTAAATGCTTAACTACCCCCTTTTTTAGCGGGTTAAAAATGGGATTTTTGGAAAAAGATGTTAATTAATGGTGTTTTTTGGTTGATGGAGGCGTTGAATTCTCCACAATGAAGACCCTTGAAGGTACCTTTTTTTTAATTACATTTATGGATATCAAGGCTTTCATGTATGGTTTTGGTTAGTAGAGATATTTACATTTTTTGTTTGATCATTTGATGGTGATTGAGGTAGAATTGTATATATTAGTTTGTGATTTGTTATAAAGGTTGTTGTAGTTATAAGGCTATGGATTTTGATTCCTATAGTGTTAGACATATTAAGAATGTTGTAATTTTAATGTGGAATGTTGGTGTATATTGTGCATTTATGATGTTGCATGATTAGGAAGTCATAATAAAAATTCGATTGTATTAAATGTGTTGAAGTTTTATTGTTGGACATTTATTGATATGTGGAGTTGTATCACGTCATCGATAGGCATAAGCATGTGTATGCCAATGTGTGGATGAGTTCTTGGAGAATGGTTTTAGTCGAGAGAAGTGAATATTATGTCCCTGTCGTGATTGTGGAAATCAAATTCGTACTAAAAAGGAGGACATCCTGAAAATCCATTTGTATAGTCGGGGGTTTGCGAAATATTATGCTGTGTAGACCTTTCATGGGGAAAAATCACCACCAGAAGTGAGAGTTAGTAGCGAGGGAGAGTGTTTTGGGGATTCTATGTTGGATGACATGTTTGAGGAGGTTGTTAATGAGTTTAGAGGGAGGCCCGAGGTTTGGCTAACTTCCTTGGTGAGAAGGATACATCATTGTATCCCAGTTGCAAGAAGAAAGACACGGTCATGTCATGTTTGATGGAGTTGTTTAATTTGAAAGGTGTAAGGTCATGGAGTAATACTAGCATGTAAAAATTGCATAAGTTTTTAAATGAAAAGCTTCCACCCGGTAACGGGATTCCTAATAACCTTTATGAGGCTAAGAGAATTTTGTGTCTAATGGGATTGGAGTATTAAAAGATACATGCTTATCCGAACGATTTTGTCCTATATAGGGGTGACCTTAAGGATAAGATTGTTTGTCCAGTATGTAATATGTTGCGTTATAAGAAGAAGAGAAATGTGGCTGTCGGTGGAGAGCATGTTGTGTTGGTGAGGAGGCGGGTGCCCGCCAAATGTATGTGGTATCTTCCCATTATTCTGAGGCTGAGAAGGTTGTTTAAGAATGAAAAGGATGCAAAAACCTTGACGTGGTGCATTGATATGGGAGGTTGTAAAGATTAGGATATAATTCGACACCCGGAAAACGCGAACCAGTGGAAAAAATTTGACAGGATCTATACACACTTTGCATCCGAACCTAGGAATTTGAGATTTTCTTTGTGTACTGATGGTATGAACCCATTTGGGAATATGTCCTCGAAACACAGTTTGTGGCCGGTTATGCTTGCCATTTACAAACTTCCCCCGTACTTGTGCATGAAGAGAAAATATGTGTTGATGCCCATCATGATTTCAGGCCTGAAACAACCTGGAAATGACATAGACACTTATCTTGCTCCTTTGATAGAAGATTTGAAGGTGCTTTGGTTAGAAGGCGCCTTAATGTTTGATGGTTGTAGTGGTGAAGAGTTTACACTGAGGGCAATGCTTTTTTGTACCATAAATGATTTCCCAGCATATGGTAACCATTTCGGGTATGTGGTCAAGGGTCACAAGGCTTGTCGAGTTTGTGAGGATGAGACATAATACCATCAGTTGAGGAATGGGTGGAAGACTGTTTATTTGGGTCATCGTAAATTCCTGCCATCCTGCAAATACTGCCATCATGCACCTTCCATTCCTTCTAGAAAAGTTATCACAATTTATCAGTAAGAGGATAGAGAACACTTCAGGATAGTGATGACGCATGAGTGAATGTAGCAGTAGGGGGGTCTTTAGTAGTAAGAGCACAGGCATAATTATCACAATCATAATCTTCCAACTAAGGAGGAGGTCGGCGAGCATGAATACTCTATCTGATAGGTGGAAACTCGGCGGTGGAACTATCCAGAGTTGGAGATGCCGCGGAAGGGGACTTGGCAGGCGGCGCATGAGGCGGGTGAGACTCCATCGCCAGTGTTGTGTGAGGCAGTGGCATCCTTGGCGATGGAACCTCATCCACGGGGGATGGGCTAGTAAGCACTGGTGGGTCGGTACCGGTGGGTCGGCGTAGATGAGCCGACGCTAACATGCAATAGCCGAAAATGGAAGACCAGCAATAACCAGTGTTGGAGAACCGGCAACGGTCAGTAGTGGGTGACCGGTGACGGCTGGAGGTATGGGGCCGATGGTGGACGAAGGCAATCGGTCGTGCAACTCTGACTATGGCGATAAGGAGGTCGGTGGTGAGGTAGTGGCACCGCCGAGGTCTTCTGATAAGGCTAATGTCAGAGTTGCAAAATACGAGAACTGGTCTTCAAAAAAAATCCGCATCCCGACTGTTAAAGATTACGCTGGATTTTAGGTAAAATAGGCGATAGCCTTTCTTTCAGGTAGGGTTACCAAGAAACAAACAATGCTGACTTCTTGGTGCAAACTAGTTACGATATCTGGGAACATGAGCAGCAAAACACAAGCATCCAAAAACTCTTAAGGATGAGTAATTTGGAGCTTGCCCATAGAGCAACTCAAAGGGAGTATAACCATTCAGATGTTTCGTCAGTGTCCGGTTACTCAAATAAGAAGCAGTAAGACCACATTCTCCCCAATAATTAACTGGAAGACTGACTTGAAACCATAAGGCACATGCACATTGAGTAAATGGCTATGCTTTCTTTCAACTCGACCATTCTCCTATGGTGTATCAACCATAGATGTCTCAAAAATGATCCCAGATGCAGCAAAATGAGATCTCAAAGGCAAAAATCCAGTCTGGTTATCAGCCCGAACACGCAGTATGTTTTAGACCCATTGGTTCTTCACCAAGGCACAAAATTCCAAAAATCTAGAAGCTACTTCTGACTTAGCCACTAATAAATAAACCCAAACAGCTTGGAAATAACCATCAACTATAGTTAAAAAAATAAAATGCACCACTAGCTGATGGTTTTCTATAAGGACCCCAAACATCATAATATATTAATTGAATAGTGCAGTAGCATTTGAAGAACTCAATGGAAAACTATGTCTAGTCTGTTTTCCTCTATAACATATAGAGCAAGGAACATAAGTCTTATAGAGCAAGGAACGGCATGAGTCAAAGCCCCTTTTGAAAGAACGGTTGAAATGTTTGCTCGAAGGCCAATGGACACCACAAATTAGAGGTACTTTCTTGATACATTATATTTCATTATGTGTTCATGGATTAGGTGATGTATTCTAAATTGATGTAGAATTGTGTTGGTCTGAGTTCCCAAGCAGGATTTGGAAAAAGTTTCAGAAGTAAGACACTTAGGGATAAGGACATACTGTGACCGTGTATGGTCAGGCATCGCAGACTTATAAGGTTGTTGCAAGGACCAATGATGAAAGCATTGGTGAGAGCCAGTATACTGTGAAATACCAGAGAAAAGAGTGTACTTGTCGAGAATGGAAAATTTTCCATTTCCCTTGTTCTCATGCATTGGTTATTTGTAGGTATAGGCGTGATAGTCTGTCTACTCTCTGTGACAAGGTATATTACATGACCACCTATGTGCAACAATATGGTGAGGGTTTCGTGCCTCTCCAAGATCCATCACTATGATTACATGCCAATTGGAGGTTGATTCCCAATATTTAAAATTTCCGTAATAGGAGGTGTGGTCAGTTTGCAGAGAAAAGGATAAGGAATCAAATGGATGGGAGACTGTCGGGTGATTGCAGAGGCGTCCGTGGGTGAGGATGTGCTTAGGGTTGTGTTTGTAATATGGAGTTTCTAGAGATCCTTATGTTTTGTTTAGAGCAATATGTATTACATGATATTATGTAGCTACGTAGCTTGTTATGTTAAATTCTCTTGTTAAATGAGTGTAATTGATTGTGTGGATTTGTATTATGAGTATTTGTTTAAATTGAAGCTAATGTTTGATTTGGTTTGAATATGTATTACATGTGATAGTATTCATTTTTGTGGAAATATAGACTGATCATTTCTCCATGTGATTCTAATTTTCACTAGGGATACACTATGTATCATCCATGACCAATTGATGAGGAATTTTACCTTCACCAGGAGCATTGTGCACGTGCTCTGTACAACAGTAATTTAGAAGATGAGGCATTACAGGTGAGGCGGTGCGATGGGGCATGTTGGATTGGTGGGATCCCTGATTGAGTTATACGTTATGTGCATGACGTTGGATTCCATGAACTGTTAGATTCTGCACCAATTCACATCGACCATTCGCTCATCACTGTGTTAGTCGAGCGTTGGAGACCAGACACACACACATTTCATCTCCCGATGGGGGAGGCTACCGTCACTTTACAGGATGTGGGCATCCTTTAGGGTCTACCAATCGATGGCATGAAAATCACTAGTGTAGACACAAGCAGGCGCACGAATGACTGGCAGAGATTATGCTCTGACTACCTAGGGGCTACACCAGACACGAGTGACATCAGAGGGGGGGTGCATAAGGGCGAGCTGGTTGGAAAACTTGCGCAGTACATTGCCTTTTGATGCTACTGAGGTAGATTGTTAGTAGCGGGCAAGGGTTTTCATTCTACTATTGATCAGAGGATTGCTCACGTAAGACACATCCAGGCACCTGATCCCTCTGCTCTATTTGTCAGTACTCATGGACTTAGATGCAGCACATCAGTACAATTGGGGGAGTGCAATTTTGGCACACTTTTACAGGAGCTTAAATGACGCTGAAATTCCACAAGTCAAATCAATATATATTTTACCAAAGTCTAATATTTACAGACCAAGATCCGGCCATGGCCAAAGCAATCGAAAAGGTGACCATTCTTTAATTTGATTGATATGGGCTATAATGGGTTGATATGTTTGTGTACTTACCTTTAGTATTTATTTCAATAGTTCTTGTGTTTGTTCACAACATCTAATGTAATTTCAATAATCACTCTCAATATAAAAAATCTGATTATTGGAAAAATAATCATGAACAATTACATTCCATGTTTATATCTTTAGTTCGTGTTTAATTGCTTTTAGATCATATGTTTATACATGTACTTGTTTTAAATAAAATTATTCATGAAATTTTACAAGTTTTCACAAACACGAGTCATAGATTGTGCATGTGGCACATTACACAGAATGTCATCGGTCATTTTGGTGAATTAAAAAATGATGGTTCCATCAAGGAAGCATTTGAACATTGTTTATAATACTGTAAAAAAGAAGAAGAATTTGAAATGGCATGGAACAATATGATAAAGAATTTTCAGCTTGAAGACAAGGAATGGTTCAAGAGGCTTTATTCTATTAGAGATAAGTGGTGCCCTGCAATGAGCAAAGACTTTTTTCTCTACATGAACTCTTTCATCACAATGAAATGAGAGCACAAACAAAGCTTTGTCATTCAATGCCAGCAAAATGACAACACTCAACAGGTTCTTAACCATCTTCAATGAGACTATTGATCGCTGGAGAGCAAAAGAAATAGCGAAGGAAAATCAATGCTCTAAATTAGTGTCAAAGTCAACTATACATGGATCAAAACTACCCAAACATGCAGTTCAAAAGTACACATTATCAATGTACTATAAGTTTGAGAAGGAATACAAGATTTCACAAGCAACAAAAGCATGTAGAGTTTTCACCCTAGGATCGGCAACAAATTATGAAGTAAGTCCAGAAGAAGATGATACAAAAGTTGAAATTGTCACCATCACACAACAAAGTGGAATGATGGAAGTTAACTGCTCTTGCAAAAATTTTGAAGAAACGGGTATGTACTAATGAAATACAATTTACATGTTATCTCTTATGTTAATATCTTTAGTTCTTCAATTTGGATCATTAACTTTTTGTTAAATATTAAGGTTCATCTTTTTGTAAGCAGGTTTCATAGCAAGAATCTGATAATACATATTATATATATATATATATGTCATTAGTTCTTCATTCGCATATTTAACTTTAAAATGCAGGACATTATATGCTTTAGAGCTTTAGTTTGGATGTTCATCTAATTAACTTGAATATATGCATGGTTATCTTTTTATGCAAGGAATGCTCTGCTTTCACTGTATCCGTATATTGGACATCAGCTCAATCAGTGAGATACCATCACAATACATTCTGAAGCGGTGGATAAAACTTGCTAAAATGCAGGTGTGGGACAAACTGAGAGCAACGCAAGAAAATCAAGAAGTAGACAAAACCAAAGACAAAATACCTTGGTGACACTAAATGGCAAGAAACTACTACAATTTGGTACTAAAATGTGAAGGTGACATAGAAACCCGGAATATTCTTGAAGAAAGTTTCAAAAAAGACAATGAAAAGCTAGACCAAATTCTTGTCTCAAAAGTACAAAAGAAAATGAAAACTCAAGCAACATAGCAGAATCTTCTATCACTAAACCACCAACAATCCAAGATCTATCTCCCATAAAGACAAAAGGAATAAGCAAGAGAATAAGGATGGAAGCACAGAAAGAAACCAAAAACAAAGGAGTTTTGTACCAAGACACCAAAGCAACAAGTCTAGATCTATGAGTTCTAATTTGATATTGTATTTATATTGATATTATGTACATGAACAAATCATTTAAATTTCCCTTCAAATGCTTTAAACACCTGAACTAACGAGTGCACTTTAATTAAATAAAAATATATTCATCAAGTAAACTGTGTCTGAAACTAATGACTCTAAAAAATGAGCTAAAGTGAAATATACATGAACTAATGTTACAAAAAGTAAATAAAAATATGTGTCAAAAATTAAACAACACATAGTTGGAAAATATATAACATTTAAACCGAACTATATACCTAGATAACCGAACAATTTACCTAAAGGACACATGACTTTGAATGTACAAAATATAATTACTAGACAAACTGTTAAACTATAATAGAAACTAAAGAGATAAACAATGCAACTAAATAGATAAACATCAAAACTAAACTCATACTGGAATCATCATAAAAAAAATTAAAGTTTCAATCCATACTAGAATCACCTAAAAAACATCATTCAGAATCATCAAAAAAACATCATTCAGAATCATTCAATCCAACAACCTAACAAATAGACCATTCAGAATCATCCATAACATAATTTCAACAAATTCAAATATTCAAATCACTCCATAACAAATCCAAATCACATCATTCAAATCAAATCATTCAAACAATATCTTAAACTACGTTGTTTGTGGACGTTCCTCCCATGCCATCCAATTCACCATTTTTAAACAAGTTAAAAGACGGAAAAGGCTCGTTCTGAGGCAGGTACTATTTCCTCCTCCTCCATTGGTTGCATTCTTCATCAACCATAGCAATTAACTTGTCATTCCATTCGATTGGTGATTCTTCAATTGGTGGCGAGTCATCTTGCTATTCGGAAGTTCTGCACTAGTCCCAACAATATGTGGCAAGTCTCGCAATGATTCATCCCCAACATCAGCCTTCACCATCTCCAACCTCTGATTCATATCAGCGGTAACAACTTCAAAGTTATGCTTCACAATCATTAAGGCCTCATCATAAGCCTACACAAGAAAAATATCAATAAATTTAAACAAAAATCTAAAAAAACATATTAAATAGCCAATGAAAGTACAATCAAATAACCATAAACAATTCATATATAAACCGAACCAAACTATTAAACACCCAAACAGAAAGATTAAGCACTTGAACTAGCTATACTAAAAGTCAACAATATAAAATAATGAAACTAAAAACCTAAATTAGCTCATAGAAATTTAAATTAAATACTAAAACACATAAGAAATCATGCTAACCACAAAAGTAACAAAGCAAAGACATCAGGTAAAATTTTAAACACTTACATTTTTAGCAAGACTTTTAATCTTGGAGTCGGTCAAAACTCCGTGTGGGATTTTGAACTGCAACACTTTATCACCTTCAGGAACATAATCAACTTCAATCTCAGGCTGACCTCCAATATCACTCTTAGCCCTATGACCCTCTTTCACTTTTCAATCTCAGGCTGAGCTCCAACATCACTCTTACTCAACCTCGCATTAGTCCAATGTTGGACTAGAGGAAGGGATGTTGGCTCCAACACACAACGGACAGGAAATCGGTGCAAATATAGAATCAAAAGGATAAGGACACAAGCACTACATGTTTGGTATTATACATTGTTCTTATACCTCATAATCATTGAAGCCGTTTTTTCTAACACGAAAGTACACCAGTCGAGATTCTTAATCTCGTCAACATTTTCAATAGCTTCAAGAATTTTTATGCCTACCTTCTTAGTAGCTATAAGAGCTAAAAAGTATGAAGAACAATAGATCACAAAAAGTCTCTTAAACGCATCCCCTCCTTCCTTAAGTTCATTTATCCTATCTAAAATCAAGTGAAGGGGTATATCATGTTAATTCTCCCTACCAAACCTAGCCTTGTAACTATCCTTCAATTGCATACTAGAATTTCTCTTCTCCACAACTTTCCTACCAGGGTTTCGAGGCAAGCACAGAACATCATATACATCATCAGCAGTAATAAAGTATCTATCTACCCCAACTAGCTGAACACATGTACCAGGGTTAAAATTACTCACCAACCAGGGCAAAATACCTGAGGGAAGAGCAATCTCCAATCTTAGCTTCAAATGCCCCCAAAACCAATGGCTTCAACATCATTCTTCTGCTTAGCACTGAGATCGGTGCACACATCTGTGATCTTTACATGTTGGCTTCCAAGCATAAACTTCTTTAAAAACCTGGAAAAAAAATAATACAGCAAATTAGTAAATATAACTATGCACACAAATACCCAAACTAAGAGGAAACAAACATCAAGTAAACATACAGTAATTTTAAAAAAAAAAGAAAGTTTAATTGATAAACAACCAAATCAATATAAAATTATTAAAAAAAAGATACATATTGTTTAATAAAACTAAACAGTTAAACACATAAATAAAATCAACAAGTACATAAACTATTTACACTGGAACTCTACACATAAACATTTAAAAGTATAGTGAAACAAAACACTAAAACACCAAAGGTAAAGGAAAACATACCTAAACTAATAAATTCTAAATCATTCAAGTTATTATGCAAAAACATTAAAACTGAAATATTCAAAGTATATGTGTACACACATAAAGTAAAATCACAAATATTTAAAGTAATAGAACATACCTAGAACCATCAGGAAGCTGAATTTCACAGACTTGTTTAATCTGGCGTGTCACTATCGTGCCATCATTAGTGTTACCCGCTAAACGATGAGTAGAAATATTTCTCTTCGCAGCAGGTCCAGAAACACCATCCCCATCCCGCTTGCGCTTTCCCACAGTAGAAGATTATTCGATGGCCCACTCCCATCTCCAGCAACATCCTCATTACTGTTCCCATATGGCTTCTTCTCAACAGGCTTCTTCGCTGCAGGCTCCATTGCAGCTGACTTGTTCGTTGCGGGCTTCAATGTAGACTTCTTCAATGCGGGCTTCTTCACTACAAGCTTCTTTGTTGCGGGCTTCACACCCGGCTCCTTCACAAATGGCTCCTTTGCCGCAGGCTCCTTCGCTACGGGCTTCACGTCCGGCTCCTTCACAAAAGGCTCCTTTGCAGTAGGCTCATTCACAGTCGACTCGTTTGTAGCAGGCTTCTTTAGAGCCGGCTTCTTTGGAACCGCCTTCTTTGGAGTTGCCTTCTTTCCAGCCTCCTTCTTCGCAACCAGCTCATTTTCTTTCCGTTCACAAACCTTTTGTTTACCCTCTTCATTTTCATCCACCACAGTAGGAGGCTGATCAATAAAATCATCATTTTCCATAAAATCCTCATCACGAATAATACATTTAACTTTAGAAGCAGAGACATATTTTCTTCTTTTGACATATTTTCTTTTGACATTTAACTTTACCCTCTTCTTTTGACATATTTTCTGACCTACAACACACAAATGAAAAATAAAAAATAAATACTAAATAAAAACACAAATTAGAAGCGGAGAAATTAATACATACCAGAATCAGTTTCACATCTCAAACCTTCAATAACAACTTTTATCTGGGCACTTGTGGGACTTACAGCAACAAAAGTAGAACCTTCAAATTTTAAAAATTAAAAGATTCTAAATAAAATATAAAGTAATGAAAGATACACGATAACAAATATAGTTAAACGTACCATCAACATTTCTTTCAGCAGAATCTTTATTTCTTTCCGCAGAACCCTCATTTTTTCAGCAGAAACATTTCCAGGCTCTGATTCAAAAAAAGAAAAAAAATAATGAGTTTAATAGCAAAACTAAACAGCAATAAATATGAACTAATAATTCAAATATCACTATGTTCAATGTTAGTTGAAGCAGTAGGACAAATAATCACAGGCTTCTCCACAACTGCATAATAAAAATGTTAATGTAGATTATAAATTGAAATCTCCAATCTTAACTAATGAGTAAAATAGCTTAACTAACAATTTATAAATTGAAACTGCTAAACAAAAAAACTAGTTGAAACTCCTACTACTAACTATTTTGTTCGATAATTGCGGAAAGTGAATGACTACTGATCACAGACGTCTCCACAACTACATCATAAAAATAGATTCAACTAATAAATTTCATACACGAACTAACAAAATGACAATAAATCATAAAACATTAATCTAACATGATTGTGTAAGATTTGTTGAGCATGGATTATTAAAAGCAGTTTCAGCCTCATCAACAACTACAAAATGCAAGATAAAATGTAAATCACAAAACTAAAGCAATAAACATCAAAAGTAGCAATCGGGATATATTAAATCATAAAGCATTAATCTAACCTGATTCTGTAAGATTTGTTGAAGCTAGAATATTAAAAACAACAGTTTCAACCTCAGCAGCAACTACAGAATACAAACAAATAATTTAAATCACAAAACTTAATCGATGAATAGTAAAAAAATATTTTAAAAAAGAAACCATAATATATTAAAATTACCAGTGTTATGTTGACCCCCAGTCACATCGCATGCATCTACAATAACAAAACAAAGGGCATAAATACCAAAGGTAACGCACTAAACAGTAAAAGTGAACAAAAAATAGAATATATTAAATTTACCACTTTTATCTTGAACCCTAGACATATCACTTCTATCTACAATACCAGAACAATATACTTAAATACCAAATGTAAACAACTAAAAAATCAAAGTAAAATAAACAGAGACCGGAATGCATTAAATTTACCAAAATTATCTTGAACCCCAGTCATATCACACACAACTACAAATAAAAAATAAAATATTTAAATACCAAAAGAAAAACACTAAACAGTTAAAGTAAAACAAAAAAAATTAGAATTTCAACCAGTAACAGATGATCCAGCAACTCTATCTGGCCTATCCACATCAGATTTACTATCACTTTTGTGCGATCTCTTCACAATATCAGCTATAAAAAAATAAATTATCAGCAATACATAAAGCAATCAATTAAAAACCAACAAAAAATTCGAATAAAATCCAATCATATTTAAATATATGTAGTAGTAGTTTTCTTCTGGTTTTTTCCTTTTATCCACGGGAGGTTTAGAACCTGAAAATTACACAATCAATTAAAATAAAAACATAAAGATTAAAATTTAAAAAATTACTAACAATAAACATACCACCAGCAATTTGGACTTCAATCTACTCGATTTCCACAAGCAAACTCCATCACCTACATTTGAAAAGTAATCACATAAAAACATAAATTAAAAACTGACCTAAAGTAAACAAACCAATATAACTTTGTATATACAATTACAGAAAGGCATTGCAAATAGAAAACACATTAACATGCGAACTAAACACATAAATAGGCTAACTAAAAAATAGTACAAACATAAAACATGCAAACTAAACATATCCTAAACTAAACCACAACAGATCTACAACAAAGCCTGAACTAAATACATAAATAGCCTAACTAAATACACAAACAGCCTAACTGAACACATGAACAATCTAACAGAGACACAATGCAAAAATAAAGAGAGCCTAAATTAAACCACGACAAAGCCACAACAAAAGTCTAAACTAAACACATGAACATGAAATCTAAACACATAAACAACCTAACATAAAGACAATTCAAACAGAAAACATACAAAGTAAACAGAGCATAAAATAAACCACAAAAGAGGCACAACAGAGCCTGAACCAAACACATGAACAACCTAACTAAACACATGAACAGCCTAACTAAACGCATGAACATCCTAAATAATTCTTTATACACCGTTTCATACATAAAACAGAGAAAGATAAAAAAAATCAGCAAAACTTAGCAACACAACACAAAAAAAAATAGAGCAGATTCAATAACAACGAACATCACATCAAATCAACAAATAATGAAACAGAAAAATCAAAGAAACCGAACAAAAAACTCTAACAATACAAAAATTAACAAAAAAAAAGTAGAAAAAACCTTTAGATTCAAGAGCGGATGAGGCACGAATAACATCATCAACCTCAAGGTCGTCTTTACTAGCAATTTCTTCGTTCAATTTCATCATATCTACAAAATGCCGAAACAAACTCAGAAACACACAATATAAGGTCAAAAAAATACATGCACGGCTGGATTTACAGAGATAAGCGCCAGAATGATATAGAAATCATCGAAGATGTAGAAGAAAAACACCCTAAAATAAACCTCAAATCCAACGAAAATAAGAAATTCTAAAACCTCTATAGAACCGAATTGAAGAGGGCGATGTAATGCAACTGAGAAATTGCGAATTTGAAAAGATTTGAGCAGTTGAATCACGAATTTATGGCAGCAATTTTGAGAGGTTTGAGAGAGGGTAAATGCGCGTGTGGGAGAGAGAGGGGAAGGGGTTAGTTGGATTTAAAAACTAAAAGCAATACTATATATATATATATAGTATTACTTCTATGCCCCTAAAAATATTTAATATATGATGAGACCCAGGTCTCACCATAAATTTGGGTGAGACGATCCCACCCAAGTCTCTGTATAAAATGATATGGCCAAAAACATTCATACATAATCAATTGAGCTGGAGTGGGTCTCCTGACAGGCGGCCTGTCCATAAGCTTATGGACAGGCCACTTATTTCTTACCTTATATATTGCATTTCTTAAATTACATACAAAATTTAAAATTTTTGAAAATATTTTTTTATATGATATATTTTTATATTTTCACCTTCAAATACATACTATTACTTGTTTTAACTTATAAAATGCAATATTTAAATTTTATTAAAAATTACAACATTTAAGGCAAATGCCCCTGAGGACTGTTCATAATCTTATGGAAAGACCGCCTTTCCTGAGACTTTCCCATTGAGCTGGTAAGCTGGATACTATGTGCATGCACTGCATGATAATTGAAGTGATATTAGGATATAACTATTTATGTTTTGGTAAGTAATATTTTCTAAAAACAGTACGAAAATAATAGCAAAAATTAGGGAGTCCATATTAATTTTTGCAATATTAGTTCTATGATTAATTAGTATGCACCACTTTAATTAAAAATCCCACTTTGTAATTTTGAATTTTTAGATTCTCCTATGCGTAACTTGTTTGGTAAAACTTTGTTTAGCTAACATCGTTGCACCGAGGTTATTTGGTGAACTGAAATTAATTGAATCAAATTGATTTAAATTGAGATACTATAATATATATATATATATATATATATATATGTATATGTATATATATGTATATGTATATATGTATATGTATATATATGTATATGTATATATATATTAAGCAAAATTTGATCATATTAAATTTCTATAAAACTGAATTGCCATTGATTTGCATATAAGGTCGGAAGAACGAAACTTAACGTAGATTTTAAATTATTTTAAGTTTTAAAATAAAAGTATTTTTCAATTTAAAATAGATTAACAAATGATCTTTTAGAACTGTATAAATAATTTCTAATGGGTACATAGCTCGACAGAAAGGGTACAGAGCAATATAATATAAATAGCAATATGAAGCGAAATGAAAAATAAATTACGATTTAATGGTGGTTTGAAGTCTTGTGTAATACTGTTCCTGGTGAGACAAAGGATTTAATTACAAATGGAATTTCTAATTAAAGTTTTAAAAGTCTAGTGGTTGGATGCAAAATTTCACTATTTTACATTACATTTAATTTCATGTATAAATATCAAATATTCCTCATTATTCTCTAATATTTTCTAAAACTTTGTCTCTCCTCTCCTTCCTCTCTCCTATTCAACCGCTTCTACTTCTTTCCTCCTTGTTCTCTCTCCAACTCAAATATTCCTCTTCTCTCTCTTCTCCATTTCACTTCCATCTTCTTCAATTTGAGCTGTTTTCTTCCATTCAACCGCTCATCGTCTCCTTTTTTTTCTTCCTCTTTCTTGCGTGCAGTGATTTGTTGCAATTTTTACAGTTTTCCGGCGAATTTTCTGGCGGCCGAACACAATAAAGCTTTGTTTTGTGTTTATTTTTTAAGGTAATATTTTTGCTCAGAGTTTTTGTGCATATTTTGTTGTTTTCTTATTTTTTTTGTTTGCTATTTTTGGTTCATGTGATTTTTTAGGGTTTATGCTATTCATTGTGTTAGTATTTGGGGATTTCTCTCTTTTTTTGTGAGTTGTTCTTAGGGATTGTGCTAATATTTGTCTTGTTGCTGGTGTTTGTTAGACTTCTAAGGAGATTTGCATCACTACTGATGCAATCGAGAAGGAAGAATCGTTTGTAAGTTTTCTAAATTTTTTACTGTGATGTTTCAGGTACGGTTAATAATGTTTCTCATTTTCAGTGTGATGTTTCAGGTTTTAGGTTTTAAGTACTGTTATCAGTGTTTTTGTGATGTTTTAATTTCAGCGTTTGATACTTGTGGTGTTTTCATGCTTAAGTGTGCAATTCATGTTCAGTTTTGATTGTGTGTGATATCTTAGGGGTTTGTTATGATTTGTGCTAATTTTTTTGTTATTGTTAATGTTCCTTAGATGTCTAAGAATGCTTTTGCCACTGTTGCTGCAATCGAGAAGGTAAGAGGATCTGTACATTTTGTTATTTTTGCAGATGTGGTGTTTTAATACTGTTGTTGATGTTTCAGGTTTTTCTGTGTGATGTTGCATGTTTAGGGTTCAAGTACTGTAATCTGTGCTGGTGTGATGATTTAATTTCACTATTTGATGCTTGTAGTGTTTTAAGCGTGCAATTGATGTTTAGCTTTGTTGTTTTAATTGTGTGTGAGATATCTTTGGGTTTTGTTTCGATTTGTGCTAATATTTGTGTCGTTGTTGCTGTTTGTTAGATGTCTAAGAAGATTTGCATCATTGCTGCTGCAATCGAGAAGGAATAATGATTTGTTTTAATTTTCAGCAGTGATGTTTCAGGTATACGTAATGATGTTTCTCATTTTTAGTGTGATGTTTCAGGTTTTATGTTTGAATAGTGTTATCAGTGTTGGTGTGTTATTTTAATTTTAGCGCTTGATGCTTGTGGTGTTTTCATGCTTTAAGTGTGCAATTGATGTTCAGTTTTAATTGTGTGTGATAACTTAGAGTTTTGTTACGATTTGTGCAAAGTTTTGTGTTGTTGCTTTTTCTAAGATGTCTAAGAACGCTTGCCCATTGTTGTTGCAATCGAGAAGGAAGTAGGATCTGTAATTTTTATTATTTTTCAGATGTGATGTTTTACATACCGTTGTTGATGTTTCTGTATTTCTGTATGATGTTTCATATTTTAGGTTTTAAGTGCTTTTATCTGTGTTGGTGTGATGTTTTAATTTTAGTATTTGATACTCGTGGTGTTTTGGTGTGATGTTTTATGTTTATTTCACAAGAATACTTTCCAAGGCAGAGCTCTACGGTGTCACTGAGGAGATATTAATAAAATGATATGGGGAATCATGTTACTGAAGATGTTCCCTTGAATAGAGGACCAGAGCCAACCTTTGATCTTGCCGTTGGTGGAGTAGAAGAACCATCATCTTCAAAACCACCAGGAGAGAAAGCAAGTGTGGGAATAAGCGAGCAACGAAGGGAAAGAAGTTGGGGGGAAATAGAATTTGATTGTTTGCGGTGTATTGTTTGAGAACATTTTTAAAAAAAAATATTGATTTATTTGTTAGAGATGAGTCACTGGATTCTTTGATGTTTTAGGTCTATTTAGATTTTTTTTAGTTTTTATGTTAGCGATGTTTTAGTGCATTTGAATCCTTTTGTAATGAATGATGTTTAACAAGTTATTTGAAATGCAATAATAGTGGAATGTATAAGTTTAGTGGAACATATGATTATCTTGTTTAAATCAACATCTTCATCGATACTTTTGTAAAACATCACACAAAAAATTGAACCATCGTGACATTACAATGTAACATCACACACAAAATTTTTAACCATCATAGCATTACAGTGTATCATCACACAAAAAACAGTGAACCATCACAGCATTACAGTGTAACATTACAGTATGACAGTAAATAATAATCACGTCCCAACAAGCTAATTTTAGATCAACTGAGCATTATATGTATTTTAATTTTGTATTGGATATTGTTTTATTATTTTTTAAATTTTTAACTTATCTATTTGATGTTTAACTATTTTTGTTTGATGTGTATTTTAATTTATACCTAACATTAAACTATTCTAAATTATTTGATGTTTTAACTATAATCTAGTGTATTTTTAGTGTTTTTATTTGATGTGTAATTATTTTATTATTTTTATTTGATTTTATCTATTTTAATTTAGTTTATTTCAGAATTTATTTTTAACCTTGATGTTTTAATAATTTAATAGGATGAATTATAATTTGAATTTGAAGTTCTAAAAGTTAAGCCTAAATGATGTTTTAATAATTTAATAGGATGAAATATAATTTGAAAGTGATGTTTTAAAAATTAGGCCCAACATAAGTGACAGATTCATGTGCTACATACTTGTTGGAGTGATATATCTGTTCGGAATCGATTAAATCTAATTTAGCAGAAAATCAATTATCTAAACTTGGATCTCATGCATGTATAGAGTTTAGATTACCTTTGAAGCGTGTTTTACCGTCAAATTCAATTATACTACGGAGGCGAGAATCCTAGATGTGATTCCTCTATACGTATCCACACAGCACGATCAGATTGCCTACACCGTTGTCAGCTTAAAACATTGATTAGCAAGCAAAGACCCAGTCTTTCTTCTTCTCTATACATTGAGGTTTATTTTCTGAGAATTGGTGGATTGGTTTCAGGTTTCTGCCGTCTATAACGGCTAGGGTTCTAATGTTGTCATCCTGAATATTTCTGTAAAAATATCTATTGTACAGAATGGTCATTAATCCAATAAACCCTAATTCAAGTCAATCTGGGCCTAGCCCAATTAGACTTAATGAGTTTTAAACTCAATTCTCATATAAATACTATATGGGCTCGTAGCCCAGTAGTTATTTCATTTATCCAATTTTATGTCTTATGTGCCCCTATAGGTTCAGTCGTAATAAGTTGCAAGCCCAATATAATTGATGCTAGTTGATCGAAAGAGATTTCAAGCTAAACATTCTGATCACTCAAAATATCTAAATTAATTATATCCATAATTAATCCTCCAACTATATATGGAAAATGCACATTGATCAAATGACACTATTCCAACAATCTCCCACTTGTCCTTTAGAACAACTATGCACTGTGTTCCTTTATCACTTAATGCCTTCATCTAAACGTAAGGTGAGATAATGTGCCATCCTCATCTAGTTCAAATGCATTTCTCGAATTCCCGAGCCAAACTGTAAATACTGATGATTAATCTTTAATCCATCTGAGCACGACCATGCATTTTACAGTCCCAACTCCCCGAGAGACCCATAAGACAACAATCTCATGTAAATGAGAGGACAATCCCACTCTTGTACATTCAAGTTTTCTCCACCCGATTCATGGCAACCTAAGAAATGTCTTTATAATCTCCTTTTATGGTGCAACGTTTGACAGCCTCAAGGTACACCAATCCACAAGCAAGTAAACACTTAATTACTCAGGTATGAGGAATAGAATCCTTTAGTTAATGAGACATACTTATGACATTATGAATATCTTAAAGTATTCTCAAGACGGGTCTGTCCAATACAAGTTCCCAACTTGAATCCATGCAATAGATTCATGACATCCCACATCCTTCAGCCCATGAAACAGGGTTGTGAATCAACTTGCAAACTAGTTTTCTTCAGTCATGAGTGGCCACTCTCAATGACCTAAACTAGGGACATAATCAACCTTACACTCCAGTTCACTTAATTGGGTTTCATTATCCAAGACATATTCTTGATAACCTATTTGGAGATGCAAATTGATTTTGGACTTTCATTCAACACTAACTGGGTTTATTCATTTAACTGGGTTTATTCATTAAGTTAAAAAATTAGTTAAAAATCTACATTAAGTTAAAAAAATTAGTTAAATAACACCCACGGGTGTACCCCAGTGGTTGGGAGATGGGTGGGAAAGCCAATAAACCCAGGTTCGATACTCGGCAGCGGCAGTGTGGGGAGCTCTTGCTTTGCAAGGCTCCCTTGTGCGCACCGAGTCCATACCGAGTCCATACCGAGCCCATTGGTCCTGGTGCTGGGCTACCGTGATTTACCTCTCATACGTTGGCCTGGGTGTCGGTTGGTATGGGCCGCTGAGGGCGAGCGGATCTTCGCCTTTTAAAAAAGCCAATGAATATGAAATGATAATTCCATAATATGTTAAATGGTTCAATCTTCAATGTTTAAAATCACAATATTATTATTACTAGAATATCACGGAAATCACAGCCACTATCCAAAGTGCTAGATTTCCATCACAAATGTGTGAGCCCTAGGCTCCATCGGCGTCATCTTCTTTTTGATGAGCTCTACCATCGATTTAGTTTTCCGGAGAAGATGATAATCGTCTAAACGATGACGACGCGCTAGAGATTTTCAACGAGAACACCGACGCCGATGCTAATCTCTGGTTTTAAACCGTACCAAATCTCCAGAAATCGACGTCAACTCTCGTCAGAATAAGAAATTGCAACCAACCGAAGGTGTATTTCACACGAGAGTTGAGATCTGCGATGGCGTATTTCTGGTCGTAAAATTCGTCGGAAGATCGAAGACGCGAAGGACAAGCTTGGAGGCGGCGGCGATGGCGGAACCGGCGAGGAGACGGGGAGGCGGCGCCGGCGTGGCTAGGAAGATGAAGGAGGATGACTTGTTCAGTGTCAAAGTTTTGTTTATTTGTTGTTTGGTCCTCCGCTTTCTTCATATTTTTCATTCTGGCGCAAAAGATATATTTGCAATTTGAACCCCAAATTTCATTTGCCATCTACCTATTTTCACTCTAGGGACTAGTCTTTGGTCTCACCTGGGACAGACTCCAAAAACATTCATACATAATCAATTGAGCTGATAACCTGGATATTATGTACATTCTTTGCATGATAATTGAAGTGATATTAAGATACTCCTTCTATCCCATTCAAATCTGCATAGAATCTTCTTTTTTTTTCAGTCAAAGAGGTTGAACTTTGACCACGTATTTGAATACATATATGAACAATAATTTTATCGTGTGAGATATGATTAGATTCGTCGTAACATGTAGTTTCTAAAATCTACTTTTTATATGTTATTATTATTCGTAGTTACACATATTTATAGTCAAATATGTTAACATGTTTATTAGAGATCGTGAAAAAGATTCTGTGTAAGTTTGGATGGGATGGTTGGAGTATAACTATTTATGTTTTAGTAATTAATATTTTTCTAAAAATAGTATGAAAATAATTGCAAAAGTTAGGTTGTCCATATTAGTTTTTGCAATATTAATTCTATGATTAATTAGTATGCACCACTTTAATTAGAAATCCCCCTTTGTAAATTTGAATTTCTTTCTCTTTTAGTCTTTCTTCTCCTATACGTCACTTGTTTTGTAAAACTTTGTTTTGCTAACACTGTTGTCCCGAGCTTATTTGTTTTAAACTGAAATTAATTGAATTAAATTTAACTTAATTGAGAATTTTAAAAAAATAATAATAAGATTACTAAATTAAGCAAAATTTATCAAATTAATTTTTTTTATAAAAGTGAATTGAATTGATGTGCAGATAAGGTCGAAAGAACGAGACTTAATGTAGATTTTTAACTAATTTTTTAATTTTAAAATACAAGTATTTTTCAATTTGAAATCGATTAATAAATGATCTTTTAGAACCGAATAAATAATTTCTAATAGATACATAGCTCGACAGAAGGGGTAAGGAGCAATATAATATAAAGGCAATATGAATCAAAATGAAACAATTTAATGCTGGTTTGAGATTTGAAATGATACGGCCAAAAAAATTCATACACAATCAATTCGTCTGGTAAGATGGATGATATTATGTACATGCACTGCATTATAATTGAAGTGATATTACCTATGGAAAAATTTTTAAGGGGACAGACTCTAATAAATAATACTTTCTTAGGTGATTACAAAATAATTGCAAAAGAAGCGAGTTCATATTGATTTTTGCAATATTAGTTCCACGATTAATTAGTATGCACCACCATAACTACAAATCCGCATTTGTAATTTTTTACTTCCTACTTCTTTCTCCTTTAGTCTAGCTTCTCATGACATCACTTATTTCGCAAAACTTTGTTCCTTTAGATTCGATCTTTATTTTATTTTTAAAATTTAAATTACAAGTATTATCTAATTAATATATGATCTTCCAGAATAATTTCTAACAGTAATAAATTCACAAAGAGCATTTTTAAAGTTTAAATATTTTTTTCATAATTTATTTGGCAAAGTCTTGGGAAAGACGGTCTTTCCATATGCTTATGGAAAGACGAAGTATAATTAGAATAATAAAAGGTAAATGGTCTTAGTTGCAATATTAAAATTTTAGTATGCAACATGTAGTAGTTATAAAATTTATAACCCGGTTCATGCAACCCAAAAATTTTATCTCCATTTCTTTTAATTTACACTTTAAACCTTGGTCTTTCCATAACTATGGAAAGACCGTCTTTCAATAGACGGACTCAATTTATTTTTGAAAATTTGAAACCTTTAATTTAAACCTGCAAAAGAATTTAGAATTTTTTTAGGCTCTTTAATTTTGGAGGCCCTGTGTAGGTGGTATATTAGAACCACAATCAAAGATGACTTTTCAACGCAATTAGGAACTCTAGAATTAGTAAGGGAAAATTTAAAAATAACTAGGACCCAAGCCCGCACAGTATTAATGGGCTGAAAACCTTTGTTTTTATGGGTTGTTTTCTTTATTTATTTTCATTGAAGTCGAGGCTTTCTTCCCAAAGTTGAGTTTTTCTTCCTTTCAGCAGCAGCGGCGGCACGGGAGTCTTCAATTTTTGGCTTTTTTTTTTCATCTGCGAATTAAGTGGAGTTTTTCGCAGGAAGAATTTATTTAAAGATTTAATCTGTTTAAGGTATTCGTTTCCTTTGCATTCATCTGTTAAGAAAGCGACGAACACAAATAAATGTTGCAATTAAGGCAAATTCTTCGTCGTTTCATCTGTTGTTGATGCGCCTGGGAACTCTGAAGAACCTGCACCATCGGATCCTTGATTTATGACCTGCAAGACAAAGACCCCGAAGAGACTCTGGCGGGAAAACCCTCCGATGATAAAGTCAGTAATTGATATCATAAAGAAGAAATAATATCCATCCCCCAAAATGAATGGCATACGTTCTTATTTATACTAATTAAACCCTAGCTCTCCTTGTCTGTAACCGCAATTCTTATTAAATGCGTATTGAATGCCCATCTTGGCCAATTCATGACAAGACATTATTGGCCTAAAGGTAATATTTAATGGACTGGTCTGCGGCCCAATTCTATCTTCATAAGAGTATTATCAAGAGCCCCCAGAGAACTCGAGGCATGATAATATGTTCAAGTATTCGAATCAACTTAAATTCAAATATGTTAACATCGTAGGAATGCTTTAGTTCTCTTAACATCATATCCTCGAATATATTGAGTTTTCCTCCCTCGCTCGAAGGGTCTCTCGAAATCTTGTACTTCCGAGCTGCATATTATCTTTAAAAAGGGAAATTTTAATATCGAGCCTCCAACATCGATGATCAGCTGGGTAAAAATTTTGAGATTCATAAGCGAGGCTTAGAGAAAGCATCTAACACTATTGCCAGCATTCTTTACTCAAAGTTTGTACCAACAAAATGACCCAGACTAAAGAGTTTCACCACTTGACTCTCTTTGGCCAAGATTAAGAAATTTCTTTTCGTTGCCTTTGTAGTGTATGAATCTGAAGGAAGCATTAGAGGAATCTTGTTATCATTTGACTATGACTATCCCTCGAGTTAATGAGGGTTAAGAGGACTTAACCAATGCCAACGAAGATTTAGAATCCTGGTGTAGTAATAGTCTCCCAACAATACAAGACAAGGAGATTTCAAGCTCGCGATAGCAATATAGTGGAGCAAAATAAGTATGTCAAGGAAGAAATCAACGTCTAGTGAGGGACTATTGAAACCCATGGTACAATGATTGGAGATCTTGCAAATAACGATTCCTACTTCAATGATAGTCTTCTCAATAAAGTTTCATCATTGAGTCTTTCGAGGAGCCTTCAAGAAAGTGTATTATGGCAGCCTATCATGCTATATATTGTAATATTTATATATTTACCGAGGTATACTGGAAGTAATTTTACCCGATTAATTAGTCTACGGAGTTTTAGAATCGATGTAGATTGGGACAATGTTGCTCTAGGTATACGAAGCTGAGCAAGTCACTAGTAAAAATGTAGCACCGAGCATACATGTTATAAATCCCATAGTTGGATGTAATGTTGGGAGTGTGATTTCTTAATAATGAATGTGGAGACGATGAGGGCGTTATTTAACTTTCGACAGTGGTTTTCTTGGGTATACTTACTTTAATAAGTGTAGCCTGTTAGCATACTCGAATCATCACAAAGAGGGCAGCTTATCAGCATACTCGAACCATCACAAAGAGAGGGTGCTCGAATATCACCGTGAGTGGCTCTTGATAGCAAACCACTCGAATCATCACCCTGAGTGCCGCTTAAGATCAAACCACTCAAATATCAGTCGTGGCTGGAAATATCATCTAGAGTGCTGCTTTAAAGCAACCCGCTCGATCATCAACTAGAGTGCCGCTTTAGAGCAAACCACTCGAACATCAGCCGTGGCTGGAAACATCAGCTAGAGCGCCACTTTAAAGCAACCCGCTCGATCATCAACTAGAGTGCCGCTTTAGAGCAAACCACTCGAACATCAGCCGTGGTTGGAAATATCATCTAGATCGCCGCTTTAAAGCAACCCACTCGATCATCAACTAGAATGCCGCTTTAGAGAAAACCACTCGAACATCAGCCGTGGCTGGAAACATCATCTAGAACGCCGCTTTAAAGCAACCCGCTCGATCATCACTAGAGTGCCGCTTTAGAGCAAACCACTCAAACATCAACTAGAGCGCCGCTTTAGAGCAAACCACTCGAACATCAGCCATGGCTGGAAATATCATCTATAGCGCCGCTTTAAAGCAACCCACCCGATCATCACTAGAGTGCTGCTTTAGAGCAAACCGCTCGAATATTATGTCGATAACCCCCTCAAGGTCATAAGAGCAACAACAATATCAATAATCTAGTATCGAGGGGGATGTCTTTTGATTTATAATGGTGACTCTCCCCGGGTGCCCTACCCCTCTCAGTCGAAGGACATCAACCCACTTGTTTTCTGGTTTTTGAAAAAGGGCCATAATAATATAGAGACTAACCAGAGTGGGATATCCAATCACCAGAAAAATTTCCACTCATCTAAGCAGAATGAAGCACCTGGTTAGCCTTCGACTGCAACAAAAGCGATATTCTCCTCATTTTCATGCATTTAACAAAATCACACATCTCCACTTCATACTATAATGTCCCCTACAGTTCAAAAGAATAACGAAGACCACACCATCAGAAAGCAATATCGAAAACATCCTGAGTAATATGGAGGCTTAAATAAAGAATACCACACCATCAGAAAACAATATCAAAAACCATCCAGAGTAATAGAGAGGTTTAAATAAAGCAGTTCCTCAAATAAATAACACATGTTGCATCAATCCTCCTGTTCATAGTACAGGAACTTGCATGATCACCCGGAATGACGTAATACTGACTCCAATTTCAATTATCATGTTAGATAAAACACCAATGAGTTATCTAGCTACTTGCAAAAATTGCATTAAGCTAAAAATTCTAGTAACAGATACTCGTATATGAAAAGTGCAAGTTGAATCAAATCGAATACTTAAGCTCAAACCTTTTTCTTTCAACATTCCTCCAATAGGATTCAAACAAGCACCTTATAAGTGTGCAAGGATTTGGGAAACTGTTTTAGTATAGCTCTGCTCAAATAGTAATGTAACTCATTTCATAATGGCAATTGAAATGAGAAAGAGATATCATACTGGTGACTGGTGCATAGTTATTGCCCCTAAAATTATTTTAAAATTATAAAATAAAATAATCTAAAATAAGTTTATTAGTCACTCGACTAGAATCTGCCAACTATGGACATATACAATCAAAATGTCAAGCATTAAACAAAGTTCTCACATGAACTAATTTACAATCAAAGCTGTTTGGTCAAAAATTGAAACACAACATCGATATTATTCGAATACCCCACGAACATTGACATTGTTTGGTGACAATTATCAAAACTCTTACTGAATTCAAATCATAAAAGCAGGAAGCTCAATTTTTCCCATGTAACTTGGGTGCCTTTTTAGAATAAAAATAAATTTGCAGCATACAGGCTACAACATCTATCATTGTAAAGGACATCCAAGTTTATAAAAGGACATGAAAATAGCCACTAGTCAAAGCATAAGTACCATCCATGGTGTTATATGTAAAGCTCTAAGTATCGTATGGACAGATAATGTATAATAGTGAAATGAAATTATAGGAAGAGAGGTAAGGCTTCCCTGGTTCAGTTGGCAAGAATGCTGGAAGCTCGGTTTCTGATGGCATCGAAGCTCTCAAGGAGTGGATGAACATCTGCTAGGAGATGTTCCTGAGAAGTCCAATGTCGAGTGCTGCGATTCTTTGTTGAAGAAATACGGAAAGAGTTCTGAGCAGCAGAGATGGAATTGCTAGAAGTAGAGGAGAGCACAATACTAAGGATCTCGATTTGACTTTATCGATCCCCACAGATGGCGCCAATTGATGCGTCTGGAAACTCTGAAGAAGCTGCAACTCCGGATTCTTGATTCATGACCTGCAAGACAAAGTCCCCGAAGAGACTCCAGGGGGAAAACCCTCCGATGATAAAGTCAATAATTGATATCATAAAGAAGAAATAATAGTTCAACCCCCAAAATGAATGACAAACATTCATATTTAAACTAATTAAACTCTAACCCTTCTTGTTTGTAACCGCAATTCTTATTAAATGCGTATTGAATGCCCATCTTGGCCCATTCATGACAAAATCTTATTTGGTTAAAGATAATATTTAATGGACTGGTCTGCGGCCCAATTCTATCTTCATAAGAGTATCATCAGTACGTTAATCAATTTTTGAAACATTTTGTTGGGGATTTGTGATTACAACTCAAACAACACACTTGAAACTAACACAAGACGCAGACTATAGAATTATGCCACCTTAATCAAGATATGAGTTGTAATATATCATGTCTATTCAATTGTAAGTGAAGAAACAACAGATGTGATTCCTTTTGCTCGTGGTTCGTTACTCTGAATAGATAGGGTCTTCCCTCACTAACAAAGCAAGAACATTATGGGAATTCCAAACCTTGATGATACTTGTTGGACATATATTGATTATATCATACGGAAAATCAAATAACAAAATTGAACGAGCAATTAATATATGCAAGAATAATAGACTTTTATTAATTATTCAAGCATACAATCGAAAAGCTTAAATTATAAATAATCAAAGCATAAATCATGTTTCAAGTAATGATGGAGTCACGAGTAACACTCGCTGCCCTTGAAACGAATGAGTCCCGTCGTGGACATCGTTCCCTAGGATAAAACCATCGAAGGTAACAATTAACATGTAAGAGTTACCTCGGATTCACGCAAGGCCCGAAGGACTATCACCTCGACAGAGCATCAACTGGAAACTTCGAGAAAGACAGACAAAATACTCAAGTTTAGAATATGGAGGAACTTGAAAAATGGTGTGTCTTTTCTGACTGACTTAGAGGCTCTATTTATACTACTCTAAGAGACCCTAATCATGGAAACATGATTTTCTGATTTTCTGTAATTAGAGAAGAATATTCTCCAATTACCAACTCACCAAATCCGAGACATTCCATGAATACTCGAATCAAATCTGCTGGAAAAGGAAGAAATATTTGCACAAATATTCTTCATCGTATTAAACATGGTAAACCGCATATTTATTTAAGACAAGATATCTCACAAAATATGGAAGTATTTTGTTCTTATCTCTTAAGAATTACACACAAGCAATTCCATATATACTATGCAGTTGGGCTTCCAGAGACTTCCATGCGGTCCATACGCATTTTGGACAGTCCAGAGAAAAACTAATTTGGGCCAATTTCCGCCTAATTTTTTCTCTTTCAAGAGTGACATTTCAAACATCCATATCTCATTCACCCTTGATCCGTTTTGAGAGTTTAAATAGTCGATTTTATAGTACTCGCGGAGGAGAACTCAAAAATGACATCCACCGACCCAAAATCCATTTGGGTCCCACTCAAACGAAGCCCAAAAAGTTGATAAATTTCAACCTTTTAACCATCATTTTCCAACAATCCCCCACATGAATATATATTGATGTAGGAATCAGAACAATCACATCAGACACGGAGTTTGACTTGGTGATAGATTCATTTCGACGGCATAGATGCTGCATAGGATAAGTATGTGTCACCCTTTGAACTTTCCCTTGAGAGAGTACACTTAGCCCACTGGTTAGGAAGTAGACGCGATGTCCTTGAACTTCCCCAACCGCTTGTGTGAACGACAATGCACTTCCCACAGACATCTTTCCTAGCCCTTGCGCTTTCCTCGGTTGTGTCCATTAATCAGGCCATGGCACACGCCTAGTTCTGTAAGGTTTCTAAAGAATTGCGTCCCAACAATTCCCTTTCGAAGCGGCCACACTTCTCGCTTACATAGGTGATTCTTGACGTAAGAGCAGTTCCGCAAACTATTGCGCTCTTTCGAGTACTACATACTCGATGCCTTGAATCATTAAAAGCAATTTAATGCTTAACCTCCATTCACATCACTGTTTCTTCATCATAGGAATAAGACAGGAGGTATGAAACCCCCACAGTGATCGCGATGGGTCTTTGCAGTTTAGTTGTCCCTTTGAACCTAGATCTTGGGATCTCCAGTCACATAGGTTGGGTGTCCACGTACGTAACCCACCATTTATTGGACTTATTCATATTCCTTTCGATGAGTTCTTAACTAACTCTCGCTTCAATTTCTTCGTTAAGAAATCGATTGAATCCTTTCGTCAAAGAATAACAACTCTTATCATATTGACCTTACGTAGTCAATATCGATAATTCTGATAGAGAGTAGTCGTCCAATGGTAAAGTGTCTATGTCGACACACCATCATCAATATGACTTTAAGCTATAAGCTTTACGCTACACCAATACGCATAAAAATGCTTTGGTCATCCTAGGGTATATCTTTCCCAATTTTTTTCCAACACAATGGACTTAGATTCCTCTATGAATCTAGCAAGAGAGAACCATTTCTCTACACAACTCAAGCCATATCCACGAGTCTCACACACAGCTAGTTTTCAGTGATCTTTTCTAGATTACTCGTGTATCATCTTACTATCCATTGTAAGAATTGTCTAATGTGCACTTTAATAAGTACAACAGACTATCAATGACTCTTGAGTTCTCTTCTTAAGAGACACCTCACTTTTACAAAAAGTAACTCATAATGTTTAGAGTCATTCCATTGAATACAACATATCTCCAAGAGACTCAATCATCGTATCAATTTTTCTATCAATGAGAAAACCATCAATTCAAAGACATAAATGACATGGTCATTTTCCGTGTCCCTTAGCATATCCGCCTTCATCAAACTCATTGATTTAATATCACTGGCTAAACAACAATTAGTTTGGTCACATGATGGGTCATTTAGGAGCATTGAGCTTATCATTTTGCTCTATTCATATTTTAATATCTAAATCTCCAAATAACCATTTAGGTCCATTAGATGTACTTCTAGCTTTCACAAAGCCTTGATAGCAAGTACCATTACCCTTGGACTCATTCTCACGTCTAGAGAACACCCATCAAGTACACAAATATACTTACTAATTGTTCAAATCTACTAGTACTCTAGTGATTTGCACTCATGGTAGATTAATCTCTCTATTGATCACCACTTTCCACAAAAATTATTTCATGGAATCTCGTTTCCTTCGTTGGTTTATCCCTGATCCTTAATGATTTCATCTATTGACTCTTAAGTCCATTTAAGATAAATCAGGATCTTTAACAGAAACTTCCACAAAATACACTTTCCATCAAGATATATTTTTAGTTTCTGCATAATATTTCTTGTGAATTTCAAGAAATTGATAGCACTTCAACATTGTGCATATCTAGTAAAGATACTGTTTAAGTATTCCTTTTACTATATTCGCAATATGCCAACCCACACATTCGAAAGAACTTTTAGGATGACTCTATAAGGAGCTTTATTTTCCTCCTTCTTGGGGTATCTTATTTAAAAGATCGCCAGCCAACTTCAAGGCTCCCCCACAACGCTTGATCATTTCTAGCAATGATCTTGCAAATGTCTACATTGTGAATCACATTTCCCAAAGGATTCTATGTATTCACATCATGGTCACAGATAACCTCATATGTTTTCTGTGCATCACGTAAGTGGTTTCGTTAATATACAAACCCAACATACTAAAAGTCCGTGTGTTCAATAATAAATCAAACACTAGGTTCTTACCAATCAAATTTCTTTTAGGGCTAGATCATTTCAACAATCAAAACACCTTAATGTATTGATCTTTTATCATGAAAGTCTCTCTTATTCCTTCAACTCCCTTGGGATTAGAGATAACTAAACTTCCCGATCTCAATTAATCGTTCTTCCTCGCATGACCAATACCACCACCAATGTAGTATCAATCAATCGAGGATTCGATTAACTCTCACTAGGGCGCAGTGTGAGTTTACCAACTCCACACAATTTCATGCCCATTTTAAAGCCAAGTTTCAGTACAACTGCACTTTACTTTCAGACAACTCAAATCAAACTTGAGTGCCTTTATGCTCGAAACACATTAAAGTTCATTGCTCGACTCAAGTTTGAGTGCATTGCTTGACTCAATTTTGGGTTTACCTTTTTGGTTCGAGTTAAAGTCCTCCCGACTTGATCAACTTGATTCAAATCTCTCGTGACGACTTTTCACCTCAAGTACCTATCAAAATTCATATCGTCGTTGAATTTTTAGGTTTTTGTCTACCCCCCACATTGGGCTGGTTTTATTAAACATTCCCACATGTGTTAAGTTTCTCAAAACCTCGTGTCTTGGGGTTTCTAGACTGAATGTCTTAGGATTTCTCATCTCAGAATTATAAGGCTTTCCAACCAAAAATCTAGAGAATTGACCAAATGTCTTGGGATTCCCTATCTCATGATTCTTAGATTTTTCAACCATAAATCAAGAGATTTGACCAAAAGTCTTGGGATTCCCATTCTCAGGATTCTTAGTTTTCCCAACCAAATTCTTGAGATTTTCCCCTCAATTCTTTGATTACAAATAATCAAAGGTTTTTAGCATAGTCATGATAACTCATGCTTTAGGGTTTATACCATGGTTCACAAGAACCAATACCCTAGACATAGTCGTAAACTAATGTCTTCATGTTCACATTTTCAGGTCATACAAAATAACCAGAATATGTTGAACTTCGAGCCCATATGCTCTATCTGTGCAATCTAACAATTGTCACTTGTGAGCCATATGCTCGTAAATGATCAATCAAGATAGCCAATTATTGGGACAAGCCTTGTCGAACCTTTCATTGCATAAAAAAGGGCACTTTCCCAAACAATTAATACAATCATAGCATATAAAAGCATAGTCCAATTTTAGACACAACATAGATCTAAAATTTTTGTATATGCAGCTAAATCAAGTCCCTAAATGAACGAGAGCACATCATGGATCAAATAACCCAATGTCATATACTTCATTCATGCACGAATATATTACACTCTTGGGAAGAGATGTCATGTTTAAGTGCAAATGAAGTTTACCATTTTTTTCGCATGCGATTCTCAGACCAAGCATATAAAAGTCATGAATCACTAGCAGTACATTTGCACACAAATATGGTTTAAATCTTTAACCAACATGAGCAGCCCACATCACCAAATTATTATACCATGCAAAATAGGTATTTCAACATTTGATTAAGTATTTAAGCAAATACTCTAACATTTCAAGGGCTTCGGAAATTAAACATGTCTCATAATTTCCAAACATATGTACTGCTTTCATGTAATTGAATAATAATGTCCGATCCCATATTCTAAACTCATGGCATTTTTTTCCCCGTAAATTTAATTCAATCTTTCATGCAAAGAATCAAATATGATTTCTTACCATATCAACATTTAATCTCATAAGCATGAATATCATGGAATTAGCATATTTCCATAATTGCGCCATGTAATTTAACATACATGCTCAAGTCATTTTCCCACATAATTAAGGGATTAATATAACCAAATTCATTTACTATCAAATTCGATAGCCTTAGTGTACTGGACATATATGTACAAATATTATTCACATAACACTCTTTGTAACAAAGTCTTGTTCACATCCAATTCACGCAAATGGTTATCAAATACAATCCAAGCAATATATGTATATATAGCATATGCCATGATTCACATTAATTAACATGTATACGTACCATAGTTTGCAAAACCGTGGTTACACTCTTGATTCTTTCATGTTGCCAAGCAAATCCTGCTGTATCTTCATGCCTAGTTTCCCTTCCATAAGAGATATACAACCCTGTATACTCGGATTCACCAATGCGTACATACAAAAGATTTCCATCGTTAAATATATGTACAAATCGTAGTATAATATTTTAAATAATTATACATAACAAATTGCTCAATATGATTTTGTTGTAAATAACCAAAACCATTAGCATGCATATTTACGCAATTAGCATGCGTATTAATCATTCCTACGAGCATATCAATATTTACGCAGACATGCACCTCAATTTCCAGCATGCAATCAGATTCTCACAATTATATTCACAAATATTGCATGCCATCCTTTTTATTTACAGAAAACATGTTTCCGCATGCATATCATTAACCAAATCAATATAATTAAACAAATTTCATTCGTTTCAAGACTGTTGGACATATATTGATTATATCATACGGAAAATCAAATAACAAAATTGAACGAGCAATTAATATATGCAAGAATAATAGACTTTTATTAATTATTCAAGCATACAATCGAAAAGCTTAAATTATAAATAATCAAAGCATAAATCATGTTTCAAGTAATGATGGAGTCACGAGTAACACTCGCTGCCCTTGAAACGAATGAGTCCCGTCGTGGACATCGTTCCCTAGGATAAAACCATCGAAGGTAACAATTAACATGTAAGAGTTACCTCGGATTCACGCAAGGCCCGAAGGACTATCACCTCGACAGAGCATCAACTGGAAACTTCGAGAAAGACAGACAAAATACTCAAGTTTAGAATATGGAGGAACTTGAAAAATGGTGTGTCTTTTCTGACTGACTTAGAGGCTCTATTTATACTACTCTAAGAGACCCTAATCATGGAAATATGATTTTCTGATTTTCTGTAATTAGAGAAGAATATTCTCCAATTACCAACTCACCAAATCCGAGACATTCCATGAATACTCGAATCAAATCTGCTGGAAAAGGAAGAAATATTTGCACAAATATTCTTCATCGTATTAAACATGGTAAACCGCATATTTATTTAAGACAAGATATCTCACAAAATATGGAAGTATTTTGTTCTTATCTCTTAAGAATTACACACAAGCAATTCCATAAATACTATGCAGTTGGGCTTCCAGAGACTTCCATGCGGTCCATACGCATTTTGGACAGTCCAGAGAAAAACTAATTTGGGCCAATTTCCGCCTAATTTTTTCTCTTTCAAGAGTGACATTTCAAACATCCATATCTCATTCACCCTTGATCCGTTTTGAGAGTTTAAATAGTCGATTTTATAGTACTCGCGGAGGAGAACTCAAAAATGACATCCACCGACCCAAAATCCATTTGGGTCCCACTCAAACGAAGCCCAAAAAGTTGATAAATTTCAACTTTTTAACCATCATTTTCCAACAATACTATCACTTGAAGCTCCGAGTGTAATAGAAAATACTGCATCAAACCCACCAGCACCAGGAACACCCGCCGACAGAACTCCTTCCAAGTTCATTGTAGCATCCAAAAGCTGAGCTTGTGATTCAGGTTCTATCTGCAAAGTGGTCACATAAAGACTATAAACAATCACATTCAGAAATGGAACCGTTATTTGTCCTACAAAGGCAACGAGACATACCGGAATTCAAGCAGCCTCACCCATCATTCGCATGTAATATTGGACTCCTAGCATGGCTTCCCTGGCTCCTAAATGCATTAACAACTTTTTGGCTTGAATTATCTTCTCCTCCTTCACACTGTTGACAAAAGAAGAAGAGTGTTGCAATATCATTTTATTAAGTCTAAGTGGGAGCTTTCCAGAAAATATGGAATGTCACCGAACTGGATTTCTGCTCAACAAAATCTTTAAATAGAGAAACACGTCCAAACAAAGCATATTCATAATCACCTTTTCTGTAGTAAGCATACTACATTAGTTGATGACGTTTCCGTAGGAATCACCTTGTTCCTTTGCCAACTCACATTGAGATGCAATTCTAGTGCAGCATTTGCTTGTGACGATTTCTTCCATGTTTCGAGAGATTTTTGAGGGTCAGTTTTCCGCCACTTCTTAACAGCACCCACCATTGATGGTGTTGATGACCCTCCGATTTATAGCTCCCCAAGTAACTACATGAGCATCAAGATAAATTCAGACAACTTAAGAACATCAAACATGATAGATAGTTGCATATTAGTAACATCACACATGTATCTTCTTCATGCAACAATATCACGTAGGGTGATCGGACAAATATTATCCAGCCAGAGAAACGTTACCCTAAATGGAGGAAAAAACAATCCGACACCAGCCGAATTCATCAAAAGAAAGTGGAAAAATTACCTTTTAGATTATGCTCTCTCTGTAATTAACAAGTCGTCCATCATTTATACAAGGGGAGAAGAGAAAGTTTTAGGAAAATGACAAAGTCTCGTAGCGAGGGATTAAATTGTTAAACATCTATCGTGGGGTTTCTAATTAAAGTTTTTAAAAGTCTAAGGAATGGATGTGAAATTTCACTATTTTACATTTAAATTCACGTACTCCATCCGTTTCACTAATATTGGCACCATACGTTTAGGTGTTTGGATTTAGGTGGATGAAATAAGTGGATGAAATTGGATGTAGAAAGTAAAAAGTAAAATGAGTGGATGAAATTGAAGGAATCTTGCCAAAAATGGAAAGTGTGCCAATATAAAAGAAACATCCAATTAAGGTAAGTGTGCCACTAATAGAGAAACAGAGGGAGTATAAATATTAACTGAAATTTGGTTTTACCTAATTAATTCAATTATCACTACTGTGTTCCAACATAACCTATCTAACCAAGTATGCAATAAAGTAAAGCATAAAAGACACAAGACTTGGTTACGCAGTTCGGAGAAATCCACCTACATCTGTGGGGCCTGACCCAGTTCAGAATGAATCCACTAATCAGAAAGATACAGTACAAAGTACACCATACAATTATACTTATCTTATCTAACTATAACGTGAATCCTGCAAGCTCCCCTTGCTACCGATCGGCCTTGATCAGACTCCCTCTGACCTCGAAACTCGTCGACGCTGGATCTCCTCCTCCCGAGGAATTAAGGCAAATGATTCTGAACTTTGTGCAGCAGGTTCGTGTGTTGGAACACAGAATTCTGGCTCTTTGCAATTCTCGAAAGACAAAAATCCGTGTGCAGATTTTTTCTATTAAGTCCGTAAATAATGCAGCCGTGTTTGTTCTCTATATATAGTCCATGAGCAGATCTGAATTCTCCATGATTATCTCCATAATATTCCTATTCCAAATCTGCTTCTTGAAGCATATCAAAATCCCATAAATAAAGGGATTTCCTTATCTCAATATATCCCATAGATTCGATAATATCAACTCCATATTTGTAGGGATTTTCCATAAATAAATTATGCTTCACACGCCTAAACATATAGTAGAATATTTAGATTTCCATAACTCACAAATACCATAATATTCTGTCTTCTTTTTCCGTAAACATCTTTTGCGTGAATATAACTCATCCGTATAATACCCATAGCTGAATATTCCAATTCCATAACATTAATCCAATCCCACATATATAGGAACTGATATATTCTCCAACTCAAATACAACTTGGACTAGATGTATCCTTCTCGGATTCAGTCTTCAACCTTTCCTTATTTCACCAAAATTCCTTCTTTGATGTTGCAACTCAATAATACCATATTTGCATAATTTCCACAAATTGCCAACTAGATAAATCTAGACTTTACAATCTTCCCCTTTGACATTTTGTGGACCAATCACCTTTTGCCATTTCATCACAAGAGCTTATGCAAATAAAGACATCAACCTTGAAAACCACTCTGGATGTTGGAACATAGAAACATCACGTCTCCCCCTAAATTCCAGATTCCCTCAACATCCAGGAATAATGATCATGTTGGAACATCAACCCAACGGAGCCAATAAAGTCATCCAAGAAATCTAAAACATCTCCCCCTTGGGACCATAAACATGTCAAACACAATAGACACAGAAAACCAAAATCCCCATTAAATGCAGCCCCCCCTGATGCAAATATCTGGCTTATGTTGGAACATAGCCATAGCATAACCTTTAAACCTCTTCAGGAGCAGCTATCCGTGCCTCATCTAATCTAGAATTTTCTACCTCCAAATCTACCATCTAAATGGATTGAGCACTCAACTTCACACCATTGTACTACTTGAAATCTGGATCAATGTTGCCTCCCATAGAATTCTTCTACAATCTCTCAGTTGTACTCCTTGTAGATTGAGGTAGCAGTCTTGAGACCCAAATAGTCCAGGTAAGCTGTAAATTCACACTCTTCATATACACCCAGATCAGTTGTCCTTTCGGCTAAGATTATATCCCTCATGATAGTTTGATCAGAAGTGCCTTCAATAATATGCTCACCTTGTGTTGGAACATCAGACACCGATGTTGGAACATAACAGCTCTCAGTTTCACCCGCCTTCTCTATATTGGAACATAAGATCCTTTCATTGCTTCAGAATCAACACATCACCTACTCAGCTTCCTTCACTTCATCAGTACTTTCTCCCCCTATCTGGTGTTGGAACATAGACTTGTTTACCATCCAGATCATAATCTTCTCCAGCCACAGTTACTGATGAATCTCTAATCCATGTCCACATCTTCTCAACCTGTCTCCATACTCTATGTTGGAACATGACCAACACCACTATCTTCCAACTCTTCATTATCATAAACCAGAATACCAGGAAGAACCATCTTTCTAATATATTCGACCATCATTTTTTTCACCTTTCTCTTCTTTCTAATTTTTTTGTGTTTTTCTAATTTTCTGTACACAAAACAAATAAACAAAACTTCTACAGCTAAATAAAAGCTTTAAAGAAATACCTCAAATCTGACAAACACCTAAGTGTTGTCTGAGGAGCTCAACCGTAGCAGTGTCCAATTGCTTTGTGAAATTATCCGCAAATGGTTTCGATGTTGGAACATAGGCTACCACAACTTTTCGCTCAAGCCGGATTATCCTTTTAACTTCATTTAAGTGAGATTCCTCAAGATCATCCCGAATTCTTACAAATACTCCCACCATACTCATCTTCAATTCAGCTTGCATCAAAGTCACAAAATCTTGTTCTCGAAAAACAAGCAAGGTGCGATCTTCTCCCCCTCGACGAGAACCTTTCTGAATAGGAAAGGTTGTGAGTCGCTTATACCACGCCCGTGGTGCTTGTTTTGATCCATACAAAGCCTTCTTGAGTCGATGATATACTTCCACATTAACCACACCATGCAGGGGAGCACTCTTGACAGCTTTTTGGTACATCGTAAAATTCATAGTGTAAGCCATAACAAGGAGAATGTGAATAGATTCTAACCTGGAAACTGAGGAAACAACAATGAGGGAGAGAAAACATTGTAGACCAACAAGTTCCCCGTAATTAATTTGAGGGATCGATTGAGTCTTCTACTGCTTGATTCAGCCTGCACTGATGTTGGAACATAGGAGAGTTCTGGAGAGGATGATGTTCCAACATAGCTGAAGTTATAAGAGTCATCACCTTAATCTTTAAGATCTGCCTCATTTGATGTTCCAACATTATTACGTCCCTGTTTTGAAAAATCAACCGATGTTGGAACATGGTCAGCCTGACGGTCTACTTCATCACATTTGACACTGTAGCAGTTCACTTCTTGTTCCAATAAGTAGCATTTGTCTGATGACCGAATACCAGTAAGCACTTTGTTGTTGCCATGTTTCACTATGCACTTTTCCTTATGGAATTCCACAGTCATATTATCATCACATAGCTGGCTGATACTTAGGAGATTAGCCTTTAGATCTTCCGCCAACAAAACGCCAGTGAATACGGGAAATCCTTCAATATGCAGTTCACCTTTTCCAACCACTCGACTCTTCTTTCCATCGCCAAACGTAACAAAACCACCATCATATGGCTGGATGTTTGTTAGTAATTCCTGAGTTCCAGTCATGTGGCAAGAGTAACCACTATCAAAGTACCACGAGTCTCTAGAATGTGCAATAGGAGACGTATGAGCAAAAAGGCAAGTACTTGTGCGTTTAACAACCCATACCTTTTTTACCATTTTTTATCGCTGGATATCGTCTATGTTGGAACATACTGAGAGTTGTCGCCCTGTCATGATATCTCTGAGCAGTTTTTGGCATTGTTCTTTTGTATGACCTTGATACATGCAGCAGCTACAGATGAGAGGTTTTCTTTGATGAGTCTTGATAAACTTTCTTTTTACCCCTTGAATCTTCGACTTGATATTGACCTTTCTACCCGATGAATTGTCAAACCTGATTCCATGTCGATCTCCAAAGTTTTTCCCATGATCAGAATGTCATCAAGTTTCGATGTTCCAGTGTTTAACTTGGTAATAGTTGCTTCGGCCATCTCAGCTCTCTTAGTTGTTGAGCTTAGATTCAAATTTAACTCTTCAATCTCTCTTCTGAGTTCACCAACTAAAACTCGCAACTCCTTCTCGCCCAGATGATTTTTCTCTTCCTTCAACACTCTATTTGTATCAACAACTTGAAGCCACATGGCATACATCTGCTCATATGTATTGTAAATATCTTCATTACTCACAACGAGTCCACCATCATCACTGGACGTGTCATCAGAACCTATGTTGGAACATACAGCTTCGTCTTTCTCTGACATGTTGGAACATACAGCTTCGTCTTTCTCTGACATGCTGGAACATACCTCATCCGATCCACCGTGAAATTTTGCTCCAAATGTCATATAATTGCTTATAAGTTCCCCTTCGTCTTCTTCATCATCTTCACTCCAAGAGGCGATGTATGATTTTCCCTGTTTCTTTAGGGTATTTGCACATTCAGCCTGGATGTGGCCGTATCCTCCACATTCTCGACATTGAATTCTTTCAGACTGCTTTCCTTCACCAACTTGGTTTCTAGAGAATTGCTGGCTTCCCTGTTCCATCCAAGTTCCACGATTACCAAAATCTTGAGGACGAGTTTTATTGCCTCCAGATCTTTCCTGTGAATTCTTGTTTACCGCATCCTTCAGCTTTCTTAAGAAATTCTCGGTGACATGAGCAAGTTCTTCAATTTCATCATCACTATCAGATTCTTGGATGACCCTTGATGAAGAGGATTTGAAAGCCAACTCCTTCTGGACTTTCTTAACAGGCCGTTGCATTGTCATCTCATAGGTCTGTAGTGATCCCATTAGTTCATCTAAGGTCATGGTGGCTACATCTCTTGCTTCTTCTATTGCTGCTACTTTCATAGCAAATCTTTTAGGAAGAGATCTCAAGGCCTTTTTCACTAATTTTTTTTCCTTGTAAACTTTCCCAAGTTGATACGCCATATTGGAGATGTCTCTGAGTTTCCCATTGAATATAGAAATAGTATCATCCTCCTCCATCTTCAGTTCCTCAAACTTTGTAGCCAACATCTGCAGTTTGGATTCACGTACACGACTTGTCCCCTCATGTACAGTTTGTAGGATATCCCATGCTTTCTTTGCCTGTTGGCATGTAGAGATGAGTTTGAACTGATCTTCATCTACTGCAGTAAATATGGCATTTAATGCTCTGGAGTTCGCCAAGCTTCCCATTCTTTCACCTGGTGTCCACGACTCTTTAGGCTTAGATTCTCCTCCTTCAGAATTTCCAACAACAGGGGGTTTCTATTCTGTTTCAACATAGTACCAAGCCAATTCATCCAGTGAATTTATGAACCCCCGCATGCGAGCCTTCCAGTAGTTGTAGTTTGTTCCTTCCAGCAGTGGTGGCCGAGACACAGAAGCTCCTTCTCTGGTCGCCATTGGTAAAACCGGATCTCACTTTCCTTGACACAACCAAGGGAATAATAAGTGACCAAGCTCTGAAACCAATTGAAATTTGGTTTAACCAAGTATGTAATAAAGTAAAGCATAAAAGACACAAGACTTGGTTACGCAGTTCGATGAAATCCACCTACATCTGCGGGGCCTGGCCCAGTTCAGAATGAATCCACTAATCTAAAAGATACAGTACAAAGTACACCATACAATTATACTTATCTTATCTAACTATAACGTGAATCTTGCAAGCTCCCCTTGCTACCGATCCACCTTGATCAGACTCCCTCTGACCTTGAAACTCGTCGACGCTGGATCTCCTCCTCCCGAGGAATTAAGGCAAATGATTCTGAACTTTGTGCAGCAGGTTCGTGTGTCGGAACACAGAATTCTGGCTCTTTGCAATTCTCGAAAGATAAAAATCTGTGTGCAGATTTTTCTATTAAGTCCGTAAATAATGCAGCCGTGTTTGTTCTCTATATATAGTCCATGAGCAGATCTGAATTCTCCATGATTATCTCCATAATATTCCTATTCCAAATCTGCTTCTTGAAGCATATCAAAATCCCATAAATAAAGGGATTTCCATATCTCAATATATCCCATAGATTCGATAATATCAACTCCATATTTGTAGGGATTTTCCATAAATAAATTATGCTTCACACGCCTAAACATATAGCAGAATATTTAGATTTCCATAACTCACAAATACCATAATATTCTGTCTTCTTTTTCCGTAAACATCTTTGGCGTGAATATAACTCTTCCGTATAATACCCATAGCTGAATATTCCAATTTCATAACATTAATCCAATCCCACATATATAGGAACTGATATATTCTCCAACTCAAATACAACTTGGACTAGATGTATCCTTCTCGGATTCAGTCTTCAACCTTTCCTTATTTCACCAAAATTCCTTCTTTGATGTTGCAACTCAATAATACCATATTTGCATAATTTCCACAAATTGCTAACTAGATAAATCTAGACTTTACATTAACCTTTTCTCATTATTCCTCATATTTTCCTGAAACTTTCTCTCTCTTCTCCTTTCATCTCTCCTGCAAAACAAACATTCAATTTCTCTCTCCTTTCCCACTCAAATATCATTCTTCTATATCTTCTCCATTTCTCTTCCATCTTCTTCAACTCTAGCTCGATTTCTTCGATTCAACTGCTCATTATCTCCATTTTTCTCCCCTTTCTTGCGCGCAAAGATTCATCGTAATTTTATGAGTTTTCAGGCAAATTTTCTGGCAAATATTTGGCGGCCGAACACTATACAAGTTTCATTTTGTGTTAATCTTCAAAGGTAATTTATTTTATCGGAGTTTTATGCATATTTTGTTTCTTTTATTTTTGTTTACTTTTGTTTGTTCATGTGATTTTCTAGGGTTTATGTTGTTCAATTTGTTAATATTTGGTGTTTTCTCTTTTTTTTTATGTTTTGTGAGTTGTTGTTACGGATGTGTGCTAATATTTGTGTTGTTGCTGTTTGTTAGATGCCTAAGGAGATTTGCATCACCGTTGCTGCAATCGAGAAGGAAGAATCGTTTGTAAGTTTCTAAAAAAAATTCGTGATGTTTTAGCTACAAGTATTGATATTTCTCATTTTCAGTGTGATGTTTCGGGTTTTAGGGTTTACGTACTATTATCAGTGTTATTGTGATGTTTTAATTTCACCGAATTATACTTATGGTGTTTTCATGCTTAAATGTGCAATTGATGTTCAGTTTTGATTGTGTGTGTGATATCTTAAGGTTTTGTTACAATTTGAACTAGTTTTTGTTGTTGATGTTTCTTAGATGTCTAAGAATGCTTTTGGCTCTGTTGCTGCAATCGAGAAAAAAAGAGGATCTGTAAATTTGTTATTTTGCATATGTGACTTTTTAAATATTGTTCTTGACCTTTCAGATTTTATGTTTGAACTTTCATATTTAGGTTTAAAGTATTGTTTATCAATGTTGGTGTGATGATTTAATTTCAGTATTTGATACGTGTAGTGTTTTAAGTGTGTAATTGATGTTGAGTTTTATTATTTTTTATTTTTTGTGTGATATCTTAGGGGTTTGTTACGATTTGAACTGATTTTTGTGTTGTTGTTAATGTTCCTTAGATATCTAAGAATGCTTCGAGGAGCAAAGAGGATCTGTAAAATTTGTTATTTTGTAGATGTGACTTTTTAAATACTGTTGTCGACCTTTCAACTTTTATGTTTCATCTTTCATGTTTAGGTATTAAGTACTATTTATCTATGTTGGTGTGATGATTTAATATCAGTATTTGATGGTTGTAGTGTTTTAAGTGTGCACACTACCACAGAGACCCCCCTCTAGCACCGATTTTTTTTGTTCTAGCACCGGGTTTTTTGTAAAAAAAATGGTGCCTAAATAACCGATGAAATGGTTTTACCGGTTGGAAAAAAACCGGTGCTAAACTCCTTCTTTTAGCACCATTTTTTTTGTTAGCACTGATTTTTTTGTTAGCACCAGTTTTTGTTAGCACTGGTTTTTCAACCGGTGCTAGCACCGGTTTTTTTTGTTAGAACCGGTTTTTCAACCGGTGCTAATTTAGCACCGGTTGTTTTTGTTACCGGTGCTGAAATTAGCACCGGTTTTTTTTCTTAGCACCATTTTTTAACCGGTGCTAATTTTAGCACCATTTTGTTTCTTAGCACCGGTTTTTTAACTGGTGCTAAATTATTTACAATGACGAAAAAAAATCTCTTCCTTTGAAAGCGGCAGCGCGCTGCCGCTTTCAGAGGAAGGAAAAAAGACCCAAAATTAACAATATATTTCCACATTAATTTAATAATAAAATCAACTTCACAAAATTGATAATATATAAATAAAACCGAAAAAAGTTATGATACAAAATTAATAATCAATGGGACTAAACATAGCTATCACAAACATAACTATCTACGGGACTAAACATAACTTTAGGTTGAACTAGCAATTGAATCATGTGGCGTATACACATCAAATCACAAGGCTAAGCCACACAACTAATATTCAATCTATGATCCTTAAAAATGCTCAGATGTACCGTTCCATATGCATCTACAAGACCATACAACTACAAACTTCAATTTAGTTTGCAAAAATGGTAGGGGGGGGAAGGTAAATGTAACTAAATCAGTATATCTTACCTTGGAAGGCTCATTGTATGTTCAGAAGCTAATGCCTGGAACATGCTTAAGACAAATTGGAAATCCTCTGTATATTCAAGCAAACAAAAGAATCAAACATACACACAAAGGGGCAACGTAGTTTAGATCTAAATAAACATGGAGAAAAAAAGAGTAATCAAAACTCCACTCAGCACACAAGTCTATCTCATTATGTTTTACCTTACGATTTGAAAATAATGTCATAAGCAGCCTATATAAATAAGAAAAGGTTTAGTGATCCTACTAACTAGCTCCGCCAAGTCAATTCACACTATGTTTAGCAATACCCAAATGTTTAGCAAGAAAACTCAGTGCGTTTAGCAATACCCAAATGTTTAGCAAGAAAACTCAGTGCGTTTAGCAATAACAAAACAATGATGGTGTGATACCTCTGCCTTTGATTTCTCATATGCAGTTTCAAGCTGTTTAAGGGCTTCTTCATTTGCCTGAGCAATACTTTTATACTGACATAATAAATAGGAAAAATTAGCATATGCTTGATTCATGCTATAACGAGAGAGTCATTCGGTACCTGAAACATGTGATCTTTATTCATTTGTTCCTCCTCTACCAACTTTGCAATTTCTTCGTTCTGTTGAACAACTACATAGTTCACAATGAAACCGATAATTAACAGTACCATGAACTATTTAGCAGAAACATGATATGAATCACAAATATAAGCATAGGTTTAAATTCAAAGCTTCTTTGATGCGTAAAAAGTGACACATGTATCATGTATGGTCTACTAGCGCAATTGTTATAAGTTAGAAAGATTAAGCTTCTATACAGATGCTCTGAACCAATGTCGGAGTTGTTCAAGCAAGTCTTTAGTTATATCTACCGTCTATTCTACTACCAAATGTAGTACTATACACGAACAATCACAAGGGGAAAATGAGAAAGGTTCATTCAGTATCATTGACTTTATTGATGCCCTTATTGCTTTACTCAAGACTAAGAAGGGTTGACAATTTGAAGTGATATCCAATTTACCAACTAAATAGAATGCTAACCTTCCACCAGGTCTAATGTATGCATCCCATACTCTTTGAACCTACATACAAATGGCAAAAGTTAGTGATCAACTGAAAAAATCTTAGCCATCTTGCTCTACCAAAGCTTTCTCGCCTAGTTTTTATAGATGATGTTCACTAGAACATTGAAATCTATTCAAGCTTTCTTATCACAATTTGCAACAAAAAGAATGCTTGAAGGAGTACCCATATTGGCATTTTCAGTTGATGGATTTGACTATTGAATTGACATCCAAAAACATATCAAGAATAGGGTAGATTGGCAATTTCGTAGTTCTTGCAATTTTTCCACAATCAGTATTACCTCAAGCTACATGTTAAATCAAATGAGCATTACATCCAAGTGACAAGGAACAAAATTAAAGTTACACCTCTTGACATGGATAAGTTAGAAGCTCGTATAAGCTATAAAATAACATTTGTGACTGGTTAAAAGCCAAGTAAATTCACCCTATGCTACATCAGTTCTCAAAGACTAGAAGATAGGTGGAATAGTGAATCAAATAATGCATAACAGATCATATGAGTACAGTGAGTTCCATCTGATTGAAACATTTTACTATTTTGAGTAGTTTCTTACAATGCTTTAGCGAGGCTGAAGGTTTTGTGCAAGTTTTTGAGGGTCTCACAGATGTTACGGGTGTTCCAGAAGGCGCTCGACGGTGGGGAAAAGGAGGCAGCGAAACCGGAGCCCACGGCGGCAGAGTGAACTTGCCGTGCATGAAGGGATTCATCGGCGCGTGTAGCCACAATGTAAGATGCCGTGCTTCTTCACCTTGTTTCAGGGGCATTATTCATACCTCCGCCCTAGCTCTGCCACCTCCTAGATCTGCCCCAGCTTCGCCAGAAACCCACGTCACCAGTCACCAGAAAGAACCGTGCCCCTACCTCTACCCTAGCTCCACCACCTCCTAGCTCTGCCACCTCCTATCTCTGCCCTAGCTCCGCTAGAAACCCACACCACTGGCCACCAGAAAAAACCTAGCTCTACCACCGCTGCCTAGCTCCGCCACCCCCTACTTTTACCCTAGCGTAATTTCAGTGTTTGATGGTTGTGGTGTTTCCATATCAACTGATGTTTATTTTTTGTTCTTTTGTTCTTTTAGTTTGTACTGTTTGATGTTTTTAAATTTTAAGATTGATGTTTTAAATAATGTATTTTACTTTTCCTCAATGTAGTTGTCATTGATGTAATCTGTGCTATTGTGATGTTTTAATTACAGCTATTGATGTTTTAATTACTGTATGTGTTGTTTTATATTATTTCACAGGAATGCTTTCCAAGATAGAGCTCTACAAAGCCATTGATGAGTTAACAAAAAAATGGTATGAGAAACCATGCTTCCGAAGGTGTTTCCTTGAATAGAAGATCGAAAATCGCCCTTTGATCATTGCATTGATCGAGTAGAAGATCCATTCTCTTCAAAACCAGTAGGAGAGAAAGCAAGTCTGGGAATAAGCGAACAATGAAGGAAAAAAAGTTGGGGAAAATAGAATTTGGTTGTTTGTGATGTATTGAATTACATTGAATTACATTGATTTTTCAGTTATGATGGTTGATTGTTAGTGTTAATGTTGAGGCGCTTGATTGCTATTGATGTTTTAGCTTGATTTGAAAATTTTCGGTTAGTAGGTTAGCGATTGTTTAAGGTATTTGAACCCTTTTGTAATGAATGGTGTTTGATGGTTCGGTAGTTTTGGTGATTGACAATTTTACATGTTAACGTAAAACTTCAAATTTAAGTTTGCAATTTTTATATGCTAATTTTATATGTATTTTTGTAGAGCCAGTGATGATTAAATGAATTTCTTCGATTTTAAGTTGTCGGTGTATGATTTTTTATGTCTTGTTCATCTGTAATACACATAAAGTGATTCGTATTATTTTACATCTATAAGTTATCATGTAAACAAATAATAAGATCAGTGGATAAAAGTGGAATGTCAAAATAGTTTTTTCAAATGCTACAACAATAGTGGAATGTATATTTTCAACTTATTTTTAATAGGATATTTTACAATGTTAGTTTGATATTTTAATTTCTAATTTGATGTTTATTAATTTTTATATGATGTTTAAATATTTTAATTTGATGTCTATTTTAGTATAATTATTTAATTCGATGGTTTAGAGTTTTAAATTATTTTTTGATGTTTTATCATTTTTGTAATGATGAATTAATTTAAGACATGACTTTAATGGATAGGTCTATGTCATACAGCCCAACTGAACGCAGGGGCAAAAAGGTCTTTTACTAGAAAACGTAAGTAGTGAAGATGCGCTCATGATCAAGAAACTCAGTGCAGCAGAGAATTCATCAAGACTCTAACAGATTCAGTTTCCAAATGGTAATTAGTTAGTTAGTGATGGGTTGGAAGAGGGGATTAAAATGGGTAATGGAGGGAAAAATGGGAATAATGATTCTGATGAAATCCCATTCTCTGCTAGGAACTTCTGCCTTTGCTCGGTTCTTCCCTCTCTTTCATTTCTGCCCAATCTTGTTGAAGATAATCAAACCTACTATTCAAATTTCCTGTTCTATAATTGTTTAGTCTTGTGTTTGTGACAAAATTGGTATCAGAGCATTTATTCCTAGGCAATGGCTGAGAATACTCGCTTGAAATCCATTGAAAACCATATCAAAGATCAGGACGCCAAAATCACCGAGCTAGCTTCGAACTTGAGATCGCAATTGGTAGGACACGGTGCTCAGGTTTACACTGCCATTGAAGAGAAATTTGATGCGATGAACAAAGTCATGGATGACCGAATGGTATGCAGGTTCCAACAGTTAGAAGAAAAGATCTCTACCATGTTTCAGAAGAATATAGGGAAACTCAAATCAAATAAAGAAGCAGATTCAAGTCATTTCCCAGCGTGAAGCTCTTTGTATCTTCAAGGCAATTCACAGGAGGCTCAGCAATGAGGTAACAATCAAGGTGGAAGAATGAGTCCTCTGCTTAAGACGATGCAGGCAAAACCAAGGATGTCAATTTCCAGTGGAAGGAGAAAATAGGAAGGAGTTCTAGTAATCAATACCATAGAATTGAGCTATCAGTATTCAACGGCAAGAGACCGAGAGAATGGCTTCGGAAGTGTGACAAGCTTTTCAGCTTTTTCAATATTCCAGATCATCAAAAGGTAGAATCAATAGAAATCTATTTGGAACACAAAGCAGAAATTTGGTTTCAAGGGGAAAGATGTGTCAAATCTGAATGGAGTTGGAGTGAATTCAGAGAAACAGTGACGAAATGGTTTAGGGAGCTGGGATGTAAAGATGAGATCGAGGAGTTCAACAAGCTGATTCAAAAAGATACGGTCAGGAACTATCAAGAACATTTTGAAGAACTCAGAATTGCAATAATCAGTAAGAATCCCTTGTTACCTGAATCATATTTCATTTCAAGTTTTCTGAGTGGTTTAAAAGAAGAGTTGAGACCTATGGTGAAATTGTTCAAACCTAAAACTCTTCAAGAAACTTTTTAATTGGCCTCATTACAAGAGCAGAATTTGAACATGGTGAATAAGAGAAATAGGAATTGGAACTCTAATAATTCAGTAACTACTGGTGGTGCTAATATGAGGAATCCTGTTGATAAGCCTAGTTGGAAGAATACTGAATCTTCATGGGAGAATAAGAGTGACAAGAAAATGCAGCAGGTTGGATTTAGAAGAATATCACCTCAGGAATTACAATTTAGAAGGGAGAATCAATTATGCTTCAAGTGCGGTGAGAAATTTGGACCTGGACATGCTTGCAAATTTAGACAAGTTAACTGTTTAAATTCTAGAGATCAGGAGGAGATGGAAGAAATCTTTGTTATGGAAAAAGAACTGGGAGTATATAATGAGACCGAGAATATAGAAATGGAGTCAGGGAACGCCTTCTTGAGAGCAGTAGGTGATCACAGCTTTAGATGCAATTCCATCATTATATATAGGAGATTGTAGGGTCAAACTATTAGCATAGTTTTGGACACCGGAAGCAACGACAACTTTATCAGCCCAGAGATAGCCAAACAGTTAAATCTGAAACAAGAGTGTACCCCAAAACCATTCTTGGTGGAAGTGGCAGATGGAAGGAAAGTTCAAAGAAGTTCATACTATCCAAAGGTAATGTGGCAGATTAATCAACACCCATTTAGCTATGATCTGAGAGTACTGCCCTTAGGCGGCCTGGATATTCTCTTGGGGGTTGATTGGATGAGAGCTTACATTTCAATCTCATTTGATTTCAAGGATAATAGTATCAATTTCTGGAATAAAGGAAAGAACTGGACAATCTATAGAACTGATAAGGAGGTGCAAGTGAAATTGATCCGAGGGTATGAAGCTAAGCAGCTGCCAGAATTTAAGAAGAGGAAATTGTTCCACACATCTATAAGGAAAACTGAAACTGATGAGATTTGCACTGATCAGGAACTGAAGGATACAACAACAAAGGGAACTCACACTGTAGGATCATATAGTAAAAGGGTGGAACAACAGTTTAAGGTCTGCAAGTTGCCAAGTTGCAATTGGAATTCAACATCTTATAGACAGGTATGTTGACATTTTTTATATCCATAAAGGCCTACCTCTTTTACGAGATGTTGATCATAAAATTATTCTGAAGCTAGACTCACATCCATTCCAAATAAGGCCATATAGACAACCGCATGCTCACAGGGCTGAAATCGAGAGACAGATTGAAGAAATGCTCAAAGATCAAGTAATTCAACTCAGCAAAAGTCCATATTCTTCACCAGTATTGCTAGTCAAGAAGAAAGACAGCTCATGGAGGCTTTGTATAGACTATAGGAAGTTAAATGACTTCACCGTAAAAGATAAATTCCCAATCCCAATAATTGATGAACTCTTGATGAGCTGTATGGTTCTCAATTTTTCTCTAAATTGGATTTACGAGCTGGTTATCACCAAATAAGAATGAGGAAAGAAGATGTTGATAAAATGGCATTCCAAACACACAGTGGGCATTATGAGTTCTTGGTTATGCCTTTCGATTTAACTAATGCACCGGCAACTTTTCAATCATTGATGAATCAAATTTTTAAGGCTCATTTGAGGAAGTTTGTGTTGGTGTTTTTTGACAACATTTTGGTTTATAGCAAGACCTTAGATGATCATATTAGATATTTAGAGCAGGTGATGGAATTGTTGAGGCAACACAAATTGTTTGCAAAATCCTCTAAATGTGTTTTTGCATAGAAACAAGTTGAATATATAGGACATATTATCACTTCGGCTGGAGTTAAGATGGATCCTAACAAGGTTAGTTGCATTTTGGAGTGGCCGATCCCAAAGAATGTTAAGGAGTTAAGGGGTTTCTTGGGGTTAACCAACTATTACAGGAGGTTTATTTGAGCTTATGGAGCATTATGTAGACCTCTACATAATATGCTGAGGAAAGATGCTTTCAAATGGACAAATGAAGCTTCTAAGGCCTTTCAAGAATTGAAACACATTATCACTTTTGCTCCTGTGCTTAAACTTCCAGAATTTGACAAGGAATTTGTGATAGAGACAGATGCAAGCAACACAGGAATGGGTGCAGTTTTGATGCAAGATCACCACCCAATAGCTTTCCTTAGCAAATCGTTTTGTCCAAGGAATAAAGGACTTTCAACCTATGAAAAAGAACTACTTGCTATTGTTTTGGCTATTGATAAATGGCGACATTATTTGATAGGTCACCATTTCATAATAAAGACGGATCATCAATCCCTCAAATTCCTTCTTAGTTAGAAATTGAATAATGCCTTGCAGCATAAATGGGCTGTAAAGTTGTCCCGTGAAAGCCGAAGTGAAGAAGAATGGAATTCAGGAATGACCATGAGACTCTATCAAAAGCCTTTTGCATATCTAGTTTCACTATAAATTAGGGACTTTAGATTTTCTAGACAGAAGCCTGGTCATCTCTTGCATTTGAAGTATATTGTCTGTGATTTCCCTGCCTTTAATGAAAGCACTCTGCTCAGGAGAGATTAGGATATGCATAAGTGGTTTAATCCTTTCCATAAGCATTTTTTAGAAGACTTTATTGACAAAATTTGACAAACTGATCGGTATGAAATCTGAGAAAGAGACTGGAATTGGTTTTTTGGGGATTAAAGTGAGCCAGGTTCTTGTGATGGCCTTGGGAATTAGGCCACCACTTATAAAATCGTTTGCAGCCTCCAAGAAGTCTTCTTTAATAGTATCCCAGAAGGATGTGAAAAAATGCCCAGAGAAACCATCAGATCCAGGAGCACTTGATTTATTTAGATCAAAAACAGCAAATTTCAGTTCCTGGATATTGAAGGATTCCAGCAGGAGTTGATTTTGCTGCTCAGTAACCAGAGAAGGAATTTCCGCTAAAAAATATTTCAGGTAAGTTCCTATTTCTTGAGGGGCGTTCTCATTAAGGAGACCCTTAAAAAATCTAACTCCTTCATCTTTAATCAGCTGTGGATCAGAAATCCAATTACCATTTCCGTCTTTGATTTTACTGATTTTTTATTTAGCTCTCCTTTCCCTGATGGTATAATGAAAATAGCTGGTGTTTGCATCCCCGTGTTTTAGCCAATTTAGTCTTGCCTTCTGTTTTAAGAAGATGTTTTTTTCTTTTTGGGATCTGAGAAGTAAAGCTTTGGACTTGTTAAGTTCAGCTAAATCAAACTCTGCTTTTGACTGTTGAAATTTTATTTCTAGCTCACTGACCTCTGCTTCAGCTTTAACCAGGTTTTGATTGACATTTCCAAAAGTGTTTATGTTCCAGGCTTTAATGTCAATCTTAAGTCTCTTAAGCTTATGCACTAATCTGCACATACCAGTAGCGGAGGACAGTAAATTCCAGTTTTTTTCCACTAGGTTTTGAAAGTCTTGTCTATTAGACCACATTTCTTGGAATCTAAAAGGCCTAGGTGCCATTTCTTCAGCAGATTGAATGGACAACATAATGGAGAGTGATCAGAAGTCAGTCTATTAAGGACCTGAATTGAGTTGTTTGGAAATAGTTCCAACCAGTCCAAGTTGCATAAGCCCCTGTCTAATATCTGGAACAGAAGGTCTTTACCTTTATTCTTGAATCTGTTATTAGACCATGTAAAGGAATTACCAATAGTGTGGATGTCATGCAAGTCCAGTTTATTAATGAAGGCATTGAAATCTTTCATGCTTCTTGTAGGTGGGGATTTCCTTCCTTTATACTCCGATACAGAGACCACAGTATTAAAGTCTCCAATGTAAATAGAAGGTTCTGGAGGGGGGTTTTCTAAATCATTCCAAATAGCTTCCCTCGATTGTCTATTTACACTAGCATATATAAAATAGCAATTCCAACTGGAGGATGAGTGAATATCTGTGATTCTGCCTGCACAAATTGATCTGACTCTTTTAAACTGAAAACATTAAAAGCATGGTTCCATAAGATTCATATTTTAGCATTTTCAGCCGGGTAAGCATTTTGGAAGCCTAGATCATGCATCAGAGTGAATATTTTCTTTTTTTCATGCCAAAGCTCTATCAAACAGAGAATAACAATCTTGTGAGACAGCAAAAGTGATTTTATTCTATCCAAACAGCGAATGCTTTTACAAGTGAAACTTCACTGTAGATATGAGATTCTCCCTTTTATAATATAGTAGATACATGAGTTTAAGGAAAAAAAGTCTCCTGAAAGTCAAGAAAATAAATGGGTTTTCCTTGACTAAAAGAACTTCGTCTGTTGTTTCAAAAAAAAAAGTGTTAGAATACTGAAACTAAATCTTAATGTAAAAATTGATCAAATTCAAAGCAGAAAATGAATTACAAACAACATTAAAATGCTAATTTGAAGATCAGAACTATTTTTCTAGATCAAAATAATCTATACAATAATCAAGTGGGCCTCAAACACCAAATCTGTATCGTTATTGCCGAACATTTGCAGTGATCAACCTGTTTTTCACGCGCGACCATTCTTCCTTCGTCAGATCTGAACTATATGTCTAGCTGATAAAAAAATATGAAATATATTCCCTTTATTTTATGGCTTACTTTAAAGAGTCCGTCTCTTGAAAGACGATATTTTCATAAGCAATGGAAATATCAAGGTTTAAATGGTAAATTAGAACAAATGAAGATAAAATTTTTGGGTTGCATTAATCGGGTTAAAAACTTTATAACTACTGCACATTGCATAATAAATTTTTGATAACAGCTAAAATATTTTACCTTCTATTATTCAAATTAAACCATGTCAATCCATAAGCCTATGGAAAGATGGTATTTCCCAAAATTTTGTCTACTTTAAAAAGGAGGACCGTCACTATAATCTTTTTTTTTTAAAAATCCGAATGTATAGCAGTAAGCAATTGAGAATAATTAATATATGAATTATTAGGTATGAGTAAGTCTTCTGACAGGCGACCTGTCCATAAGCTTATGGACGGGGAGATGCTTGTTTGCAATAATGCAAACTTAAACAACAAAACACGCAAATTAAACATAACAAAATTTCAAAACAAAATTTCACGCATAAACATAATTTCACACACAAACACGCACTACACTGTTTCTGTTCTCCGAAAAGCTCTCAATGCCGATCAAATCTTCCTCACAAGTCCGCCGGTGCGTTTTCAATTCTTCTCATCCACAATGCCTTTTCGATGTCCTCCGAAGACAACAGCCGGTGCGATTATGACAGTTTATGTTCTCCGAAAACCTCTGAAAGCCAATCAATTCTTCCTCACCAGTCCACCAGTGTGTTTCCGATTCCTCTCATCCAGTCTGTCCACGACACCTTTCTGATATCCTCCGACGATAACAACCGGCGCGATTCCGACAGAATTGAGCAACAAAATCATGAATTAGAAGCAGATCTGTCTCTATATGATATTGAAGCAAATGCAATTTTAATAGCTTTAATCGTAAAGACTACTTCAGTTGAATCGAAATCCGCTGAAGAAAACGCCATCGTAACTAGCAAGATTCAACACCAAGCAAACAAAATTCAGTTGCAAGATGCTGAAATACTACTGAATTCAAATCCAGTTATGATTTTCTCTCAACCGACTAAAATTTTAGTGTTGAATTGCAATCGATATGAATATAGTTGTTTTTGAATCTTCTGCACACTTTAGTCCGACTGCTATGAACATGTATGAACATGTGGAAACATTAGCAATATAAACTACATACTGCACATAATTTTTGTATACTTTATGCATTTATTAACTTAAAACATGTATATGTTACAATAAAACATACATTAGATTAAAATGAATAAAACACAAAAAATGCATTTGTCAATTTCAAATTTTGACTAACTTGTGTATTGTTCAGATTAGAACATGTACAAAATACACTACACTTTGCATAAGTTACACTACAAGTAGTATTTGTTATGCTTATCGGAACATATCCTTTATAATTTTCTAATTTTAAGTAACTTCATGAAGACTTTGCACAACTTACATTAAAACATGCATATCTTACATAAGAAATTGTATTTTTTTCCATTGTTACAGGTACATATTTTCCAAATTTAAATGAAATTGATGGCACTGAAAATCTTACCAGCATAAAAGCAAAGAATTTGGAAGCAACACATGCTCTATATAAGAAGCATGCAAATGCTATTGCATTCAGCTACAAGAAAGATTGTCAACGTCTAAATAGCAAAAGGCAGATTCATGAAAAGTACTACAAGTGCTCTTCTGGAGGCCAACTGGGAGGTCGTCGCCGTACCTCTCAAAGTTAATACTTTTAAGCCCTAAATGCTTCATATCAACAATTAAGTAGATAATGGCAAGTCGGGGCCGTCCACGAGAAGAGGGATCTTTTTAAGTGTTTTAAACATATATAGGAGAAAACATACTAAGCACATACATACATAGATACATATAAAAGCATGTAAATAAGGGGGGGGGGGTTTGGTTGGTTTGATCCTAAGTTAACAAATTAAAGTACAACAACTAGCAAAGCAATAGAACGATGCAAATCATGCAATACAACTAAAGGTAAGATGAAAATAACAATTTACGGAACCTTGGGTGCAATTGACTTCCACTTCCAAACCTCTTATCCATCATTGAACATGCAACTTATTTACTACTTTCACTACTTGTTGTGAAGGTTAAACTTCTATCCTTCTTAGATAGTAGTTTGCAAGAGTGAATTCGACATCTCTTGTCAAACCTCACCAATGACTCCCATAGTCGAAACACGACTCAAGGTATCCCATTAATGGCATTTAGCACGAAGAATCAACAAGCTCGGTAACACTTATAAACACTACACCGCGTCTAAGCATTTAACCGATTTATGCATTTACACAAGATTGGTCAAGAACGATCGACATTCATAAACTTCTCTCGTTTGCTACAAGCGATAAACATGACAAAGAGTTCAAAATTATCATATTCACCTAGCAATCATCAATCCATCAACACAATCAAAAGCTCTAAATCATACTCATAGATTCCTAACAAGAAAAGGGGGGAAATCAACCCACTTCCCCCAAACCCTAGCAAGCAATTCATACAAGTATTTCATATGATCAAGCTTTCAACAACATTAATGATATCAACAAACACATTCAATGCTCCATAAATGCACAATAGTAAGAGCAATAAATAAGCTACAAATTGTTCTTAAGACATGGGTTTGGAAGCCTTAGTCAATTGCTCCCAAGAGATAGATTAGCTACAAGAGTTCATGCTAATCAATGCTAAATAACTAATCATAAAAAAAAGAGAATTCAAGGATGAAAAATGGAAGAAAAAGGGTTTGAAACAGTACTGAAATCGCAGCAGAAGAAAGGTATGAATGAGAGGAAAGAGAGTGGTATTTATAGTACAAAGAAGATAAGGTGAAATTCTGGCCACCCGTTGGTCGCGACTCGCGACGGCTCATCGTGACTCGCAACGGTCTCGCGACGAGGCCATCGCAACTCGTGGCGGGTGCCAGAATTTTGCATTGTGTCTTTTTCTTCTTCTTGTGGCATGCAGTCATCTTCATAGTCATTCCTCTCAATCTCCAAGTCTTCAATGGCTCAAAAAATGGTCTTCAATGGCCTCCAGTCTTCATGTCTTTGAATCAAGGCTTCAAAAGTCTTCGAAAGTGTAGTCTTCAATGGCCTCCGGTCTTCATTGCCTCCGTGTTCTTCCCTTGTCACACAAGATCCACTTAGAAGAGGTAAAAGAGCATAAAGTTGCTCTTACCCCTCCTAAGAGAATTGCAAGGTAAAACACAAGCTCTCGATAATAAAAGAGCACAAAAGTGACCCTAAATAGTACTAAATTATGCATATAAAATGGACACATCACCAACCAAAAAGATTGAAAACCAGCATTATCAGCCATGTTCCTTGCGTGGATAACAAAAATAATTCTAAAAAGAAGAAGAAGAGGAAGAGAAAGAACCTGATTACAAAAACAGGATGCCTAGCTTAAATTAGAGTGAAGCTTGAGCAGGATTACTACATCGTGGCTCACCACATCACCGTACACAATTATCAGTTAACAAGACTAGCCTGGCAGTATCTTAGTAGGAGTGAATGGAGGATTACACAAGACAAAGGAAAAACCACCACAACAATTGAACAAGCTGGTTTAAAACCTACTGTATGCTACAAATACATGTCTTTTGAAGTTGGTGGAGAAGAAAATCTACGGCATACGATGGAAGATCACCTCAAATTTGTGAGTCGACTTTGAATGAAAGAAATCAAAAGTGGAAATGCTTAGAAACTTGTTGATATACTCATGGAAATCAATGACAAGGACAAAGATTTCTTCTTCAAAGTCAATTTCGACGAGGAAAAAAAACTATCTGCGGTATTTTGGAGAGATTCAATGACGCTAGAGGACTACAAACTCTATAGAGATGTCACCATATTTGACACTACAGAACAAACAAGTATAACTTGATTTGTGCGCCAATTGTTGAATCAACAATCACTGGAAGATAACAATGTTTGCTTGTGCTTTTATTGCAAATGAGTTGGCTAATACTTTTGTGTGGCTGCTCAACACTTTCAAGAAACCAATGGAAGGGAGGGAACCTGTCACAATATTCACAGATCAAGATCCTGCAATGGGCAAAGCAATAAATGGGGTATGTTGTGAAAATTTGTTACTTACAGTTCTGAGCACTGAATATGCACTGTTACCTTAAAATATGCATTAAATATCTTATAAGTTGCAATTGTTACTTTAGAAATTAGGTTTCCTAAAAATGATGCAACTTTAGAAATTTTATTTCTTACAGACTTGAAACTGAGTAGGGTATGTTAGCTTTTGCACCCGTCAGCTTACAATATGTATAAATTATGTTATATGACAAATTAGTTACTTGTGAATTAATATACTAATCAACTTCCATTTCTTAGTACAACTTTCAAGTCTTCCAAAACACAAAACATAGGTTGTGCTTATGGCACATAAAACAAAATGCAATACAACATTATGAGAGATTAAAGAAAGATGAATAATTCAAAAGTGATTGAGACTACTTTATGAAAAGATGTCGTGATTCACTAGAATTTGAAGAAAAATGGACCTTGATGATTGCCACTTACAAGCTGAAAGTAGCACCTGGTTTCAACGCCCGTACGACATCTGTGAAAAATGGAGCACAAAATTCAGAAAGGGTATTTTCTCAGCAGGCATCTTACCATCATAGTGGAGCAAAATATCCAACCACTCACTATGCTTTAGAGCAAACAAAACAACAACACTGACACACTTCTATGAGCTCTTCAACCAAACAATCAGAAAATAGAGGAGAGATGAAGTAGAAAAGGAAAATACATGTACAAAAGCAAAGCCAAAATTTGAAAACAAAGTAGGTATGTTTACATTAAGAATATGTATTAATTAGCCTAGAACCCGAAATTGTTAACTTGCAGTGTGCATTTATTTCCCAACAATTGTGCCTGTACAGGTTTGGTTAAACATGCTGCTCAGGTTTACACACTTGCATTGTACAAAGGATTCAAAAAAGGATTTTCTCTAACAATGGCAACTAAGGTCAAGGAAGTGTTCTCAGAACCACCGTCAAGAAAATATGAAGTCATCCTAGAAGATGATGAATCTAAATACGAGATAGTCGAGTACAAAAATGAAGATAGGCTAGTTGAAGTACAATGCACATGCAGATGCTTTGAGGTGTTAGGTATGTTATACTTTCACATTCTTAGAGTATTGCACCTCCACTCCATCACGGATATACCAGAGAAGTACATCCTCAAAAGATGGACAAAAAAGGCCAAAATAGAAGTATAGGACAAGCTTCTTGGCCAAGGAAAACAATTATCCGAAAACATGAATGGTGTAGTTTCATGGAGGAATCATATGTCCAGCAAATTCGACAATCTAGTTCTAAAGAGAGAAGGAAACTCAGAAGCCAGAAGCACTCTTCAAGAGATGTTTGACACGTGCTCACAAAGAGTAGAAGACTTGTTGGCATCAAAGACCAATGTCATTGAGCAATTAGCCACAGGTAGCCAATGCAACTCAACCATAACAAGTGCATCTAAGGTACTGGATCCAACCCAAGTGAAGACAAAAGGAAGAGGAAAAAGGCTGAAGTCAGGCATGGAAAAGAAAAAAAACCAAGGAAGAAAACTGTTGCATTTGGCACAAAAACACTAGATATGAAGACACTGTAAAAAGTAGGATTGGTTAAAATACATGTTGCATTTATTTACCTATATATTGTATTTATTTTTCATCAACTTAAAAGATTTTTATACATTGAATAACATACTGTATTTTTTAGCTTACAAATATAAATTATCAAACTATAACTTGCATTTGGTTTGCTTGCCCAAGTACCAACCTTTGTTTCACAAATTTTAATTGATATAGAATCACTGAATACCAAGTAACTGATGTATAATTACTTAACTTACAATTGTAATTTATTAACCTATGAATTGCATTTGTTTTCCTACAAGCTCAGAAAATTAACACAATAGCATAACTAATATGTAACTTGGTATTAATAAGAATACAAATAGTACTTATTAACATTCAACATGCACTTGTTTTCGAAAAGCGACTTGCATTATATTTCACACAATTTTAGTGATATGAAAACCATTGAATACATGTAAAATTACTTAGCTTAAACCTGTAATTTGTTAACCTATCAATTGCATTTATTTTTTTGTAAGCTCAGAAAATCAACACAATGAACCACATGAAATAATTTAAAATTCAACTTGGTATTAATAAGCCTACAAATAGTACTTCTTAACATTCAACATGCATTTGTTTCATACAACCTTAAAAACAAATCCTAAAATAGCATCCCAAATTCGGTTAACATATCACCAACAAACCAATCAGTCACAAAGTAAGCTTATTAAATATCATCAAGTCAAAACAATTCAAACACACTAAAGCTAGAATCTTCAAGTCCTTCAATCCCAAGGGAGAATGAAGGAATCATATAACGAGTTTTCCTCATGTATTCTTCAACTATCTTATCAACCCACTCATGTGTGGTTGAGTCTTCCATAACTTTCTATGTGGTCTTGACATGCTCAGTATCCTCATTTGCTGTGGTTGTGCCTTCTTGCTGTGGTTCAGATTGGGGTTGTAGCTGCGATTGTGGTCGCACAATTGGATTGACATTTGCCCTTTCATGGTTTTGCACCAAAACTCGTGTAATAACCTCCATGTCTCGTTTGAAAATGAAACATGCCATATGCAGAGGCTGATAGAAAAGAACAAAGGTGGGTCCAACAAAAAATTAGAAACTATTTAAAAAGAAATATGAACTATAAAGTGCATTACATTAACTAACATCTGCATTAGTTTTAAAACAACATGCACTAATTTAAAATAAGTGTAAGAAAAGGACAAAAAATACTTACATTACTGGAAGTCTTTTCAATATCCTCATTGCTCATCACAACATTTGGAATGCGATACAAAATCATTCCAGACTCCTGAGCAACACCATCAAACACAACAGTTGGAGTGTGCAGCCCTTCATTGTGAATTCCCTCAAATTGCTGGCTGCTACTTTTATCTTTCACCCTCCCATCCTTGGTCAAAGGATACCCAGCCTCTACCATAACCCCCCTATCATAACCCATGTTCTTAAGATAATGAGCCATGTTGAACAAAGATTTGTTTGACCAATGCATGTACAAGGGAAATCTAGTAAGGTCAGGGTGACCTCTAAAAGGAAACCTATAAATATAAGCCAACAACAATACAAACACACAACCACCAATACAAGACACATCTCTTTTACCAGAATCAGATTTGAAACTACTAACACCCTCACACAAACGATCAAGCACTAATCCACACCAATCAAGACTCTTAATAGTCCCAACATTCTCTAAAGCACCAACCAACTTAAAATCAAACAAATTTCTTATAGTTGGGGCCAAGAAAGTACACATGATATACATAACAAAAAAATCTTTTTAAACGATCACCACTATCACCTAGTTTAACAAACTCCTCAAACAAATTAGCATGTGAGATATTTCCATAGTTATCAACACCTAACTCATCCCCCCATCTATTCCTAATATTCACATCTCTTGACACACCATCCGATTGTTCCTAACCTAACCAATAGGACACCCTGTACTCCTAGGAATACAAAATATGTCAAACACGTCATCATGGGTAATGATGTACCTTGAGCTGCCTATTTCTTGAACACAGCCAACATGATCAAACTGAGAACAAAAAATAAGAAGTCAGCATAAAATAGTATGAAATCAGCCCACAGAATCAAACCTGTCAAACAACCAAGGAACGATTCCAAAAGGGAGGGATGAGATGTCAAAAGTAAGAAGTCTACCAAAACCTATCTCTTCAACATCTATCTTTTGCGCGGGAGTGAGAGCGACAATTAAAGATTTAAGCTTCGAAGGACAACAACTAGATGAGAATTTCTTAGCAAACCTAAAAAAAATTAAACATGAAAAGTGTAAGCATACATGTCTTGAAAAGTGTAAGTGTAAATCTAATACACAAAGATCAGTCACACATGATATACTTAACTAAGACAACATGAAGACTAACATGTGCAATATTTAAACAAAAAAAAAACAGTTTCTAAAATAACATTCAAGACAAACAATTTTTTGATAAGAACATTAACATGGAAAGAAAATTACAAACACACTATGAATGTTAACATATGTAACATTTAAAAAAACAAATACAGTTTCTTATCAACATGTAGGAAAATAAAAATTGAAAACACACAAACTGTGAATAACAAGTAAACACAGAATATTATCAAATGCAACATTTTATGAAACAAATACAGGTTATAACATATTAAAATAACTGATATGTCCATTTTATGTGCATAATTTAGTACTTTTTGGGGTAACTTTTGTGCTCTTTTATTATCAAGAGCTTGTGTTTTACCTTGAAATTCTCTTAGGATAGGTAAGAGAAACTTTACGCACTTTTACCTCTTCTTAGTGGAAAAATTGTGACAAAGGAAGAACATGGAGGCTTGAAGACCGGTGGCCATTAAAAGATCACTTTTCAAAGACTTGCTTCGAAAACACGAGGCCATCGAAGACCGGAGGCCATCGAAGACCATTTTGAAAGACTTTGAAGACTTTCTTCAAAGAGTTGAAGACTTGGAAAATGAGAGGAATCATTGTGAAGATAAGTGTTTACCACAAGAAGAAGAAAAGAAAACAAGGTTAAGTTCCGGTTCCCATCGTGAGTCGCGACCAATGGGTGGCCAGACCATAATCTTATCCTTTTTGTACTATAAATAGCACTCTCTTTCCTCTCATTCACATCTTCTCCTTCCTGCATTTTTGGCACGGTTCTAACCCTAGTTTCTACCATTTTTCATCTTTAAATTCTCTTGTATTATGTTTGGTTTGTTAGCATTAATTAGTATGAACTCTTGTAGCTAAATCTAATTCTTGGAAGCAATTTATTGAAGCTTCCAAACTTTTGTAGTAATATTCTACATATGCTTATTTATGAACATTTATTGGAGAGCATTTATTATGCCATTAATGTTGTGTTTTACCTCATTTATACCATGGGTTGTTTTAGTATATGAAATGTTTGTATGATTGAAATGTTAAAGTGTTAGGAAAGCTGCAAATTTTTAACTCATTTGATATGAAATCCAAAAGGATGGATTTATAACTTCTTGTGTATAATCTGTGGTAATTCTTGCTAGATGTGTATGTTAATGTGGATTGTTTTCATATTTGTCATATAGATGCAAAGAAAGATTGAACCTTGAATGTTGTTTGTTCTAAGTTTAACCTAATGAATGCTTTGTTTGGTTAAATGACTGTGTCTCTGGTAGAAGGCTTGTTGTTATCAAACCTATGGTCCTTTGGGTGAAATGCCATTGATGAAATACCTCTATGATGTTTTTTGTCTTAGGTGATCATCAATGAGGTTTGCAAATGGTCGTTGTTTGTCTTTGCAAACTACTCTTAAGGATGAATGAAAGTTGATCTTTGATTGAGAAGTGATAACATTCCCCATAGACAATAAATGTAATTGAATGAGTGAATAAATCAATGAGTTATAGGAAGTCTGGAAGTGGAAGTCGATTGCCCCCAAAGCTCCGTTAATTATCATTTACATCGTATCTTTAGTTGTATTGCACGATTAGAATAGTTCTCTTGCTTTGCTAATTGTTGACTTTCAATTCGATAACTTAGGCTCAAAAACCAACCTCCCCCTTATTTACATGCTTTTATATGTATCCATGTATGTATATGCCTAGTATGTTTTCTCCTATATATGTTTAAACACTTGAAAATATCCCTCTTCTCATTGACGACCCCGACTTTCCATTATCTACTTAATTGCATATAGGACGTATTAGGACTTAAAAGTATTAACTTTGAGAGGTACGTCGATGACCTCCCAAATTTTGGCTCCACTGCCGGGGAAGAGGCGTTTATTTTTAAGTGTTTGGGCATATTATGTGTGATTATATGCTAATTGTAAATATTTGTTATTTTTCTTTTATTTTTGATTTCTTAGTTGATTTGTCATTTTCACTTGGCTTAGAGACGTATTGTTCAAGTTCTTGGTGTATGGTTCGTACACGATCCTCTTCACAAGAACCCCTACACTACGACCCCATGTTAGAGTTGAATTTGAGACAGGCTGGGAGGCTTTCTTTGGAAAGTGTGAATAACACCCCTCCTAGTGAGCATTTTATGGATACCTCTTCCTCTATGGAACATCAACTTGAGCACGAAGATGAGCATCCGAGAGAAGGACCTCAACATCCTCCTCTCCAAGGGTGAGCTCCTTCTCTTCAAGAAAGAGAGATTCCTTTATGGCAAGCACTGTTAAGAGATATCATGGCCCCCAACCTCGATCAACAATCAATGTGCATTGAGTATCTCGTGGTTAGACCGAACGGGCACTTTGAGCTAAAGACCGGGTTCATCAACATACTACCCATCTTCCTTGGTAAGCAAGGGGAAAATGCCAACAAACACCTCACCAAATTATGGTCCCCCATAGAGTGGATGAAGATTTCCATAAGTTGAAGGCATTCCCATTCATACTAAGGGATTGTGCAAGAGATTGACTCCACTACCTACCACCCAAGAGCATCAAGAGTTGGCTCGATATGAAAACGAAGTTTCTATCATTGAAGAAGGACATAAGCAACATTCTCAATGGCATGAAGAATCTCTCTTCGACTATTGGGTGAGGTTCAAGAAGTTTCTCGCAAGTTTCCCTTACCATGGTTATTCAGAGGGGGAATTTGGTTTATTACTTCTATAATGGCCTTCTTGATGAGGATCAAAGGATGGTAAGAAGTTCTTGTGGTGGCACTCTTGGGAACAAAACTTCATCCGAAGCGATGCAATTGCATGAGGAGCTAGCAGAAGAATCGAGAAACTTTAGCTCAAGGGCCAATTTAAGAAGGAGAAATCCAATGCCTGCAAGTGACTCTTCCAATAGTGGGAAGCTCGAGGACCAAGTCTCGGACCTTGTATCTATGGTCAAATTGTTAATGAAGAAGCCCGGGAATGCACCACATGTTAAATCATGTGAAATTTGTTACTCGATGCATCCTACAGACACTTTCCCTACTTTGCAAGAGGACTATGTCGAGGAGGGGAGTGCCATGGGATATCAAGAGAATCAAGGCTACCAAGGCAACCAAGGATATCAAGGTGGGCAAGGCTACCAAGGTCACCAAGGCTACCAAGGTTATCAGGGTACCAAAACCGGCCGTACAATTCGAGAAATCATGATAACTCAAACCTCTGGTATGGAAACCCTCAACCATATTAACCTCCTCAACAACAATATAGGCCACCTCAACAACAATTTCAAGACTAACCCCGAGACCAAGGGGAGAGCTCGAGGCTAACAAAGGATGAGGTGATGCAAGCCATTCACCGGTTGGGCATGTGTGCAGAGAAAAGTGAGAAATTCCAAGATGAAGCCAAGGCGAGTATCAAGAACTTGGAAACTCAAGTGATTCAAATAGCTCAAGTGGCGAATCGGATGGAAGCCCGGGAAAAGGGTAAGCTACCCTCCCAATTGGAGATCATCCCTTGACAAAATGCAAGTGCTAGCACTTTGAGAAGTGGTAAAGAGGTTGCCTCTCCCGCGGTTGGTGAAGGTTTTGGGGACGGACCTAGGAAGCTTGAAATTCTTGAGAAAGAAGTGAAAGAAGAGAACGAGGAGGTGGCCAAGGAGCAAGCAAGGAAGGGAAAGGAGAAGGAAGAGGAGATCACCATTGAGAAATCAACCTCCATTTCTGAACCTTCATCCCCCCCCCCTCACAAGAAGGCAAGAGTAGTGGAAGTTCCTCCATATGTGCTGGAACCACCATTCCCAGAAGCTCTAAAAGATAAACGGAAAGAGCTCTCAATAAGGAGAGAAAATTCTCTCTGGAGAGAAAAAAGGGCGCAGCCCTTCTCCGGACTTCCCGGGGCCGATTTTCTTCCAGTTTCTCTCCTACGATTCAGATTTTCCGGCGAGGAATCCGACATTAATGTTGGATTCCTCACCGGGCATCTTTCGAGGTATGATTTGTGCTTGAATTTGAAGATTTGATCTTTGGATCTGGAGGTTTTGGGTGAAGATCAGACTTTTCGATCTTGAAGTTGGTGATGGAGCGCATTTGATGAAGATCTATCATTGTTCCATGTAAGTTTTAATCTTTCGTTGATAGATCTAATCTTGATGATTGATGAGGGGTTTATTTATGATGAATCTGTGCGGATTTGTATGGAAGATTATTTGTTTATAGTGGATAGTCAATGTGATGTTCATGTTGGATTGGGAGTAGAGATAAATTTGAAGCATGAATTTTTTATAGTATTTGGAAGAGTTCATGATGGATCTGTTGAGAGGGCATTCATGTGATCAGATGGCACCCTGTCCATGATTGTTTGTTTTAATTGGTACTTCAACCAGATTGCTATGTTGCATGCCAAGAATTTAAATTTATTTTCTTGCTGATGAACACTCATGTGGGATTCAAGATTTTGGGTGTTTGAATGTTATTGTTCGATGGGGTTGTTGGTTTGGGATTAGTCGGATTCAAGATAGATGTTTGGAGATAATTGGTTTAATTGGAATCATTAACGACCATAGACCCAAGGTATTTTCCCCGTTGATTCAATCTCATGATAATATTCAGATCTAGATGAATGGAGGATCAGATTTTCTGTAAAGGATGGATTTTTTCGATGATAATGGTTTGAATTTTCCGATCGGGTTCGCCGGAAAAAATACTTTTTTCCGGTGAATTATAATGCTTGTTATGCTTTGAAGGATTCGGTTAGTTTTTTTATGCATTATCCGATCGGAAGAGTGGTTGGAAATTTCGGAGTTGAAGTAAAATTGGAGGTTGGTTTCTTCGGATTTTCTGATCGGAGGCCGCCGGAAAAACAATTTTCCGGCAATGGAAAAGCATGAAATTGTCTTAGTTCTCTAGCCTTAGATTCGGATTCGTATTTGTTCTTGTTTGGGATGTATTTTAGGGCTGGAAAAGAGAATTAAGGAGTGTTGATTGTGTTGTTTTTGCTCGCCAGAAAAGAGCGTTTCCGGCAAGGAGAAAGGTGTTTGTTTGGCCGGATTGCTCATGCTCGGTTTTGGACGTGGAAACTCCTTGTTTTTGTTGCTAATTCCGGCCGAAATTCATAAGGGAAGATGCCCAGATTTTGATAGAATTTTTTTGTGCAAAATTTTGCGGATTCCAGTGAAAATTTCCAGTTTCCGGCGGTTTTCCGGCGCCGGAAAACCGTGATTCCGACGAGGAACCCGCCTGGGCGCCGCCGGGTCAGATTACCCGATTAGGTAGAAATGGGTTTAATCAATCTAGGGTTTTAAGCCCTAGAATTTGGGCCTAGAAGCTGGGCCAGATGGAGCTGATGACGGGCTGAAACAAGAAGTAGGGCTTTGACCCGTCGGCCGGCGGCGCGGGTCAAGTGACCCGCCAGGGAGGGAATCCGGGTCAGATTACTAAACCCTAACGCTGCTGCTGTTGGGCCGAGTGCTTGGGCCGATTTGAAATAGAAGTTGGGCTGAAAGATAATCTGAGGTACGGGTCGAGCTTATAACCCGGTTGACGCCCGGTTTGAGGAGCCGGGTCGTGCGGTAAGAGATTAAGCCGAGTTGGGCTGAATAAATGTCGCTCCTGGGCTGAATTCCTGGGCCAATGGTGGGCTAAAAAATCATGAAGAAACGGGTCGGGATATAAGCCGGTTTTAACCCGGAAATGGCAAAGCTAAGGTGGCGGCTGTGTTAAGTTGAAACCCTAGAGGAACTGGGCCATGCTACAGGGCCGAAAAGAGGAGCTGCTGGCCCAAGTTAAAAACTAAGCGTCTGGGCTGAATTAAAGGTAACTTGGGCCTAATTAATTAGAGAAATTTTCAGCTATTATGCCTTATTTTTGGGCTGAATTTGCTTCATATTTGGCCTCTAATTTGTGGATTTTTGTTGTGTTTTGGTCATATCCTTGGGCTAAAATTGTATTGGGTGGATAATTGAAAATTTTCCCCTAGGAGGATGAGAGAGCAACCTTTCTACATTTGGTTTCCCGATCATAGGAGTTTGGTAGTTGGATAATTAATTAACGTACGCGAAATTAATTACTCCACCGCTAGTTGTTACTTGGATTTGACGGTCATTATGCGCTCTATGCTCGCGCTACACTTTTGTGTTAAATTAGCATAAAGCTGTCCATTTGCTCAAAATGGAGTGGGCGATTACATAATCGCCACGCTTGATGCACGCGGTACAAGTGTATCCATTCTCTCATCTTCAGGAGGTTGATTCAGTGGGGATTAGCAAGGGTAGTAGGCACGGCCTCGTTTTACTCTTGCCCTCCAAATCACTCTCGGCGCCAACAAGAGAATGTCTGAAGGCCAATAACATTCCTCTATCTTCACCTTAGGGATGTACATGGTAGAAGCGGTTTCTTCACTCAACAGAGGATCAACGGCTTCAACAACTGATTAATATTCAAGACCCGAGTCTTACTCGGCTGCATTGGATCGTGCTATCTTCATCAACATTCCATCTTTGACGTTAACTCAAGACCCGAGTCTCACAACACTCGGCTGCTTTATGGAATTCGATTGAAGAAGGCCCTATCTGTTAGGGGTAGAAGCGGATTATTTGACTATGGGTAGTGAGTTTGTTCTCACCCCATTTTTCTTGGGTTTTATAGCCTGTGTTTTTCCAGGTTGTGTTGTTCTCTCCCTTAGCTCGATTATCTTGCTTAGGGTTGGTAGTTCCTTTATTAGTTAAAAGGGGGGATGAGGGAGTGCTATCCTTTGGATTTGCACTCTCCCATCCCCCCTATCTCTCTTGCGGATTTACTCCTTGGTTTCACCACGAAACCTAAGGTTGGATTCTTTTTTGTATTTAGTGGGGTCCTTTTTGGGCCCTACTGCAGGTTCCACCGTCTATACTATTTACCTATTTACTCTAAAAGATAAACGGAAAAAGAAAGGGCGCAGCCCTTCTCCCGTTCATCGGATCCTTCTTTCCCCCAATTCCCCTCCTTAGACTCACTGTATCCGGCAAGGAATCCAACATTATTGTTGGATTCCTCGCCGGGAATCTTCCAAAGTATGATTTGTACACATCTTTTTTGAAGTTGTGAAATCCGAATCTGGGTTTCTTTTGATGTTTTTGAAATTCAAAGTTTTCTCTTCAATTTTGGAGAAAGATCTGCCTTCCGATCTTGGATTTTAAAGACCCATAACTCCACACACCATGGAGGAAGACAATTTTAACGATCTTCTTTTCAATCTTGAATTTGGAAATTTCTTGGGTGAACACTTATGCGTACCACGGAGGAGGACGGTGTCAGAATCAGCGACCGCAGATGAAGATCTATCATTGTCCCAAGTAAGTTTTCATCTTTCGTTGGTAGATCTAATGTGGTTGAAGAATCTGTGTGTTGACTTTTATGTAGTTTCTTTATGGAAAATTTGGGTGGATTTGTATGGTAGATTATCTACCTATGGCGGACAGTAAATGGGTTGTTCATGTTGGGATGGGAATAGAGATGAATTTGAGGCATAAAATTTTAGCATTTGGGTGATTTCATTATGGAATTGATGAGAGGGAAAACTTGTGTTCAAATCCCGGGAAACCTCCGGCCTTGCTTGTGTTCATACCCTGGTCAACTACCGGCCTTGCTTGTGTTCAGACCCCAGGCTACCTCTGGCCTAGCTTGTGTTCAGATCTCAAGCACCGGCCTTGCTAGTGTTCAGATCTCAAAAAAACCACCGGCCTTTCTTTTGATTGTGTTCGGAACCGATAACCCCTCAGCCTTGCTTGTGTTGGGAACCCAGTTATCCTTCCAGCCTTGCTTGTGTTCAGATCCCGGTCACCCCCTTGCCTTGTTTGCTTGTTTTAATTTGAACCTTTAACCAAATTGCTAAGCTTTATGCCAAGAACTCAGAACTATTTTCTAGTCTCATGACAATCATATGAAATTCTTCACTTTGGGTGTTTCAATCTTATTATCGGATGGGGTTCATCATTTGGGAATTATCGGATTGTAGATAGATGTCTGGAGATTATTTGCTATGTGTTGGTTGAATAAAGCTGTTTGGTGGCCGACCATGGTCAAATGGTTTAATCGGAATCACCAACGATGATATCCCCAATGTGTTGTCCTCTGTTATTCAATTTCATAAGAATGCCCAGATCAAGATGAATGGAGGAACAGATTTTTCATAAGAGACGGATTATTTGGTAGTTTTTTGGCCAGATTCCAGTGACAAACCGGTGACTGTAAGTTGCGAACCCGACGAAGAAACAAATTTGAAAATTGGACCAGTTTTGGAGTGCTTCCAGGCTGCTATAAATAACAAATGGGGGCGGAGACTCCCTAAGATTTCAACTCGATTCAAGGCGGCCGGGTCAGATGACCCGCTAAGGGTGAAGGCCGGATTATTGGTCTTAAACCCTAGCTGCTTGTTCCCTCGAGTGGTAGGTGGAAAGATGGAAGAAAGGGTGGTTCAAGTTCTCGGGACGGTTAGTTCGTGAGGTGGAAGTTGTCCTCTCGATAAGCGGATTGTACACATTGGGTTCGAGGGCCAACATGTCTTCTCGAGTGATGGGATTTGAGGTGACTGAGGTAATCTTAAGTGGTTGAAGTGTACTACGGGTTATAGAGGTGGCTCAAGTATGGAACGATGGGTGGAACAGTGGTTCGAGTACTATCCAAGGGTTGTTCGTGGAAGTTGTCCTCTCAATAGGTGGAATGGGACATGGATTTGAGTACTCCCGACAGATTCGAGTGGTGGATACTTGTAACCTCGCAAGTGAAGGTTCGAGTGGTGGATAGACAGATGGCCCGAATGGTGGTTTGATTAGTATCAACGGGTTGCTTGAGGGGTAAAAGCTGACCTCTAGAGTAGGGGATTGTGAAGTGGGTTAAAGTACTCCTGACAGGTACGAGAGGTGGACGCCTGTAAACTCTCAAAGGGTGGTGGTTCACCCTCTCAAGGGGTGAATGGTATTCTCTCAAGTATTGGATGGGCTCGAACGGTAAGTACGGTTTCGAGATGTGAAAAAGTAACCTCTCGAGGGGTTGATATGTAACCAAGAGGCTCAAGTGCTGGATGGTTCGAAAAAAAATAAAAATATTTTTAGCCTTTCTCCACCTGGATGAACGGCCTTCTGAATAGCCTTTTCTTCATCTGGTTGTTCAAGTCGTTCCTCATTGAAGGGCCATAGGGGTCAGTTGGAGGGTTAATTAATTAGCGTACACAAAACTAATTAATCCACTACCAATTGTTACTTGGATTTGACGGTTGCGCAATTTACTTGCGCTGCACTGTAAAGTGTAATATGTCATTAGGCTATCCATTTGCCTAAAATGGAGGGGATGGTTACAAAACTGTTACGTGGGGTGTGCGCGGTAGAAGTCATGCCCGGTCTCTTCACCACTAACTACGATCAACTTGCTCTTAATACCAAAGAGAAAACCTCGGCTCTCATCCAGAGATTGTTATTGAAGGCCAGTAACACATCTTTATCTTCATCTTAGAGGGGTACATGGTAGAAGCGGTGTGCCAGCTCTTCCCGAAGTTAACATACTACTTCAATCACTAGCTGCACAGAAGACCGAGACCACCCTTTCGGTTCTGAAGGCTGATCGGCTTGGAAGACTGCCGGATCATGATGGCGGTTATGGAAGGCCATTTTTGCACTCTAGAAGCAATTATGGAGATGGTCATGGGGAGCAAACCACGACCCAAGAGCCGGTTTAACTCTACCGGTTGCATGGAGCTAGCTCGCACTGATTGGTTTTTGCATTACTAGCCGAGGACACATATGCTCGGTTGCATTGAAGGCCTATTTGTTAAGGCAGAAGTTGTATGTATTTGGGGACTAGTGAGTTTGTTCTCATGCCCTCTGTATTTTCTTGGATGGTTATCTACAGGTCCCTATCACCATGAAGGGGTTACTATCTAGGCCCCCTAGACTTATCATCTAGACCACGGTTTGCTTACTATGTTTCTTTTATTAAGGGAGTGGGCCAATTTTCCCACTCCCGTCGACACTCACAATTTCATTTTATTTACCATTCCCTTATCTAAAAGACAAATGGAGAAAGGAATCCAACAAGGACATATACGAAGTCTTTCGTAGGTGTGAGGTAAACATCCCTCTTTTAAATGTGATTGAACAAATTCCTAGCTATGCAAAATTTTTGAAGGAATTATGTGTAGTAAATAGGAAACAAAGAATGAAGAACAAGCTTAAAAATGGGAGAAGTGAACATGTCTCGCTTTGTGCCAAAGGGAGTTACCCCCTAAATGTAGCGATCCCGGCATGTTCACAATCCCTTGCATGATAGGAAATGTACACTTTGAAAAAGCAATGCTTGACTTAGGTGCATCAATAAATGTGATTCCTTACTCTTTGTATCAAAGCCTCAATCTTTGTACTTTGAACAAAACCAGGGTGGTGATCCAACTAGCCGACCGTTCTAGTGCGCACCCTAAGGGTATCATCGAGGATGTGTTGGTTAAGGTGGATTCCTTAATATTTCCCACGGATTTTTATGTCCTAAACATGGAGCATGATAAACATGCTGTCCCAATCTTGTTAGGGAGGCCATTTTTAAAGACCTCTAAGACCATCATTGATGTGCATAACGGTACCCTCACCATGGAATTTTATGTGATTAAAGTAGAGTTTAACATAAATGACTCTATGAAGTATCCTCTTGAAGAGTATTCTTGCCATGCTATTTATTTTGTTGATAACATTGTGCAAGATGTTTTTGAATTGAGTAGTTATGATTCCTTGTTAGTTGCTTTGGAAAATGATGTTGAAAATGCATGTCTTGTATATTCCATGAGTACTAACTTAAAGGAAAGCATTGAGGAGTTAAGCATTCTTGAGGAAGTGGTGCAAAGTCCTGACCCTCTAGTCTTAGAGAAACCCCAAGAAACTGGAATTCCTCCCATTACTTGTGAAAGCTCCGGTGATTGAGCTTAAACCGTTGCCAAGTGACCTCAAGTATGCATTTCTTGGGGAAGGGGAGACGCTTCTGGTTATCATTTCAAGCAAGCTCACCAATAAGCAAGAAGAAAAGTTGATGGTGGTGTTACGGGAGAACAAGGAAGAAATTGGATGGACTATTGCCAACATCAAAGGCATAAGTCCATCCACTTGCATGCATAAAATGTTTTTGGAAGAAGATGCAAGACCTGAGCGATAACCCCAATGCCATTTAAACCCACCTATGATGGAGGTGGCAAAGGCGGAAATCCTCAAGTTACTCCAAGCAAGCATGATCTATCCAATCTTGGATAGCAAGTGGGTGAGTCCAACTCAAGTGGTACCTAAGAAGAGTGGGGTGACGGTAGTAAAAAAATGAGAAGGGTGAAATGGTACTCACTCGAGTTCAAAATAGGTGGTGCATTTGTATTGACTATCGGAGGCTAAATGCGGAGACCTGAAATGACCACTTCCCATTGCCATTCTTTGATCAAATAGTCGATAGGTTAGCAAGCCACCCTTTCTATTGCTTTTTGGATGGGTACTCGGGGTATTTTCAAGTGGCTATCGCCCCGGAAGACCAAGAAAAGACCACCTTCGTGTGCCCCTTTGGTACGTTTGCCTACCGGCATATGCCTTGTGGGTTATGTAACGCTCCCACAACTTTCCAAAGGTGTATGGTAAGCATTTTCTCAGAATTTGTTGAAAACTTTGTCAAGGTATTTATGGATGATTTCAACTGTTTGGAAAATTTGGCACAAATTCTTAAAACGTTGCATTGATACTAATCTTGTGTTAAATTCTGAGAAGTGTCATTTTATGGTAGAGCAAGGCATTGTCTTAGGCCATGTTGTCTTCTCTAAGGGTATTGAGGTTGACAAGGCAAAGATAGACACAATTCAAACTTTTCCTTATCCTACTAATGTGCGCGAAGTGTGCCCTTTTCTTAGCCATGCAGGATTCTATCGCCAGTTCATCAAGGACTTCTCGAAGATAGCATCTCCTTTATGCACGTTGTTGCAAAAAGAGGTGTAATTTGTGATGGATGCGGGTTGTAAAGGGGCCTTCGATACATTGAAATGATGGTTAGTTTCGGCCCCTATTATACAACCCCTGGATTGGTCGTTGCCTTTTGAGATTATGTGCGATGCTAGTGATTACGCCATTGGAGTGGTGCTTGGTCAAAGAGTGGGGAGAGCACCTCATGCCATCTTCTACGCATCTATGTCTCTCAATAAGGTCCAAAGAAACTATTCCACCACAGAAAAAGAGTTGCTAGCAGTGGTATTTTCTTTGGAAAAAATTTGATCTTACTTTCTTGGTACAAAAGTTATTGTGTACACTGACCATGCAGTGCTTCATCATCTAATGACAAAGAAAGAGGCCAAGCCAAGATTGATTAGGTGGATCCTGCTCCTGAGTGAAATTGATTTAGAGGTGAAAGACAAGAACAGAGAACCTCGTGGCTGATCACCTGAGCCGGTTGGCACCCTGCCAAGATAAGGAGGTAAATCTTTTAATAAAGGAGCAACTTTGGGAGGAGTTCCCCAATGAACAATTGTTCGCTTTCAGGGACCTCCAACTGTGGTATATTGACATTGTGAACTTTCTTGTCTCTAGTAAATTTCCTCCTCACTTTTCTAAAGCACAGAAAGATAAGCTAAAAAGCGATGCTAAATATTATGTGTGGGATGATCCCTTTTTGTGGAAACATTGTGTAAACCAAGTTGTTAGGAGATGCATCCCCGATAATGAAGTGCATTCAATTCTCACTTTTTGTCATTCTCATGCATGCGGCGGTTATTTTGAAGCTAAAAGGACCGCTAGTAAAGTCTCAGAAAGTGGTTTTTATTGGCCTACTTTGAATAAGAATGCATACATATTTTGTAAGGCTTGTGAAAAGTGCTAAAGAGTAGGAAATATCTCATCTAGAAATGAGATGCCCCAAAAAGCTATGCTATATTGTGAAATCTTTGATGTTTGGGGTATTAATTTCATGGGACCTTTCCCTAGTTCTTATGGCTTTACATATATTCTTCTTGCCGTTGATCATTTGTCGAAGTGGGTTGAAGCAATACTCACTAGGACTGACGATTCTAAAGTGGTTGCAGAATTCCTAAAAGATAGCATCTTCTCTAGGTTTGGGGTACCCCGAGCCTTGATTAGTGACTGTGGCACCCATTTTTGCAATCACACCATAGAGGCACTCTTGAAGAAGTATGGTGTTACTCACAAGACATCCACTGCTTATCACCCGCAAACCAATGGGCAAGCCAAAGTTTACAATCAGGAAATCAAGTCCATCCTTCAAAAGCGGTTAACCTTAACTGGAAGGATTGGAGTTATCGGTTGAATGATGCCTTGTGGGTGCATAGGACGGCTTACAAGACACCAATCGGTATGTCACCGTACCAGTAAGTGTTTGGTAAGCCCTGTCACCTACCAGTGGAAATTTAACATAAGGCTTACTAGGCAGTCAAAGAATTTCATATTGATATAGATGAGGCCGGATTGCATAAGAAGTTACAATTAGATGAACAAGATGAGATCCGGAGAGAGTCCTATGAGAATTCCAAAATCTATAAAGAGAAGATAAGGGTGTGCACGACAAGATGATCATTAGGAAGGAATTTGACGTTGGTCCAAAAGTCCTCCTATTCCAATCTCGGCTTTGCATATTCCCTGGTAAGTTAAGGTCCCAATGGATCAGTCCTTTTGAGGTGGTGAACGTATCCCCGCATGGCACGGTGGAAATTCTAGATCGAGCTAAGTTCAATACATTCAAGGTCAATGGACAACGTTTGAAACCTTACCACGAGAATTTTGTGCTGGAAAAGGGACGGGGTGTTGATTTTCTCAATCCAGTTTGTGAGTAAACTCTAAGGAAATGGAGTAAGTCGTGCCAACGATGTTAAATAAACTTGGTTTTGATCATCCAGATTGTCATTCGTGACCTCCCATTGATGTTGCTTGGTTTTGGATTTTATTATTAGTTTCATTGTTTTTGCTTTGTGCTTTTCACGGGTTGTTCTTCCATGATTTTGCAGCGATTTGAAACCAAGGCATTGGACTTTTGAAGGGAGAAATGCTTGGGATAAAGAGGGAAAGACCTAGACAAGGGGTGAAAGCTATAAATTTTTCTAAGTACCAGGTGGGTAGCCCCTTGCGAGTCGTGACGGGCTCCGAAAATTTTGTTCTCATTTTGTGGTTCAGTCTCCACTTTTCGCGTGTCGCAATAGCCTTTTTGTGAGTTGCGACGCACCATCGTGATGTTACCAAGTGGTCGCGAGTCGCAACCAGATAAAAAATTTTGGCTGAAAAATGGAGCTCTCAGGCTCCACTTTTCTCGAGTCGCGACGAAGTGGTTGCGAGTCGCAGAAATTTTGGATGAAAAGAGAATTCCAGTTGCGAGTCGCGATGGCACCATCGTGAGTTGTGATGAAGTGGTCGCGAGTCGTTGACCTACCCATCGCGAGTCATGACGGGCGTGTAGACTTCTTTTTAAAAAATGGGCATAATTAAATTCCAAAGCCACAAACCAATCTCCTTCCTGATTTCCCTTCATCTTCTCTAACTGTCCACTTCCACTTCATCGCCGCTCACCGCCGCTGCTCCATACCCCCTTCTTTCTTCCCAAGCTCTACCCACAAATCACCCTAAACTTGTTCAAGAACACAAAACCATAGAATTTGGGATTTTTAGAAATTAAACTTCAAATTTCTTGTGGGCTTCATTCATTTCTTATCCTAGGCATCTAATTGGTATATTTCTTCACTTTATTGAACTTCAATTGTGATTATGATTGTATACTCTATTTTTTGGATACTGTGTAGATTATATGTGATGCCTTAGGAAATTAGATTGTTGGACCTTGGTTGATTTTTGTGAATATATTGTGCTTGCAATTTAATTTGATGGGGATTGTGTGTATATTTTGTGTCTACGGTTTGGTTGGCTGTATTGAGTTGCTCGTATGGTTTTGAACTTGCATTGTGCCATTTGTGTTTCTTTGGTTGAGAATGGATCGTGGTTTATGTTGGATATAAGGCATGTTGGCCCTTGATTAAACATAGTTGTTATTTGGATAAAATGTTATTGTGCTTTGCAATGTTATTTTACTTAGGGTAGTTTAGCCATGGGACTTGAATGTTGACATTATGGATGTACTAATGGTGGCTAAACTAGTTAGGCATGACTGCGGTGTTGAGATATAATATTTTGATATTAAACTATGTAAGAACTTCATGGACTTGAGAGTACGGGCATGTTGGACATAATATGGATTGTATGTGCAATTGTGATTAGGACTTGAACTAGTTGGTTTGGACTTGATTTGGCTTGTGATGATTGATAAAAACTATTTTAAGGTTGAGTATGAATTTGCAATATTGCATATGTACATATTCCTGCGCGTTTGACTTGTTTGATGTGGTTGTTAGATATAGTTTCTACGAAGAGACCCAGGGCTCCTCCCCGAGGTGGGCGCACCACCACTCTACCTCTACCTCTACCACCGCTCCAGAATCGAGCCCTGTACCTCCCCTTCCGGATAGGTACATAGGTTTGACCCGGATCACCGGGTCCTATGCTGAGAGGTGGGAGGCCTTGGCGAGTCGTCAGCTCAAGGAGATGAGCTTTGTAGATTTACCTATGTTAGGCGCTCTTGGGCTCACCCATCTTATCTGAGGCCTCCTTGCCAAAGGGGAGATGGAAGGATTCATGAGCAGGGCTGTACCCTTTTACCGTAGATACACGTTAGAGTTCATGTCCACGGTCAGGATATGCAGCATGAGAGATGATCAACCATGCAAGAAGTATATCACTTTCCACTTGGATGATATATCTCGACAGATGTCTATCTCGCAGATTGAGGAGGCATTTAGATGGAACACTGTGAAAATACGGGCAAGGTTGGACCCACAGGCCCAAGAGCGATCGATCAAGGATGACATATAATTTTGGAGTGTCATCAACATGAGGCCAAAGAACTCCCATGACAAGAGCAGTGTCATCATCCACCCTGCACTCTGTTATGTGCACCGACTATTGGCTGGCACAGTACTTTGCTCAACGGAGCCGACAAATGTGCCAGACAACGACATTCACTTTATGTGGCACTTGATGAGTGAGGAACCAGGATATAGGTTATGGGTTGAGCCGTGGATGAAGAGAATTATAGAGGTGGCAGGAAAGCCAGAGGGGAAGATTATGGTTGGAGGTATGATAGGACTCTTGGTGGAGTACCTAGGATTGGTTCCTCTGGCTGACTTTCCGCGCTTAGGGAGGCGCACTTCCTACCTCATCAGTGCTGATAGGTTGGTTCAATTTGAGATGCTTAGTGCCACCCGGACCACGGGGGTATTCCATTGGTTGTATGGTGCTAAGAAGGTCACATTTATAGCACTTCCTCAGCCCAACAAGACGAAGCTGGAATTTGATATAGCTCTAGGAGACTTAGCGATTTCACCTGACTCCTCATGCAGAGAGAACTTCCAGCGCGAGCTCCACGACCTTGGTCCAGCCCCTGTCCAGCGCGATGATAGCAGCCTGTCTTTCTCCGACCGACAACAGCAGCACTTCCCACAGCCTCCACTAGAGACCAAGCCGGTGCAGGAGGACGATGTGCCACCTCACTACTCCCAGCCTCCACTGGATTTTTATGAGCGGATGATGCAGACCATGCAAGATGGATTCCACCACCAGGACAGCATGATACTTGAGCACAACTTGTTTGTCTCCCAGACCTTGATCGACATAGATGAGGAGATTGATCACCTGTCAGCTCACATCCATAAGATGCAGTCCCAGGTAGGTGGTGTCTCAGGCCTCGATCCGGGAGTAGAGAGGCAGAGAGCTAGGAGGCAGAGGAGCACAGATTGGCTGACTCATTATTAGCAGCGCTATTTTTATGGTGGTCCTTCTTCCTCACATCAGTGATTTGTGAGCACCATGTCCTTACCCTTTCCATACTTTGCTTTGTATGCTTTAGCCCTATTGTCTACATTGAGGGCAATGTAGTGTTCTAAGTGTGGGGAGGGGTATCTACTGATTGCACGGTTGGGGTTGGAGATACTTTGAAGACTTTGCTACTTTTGGATAACTCTTTTGTTTTGTTTTGGATATTTTTTCATTTTATTTTGGGATGTTTTTCTTTTGATGTATGTGGATAATGTTGGCTTTGACAATTTATTTAGCCTTAACATTTGGAAAGCACTTTGCTACTTTTTTTTGGATTGGAGAAACATGAAAAAAATTTAAAAATTTGAAAAAATATAGAAAATGAAAAAAAAATAATAAAAAGAATCCCGCTAAGTTGAAAATCAAGAGGGCATCTTAGACAACATTGGGGGCTCGGATAGGTCGAAAACCCGAGAGGGCCACCTAGGCAAAAATGAGAGGCTAAATGTGTGGAAATAGGTGAGATGTAAGCTGAAGAAATATGACATGTGGCTAGGATGAAAACCCGAAAGGGCTCCTAGGAAAAATGAGAGAAAATGAGAGAAATTGAAAAATGTTAAGTGCTCACTCATTTTCCAGCGTTGGAGTCATAAGGTTGTAGTGGCCATACAGATGGATCGGGTAGCTTGACATCTTGAGGACCTCTTGGGCGTAGAAAATTTAGCGGGAGAAGACGAAGTAAGTTATGAAACTCTTGATCATTAATATACTTCATTTTTAGGTTGATATATTGATATAAAGTGGAGCATGTGTTTTGAAATTTATACATTTTTTAGCTTTACCTTGTACCATTGGAGTTGGGATTGTCAATTCAAGATTTGGAAATGTTTTGAAGATAGCAATGAATTGATAGGTTGATATGGTTTGGGTAGATTTAGAAATGTGGGTTGTGGGAAACTTCTCATTTGACCTTAACATTGAGATGTGTGATATTGAGAGTTTTTTGAGGTATTGATTTGGGGGAATGGTAGTCAGGATGTGGAAACATCATTTCCTTCGTATGCTTGGATCTTTTCTTACTCGAGGGCAAGTAAGGTTTAAGTGTGGGGAGGTTTGATATGTCCATTTTATGTGCATAATTTAGTACTTTTTGGGGTCATTTTTGTGCTCTTTTATTATCAAGAGCTTGTGTTTTACCTTGAAATTCTCTTAGGATAGGTAATAGCAACTTTATGCTCTTTTACCTCTTCTAAGTGGATTTTGCGTGACAAAGGAAGAGCATGGAGGCTTGAAGACCGAAGGCCATTAAAAGATCACTTTTCAAAGACTTTGAAGACTTGCTTCAAAGACATGAAGACTTGAAGACTGTCGGCTGTCGAAGACCATTTTTAAAGACTTTGAAGACTTTCTTCAAATAGTTGAAGACTTGGAAAATGAGAGGAATTATTCTGAAGATAAGTGTTTACCACAAGAAGAAGAAAAGAAAACAAGGTTAAGTTCTAGTGCCCATCTCGAGTCGCGACGAACAGGTGGCCAGAACCTAATTTTATCCTTTTTGTACTATAAATAGCACTCTCTTTCCTCGCATTCACTTCTTCTTCTTCCTGCGTTGTTTGGTACTGTTCTAACCCTAGTTTCTACAATTTTTCATCTTTAAATTATCTTGTATTATGATTGGTTTGTTAGCATTAATTAGTATGACCTCTTGTAGCTAAATCTATTTCTGGGGAGCAATTGATTGAAGCTTCCAAACTTATGTAGTAAGATTCTATATTTGCTCATTTATGAACATTTATTGGAGAACATTTATTATGCCATTAATGTTGTGTTTCACCTCATTTATACCATGGGTTGTTTTGGCATATGAAATGTTTGTATGATTGAAATGTTAGAGTGTTAGGAAAGTTGCAAATTTCTTAACTCATTTGATATGAAATCCAAAAGCATGGATTTAGAGCTTCTTGAGTATAATGTGTGGTAATTCTTGCTACATGAGTATGTTAATGTGGAATTGTTTCATATTTGTCATATAGATGCAAAGAAATGTTGAACCTTGAATGTTGTTTGTTCTAAGTTTAGCCTAATAAATGCTTTGTTTGGTTAAATGACTGTGTCTCTGGTAGAAGGCTTGTTGTTATCAAACCTATGGTCCTTTGGGTGAAATGCCATTGATGAATTACCCCTTTGATGTTGTTTGTCTTTGGTGATCATCAATGAGGTTTGCAAATGGTGGTTGTTTGTCTTTGCAAACTACTCTTAAGGAGGAATGAATGTTGATCATTGATTGAGAAGTGATAACATTCTCCATAGACAATAAATTTAATTGAATGAGTGAATGAATCAATGAGCTATAGGAATTTTGGAAGTGGAAGTCGATTTCCCTGAAGGCTCCGTTAATTATCATTTACATCGTATCTTTAGTTGTATTGCATGATTAGCATAGTTCTCTTGCTTTGCTAATTGTTGACTTTCAATTCGATAACTTCGGCTCAAAAACCAACTAAACCCCCCCCCCCTTGTTTACATGCTTTTATATGTATCTATGTATGCATATGCCTAGTATGTTTTCTCCTATAAATGTTTAAGCACTTGAAAAGATCCCTCTTCTCGTGGACGACCCCAACTTGCCTTTATCTACTTAATTGTAGATAAGAAGCATTAGGGCTTAAAAGTATTAACTTTGAGAGGTACGACGAAAACCTCCCAATAACACTGTAAACAGGGGAAAAAACACTTACGTGTTACCCTCCTCATCAATATGTTTAACTACATGTTTCTTCAGACGGTTGCGTTGTTGTTTAGCAGCTCTTTCCTCACCAACAACCATTTTCCCGACCCCGAAGCTTCACTAACACTACTTTCCGCTTTCCTATTGAAACTAGGTTTTTAGAAACTTCAACACCTTTCTTCGCCTTCTCAGCAGACACCTTCACAACCCTAACAGCTTTCTTCACAGCAACTTTCATTGTCTTGGTCTTCTTCATGACCACAACAGGCAACTTTGTGGCAACTTCTTTCACCTTTCTTTTCAAATGTCCATTAAGGGACTCACTAACAATTTGTTTACCCTTCTGGTTACTCAACATACAAGGTGAAGACCTCTCATTCAAACCAACCAGTGACTTCTCCTTCTATCCTTCAAAAGAGACAACCACAGTAGGTCGAGCATCGTCACTCTCACGCACATCCACAGCAGGTTGAGCATCCTCACTCTCGTTCCTATAATCCTCACTCTTACCCAAAGTCACATCAGGTTGATCAAACTCACCCTCACGCGCAGCCATAACAACTTGGGCTTCATCCCTCTCAACTGCATCCAAATCATAAAGATATTCATTTATAAAATCTCTAACAATACTTTCAGCAATTGAATTATCCGATGAATGACCCTCACCATCATCCATGGACTCACCTTCACCATCATCATCAACATCCCTGGAACCACCTTCACTAGCAGGTACATCTTCCTCCCAAACAGATTAATTCTCTTTCCTATTTAACACATTCAAATCACTTACATACTCATCAAAATAAGCATCAACTTCAGCATCAATTTCTTCTGAAAAATCCTTCCCCTCAACACCCTCAGCACCCTCAACACCACTGGAATCACCTTCACCATTAACTCCAACACCTTCACCACCAACATTAGCATTAACAACCTTAGCACCAGCAGTAGCATTCTCAATCACAGAATCCCCATCAACAGCCTTAGCACCATCTAAACCACCACCAACCCCTTCAGCATTCCTTTCAACATCCCTAGCAACTTCACCATTAACTCCAACCCCTTCACCACCAGCACTAACATTTTAATCATCGAATCCAAAACATTGGTAATATCTTTCCTCACTCCTCTAGCCTCAACAACCACCTCACCAACCTTAGAGCCCACAGCTTCACCAACAACTAAACCCCTAGCCTCAACAGCCACCTGACCAACCTTAGAACCCCAAGCCTCACTAACAACTAAACCCCCAGCCTCAATAGCCACATCACCAACCTTAGAACCCCCTGCCTCACCAACAACTTAACCCCCTGCCTCATCAACACCAGCTACTTCTCTACTCATTTGAACTACATCACTCAGAAAAGTGTCATAGTCGAAGTCTTGGGTTGATCCACCTTCATCAGACTTCAATTTATTCACAGTAACATTCATTCTTCTCTTCTTCAGCTCCTTAGGAGTAACAACAACAGGAACAACTGGAGTAGCAGCACCACCAATCCTCGTAGACCTACATGCTAATGATGCAATTACACAACACAATAGAAACCCAAACTGTATAAGCACATCACAAAAAAATAGACATAATCACATAAATAAAATAAAATATGTAAAGAATAAACCTCCAAAAGTGTAGGACTGCTGAATCTTCTTCAGCTCAGTTTGAAGAGAAGATTCATCTTTCTTTTTAGATTTTTTTCACAGGTGGCAAAACATACAAACACCATACACATTTAAGATCTATAAGAACCCAAAATAAACAACAAAATAAACGTAATAAAAAAATATACAATCACCTTCAAAACTTTCAAGTTCAGCATTTTCAAATATGCTTTCAACTCCTTCAGAAAGAGCTAAAAAAATCATATACACAGTCAGAAACAATATATGCAGAAATTTTAGAATGACATTCAATAAGCAACATAATCTAAGTTATACGCAAAGTATAACTAACTAATGCATAACATATACTTACATATGTAACTTCTAATGAAATAAATACATGCTATAAAATCAGAAAGAACACACACAAAGAACAACTAACTAAGGCATAAAGTATACTAACATATGCAACTTCTAATGAAATAAATACATGCTATAAAATCAGAAGAATAAAATTACATATAACAATTTCATAATTTTTCAAAACATATGCATATAGTAAACTAACATAAGCAACTTGTAATGAAACAAATACATCCTATCAAATCAGAAAGAATAACAATAAGTAACTAACAATAAGTGAAAATCAAAACACAGACTAAGTAACTAATACATATGTTATACTAACATATACAACTTCTTAGGCAACAAGTGCACAGTATAACAATCAGTGGATTGACTATCATCCAATAAAAAGAAAAAAATAGAGTAAATAAGTAATACATATATTACACTAACATATGCAACTTCTAAGACAACAAATGCACATTATAAAACAGAGTCAAAACATGCTGATCTGACATACAAATTAGAAAAAAAACTAAATAATACATCTGTTAGCCTAACATATGCAACTCCTAAGACATCAAATACACATTTAAACAATAACTAGACTGGCTAACATACAATAAAAAACAGAGCAACTAACTAATACATATCTTATGCTAACAAATGCAACGTCTAAACAATCAAATGCATGATATAAAAAGACTCAAAACATGCAGATCTGACTTAAAAATCAAAACAAATAAACATTCTAAAAAAAGTCAACAACAACAAGACTGAAAAACACACATACACACACAACAAGAACAAAAAAAAGTGCTAAACTCCAAATATTCAAAACGAAAAACAAAAAAATGAACCAGGAGAAGGAGAAGTCCGAGTCAACTTCTCAGCTTTAGGAGGTCTTCCCTTCACCCTACCCATAAACTAGGGCAAATACACAAAAAAGAAAAATCCTTAAATTAGAATGGCGAACAATTGTCAAGCAAAAACGCAAAAGGACGAAAATGAAATATGAGAACCTAGAATGTTAGACTTGCTGAATGCTATCCCTGACGAAGAAATTAATCGGCGAAGTTGAACAGTGAAATTGCGGTGAAGTTGAACGATGAGATTGCGGCGAGATTTCGTGAAGAATAGAGATGAATTTGAAGAAATTGAACAGAGAAGAAATGACGTAAAGGCGGAGGAAGTTTTACAGTTGTGAGGGATAGAGTAAATTCACGCATGAGGGACGGAGTAATTAGGAACAGTTTCCCAAGAAAAATTGTCAAAAATTGTAGAGAAAAGAAAAATAAAAAGGAAATAAATTATGATTTATACTAACTACTCTATTTTCTATTAATACAATCTCAACCCTATTTTTTACATCAATCTCTGATCTGTGTATATACTTATTGACATGTCATCTTTCAGGCTATTAGGTATATTTCGACCATGCATCTGTCTCATAAGCTATTGACAAAAGGAATTTTTGTATCCTTGTCTAATATGGTAGTACAGAATTATTAGGAAAGTAAAGAAGTATAGATTTTGTTAATTAAATAGTATGTTTTGATTCTTCAATGTATTTGCTATTAAAGTGTTAGTTGGTAAAATTGAATTTATTATTGTTTTCAATATTGAACTAATAAATACATTTCTATAAAAGTAGTGTATACATATTTGTATTATATATTTCTTCTTTGGGTTGTTTGTTAATTGGTTAGGTGTTGATGTAATTAGCTGTCAATTTATTACTATGGTAACCCGTATTTTAGGTATGTGAGTTTGATGGAATCTGGTTATAAGTAAAGTTATTTTATTAGAATATGTGATTATATTTTTTCTCCAAATATATGATCTAATTTTAAAATAAATTGAGTTGTAATGTTTTTCCAAACATCTTTACTAATATGATTATTTATGATAGCGTATTCTGTAAGAATGCCTAAACTTTGTTTATATAATTTTTCATGTTTGATTATAATTATTTATATTTTTTTAAAAAAATTAAAATTATGGGAAAGTCATTAATGTCTAACAAGAGACTTATTCATGCAATAATATTGAATTGATTTGTAACTTTTAAATATCAACCTTTTATTATTTTTTAAAGTATTTTAAGACAACATATTTATTAACCTAAAAAAAAAATAACATATTTATTAGAGAATTTGAATAATAGTTTTTTTAAAATATAATTGAGATGGATGGAACGCTATGTAATTAGAATGTCCTTAATAATACACAATAAATAGTTATATCTTTTTAAATAATTTTAAATTTAATTGTCTACTTTTCCCAAGACATTAAAATTGGATCGTGCAATTTTATTTTGTGTCAAACATATCATATGATATATAATCATACATAGCCAACATTTTGGCAACAAAATAATAAAACATAGTTAAAATGACAATTTGACTTTTTTTAGCATCTGGTGCTAAATTTATTATGACCATTACCACATCAACTTTCTATTTCAGTATGCAACAATGTTATATGATTATATCCATCCCTTTCCTATTCCAAATTTCATACTTCTGCTAAATTTATTAGGCTCATTACTATCACATGCAACAATCTTATCCAATACATATCCAATATTATGTCCATCTCTTTCCTATTCCAACTTAATTTAGTTTTCTTTGTACTCAACAATATATCTTCTAGAGTTGAAAAATATAAACTCACATGTCAATTTTGTAATAATATCAGCAATATTACCTACTGCGGTCCTCAATATGATACTATAAATATTGACATTTCAAAATAAATTTTTTATTTGTTACCACTCTTTTTCATTAAACCAACTTCATTTGCAACACTAAGGAGATAATGGACTCCAATCCATCCTTTTGGTTCTGCATAAATATGGCCAAAAGAGTGTTGACACTTATTTCGTGGAGTAAGATTGATAAATATGAGAAATTAATAGATATCTAGTTGATGTCGTATTGTCTAATATACTTTTGAGTTCAAATAACATACTTCCTCTGTTTTGTTATTTATGACACTTACTATAAATGAATATTTTCTTTTATTTGGCACCCTTTTCATTTTTAGCAAGATTCTTTCAATTTTATCCACTCATTCTACTTTTTACTTTCTACATTCAATTTCATACACTCATTTTCTCAATCTAAATCCAAGCATCTTAACATATGGTGTCATAAATAAAAAAACGGAGAGAGTATATATTTAAAATTAATTTTTATATGTGCTATTGGATAGTTAGATTAAAAATATGAAAATTTAAATTTAAATATGTATTTTAAAAAAATTAAATACATCATTTTTTAAATAAACAAATTACCGATTAGTTACTATTTAATTACTGAAAATTGCTTTTTGTTATACCATATAAAATTGATATCTATAGTATGCTATAAGGTCAAGGAAATATAGTTTTGACTTTGGTATATTTGATTTGGGAAAGAATGAATAGAAAATAATGACACCTAGAACAAGTTGCATCCTCTCTTCTTTCTCCTCCCCCTCTCTGAATCACCACGTTTCTTGTCGGTAACGGCTCCATCCTCCACCGCCAATGGCTCTATCTTGCCGTTAGCGATTTCACTCTCGTTGTCTACGGCTCATCCACCGCCGGCCACTAAGGCTGACAACAACAGCTCCCTAAACAATCCAAAATCCTTCCTCTCCACCCTACAATCCAAATCCTCTCCCCTTAGCTCATCTCTACCTAATAACCCGGAGCTGAACCCTAAATCTGGACACCTAGGCGAACCAGCATGTCTATACTCTGATGAAGAAATCTCAAAACTCTCTGCCCACTATGCCAATGCCCTAGTTGGGAAATTCACTAAAGGAAGGCTTACAATGGAGCAATTGGAGTCAGCCTTTAAGACGGTAGGGCTCGCCGGGAAGTATCAACTGGGATCTTTGGATTTCAAGCATGTCCTCATCAGGTTTGATCAAGTAAATGACTACCAGAGATGATGGATTAAAGGAATATGGAGCTTCAATGGCATCCAAATGAAGGTTCTCCAATGGTCTCCCGATTTCTCCACGCACAAGGAATCTCCAATCGTTCCAATTTGGTGTACAATCAGGGAAGTCCCTCTTTACTATTATAATACTTCATCGATTGAGGCAATTGGTAATAGTATAGGTAATTTCATTAAGAAGGATTTAGCTATTGAAATGCTAACCAGACCCTCTGCAATTAAACTTTGTGTGGAAATTGACCTTCAGAAGCCACTAAACAATTTCATCAGATTAGGTTCAGTTACTAACAACAGAAAATACCCAATTGAATATGAAGACATTCCACTGTACTGTGACCATTGTGCTAAACTAGGCCATTCACTCAGCCAATGTGGAGTTACCTCCCAAAATTATACTTTGCCTCATTGGCAAGCTACTGGGAATAAGTTTAACAAAGCTCCAATTAGGTTTACTGAAAACCAGCCTCCAAATAAGGCACCCAATAGAGATAAATTAGCTCACCAGTTAGCCACAACAAATCCTACCTCTAACCCCTCATCCTATAAACCCCAGGCTCCAGAAACTGAACTTAGAAATAACACCCCTCATCTACCCCAGCCCCCCTCTCCAAATCAGTCCCCTGCCAACCAACCCTCTGAAAGGCTCCAATCATCTCTCACAAATCTGCTAAATGATACATGCCTTACTATCCCAAACAGGTCCCATAAAATCTATGCAAAAGATGATATCCAGATTGGCTCCCATAAACTTACTTTTCATCAGGTTTCACCTATTAACCCCCCACTTTCACAACAAAGAAAGATGGAAAACAGATTTTCTGTATTGCAGGACATGGATCACCTCTCTCACACTGATGACTGTGTTGATCAGGATCTCCAAGACACAGTGGAAGAAGGAAAAGCTCACTCAGTTAGTCCCCACTCTCACTCTGATTTATTGAATGAACAAATAAAATCATCAGGTAACAATGGTTGCCAAGGTAAGTCTAAACACAAAAAAAATACCTTAGTTAACTGAACAGGATGATGTTAAGATCTGCCACTAAAAGCCATAAATCATGTGAACAATGACACACACCATTAAATTTAATTTTTTGATCTGGAATCTAAGGGGAATGTAATCTTCAATGCTTAGATTAAAACATTTGGTCATTCAGAAGAAAATTCAACTTTTATGTATTATTGAACCCATGCATGATAATACTCAATGCCAATCCTACATTGAAAAGCTTAACTACTCACATAATCTTCCTCTTCATAATGGCAAAATCTGGTTAATGTGGAAAGATTCTATATCTGTTGCTCTTATCTGCCATCATGAACAGTTTCTAAATGTTAAAATCAATCACACAAGTTCTAACAATGACATGGAAGCGGCTTTTGTTTATGCCCTTAGAACTAGGGAGGGTAGGAAAGCCCTATGGCATGATCTTAGCCTCCTTCCAACTAATGATACTGTGTATATAGGAGATTTTAACACAATCACCACACTTTCAGAATATAAAGGTCCTAGCTCTCCTAATCTTGGTAGTATTAGGGACTTTCATAACTGCATTAACTCTAAAGGATTATAGGAAATTAATATAGTAGGGAACATATTCACTTGGACTAATTCTAGACTTAGAAACCCCACCTCAAAGAGATTAGATAGAGGATTATGTACTATACAGTGGAGCATCAAATTCCTAGCCTCCTCTATCCAAATCCTTAATAGGCAATCCTCTGATCACTCCCCTCTTCTCCTACAGGTGTCATCCAAGGTCCCCTCTCATCCCAAACCTTTTAGGTTCATCAACACCTGGTTCAATAGACCAGAGTTTATAAACCTGATTCAAAACAACTGGTCCATCCCTATTCCTTAGTCAGAAATGCCAGGTTTATACCTTAAACTGATTAGACTCAAGAAAATAATTAAGACCTGGAACAAGGAATGTTTTGGTAATATAGACTCTAATGTTATCACTGCTGAGGACAATCTGAGAATGCAGGAAACTGCCTATGACCTATCTCACTCAGATGCTGACCTTATCAAACTTAATGAGAAAATGGCTTTATTAATTAGAGCTTTAAAGGAAAAAGAAAAATATTGGAAACAAAAATCAAGAATGAACTGGTTTAAGTGTGGTGATAACAATACCCGGTTTTTCCATAAAACTATTCAGGAAAAAAACAGCAGGTTGCACATCTCGAAAATTAAAAACTGTCAGGGACATTGGTTAGATAATTACTCAGAAATAAAAAAAAGAAGCCATTGGTTATTTGTCTGAACTCCTATCCGAGCCCAACCATCCTGTAATACCACTTATTACCCTCACTTTCTCAGCCAAATACCTACCATTATCACTAAACAAGATAATTTCAGTCTATCTAAACCAGTAACAGAAGATGAACTTAAATTGGTAGTTAGGAGTCTGAACAAAAACAGTAGTCCAGGACCTGATGGTTTTTCATGTAAATTTTATACCAAATGCTGTGATTTCATTAAAGAAGACCTAATAGCTGCTGTAAATGATTTCCTCTCTAGCTCAAACATACCAAGAGGCATCACCAGTACTTGGATAACTCCAATCCCTAAAAAGTCTACCCCATCCTCCTTGATGACTTTAGACCTATCGGCCTTTCAAATGTTGCCAATAAAATATGTTCCAAGGTCCTAATGGAGAGGCTGAAACCCTACATGGAGAAACTGATTTCACCTAATCAATCTGCCTTTATGAAAAACAGAGACATCTTTGATAATATATTATATCTTCAGGAACTGATAAGGTTTTTAGACAAAAAAAACAGAGTTCCTAACTGTATACTTAAACTTGATCTTAGGAAAGCTTTTGATAGGGTAAACTGGAACTTTTTAAAAAGCATACTCTGTAGATTTGGTTTTTCAGGTTCATTCTTAAATGCAATGATGAACAACCTCTCTCAGGCATATTTCTCTGTTCTCGTAAATGGTAACCCGGTAGGTTTTTTTAAAGCCACCAGAGCATCAAACAAGGTGATCCACTATCTCCCTTTCTCTTTAACATTTTCTCTGAAGCTTTCTCTAGGAGTCTCTCCTTCATTTTTCTGAATAACAGCATTCAATATTTTCATTTGCCATATACCATCACACCAGCCACACATTTAAGTTATGCAGATGACACCATCATTTTTGTGCAGGCCTCAAAATTGAATCTAATTAAGATTAAAGCCTTTTTAGAAATTTTTGAATCCACCTCAGGCCAGAAAATCAATTATGAGTAATCAGATGTTTACATTAGCAAAAGAGCCACAACTGCAAAGATAAATCAGATTTGGACAATCCTAGGGATGAAAAAAGGGTCTTTTCCTTTTAAATACCTAGGTTGTCCAATTTTAAAAGGTAGAACACTGAACAATTATTTCCAACCTCTGCTTGAACTCATAGATAAGAAGCTAATAAATTGGAAAAATAAATGGTTAAGTTCAGGGGGTAAATTGGTTCTCATTCAATCATACATATATTCCCTTCCACAACATATATGGATTGTCCTTAAACCCCTTAAGTCTATAGTTAAGTCACTGGAAAGGAGAATGTCCAGATTTTTTTGGGGTGAAACTGAAGGAAAAAATAATAAGGTTTGGAAGAAATGGTCTGATATAGCTGTTCATAAATCTCAGTATGGATTAGGGTTCAGATCAGTGCAGGCAATAATTGACTCATGCTCACTTAAACTTTGGTGGAAAAGCCAACTGGGCAAAACCATGTGGTCTAAGCTGTTATGGTCATTGCCCCAATCACAATGAAAATCACAAACTTGGAAGAGAATTTGCAACATTAATATATTTGCTGATAGCAACTTGACAGGCGCGGGCGGTCGTCGCGCCCGCGCGCCAAAAGATAATTTATAAGCCCTCAATGCTTACTTTCTACAACTAGGTAGATAATGGCAAATCGGGGTCGTCCAATGAGAAGAGGGATCTTCCTAAGCGTCTAAGCACACAAATGGTTGATATACTAGGCTAGGAGTAACTATATTTACACACACTTAAAAGCAAGTAAAAGGGGGGGGGTTGGTTGGTTGGTTTCCTAAGTTAACAAAGATAACTAGCAACGTCAAGTGACTATGCTAATCATCAAACGAAACTAAGAAAAGGGGTTTTAAACTACAAAGATAAAATGCCTTGGGGGCAACGGATATCCACTTCCACATCTAATGTAGTTCATCGAATCATTCACACATTCCATCATATAGCATTCATGACCCAACGCTCACACACCCATCTAGCAAGTACCACAACACACACACCACAAGGAGTTCTAAGTTCATGCTCGTAGATCTTCATGCAAAGGTGCTACGGAATTCGTCACGTTCCTACACCTAAGCAATTCAACCACACAAGCACTACCTATGCTCAAACCACTCATGGCACACATGCAGTGAAACACACCGTCAAGAATACATAAACGCCGAATAACAAATGCTTCAAGAATGAATTTAAATCATCTATCCAATACTTCAACTACTTGTCGTGGAGACTGAACTCCTATCCTTCTTAGTTCGTAGTTTGCGAGAGTGAGTTCGACATCTCTCGTCAAACCTCACCAATGACTCCCGAGTCGCGACCACGACTCAAGGTGTCATTGGTGGCATTTAGCACGAAGGACCAACAAGCTTGGCAATGCCTATGACCACTACACCGTGACTAAGCATTAAACCAATTCATGCAATTACACGAGATTGGATGAACGTGCAATGCACATTCATCCGCGAGCATATGACTCTCTCGTTTGCTACACAAACGAACATGACGAAGAGTTCGACATCAATCACATTCGCCTAGCACATTGTCAACACACTAACACAATCAAAAGCTCTAATTCACACTCATACATTACTAACAAGAACAGGGGGGAAATTAACCCAAATCCCCCAAACCCTAGCTAGCAATTCATACAAGCATTCATATCATCAAGCTCTCAACAACATCAATGCAATCAACAATTAACATTCAAAGCACAATAAATGCACAATAGCAAAAACATCAAATAGATAGATAGAAATGAGTTCTTGCTACATAGATAGTGGAAGCTTCAATCCTTTGCTCCCAAGAACAAGAACTACTCTAGAACAACAACAAAAGACATAATTAAACTAAGAGAAAGCTAAGAAAAGAAAAGAAGAAGAAAAACCTAGGTTTGAGCCCAAAAACCAGAGAAAGGCGGGCTGAGCAAAACTGGAGAAGAAGAGGGAAAGAGATGGTATTTATAGTGCAAAGAAAATAAGAATGATTTCTGGCCGCCCGTTGGTCGCGACTCGCGACGGGGTTCGTCGCGACTCGCGATGGTGTCGCGACGGGATCGCGATGGTGTCGCGACGGGGTCGCGACGGCGGCCACAGTTTTGCATTGTTTCTTTGTCTTCTTCATAGCCATCCCTCTCAATCTTCAGGTCTTCAACAGCTCCAAAATGGTCTTCAACGGCCTCCGGTCTTCATGTCTTCGAAGTGAGTATCCAAAAGTTTTCGAAAGTATAGTCTTCAATGTCTTCCGGTCTTCGTTGCTTCCGTGTTCTTCCCTTGTCACACAAAATCCACTTAAAAGAGGTAAAAGAGTACAAAGTTGCTTTTACCTCTCCTAAGTGAATTTCAAGGTAAAACACAAGCTCTCGATAATAAAAGAGCACAAAAGTGATCCTAAATACTACTAAATAATGCGTCTAACGTGGACACATCAAACCTCCCCACACTTAAACCTTACTCGTCCTCGAGTAAGAAAAGATTTAAGCATACGGAGGAAATGGCATATCCACATCCTAAAACCCCTAAAATAACCACACAAAATGGACATATCAAACCTCCCCACACTTAAACCTTACTCGCCCTCGAGTAAGAAAAGATCTAAGCACACGGAGTAAATGATATATCCCAAAACCTAAACTAATCCCCCAATCAAAGCCTCACAAAAACTCTCAATATCAAAAATCCCAAAATAAAAGCTCACATGAGAATTTTTTCACACACACATCCCCAATCCTAAATCTAACCAAACCTACCACTTATCAATTCACTACCCGTAAAAAATATTTCACAGCCCAGAATTGATATTCCCAGAATCCAATGACACAAAATGAAGCTAAAACCATAGAGGAATTTTTAAACACATGCTTCACTTAATGCCAATATATCAACCAAAAACGAAGTATAAAGAGATCAAGAATTTCATAACCATACTTCGTTTCCTAACCCACTAAGCTACCCAATCCCAAGAGGTCTAAAGATATTGAGCTACCCGATCCATCCGTGTGACAACCGCAACCTTATGACTCCAACGCCGGCAAATGAGTGAAATCATAGCATTTTTCAATTTCTCTCGCTTTCTCTCATTTTGCCTAGGAGCTCTTTCGAGTTTTCATCCTAGCCACACATCATGTTTCTTTAGCTCACATCTCACCTTTTTCCGCACATTTTAGCCTCTCATTTTTGCCCAGGCCGCCCTTTAAGGGTTTTCGACCTATCCGGGCCCCCAATGTTGCCTAAGTTGCCCTCTCGGGTTTTCAACTTAGCGGGTTTTCTTTCCCTTTTTTTTTTCTTTTCACATTTTTTTTCGTTTCTCATGTTTTTCTAATGAAAAGTAGCAAAAAGCATTCCAAAACAATCTAGCATGCATATGAGTCCTCTAACCCCTCCCCACACTTAAAACATTACATTGCCCTCAATGTAAACACGTAAGGCAAGAAGAATAAAAATCAAGGTAAGGGAGTTAGAGTGACACCCGTATCTCCGCAAATTCGCCGGTGATATGGCGATATCCAAGTACTAGGATGGTCCCGAGATAGGTTTCGGAACCGGAAGGGTGAGCAAAAATGCCGTAGAAGAACTCACCCCTCGAGAAAAGCATTGTCTCCATGGCTCCGTTTGATCAAGACTACACCACGAAGAACACATTAAACTCACAAGTACATAAGGATATGTAATACTAGGTTTAGCATCAAGAGTTAATAACCATAGTATTGTCAAAGAACAACCAATCAACCCTCAATCACCACTATAAGATTATGCATGAAAAATATCCAACATATATTGACATGTATACAAGCATCATTATAGGATAAGAACTTACGATCACAATGATGTAGTCGGCATACTACAATCAATAAATGTACTATAAAGATGCAAGACTGTTCATATGCCAATATATGTAGGATGGTGGAAGAAATGAGAGGTATGTGATGTTCTTGGGAGTGTTGGGTGGAGAAGAAGGAAGGATTATGCAATGTTTAAAATCATTTGGAAACTTGGAAGCTTGGAAACTTGAAATTCGGGCTCAAAAAAAATTTTGAAAGTTACTGAGCACGTCGCAACTCGCGACGAGGTTCGTCGCGACTCGCGACTCGCCTCGCGACGTCATCGCGACTCGCAGAAAGTAGAGTCCGGGAGCTCAAAATTTTCTGAGCTCGTCGCGACTCGCGACGAAGTAGGTCGCGACTCGCGACGAGCCTCGCGAAGTCATCGCGACTCGCGGAAAGTGGAGTCCGGGAGCTCAAAATTTTCTGAGCTCGCCGCGACTCGCGACGAAGTAGGTCGCGACTCGCGACGAAGTAGGTCGCGACTCGCGACGAGCCTCGCGACGTCATCGCGACTCGCGGAAAGGTCGTCGCGCCCGCGCGCCAAAAGATAATTTATAAGCCCTCAATGCTTACTTTCTACAACTAGGTAGATAATGGCAAATCGGGGTCGTCCAATGAGAAGAGGGATCTTCCTAAGCGTCTAAGCACACAAATGGTTGATATACTAGGCTAGGAGTAACTATATTTACACACACTTAAAAGCAAGTAAAAGGGGGGGGTTGGTTGGTTGGTTTCCTAAGTTAACAAAGATAACTAGCAACGTCAAGTGACTATGCTAATCATCAAACGAAACTAAGAAAAGGGGTTTTAAACTACAAAGATAAAATGCCTTGGGGGCAACGGATATCCACTTCCACATCTAATGTAGTTCATCGAATCATTCACACATTCCATCATATAGCATTCATGACCCAACGCTCACACACCCATCTAGCAAGTACCACAACACACACACCACAAGGAGTTCTAAGTTCATGCTCGTAGATCTTCATGCAAAGGTGCTACGGAATTCGTCACGTTCCTACACCTAAGCAATTCAACCACACAAGCACTACCTATGCTCAAACCACTCATGGCACACATGCAGTGAAACACACCGTCAAGAATACATAAACGCCGAATAACAAATGCTTCAAGAATGAATTTAAATCATCTATCCAATACTTCAACTACTTGTCGTGGAGACTGAACTCCTATCCTTCTTAGTTCGTAGTTTGCGAGAGTGAGTTCGACATCTCTCGTCAAACCTCACCAATGACTCCCGAGTCGCGACCACGACTCAAGGTGTCATTGGTGGCATTTAGCACGAAGGACCAACAAGCTTGGCAATGCCTATGACCACTACACCGTGACTAAGCATTAAACCAATTCATGCAATTACACGAGATTGGATGAACGTGCAACGCACATTCATCCGCGAGCATATGACTCTCTCGTTTGCTACACAAACAAACATGACGAAGAGTTCGACATCAATCACATTCGCCTAGCACATTGTCAACACACTAACACAATCAAAAGCTCTAATTCACACTCATACATTACTAACAAGAACAGGGGGGAAATTAACCCAAATCCCCCAAACCCTAGCTAGCAATTCATACAAGCATTCATATCATCAAGCTCTCAACAACATCAATGCAATCAACAATTAACATTCAAAGCACAATAAATGCACAATAGCAAAAACATCAAATAGATAGATAGAAATGAGTTCTTGCTACATAGATAGTGGAAGCTTCAATCCTTTGCTCCCAAGAACAAGAACTACTCTAGAACAACAACAAAAGACATAATTAAACTAAGAGAAAGCTAAGAAAAGAAAAGAAGAAGAAAAACCTAGGTTTGAGCCCAAAAACCAGAGAAAGGCGGGCTGAGCAAAACTGGAGAAGAAGAGGGAAAGAGATGGTATTTATAGTGCAAAGAAAATAAGAATGATTTCTGGCCGCCCGTTGGTCGCGACTCGCGACGGGGTTCGTCGCGACTCGCGATGGTGTCGCGACGGGGTCGCGACGGCGGCCACAGTTTTGCATTGTTTCTTTGTCTTCTTCATAGCCATCCCTCTCAATCTTCAAGTCTTCAACAGCTCCAAAATGGTCTTCAACGGCCTCCGGTCTTCATGTCTTCGAAGTGAGTATCCAAAAGTCTTCGAAAGTATAGTCTTCAATGTCTTCCGGTCTTCGTTGCTTCCGTGTTCTTCCCTTGTCACACAAAATCCACTTAAAAGAGGTAAAAGAGTACAAAGTTGCTTTTACCTCTCCTAAGTGAATTTCAAGGTAAAACACAAGCTCTCGATAATAAAAGAGCACAAAAGTGATCCTAAATACTACTAAATAATGCGTCTAACGTGGACACATCACAACTCTTTGATTATTCATGGCCAAGGCAACTGTAATTTCTAGTATGCAAACTGGTGTCCTAATGGTCCACTGCTTAACTGTGTTCCTCTCTCCATCATCTCTACACTCTCCCCTTACTCAGTGGCTGATTTCATCAATAACAAAGGCCCTATCTTGATATAGATTTCACCTTTTTTAGAGCATAATACTCTGACTTTTTTGTAGGAGGCAGAAATTATCCAACAAAGAGAAGATAAACTTGTTTGGAAACCAGAGGAGACTGGAAGGTTTACTTTCAAATCAGCATACAAGGCTCTCACACACTCAACAGGTACTTTCCCAGTTACAAAATTTATATGGAACCCCAGGCTACAAAAAAAAATTTCTATCTTTACCTGGAAATTGCTAAACTCCTTCTTGCCTTTTGATGATGTTCTAACCAAATGTGGTTTTAGCTTTGCTTCTAAATGCCCAGCTTGTAACCATACTAATTCTCTGGAACATTTTTTTATTAACTATCATCTGGCTCGATCTATCTGGAATGATACTACTGCATGCATGAGTTTTAACCTACTTAATCTTGACAATATAACAGACACATTCTTTACTTATTAGAACTGTAGTGATCTTCCAAGAATGCAAAGAGTGATATGTAGAATGTTGCCCTCACTGATTTGTTGGTCCTTATGGAAAGCTAGAAATGCCTTCTATTTGGATAACAAATTTTTTTCTACTGTTCATATATGCAAGGAAGTTAGAGACCTAATCATCCTATCTCTTTCAACTTACCCTTGTCCCTCAAACATTCCCCCCAATATAAGCCTTCCTTTTTCTTCACTGATCCCTCCCCCGAGACCACTACCAAAACCTTCCATATCCATTGTATATTGGGAAAGGCCTGGACCTAACCTCATCAAAATTAATGTAGATGCTTCTTGGTCTTATGACATTGCATCAATTGGCCTTATTGCTAGAGATAATAATGGAACTCCTCACCTAATCAGGTCTGCAATCACCTCTGCCAAATCACCTCTTGAAGCTGAAATAAAGGCTGTCTTATTTTGCTTGTCAGGTTTTCACTTCTTTGGATTCTAACTTCATCATTGAATCTGACTCACTGCTTGCAGTGAATATGATTACTGATCCAAGCTGTGCAAAATGGTCACTGTATGCATTAGTCTTCCAAGCTCACTCTCTTTTAAGCAATGCCACCCTTAAACACACTTTCAGAGAATGTAACACAGTGGCTGATGTTATTGCTAAACACCCATCTTCACACCCTATGGAGTTCCTTTTTAACCTCTCTAACATCCCTGAAACCATTAGAGGCCTCATCAATCTGGATAGAGTTCATACACCCTACATTAGGACCCATAGACATGCCACCAGGGATGATTGCTACTGCTAATTTTTTCTACTGTCTGCCTCAGGTACTGATGCTATCTATTCTACACCAACACCCAGTTTTCTCCACTATACTACCTTGCTGATCTTTGCACCAAGAATCAAGATTCCACACCAGCTTCTGCAGCTCTCTGAGCAATACTATACTGCTATTCCGGTGCCAGAAATCCTTTGCAGCCTTTTCAAAAGTAATGGTGACTGATCTACACAGCTTCTTGGACTGTTTTTTGTAATGACGAAATGGTAGTTGCCTGGCCGAAGTAATGAATTAACACATGACGTGGAGATTCTTTACTTTGGAATCGCAACTACTATTCCCAAAATGAGCTTGAAACTTCTGCTACATACATCCGTAGTCATTAGATACTAACTATTCTTTTGGAGCAACGATGTTGTCTCAGTAGAAAATCTGTAAGAATTACTCTCTTATGTATCGATTTTCTCTAATAGGTCTGGGGAGCCTTATATATAATCCCCCACCCTTGGGTGTTTTCATTAAAAAAAGGTCAAGGAAATATATATCTAACAATATATAAATGTTAATAATTATATACTAAGAACATGAGAAAATATCCAAAATCAAGACATAAATGTTAATAATTATATACTAAAAACATGAGAAAATATTCAAAATCAAGACGTCGGACACGAGCTCTCACTCTTTCTGCTCATCTACACATGTTGGGGTTCATGAGATTAGGGTAAGCTACTTGCTTAGTGAGGTTCCATCGCCAATATTTATCAAGTGGAGATTTAGTGATCACATAAAATAAATTGCCAAAAAAAATCCTAGCACATCGTAAAAGGATACAGGAGGTTAAGCCTAAGTTGCAGTCAAGTGCCCATATGGCAACTTTGACTAACGTACATGTCATAAGCTTTGTTGTAGTGCCTGAAGATTATAATATCTAGAAGTTCATTCTCGTCAACCACACCGAATATGTTCATTTAAGAGCTTGCATCAAAAAACCAGGTGGTTATGCTAGCATACCAAAATGACATGAGTAGCCGATCAATCGTACAGTCCGGTCAAAACTGTTCCCCGTCGATTAGCATTGATTCCTTCATGTATCTAATGCAATGCACTTCCTTTTGCTACAAAATCATGGAAAAACATAAATGTAAAAGGAAAAAGACCATTCAACGAAAAACAATGACAAATAAAATTGAAACAACATCGACGAAAAGTTTATTTAACTTCATTGGTGCGACTTACTCCTATAATCAGATTTATTCACAAAATAAGCCTAGGGGATCGGTCTCCTTTCCTCGATCTGGATAAAACTTTAGGGATCCACATCATCCCCCAACAAAACTCGACGTACATAACCCAGGGATTCTTCATGCTCCTTCAACATGACCAATAACGGTAATTTCGATTGAATGAGAAATCGTGTGTTTCTCTCCTTCTCTAAGAGATGAACATTTAAGAACCTTCGGTGGTGATTTGTACTCTACCACCAAAGTCTTCACATGAGAAGGAGGGAACCCCACTTTTGTTGGCTTTCCCATAGACACACGAAGGGTGTCGAATGTTGCTTTCCCAAGAAAATCTTCATAATTGTTGCTTTCCTTCAAGTTAGTATTAACAACATTTGCAATAGAAACATCATTTAGACCTAAAGCGGACATTAAACAACGAAGTTAACTGCTCATCTGTGTGCAATTGTGTGCGATTGTGTGCGATTATGGTGCGAAAAATGCATTTCTCATCTTCCTTCCTCTCTTTTTCACCATCTCTGTCGGATAACGGTTATTTTCTCTGAAACTGGCCGCTGTCCATGGCGTTTCCAATGCCCAATCCTAAGGCAGAAACTCTCCCCGTCAACAGTAAAAGTTTTCTCCAAGCTCTAAATGCTAAACCCTCCCCGCTCTTCACATCCCTACCTGATACACCCAATTTACATCCAATCACTGAATACAAGGGCAAGATAGCCTTTATTCTCCCTCCGAAGGAAGGTGATCTACTGGCATCACATTATCAAAACGCCCTGGTCGGGAAGTTCAACAGAAGGAAACCATCGATGGAGCTTCTACAAACAGCTTTTAAATCAATTGGTTTCAAATCAAAGTTTCAATTAGGTTCTATTGATTATCGTCATGTACTAATCAGATTTCAGGATTGCGAAGATTACCAGAGATGCTGGATGAAGGGACAATGGATGATTCAAGGCTCCGTCATGAAAGTTTAGAAATGGTCTCCGGACTTTTCTCCAGTAGCAGAATCCTCTATTGTTCCAGCCTGGGTAACAATTCATAAACTCCCTATTCACTTTTACAATACCTCGGTAATCATTGGTATGAGTAGTCAGATAGGTAGATATCTTAAAATGGATGCAGCAACTAGTGCCTTGACTAGACCATCTGCCATTAAAGTTTGTGTCGGGGTTGATCTCTTGTCTCAGCTCCCATCTACTATTGTGGTTGGAATAGGTAACAAAGTAGCAGACTACCCTATTGAATATGAGGAACTGCCATCGTACTGTACTCATTGTAGGATAATTGGTCATAGTCAGGCAAACTATAATTTTTTGCATCCAGAGCTGAGGAAAAGGAATATGGTTACATCCACAGTAGATGAAAACAAGGAAAAAAAGTCCCAGCCCAAATCGAACATCAAAAAGTTTTAGAATCCCACTCTAAGGTCACACTAGATGCTGAGGGATCCTCAACTCTATCTGTTGCTCAAAAAGAAATTGATTTTCAAACACAAAAAAATACCTCAGGTTTTCATCAGGGCAATAATGTTAACTCTTTCAATGTTAGTCATAAGAAAAGAACTGTTCCTTTCTACTCTTTAGATGACATTTCTAAACCAATCACTGCCACTATCTGGAGAAAAAAGAACTAACGGGTTGAACTACCTCCCATCCAGGAAGATTTAACAAAATATAACACTGTCACAATACCAAATGCTTTCCAAACTCTAGATGCCCTACAGGAAGAAGATCAGGAGGGAGAAGCAGTAGAGATTTTCCACGAAACTCTGGAATCACAAGAAGCAGTTCCGCACCCAATAACAACTGACAAGACTACACTCACAATAGAAAGCATGTCCACTCCTGAAATTAAGCAATCGGCTTGTTACTCAGAGCAGGTTTTGACCTCAGCAACCAAATCACTTGTCAACCCTGAAGATGCTCATGATGGGGACAAGAATGGTGCTCACTCCTCAACGGATCAGATAACAAAGGAAGATCAATGCACTCAGACAAAGGTAAGTGCTCTCGAATCGATATCTACTCTAGATAATATGGAGAAAAGTGAGGACAAGCTAGGAAAAAATAGTAAAGTCTCAGCTAAGAAACTCAGGAAACTTAGATCCTCCCACAAAGCAACCCCTATATGTTTTAAATGATTAAATACACCATTATAGGGAATATATTAGTCTGGAATGTTAGAGGTTATGGAACATCAATGGATAGATTAAAGGCCCTTAAGTTGTCTCATAAGATTGATATTCTATGCTTGATCGAACCCTGGCATGACAAACAGAAATTGAACACTCTGATGCATGAATTAGGTTTCAAATATGCCCTCCCCGCCCAGAATGCAAAAAAATGGATCTTATGGAACCATGCTTTTAGTATAGTTAGTTTAAAGGAATCAGATCAATTTTTGCAGGCCAGAATCTCAGAAAATGCCACTTCTGTTAGTTGGAACTGTTTTTTTATCTATGCTAGTGTCAATAGACAAATGAGGGAAGCTCTTTGGGAAGATTTAAAAACTCCAACCCTAGAACCTTCCATATACATAGGGGATTTTAATACAGTTGCTTCTGTTACTGAATATAAGGGGAGAAAATCCCTACCAGCAAGAAGTATGAAAGAGTTTAATGATTTCATAAATACCATGGACTTGCATGAAATCTCTACTGTTGGAAACTCTTTCACATGGAGTAATAATAGATTCAGGAATAAATGCAAGGATCTTTTGTTTCAAATATTAGACAGGGGCATAAGCAATTTAGACTGGTTGGAACTATTTCCAAACATCTCAATTCAAGTGCTAAATAGAATGACATCTGATCACTCACCTTTACTACTGTCTGTTCAATCGTCTGAAGAACTGGTACCAAGGCCTTTTAGATATCAAGAGATGTGGTCAAATAGACATGACTTCCAGGCCTTAGTGGTTTCAAACTGGAATTTATCATCTCCTTTAAGAGGGATGTACAGGTTAGTGGATAAACTTAAGAGGCTTAAGATCAACATTAAAGAATGGAACAAAAACACCTTTGGAAATGTTAATCAAAATCTGTTAGAAGCTGAGACAAAAGTCAATGAACTGGAAATAAAATTTCAACAATCCCAAGATGAATAAAATTTTGATGAACTAATTAAGTCAAAAGCCTTACTTCTTAGATCCCAGAAAGAAAAAAACATTTTTTAAAGCAGAAGGCTAGGCTAAATTGGCTTAAGCATGGGGATGCAAATACTCGCTATTTTCACCACACCATTAGGGAAAGGAGAGCTAGATCAAGAATTAGTAAAATCAAGATGGAAGTGGGAACTGGATTTCAGAACCTCAACAGATTAAAGAAGAAGGAGTTCAATTTTTTAAAGAATTACTTAATGAGGATGCCCCTCAAAAAACAGGATCTTACCTGAACTATTTTCTAAGGGAAATACCTAAAGTAATTACAGAGCAACAAAACCAACTCCTCCTTCAACCTTTCAATATCCAGGAACTCAAATATGCAGTATTCGATTTAAATAAATCTAGTGCCCCAGGATCAGATGGATTCTCCGGTGAATTCTACACCACTTTCTAGGAAACCATTAAAGATGACCTTTTAGAAGCTGCAAATGATTTCATATGTAATGGTAATATCCCAAAAGCCATCTCAAGCACCTGGCTCACCTTAATCCCCAAAAAACCAATCCCAACCTCTTTCTCAGATTTCAGACCCATTAGTCTATCCAATTTTGTTAATAAAGTATTCTAAAAAATGCTAATGGAAAGGATCATACCACTGATGCATATTCTAATTTCTCCTGAGCAGAGTGCCTTTATCAAAGGTAGGGATATAACTGATAATGTCATACAAATGCAGGAGATGACCAGAATTTTGTCTAGGAAATCAAAGGTCTCTAACTTGATAGTAAAACTTGATATGCAAAAGGCTTTTGATACTACGTGCGAATTTTAGTGCGAAACACACACTACCTTTACTGTTCTTCTTCCTCCTTAAACCTTTCTCTGTTAATGGTCATTTTTACTGCTACTGGTTGTCGATCATGGCGTCTCCGACGCCAAACCAAATTCCAGACTCCACCCCTCCCATTAACAAAAACTTTCTACAAGCTCTGAACACGAAACCCTCCCCGCTACTATCCTCTCTTCTCGACACGCCCAATCTGCACCCTATCACAGAATATAAGGGCAAGATTGATTTTATCCACCCCCCGGAGGAAGGCGATATTCTTGCCTCACAATACCAGAATGGTTTGGTTGGGAAAGTCAATAGGGGGAAACCTCAGATGGAGAAATTATTATCTGCTTTCAAATCAATCGGCTTCAAAGCTAAATTTCAATTAGGATCTATTGACTATCGCCATGTTCTAATTCATTTTCAGGATAGCGAGGATTACCAGCGATGTTGGATGAAAGGCCAATGGATGATTCAAGGCTCGACTATGAAAGTTCAGAAGTGGTCTCTAGACTTCTCTCCAGCTTCTGAATCCTCCATAGTTCCAGCATGGGTAACAATTCACCAACTTCCTATAAATTTTTACAATACCTCGGCTATTATAGGCATTAGCAGCCAGATAGGAAGATTTCTCAAAATGGATGCAGCTACAAATGCACTAACTTGACCCTCTGCTATTAAAGTATGTGTAGAGGTGAACCTCTTGTCTTAACTCCCTTCTACTATTGTGGTAGGAATTGGTAACAAAGTAGCAGATTACCCAATAGAATATGATCAGTTGCCTTCATATTGTACTCACTGTAGGATAATTGGACACAATCAGGCAAACTGTAATTTCCTGCATCCAGAACTGAGAAAAAATAGAAATAACATAGCTGAAGTCAAAGAGAACAAGGTTAGTAAAGCTCCAGCCCAAGCTGATTCTCAGAAAATCTTAGGAATTTCCCCTAATGTAACAATTGAATTTGAAGGATCATCAACTCTATCAGTTTCCCAAAAAGAAACTGATTTCCAACTCAAAACAAGAACTCAGCTTCTCTGGTAGAAAATAACTTTAACTCTTTCAGAGTTAGTCACATGAAAAGAAATACTCCTTTCTACTCACTGAATGATATCTCAAAACTAATCACTAATTGTTTTTGGAGAAAAAAGACTCAACAGACTGAACTCAATTAGTTAATAAGAGTACGGTCACAATATCAAATGCGTTCCACACTTTAAATGATTTACAGGATGATGATCAAGCTGACTATGAGGATGAAGTAGTTGACATTTTTCATGAGTCTTTGGAATCACAGGAAGTAGTGGCACACCAGACAGGTGCAGAAAAGGTAGATACTTCGGCATTATGTTTGTCTACTCCTGATGCAGAGCAGATTGATCCCGCAGAGCATGATCTCAGCACTGCAAACAAATCCCCAATCAATTCAGAAGAACAGAGCAGAATTGTAGAACTAATCACTCAACCGGAGGTAAGTAACTCTACATCAGATATTTTGAGTAAAAGTGAAGGCAAGAAGGGCAAAAATAGTAATTCCCCAGTAACGAAACTTAGGAAACTAAGATCATCACAAAAAGCAACCCCCCCAAGTTTTAAATGATAAAATACACAAAAATAGGGAATATATTAGTCTGGAATGTTAGGGGTTATGGTACTTCACTGGACAGATTAAAGGCTCTCATTTTGAAACACTAGATTGACATTCTATGCTTAATTGAACCATGGCATGATAAACAGAATTTAAATACTTTGATGCATGATCTTGGTTACAAAAATGCCCTCCATGCCCAGAATGCTAAAATTTGGATTTTATGGAACCATGTTTTTAGTTTAGCCATCTTAAAGGAATCTGATCAGTTTCTACAAGCTAGAATAACTGACAATGCCACTTATGTTACCTGGAATTGTTTCTTCATTTATGCTAGTGTCTATAGACAGTCGAGGGAAGTTTTATGGACTGATTTACAATCCCCAACACCTGAACCATCCATATACATAGGGGATTTCAATACTGTTGCTTCAGTTACTGAATATAAAGGTAGGAAATCAACACCTAGGAAAAGCATGAAACAATTTAATGAATTCTTAACTAACATGGACCTGCATGAAATCCCCACAGTAGGCAACTCTTTCACTTGCAGTAATAATAAATATCGGGATAAATGTAAGGACCTACAGTTTCAAAGATTAGACAGGGGATTGAGTAATTTAGACTGGCTGGAACTTTTCCAAACAGCTCTATACAAGTACTAAATAGAATGACTTCTGATCATTCCCCTCTATTACTGTCTATTCAATCTGCTGTAGAACAGGTTCCAAGGCCTTTTAGATATCAAGAAATGTGGTCAAACACACAAGATTTTCAAGCTTTAGTAGTCTCAAATTGGAAATTAATATCCCCCCTCAGTGGGATGCATAGATTTGTTCACAAACTAAAGAGGCTTAAGACTGTAATTAAAGACTGGAATAAAACCAAAATTGGCAATGTAAATCTTAATCTTTTACAATCTGAAACAAAAGTCAATGACCTGGAAATATAGTTCCAGCAGTCTCAAGATGAATCAGTTTTAATTGAACTCATGAAGTCAAAAGCTATGCTTCTGAGAGCACAGAAAGAACACAATATTTTCCTGAAGCAAAAGGCTAGGTTAAATTGGTTAAAACATGGAGATGCAAACACTAGCTACTTTCATCACACCATTAGGAGAAAAAAAGCAAGATCTAGAATTAGTAAAATTAAAGATAGTAGTGGGAATTGGATAACAGATCCACAAATGATTAAAGAAGAAGGAGTTCGATTTTTTCAGGAATTACTTCATGAGGATGTCTCACAAAAAAAAGGGAACTTATCTTAATCATTTTCTACAAGAAATTCCTAAAGTACTAACTGACCAACAGAACTTCCTTCTGCTTCACCCTTTTAGTATCCAGGAACTTAAATTTGCATTTTTTTACCTTAACAAGTCTAGTGCCCCGGACTCAGATGGCTTCTCAGAAGAATTTTACACCTCTTTCTGGGAGACCATTAAAGATGATCTTTTAGAAGCTGCAAATGATTTTTTAAATAATGGCAACATACCTAAAGCCATTTCTAGTACTTGGCTGACTTTAATTCCAAAAAAATCAATTCCAATCACATTTGCAGATTTCAGACCAATTAGCCTATCAAACTTTGTTAATAAAGTTTTCTCAAAATTGTTAATGGAAAGGATCAAACCACTGATGCAAAAACTGATTTCCCCTGAGCAGAGTGCCTTTATTAAAGGAAGGGATATTTCAGATAATGTAATTCAAATGCAAGAGATGACCAGACTACCGTCTAGGAAATCTAAGGTTTCAAATCTGATAGTTAAACTTGATATGCAAAAGGCTTTTGATAGGTTTTCCTGGTCATTCCTAAATTCCATTCTACTGCACTTTGGTTTTCATGGTAAATTTGTTAAACTCATAATGCATAACATTGCTTCAGCTCACTTTTCTGTACTAGTTAATGGAGTAACATCTGGTTTTTTTTCTTCCTCTAGGGGAATTAAACAAGGAGACCCCCTCTCCCCTTTCCTGTACAATTTATTATCCAAGGCTTTCTATGGAGGCTTAAAGAGAATGTTTAGCATAGGATATTTACAATACTTTAGTCACCCCAATTCTTGTTCTCCCCTGACTCACCTCATGTATGCCGATGATACTGCTATTTTTTGGAGGACTAAGCCTAACAATTTGAAGCGGTTTAAACATTTTCTGATTGCATATGAGCATACATCAGGTCAAAAGGTAAACTTTGCCAAATCTGAATTTTTTGTAGCTTACAACACATCTTTACATAATGTCCAATCTGTTAGGAGAATACTGGGAATGAAGAAAGGCTCCTTACAGTTTAAATATCTTGGAGTCCCTATTTTTTCTGGTCGTAATTTACAGGTGCATTACCTACCTGTAATAGAAAGAATGGAGAAATTGATAAATAATTGGAAGAATAGATGGCTAAGTTCAGCCGGTAAGATCATTTTGATTAATCATTGTTTTCTTTCAATTCCAACACATATTTTTTTAGTTTTAAGACCCCCAAGGATAGTTTTTAAAAAAATGGAAACAATTGCATCTAGTCTATTCTAGGAGAACAGTGAAAATTCTAAAAGAAAAAGGTGGAGATCCAGGAAAAAAAATGAGCTACCCTGTGGATGAAAATGGAATAGGCTTCAGGGATCTAAATGCCATAGTAGATGCTTTTTCATGTAAATTATGGTGGAAGCTCCAAATTAATAGTACCCAATGGTCATCTCTATTATGGTCACTACCTGCCTCCTACAAAAAATCCCACACTTGGGGTAGAATTAGTAGAATCACTGCCACGGCCAACAGTTTTTCTAGAGTTATTTATGGTGTTGGTGATTGTTCATTTTGGAATGCAAATTGGACAGGAGATGGAGCTTTGTGTTATAAATGGCCTGAAGAGATGGATATTCCCTTCGAGGACATCTCTCTTAGGTCTTTCATTAACAACAAAACTGCTATCCTACCAAATCTGGAGCCTCATTTGGCTACTAATACCCTTCAAATTTTGCAGGAAGTGAAGCTGGAATACTCTCACGTAGACAAGCTTGTCTGGACTCCAACAAATGATGGGAATTTCTCAATTAGATCGGCTTACAGTATATTCAGACAAAAAAGACCAGAAATACAACATTTTAAAAAGGTTTGGTCCCCTTTCAAACCTAAAAAGATGTCTGTACTTCTTTGGAGAGCTCTAAATAGCATCCTACCTTTTGATAATATTCTACGTAGAATGGGATTTTCTTTGGCTTCTAAATGCCCTCTATGCCTGAACCATTCAGATAACTTGGATCATTTTTTTAATTCATGCCCCTCTTCCTGTGCTGTGTGGCAAAGTGTTCATACACTTTTACAGTTACAACAAATTGGATTTAGGAGTTTAAAAAGCAGAGTGGAATTTTATTTATCCTTTAAGGCAGAATCAAAGATTCATGCCAACTTGATAACTGCTGCTTTACTGGTTACAATTTGGACTCTCTGGATTAATAGGAACAAAATCCTTTTTGAAAATAGATCTTTCTCAAGAGATGCATGTCTTCATGATATTAAAGATACGATCTATCAAATATTCACAGCACACTAAGTGATAGGCAATCGAGAAAGGCACAAGCAATGAATTCAGGCTAAAATCATTCCACAAATCTTCCAAAAGAAGAAAAATGCTATTTCTGCTGTGTATTGGGAAAAACCACTAACTGGGTATAAAATTAATACTGATGCATCTTGGATCTCTAGTGGTCTTTCCTCATCTGCAGTTATAGTCAGGGACTGGAAAGGGAATGTGGTTAAAATGAGAGTTAAAACGTTTCAGTGTCCAACCCCCTTACATGCTAAACTATTATCTATTCAAAGTGGATACGAAATCTGTTCAGAACTAGCTTTAGGTATTTGTGTCATTGAATCTGATTGTTTAACTGTGGTTAGGGGTATTCAAAATCCATTGTGCTGCCCTTGGAGAATTTTATCCATCTGTAGTGCACTCAATTTAGAACACTTCACACACCCAATCCAGCATACCCCTAGAGAAGCTAACTTGGCTGCCGATTTCTTGGCAAAATTTGCTAGGGAAAATCACCTACGGGGAGGCTTAGATACTCTGTCTATTCCCCTCTTCCTTAGGGGTTTATTGTCCCTCGATAGCATTGGTTATCCAGCAATTCGATTTGGATCTCCTATGAATACCAATTGGAATTAGAAAAGGAATGCTCAGCTTGCTATTAAGGGTAACTGTGTTTTTTCACTATTTTGAAATTATGGGTAACTGTTTTTAGCACAGATACTGCTGGTTTTTCTCTTCTTGTTAGTTCAGGTATCTTAATTGTATGCATGGATAGGATACGGATGTCAGGCAACGATGGCAAGGCAATGGTGGCAGGGCGAGGTTTATTTTCTCTCCAAGCAATAGTCTACAGAACATCCATCTCCAGCAATTTATGAAATTTTGTTCCACTTCTACACTCCTCTTGGATCATCAAATGGATGATCTTTTTGTAACGAACTATGACTTTTTACGCCTACTTTGGCTTATTTAATTCCTGTTCGGGGAGCCTAATAAATTCCCCCCATCCTCGGATGGTTAAAGCAAAAAAAAGGCTTTTAATAGAGTCTCGTGGTCTTTCCTGAACTCCATCCTTCTTCATTTTGGTTTTCATGGGAAGTTTGTTAAAATAATTATGCATAATATAGCTGCTGCTCACTTTTCTGTGTTAATCAATGGAGTAACCTCAGGTTTCTTTGCATCTTCTAGGGGCATTAAACAAGGAGATCCACTTTCACCCTTTCTGTATAATTTACTCTTCGAAGCCTTTTCTAGGGGTTTAAAGAAAATTTTTAACATAGGATACCTTCAAAATTTTGGTCTCCCTCCTTCCTGTTCCCCCGTTTCCCACTTAATGTATGCTGATGATACAACAGTTTTTCTTAATACTAAACCTACAAACTTGAAGAGGTTTAAAAATTTTCTGCTAGCATATGAACAAACTTCAGGTCAAAAGGTCAATTTTGAAAAATCTGAATTTTTTGTAGCTCACAACACTCCTTTAGCAACAGTTCAATCTGTAAAGAGGATACTGGGAATGGAAAAAGGTTCCTTCCCATTCAAATATCTAGGAGTCCCTATTTTTTCTGGTCGCAATCTACAAGTACACTACAAACCTCTGCTGGAAAGAATGGAGAAATCAATCAATAACTGGAAGAACAGATGGCTCAACACTACTGGTAAGATTATATTGATAAGTCACTGTTTTATTTCATTTCCCACGCATATTTTCGCTGTTTTGAGTCCTCCAAAGATAGTTTTAAAAAAAATGGAGAAAATGGCATCCAGTCTATTTTGGGGGAGTTCAGATAACTCTGATAGGAAAAAGTGGAGGTCTTGGAAAAAAATGAGTTTACCTGTAGAAGAAAATGGAGTAGGTTTCAGGGATTTAAAGGCCATTGTTGATTTTTTTTCATGTAAATTGTGGTGGAAACTGCAAAACAAACTCTACTCAATGGTCCTCTCTATTATGGTCACTTCCTATCTCTTATAAAAAATCTCACACATGGTCCAGAATATGTTATATCACAGCTAAGGCAAACAGCTATTCCAGAGTAATCTATGGTAATGGTGATTGCTCTTTCTGGAATGCTAATTGGACAGGAGAGGGAGCTCTGTTTTATAAGTGGCCTCATGAGAGGAATATCCCTTTCGGGAATATTTCACTCAGGTCTTTTATCAATAACAAAGCTTCTCTTCTCCCAAAACTGGAGCCATATTTGGCTACCAATCTATGTGCCCTTTTGCAGGATGCGAAGCTGGAGTACTCTCATGAGGATAAGCTCGTCTGGACGCCAGCCACTGACGAAAATTTCTCCATGCGGTCTGCATACAATATCCTTAGATAGAAAAGGGCAAAAATTAGGCACTTCAATAAGGTTGGGTCCTCTTTCATCCCCAAAAAAATGTCAGTTCTCCTGTGGAGAGCCCTGAATGGATTACTTCCTTTTGATAATATTTTATGCAGGTTAGGATTCTCTTTTGCCTTTAAATGCCCCCTCTGTCAGAATCACTCTGATACGTTGGAACATTTTTTTACCTCGTGCCCATCCTTTATTGTTGTATGGCAATGTGTTAATGACCTTTTAAAGCTACAACAATCAGATTTTGGAATTTTGAAGGGTAGAGTTGAGTATTATCTCTCTTTTAAGGCTGAATCCAAGATTCAGTCAAACATTACAACTACTGCCCTTCTTGTCACAATCTGGTTTCTTTGGATTAAAAGGAACAAAATTATCTTTGAAAATGAATCTTTCTCCCAAGTTGCTTGCTTTCATGAAATCAAAGGCATGATCTATCAAATTTTCGCAGTCCACCATTTGATAGGCAGTTTAGACAAGCATAAGTACTGGACTCAGGCAAATATTATTCCTCAAATCTTGCAAAAGAGAAAAAAATCAGTAACTGCTGTGAATTGGAAGAAACCACAATCCGGATATAAAATTTATGCTGATGCTACATGGATTAGAGGTGGTCTTTCTTCCTTTGCTGTGATAGTTAGGAAATGGAATGGGAATGTGGTTAAAATGAGAGCAAATATGATAGCGGGCGGTCGTCGCGCCCCCTATGCAAAAGATAATTTATAAGCCCCTTTTGCTTACTTTCTACAACTAGGTAGATAGCGGCAAATCGGGGTCGTCCAAGGAGAAGAGGGATCTTCCTAAGCGTCTAAGCACACAATGGTTGATATTAGGCTAGGAGTAGATATATACACACACACATAAAAGCATGTAAATGGGGGGGGTTGGTTGGTTGTTCCTAAGTTACGAAAGTAAAAAGACAAGATAACTAGCAAGGTCAAGTGACTATGCTAATCATCAAACAAAACTAAAGAAAAGGGGTTTTAAACTACAAAGATAAAGCCTTGGGGGCAATGGATATCCACTTCCAAATCTAATGTAGGTCGTTGAATCATTCACTCATTCTATCATATAGCATTACATGACTCAACATCAACATACCCATCTAGCAAGAATCACAACACATAAATCACAAGAAGTTCTAAGTTCATGCTCATAGATTTTCATGCAAAGGAGCTACGGAATTCGTCACGTTCCTAACACCTAACCAATTCAATCATACAAGCACTCCCTATGCTCAAACAACTCATGGCACAAGTGAAGTGAAACACACCATCAAGAATACACAAATGCTAAATAACAAATGCTTCAAGGATGAGTTAAAATCATCTATTCAATACTTCAACTACTTGTTGTGGAGACTAAACTCCTATCCTTCTTAGTTCGTAGTTTGCAAGAGTGAGTTCGACATCTCTCGTGAAACCTCACCAATGACTCCCGTTGTCGCGACCACGACTCAAGGTATCATTGGTGGCATTTAATCACGAAGAACCAACAAGCTTGGCAATGCTTATGACCACTACACCGTGACTAAGCATTTAACCAATTCATGCAATTACACGAGATTGGATGAACGTGCAACGTACATTCATCCAAGAGCATATAACTCTCTCGTTTGCTACACAAACGAACATGACAAAGAGTTCAACATCAATCACATTCATCTAGCACATTATCAATCCATTAACACAATCAAAAGCTCTAAATCATACTCATACATTCCTAACAAGAAAAGGGGGGAAATTAACCCAAATCCCCCAAACCCTAGCTAGCAATTCATACAAGTATTTCATTCAAGCTTTCAACAACATCAATGGCATCAACAATTAACATTCAAGCACAATAAAAGCACAATAGCAAAAACACTAAATAGATAGATATAAATGCTCCTTACTACATAGAAATGGAAGCTTCAATCCTTGCTCCCAAGTACAAAAACTACTCTAGAACAACAAAAGACATAGAAACTAAGAAAACAAGAAGAGAAAAGCTAGGGTTTTGGCCCAAAACAGGGGCCAAAAGCTGTGGAGAAGAAGGGGTGAAGAGATATTTATAGTGGAAGAAAAAAGGGGAGAAAAACGCTGCTGCAGAGCTGGATTCGCGCTGTCGTCGCGACTCGCGACCAGTTCCATCGCGAGTCGCGACTAGCAGTGAAATCCAGCCCTGTTTTGTTTTGCTTCCTCCGGGTGAACCGTTGATCCGTTTCGGGAGTTCTTGTAGTCGATTTTATAGTGCTCGAGAAGAGGAATCCAATGGTGCCACTCTTGAGGGCTGATTCTTCTCGGAAAATTCTGAGAACCCTGGATCATCATTCATCCGTTGCTTTGCTCTCCTTTCTTCATCTCTTCACTTCTTCAAATCTTCACAAAGCTCAAATGTAAAGGTCTTCAAATCTTCAAATCTTCAAAGATAAATCTTCAAAGTCTTCAAATCTTCAAATCTTCAAAGTCTTCAAACAAATCACCTTGTCACACAAAATCATCTAAAAAGTGATAAAAACGTCAAAGCCGCCTTTATCCCTCCTTAGATGATTTCTAGGCAAAATGCCACATGTAGAGCACAAAATTGCACAAAACCTAATCCTAAAAAGCCTAAAATAACCATCTAAAATGGACACATCAAACCTCCCTACACTTAAACCTTACTCGCCCTCGAGTAAGAAAAGATTCAAGCACACGGAGGAAATGACATATCCACTTCCTAAAAACCCTAAAATAACTGCATAAAATGGCCTCATCAAACCTCCCCACACTTAAATCTTACTCGCCCTCGAGTAAGAAAAGATCCAAGCACACGGAGGAATTCATATGGCCATATCCTAAACTAATCCCCCAAACAAAGCCTCACAAAAACTCTCAATATCATAAATCCCAAAATAAAAGCTCACATGAGAATTTTTCACACACACATCCCCAATCCTAAATCTAACCAAACCTACCACTTATCAATTCACTACCCATAAAAATATTTCAAAGCCCAGAATTGATATTCCCAAAGTCCAATGACACAAGATGAAGTTAAAACCATTTAAGAGGTTTAAGCACATACTTCACCTAATGCCAATATATCCACCAAAATCCAATGACATAAAATGAAGCTAAAGCCATATAAGAGGTTCAAACACATGCTTCACTAAATGCCAATATATCAACCAAAAACGAAGTAGAAAGAGATAAGGAATTTCATAACCACACTTCGTTTCCTAACCCACTAAGCTACCCAATCCCAAGAGGTCTATAGATGTTGAGCTACCCGATCCATCCATGTGACAACCGCAACCTTATGACTCCAACGCCGACAAATGAGTGAAATCTTAGAATTTTTTTTATCTCTTTTTCTCTCATTTTGCCTAGGAGCTCTTTCGAGTTTTCATCCTAGCCACACATCATGTTTCTTTAGCTCACATCTCACCTTTTTCCGCACATTTTAGCCTCTCATTTATGCCTAGGCCACCCTTTCGGGTTTTCGACCTATCCAGGCCCCCAGTGTTGCCTAAGTTGCCCTCTCGGGTTTTCAACTTAGCGGGTTTTCTTTTTCTTTTCTTTTTTTTTCTTTTTCTTTTTCTATATTTTTTTTGTTTTTTTGTTTTTTTTTTCTTTTTGTTTTTCTATTTTTTTCTCATGTTTTTCCAATGAAAATTAGCAAAAAGAATTCCAAAACAAGCTAGCATGCATATGATTCCTCTAACCCCTCCCCACACTTAAAACATTACATTGCCCTCAATGTAAACATATAAGGCAAGAATAATAAAAATCAAGGTAAGGGGGTAGAATGACACCCGTGTCTCCGCAATTCGCCGGTGATATGGCGCAATCCAAGCACTTTTATGGTCCCGAAATAGGTGTCGGAACCGGATGGGTGAGCAAAGATGCCGTAGAAGAACTCACCCCTCGAGAAAAGCATTGTCTCCATGGCGCCGTTTGATCAAGACTAACACCACGAAGAACACATTAAACTCACAAGTACATAAGGATATGTAATACTAGGTTTAGCATCAAGAGTTAATAACCATAGTATTTTCAAAGAACAACCAAATCACACTCAACCAACACTATAAGAATAATCATGAAAAATATCCAACATATATTGACATGTATACAAGCATCATTATAGGATATGCACTTACGATCACAATGATGTAGTCGGCATACTACAATCAACAAATGTACTATAAAGATGCAAGAATGTTCATATGCCAATATATGTCGGATGGTTGAGAATGAGTGGAGATGTGGTGGTTCTTGGGAGTGTTGGGTGGAGAAGAAGGAAGAATCATGCAATGTTTAAGATCAAATGAAAACTTGGAATTTTCATCGCGACTCGCGACTGAAGTGGTCGCGACTCGCGATGGACTTCATCGCGACTCGCGACGGGTTCGTCGTGACTCGCGAAAAGTAGAGGCCGGGAGCATAATTTTTGGAAAATTTTTCTGATCACGTCGCGACTCGCAACCTCTTAGTCGCGACTCGCGATGGCCCATCGCGAGTCTGTCGCGACTCGCGGAAAGTTGGTTCCGAGAGCTCAAAAATTCTGAGCTCGTCGCGACTCACGATGAAGCTCATCGCGACTCTCGACGAGCATCGCGAGGTCATCACGACTCGCGGAAAGTTGTTGCTGGGAGTGGATTTTTCTCCCCTGTTCGTCGCGACTCGCGACGAAGCTCATCGCGACTCGCGACGGCAGGGTATCCCAGGCTTAAAATTTTTTCGTTTTCTTACCAACTGTCCAAGCTTTCTTCCCTCGTTCATTGATCTTGTTCCTTCATCTCCTTCATTGCAATGCACTTCATGTTGCTACAAAATCATAGAAAAACATGCCATAAAAAGAATAAAACAAAACAACAACAAAAACAAACTAAGAAACACAAACTAAGAAACAAAAACTAAAAGAAATGCCGAATTTATTTAACGTCGTCGGCACGACGAAGCTCCATATTTTTAAGGTCATCGGCACGAACCTAATGTTATCCATATGGTGAAGGCTTGAACCCCTTCACCATGAGCTTCCAAAAGTCGAGAGGTGGGGGTACAAAACTTTCAAGAGGAAAGTTTTGTGGAGGTGGAGATGGTTCAAAGGGAATTGAGTGGTTAGGGAGCTTGGGATAATCTTTCGGCTCCTCTCTCGTTTCCCTCAAAACTTCCAAAAATGGTGGAGTTGGTTCACTAGGTGGGAGAAGGGGTGACGATGCTAATGGATGTAGCACTATCACCTCTTCCTCCATTTTTCTATCCTCTACAACCAACTCCTCATCCCTTTCAAACTCAAAATCATTTTTATTGGTGACCTCACTCACCGAGTCATCGAGTTCAAGTTGGGATGGTGTATTTTTGGAATCACGAGCTTCCATGCGGGCCAATACCTCTAATATGTTCCTCGCATGCCCCTCAATGGCCTCAACACTAGAGGAGAGCTGGGTATCCGGCTCCTCACTAGTAAAGGAGTTCAAGTTTGCTATGGTATTTAAGACATCCTCACGTGTCAAACTTGAACTTCCTTGTTGGGCTTGGTTTTGGGGTATGGTATAGGGTGGTGATGGCCAACTAGGTTGTTCGTAGTGTTGGTTTTCCGGCTCATTCTCATACCACCAATCCGGACTATCACTTCATTCCGGATTGTAAGAGTCGTGGTATGGATAGCATTCATGAGCTTCTTGCCCTTGAAAACCAACATCTCCAACCTCTTGATAGCACTCTTCATAGTACCCATGGTTTTGAAAACCAAGGGTTCTTTCTCGGTTATCGTGCTTTTCCCATAACAAAGGGCAAGATTCGGTAGGATGGTCGGAACGACACATCCTACAAAACCTTGCTTGTTGAGCCTCTCTTCTCATCATGAGTTCCCTCAAGGTGAGACGCTCCATTAAAAATTTTTTTTTTCAAAAGTTCGGAATCGTAGTGCAAGGATTCTCGATAAAATAAATTACCAAGAACTCAAGCAATACCTACTCCGAACAAAAACAACCACCAAGTAGTGGAAAATAAAAACAACTAGCCAATACACAACCAAATACACCTAAATACTTAAAAATAAATGCCTCTTCCCCGGCAACGGCGCCATTTTGATAGCGGGCGGTCGTCGGGCCCCCTATGCAAAAGATAATTTATAAGCCCTTTTTGCTTACTTTCTACAACTAGGTAGATAGCGGCAAATCGGGGTTGTCCAAGGAGAAGAGGGATCTTCCTAAGCGTCTAAGCACACAATGGTTGATATTAGGCTAGGAGTAGATATATATACACACACATAAAAACATGTAAATTGGGGGGGGGGGTTGGTTGGTTGTTCCTAAGTTACGAAAGTAAAAAGACAAGATAACTAGCAAGGTCAAGTGACTATGCTAATCATCAAACAAAACTAAAGAAAAGGGGTTTTAAACTACAAAGATAAAGCCTTGGGGGCAATGGATATCCACTTCCAAATCTAATGTAGGTCATTGAATCATTCACTCATTCTATCATATAGCATTACATGACTCAACATCAACATACCCATCTAGCAAGAATCACAACACATAAATCACAAGAAGTTCTAAGTTCATGCTCATAGATTTTCATGCAAAGGAGCTACGAAATTCGTCACGTTCCTAACACCTAACCAATTCAATCATACAAGCACTCCCATGCTCAAACAACTCATGGCACAAGTGAAGTGAAACACACCATCAAGAATACACAAATGCTAAATAACAAATGCTTCAAGGATGAGTTAAAATCATCTATTCAATACTTCAACTACTTGTTGTGGAGACTAAACTCCTATCCTTCTTAGTTCGTAGTTTGCAAGAGTGAGTTCGACATCTCTCGTGAAACCTCACCAATGACTCCCGTTGTCGCGACCACGACTCAAGGTATCATTGGTGGCATTTAATCACGAAGAACCAACAAGCTTGGCAATGCTTATGACCACTACACCGTGACTAAGCATTTAACCAATTCATGCAATTACACGAGATTGGATGAACGTGCAACGTACATTCATCCAAGAGCATATAACACTCTCGTTTGCTACACAAACGAACATGACAAAGAGTTCAACATCAATCACATTCATCTAGCACATTATCAATCCATTAACACAATCAAAAGCTCTAAATCATACTCATACATTCCTAACAAGAAAAGGGGGGAAATTAACCCAAATCCCCCAAACCCTAGCTAGCAATTCATACAAGTATTTCATTCAAGCTTTCAACAACGTCAATGGCATCAACAATTAACATTCAAGCACAATAAAAGCACAATAGCAAAAACACTAAATAGATAGATATAAATGCTCCTTACTACATAGAAATGGAAGCTTCAATCCTTGCTCCCAAGTACAAAAGCTACTCTAGAACAACAAAAGACATAGAAACTAAGAAAACAAGAAGAGAAAAGCTAGGGTTTTGGCCCAAAACAGGGGCCAAAAGCTGTGGAGAAGAAGGGGTGAAGAGGTATTTATAGTGGAAGAAAAAAGGGGAGAAAAACGCTGCTACAGAGCTGGATTCGCGCTGTCGTCGCGACTCGCGACCAGTTCCATCGCGAGTCGCGACCAGCAGTGAAATCCAGCCCTGTTTTGTTTTGCTTCCTCCGGGTGAACCGTTGATCCGTTTTGGGAGTTCTTGTAGTCGATTTTATAGTGCTCGAGAAGAGGAATCCAATGGTGCCACTCTTGAGGGCTGATTCTTCTCGGAAAATTCTGAGAACCCTGGATCATCATTCATCCGTTGCTTTGCTCTCATTTCTTCATCTCTTCACTTCTTCAAATCTTCACAAAGCTCAAATGTAAAGGTCTTCAAATCTTCAAATCTTCAAAGATAAATCTTCAAAGTCTTCAAATCTTCAAAGTCTTCAAACAAATCACCTTGTCACACAAAATCATCTAAAAAGTGATAAAAACGTCAAAGCCGCCTTTATCCCTCCTTAGATGATTTCTAGGCAAAATGCCACATGTAGAGCACAAAATTGCACAAAACCTAATCCTAAAAAGCCTAAAATAACCATCTAAAATGGACACATCAAAATACTTTCCATTCTCCATCTCCTTTACATGCTGAACTCTTCGCCATTCAATGTGGATATGATATTTGCTCTGAACTAGCTCTAAATATTTGTGTGTTGGAATCAAATTGTTTAATGGCTGTTCAGGGTATTCAAAACCCCATGAGTTCCCCTTGGAGAACTTATTCCACCTGCAGCTCCCTTAATTTTAAACACCACAAATACCCAATTCAACATATCCCTAGGGAGGCAAATAGTGCTGCTGACTTCCTGGGAAAATATGCTTTAGAAAATAACCTCCACGGTGATATAGATTTTCAGGCAGCCCCCCTTTTTCTTAGGGGACTGCTAACTCTTGATAGCAGTGGTTTTCCTGTGATTTGAGTAGGTGCTTGAAATTTTACTATCTCTTACTCCATGTTTTGACACATATCAGAGTATTCATCTCAAATGTAATGCAGTTTTTTAAAATTAGAATAGAGACTTCTGTTTCTTCCTGTTTGCTTTCCTCAGGTATTCATGCAAGAAAGTGGCAAGAACTTTTGTTCTTCACAGAAAGAACCCTGCTGGCCTTTGGATCTCCACCATCAGAACCTGGACCGGGCTGTTTTTATTGCAATGAAAGGTGTTGCCTGGCCAAAGGGAAGAATTAACACATGGGGTGGAGATTCTTCCTTTTGGAATCGTAACTACCTTTCCAAATATATTTTTCCTACATTTCAAATCCAATGTAGAATTATATATTTCTCTCTTGAGGCAAATATATTGCCGTTATGTAAGACACTCTCGAAATCTATGTACTCTTGGTTACTACACAGGCCTGGGGAACCTTAATAAAATATCCCTCACCTACGGGTGTTTAAATTAAAAAAAAATAGAAACATCATTTAAATCATCATCTAGGGAAACATTCAAGGAACTACCATCATTGGGCTCAAACACACCTTGCTCTATATCATTAATATGAATAGCTTAACAAGAGTGGTATCTACGAAGATGATCAATAGAATTATTAGTGTCAAATTCTACTTTCCGTCATGGTTAGTGTTCCATTATGCACATCAATTATTATCCTCGAAGTCTTTAAAAATGGCCTACCTAATAAAATAGGTGTGACATGAGTATCACTCTCCATATCAAGGACATAAAAATCAGCGGGGAATGTCAAAGATTCCACTTTCACCAACACGTCTTTCACAATACCTTTCGGGTATTTGCTAGAGTGATCGGCTAGTTGGATAACAACCCCAGTTTTGTGCAAATTGCCTAGATTTATACTCTCATATGAAAAATATGGGATCACATTAATTGAAGCACCTAAATTTAGAATGGTCTTTTAAACAAGTTTTCCTCTTATCACACTAGGGATTGTGAACATTCCCGGATCATCACATTTAGGAGTCAATTCATCATTAAACATGGTGGAGAAATGCTCACTCTTTCCACTCTTATGCTTACTCTTCATTTTTTGTTTCCTATTGATGGCACACAATTCTTGAAGAAATTTAGCAAACCTACGAATTCGATTAATAGCATTTAAGAGTAGAATGTTTACTTCGCATCTACAAAAGACTTCGTAGATTTCTTTGTTGTCCCCCTTCTTTCTCCTATCCTTCAAGGCCTCCAGAAATGGTGGTTCTGGGACATAGACGGGAATCTCTGCCACCTTAGCTCTCTTGTGGGGGGATGAGGTTTTAGGGTTTGATCCTGATCTTGGCACTATGGTCTCCTTTTCAATTTCCTTCCCCTTGCTCACATTCTCCTTGACAAAATATTCGGCCTCCTTCTAAAATCTTCCTTCTTCTCAAGCACCTGCTCAGCAAAACTTTCTCCTTGGCACTATGAGAAAGTCTTCACCTCCTTACCACCCCTCAATGAGATGGCACTCATATTTTGTCAAGGGTTATGTTTTGGTTGGGAAGGAAGTTTGCCTAATCTCTTGACTCCATCCGGTTCAATACTGGAGCCATTTGACTCATTTGAGTCTCCAAATTCTTGATGCTTGATTTAGCCTTATCTTGGAACTTCTCGACTTTCTCCGCACATAAGCTCAATCTTCCTATGGCTTGCATTACTCATATTTTGACAAGCCCAAATTCTTGCCTTGATCATGGAGCTTTGGGAAATTATTTTGTGGAGGTTCGTATTGTTGTTGTTGAGGGCGGTATTGTTGTGCATATTTCCCTCCTTGAGCATTTCCATACCGGAGATTTGGGTGACCTCAAATACCCGCATTGTAAGGCCTATTTTGGTAGCCTTTACCGCCTTGATAAGCTTTATTCCCTTGATAACCTTGATTCCCTTGATACCCTTAATACCCTTGGCCTCCTTGAAAACCTACGATATTCACCTCCATCGTATAATCATCTTGCAAACTCAGGCACACATCTGTAGGGTGTGGTGAAGAACAAATCTCACAAGACTTCACATGCAATGTGTTTCTGGACTTTATCATCAAGGCTTTCACCATGGAAGTGAGTGTCGAGACTTGGTCCTCGAGCTTTCCATTGTTGGAGGGAGCACTTGTGTTGTTTGGATTTTGCCTTCCCAAATTGTATCTCAAACTAAAAGTTCTTGATTCATCGGCCAACTCTTCATAAAGCTCTATAGCCATTCCCAAACTCTTTTTCCCAATAGAACCACCACAACCTCCCCTCACTAGCCTTTGCTCCTTATCAAGAAAACTATTGTTAAAAATAATACACCAAATCTCCTTCCAAATAGTCGTGGTATGGACAGCTTGAAAGAAGCTTTTTGAACCTCTCCCAATAGTCGTAGAGCGACTCTTCATTCCATTGGAGGATGTTGTCAATCTCATTCTTCAAGGTGGCAGACTTTGAGGATGAGAAGTACTTGGCAAGAAACTTCCTCTTCAACTCAATCTATGAGTTTATACTCTCGGGAGGTAGATAATGGATCCAATCCATTGCAACAAAACTCAATGAAAATAGGCAGGCCTTCAACTTGTAAAGCTCTACATCCATTCCTTCGGGAATTATACCACAATAAATCATATGAAAGTCAGAGAGATGTTTGTTGGGAACCTCCAATTTCCTACCAAGAAATTAAGGTAGCAAGTGTATCAAACTAGACTTCTGCTCAAAATCCCATTTGGCCCAACCACCGGATATGTGATGCACATAGGTTGTAGCTCAAGGTTGGGAGCCATAGTCTCCCTCAATGGAACCTGTCTCAATGGAACATTACCTCCTTGAAGGTGAGGGTGTTGAGGTTCTCCTTCCGAATGCTCATCTTGATGCTCCATGGAAGTAGAAGGTTCTCCAAAATGGTCACTAGGAGGGGCGCCATTCACACTTTCTAAAGAAAGCCTCCTAGCTCTTTTCAAGTTCAATTCTAACTCGGGGTTGAAGTGTAGGGGTTCTTGTGAAGAGGATTGCATACGAACCATGCACCAAGAACTCGAATAATACTTCTCCAAGCTAACAAAAAATTAACTGAAAACCAAATAAAAACAAATTCACACAAACATGCCCAAACACTTAAAAATATACGCCACTTCCCCGGAAGCGGTGCCAAAATTTGGGAGGTATTCGTTGTATCTCTAAAATATACAATTTATATCCCTAAAGTTCTTCCTAAATACAACTAAGTAGATAGTGACAAATCGAGGTCGTCCACGAAGAAGAGGGATTTTCTTAAGGGTTCTTGCATATAAGGTGGATATAAGAACAAATATATACAGATAAAACAAAGTAAAGAGGGGGGTTTTGGTTGGTTTTTATGAAAGTAAACACAAGACAACTAGCATATAAAGGTAATTATGTTAATCATGCAATAACTAAGAAAACATGATAGAATCACAAATGACAAAGTCTTGGGGGCAATTGATTCCCACTTCTAAAAATCTTATAAATCATAGAAATAACCACCCATTCAATCACATTGATTACCTATAGTGAATGTTATCAATTCCATTTTGAAGATAAACATTCCTTTCTTCTTAAGAGTAATTCACAAATGCAATCAACAACTATTTACAAACCTCATTAATGATCACTTTAATAAAAAAACAAATACCTAAAGGTATTTCGTCAATGGCATCATACACAAAGAACCATTGATTTGATAACAACTACAAGTATTCTACCAAATGCCTAGCCATTTAACCAAACAAAGCAATTATTTGGTTTAACCTAGAACAATCACCATTCCAGATTCTACCTATTAGTGCTACCATAGGATAAATATGATAAAAAAAACCATATTAATATACACATTTAGCAAGATTAACATCATTTCCCCAACAAGAAATTCTAATTCCATGATCTTGGATTTTCATGCCAAAAGTGACAAAAATTGTACACTTTCATGCCAAAAGAAGTTTTTTAAATGAGAGGATAAAATTTAGTATAAGAAATTGTACACTTCATTTGACAGCAGGCGTCGTGACCCGCAACAAGTTCGTCGCGACTCGCGACAAGTGAAGCTGCCTCTTGCTCCCTCTAGTCTCTTAAGATTTCCTCAAACAAAATGACATATTATTTTTTTTAAAAAAAGTAAAATTAGTGGTGGAGATTGTATTAGGAGAGTAAAAAGTAATTTGAGTGGATGAAAATAACCTAAACTTTACCAAAAGGGGAAGGAGTCATTGTTAAAAAACCAAACAAAAAAGAAAAGGGATTTAGTGTTAGGAGACCATAGGGAGTATAATCTTCCACTTTCTTGCCTAAGTCTTCCTCTTCACTTCTTCACTTCTATTATCTTCAACTCTTCAACTCTTTAAACTCAAGAACATAGTCTTCAAAGTCTTCAAATCTTCATCTAATTTCCTTGTCACACAAAATTCCCTTGAAAAGTAATAAGAGCGCAAAAGTCGCTCTTAACTCTCCTAAGATAATTTCAAGGAAAAATACAAGATCTATAGCACATAAGTATACAAAAGTAAGTCCAAAATGTCCTAAAATACCACATAAAATGAACACATCATGGAGGGTTCACCCTTGCCTCAGTGGTAGGGAGCTCCTTTGAGGGCTCCTCTTCAGCTACTATATGTTCTTCTTTCGAGATTGGTTTTGTTGCTTTCCACAATTTTTTCGTCCTCTTGAATGACCACCTTCTTAGCCTCACATACCTCCTTCATGCTTCTTAATTTCAAGTCACTCACATTGCATGGATTCATCTCATTTTGGAATGGCAGCTTGCCGAATTCTCTAGCCTCAAGCTGGCTCACCGAAGTGGCAAGTTGACTAACTTGTACTTCAAGGTTCTTAATACTTTAAAAGGATCTTGTGCCGAGCTCCTCAATATCTCTTCTCGTTCGCTCTACAAACACATCATTATTGTTTGCCAATTGTGTAATCGCCTCAAGAATCTCCTCCCGGTCCGACTTATACCATGGAGCATTGGTGTTGGAAGGCCCTTCTACCCTCGGGTAGGGTTGAGGCGGTCCCCCTCGATTGTTCCCTTGGTTGTCCTTGTCCCATTGGAAATATGTGTGATTGCGATATTGAGGATTAAAGAAGTTTGCATAAGCGTCTTGTCTTTTCTCCACTTTGGTTCCCTCGGAATCCTTGTTGCTTCCTAGAAAATTTATTATTCTCACCATTGAAGTCTAAGGCCTTCACCTCCTCAAAGTTGTTAACTACTTGCGGACATGTATCAGTGGGGTGATCAAGATTGTAAATACCGCACACCTTCACTTGTTGCATTCTCCCATTCATGGCCTCTTTCATCATGGAAGAAAGCACTTGGACTTTTTCCTCAAGCTTGGGATAATGAGCGGGCTCTTCTAAAGTCTTCACACAGGATCGGGTACTAAACTGCCTTTACCATTGGCCATCTCCTCAAATAGTGCCACTGCGTCTTTGGGGATTTTCTTTGCTATTGAACCATTAAATTTTTCATTCACCATGCACATGTCTTCATCACATAAGCCTTCAAAGAAGTAATACACCAAATCGCTTTACTTGAATGGATTATAGGGGCAACTAGCCAATAGACGCTTGAACCTCTCCTAGTGCTCATACAAGGACTCATTTGCATGTTACAAAATATTGGAAGTTTCTTCTTCAGACCAACACACTCTGAAGCCGGGAAGAATTTATCGAGAAACCTCTATTTTATGTCCATTTAAGAAGTGATGCAGCCCGGAGGTAATAGAGACAATCCTTGGCTGCGTCCCATAGTAAAAATGGAAATGAACTCAGATTGTAGTCCTCCTCTGACACCCCCGGCAGTTTCATGCTAGTGAAAACCAAGTGAAACTTTGTTAGGTGCTTGTTTGGGTCCTCTCCGGCCATCCCGTGGAAAGTGGGCAAGTATTGATCATGCCGTTGTTCAGCTCACATGTTACATTATGTGGAAAAGGTAGGAAAACTATGCATAGGGGTTGACTCTCCAGAGTTGGAGCCATCAACTCCCTAAGTGTCCAATTTTCTTCCGCCATCTCAACTCCTTTAACAAAAATAATCAGTGTTTCGGAACCTCTACTCTAGCTCTTCTCTATCTCCTTCTCCGGCCACCTACGTTTTCCTATTGATCTCTTGCTTTGTATGTTTTTTTATTTTATAGATAAAACCCCCCAAAACTATTTCTGCTACATTAGCTATCCCTGACATGCAATTGGAGCAACAACTAAATTGCGAGTCTTGCATAGTTAGTTTTTTTTTCCTATCATCTATGTGGATGGCCCCGAACTTGCCACTAGCTACCCTTTGGTAGTTTGTTGTGAGTGAGGGAGCAAAAATGTAAATTCTTATCTTTGGTCTCTATCACTCCGTAGGATCTCTAATAAATCAACCTTTTTCACTGGAGAATCTACTAACTCGCATAGTGTTGTTGCTCTCGTACTTACTACAAACTACCAAAGGGTAGCTAGTGGTAAGTCTGGGGTCGTCCATAGAGATGCTATGATTCAAAAGCTAACTGTGCAAGACTCACAATCGGGTCATCATTCTGATTGTGTGATGGGAATAGCTAGAGAAGCATACATGGTTTTGTGGGGGTTTTATCTATAAACTACAAAACATGCAAGAAAAAAAAATTAAACAATATTAAGCTAAGACTTGGGGACACTTTCGTTACATGATCGGTAGAATAATTTGATCCTAGATTATATTAAATACAAGATGTATAAACCTATCCCAATGTTTGTGTCACACAGTGTGGTCAATAGTCAACACTTCCCTTTGTCTGTCACATAAAGGTGCACATGTCTTATTCTATCAACACCACCTCCATAATTAGGAAAGTGTGTCAAGCAGTCCAACCGTTATGCAGACCTCTTTCCCGTAAGGAATTACATCTCGGGCCTCCACTATGAATGCTTCTCCCTAGGCCTATAGAGGCAAAGGGGTTGGCATCACATGATGACTCTATGGTTGCAATGATAATAGTCGATTCACTACAATCGTAGTTGCTACAAACTAGCATGCCCTTGCCTATCGGGGTGCAATCTTCTGGTTAACTGGCGTACGGTCATCAGAATTGTGCTCATAACCTACATGCATACACCTAAATGGCTAGGGACTCTCATTCCCCTATTACCCTAGCAGACACTCCCAAGGGGATAAACGATCATAGCACCATACATGAAATATATACTAAGGTGTATGCCAACATAGGATATCTAACATGCATTAACAAGAACGTAAAGAACAAATCAAGCATGATATTCATAAATATAAAAGGATAGGGAGACCTACAATCTCATAAATTTCTACTAATCATGAATTTAAATTAGACCCTCAAGCAAACAAACTACTCCCTAGCTATTGAACCCAATCATTCCATTGGATTCAATACCTTTGGGAAAAACTAGGAAAATTAAAAGAAGAGAAAAGGGTTATTCCCTTTCTCTCTCTACCTAGTCTTAGATAACTATGAGAATAGAAATTGTTTCTCTTTCTAACAACCAACTTACTAAACCCTAGTAGACATAGGCTTCTTTATATAGTAGGTAGGAAATGAGCATTAAAGAGGCCCAAACTAGTAAAAACCCAGGTTGGAGAGCAGCACAAGTCGTGCAATAGCACAAGGCCCGCATGGCACGCCCCGTGCAATATCGAATGGGCAGCTGGCTGGAAGGGGTTTCTTAGCCTTCTGAGCGGCACAGCCGTGCAAATCCCCTTGGGCCACTGGTTAGAAGGGTATTCTGACTATTTGAACGATATGGACTATGCAGATCCTTGCGGGCTGCAGGCTGGAGCTGAGTTTTCCTCGTTCTGGTGGTGCGTCCGTACAAAATTTCACAGGGTGTAGGCTAGTCTTTGGATTTATGATCTTCAAGGTGCACAGAACATGCAAAAGAACACGGCCCACACTCATACTTTGCCACACAAGCTAGCTGAATGGCATAGGTCATACAAAAGCACACAGCTTGTGCCCTTACTTAATCGCACAACCATATTGAGTGGCACGGGCCATGCAGAAGAACACGGTTGTGCCAGTATTCAATCCAATCTGAGCTTCAACTCCTTTCTCCTTGGCCCATTTCCATCTACTAGCACAATTAAGCATGTGGCCTTAGGATTACTACCATCTTTGCGAGGGGCCTTAAATTATCTACTACCATTCTTGTGAATGGCATTCTACTTTGAAGTGCGTGCGAGCGATCTACAATGAAGCTCACATAATAGGATCTAGATGCTCGCTCGTAAGGATATAGTACCCACTAGGTCTATGTATGTTTTCTCCTATATATGTTTAAACACTTGAAAAGATTCCTCTTCTCGTGGACGACCCCAACTTTCCATTATCTACTTAATTGCAGATAGGAATCATTAGGGCTTTAAAATATCAACTTTGAGAGGTACGACGATGACCTCCCAAATTTTGGAGCCGCTGTCGGGGAAGAGGCATTTATTTTTAAGTGTTTAGGCATATTATGTCTGATTATATGCTAATTGTAAATATTTTTTAGTTTTCTTTTATTTTCATTTCTTAGTTGATTTTCCATTTTCACTTGGCTTGGAGACGTATTGTTCGAGTTCTTAGTGTATGGTTTGTACGTGATCCTCTTCACAAGAACCCCTACACTACGACCCCTAGTTAGAGTTGAATTTGAGATGGGCTAGGAGGCTTTCATGGGAAAGTGTGAATAACACCCCTCCTAGTGACCATTTTGTGGATACATCTTCCTCTATGGAACATCAAATTGAGCACGAAGATGAGCATCCGGGTGGGGGACCTCAACATCCTCCTCTCTAAGGGCGAGCTCCTCCTCTCCACCAAAGAGAGATTCCTTTGGGGCAAGCTTTGTTAAGAGGCATCATGGCCCCCAACCTCGATCAACAACCAATGTGCATTGAGTATCGCGTGGTTGGACCAAACAGGCACTTTGAGCTAAAGACCGGATTCATCAACATGCTACCAATCTTCCTTGATAGGCAAGGGGAGAATGCCAACAAACACCTCACTAAATTTCAGTTCTTGTGTGGTGGTATGGTCCCCAATGGAGTGGATCAAGATTTCTATAAGTTGAAGGAATTCCCGTTCACACTAAGGGATGGTGCAAGAGATTGGCTCCACTACCTACCGCCCAAGAGCATCAAGAGTTGGCTCGATATAAAAATGAAGTTTCTAGGCAAATACTTCCCGGCCTCTAGGTCTTCCACCTTGAAGAAGGACATAAGAAACATCCTCCAATGGCATGAAGAATCTCTATTCGACTATTGGGAGAGGTTCAAGAAGCTTCTTGTAAGTTGCCCTTACCATGGTTACACGGAAGGGGATTTGGTTTATCACTTGTAAAATGGCCTTCTTAATGAAGATCAAAGGTTGGTAAGAAGTTCTTGTGGTTGCACCCTTGGGAACAAGACATCCTCTGAGGCTATGCAATTTTATGAGGAGCTAGCGAAAAAATCAAGAAACTTTAGCTCAAGGGCCGATTTGAGAAGGAGAAATCCAATGCTCGCAACTTTAGCTCAAGGGCCGATTTGAGGATCAAGTCTTGGGCCTTGCATCCATGGTGAAATATTTGATGACAAAGCCCGGAAATGCACCACATGTTAAATCATGTGAAATTTGTTACTTTGCGGATCTTATAGACACTTGCCCTACTTTGCATGAGGACTATGTTAAGGAGGTGAGTGCCATGGGATATCAAGGGAATCAAGGCTACCAAGGCAACCAAGGATATCAAGGTGGGCAAGGCTACCAAGGTCACCAAGGCTAGAAAGGTTATCAAGGGTACCAAAACCGGCCGTACAATTTGGGAAATTGAAATAACCCAAACCTTCGGTATGGAAACCCTCAAGGAAGCCAAAACCCTCAACCATATCGGCCTCCTAAAAAATAGTATAGGCCACCTCAACAACAATTTCAAAAGCTCTAAGACAAACCCGAGACCAAAGGGAGAGCTCGGGGCTAACAAAGGATGAGGTGATGTAAGCCATTCACCAGTTGGGCATGTTCGTGGAAAAAAGTGAGAAATTTCAAGATGAAGCCAAGGCAAGTATCAATAACTTGGAAACTTAAGTGAGCCAAATAGCTCAAGTGGTAAATCGGATGGAAGCCCGGGAAAAGGGTAAGCTACCCTCCCAACCGGAGATCAACCCTCGATAAAATGCAAGTGCTATCACTTTGAGAAGTGGTAGAGAGGTTGACACTTCCCTGGATAATGAAATTGTTGAAGAGGAGCCTATGATGAGTGAGGTGTTTGAAAAAGGGGTTGAGAAGGAAGAAGCCCATGAGAAGAAGGCCGAGGAGTTAGCCAAAAAAAGCAAGGGAGAAGAAATCGAGGTGGAGACATTTGCGCCAAGACCGAAGTCTACCTTCATCCCGGAACCTTCATCTCCCCCTCACAAAAGAGAAAAGATGGTGGATATCCCTCCATATGTACCAGAACCTCCATTTCCAGAAGCCTTGAAAGACAAAAGGAGGAAGGAAGATAATAAGGACATCTACAAAGTCTTTCGTAGATGTAAGGTAAATATCCCACTCTTGAATGCCATTGAACAAATTCCTAGATATGCTGAATTTATAAAGGAATTATGTGTTGTGAATCGAAAACAAAGGGCCAAAAATAAGTTGAAAAATGGGAAAAGTGAGCATGTTTCCGCCTTGTGTCAAAAAGAGCTACCCCCTAAATATAGCAATTCCGACATGTTCACAATCTCTTGCATAATAGGAAATACACATTTTGAAAAATCTATGTTTGATCTAGGTGTATCAATAAATGCGATTCCATACACTTTATATGAAAATCTCAACTTGGGTACAATGCACAAAACCGGGGTGGTAATCCAATTGGATGATCGTTCTAGTGCATACACTAAAGGTATTGTTAAGGATGTGTTGGTTAAGGCGGATTCCTTAGATTTTTATGTCCTTGACATGGAGCATGATAAACATGCCGCCCCAATTTTATTGGGGAGGCCATTTTTGAAAACCTCTAGGAAAATGATTGATGTGCATAAGGGTACCCTTACCGTGGAATTTGATGGAATAAAAGTAGATTTTAACATAAATGACTCTATGAAGTATCCTAGTGAAGAACATGCTTGCCATGCCCTAGATGTTGTTGAAGAAGTTGTGCAAGATGTTTTTGAGCTAAGTTGTGATGATTCCTTGTTAGTTGTTTTGCAATGTGATAGTGATTGTGCCCACAATGTATACTCTATGAGACTAACTTGAAGGAAAGCTTTGAGGATTTGAACCTGCTTGAAGAAATGAAACCGAGTTCTCAAAACCTCCTCCTCTACTCTTAAAGGAACCTGAGGAACCGGAATTCCTCCCATCACTTGTGAAAGCACCGATGATTGAACTTAAACCTTTGCCAAGTGACCTCAAGTACGCTTTTCATAAGGAAGGGGAGACACTTCTGGTTATCATTTCAAGCAAGCTCAACAAAGAGGAAGAAGAAAAGTTGATGGTGGTGTTACGGGAAAACAAGGAAGCAATTGGATGGACTATTGCCGACATCAAAGGAATATGTCCATCCACTTTGGAAGAAGATACAAGACCCGTCCGGCAGCCCCAACATCGTTTAAACCCACCTGTGATGGAGGTGGTGAAGGCGGAAATTCTCAAGTTACTCAAAGTGGGCATGATCTATCCAATATCGAATAGAAAGTGGGTAAGTCCAACTCAAGTGGTACCCAAGAAGAGTGGGGTGATGGTGGTAAAAAATAAGAAGGGTGAAATGGTGCCCACCAGAGTTCAAAATGGGTGGCGCATTTGCATTGACTACCGGAGGCTAAATGCGGAAACCTGGAAAGATCACTTCCTATTGCCATTCATTGATCAAATGCTTGAGAGGTTAGCAAGTGATGTGCCCATTTAATACGGTTATATTTGGACTTTTAGGATTCACTTTTGTGCTCTAAATGTGGCATTTTCCCTTGAAAATCTCTAAGGAGAGTTAAAAGCGACTTTTACTCTTTTATTACTTTTCTAGATGATTTTTGTGTGACAAGGCAATTTGTTTGAAGACTTTGAAGAATACCTTTGGAGATTTTAAGATATAAAGACTTGTATTTGAGCTTTTGAAGACTTGAAGAATTGAAGAAAAGTGAAGTGAACAGGAGGATGTGAAACAAAAAGAAGAAAGAAATCAAGGTGCTGGAACTGGGCTCCGTCGCGACTCACGACGAACGTATGGCCAGAAATCTTTCTTGCTTTTTTTGTACTATAAATACTCACCTTATCCTCTCCTTTTCAGATCTTTTTCTTCCTACAATTTTTTTGGGTTCAGCCCCTAGTTTTTCTCTTCTTTATTTTCTTAGTTTTTGTAGGTTAATCATGTCTTTTAATTATCTAGCTTAGTTTTATCTTGGGAGCAATGGATTGAAGCTTCCATATCTATGTAGTAAAAACCATATCTATTTATTTTGTGCTTTTGATATTGTGCATTTATTGAGCTTTGAATGTGATTTGTTAATGGAATTGATGTTTTTGGAAGCTTGAGTATATGAATTGCTTGTATGATTACTTGTTAGGGTTGGGAGAAAGTAGCTAATTCTCCCCTATTTTAATGTGGAATCCAAGAGCATGAGTCAGAGCTTCTTAATGATGTTGATGTGTTGATAATTTCTAGATAAATGTGATGATGTTGAATTCGTTGTCATGTTTGTTTTAGGTAGCAAATGAGAGAAGTCAATGAATGTCTATCATTCTTGGCTAATCTTGTGTAAATGCATGAATTGGTTAAACGCTTAGACACGGTGTAGTGTTTATAAGTGTTTCCAAGCTTGTTGGTTCTCCGTGCTCAATGCCATCAATGTGATACTTTTAGTCGTGTTTCGGCTAAGGGAGTCATTGGTGAGGTTTGACAAGAGATGTCGAATTCACTCTTGCAAACTACTATCTGAGAATGATGGAAGATTTATCTTCACAAGTAGTGAAAGTAGTGAATAGATTGTTTCACTCGTTCTTGAAGCCTTTGTTATTTAGCATTCATGTGTTCTCAATGGTATATGTTACTTCCTTTATGCCATGTATTTTTTGAGAATAGGAAGTGTTTGTATGATTTAAGTGTTAGGGAGTAAGGAAAGTGACAGATTCCTTAGCTCCTTTGCATGAAAAATCTAGAAACATAAAATTTGAACTTCTTGTCCATAATGTGTTGTGATTCTTGCTAGATAAGTATGTTAATGTGGATTGTTCTCATATTTATCCTATAGATGCAATGAAAGGTTGAACCTTGAATGAGGTTTGTTCTAGGTTTAGCCTAATGAATGATATGCTTGGTTAAATGGCTATGTCTTTGGTAGAAGGCTTGTTATTATCAAATCTATGGTACTTCGTGTATAATGCCATTGATGAAATACCTCTACGGTGTTGTTTTCCTAGTGTGATTATCAACGAGGTTTGCAAATGGTCGTTGTTTATCTTTGCAAATTACTATTAAGCAGGAATGAATGTTGATCTTCGATTGGCATTCCTCATTGGTAATAAATGTAATAGAATGAGTGAATGGTTCAATGATCTACATTAGGTTTGGAAGTGAATATCAGTTGCCCCCAAGGCTTTGTTTTAGTAGTTTTAAAACCCTTTTTTTTGTTTGTTTAATGATTAGCATAGTTACTTGACTTTGCTAGTTATCTTGTCATTTAACCTTCATAACTTAGGACAACCAACCAACCAACCCCCCCCCCCCCAATTTACTCGCTTTTATATGTATATATATCTACTTCTAGCCTAAAATGAACCTTATATGTCCAAACGCTTAAGAAAACCCCTCTTCTTCGTGGACAACCCCAATTTGCCACTATCTACTTAATTGTATTTAGTAAGCATAAAAGGGCTTATAAATTATAACTTTGAGAGGTACGATGACGACCTCCCAGCAAGCCACCCCTTCTATTGATTTTTGGATGGGTACTCGGGGTACTTTCAAGTAGCTATCGCCCCGGAAGGCCAAGAAAAAACCACTTTCACGTGCCCCTTTGATACGTTTGCCTACCAGCGTATGGCTTTCAGGTTATGTAATGCCCTCGCAACTTTCCAAAGGTGTATGGTAAGTATTTTCTCAGAATTTGTTGAAAACTTTGTTGAGGTACTATGGATGATTTCACCATTCATGGTAGTTCTTTTGACAACTATTTAGCAAATTTGGCACAAGTTCTTAAACGCTGCATTGATACTAATCTTGTGTTAAATTCTAAGAAGTGTCATTTTATGGTAGAGCAAGCCATTACCTTAGGCCGTGTTGTCTCTTCTAAGGGTATTGAGGTTGACAAGGAAAAGATAGATACAATTAAAACTTTTCCTTATCCTACTAATGTGCACGCAGTGCGCTCTTTTCTTGGCTATGTATGATTCTACCACCTGTTCATCAAGAACTTCTCAAAGATAACATCTCCTTTATGCAAGTTGTTGCAAAAAGAGGTGGAATTTGTGATGGATGAGGGTTGTAAAGGGACCTTCGATACATTGAAAGGAAGGTTAGTTTTGGCCCCTATTATACAACCCCTGGATTGGTCATTGCTTTTTGAGATTATGTGTGATTCTAGTGATTACGCCGTTGGAGTGGTGCTTGGTCAAAGGGTGGAGAGATCACCTCAAGCCATCTACTACGCATCCATGTCTCTCAATGAAGCCCAAAGAAACTACTTCACCATAGAAAAAGAGTTGCTAGCAGTGGTATTTTCTTTGGAAAAATTTCGATCTTACTTGCTTGGTACAAAAGTTATTGTGTACACTGACCATGCAGCGCTTCGTCACTTGATGACAAATAAAAAAGCCAAACCAAGATTGATTAGGTGAATCCTGCTTTTGAGCGAATTTGAGTTGGATGCGAGACAAGAAGGGCGCGGAAAACCTTATGGCCGATCATTTGAGCCGGTTGACTCCATGCCAAGACATTGAGGTAAACCCCGCAGTGAAGGAGCAACTACAGGAGGAATTCCCAGATGAACAATTGTTCTCCATTAGGGATCTCCAACCACGGTATGCCAACATTGTAACTTTTCTTGTCGCCGGTAAATTCCCTTATCATTTTTCTAAGGCCCAAAAGGATGAATTAAAGATTGATGCTAAGCATTATGTGTGGGATGATCCCTTTTTGTGGAGACATTGTGTGGATCAAGTTGTTAAGAAATGTATCCCCGATAATGAAGTACACTCAATTCTTGAATTTTGTCTTTCTCATGCATGTGGTGGTCATTTTGGAGCAAAGAGGACCGCTAGGAAAGTTTTAGAAAGTGGGCTTTATTGGCCTACATTGAATAAGCATACATACACCTTCTGCAAATCTTGTGATGAATGTCAGAGAGTGGGAAACATCTCCACTAGGAATGAAATGCCCTAAAGGCCTATTCTGTATTGTGAAATCTTTGATGTTTGGGGTATTGACTTTATGGGACCTTTCCTTAGTTCTTATGGATTTACGTATAATCTTCTTGCCATTGATTATGTGTTGAAGTGGGTTGAAGAAAAGCCACTAGGATTGACGATTCTAAAGTGGTTGCAGAATTCCTGAAAAATAACGTCTTTTCTAAGTTTGGAGTACCCCGAGCCTTGATCAGTGACCGTGGCACCCATTTTTGCAATTGGACAATAGAGGCACTCTTGAAGAAGTATGGCTTCACTCACAAGACATCCACCGCCTATCACCCTCAACCAACAGGCAAGTCAAAGTTTCCAATCGGGAAACTAAATCCATCCTTCAAAAAATGGTTAACCCTAACCGGAAGGATTGGAGTTCTCGTTTGAATGATGCTTTGTAGGCGTATAGGATGACTTACAAGACACCAATCGGTATGTCACCATACCAGTTAGTGTTTGGTAAGCCCCATCATCTACTGGTGGAAATTCAACATAAGGCTTACTTGGTGGTCATAGAATTCAATCTTGATATAAATGAGGCTGGCTTGCATAGGAAGTTACAATTGGATGAACTAGATGAGATCCGGAGGGAGTCCTATGAGAACGCCAAAATCTATAAAGAGAAGACAAAGGTGTGGCACAACAAGATGATCATTAGGAAGGAATTTGGCGTTGGTCAAAAGGTTCTCCTATTCCAATCCCGCATTCGCCTATTCCCAAGTAAGTTGAGGTCCCGATGGATCGGCCCTTTTGAGGTGGTTAAGGTATTCCCACATGGCACAGTGAAGATTCTAGATCGAGCTAAGTCCAATACATTCAAGGTTAATGGATAACTTTTGAACCTTACCACGAGAATTTTGTGCCTGAAAAAGGAGAGGGCGTTGATCTCCTCAATCCGGTTTGTGAGTAAACTCCAAGAAAAGGGAGTAAGTCGTGCCAACAACGTTAAATATACTTGGTTTTGATCATCCGGATTATCATTCGTGACTTTCCGTTGATGTTGCTTGGTTTTGGATTTTGTCATTAGTTTCATTGTTTTGCTTTGTGCTTTTCATGGGTTATTTTTTTGTGATTTTGTAGCAATTTTGAAGCCAATGCATTGGACTTTTGAAGGTAGAAGTGCTTGAAGTCAAGAAGGAAAGACTTGGATAAGAGGAGGATCAGAAAAATTTTCTAAGTACTAGGTTAGTAGTCTGTCATGAGTCGCGATGCCTCTTTGCGAGTCGCGATGGATCATTGCGAGTCGCGACGAAGTGGTCGCGAGTTATGACCAAATCAGAAGTTTTGTGTGAAAATAGAGCTCTCAGCCTCCACTTTTCGTGAGTCGCGATGGCCTCGTCGCGAGTCGCGATGGACCATCTCGAGTCACAACGAAGTGGTCGCGAGTCATAACCAAATCAGAAGTTTTGTGTGAAGATAGAGCTCTCAACCTTCACTTTTTACGAGTCGCGATTGACCGTTGCGAGTCACGACGAAGTGGTCATGAGTCGCGACGGGCGTACAACCCTATTTTAAAAAATGGGCATATTTAGTTTTTTCCACAAACACTCATCTTCCTCTGCCGCTACTCATCTTCCTCCGCCATTCCTCCACCAAGCCATCTCCCTCCGACCGCCGCTCACCGCTGCCCTTCGCCACGCACAACCACCACTCCATACCCCCCATTCCTTCTTACCAAGCTCCACCCACAAATCCACACCTAAACTTGTTGAAGAACACAAAACCCTAGAATTTGGGGGTTTTGTGATTTTTTTTTTTTGCAATTAGACTTCAAATTACTTGTGGGTTTTACTCCTTCCTCTTTTTAGGCATCTAAGTGGTACAACTCTTTAATCTCTTAAGCTTTACTTGAGATTATGATTGAATCTATTATTTGTGAGATATTTTATGAACTTTGTGTGATACCTTAGGATAGTTTGATTGATTGGAACATTGTAGATGCTGTTGAATATATTGTGTTGCAAGTTGATTTGGAAGGATTGTATGAATATTTGGTATTTACGACTTGGTTGGATGTAGGATAACATAAATAATCACTTTGAGTGTATTGAGTTGCTCTTATTAGTCTTATGCTTGCATTGCACTATTAGTGTTTCTTTGATTGAGAATGGATTGTGGTTTATACTAGATATGAGGCATGTTGGCCCTTTCTGAGAATTTGTTGTTATTTGGATAAAATGTTATTGTGCTTTGAAATGGTATTTTGCTTAGGGTAGTTTAGCCATGGGACTCAAATGTGGACATTGTGAATGAACTAATGGTGGCTAAACTAATTAGGCATGACTGTGACTTTGAGATATAACTTATTCGATTTCAACTATGTGAGAACTTCATGGACTTGAGAATATGGGCATGTGGGACATAATATGGATTGTATGTGCAATTTTGAGTAGAACTTGAACTAGTAGGCTTGAACTTGATTTGGCTTGTGATGATGAACTAGTTTAAGGTTAAGTATGAATTCGCAATATTGCATATACATATATTCCTGTGCATTTGACTTGTTTGTTGTGGTTGTTAGATATGGCCCCTACAAAGAGGCACAGGGCTCCTCCCCGAGGCAGGTGCAATGCCGCTCCACCTCCGACTCCACCACCAGCTCTAGAATCGAGCCATGTAACTCCCCTGCCGGATAGGTACATGGGTTTGACCCGATATCATCGGGTCCTATGCTGAAATGTGGGAAACCCTGGCGAGTTGTCAACTCAAGGAGACGAGCTTTGTAGACGTGCCCACACTAGATGCTCTTAGGCTCACCCAGCCTGTCAGATGCCTCATCGCTAAGTGGGGAATGGAAAGGTTCATGAGTAGGAGCACACCCTCTTACTGGAGATACACACTAGAGTTCTTGTCCACGGCCAAGATCTGCAGCGTGAGGGATGATCAACCATGTGAGAGATACATTGATTTCCACTTGGATGATATATCTAGGCAAATGACGGTCTCGCAGATTGAGGAGGCGTTTGGATTTGACACTGCAGAGATACGGGCTAGGTTGGACCCACAGGCCCAGGAGCGATCGATCGAGGATGACATGCAATTTTGGAATGTCATCAACATGAGGCCAAAGAACTCCCATGACAAGAGCAGTGTCATCATCCTTCCCGCCCTTCGTTATGTGCACCGACTATTGGTTGGCACAGTGCTTTGCTCGGCGGAGCCGACAAATGTGCCAACTAACGACATTCACTTTCTATGGCACTTAACGAGTGAGGGACCAGGATACGGGTTGTGGGATGAGTTGTGGATGAAGAGGATTGTAGAGGTGGCAGGAAAGCCAAAGGGGAAGATCATGGTCAGAGGTATGATAGGCCTCTTAGCGGAGTACTTAGGATTGGCTCATATGGCTGACTTTTTGCGCTTAGGAAGGCTCACTTCCCACCTCATCACTACTGAAAGGTTAGATAGATTTGAGATGCTCAGTGGCACTCGGACCACGGGGCTATTCCACTGGTTGTATGGCACCAGGAAGGTCACATTCATGGCACTTCCTCAGCCCAACAAGACGAAGCTAGAATTTAATACACCTCTAGGAGACCTGGCAATTTCACCTGACTCCTCATGCAGAGATGACTTCCAGAACGAGCTCCGCGACCTTGGCCCAACTCCTATCCAGTGCGATAATAGCACCCTACCTTTCTCTGAGCGATAGCAGCAACACTCCCCGCAGCCTCCACCAGAGACCGAGCCGATGCAAGAGGACGATGTGCCACCTCACTACTCCCAGCCTCCACTGGATTTCTACGAGCGTATGATGCAGACCATACAGGATGGATTCCACCGCCAGGACAGGATGATATTGGAGCACAATGTGTTTGTCTCCCAGTCTTTAATCGACATGGATGGGGAGATTGATCATCTGTCAGCTCGCATCTATGATATGCAGTCCTAGGCAGGCAGTGTCTCAGGCCCCAATCCGGGAGCATAGAGGCGGAGAGCTAGGAGGCAGAGGAGCACGGAGTGGCTATTTTTGTGATGGCCCTTTTTCCTCACATCAATGATTTGTAAGCACCATATCCTTACCCTTTCCTTACTTCGCCTTGTAAGTTTTTACCCTATTGTCTACATTGAGGGCAATGTAGTGTTCTAAGTGTAGGGAGGGGTATCTACTTTGAGGTGATTGGGGTTGGAGATACTTTTGGATAACTCTTTTTGTTTTGTTTTGAATAATTTTCCCTTTTGTTTTGGGATGTTTTTCTTTTGATGTACTTGGATAATGTTGGCTTTGATACTTTTCTTAGCCTTAATATTTGGAAATCACTTTGCTATTTTTTTGAATTGGAGAAACGTGAAAATTTTTGGAAAAGAAAATAGAAAATGAAAACAATATAAATAAATAAATAAAAAGAATCCCGCTAAGTTGAAAACCCGAGAGGGCATCTTAAGCAACATTGGGGGCCCGGATAGGTTGAAAACCCGAGAGGGCGACCTAGGAAAAATGATAGGCCAAATGTGTGGAAAAATGTGAGATGTAAGCCCAAAAAAAGAAGAAAAACATGACATGTGGCTAGAATGAAAACACGAAAAGGCTCCTAGGAAAAATGAGAGAAATTGAAAACTGTTCACTCATTTTTCGGCGTTGGAGTCATAAGGTTGCGGTGGTCATACAGATGGATCAGGTAGTTTGACATCTTGAGGACCTTTTGGGAGTGGAAAATTTAGCAGGAGAAGACGAAGTAAGTTATGAAACTCTTGATCGTTAATATGCTTCGTTTTTAGGTTTATACATTGATATAAAGTGAAGCACGTGTTTTAAACCTTGTACATGTCTTTAGCTTCACCTTATACCATTGGATTTGGGATTGTTAATTCAGGATTTGGAGATGTTTTAGGGATATCAATGAATTGATGGGTTAATATGGTTTGGGTACATTTAGGAATTGGGGTTGTGGGAAACTTCTCATTTGACCTTAATATTGGGATGTGTGATATTGAGAGTTTTGTGAGGTATTGACTTGGGGGAATAGTAGTTAGGATGTGGATACATCATTTCCTTCGTATGCTTGGATCTTTTCTTACTCGAGGGCGAGTAAGGTTTAAGTGTGGGGAGGTTTGATATGTCCATTTTATATGCATAATTTAGTACTGTTTTGGGTCACTTTTGTGCTCTTTCATTATCAAGAGCTTGTGTTTTACCCTGAAATTATCTTAGGAGGGGTAAGAGAAACTTTACGCTCGTTTACCTCTTCTAAGTGGATTTTATGTGACAAGGGAAGAACACGGAGGCATGAAGATTAGAGGCCTTTAAAGATCACATTTTCGAAGACTTTTGAAGACTTTCTTCGAAGACATAAAGACTGGAGGCCATCGAAGACCATTTTTGAAGACCTTGAAGACTTGAAAAATGAGATAAATCACTATGAAGATAAATTTTTACCACAAGAAGAAGAAGAAAAAATAGGGTTAAATTCTGGCACTCGTCGCGAGTCGCAATGGCCTCGTCGCGAGCCCGTCGCGAGTCGCGACGAGTCCGTCGTGAGTCATGACCAGCGGGTGGCCAGAATCTAACCTTATTCTTTTTGTACTATAAATATCACTCTCTTTCCTCTCATTCATATCTTCTTATTCTGCATTTTTGGTACTGTTCCAAACCCTACTTCCTTCTATTTTCAACTTTGAATTCACGTGTATTATGTTTGGTTGTTTAGCATTAATTAGTATGAACTTTTGTAGCTAAATCTAGTTCTTGGGAGCAATTGACTAAGACTTCCAAGCCTATACCTTAAGAACAATTTGTAGCCTATTCGATACTCTTACTATTACGCATTTATGGAGCATTGAATGTGTTTGTTAATTTCATTAATGTTATTAAAAGATTGAGTATATGAAGTGCTTGTATGATATGCTTGTTAGGGTTTGGGAAAATAGGTTGATTTCCCCTTTTCTTAATAGGAATCCAAGAGTATGATTTAGAGCTTTTGATTGTGTTAATGGATTGATAATTTCTAGATGAATATGATAATGTTGAACTCTGTGTCATGTTTGTTGCTTGTAGTAAATGAGAGAAGTCTATGAATGTCGATCGTTCTTGACTAATCTCGTGTAAATGCATGAATTGGTTAAATGCTTAGACACGGTGTAATGTTTATAAGTGTTGCCAAGCTTGTTGATTCTTCGTGCTAAATGCCATCAATGGGATACTTTTATCGTGTTTCGACCACGGGAGTCATAGGTGAGGTTTGACAAGAGATGTCGAATCCACTCTTGCAAACTAGTATCTAAGAAGGATAGAAGTTTAGTCTTCACAACAAGTAGTGAAACTAGTAATTAGGTTGCATGTTCAATGATGGATAAGAGGCTTGGGAGTGGAAGTCAATTGCGCTCATGGTTCCGTTAATTGTTGTTTTCATCGTATCTTTAGTTGTATTGTATGATTAGCATAGTTCTCTTGCTTTGCTAGTTGTTGTATTTCAATGTGATAACTTATGCTCAAACCAATCAAAACCCCCCTGTTTACATGCTTATATATATGTACATACCTAGTATGTTATCTCCTATATATGTTTAAACACTTGAAAAGATCCCTCTTCTCGTGGACGACCCCGACTTACCATTATCTACTTAATTGTTATATAAGAAGCATTAGGGCTTAAAAGTATTAACTTTGAGAGGTACGGCGACGACCTCTCAAGTACGCTGGAGAAGAAGAGAGAAATTGTTGGAGAGAGAAAGAAAAGAAAGCTAGAAGAAAAGGAAAATTAGGTTTACCATTAAATTTTCATTAATTACAAAGAAACTCTATTTTACAAATTCGTCTCTAGCCTGTCCATAATTTATGGAAATGTTTTCCTGAAACTTTCTCAACTTCTAAAGGTCAAAATATGCAATTTTTGTAGGGATATACTCCCTCCATCCCAACTCAATTTGATTAATTTAACTTTTGGCAGTCAATTTTAAATATTAATATCTTTATTTATACGTGTAAAAAAATTCTGAAAAAACAACAACTTAAAAATATACATTACGATGAAACCAACATATAACATGATAATAGTTTTACACATATAATTATAGAATTTAATAATTAAAATTGGATAACTTTAACTGCCAAATGTCAAATTAATCAAAATGAACTGAGTCTAGGAGAGTATAACTTTTTCCAAAAATAAAATGCTACCAAGTGTTCCCCATTAGGTCCACGTGGCTAAATGCTATACCAAAACTATCACTTGACACTTATATCCTTGAACCATGGGAATAATTACTCTGCACCCAATAACGCGACTTCCAAATTCTAAAGTTTATCAGAGATCCCTACTCCTGGTTGGCACATTGGCACAACTCAGAATGGCTCTGTTAGCACGAAACGCTCACCGCATGGTCCAAACGACGTCGTACCAGAGAGCAGGCCTGGCGGCGGCAATTCACACAACCTTGCCGGCAGCGTTCCCCCAACAGTCCTCTGCGCCGTCGACCTACGCCGGAGCACCTCCTCCGTCGACGTCGTCCCCGACTGGGCTCCCCAAGGCGGCGGAGTATGTGATCTCCAAGGTCGATGATCTGATGAACTGGGCCCGCCGGGGCTCCATCTGGCCCATGACTTTCGGGCTGGCCTGCTGCGCCGTGGAGATGATGCACACCGGCGCTGCTCGCTACGATTTGGACCGATTTGGGATTATCTTCAGGCCTAGCCCTAGGCAGTCCGATTGTATGATTGTTGCCGGAACTCTCACCAACAAGATGGCCCCCGCTCTCCGCAAGTATGTTGTTCCTTCTCTTTGATTATTTATTTGGTTTTTTAATGAATATTTGTTCTCCAAGTTTAGGCAAATGTAGGTGTTTCAACAATTTAAGAGGCTGTTTCTAGAAATTTCTTGAGATTTTACCCTTGAGCATTGTTGGTATATGAATATGCTGCTAACAGGCTGGTGTGTATATGATGTTTGATGCATAAATTTCTACCTTTGAATGTTGTTATCTGTAGTTTTGGAATGTTATACTTGCAAAAGCCCGATGTTATGCCTACAGCAAAATTAATATGATGGCCTGGTTGTTTTTAGAAAGATCTGCATATGTTGTTACTGTAGTTATAGAATCATGAGGAGATTTTAAGTTATGTCTGTTGTTTTGCATTTACATTAGGTTTCATTCTTACTATTGGTTCTCACAGTCCCCTTTTCAAAGTTTACTCTTTTTTAGAGGGATGAAGAATTGGGTGCTTTTGCTTGTATAACATCCAATGATTTCAGAAGCTTTTTGTTGTTATGTTTTAGCAAACCAACCGGGTTCCATCTGGGTGTTGATTTATGCTTAATAAAGTCCATTGTACTTGATCTGGTTGGATCCATGTCCATAAATTGTTTAGCTTTTCCTTTTCTCCATTGCAATATGGTAGGACTGGAACGGAAGTGCACTTTGATCGGTTGGAGGATCTTGTACTGAACACCTGGTCTTCTTTTCCTAACTGTACTTATTGTTTGTATGATAAAATGGTCAACTAATACTATTTAGTATAAAATAAGCTATGTAGATAGTTCAACTTTTTATTTCTTTTGAGTTTTGATGGCTTTAGGATGTACGCCATAGCTCTTTGCAAGAAGGGGTTTTTCTTCTTATTCTTATTATATCTAGTTTGCCAAAACTTGTAATACCTGATCTTAAGATACTGTTCATCCTCTTATTCTTATTATATCTGGTTACTTGAAATACATATCTTAAGATACTTGTCACATTGTGTGTCACAGATGTACACTATAGCTGCTAAAAGCTAAGCTTGTAGATGATGGCTAACCAGAGTTGCCACTACCGATGGAGGTCTTGAGTCATTTATATGGAAGAGTAAATAGATTTTATGAAAAAGTATGTCTTCCTCTGCAAGTGTCATTTTCATGCTAAGCACTTCTCGCCCTTCTTTTGTACTGCTCTTTGCAAGAGAGGGGTTTTCTTCTTATTCTTATTATATCTAGTTTTAAATTCCTGATCTTAAGATACTGTTCATCCTCTTGTTCTTATTATATCTAGTTACTTGAAATGCGGATCTCTAGATACTGGTCACTTTGTGTGTCATAGATGTACACTATAGCTGCTAAAAAGCTAACCTTGTAGATGATGGCTAACCAGAGTTGCTACTACCGATGGAGGTCTTGAGTCATTTATATGGAAGAGTAAATAGATTTTATGAAAAAGAATGTCTTCCCTAGCAAGTGTCATTTTCATGTTAAGCACTTCTCACCCTTCTTTTGTACTGCTCTTTGCAAGAGAGGAGTTTTCTTCTTCTTCTTATTATATCTAGTTTGAAATACCTAATCTTAAGTTACTGTTCATCCTCTTATTCTTATTGTATGTAGTTACTTGAAACACGGATCTCTAGATACTGGTCACTTTGTGTGTCATAGATGTAAACTATAGCTGTTAAAAGCTAACCTTGTAGATGATGGCCAACCAGAGTTGCCACTACAGATGGTGAGGTCTTGAGTCCTCGTATGGAAAGAGTAAACAGATTTTATGAAAAAAAAAAGGCTTCCCCTGCAAGTGTCATTTTCATGCTAAGCACTTCTTTCGCCCTTCTTTTGTACTAGTTTGTTGCAAAGTTGTCTTTGTGTTCTTTCCTTACTTTGCTTTTGAGTCGTGTTTTAGTTGTTGAAGGACTAAAGTAAGGTAGTTGACCCTGAGATGAAAGTTGTTTGTCTTTTGGTGTCTTTTTTAACATTGACAAGATAGGACATTACTAGAACTCGTTTTTTGTTTCCAGTTTCTCACTGTGGTCTAACTTTGACAATTGATTGGTTTCATCTTGGGTTTTTGAATTCTTTTGAGTAGAGTCTATGATCAAATGCCAGAGCCTAGGTGGGTGATATCAATGGGAAGCTGTGCAAATGGTGGTGGCTACTATCATTATTCATACTCTGTTGTTAGAGGTTGTGACCGGATTGTCCCAGTTGACATTTATGTTCCTGGCTGTCCACCTACTGCTGAGGCCCTTCTCTATGGACTTCTCCAGCTGCAGAAGAAAATTAATAGGCGCAAGGACTTCCTTCATTGGTGGACAAAGTGAGGTTTCGTTGCATAGCATATTGGTGGTTTTCCTTGTTAAGTTGCATCAACCTTTGTACCAACTTGAACTCCATAGAGTGGCGGAGTGGCGTTGCACAAGCCTATGGTTTTTGTTTCAACCTTTTGTTTGAAAATAAAGATGCAGTGTTGTGTTAAATGAAGATGTGTTTTTCATTTATAGAACGAATTAACTAAGATGTGGTAGACTGCGTCTGTTTTATTGCTTTGAAGAAGATATACCAAGTTATTGTTTGTTTCTAATCGTGTAGTTTGAAAGGGAATGGAAAGTAATGTCCCATTAAAAACTCATCCATTGATTTGAAAAACCCTAGCATTTTGATTGTTTTCATCTATGATTCCATACTTTTGTTTTTAAAAAACTTCATTTAAACAAACACGATTAGAATTAGAAAGTGAGACAGAGCCTAAATACCTAATAATAAATAATTGAATTAAACTCGAACCGAGACCCGAGCAGTGATATTTAGTCAATGATTCGAAAGCAAAAATCACTCTATCGAAATGAACTGAAAAGTTAAATTGTCTGACACTGAACAAAATTCGTACTCAAACCCAAAAAATCTCCTAACCGAAACCAAACACGAAAAGGATCCAACTTGAAAGATACCAGATCGTAACTGATAAATACCTGATCTAAAAGGAACTGAATTAATGTTAACTCAAATTTAAAGAGAATCAAATTCATCTTAATCCATATCAAATAAGACCCAAATATAATTGAATATTGTACATAAAGTTTTTATTGTCCAAAGTGTATATATAGTACTAAGTCATAAGACTTACTCCCCCGTCCCAGCTCAAACTGCACACTTTCCTAATTGGACTGTTCCAGCTCAAATTACAATTTCTGATTTTGCCAAAAATGGCCTAGTTGACTTGAGTCAAAATTACCAAATTGCCCATAAACATGAAATAACTAATGGATATGGACTTAATAAGGCTTGATTTAGGTGTTAATGGACATGAGCTTAAGAAATAGACATTGGCTCAGAATTTTGAATGCTCGATGCGTTGGTTAATGGGAGAGATAATAATGCATGCTCTGTTCTTTCTTCTCTCCATTCCTCAAAAACACCAAACCTTATCATCTCGACTGTCTTAAATATCACAGTATCCAAGGCACTCGTCCTTATCATCCCCCTTTGGCTCCTCAGAAATCCTAAATCCTATCCTCCGAGTTCTTTAAAAAATCCTCTCGATTCTGAAACGCTTCCTCCACCTCATCACAGGTCCGAATCCCACCCCATTTAGCACGTATTCTGATTCTTTCCTCATATCCAGCTTCTCGTGCTTACAAATTTCCAAATTTGTTCGATTTCGAAACTGGGTTTGTGAAACCCTTGGTTTCCCGAAGCGCCCTCGAATTGTGTCATTTCGGGTTTGATAACCTTGGTTATGGTTTTTTTAACTTTTTGTTCGAAGTTTTGCAAGTCTTCTCATTTTCTGATTAGGGTTTGCATAGATATAGAAGTTTAATGTTTTTGCGAACAAAGAAAATGGTTTTATTTTTACCCATTTGTGTTTTTAATGTGTTTGTAGACGGGTTTTCAAACCCTTGGGTTTGTATACCCCTTCCGAGCATCTATTGTGCTAGCCTGGGTTTGATTAGGTCTACCTCATGCCTTTTTGGCTGGTTCCATAATTTATTTCTCATTTTTCTTAATTTTTGGGTTAGGGTTTCCGTAGATCTACATACGGAAATAATTTTCCAACAACTAATTCTTATTATTCTCGACTGACTTGTGTGTTTGATGACCCTGTTTATACGATTTGTATGCTGGTATTGTAATCTGATGACTTTGTTTCAGTTTGTATGCTGTGGCCCTATGCTTATATGAGTTTCATGTGTTTCATTTCTTTGGGTATTAACTGAAGTGTAGTCCCCTGTTTACTGGTGTTAACTGACTCGTGTGTTTGATGACCCTGTTTATACGATTTGTAAACTGGTCTTGTAATCTGATGACTTCGTTTCATGTGTTTCATTTCTTTGGGTATTAACTGAAGTGTAGTCCCCTGTTTACTGGTGTTAACTGACTCATGTGTTTGATGACCCTGTTTATACGATTTGTATGCCGGTCTTGTAATCTGATGACTTCATTTCAGTTTGTATGCTGCGGCCCTATGCTTATCTGAGTTTCATGTGTTTCATTTCTTTGAGTATTAACTGAAGTGTAGTCCCCTGTTTACTGGTGTTAACTGACTCGTGTGTTTAATGACCCTGTTTATACGATTTCTATCCTGTTCTTGTAATCTGATGACTTCATTTAAGTTTGTATACTATGGCCCTATGCTTATATGAGTTTCATGTGTTTCATTTCTTTGGGTATTAACTGAAGTGTAGTCCCATTTTTACTGGTGTTAACTGACTCGTGTGTTTGATGACCCTGGTTATACGATTTGTACGCTGGTCTTGTAATCCGATGACTTCATTTCTGTTTGCATGCTGTGGCCCTATGCTAATCTGAGTTAAGAAAGTTTCATTTCTTTGGGTATTAACTGAAGTGTAGTCCCTTGTTTACTGGTGTTAACTTACTCGTGTGTTTGGACCCTGTTTATACGATTTATATGCTGGTCTTGTAACCAGATGCCTTCGTTTCAGTTTGCATGCTGTATCCCTATGCTTATCTGAGTTAAGAAATTTTCATTTCTTTGGGTATTAACTGAAGTGTAGTCCCCTGTTTGCTGGTGTTAACTGACTCGTGTGTTTGATGACCCTATTTATACGATTTGTATACTGGTCTTGTAATATGATGACTTCGTTTCAGTTTGTATGCTGTGGCCCTGTGCTTATCTGAGTTTCATGTGTTTCATTTCTCTGGGTATTAACTAATGTGTACACCCTTTTTTTGGATGACGTCTTGTCTACCATCACAACCACTACTCTTTTTAATGAGTACACCTAGTGATGAGCCCAGTCACGTGTCCCTCTCATGTGCCAGAGGTTCAAGCTCCAAGGTGCTGATGGACACTGAAAATGGTGATGATTCACATTCATTATTGGGATCTATGTTTGATCAGATGTTCCGATAGCCACTCATTTCAGTCCAATCGACTTTGCTGAGTGGACTCCATGGTCGTCGGAGACTCCTGTTGATTGTTCTTTGGTTAAGTATCCTCCGGAATCTGTTGACGCCCCTGATGATGGTTTTGTACTTGATAAGGAGAGTCGGGAAAATATAGATTGGTTTCCAAACCTTGAAGGTGTTACTGATTATCGCAACATCAAGTTTGGTGAACCAGGATTCTATGAATATTGTTCATGCTATTTTCACGGGAATTGGCCTAAAAAAGGATGACTGAAAGCAAGAAGAAGTGGTCCTTGCGTAATTTGCCCCAAGATGTTCTTGATGATATATCCTATTGGGAGAATATGCCAAAACCTGAAGGGTATGTTCCGTCCGAGCTGAGAAAGGGAAACCCTCCCAAAATCAGCTTGAAGGCACTACTTAAGGTTGCATCTTGCTATAGTTTTTTCCTGTTAATATGGCACTCTTGACTTGCATTCATTTGTAATAATTACATTTTCTGTGCAGGTGGTGGATGACGGAACTAGCAAATTCAGTGATTAACCGTTGCGGGCATTTGGTGAAATACTTATCATGGCTTATATTAATACTAACTGTTCGATTCGTGACTTGTTTTTACGTTATGCACTGCATTTTATGTGTTACCTGACATTCTCATCTGATTTTTTGTTCCTGGACTGGTAATATATTTTGTGGAATGTTGTTATGTGGACTGTTGTTCTTTGATTTGTTATACAGTCGTGTGGAACTGTCTGGACTAATAGTTTTCTGCATTTCTATCTTACTACAAGCTTTGTGTTATGTGTTTCATTCCTTTTGGCAAGTGCCTAACATGGAGCGTTGGATATGGTAAGGTTGTGAGATGGTAAGGTTGCGACCGACACATTGCAGCCATGTGGTTGGGTCTAAAGACTTGGCTGTTCTTAGCAGGGCAGTGTGATGGGTTGCAATTATATTAATTGAGTCATAGTAGATATAGTATGTCATAATCGATGATGAAGCTGTGATGTATGATTGTTATCTTATGCAGCCATGCCTATCAGTTAAGAAACTGATTTGATCTTGGCGGGGCATTCATATGATTTGAAAACAGCCTGAGATGTACTGTTCTAATGACTTTGAGTTCTGGAAGCCTGTTAATAATGATGACAAATGATTGAAAAAATTCACTGAACGTAACTTGGTTTTGTTGATTCAAATCCCTTTGGATGGCGTAATGATGTGGTTTTCTAATTTCAATTTTAATGTAGTGTGCCAAACCAGTATTTGTGGCTTCAGTCCTATGATTGTTTCAATCTCAGACTTGGTGTTTTTGAAATAGTAAATGCATTCATTCAGTCATACTAACTAGTTTTACATCCAAAATCAAACAGGGGAAATACAAACCCTATTTTACAAGGTTGCACCTTAAACATGACTATGAAAACCAAAATGCATGTTTATACAGATTTCCAAGTACAACCCTACAAAATATTTTCCATGCCAAACTTTTTCAGCCCATTTCCATGCTCAACATGAGATCTTGAACTTGTGCAATCATTCCAACAACAATAAGGTCTTCCAAATATTTCCTCACAATTTTAGGATCCATAATCATTTTTTTGGCAAAATCCCTAGCCTAATCAGTCTTTGCTTACCCATATGTGGCATTTTAAAGTTATTTCCCCCCGTATCCTTCATGATTTCAATCATCACATTTTGCAAAGATAAGAAAATCTGGTCAATTTTTTTCGGATCCTCTCTTTCAAAAGCATTGTATACAGCCTGTAGAAGTCCCTCTAAGTCTGTGCTAGGGGTTTCATGCTGTAAGCTTTGAATGGAGGTAAAAAACCCCAGGTTTAGGATGTTTAAATCTGGTGACCTAGCTGATTGGCACGCCATTTTAATTGTAAAACCATCTTAATTTGCAGCTGCTATGAACTCAGGGTCATTGGACAGTTATGAGATGGGGCATTGTCTTGTTGTATTGAGATTTGTTTACTTAACCAAACTGGCCACATAGCTTTAATTGCAAGGATGACATCATAAATAAGTTTCTTCCTAATGCATTCCCTATTAACCTTCATAATTGGTGTTAAAACAAGGGTTCCCCTAGGCCTATTGATACTGTTTTTTTGCAGCAACATATTCAATGTAAGGAAAGACACCTACATTACCATCAAAGACACAATTTCCCTCATGGTCAAATATTGGCCTACAAACAGCACATAAGGACATCAACTTGGGTATGCAATGCTTGCTATGTTGTGTTCTATATGGTTTGGGTTCTTCAGGGGCAAGTAAGTACCTCGTGGTTGATTCAGTGAGGTAGAACCACTTCTCATCAATGTGAATGGTGTTATGCATGCCCTTGAATTGCATGTTGCATTCTATCCTTGATAAACACCATTCCATTCTCATTAGTTTGGCTGTTGTTGATAAGAATGGATGAACTGCATTGGTATGGCTCCTGATTTCCTTGTTTATCACATCCCGATGAATGGTACTCTTGCTAATATGTAGAGCAACAATGGTTGACCGGTAGGTTCTTCGCTTTGGGAGAGGTATAGCCATCGATGCTGCTGTGTCGATTGGTTTTTTCGTTGAGCATGGTCTTCCATGTCGGAATGATCTTGTGGATATTGATCCCTCACCAGCTATCTGTTGCTTGACTCTCGTCCAAATGGTGCTGATGGTTTGGACAGAACAGCCCCACTGATTTGCTGCCTGAACTCGCTGGTCATGCTTAATTTTTCCGTTGCTGATATGCTACAACAAAAAATGTGCTATCTGCTGCCTTTCCTCATCTGTGAGATTCCTTCCCACCATCACAGCCCCACCAACATTAAGAGCCCAATGAGGATCTTTGAGGGACCAGAATGTGTTTAATGAATCTGAGGGCTTTTAATGTTGAAAAAAGTTGAATCTGAGAAAAAGTGTTGGAAAAAGTGGAAAAGGAATTTTGGGATTTTGGAAAGGTTGAATTGAAGGCAGTGATTGAAAGCTTTTATAGGGAATACTTCCAGGAAATGCAGAGAATGAAATTCTCATCGGAATCTGTAATTTTCATTTTTTTGGGCGCCCATTTATTTTTTGCTCCAAAATTAAAATTTTGGAGCCAAATCTGATTTTTTGGAGCCAAATCTTAAATTCTGGAGGGAAAGGTTAGCTTGGAAATGAAATGTAAATAACTGATTACCAATTTCGAAGTTCACTGTTCACAATCTTATCAACAGTATTTTTTCCTGTTTTTTTCTTCTTTTTCAGTACTATTTCAGTACTGTAAATACTGTACATATTTCCCACCTGAATTTATCTTTCTGCAAATTGAGGTGGGACGGAGGGAGTACATTATAACTTATAAATAGAAAAATAAGGAATATATCATTTTTATAGAAAGCATGTCAATATTGTTATTTTTTTATTTAAAAGATTACATAAAATAAACCAAATTATATAAACATCTTACTCTATATGATGTGGTAATCCCACTATGTAAGGCAACCGTTGTTCACCGTGAAACCTTTCGTCCTGCAAAACAGATCCTAGAAATAATTCTGGGGAAAACACTCTGACGATCAAGTTAGTCTTTTCCTTAGAGAATTGGAATTTCTCAATCTTGTCTCACTTCTCTGAGCCAATGTTGCTCGTACTGTATTTATAGTCTATCGTAGTCATGGCTTCACATTATTAGGGTTTGAGATCGTGGATTGTGCCATGGCCACTATATTTTTGGTTCATGGCTAAGTGCATGTCCTCCTTCCGTCTTTCTCGGTTCACGATTGGATCCATGACCACACAGTTCCGCCTTTATTGGTTCGTGGTTGACTTGAACCTTGGGCTGAATAGCTTTTTCTATTCGTAAAGTGAGATTGGGCTGGGCCTGAAGATCAGCAATCTTTAGTTGTTGGGCTAGGTATACACCATAAGCCCCCCAACCATGAAGTAAATAAAACACGAAGCTATGACTGTGGTCGAAAGCTGTACACGATCTGTTGTTCTATTCATTTCTTGAATTGTAATAGCATGTTCGTTGTTGCAATGACTTGAACTGCTCTCACGAAGTGTTGTGTGCTTCTTGGTTGTGTTTGTCCATTGAGTTGTCTAACTTTTGAAGTTTGAATTCAAAATTTGAAACTATAAGAATTGTGGTAGACTTCTAGCGGTTGCGATCCTGGAGCTGAGATTCTCTCATTCTTATTCGCTTTCAAAATTCTGAGATTTCCTCTTCTGCAATTACATCCCCCCTTTATAATTGCTTTGATTTTTGTGATTTAACTCTGTCACTATTTAGTGTATTCTCTCCACTCATACACCACAACCTTCTCGAATTCCTAAAAAGGTAATTCACTTTTTGTCAAACTGTCATTATTACTTTATGTTTCCTTTTGGCTTTTCGCTTTCTTTAATTAAAATCCGCATCCCTTTAGAATTTTTCAGTTTCTTCTCTTCTTCTTTATTGCTCTGATCTTCCATCGCACTCAATTATTCTCGTAAGTTATTCTATTCTCCATCTGTTTTTTCCTTTCTAAAACAATTTTTGTAGTTGTGAATTTGCAGGCTATCTCTTCTGTAGTATTTTTTTTCAATCTTGATCTAGAGGTTATCCTTTTGTTTTTCTAGCATATTATCTGTGCTCTTTCTCTCAAATTTCTCCGGGATTTTCCTTTTTGAATTATGTGATTGTAATTGATAAGACTTCCATCCAAATCTTAGGAATTCTCATTGCCTCAATGTCTACCCTTAATGTTGTCGAAACTTCTATACAAAATGTCCCCGATGACAATGTTGATTCCGGGGAGGATTCTAACCAACTCACCGGTTATTCTACCGTTAGTAGCAATCTTTCCGATTGCTACTTGGAGTTTGTCTTCGTACGAGCTTACGGCTCCTGAGCCTTCTGAAAGCGTTCGCACCCCTCCTTCTGGCTTTATTTCCCGATACTTGGATTAGCTTAAGTTTGGACTTGTTTTTCCCTTACCTCAGCACGTCCTGGATTTTCTTTCAAATTATTGGATCGCATTATCTTAGCTCTACCCTAAGGTTGTTTAAATAATTATTGTCTTCTATTATGTGTGTGAGGCAACTCAAGTGCCTTTTTCAATTGACTTATTCTGTAACCTTTATCAGCTTTGGAAAGTGAAAAACCCATCTGACGAATTCACCCTTTATCCTATAATTCCAACTATCGAGTTTGTCAGTGAATTTTCGAATAACTGTGGTGTATAAGTTTTTATTTCTAAAACTTAGTAATGATAGCGAACCAGCTTTTCCAATTTGGAACTATAATGTTCCTAGATCAAAGCTTCCTAAGGATGAGATTCGTCTTAATGCTCTGTCCGAAGTTGTATTAACACTGAGCAAACCTTGGATTAGTCTTAGCCATGTTGGTTATGAGAGCGAAGGTGTTTTTGTCATTTTTTTGTCATTTTTCCTTGTCCCACTTATTTTTCTCCCTTACTGTTCTCAATGTCTTGTTATCTCTGTGTGTTCGTGTGACTTGATTTGTATAATGAATTGCAGAAATGGATTTAACCAGGTGCTCCATTGATACAAATTTTATCTTTGATGATGAAAATGAAGATCCAAAAACTGTGGCTACTGAAACAAATGACAACACTACAACTGTTGTCTCCCAAGAAATTGCTATCGAAACCAACGCGAAGCTAATAACTTATGGGGTTATAACTAAAGAAGGTAAGGAGGTAGCTGCTCACATCCCCAATGAGACCTCCCACAGAAGTAGGAAAAATGATCTAGCAGATGGATCTTCAAATGCTTTAGAGCCTGTTATGAAAAATGGGTGTATTAGCCATTCTCATCCCAAACTTCTATCATGAAGCCATGACTTAATGGTAGAGGGAACTATTCTTGAAACCTTATCTAAGTTGTCACTCCATGAGACAATAACTGTTGTATGTTCTTTAGGGATTGTATTGTGATTTAATTTGGTACTTCTTTATTTTAGTGTCTAACTGTTATATTTGCTTACACATTTATGAAAATAAGGTTGCTGAGAGTCTTCAGCTCGTCAGTGAACGAGTTGTCGCGTTTGCTAAGAGAGATGGCTCAGTCATAGAAAAATGGTAGGCTGCCGAAGCAAAGTGCACTACTCTGAATCTCTCTCTTGAAGCCACTGAAAAGTGTTCACGCTCTGCTAAAGAGCGTTCCTTAGCCGCTGAGATGGAAACAGATGAGCTGCGTTCTAAGTTAGAGGATATTTGGACTACTAGTCTTGCTTCACCTAGGTATTCTTAGGTTCTTATTGATAGGCTTGTGAAGAAGTATTTTTATGATTTATTTGAAGAAGTTTCAACTTCCACTCGCAACGTTGGGTACTACGAGACTTTGGTCAAACTCTGAGGACAGAACCCTACTGTGAATACTCAGAAACTGCCTAAACTGGACAAGTATGAGAAATTGTTGGAGTAATAGAAGACTATACTTAACAAAGGGTTCATTAGCAGCATTTCTGATAGTGGTCATCCTTATGCCTTGCTATCCCATCTCGCCAGTCTTCCTTGTTTGCCTTTTGATATGCCCCATTACACATGCTTTAACTAATGTATTTGACGTAGTTTTTATTTACTTTTGGTTGGCGGTTTGGCAACATTAGTTGACTTTACATGACAAGGGATTTAGACAATCATGTTCGGTTTTCTATTCTAAATTCCACATTTTGTATACTTAATTAGTGATTATTGACATATTGTGTTCATGGGCTCCTTGGTCTTCATTATAAGTACCTCTAGTAGGTCGCCTGTGAATGCTATTTGTTACATTACATTCTTGCGAAGGCCGTTTGCTTTTAACGGTAGAATATTTGAAGTCCATTCGCATTGAATGGCAGTAAATGAAGGCCACGAGAATCAATGCATGGTAGAAAGAGATTGAAGCCAAGGATGAGTGGCTTCGAAGTTCAAGAAGACAAAAGGTAAAAATGGTGAATCGTGGTCTGAAGAGTGTGGCCTTAGTCCGGGAATGATCCAAGAAGAATTAGCCTTCAAGGATAGTTCCATTGGATTTTTATTCTCCATTATTACAAAATTAACTACTAGAACTCCCAATTCGGACTAACGGTTCACCTGCGGCAAGAAAAAAAAGTTCAATCGATGAAGGACCAGAGACCCGTGACAGCTCGCACTACATGAAGCAGTGGCCCGTGAAGATGCCCATGGTCTACCATACACAAAGAAACATCGCCAGTCTATGAAAATGGAGCTGGGCCGTGAAGCATGGAAGGGAAGAGTTGAAGAAATTTAGCTAGGTATGGAGCCGGTCTGTGAAAACCTTCAAGGACCGTGACGAGAGTTTTGAGCAAATACACATACTGCTCGTGGTCCATGAAAAGGAGGTCGGTCAGTGAAAACTTATGAGAAAAAACCTTGGTTCTGCTCGAGATCTGTGAAAAACTTCACAGACCGTGGCACAAGCCTAGCTTCACGGACTGTGGCGTGCCGCGGCTATGAATTTCATGGACTGCGCTTGATCTGGTGGTCTATGCTTGAATGTTCATGAACTGTGGCATCCGTGCCAGTCCATGAAACCTTGACAGCTGACCGTTTTGGCCATAACTCTCTCAATTTTCATCCGATTTCCCTATACTATATATCAAAATCTTTGTCTTCCCGAGCTCCATTCAATGCACTATAATTCAGATCCAATTGATTCATGGATTTGAGTAGTTTATTTGAGAAAGGTTAGTGGCTAGAGGGAAAGGGTGACTAGGGTTTTGCTATGTTTGGCCTATTTTGGGCCTATCTATAGGACCAATCTCCTACTACTATATATAGGAGCCTTAGTATTATGCTAAACCCTAAGTGGAATAGATCTAGTCATAACGTGGATTAGTTTCTCTTTTTATTTTAGAGAGAAGGAAGAAGAGAGTTCTTCTTCTTCTTCTTCCTTCTTCTTCTCTCTCTTATCTTTTTTCTTTTCTTCTTATTTTCTTAGATCCATGACATCTAGTTCCATATTTTCCATGGATTTATATATTTTTAGATTAGTTTCCTTAGCTCGGGACATATTTGGCACATGTGTAGCTTTTGATACTTTATGAGATTCCTTAAATTTCACCTATCTTTGTATTTATAATATTATTGTGATTGTTCTTGAATGCGAAAAATGCATGATCATACACCACATTTGAGCACACACTTTGGGCTATGTTCATGTGTTGTGCACTTATTGATGCCCCATTGGGAAGAGAAACCTAGATGTTTAAATGGGTGAAGGGGAACTATTCTGCGTGAGTGTGTGCATGGAAGATTCGAAGTAACCCTATTCTGCATAGCATCACACCAGTCTTAGTTGATTACTCAAACATTTTCTGATAGTTTACCGGTAGATATAGTTCATAGTAGCAAGCTAGGTGTTGTGTTGAAACCCTAGAATCACAAATAAGGTGCCTAAGAACCTTAAGGCCTCGCATATAGAGGACCACTGGGAATTAGTGCATTCATGGTGGAAGCCTGGGATGTAATAGAATGGGGGGAGAAATAGAATCAAAATAACGGCCGGACCTTGTTTTGATCCCCTAATTACGATGGCGGTGCCGATGGAGGGTTGCGAGTGCACCCACCGTGACATGGACAGGGAAGTGTATGCCATCGGCCACACCACATGTTGTGAACACACTGATAGGTATTTTCTATGTCTCTATGTGAATGAATCGAGGATTGAAGCATTAGAACTACCATGTTGCTAAATTAGTCCCAAGTGCCTAGTATAAACAGTTTACTTGTTTGCTTATTTCATGCTTGTAGTAGTTAGTTGAAAATACCTAATCCCCCCTAGTTTGTATGATTACACTCATAGCTATTCCTTTCACTCGTACAGATTGACGACCTGTATGAGGCTATGTTTTGACTTTTACTTGAACCTTAGCATCTCTGTAGACAAACACAGGGCTTTTCGCTTACTACCCTTTGGTAGCATTAGTAGCGAGAATGGGTGCAGAATATAAATCTTATCTTTGATCATCCCATGGGACTAGTGCCTAAGCTCAGGTTAATTGATTACGTTGCTTCGATTGTGTTAACGACCTCGGGTCGAGGACAGGTCAAATTTGGCACCATTGCCAGTGATGCCTTTTAAATTTAAGTATTAGTTAAGCATAGCGTGTTAGTGAGTAGTTAGTAATTCTTTTATCTTTTTCTTGTTTTTTTTTCCAGAGTAGGTATTGCTTGAGTTCTTGGTGCAGACCGAGGACTTTTGCACTACGATTATAAATTTTGTGTGTTTTCTTTGTTGGTGCTTAATAGAAAAGAAAAAAAAAGTGGGAAACCACTCAACGGGGTGTTTTCTTTGATTTTATTTACTCGAGGATGAGTAAAGGTTTAAGTGTGGGGAGTCTGATCTGCACCATTATGCATGCTTTAACCAATGCATTTGACGTAGTTTTTATTTACTTTTGGTTGGCGGTTTGGAAACATTAGTTGAGTTTACATGATAAGGGGTTTAGACAACCATGTACAGTTTTCTATTCTAAATCCCACATTTTGTATACTTAATTAGTGATAATTGACATATTGTGTTCACGGTCTCCTTGGTCTTCATTATAAGTACCTCAAGCCGGTCGCCCGTGAATGCTATTTGTTACATTACATTCTTGCAAAGGCTGTTTTCTTTTAATGGTAGAATATTTGAAGGCCATTCACATTGAATGGTAGTAGATGAAGGCCATGAGCATCGATGCGTGGTAGAAAGAGATTGAAGCCAATGATGAGTGGCTTCGAAGTTCAAGACGGCAAAAGGTGAAAATGGTGAATCATGGTCCGTAGTCCGAGAATGATCCAGGAAGAATTAGCCTTCAAGGATAGTTCCTTTGGATTTTTCTTCTCGTTTACTGCAAAACCAACTAGTAGAACTCTGAATTTGGACTAATGATTCACCCGTGGCAACCAAACAAAGTTTAGCCGATAAAGGACCAGAGGCCCGTGACAGCCCGCACTACACGAAGCATCAGTGGCCCTTGAAAAAGCCCATGGTCCACCCTACATGAAGAAATAATGCCAATGTGTGACAATGGAGCCGTGCCGTGAAGCATGGAAGGGAAGATTTGAAGAAATTTGGCTAAGTACGGAGCCGGTCTGTGAAAACCTTCATGGACCATGACGAGAGTTCTAAGCAAACACACATGCTGCTCGCGGTCTGTGAAAACCTTCACGGATCATGGCAAGATCCCAACTTCATGGACCGTGGCATGCCACAACTATGAATGTTCACTAACTTTTCTAGATCTGGCGATCCGTGCTTGAATGTTCATGAACCGTGGCATCTGTGTCAGTCTGTGAAACCTTGGCGGCTGACCATTTTGGCCATAACTCTCTCAATTTTCATCCAATTTCCCTCTACCATATATCAAAATATTTGTCTTTCCGAGCTCTATTCAGAACTATAATTTAGTTCCAGAAAATTCAAAGATTTGAGCAGTTTATTCGAGAAAGGTTCAACGGCTAGAGGGAAAGGGTGACTAGGGTTTTGCAATGTTTGTCCTATTTTGGGCCTATCTATAGGACCAACATCCTACTACTATATATAAGAGCCTTAATCTTATGCTAAAACCTAAGTAGAATTGATCTAATCAGAATGTGGATTAGTTTCTCTTTCTAGTTTAGAGAGAAGGAAGAGGAGAGTTCTTCTTCTTCTTCCTTCTTCCTCTCTTTCTCTTATCTTTTTCTTTTATTATTATTTTCTTAGATCTATGACATCAAGTTCCATATTTTCCATGGATATATATTTTTTAGAGTAGTTTCCATAGCTTGGGACATATTTGGCACATGTGTAGCTTTTGAAGCTTTTTGAGATTCCTTAAATTCCACCTATCTTTGTGTTCTTGAATGTGACAAATTCATGAACACTACACCACATATGAGCACACACTTTGGGCTATGTTTATGTATGGTTCACTTATTGATGCTCCTTTGGGAAGAGAAACTTGGATGGTTGAATGGGTGGAGGGGAATGATTCTGCGTGAGTGTGTGCACGGAAGATTTGAGGTAACCCTAATCTGCATTCTATCACTCCATTCTTAGCTTATTACTTAACCATTTTTTGATAGGTTACGGGTAGAGATAGTTGATAGTAGCAAGCTAGGTATTGTGTTGTAACTCTAGTATCACAGATAAGGTGCATGTGAACCTAAGACCTCGTGTATAGAAGACCACTAGAAATTAGCGCATTCATGGTCAAAGCTCGGGACGTAATAGCACGGGGGAGAAACATAACCACAAAAATGGTTAGACCTTGTTGTGCTCCCCAAATTACGATGACAGTGTCGATGGAGGGTTTCAAGCGCACCCACCGTGACAAAGATGGGGAAGTGTATGCCATCAGCCACACCACGTGTTTTAAACACACTGATAGGTCTTTTGTATGTTTGTATATGAATGAATCGAGGATTGAATCATTAGAACAACCATGTTGCTAAATTAGTCCCAAGTGCTCTAGTATAGATAGTTTACTTGTTTGCTTATTTCATGCTTATAGTAGTAAGTTGAAAATACCTAATCCCCCCTAGTTTGCATGATTACACTCGTAGCTATTCCTTTCACTCGTGCGGATTGATGATCCGTATGAGACTGTGTCTTGACTTTTACTTGAACCCTAGCATCTCTGTGGACAAACACAGGGCTTTTCGCTTACTACCCTTTGGTAGCATTAGCAGCTAGAACATATGCAGAATATAAATCTTATCTTCGACCATCCCATGGGATTAGTGCCTCGGCTTGAGTTATTGATTGTGCTATTACGATTGTGTTAATGACCCTAGGTCGATGGAAGGTCATCTTCTGTGGCTGAGTTCAAAGAATGTGCAGTTGATTTTTTTGAGTGTCTTCCCTTTGGTTCTTGCGCCTCTCAGCTTTGCAATTCTGAGCCTCTTTCTAATCCTGATGTTGATGCTAACCCTGAGGTCAATCTGAATGTTAAAGGCTCCGCTCAGCATGCAAGCAAGGAGGATTTTGCTGTTATTGTCCATCTTTTGCCTATCTCCCCTTCTTATGTTAGTCAATCCTAGTTCTATGGATTCTGAGACTTTATTTGTAATTCGTAACAATATTCTTAAGTATATCTGTACTGTTTGTACTATCATGGATATTAATTTTTGATCGCCTTTCCAATTTTGACAATTCTCATTGTATTTATTTATATGCAGGGCTTTGATATTTTGATTGATCATAAGTGTTTGAAAAGTCTTGACTATTTGGGATCTAATGTTCATTTTCCTCATTGACCTAGGCTTTTCTCTCGTTATTCACCTTGTCCTATTAGGTTGATCGAAGCTACCCAGTCTTTATCAAAGGAATATGTTGAGCTTGTTTCTGCTGATCGCTTCTCGAACTTGGAACCCTTCCATTATATATTGGGTGGAAAATTCCTACTTCCACATTATCCCCTTCTCCTTCTTCAACATGTCCTTATAGTCGGTTTGTACCTGTGGGTTATAATATTAAATCGTTGGACAAAGATATAGTTCATAGTTTATTCACTCTTGAATCTGTAGACGTGTATATGCATTTGCTCAATGTTCATATCCATGTTTATGAGTGGGCGCTATGTTTGGGTATTCGCCTAAAATATATGTTACTAAATATCAGTGACCTTGAATTTAGATTGTAGAAGACTTTAAAGGATACTCAAGATTCTATCCGCGAACTGAAAGAGTTTTGTGCTGAGCAAAACAACCTTAATCAGCACCAACACTTGAGCATGGTTAGAATGCTTCGCAAGCAAGAGGAGGCTAAGAATTTTGCTGCGAGCAAGGCTTGTGAAGCTTATCAAAGGACCCTTATCATTGATAAGAAGTGTTCTCATGTTGATGATTTATTGAAGCTATTAAAGAATAAACAGAATGAGTGTGATCATTTTTCTTCTTCTTCAGCTGGGTGGAAAAGTAGATGTGATGAACAAATTTCCATAAACACTAACTTCATAGTGAGAATGATGAGCTTTGTGTTGAGTTTAATCGCCTTCACTGATGCGTGCATCAACTTGAGAAAGCTTGTGTTTATTTTACAAAGATAAGCTCCATGCCCTTTCATCATCATCTCGTGGTTCTACTTGTCACGGGGACCTATTGATGAATATCAAAGGGCTTATCTGAATTTGTTAGGCCTCATATTCGCCAACTAGAAGACCAAGTGCAAAATTTAATAGCTACAAATAAGAGTTATCAAGATACTGTTGATGTGATGAGCGTTCAGCTTGACTGTGAGAAATTTGACCCTATAATTGATTTTAAGGTGTATTATGCCAAGTATCTCGGTCATATGGAATGAAGATGTCTAATGCAGCATCCCGCCTACTTGTACATGAAGTGGCGGTATGACAATATCCTAGATGATGAGAGGTCTTATCGCAAGGCTGAGCAATCTTGTCGTGAGGTTGAGCAACCTTGTCATCATGGCGGTTCTTCATCTTCTGGATTATCTTGTGCCTCCAGTCACAAATAGTTTTCTTTTTCTTCTTCTCTTTGATGTACTAGTTTATTTTTCAGAATGTATGGAGAATTGCTTCTATGTTATATTGGCTTGTATTTAGGAACTTAATTCAATCACTATCTATCATCATAAAGTGTTATGCTTTTTGCATTTACCCTTGTTCGTTTGTAAAATTAAGCTGTTAAGTTTTGCCAGGCGAGGCTGTATAGTTTATTATTTACTTCCATTGCTGATACTACTAGCATGTTTGCCTTTTTTGCAAGATCTATGGCTTGCAAAATTAAGAGTTTGAACTGTGCGGACTTTCAAGGTCTATTGCTTGCTTTTGTTGTCATTTTTGTAGGCATATCTGCCTTTTTGCAAGATCTATAGCTTTCCTAGTTAAGTTTACAAAGTTACAAGAACTATAGCTTGCAAAATCAAGAACTTGTATTGTGAAAACTTCAAGATCCATTGCTTGCTCACATCACTGTTATTGTAGACAAGTCTAATGAAGTTTCAAGATCTATAGCTTGTAAACTCGAGAGCTTGTATTTTTGCAAAATGCAAGATCTATTGCTTGCTTACATCACTGTTTTGTAGACATGTCTGCCTTTGAGCAATATCTTAGCTTACAAAAGTAAGATTACGACGTTGCACGATCTATAGCTTGCAAAATAAAAAAGATGTAGCTTGTTACATCTCGATTGGTTAGACTTAGTTGTTTTGCAACTACAAGATTTGATATTTGGTTTGAAATGTGTCATAATACAAAGATGTGGCTACAACTACAAGATTTGATATTATGTAAGTAAAGGACATGAAAAATATGTTGCCTCCAAAGATGATTTTTGATATTTATAATGTACGACTGCAATAATATTGCCTTCAAAATAATACAAAGATGCGAACATCACCAATGATCATCTCATAGCTTCTACACAATTGGGTTTTTCCTACCCTCCACCATAAATCTACACATAAAACTTTATGAGGTTAATCACATGCCAAGTATTTGGGAGTCTATTGCCATCCAATCTTTCTAACTCATAGCAGTTGGATCAGTGCACCTTCATTATCTTGTACGAGCCTTCCCACTTTGGGCTTATCTTTCCTTTTTTTCTGCTAGGCTTGCTTCAATTTTTCGCTGCACGAAATCACCAATTTGAAATTTCATTTCTTTGACTTTCTGATTGTATGTTGTAGCCATTTTTTCTTTGTAGTTTGCCTCTATGATCGCTGCTCATTGTCTTTTCTATTAGAGTTCTTCCGAATCCAACCTCATTATTTTAGGATTGTCTTCCTCCTTGTATTCTTTTACTCGAAGACTTGAATTCCCGATCTCTACTGGTATTACTGCCTCATGGCCATAGACCAGACTATATGGTGTTTCTCCCGTTGGCTGTTGAACATGTGTTCTGTCTGACCATAACGTGTTGGGTATCTCGTCCACCCATCCAGTTTGCTTTCCTTCCAATACTTTTTGGATACCTTGAACTATGGTTTTGTTAGTTACTTCCACCTGACCATTTGCTTGGGGTAGGGCTACCGATGTGAACTTTTGTGCAATCCCTAACTTTGAGCATCATTCAGCAAAGGCCCCACTTGTGAAATGCGTGTCATTGTCTGCGACGATTGTTTGTGGCACCCTAAAGCGACAAACTATGTTCTACCAAATGAATTTTCTTGTTACTTCTCCCGTGACTCTTCCCAATGGCTTTTCTTCTACTCATTTCGTGAAGTAGTAGATTGCCACAATTATCAATTTTGCATTGCCAACACACCCTTTGGAATCCAAACAGGCCAATTCCCCACTTGTCGAACGACCATGCTCCATATACTCCCGTTAAAGCATTTATCTGGAAGCTTCTACACTTGAGGACAAAGTTGTGCACATCTTTGAACACAGTTGGCCAATAGTATCCTGCCCAAATTATCTTTTTCGCAATTGTTCAAGACCCTTGATGCGTCCCACATAACCCTTCGTGTACTTCTTTTAAGATCTCACCTAATTGTGATGGTCCTACACACTTTATCCATGGAGATAAAAAAAACCTTTTTTGTATAAGGTTCCTCCTTCATAAATGTAGCCGTAAGATAGTTGTAAGATCGCCATTCCCACTTTATGGCTTGCATCTTGTCTGTTGGTAACTTTCCCATCGCGAAGTAATCTATCAACAATGTCAGCCAGTTTTCTTCTTCCGTCTGAACTGTTAACACCGTTGTTATTACTGTACTTCTGAATGGAATGACCTCCACTTTCACATCTTTGTGTTGGACCAATGAATCGAATCCAGATGTTGCTAGCTTGCTCAAGGCATCTTCTTTTCTGTTTTCACTTCTTGGTACATGTTGAATATCGAAGTATTCAAGTTGAGAAATGAGCTGACAAACTCACCTTAAATATTTTATCAGTTGTTCTTCTTGTACCTCGTAGTCTCCTCAAAATTGTTGTACCACTATTTGTGAATCACTAAAGCCCTGGACGCTTTTAACCTTCATCCTAATTGTAAGGTCTAAGCCACACATTAATGCTTTTATATTCAGCCTTATTGTTTATGAGTGAAACATCGAAATGAAGTGAATATATGTGCTCCCCACCTTCTGGGTTGACTAGCAGCAATTCTGCGTTGCAACCTTCTTTGCTAGATGCTCTATCAACAAGCAAATTCCATGCGACATCTACCCACTTGAATTTTCCTATGTCAATTCCAAGATTCTGTTGCGTATTCATGTCTTGTGCATCTTCACTTGTCATCTCTGCAATGAAATCTGCTAAGGCTTGTGCCTTGATTGCAGTTCTTGGCTGGAATCGGATCTCATATTTCCCCAATTCAAGAGCCCACTTGGTCATTCTGGCAGATGCTTCAGGCTTGGTTAGGATATTCTTGATTAGGTAATCGGTATAGATGACGATCCCATTACTGTGGAAATAGGTTCTCTTCTTGCTGAGTATATCAAAGCTAGAGTTAGCTTTTCAACCGACATGTACACCTTATCTGCACTTTGTTGTATTCTACTGATCTTTTCTCTGGCCTTCTTGATGCACCAAAACTGAGCTTACTGTATTTTTTGAAACTGCCAAGTACATATATAATGTTTCTCCAGAGATTGGTGATTTTAATGTTGGCAATGTTTGAAATTGCTCCTTCAAGGACTCATACGCCTTTTGACTTTCCCCATTCCCGCTAAACTCTTTTACCTTCTGAAGGACTTCAAAGAGTGGGAAATGTTTCTCAGATGCCTTTGAAACAAATCTACTAAGTGCTACCAATGATCCCATTAATATTTGTACTTCCTTAACTGTTTGTAATTGAGGAAGGTCAACTATAGCTTTAATTTTTTCTTGGTTAGCCTCAATCCCTTTGGAGGATACCTTGTATCCTAAAAAAAGTCCTCACGCCTACTCCAATTAAGCATTTCTTGGGATTAAGCTTCATACCAATCTCACTTCAAGTCTTCAGTGAAGTGGCCTATTATTCTGCTTTTGATAACATGCTGTCAACATATGCTTCCACATTTTGTCCTATTTGATTGCAAAACCCATTGTGGATCACTCTCTGATATGTTGCTAATGCATTTTTTAGGCCAAACTGCATTTTCACATAACAAAATATTCTTAAGCTTGTTATGAATGTCGTCTTCTCTGTGCCTTCTGGGTTCATCGGTATTTGGTGGTATCCTTTATAAGCATCCAAAAAGGCTAGGAATTCCTATCCCAAAATCGCTTTGACTAGCTAGTCCATTTTAGGCAAAGGATAACAATCTTTTGGGCATGCTTTATTTAGATCAGTGAATTCTATGCACATTCTCCACCGTGCATTTGCCTTTTTTTTACCGTCACTGGGTTTTCCAACCAGGACAAATAGATGACCTCCTTTCGGATACCAACCTGAAGCAAAGCTATAACTTCCTCCTCAATCACTTTCTGCCTGTCACTAGCGAAGCTTCGTTGCTTTTGCTTGACTGGTTTGACCGAATCACTAATACTCAAAGAATGTGTAGCGATTCATAGGTCGACTCCTCCCATGTTCTGTACACTCCATGCAAGTGTATCTTTGTGACTTTTCAAGATTTTTGTTACATTTCTTTCTCTAGTTGTGGAAGATGTTTTCCTATTTTGATGCACTTAGAAGTACCTTCGTTTTCCAATACGACCACTTCAGTTTCTTCTCCCAAATCAATTGTTGATTCTGATTGCCAGAGTAAGCCACTGTTTGAGAAAGTGCTAACTATCTTTGTTTTTTCATATGTTTTCCTGCTTTCATCGCAACAACGATGCCCTATATTGCTTTGTTGGTTTGCTTTACTGTTGTAATTCCAGCTGGGGTTGGGAACTTCGTTACCAAGTGGTATGGGGACCACATTTCTTTTGTGTGTTTATCCAAGGCCTTCCGATGATTGCATTAAATGGACTTAGTGCGTCCATGACCACAAAATCGCACATGATGATACAATTTCTATCACTTTCACCAATAATAACATGCATTTGTATTATACCCAAAGGTGTTTTTGCTCGCCCTGTAAATCCTACCAGAGAGGATGTGAACTTCTTTAGATCAATCCACTTTAACCCTAGCCTATCGAAGCAATAAACAAATATGATATGAGGTTAAGCGATCGACCACACTTCCATCATCCATGAATACTCTATGAACCTTTGCATTTCCAATTTTAGAGATAATGACCATTGGGTCATTATAAAGTGAAGCATTTGGAACTGCACCCTCTTTGCTAAATGTGATTGTTTCGTTTGAACAAAGTATTTTGTCACCAGGCTCTTGTGGTGGGGAATATCTAGCTTTAACTTTCCAGGCGATGTTGGATAGCTACTTAGTTTATCCATGTATGAACATGATTACTTTTTCTAGAGCCTCGGTCGCTATGTCTTCGTTGTAATCCATTGCTGATGTCATCTTCTGATTTTTGCCTTGTGTGTTCGCTATACCCTGGTTTTTTCTCACAGATTTTCCTGCTTTGTTCGCTTCATTTTACCGACTTCCTCCATCTTCTTTCTTGTACTGATTAGATAGCTATTCATTAGATTCTCCTCAATTTGTCTCCTCAAGTCTCTGCAATACATTGATGCCATGGCTATGGTCCTTGTGGAAAGCACAAGAGTATTCTCTGAATCCATTATCTAGATGTCCTATCATTGGTGCCAATTCACAAAATGACTCCCCGTTTGCTTGTCAACTTTCTTTTTTCGACTTTGTCACAGGTGTTTCTTGGAATGGCACAACCTGTATCCCTAGTTCTCTTCCCTTGAAAGGGATGTTTCCTTTTCCTTTCTTTACAAACCCTTTCTGTAGATCTTCCATTATTGTCTTCTCACCTCGCTCTAGCTCTATCTTGCAATTACTTCTTCAGTTTACACATATTTTTCAATCATTTTTTGCAACTCTCTTGGGTTTTTGGCCATGTTATTAGTTAGTTCCTTGTAGAATTCTCCTGATTGCATGCCCCCTATAAATACACCTAAAGAGGATTGAAATGACAGATCGTAAACTTGCAAACTTCTAGTAACAAACCTGTTATGATATTCTGCGAGACTTTCGTTACTTCACTAAGCAATGTTGTTTAAGTCTGCAATTTGTTGGTGTACTTCTACTTTTTATAGAAGCTGCCCAAAATAAATGATAGTTGCGCCCAAGATTTAATGCTTTTGTTTGGCAGGTCTTCGTACCATGTGATCGTTGTTCCAGATAAAAAGAATAGGGAAAGCCTTGCATAAAAATTCAATTTTTGCATCGCAAAATCTCATGCTATTGCGATAAGAGTGTAGAAGATCTTTCGGGTCTGTGGTCCCATCATAGATTTTAACATGCAAAGGAAGCTTGAAGTCCTTTAGCACCTTGAAATCTCAAAGATGTGGTGCTAAGGGTGATTTATCTGCATCATCATCTGCCACTATATACCTTATATCCTCCTCGTGCTAAAGGCTCCCACGCCCTTGACTTAGTCTTTTATATATTCTTGGGTATTTTGGCTTGAACGTGGTTAAAAACTGATTGTACAGGTTTTCTTAGTTCGCTTCCAAGAACGCTGCTGATGTGCATCATTATGCATGCTTTAACCAATGCATTTGGCATAATAATTTGTTTGTTTTATACGGTTAATTTCTAGTATTAGTTGAGTTTAAGTGACAAGGGGTCTAGACGACCATGTTTGGTTTTGTTGTCTAAATCCTGCATTTGTATACTTAAATAGTACTAATGGACATCGTGTATCCACAGGCCCCTAGATCTTCTTTTTTGATCATCTTTAGTAGGTTGCTCGTGGATAATTTTTGCTACATTCTATGTGAAAGCCATTCGCCACGGTGGTAGAAGATATTGAAGGTCGTTCGAAAGGAAGGTAGAAAAGATCAAATGTCATTCACACTAGAATGGTAGTAGACAAAGGCCACAAACATCAAATCGTGGTAAAAGGAGGTTGGAGCCAAAGATAGGCGGAAATAAAGTTCATGGCGGCCAATGAAGAAACAGAGAATCGTGGTCCAAGAGAGTTGTGCCAACTTCCGGGAATGATCCAAGAATAATCAACTTTCAAGGTTGATACCATTGGAGTTGTTTCCTCGAGAACCATAAAATAGACTACAAAAACTTGCAAAATGGACTTACGGTTCACCTGTAGTGAAGGAAAGAATTTTAGCCAATCGAAGTACAAACGGGTCAATGCGGACTGTTCATCGATGGAACCAACGACCCGTACCAGACTATGTGGTTCATGCCCAATTCATTTTGCATGGACCGTGCCAAGGATTATACATGGACCACACCGAACTCGATGGGCCACGCACATGACTTCCAAATTTCACTAAAAATGGCTAAGTATCGGCACAAACCATCTCATTTTCGACGACCCGTACCATTCCAAGTGCAAAATGTCAAGACCAGCCGGTGGGATTTGAAGAATCAAGTCCAAGTGCAAAATGTCAAGACCAGCCGGTGGGATTTGAAGAATCAAGAAGGCCGTAACAAAATACTGAGAATAATGAGGTTTTTTATGATGGTTATGCCAAACATCACGTCCCGTAAATCTGAAGTGTAAAAATGAGGGCTTTGATGGTAGCCAGTGCCAAACGATATGGACTGCACGAACACGACTCGTAGGGGATGACACAGACCATCCCAAAGTAAATGGTCAGTGCCAATAGAGCAAGTACAGCCCGCGTAAGTACGGACATGGTACACGGCACAGACCGAGCCATCCGTGACTGAACTAGGATTTACACATTATTGACCTATTTTGGGCCTATTTTTAGGCCCAATCCCCTACTACTATAAATATAAGCCTCAATCTACTATGGTTAAGGAGTTGGATCATATTTTCACTTTACTCTTGTAATTAGAGAACATGTAGAGAGAGAAATATTCTCTCTTTTTTTTCTTTTTTTCCTTTCATTTTGCTTTCATTCTATGATGTGGAATTAAAATCTTTATTTGAATTCCATATCTAGGGAGTAGATTAGTAGCTTGGGGGTTATTTGTACTCATGTTTTGATGATGACTTTTTGAGATTTAGCTTTTCCTATCATATTGTCTCATGAATATTTGTGCTTGAACTTGTGCTTTATGAGAATTATGATTTATGATATATCATTATGATGAGTCACTCATGCATGTGTGGTAGTATAAATTAGTGCTAGGTTTCATTGCAATCTTGGAAAGTGTTGGAATTGTGTAGTAGGTAAAGAACACTGGGGAGATGAGTGCATTCATGTCCTTTGAGAGAAAATCATTATATGTGTTATACCATGATTTAGATTGGCTACTTTTGTGTTGGGAGGTCGATTCATTAAATCTTGATGGGGGAAAGCCCTTGGCTTAACCTGATAGATTAGCTTGTTGTTTGTAGCAACTGGAGTTGTGCCAACCCTAGAGTCATCACAAGGTGTCTTTTCCTTTGCCTCTCTAGGCCTAGGGATTGAGATCCACAGTGAAGTGTCTGGGATGTAATGCACTTCATTACATATCCAATAGTTGCGACCTACATGAGGCATTGACCTTTTAGGCGGGCTTTGAATTCCTCTAAGCGGGGGCGCATTGTCCATGAGATTGAAGTGACTAGGGAATGGTCTGTGGCATCAGTGGAATAGAGCACATTCCCTAAAATTATGGAGACGGTGAGATATGGGGGCATTGTGGTAAGTACCACATGTGATAAACGGGGTGAAATACCTTGCTATCTCCACACTATGTGACATGAGCATAAGATAGGTTTATAAGTCTATATGTGAATGAATCGAGGATAGAAGTCATTTATCAAGCTTGTTACACAAAAACCCCAAGTGCCTGTTTATATAGTTTAAGTTTAGTTTTACTTTCATGCTTGTAGTTGTTAATAAAAAAACCAAGCCCCCTTGTTTACTTTACTAACTGTTCCTAGCAACTTGTGCGGATTGAAAACCTGGACGAGGTTGTGTTTAATTGGTTTTTAGGCCCTAGCATCTCTGTGGACATACCAAGGGCTTACCACTAACTACTCTATCGGTAGCATAGTAGTGAGTTGGGTGCAGAACTACAAATCTTAATCTTTGACCCTATTTTCATCAAGGTCCTAGCCTTTGCTTGGGTTAATTAGCTACAATTAACGATCCCAAGTGGACACGGGTCAAATTTTGGCCACTGTTGCTGGGGATGCTAATTAGCTTAATTTTCAATTAGCATAATGTGTTAGTGGAGTAGTTAATTTTGTTTTCTTTTGTTGATGCATGTGTTGAGCTTTTTTGATAGTTATCATGTTACCTTTTGATCTGTTTGCTAGTGTTATCTTCCGAAGGTTACTGTTAGCCCCTAGTTTATGGCACGTACTCTTACCACAAACTTAGGTGTTCTGCATTACCCAACTGATAACATAGGTAGTCGGAAGTGAAGGAAGATGAGAGCTAGAGTAGAAGTTGTAGGCCAGGAGTGTTGGTATAAGAACCGCAAAGAATGGCTGAGGACAACAGAACCTTGAGAGAGCTTACGACCCCTAATCTGGAGAGTCAGCCACTATGCATCACATTCCCCCATTACCTCCGAATGTGAGCTGTGAGCTAAAGAGCGGAATGATCCACTATCTTTCCACCTTTCATGGTATAATGGGTGAAGACCCAAACTAGCATCTATCGGAGTTCCACTTAGTGTGTACCAATATGAAGCCTCTGGATGTTTCTGAAGACAACTACAATATGAGAGCCTTCTTATTTTCTCTTCAAGATATAGCTAAAGATTGGCTCTACTACTTGCCCTCCAGATGCATAGGCTCATGGATGGACATGAAGCAGAGGTTCTTAGAGAAGTATTTTTTGGCATCCAAAACTGCCGAGCTGAAGAAGCAACTATTAAACATTACTTATGGGGCTACCGATTCATTATATAATTATTGCTTCAAGAGATTGCTAGCGAGCTGCCCTTACCATCCTTTCAAAGAGGGAGATTTAGTTTACTATTTCTTCTAGGGTTTATGTGATGAAGACATGCGGGTGGTGAATGCCACATGTAATGGATCAATTGTCAACAAAAGCCCAAAGGATGAGATGGCTCTTTTTGAAGAAATTCCCAATGGTATGTGAAAATTTGGCTCAAGGTCAAGGATTAAGGTCTTGGATGAACCTGCACAATCACCTAAGTTGGAGGAGCAAGTCCAAGTTCTTACCTCTTTAATGAAGGAGCTCTTGCGAGGAAAATTACATCAAGTCAAAGTGTGTGGGGTATGAAACTTAGACCACAACACCGAGGAGTGCCCCAAAGTTGTCGAAGATTTGCAAGAGGTGAAGTTCGTTGAGTATAACAACCAAGAGAGACCACAGTTTACTAGGGGTCAACCACAAGGATTCTGGGAGAACCAAGGCAATGCAAGGCCGGACTCCTATGCAAAATTGTTCAACCCAAGGTACCGAGAACATCCCATTTTTGGTGGAGGGAAGACAATCAACCTCAAGGATATCGGGGTGGAAAAGCCCCACCTCAACCATACCCTAGAGGTGAAGGTCTTTCCAACAACTATGCCTTGATCTATAAATCAGGCAGAGAAGAAATCTTAGAAGCCATTGGTCAATTGGGGAAGAAACATGAAGTATTCATGGAGAGGATAGGGTTTGAGATTTAAGACCTTGGCAATAGGACATTCTCAAGTATCAAGAATCATGAAGTTCAATTTGGGCAACTCGCCACCTTGGTGAGCCGACTTGAAGCCAAGAAGTCCGAAAAACTCCCTTCCCAACCGGAGATTAATCCGAGGAACGTGAGTGCACTCAAGTTGAGAAGTGGGAAGGAAGTTTGTGAGTCCAAGAAGAAGTTAATGCAAGAGGATGATAGGGTATTGGAGTATACCAAGGCACACTTCAAAGAGGATGAGAACGTGGTCAAGGAAGCACCTTCCGAGGAGCTTCCACTGCTCGAGGCAAAAGTGACTATCCCACCCCCCATTTCCAAATTCTTTGAGGGGAAGGCCAAAGGTGGTGACCAATGATGCAAGCATTCGAAAAGTCTTTGAAAAGGCTGAGGTAACAATCCCTATCTTAGAATTAATTGAAAATGTTCCATCATATGCTAAGTTTCTTAAAGTTGCATGCACAAAAAAAGAAGTAGACCAAGTAAGAAGGTAGGACATTTAGAGTTGGGGGGAGACCATTTTTAACCGTAAAAATTTTCCTAAGAAATGCGACGACCCCAAAATGTTCTCTATTACTATCTCCTTAAGTAGAAAACTTGTTGAAAATTCCATGATAGACTTACGTGCATCCATCAACATGATCCCATTTAGTCTATATGAACGCCTTGAAATAGTTAAGCTTAGGGAAACTAGAGTGATTGTCCAACTCGTCGATCACTCCCAAGCTAACCTCCCTGGATTAGTAAAGGATGTAGTGGTGCGAGTTGGCAAGTTGGTTTTTTCGACAAACTTTTATGTCCTAAACGTGGCACACGATGGATGTGCACCCCCAATACTTTTGGGGATACCTTTTCTTAAAACTTATAGGACTAAAATTGATGTTCATTTGGGAACCTTTACTCTAGAAGATGACGTGGACAAAGTGGAGTTTGACATCTATAAATCTAGGCATGATTCGACTAATTGCTGTTTAATGTGCAAAGGTGTGACCTATGTGATGAACATGAGTTCCATGAATCTTCTTGTTTTACCAACGAGCATGAATATTTGAATGAGTTCCACGTTGATGATATTGTTAATGAGTTTGATGATTGCATGATGCGATTGGCAATATGTCCGTGCTAGACTGCTTTTCCATGCTAACTAACTTACAGCGGGAAAGGATGAGTGTCGAGGGCTTAAAACACCCTCGACCTCCTCCTAACCCTAAAGTATTGTTCACATACTCAACCTTAGCAAGGCACAGTAACTCATTTTCTATGACGGACAAGGGGTCTGAAGTTAAGGGTGCCACGTAGCGGAGACCTCTCCATAATGATGTCATCATGGGTAGAGTTGCTGATGGCAATTCCAATGACCCACAGGTAGGTGTTTCTCACTGAAAATGCATGAAAAAAGAAATAAGTTGTGAGGACGATAATAAATATACGATGCTTACTTTGTTTCATGATTTGAGTAGTGATTAGATAGGTTTTTACATGATTTGGTTTGTGTTGAGAATTTGTGAGATAAAAATTTTGTTTGATTTGTATATTTGAGTTCGAGTCTCGTGATTGTGCTTGGATGGAATTAGTTTCGATATGTGACATAGGTTTTTTTTAAAAAGAGGGAAAGACTGAGGAATAGGTCAAAATTTGTGGCAACCTCATGCCAAGGCCTGGTACGGTCCACACCAAGTGCCACAATCCGCTCCAAGGAGCATGGCACGAGGGGGCCTTGTGCCAAAAGATTTGGCATGGACCATCGACACGAGGGGGTCCATGCTAAAAGATTTGGCATGAGGGGAGTCCAATCCAGGTACTTCCACACAGAGGTATCTGTATTGATTCCCCATTTTCGCTGTCAAATTGTTCCAAAAAAGCAAATTTTTGAAAATTAAGAATTTCAAACTTAAAAATGCATTTTTGGTTTAGAAATTTTAAATTTCCTTATTCCTTAGGATTTTTGATGAAAATAGTACTTCCAACATCCCTTGGAATTAATTAATTTGTACTATTATACCCTAATTTGCAATTTTCAAAATTCCATTCTTATCCTAATTGTACCTCTCTCCCTTTCTAAGTCTCTAGAAACACTCATTCACACACACACTCTTGGTGAAACTTGAAAATTTGAAGCTTTTCTATCAAATGTTAGCAATTTTTTCTTCTTCTTGTGTGGATCTTGCAACTCTTAGCTTCAAATTCCAGGTGATCCATTGTACTCTTTGCTTATATTCTCTATTGACATTGTGGTGGTGTTATGAAAAGCATGATTCTTGAATGAGTGTATGTTATTGAGATACGTGTTTGGGCTTGTATGCATGATCTTGTGTTGAAATAAGTTGGGTGGTTTGATGTGCTATAATGCTTGGATGTTATGTTCTTCATGTGTTTAATGAGTAAGGAGGAGATGAATCTTGATTGCATAATCTTATTAATGGGATGGTGATGACTTACATGATATTGTTGTTCAATGAGAATGTTCTTGTTTAAATAGCCTTCATGCTTGGATTATCATGTTTTGAATGGTTAGGCTATTGAGGAAGGATTTACTTGTTAAATAATAATGTGGGCCATGCCTTGTTTAAGATCACATTACCACTCTTTACCTTATTTTCTTAGGATGCATTCTAAAAGGAATGCGTCGGAGAAGGGGAAGTCCTTATGGGGTGAGAAGAGGAAGAAGCTGGTTAAGCACTACCACAGAGACCTCTCTTAGCACCGATTTTTCTAGCACTGGTTATTAAAAGTGGTGCGAAAATTGTAATACCACCAGGTTTTTTGTTAGCACCAGTTTTTGTAATTGTAACACCGGTTTTTTTCTAATAACCGATGTTAATTTTGCACCAGTAAAAAAACCGGTGCTAAAAATGTTGAAAACCGGTGTTAAACTAACACTGGTCAAAATACCGCTGCTAAAAATTACAAAAACCACTAGTTTAAAAACCGGTGAAATGAAAATTAAAAACCGGTGATAAAAAATTATAAAAACCGGTGTTAAATTAGTACCAGTTTAAAAACCAGTGCTAGAAATAAAAAAACCGGTGAAATGAAACTTTTTGGCACCGGTTTTAAAAATCGGTGCAAAAAAATTACAAAAACTGGTGTTAAAATAATTCCAAAAAAAAGCGGGAAAAATGGCACCGATTGATGTATCACCGGTTAAAAACGGGTGCTAATGGGAAAAATGGCACCATTTTTACGTACTATTCACAAAAACCAGTGCTAAACAGAGCATTTAATGCTCCAAACTACCACTCAAAAATTAGATCTGAACTTTTAATCCTCTTCTCTCTTCATTGATGTAATAATTTTTGGATGGTGAGCAATAAACCAAAACAATGAAGACCCATGGATGTAAGTTTCCTTATCTTCTTTGAATTTCAATTAAATAGTAGTTATAATAACCATTAATGCATGCATGGAGAGAGTTTATTTGTATTTATTAATGGTTTCTATGATTTAAGTTGGTTTAGTATCATGTTGTGAGAGTGTAAATGATTGCGGATGTAATAACCATTTGCTACACAAGAACAAGTTGATCGATACACATACATATACACATACACATGACACTTTTAGTATCGTGTAGCAAATTGATTGTGTTTATTCTTATTATGTTTGAACAATGAATATTTGTGTAATTGTTTGTATTGGTTTGTTTGGATACAATGGACCGAGAATCGATACTTGCGTGGAGAAAAAATGGTTAGCTATCTAAGTGTAGCTAGAGGGAGTGGTGAACATATTGCATTTATTGATTCGTTTCTTGATTATGCCTTTGGTCAGAAGGAGAGGATACTTTGTCCATGCAAAAGATGCTTTCATCGTGAACGGTTTGATGAACGTGGGCTTGTTAGATTTCACTTTCTTAAGAATGGATTTGATGGAGATTACATTGTATGGACATTTCATGGAGAGGTTGAGCATCAACATAAGAGTGGTGGGTTTGACAAGGTAGATGGAAACAATTGTACCATTGATGCTATGTTCGATGACATTGCAAGAAATTTCAGGGGAAGCCTAAAATTTTGAGTGCTTTGCTCAACGAAAAAGAGAAGCCATTGTATCCGGGATGTAAAAGTAAGGATACCATAATCTTCTTTTTTATGGAGGTTTTCAATTTGAAAGCTACAAGTTCTTGGAGTGCTATAAGTGTGAATTTACTCCTAAACCTTCTAAAGGATAAGTTTTCGGTAGGGAATGGAATACCGAAAAAATTTTACGAGGCTAAGAAAATATTGTGTCCACTCGGTTTGGAATACAAGAAAATACACGCATGTCCTAATGATTGTGTGTTGTATGATGGTGATTTGAAAGACGCGGTTCAATGTCCAGTGTGCAAACATTCAAGATATAAGGGTGCGAGGAATGATGATGATGGGTGTTTGGCTAAGAAGAAGAAGAAGGTCCCATCTAAGTGTATGTGGTATCTTCCTTTAATTCCAAGGTTGAAGAGTTTATTTGCGAATTCAAAATATGCAGAGAACTTGCGATGGCATGGAGAGAGGGAAAGACCAAGTGATGACAAGATAAGATATCCGGTAGACGGTGAACAACGGAGAAATTTTGACAAGCGATATCCTTCATTTGGTTCAGAAGTTAGAAATTTACACCTTGCATTGTGTACTGATGGTATGAATCCATTTGGTAATATGTCATCGAAGCACAGGTCTTGGCCCGTAATGTTGGTTATATATAATTTCCCCCCTTATTTGTGCATGAAACGGAAATATGTTATGATGCCTCTGTTAATCTCAGGTCCTAGAAAACCTGGGAATGTCATTGATGTGTATTTGAGACCATTGATTAATGATTTGAAGATATTGTGGGAAGGAAAATGAGTGATGGTATTTGATGCCCATATGCATGTGGAGTTTCAATTGCGTGTCATGCTTTTTTATGCGATCAATGATTTTCCAGGCTATGGAAATTTTTTGGGGTATATTGTGAAGGGGCACAAAGCATGTCTTATTTGTGAGGAGAAGACAGAATTCAAACAGCTAAGCCATGGAAGAAAGACAGTGTATCTTGTCCATAGAAAATGGCTGCAATGAAATAATAAATACCGGGATGATGTAGTCAATTTTGTTGGGGGGAAAGAACGAAGGAAATCCACTAAACCACTAACTGGTGTGCAGATTCACAAGAAGGTTAAGAAATTGAGAGTGGTGCTGGGAAAGTATAAAGGCAAGGACAGAATACATTGTGATGGTCCATGGAAGAAAAGGTCAATATTTTTTTATCTACCGTACTGGGAGCATCTTCAGGTTAGGCATTGCCTACACGTGATGCATATTGAGAAAAATGTTTGTGAAATTTTGATAGGCACCCTCTTGAATATTCCCTGGAAGATGAAAGATAGTTTGAATGCCCGATTGGACTTGGTAGATTTGGGAATCAGAAATGACCTCGCTCCAGAAGTGATGGGTAAGAGGACTTACTTGCCCCCTGCACCTTGTACATTGTCAAAGGAGGAGAGAATCTCAGTTTGTGATAGTTTGAAATCAGTGAAGGTCCGAATTGGTTATTCGCCGAACGTTAGTCGGGTAGTTACAAAGGATTATCGGATGACTGGGTTGAAATATCATGATTGTCATATTTTGATGCAACAACTGATGTGCCCATTTTACACAGTTATATTAGGAATTTTAGGATTCACTTTTGTACACTTTTGTGCTCTAAATGTGACATGTTGCCTTGAAATTCTCTAAGGAGGGTTAAAAGCGACTTTTACGCTTTTATTACTTTTTTAGAGAATTTTGTGTGACAAGGTAATTTGTTTGAAGACTTTGAAGAATACCTTTGAATATTTGAAGAATTGTATTTGAACTTTTTAAGACTTGAAGAATTGAAGAAAAGTGAAGAGAAGAGGAGGACATGAAACAAGAAGAAGAAAGAAATCAAAATGCTGGAACTAGGCACCGTCGCGAGGTCGTCGCGAGCCCGTCGCGAGGTCGTCGCGAGCCCGTCGTGACTTGCGATGGACGAATGGCCAGATATTCTTCTTTCTTTTTTGTACTATTAATACTCACCTTATCCTCTCCTCTTCACAACACAAATCCAGCTTCTTCTTCTTGCGATTTTTCTAGGTTCAAACCCTAGTTTTTCTCTTCTTTCTCTTCTTAGTTTTTGTAGGTTAATCATGTGTTTTAATTATCTAGCTTAGTTTTATCTTGGGAGAAATGAATTGAAGCTTCTATATCTATGTAGTAAGAACCATATCTATCTATTTGATGCTTTTGATAATTTGCATTTATTGAGATTTGAATGTGAATAGTTAATGGCGTTGATGTTGTTAGAAGTTTGAGTATATGAATTGCTTGTATGATTACTTGTTAGGGTTGGGAGAAAGTAGCTAATTCTCCCCTGTGGAATCCAAGAGCATGTGTTAGAGCTTCTTAATGATGTTGGTGTGCTGATAATTGCTAGATGAATGTGATGATGTTGAACTCATTGTCATGTTTGTTTCAGGTAGCAAATGAGAGAAGTCTATGAATGTCGATCGTTCTTGACTAATATTGTGTAAGTGCATGAATTGGTTAAATGCGTAGACACAGTGTAGTGTTTTTCCAAGCTTGTTGGTTCTTCATACTCAATACCATCAATGGGATACTTTTAGTCGTGTTTCGGCTAAAGGAGTTATTGGTGAGGTTTGACAAGAGATGTCAAATTCACTCTTACAAACTACTATCTAAGAAGGATGGAAGATTTATCTTCACAACAAGTAGTGGAAGTAGTGAATAGATTGTTTCACTCGTTCTTGAAGCCTTTGTTATTTATCCTTCATGTGTTCTTAATGCTATATTTTAATTCATTTATGCCATCGGTTGTTTGAGAATAGGAAGTGTTTGTATGAATTAAGTGTTAGGGAGTTAGGAAAGTGACAAATTCCTTAGCTCATTTGCATGAAAATCTAAGAACATTAACTTAGAACTTCTCGTGCATAATGTGTTGTGATTCTTGCTAGATAAGTATGTTAATGTGGATTGTTCTCATATTTATCCTATAGATGCAAAGAAAGGTTGAACCTTGAATGTGGTTAGTTCTAGGTTTTGCCTAATGAATGCTATGTTTGGTTAAATGGCTATGTCTTTGGTAGAAGGCTTGTTGTTGTCAAATCTATTGTCTTTCATCCATAGGTAACAATTGAAATAGGATGAGTGAATGGTTCAATGATCTACATTTGGTTTGGAAGTGGATATTAATTTCCCCCAAGGCTTTGCTTTTGTAGTTTTAAAACCCTTTTTCTTAGTTTGTTTGATGATTATCATAGTTACTTGACTTTGCTAGTTATCTTTTAATTTTCATAACTTAGGACCATAACCAACCAAATCCCCCTTTACATGCTTTTATGTGTGTAAAAATATCTACTCCCAGCATAATATCAACCATTTATGTTTAAACGCTTGAGAAAATCCCTCTTCTTCGTGGATGACCCCAACTTTCCACTATCTACTTAGTTTAAGATAGTAAGAATCTAGGGCTTATAAATATTAACTTTGAGAGGTACGATGACGGTCTCCCAACAATTGTTACTTATTTCTATTCTCGGGGTAGTGGAGGCCGATGTAAGGTACTCAAATACTAGCCTTTGTTTATTTTTTGGTTCTATATGTAGGAAGTCTATTGACTGGGACCATTTGGACGTCCTACAAAAAGAGGTTGTTGTTGTGCTATGCAAGTTGGAAATGTATTTCCCTCATGCTTCTTTTTGATATAATGGTTCTCTTGGTTGTTCATTTAGTGTGGGAGATAAAGATATATGGTCCGGTTGGTATGCATTGGATGTATCTTTTTTAGCGTCACATGAAAGTATTCAAGGGATACGTGAAATGTATGAGTCGGCTGGATGCTAGTATTTTTGAGAGGTATGTTACCGAAGAAGTAATAGAATTTTGCTCTAGCTATTTGGAGGAACATAGAAATTTTGGAGTGCCCTAGAATCGACATATTGGAAGGAAGGTGGGAAAATCGAGGTCAATGGGAATGTTATTTACTCCATTGAATGGTGATCTGATGTCAGTTTATTTGTATGTCTTGAGGAATTTTAGGGAGACTGCTGCTTATGTGACCGAGCACCTTAATTCAATCACAGAGTTTCATCCCACATGGCCCCCTAATAAAGTTTAGTTGGAGCACAATGACAGGTTTGTGAATTGGTTTTATGATCGATGCAATGTAGGTGATTACGACCCAAATATTAGAGCATTTGCAAGGAAGCCTAATTTCACGGTCTTGAGGTATTCCGGATATGACATGAACGCTTTCTCTTTTGCTACTAGGGACCAATATTAAAAGAGCACAACACAAAATAGTGGGGTATACATTGAGTTGGAGAAAATATGGCAAGCAAGTAAGAAAGACAATAAACCTGACCTGGCTGTGATGTCGTTTTATGGTGTTATTGATGAGATTTGGGAGCTTGACTATGGAGAATTCAAGATTCCGGGTTTCAAGTGCCAATGGTTTGATAACACAACTGGAGTTTGAACTGCTGACCCAATGAGATTTACCCTTGTTGACCAGAGTTGTGAAGCATATGAAAATGATCAGTTTATTTTGGCCGAACAAGCAAGACTAGTTTTCTACGTTAATGATCCGTGAAATGTAGGTTGGTTTGTTGTGTTACAAGGTAAGAAATACTCTTTCCGTGACGAAATTAATTTTGAAGTTACAAGTGAAAGGTTAGAGTTCCTCTTTATTTCCCCCCTACTGATTAATGACGAGATTGAGGCAGGAGCAATACGGAGGAAACACAGAGATGACATTTGGATGAATGAAGATGGCCAAGAAATTGGAGATGTTCAAACCAAAAAGAGGAAGATGGTTGAAGACTAGCGGCTTACAAGCAATGAATTCTCTAAGAAATTTATGTATTTTGTAGTATGTTGTGTTTTGTATGACTGTTAACTATTCTAAAACTATGTTCTAATCGGTACTTATACAGAGAAGCTCTGAAATCGGCAGCGCGCTGCCGCTCTTTTGGTAAAGCTTGGATACAATAAGCTTTATTTTTGTTTTTTACGGCTGCAAGCTGCAGCACACTGCAACTCTTTTGGTTTAGCTGGGAAAAAGTAGTCCTAAAATTCCCTATACTTCCACTGAGAGCAGCTGTGTGCAGTTGCTCGTTCAGTTCAACTGAGATAAAAAACATGAATATGGTATACGCCTAGAACTGTCAACTTCTAAAATCATAGCAAATAGATGCCCACAACTAATAGCATTGAAATTCCACAATCATAAACTACCAAATCAAATCCACAGAGAGCAACATATTTTTTGGAAATCAGCATCCTGATAAAACAAAGATCCATATTAACCAAGAAAAATAAACAAGTTGAGAAAATCAAGATGTGAGCTGAATGAAGGTAGTAAATCCCTGCACGAGCTGTTCTCCTCAGTGTTGGAAGATGGAAAATCTATGGTAGGGATTGGACCCAATTGTTTGATTCTCTCACCACACATAGCTGTCAGGATCTTCCCAACCCGCTCAGTCCATCGCACTAAGTGATCCACCTTCACTTTCAATGCTACCATGTCCCCATCCAAATTCTCCTTAGAAGATTTACTTTTTGTCGGCCTTGATGACATAGTAATTTTCTTCTTCTTCAAGAATACTTGAGGGTTAATGAGAGCTTTGACATCAGTGTGTAATCATCATCTTTAAATTTGCAACCAACTTCCATGCACAAGGCAGTAATGAAGGCGGAGAAGCCTATACAGTTGTGGGCATTGATACAATCCCAGATGTACACCAGTATCGTACCCCCAACATCGATGCTCAAGTTCTTCTTGATCTTGTACAACAGCAACATATGGGAACGATGCACCTCACTATTCATTTTCACAGGCAGCTGGCAGGCAGCTATGGAACTGTACCACACATTCATCTCGTCACTCAAGTACTTCTTCTCAATGCTGGACCATTCTGGCGGCAGGTTCTGGATAAATACATCACCATCATCACACATTTCTCTTATGATTTGTTCCCAAGAAGCTTTTTCAACAACTTTTTTCGTGGCTTTGTACACACTTGCAGGCTTCATTGTGATCTTGTAGAACTCGTTGATCACATCTGGTGCGAGCACAATAAACTGACCACGGAAGTAAACCTCTGTTGAGTTCTTGTAATTCATTAGGGATAAGAACTCACATGCTAGCATCTTGTTCGCACGATCCAGTTGTACGATGAAGCTTTCCCACCCGTGATGGTTGACATAGTCCTTGTAAAGCTTTTCAAGTCTCAACCCTCTATTCAGTATAAGGCCCCGACTAATTAATTCTTTGTATACATTCATTGCCTCTGGACATTCTGCCACTGTCATTGGTATTTTAGAGTTCCCTTGCACCATCGGAGACCCATTTTCTCACTCCTCAATATCGCCAACTCTGGCCTTTTTCCTGGATTTCTGGCTGTCGGTCTTCCCCTTGGGTTCACTTTTTTTGGGGGCCATACCTGGTAAAATAAATGTTTAAAGGTATGAAATGTTAACAGGAGTAAAAAATTTCCATATAGATGTCAGCACATGAAAAATAATTGTTAGCCCATGAAAAGAAGAAAAAAATTTGCATCCAGATGTCAGCACATGAAAAAAAGATAGGAAAAATGGCACAAAATTCATACCCTTGGTTGTGATCACCCTTTACTAAACCATAAAAATAACAAAACCATATCAAAACCCTAAAATTGTTGCCATAAAACAAAACAATTAAGCCATATAAGAAGAGTCATTATACCCAATCTCTTAAAACTTTTTAACTAGATACATGTCGGAGACATTGGCTATGATAATATAACATAGGCATAGAACTGTATTCTCATTAGCAAACCAGTAATTGCATAGAACATAGGTGTAGAACTGTATAAAGAACAGAGGCATAAAACTGTATCTTGAACATAGGCATAAAACCATATCTAGAACATAGGCATAGAACTGTATTCGCATAGAACATATGCGTAGAACTGCATTCCCCACCACACACACTCTTAAAAAATCTCCCAAATCTCTAAAAAAAAATCACAATTAGGTATTTTCACAATTAGGTATTTTCATGAAATCAAACAATCAGCATACCAATAATGTAGACAATCCCTAGGAAACCCAAAACGAAAGGGTATGCGCTTACCTAGTTCGGACAAGGGTTTGTAGACGAAAGGTGTTTGGATGGAGGATGGAGCTTGGCAGATGGAGCTTGGCAGATGGAGCTTGGCAGATGGAGTTTGGCAGATGGAGCTTGGTGGATAGAGCTTGGCGAACGGTAGCTTGGTGGATGGTGGATGGACGGTGCACGGTACATTAACGAAGGACAGAAGGCGGAGGGAGTGTGGGACGGCGGAGCTTGGAAGAGGTGGAATGGAGTGGGGAATGCAAAGGGAGTGGGGAATGCAAAGGGAGCGGGGACAGCGGAGGGAGCGGGGTCGGCGGAAGGAGAGGGGATGGTGGAGGGAGCAGGGACGGAGCTTGCCGGTGGAGGGAGCTTGGCGGAGAAAAGGTGTTAGGGTATTGGGTTGAGTGACCAATTTTACACACACATGGGCTTAATTCTACAAAACATAATACAAACAAATGGGTTGAAAACATATGGGCCAAAGGGCTGAATTGTAAAAAAGAATGCTACAAATATAAAGAATATAAAACTATGAACCTTCTCACATACAAACAGCTATAATAAATATTATTTTATTATGTAAAAATTTGATTTTCCAAAAATTATATTATGTATAATGTATTTGTAAGTTAAGAAATTAATTTACATATTAGTGTTCTATATAATATAGTTAACTATATATGATCGTGTTCTATACAACAAAGGGTTGGTCAAACCCTAGTCAACATACACGTGCACCAACTTTACCGTATCTATTACTTGATAACTTATACGGTTGTCTACAAGTCGCCCGTAGTCAGTGAGTGTTCCATGTAACTTAATTGGTGATCCATATATACTAGTTATCTACAATCGTACAATGCAATGGTTGGTCAAATCCTAGTCAACATAAACATGCTCCTATTTTAAGGTATCCATTACTTGGTAATATATAGAGCTGTTCACAAGTCGCCCATTGCTCCATGAGCATTCCATATACACTGGTTAATCGACTGTAACTTAATTTTCGATCTATATACACTAGTTATCTGTAATCGTACAATACAACGGTTGGTCAAACCCTAGTAAACATAAACATGCTCCTATTTTAACGTATCCATTACTCTGTAACACATACAACTGTCCACAAGTCGCCCATTGATTCGTGAGTGTTCCATATACACTGGTTAATTGGTTGTAACTTAATTGGCGATCCATATACACTAGTTATCTACAATTGTACAGTACAAGGGTTGGTCAAACCTTAGTCAACATTAACATGCTCCTACTTTAACGTATCCATTACTTGGTAACCCTTCAAGTTAACAAAGATTGTCCCTTACTTACCGAGATGACGCAAATATAGTCTTCCTCAAGTGGAACTAGGCGATATTATCACATATATGTTTGAATTGACTCAGACTAATTCCTGCTAAACTCTATTTCTCTGGCCATTTTATATATACAAGTAATAGTGTGAAACACCAAATACACAATTCTAGATATGAGCGTCTATTTTAATTAAACAGTATCCAGACCTTCATTAATCTGTCTAGAAATATAAATTTTCAAAAAATACAATACTATTTATGCTTTTCCTATGCTTTGCATCATTCAAAATTCTGTACCTAACTCAATATGAAATAGTATAAAACTCTCATGAAAATGAGCAAGATGGGCAACTAAAGAGCATGAAAATTAAATCCTAAGTGGCCCAACAAAGCAGCAAGAATGGTCAATTTTAACTCCCAAGTGGTCCAACAAAGCATCATTTAGGTTCCCTCCCAAATTTTCCCTCTTCCATCCATAACCTTTTCCCCAAATTTTTGCAAGTCCCTCCCCAATACACACGCCCTTCTACCACTTTTTCCCAATTATTTGCTTATCTTCACCATTTTGTCAACCCCCAACGGAGCCATTATCACGATTCTACTTCCCCTTCTCATTGTTTGCAAATTTTGGTCGCGATTCTACTTCACTATTGCTTGCAATTTTGGTCGAGTAAAGCTAATGCAGAGCCGTCTGGTGGCAAGAAACATTTCCAAGAGTGTGTACAAATAAGGTATGAGTGATTGGTTTTTGGGTAAGTCTTCAAGAACTTGTTATATGGGTGGTAGTTTGCTTTTTTTCCCCTATGTTTAATGAATAGATATATATTGGTGGGTCTGTTAGTTTGTAAGTTTGTGATTTAATTTGTTGGGTTATTAGTGTGGGTAGTTGTTGATGTAGATAGATGTTTTTTTGCTAAGAATTTTAGACTTTCTGCCTAATTTGTTTTTGCCCCATTCAAATTTTTTGCAAATTATCTTGATAGGTCAATATGTTCTCGGTTGGTTGTTTGTGGATACCCGTCTTTGGATGTGTTATGTTAAGATTTCATTTTTTGTTCTACGCATACAAGCGAGTGAATGGCAAAGGCGAAGAAGAAATTGTTTAACTCCGGTACTAAAGCTGTAGAAGACAATTATGTCACCTCTACAAAAGATGACAATTGTGATGTCAATAACGAGATGGTGGATGATGCATCCAAATCATGCTCGGGATCTGAAAATGAGGAGGAGGAAGAAGGAACTATAACAAAAGAAGACATGAGTGAGAACTTTGACAAGTTTGAGATTAAATATTATTGCAAGCATAAAGGCACAACCACGTGTAAGTTTGTGTTGCTTGCAAAGAAAAAGAAGCCCCTTAAAATATTCTTTGACGATGACTTCGAACCCTTGGTTATGCGCAGCCGGTGGTCGATGTATGTTGGCTATGCCTTCCGATGAAGAATCCACTTCGGGATATGGCATAATTGGAAAGCCATCCCAGACCATGTAAAGAAAGATGCATGGGAAGACATTTGTTCATTTCAAGTTCATTACAGTTTGCACTAACATCACATATCTTTGTCCGCTAGATTAACTGGGATATACAAACCAAAATGACATTCAATGAGATGAATCAGTTCCAAAATAAATGGACAATTTATGCAGGTGAAAAGTGGAGGAATTGGAAGGCTAAGGTGGCTCACTAGTACATCGTGCAAAAAAACCAGGTTCTTATGCATGGACTGATTATCGATGGATGGACAAAAAAGAGTGAGAGCTATTTGTGAAACACAGATCAACGCCTGAATTCAAGGTTATTCCTTAAAAATTCTTAATTTCTAGTCATTACTTTGTGAGAATTTTACTAATCGATGAACATATAGGCATTAAGTGACGCAGAAAAAGTAAGTGCCTCACATAAGGACTACGTCCATAATACAAGCAGTGGAGGGGATCGTAGGCTTTCTATAGAACTCGAGAAGAGGAAAAGAAGGGCTAAAATTGACGACCTTATGGATGAAGGTCAAAGTGTAGAAGAAGTAGAAGCTTTAGTTTAATCATAGATTTCAAATTGGACTGCTCAGAGGTATTCCTAGAAGCTAACTGGGATAAGAAATTATCGATCTACACCAATGACTCTATTAAAAGAGCAGCCCCCACTATTGTGAGCCAAATTCATAATTGATTCTTTCTCTACTAATATTCTCAGATGCAATGCATACTAACGGCTTGTATATGTTTTATTTAGTAGAAAACCCTTTTGGATAATAAGCAAAAGGGAGAGTTAGTTATAGATGGAAAAGAAGATATTCTCGTTCAAGCAATGGGTAAGAAGGATCATGGGGGTCGTTGGAGAGTTGCCCCACAATGGCCAAGGTGAACGAGGCCCTACCACATATTGTTGTGAGCCGTTATACATCTAGTCGATGTGGGAGCACAAACACAAAACCATTTGAAGAAATCTCAAATTCAAAACAACTACCCATAGATGTCATCGAGCTCAACAAAAGATTTGTTGCCTTATTTGAGGCCCAAACAAATTAGATGGCTAGACAATTGGGTAAACCTATTCCCCCACACTTGGATGACCGTAATTTCTTTGCTACGTCACCCAACCACATGAATAAAGACAACCGGGTATTTATTCCTTCAGCATCTGGATGTAGTGACCCACACAGATACGTTGAGGATGACAAGGTATTCTGTACCATGAACATCGTCTTTAGCTGTTTTCTTGCAGATGTGGATTGTTAGTTTTTGGATTTTGATTTTCCGTCAAAGTGATTTTGGATGCTATTAGTTGTGGGCACATATTTACTACTGTCACGTTCATTTTGGATGTCGGTAGTTCGGGCCTAGTAATATCTTCATCTTGTTCTTTTCTCAGTTGAACTGAGAAAATGTCTCTTTGCCAATATAGTTAATTGAGAAACAGTTTATCCTAATTGAACCCTAAAAGCTGCAGCGTGGCAACTTTCAGCCGTAAAAAACTAAGTTGAGGTGTTTATTTTATCCCAACTAGACCAAAAGAGCGGCATGACGCTACAGCCTTCAACAACAATAAATAGAATTCATTTCTTGTTATAATCAACTTTTCGGGCCATAGAATCTTCAACGAACCTTGGTCCCTATTGAGATTGATTACATTTATAACATTATTTAGTTTTGATTACTTAATAACACGTACTTATTGTCCAACTGATGTTTTTTCCCCTTTTCCTGGATTTGGTTCTCAGAAAGGAAAAAAGTGTTGCCCATATGTTTTGAGCAAAGGAGAAAGGGATGTAGCTTCATTTGGTATCTTGTTTCCATAGGATAAAGAAATGGACTTACCTATCAAGTGGGAGTGAGTAAAGCTTCGTGGACCTGTGATCATTCCCAAGGTACCTTTGCTGATTGAACACGAAGAATTTGAGTTTGTAACTGAGGCCATTGGATATAACATTCTATGGCCGGGAAAGCTAATACGTGTCATTGGGAAATAGGATGATGAGGTGTGATAATTGTATTCATAATATGATCCTATCATATATATCTTTCAAGATATTACTAAAACATAATTTGTTGTTCATCTGCTTGCGTAGGAGAACAAGAAGCAATCGTCTCAGAAATAATTAGTGGTGGGTGAAGATGGAAGTCTTGAAATCAACCTTACACCAAAAACTGCCATGGAGAGAGAAGAAGTTAAACAAATAATTATATTAACCAACTATGACATCCAGATACATATTAACACACTCTCCCTTATAGGAGGCGTTGGCTCAGGAAGATCCTCTGAATGGAGAGATGGTCACTCAATCAGTAAAAGGAGAGGTCTAACATACCCCCAGACATTTTCATTCCAACCTATTTTTGTCAATGCCTGACTAACATTTTACCCATTAGCAAGTAGCAAAAGAAAATACAACATCGACGGAGAATGGAAAATCAAATCCTCCCATGTCGGTTTCTGACCATTACATTTTTGTGAGAACTCATTTTAGCCTTTACAATATGATCCACTGCTGAATTTTATACATATACAGCTCAACTAACATTATTAGATTCTCAATCTAGTAACAATATAATGTATCTCTTAGGGGGTCACGGAAGACAAAGAATGCATCGCTGCTGTTCAACAGATTAATGATGTTTTAAGGCTATCTACACAAATATGTGGACCTAACAAAGTCTTCCGCATCAATTTCATCGCAGAGGTGTTTGGATCAGAAGAAGTTTACACAGCCATATTTACTGACAAGCTAAAATTGTTCATGAGCAGCTTGGACGTAGAAAACGAAATGAAGTGGATCAGTGGGTGCCAACTTGATATATGGGCATCGTAAGAATTGCATGCTTACATTATTTATGGATGTATCATTATATTTGTTTCACTTACAATATTATTTTTCCAGATACCTGTGTGATGGGGTGGTTGACCAAGGCCACGTCCAGTTTATTCCGGGCGGTTCAAATTCAATAGCTCAAAAGGCAAATCAGAGGGTCGAATTGACTGCGGATGAGGTTTCAACTCTCATGTACCGCACTCATGCAAGGATGTACGTCTTCCCATACAATTGAGAGTAAGTTTTATTCTTTTTTGTGTTGTTTGACCCGGCCACATGGAAGCAATAGCAACCATATGTTGTGATTTTATTTTTTTAAAAATATTTAAAGTATTCAAAACCGCATTAGGTATTTTGGTGTTTCCTTTTTTTTAATAGGAGCCATTGGTTTTTGCTCATCTTCGTACCGAAAACCGATCGAGTATATTGCATCGACTCGATGAGTTGGGGAATTTGCAACCGTAATAGGCTATACCTTAAATTTCTTCATTTGTAAGTGGAACAAATTTTTGTCATTCCATCCACTTTAATGTTCTATAAAATTGTTTGTTCCCATAAACGTGTTCTTCTAAGTTTCTCACTTTCGTTGCTTGATTATTTACATTTACTGTTAATATTCGGTACAATGACATTCATTGTTCTATCCATTACTTGTGTTCATCATTACATGTTGGAAAAAGTTACACCTAATTAAACTATTATGTGTGATCCCCATTTTCTGAATATATTTTTTTTCATATTGATATAAATATATTTTCATCGATTGTAGGATTGCAACAAAATATCGACGGTTCAATTCCGAGCAAAATAGATCCTACCCTTCGAACTATACATGGAATGTCATAAACATCAATGTACGTATTATCCATATTTCCTCTGTCAATTTTATGTTCTTAATCATTTCAGCAAATTCTTTTTTATATCAGCACATGATACAATGTAGTACTTGGGAATGTGGAAACCATTGCATGTATTATATGGAAAAATTTGCTAAGGACGTGCATAACATTGACATTATTCCGGTACGTTTTCCTATATTATTTTTTTGTATTTGTTAGTCTCTAACATCTATATCCTTTTCTAAAATGCAATTTAATACATTGTTTCAGCAATTTCCAGAAGATTACACTCCTCTGGGGAGCGATCAATTGCGGAGCATTGCTCTGAAATGGGTTTGTATTTTTGCAAAATGTACTCTGTCAAAATGCATAGCTCAATTGAATGCCATAGAGGGACTTGCCTCCATAATTGGATAGTAGTTATTAATATTATCTCTTATGAAAGGTAATTGTCCTCCACTTTTGATACTCGTCATCTCCATGATGAGGGGGGTTCCCGTATCTTATGTAGGGTTGTAACCCAATTTTTGGCCACTAAGAACCACGTTTCATGCACTTCTTTCACTAGTCAAAAATTATAGTTGATCAAATTCAATGCTTTTTCCTACCTACTTGTTGTCTTTGCGTGATAATTGTTGTATTTATTGGGAATTGTTGTTGGGAATTTTTGCTACTTTCATTGTTGCACCGATTTCAGTAATCTACTCACAAATGAAAATCGGTGCCATATATGAAAAAGAATGCACCGCTCTGGAAAACAAGCGTAAATATAAAACTGTCTAAGTGAAGATGGACTGAAAGAGCGGCAGCGCGCCGTAGCTTTCAGTGACCAGATTAGTCACAAAGTTTACAGCGGTTCTTATAAACCGGTGCTAAAACAAAATGGGTCACACATTTAACATCGGTTATTGCTAAAAAATAACCGATGCTAAAAAATTACCGGTGCTAACATATTATACAATTAGCTCCGGTTTTAGAATCGGTGCTAAAAAATAAATGGTTTTAAAACCGGTGCTAAAAATTAACTGGTGCTAACAATACACATTTAGCACCGGTTTTAAAACCGGTGTTAAATATAACCGGTGCTAACAATACACATTTATCACCAGTTTTAAAACTGGTGCTAAATATAACTATGCTAACAATACACATTTAGCATCGGTTTTAAAACCGGTGCTAAATATAACCGGTGCTAAAAATACACATTTAGCACTAGTTTTAAGACCGGTGCTAAAATATAATCAGTGCTAAAAATACACATTTAGCACTGGTTTTAAGACCGGCGCTAAAATATAACCGGTTAAAATACACATTTAGCACCGGTTGTAAAATCGGTGCTACTAGGACACAAATTTAACACCGGTTTTTATAGCATCAGTTACAAAAAATTGGTGCTAATTCGGTACATATTAGCTCTGGTTTTTCTAAACCGGTGCTAAAGAAAACTGGTGCTAGAAGTAGGAATTTAGCACCGGTTTTTTCCAACTAGTGAAACCATTTAATTGGTTACTTTGGCACCGGTTTGTTTCCCCAAAAAACCGGTGCTAGAACCAAAAAAACCGGTGCTACAGGGGGTTCCTGTGATAGTGAAGGGTGCAAACCATGAGTTGGTGACTCTCATGATTCGCAACCCTGCATTTGTGACCGAAGAGTATATGGGATTGGCAAACATCTCCGTGACTGCACCTCACAGGTGGAGGAATTTGAAAGAGCCAAAGAGGAGTATATTAGAGACCGGCTTTGCATCCAACGACACATTGGCGGCTCTAGGCTTACTTGAGCTTGTGTCTTATCTATTGGGCCAGGTAGGTCTAGAGGGGTTCTTGAGAAACACTCTAAGACATAAATCAGGCGAACCCTAGAGTTCCTAGCTACTCTTTGGTCGGTTACGGGCGAGAATGAACACAAGGCGATCAAACTCAACCTGGATGATAAGGAGTATCAGGTGACACATTGTGAGATAACCTGTGCCTTCAGATAGAGGTATAACAAAGAGATCCTGAGGACACGTCGTTTACCTACCTCCACCTAGGGTTATTATTTGTAGCTAATTAACCCGAGTGGAGAACGATGATCAAAGGGGTTCAAATTTAATATTTATAGTTCTGCACTCGTTCTTACTGCTACGCTACCGATAGGGTAGTTAGCGATAAGCCCTGGATTTTTCTACAGAGATGCTAAGGCCTAAGAGTCAATGAAAACACAACCTCATACAGGTCGTCAATCCATACGAGTGAAAGGAAGAGCTAGTAAATGAAAATAAGTGGGGGGTTGGTTTTTAAAATTAATAACTACAAAGCATAAATATAAAAAGACACTAAGTAATCTATATACCTAAGCACTTGGGGAACCATTGTCAGACATGAATGATTTGATGCTTCGATCCTCAATTCATTCACATGTAAGATTTACTAAACAAACTAATAGAGTGTTCACAACACGTGGTGTGGCCGATGGCATACACTTCCCAATACCTGTCACATCGGGTGTGCTTGCAACCCTCCATCAACACCGCCATCGTTATTAGGAGAGTACAACAAGGTCCGACCATTGTTGTAGGTCTATTTCTCCCCCATGTGATTACATCCCAGGCTTCCATCATGAATACACTACTTCCCAATCACCTATTAATTAGGTCTATGGGTTGTTGGCACTTTATCTATGACACTAGGGTCTCTTACAACCCTAGCTTGCTACTATGTGTTATCTCTACCTATAACCTCTTGGACTACTTTACGTAATCAGCTAAGACTGGTGCGATGGAAAGTAAGTTAGAGCAATGCCTGGGTCTCCCGTGCACACACTCACGCAGACGCAACGTACTCCCTTACACATTTTAACATCCAGGTTTCCCCTCCCAATGGGGCATCAATATTTTCACCATACATGAATATAGCCCAAAGTGTATGCTTAATGTGGTGTACTATTCATGCAATTCAAACATTCAAGAATAGTCACAATAATATCATGAACACAAACACTAGGATGAATCTAATGAATCTCACAAAAGCATTAATAAAACATGTGTACAATTTATCCCCAGACTATGGAAACTACTCTATAGATATGGAATTCAAAGATGAATTCGAATTCCACATCATAGGATCAAAACAAAAATAAAAGGAAAGAGAAGAAAATGAGAGAGTGTTTCTCTCTCTAAAGTTGCTCTCCTAATAGCTTAAGAATGAAATAAAACTATCTAGTCTCTTTAACCTAGTAGACTAAGGCTATATTTATAGGAGAAGGGGATTGAGCCTGAAAATAGGCCCAAAATAGGCCAAAAATGACTAAAACCTAGTTCAGTCGCCGCCCGGTGTAGGCCATCGCAGATAGCGTGGTCCGTACATTGTACTTGTCACAGGGCACATGATCTAGCGTGGGCAGTGCCGTCCCCTTGGAATGGGGCACTACATCTATTGCGGGATGTGGATCCATGCTGCTGCGGCCTACTGGATCTATTGTGGTCCGCGTGGGCTGTCGTCTGGAAGGCATGTCTTGCACTCTAAATTGTGGGGGATGCGGCCCTTGGCGCGGTCTATGGTCAGGAAGGTTGATCAGCTTAGAAACTTGGCATGGGCTATATCATTCTCCACACCCCACCGGCTGGTCTTGACATCTTGGATTTGAAACGGTGCGAACCGTCCCATTTACTTAGCTGAATTTGAGTGAATTTTAGAGCTCATGCACGCGGCTTATAAGATTTGGTGCAGTGCACCCCATAGTCTCATGATGAGCACTGTTGGAACTAGCCAACTCCATTGGCACGGGCTGGTGGTGCCAACCATGAACGACCCTTGCCGACCCGTGGTACCTTGGTCAGCTAAACTTATTTCCTTCGCTACGGGTGAACCGTTATTCCAATTTTAGAGTTTTAGTAGTTGATTTTATAGCGCTCTAGAAGAAAAATCTAATGGAAACACGATTTTTCCATTAGAAAAATCTAATGAACCATTATTCTCGAATCATTCCGTAACTTTGGCATAACTCATCGAAACACGATTTCTCGTTTCTTCATTGGCCGCTTCGATCCTCGTTGCTGCCTATCTTTGAATCCACTCTCCTTCTAACATGCATTGATTTTTGTGGCCTTCATATACTACCATTCTAGAGGTGAATGGTCTTCGATCTCTTCTACCGTCCTTGCAAATGGCCTTCAATATCTTCCACCGCCCTTATAAACGGCCTTCACATAGAATGTAACCAAAAAGTTCCCACGGGTAACCTACTAAAGATGATCAAATAATGTCCATTAGTACTAAATAAGTCTACAAAATGTGGGATTTAGACAAGAAAACCAAAATGGTCGTCTAAACCCCTTGTCACGTAAACTCAACAATACTAGCAATTCGCCAAAAAAACAAGCTAAAAACTATGCCGAATGCAACGGTTAACACATGAAAAATTAAGCAAATCTGACTTCCCACTCTTAACTTTTACTCATCATCGAGTAAATAAGGACAAGAAAAAGAATTAAGTGAAATGTAGCGTGTGAGCATAAGTTTACCAAGGCATCCAACTTGTTCCTAGATTATCTTGTTTCCCCCTTAAAGAGTAAGAATCTCACAATTCTCACTCTCCCTGAAGAGCATAAGCAATCCAACCACCCAAAAGTAAAATGTGGAAAAAGGTAAGCCAAAAAGATAAGTGTAAAGCTAGCTTACTTTTCCCAAAATGGTCCCCAAAAGCAATCCAAGAGTCATCTCCAAAAACAATCCACCAAGGAAATCCAAAAGCCGTCGATTTGGTTGTAACATAGGAATAATTTGTGATTCTCAACCAAGTTACAGCCAATGAGTCAAGTGTATCATCAACCTAGTTTTTTTATTTCTCTCAATTTCTCTCATTTTTCCTAGGAGCCATTTCGAGTTTTCATCCTAGCTTTAACACACAAAGGGTACTCACTTCTCACCTTTTTCCACACGGCCTCTCTTTTTTGCCTAGGCTCGTAAGCCTAGCTAAGCCTAGCCTCTCATTTTTACCTAGGTCTTTCAACCTATTCAGGATTTTTCCAATGTTACCCAAGTTGCCCTTTCGGGTTTCAACTTGTCCGGGTTTTTGTATTTTTCATTTTTCCAATTTTCAATTTGTTTTTGGTGTAGCACAAAATTGCCCCAAAAGTGGGTTTCATACTAAAAAAGATAAGATCAAGCTCAAAAAAAAACACCACCAGTAGTCTAAAACAACCTACCTCATGCAAACTAGAAACCCTAGAATAGCATTTCATGCCACCAAATATCCATCCGAAATCATCCCTCAAATAAATCACCAATCAAACTAAAAAAAGTACCAGCAAAAGCATAATATGCATCGAGGAAATCCAAGAATGAAACTCCCTAAGTGCTCACTACTCCCTTCCCCACACTTAACCGATGCATACTCTCTAATGCAAAGAAAATCATGTCAAAACATAATCCATCCTCTCTAAGTGAGGTTGGAAGAAATAGTGACACTTACTCTTACGGCCCCGAAGGGCCTGCCTCCTCCTCGTGACTAGTGTTACTTCTCTCAATGTATCATGTTGCTTGAAGGGAAGCCTCGATTCAATCCATCCTCGAACTAAGCTCCTCCACTTGTATCCTCACTCCCCCTATCGCTTGGACTACCTCTTGCAACACCAGGGTAGAGCTCGAAAGCTAATTACCAAAAGCTTTCAGTCGGTCAATGATGTCTGTGGATAGGCGAGAGCGGCTATGATGTGATCTCAAAGATGTCTCACCTTCGGCCTCCTCAATGTCTATCTCCGGGGTGGCTAAGACTCTATAGAACTCTCTCTCAAAGTGTTGGTCTGGCTCAATAAATAGGTCATCAAAACAAATGTGTCATGGTTGATGGCGGTGCACTCTAGCTGTGTAAGTATCATGAAACTGCAAGTGCTCGCTCCACCATAAAGCCATACATATCTACCCTCTGATGTTGTAGGTCCCATCATGAATTCCTTGGATAACTTCTCGATGTTATACCTTGTACCCGATCATCCCAAGTGAGCCAATGCTTTCTGTGTGATTGGATGCCCTAAGTATTGAACCAGTAGACCTACTATGCCATCGGAAATGTTGAAAACCCAGCATCTAAGAACATGAAACCCAAGCGTAATTCCATTCCAAGTAAAACCACGAGTCTCAGACTCAAAATTCTAAATTCAATTTAGGGGAAAGCTGGAATTTTGAAAATTCTGGGTTGAACAAAAATTCTATGTAAGTCGTTACCACCTCATCGATATGATTGAGAAATCAAGATACACCTCCTCTCAAATCACCCAATGCATGAATAACATATCATTCAACACAATAGCATGCCAAACCACCGAACTTTCTTCAACACATGGTCATACATACATGCCCAAACATATATCTCAAAAACATATATACTCATTCAAAATCATGCTTTTCATGATACCACCACAATGCAATCAAGCATATAAACAAGGAGTTCAATGGATTACTCAGAATTTGAAGCTAAGAATTGCAAGATCCACACAAGAAGAAGCAAGAATTGCTAATTTTTGGAAGAAAAGCTTCAATTTTTCGAGCTTCACCAAGAGTGTGTGTGATTGAGTGTTTCTCGAGAAGGGAAAATGTGTCAAATGATGAAATTAGGTGGAAAAGTGTACCATGGATTTAAAAATTCAGCATAGGTGATAAGAGAGAGAGAGATACAATTAGGATAAAAATGGAATTTTAAAATTGCATATTAGGGGACAACAGTATAAATCAATGAATTCCCAGGAATGTCGGAAGTTTGCATAAAAAATCCTAAGGAATTAGGGCATTTCAAAATTCTTGAACCAAAAATTCATATTTGAGTTAGAAATTCAAAATTTTCAAAAAAGTTACATTTTTGGATCAATTTGGTAGTGAAATTTGGTTTTTAGCTCAAAATGTTCTTGGCACGACCCATGGCCTCGTGCCAAATCTCTGGCACAAAACAAGGCCTCGGGCCAAACTTCTTGGCACGAAGAACCCCTCGTGCCAACTCTCCTGGCATGGACTTAAGCTCTTGGCATAGACTGTGTCAAGTTTTGGCATGAGATCGCCAAAAATTTTTACCTAATCCTTAGTTTTTCCTTTTTTTTGAAAAATTATGTTACCCATCAAATCTAATTCCGTCCAAACACAATCACGAGTCTCAAGCTTAAATTTCCAAACCAACAAAAGTTTCTTCTCAAAAATCTGCATTGAAAACAAGAACATGCAAAATCTATCTAATCACTACCCAAAACAAGAAAGCAAAAATAAACACCGTATATTTATTATCGTCCTCACGAACTATTTCTTTTTCATGCAAGTCTAATTATAAACACCTGCATGTGGGTCTCTGGAATCGCCATCAGCGACTCCACCCATAATAACATCATTGTGAAGAGGTCTCCACAATGAGTCATCCTTACTTTCGGACCTCTTATCTGTCATATGAAATGAATCTCCGTGTCTCGCTAAAATGGAGTCCGTGAATGTCACTTTGGGGTTAGGAGGAGGTCATGAAGGTTTTAAACCCTCAACATTCTTCCTTTCCTGCTGCAAGTTAGTTAGCATGGAAAAACAATCTAGCACAGACATTCTATCGATAGCATCATGCAATTCATCAGACTCATCAACAACATTATCAACACGGGACTCATCCAATTTTTCATGCTCATTGGTAACACAAAATTTTTTATAGTTTTCATGCTCATCACATAAGGTCAAACCTTTGCACATAAAAGAAGAATTTGTCAAATCATGCCTAGATTTATAGATATCAAACTCAACTTTATCCATGTCATCTTCTAGAGTAAAGGTTCCCAAGTGGACATCGATTTTAGTCCTAGATGTTTTGAGAAAAGGTCTCCCCAAAAGTATTGGGGGGGGACTTCTGTCGTTCGCCACGTCTAGGACATAAAAGTCCCCCGGAAAAACCAACTTGCCAACTTGCACTATCACATCCTTAACTAACCCACGAGGGCTAGCTTGAGAGTGATTGGAAACTTGGACAATCACTCTAGTTACCCTAAGTTCATCTATTTCTAGGCGTTCATATAGACTAAACAGGATCACATTGATTGATGCACCTAAATCTATCATGGCATTTTCAACAATTTTACCACCTAAGGAGATAGGGATAGAAAACATTCAGGGGTCATTGCATTTTTTAGGCAAATTCCTATGGTTCAAAATAAGGACTCCTCTCATTTTCAAATGTCCCAATCTCTTAGTTTGTCTACATTTCTCCTTTGTGCATGCAACTTTAAGAAATTTAGCTTATGATGGCACATTTTCAATCAATTCCAAGAGAGGGATTGTTACCTCAACCTCTTCAAAGACTTTTTGAATGCACGCATCATTGGTCACCACATTTGGCTTTCTCCTCAAAGAATTTGGAAATGGAGGTGGCATGGTAGCTTGTACCTAGGGCGCTGGAAGCTCCTTGGAAGGTGCTTCCTTGACCACAATCCTATCTTCTTCGTAGTGTGCCTTGGTAGCCTCCAACACTCTATCATTCTCTTGAATTGTCATCTTCTCAAACTCATGAACTTCCTTCCCACTTCTCAACTTGTGAGCACTCACGTTCATCGGATTGATTTTCGGTTGGGAAGGGAGTTTTCCGGACTCCTTGGCTTCAAGCCAGCTCACCGAGGTGGCAAGTTTTCCAACTTGATCTTCAAGATTTTTTATACTTGAAAATGCTCTATTACCAAGGTCTTCAATCTCATGTCTTGTCCTCTCCGTGAAGATTTCATGTTTCTTGTCCAATTGACCAATAACTTCTAAGATCTCCTCCCGATCCAATTCGTAGATTGAGGTGTGATTGTTGAAAGGGCCTTCACCTCGAGGGTGTGGTTGAGGAGGAACTTGTCCACCCTGGTATCCTTGAGGTTGGTTATCCTCCCTCCATTGGAAATTTGGATGATTTGGATACCTTGGGATGAACAAGTTTGCATAGGGGTTCGGCCGTGCATCTCCTTGGTTCCTACGGAACCCTTGTGGTTGACCCCTAGCAAATTGTGGTATCTCCCAATTGTTGTACCTAACGACCTTTACTTCTTGCAATTCATCTACAACCTTGGGGCACTCCTCGGATTTGTGGTTAAGGTTGACTTGATGCATTTTTCCTCATAAGAGCTCCTTCATTATAGAAGCAAGAGCTTGGAATTTCTCCTCCAACTTAGGTGATTGTGTGAGTTTATCCAAAACCTTAACCCTTGACCTTGTGCAAAATTGTCGCATACCATTAGCCATTTCTTTAAAGAGGGCCATTGCATCCTTAGGGATCTTGTTCACTATCGAACCACTACAAATAGTGTTCACCATTCACATGTCTTTATCACATAGCCCCCCAAAGAGATAATACACTAGAACCCCCTCTTTGAAGGGATGGTAGGGGCAACTTGCCAACAATCTTTTGAACCGTTCCCAATAATCATAAAAGCTCTCGATAGCCCCTTAGGTGATGTTCGACAGTTGTTTATGTAGCCCCAACAATTTAGAAGCTAGAAAATACTTCTTTGAGAACCCCCGCTTCATGTCTATCCAAGAATCTATGCATCCCGGTGGCAAGTAGTAGAGCCAGTCTTTAGCTCCATCTTGAAGGAAAAAATGAGAAGGCTCTCAGATTGTAGTCATCTTAAAAAACTCTAGGTGGCTTCATGTTAGTACACACCAAATGGAACTCTGATAGATTCTTGTTTGGGTTCTCCCCTGCCAATCCGTGGAATGTAGGTAGGAAATAGATCATGCCACTTTTCAGCTCACAGCTCACATTGGCGGGTAATGGCGGGAAGGTATACATAGTTGCTGATTCTCTTAGTTGGGTGCCATGAGCTGCGGTAAGGTACGATTGTCTTCTACCATTGCTATTGGTTCTTCAACCAACACTGCTTGCCTCGGTTGAACTTCTTCCCTAGTTCTCCATTTCCTTCGCCTCTGAACAACTGTGTACTTAGTCGGGTATGTAAGATGCCTAGATTAGTGGTACGGGTGTGTACCATAAACTAGGGCTAACAATACCCTTCTGAATACAACACTAGTAAATGGATCAAAAAGAAAAAAAACAACTATCACAACAGCTTAACAACCAAACTATCAAAGCAAAACAAAAACAAATGCAATTACTAACTACTCTACTAACACATTGTGGTAATTGACACTTAGACTTAATAGAATCTCCGGTAACTGTGCCAAAATTTGACCTGCCTCCACATGGGGTTGTTAATTGTAGCTAACTAACCTGAACGGAGGCTGATGATCAATGGGGTTTAAATTTAATATTTATAGTTCTGCACATGTTCTTACTGCTATGCTACCGATAGGGTAGTTAGCGGTAAGCCCTTCATCTACAGAGATGCTAGGGCCTAAGAGTCTATGAAAACACAACCTCGTACAAGTCTTCAATCCGTACGAGTGAAAGGAATAGCTAGTAATTGCAAACAAAGGGGGTGGGGTTTGGTTTTTCAATTTAACAACTACAAAGCATAAAAATAAAGAGACACAAGTAATATATATATTAAAGAACTTGAGGAACTATTGTGAGACATGGATGATTTAATGTTTCAATCCTCGATTCATTCTTTTTTTTTTTAATTTTAAAACCATCCTTAGATGGGGGGTATATATTGGCTCCCCAGGCCAGAATAAGCAGAAAGTATATAGGATTTGCAAAAGGTCATACAAAAATATGAACCTAGAGCTAATATTGCCCCTGTCGGACAACTTAGAGGGCATGAGATCCTCTTGATAGAGAGGTGAATCTATTCTGTAAAGATCATTAACGGATCGCTTCACGAACAGGGCGAAGAAACGTAGGTACGAGACTTCTATTTGTCAACGAAGCGACCGTTAAGATGAAATTGTGTATCAATGTAAAAGAGTATTAGCTAAATTCCTTAGAAAATCTGCTGAATAGATGTCCTTCATTTGTTGAGGTGTGCCCCCCATCAGTACCACCATCAGTGTGAGCTAGCATTTGCTTCCTCCGTTTTTGATTTGCTCCTTTCCTGCAAAGAAGAGAAAAACAGCAGCAGTATCCATAGTAGCTAATGAAAACTATAATAGAGCATCTGGTAACTTGTATCTGTGTTCAAGAGGCAAAACGAATGCCTTGCATTCCAATTTTATCAAGCTGAATTAGCCCATTGAAAAAGGGTGGGATAATGTCCATGTTTAAATCTCCATGCAAGTTATTTTCCTTAGCATATTTGGCTAAAAAATCTGCAGCTGTATTGGCCTCCCTTGGGATGAATGTGATTGGGTTTATTTTATGCAGCTCATGCAAAGATATGCAGGTAGAGTAAACTGTCCAAGGACAGGCCAGAGGTGTGTGAATTCCTTTAACTGCAGATTGACAATCTGACTCAATCAAACAGCCATGTAAGTTAAGCTCTGTGCATAAATCATATGCCATTTGAATTCCTGTCAGTTCAGCATGAATTGGTGATTCAGATTGAAAGACATTAACTCTCAGTTTGAAAACCTGACCGTTGTTATCCCTCACAATTACTGCACATGAAGAAGTACCCCCGGATATCCATGTAGCATCTGTGTTTAATTTAAATCCAAATTGTGGCTTTTCCCATCTTACAGCTACAAAATCTTTTTTCTTCTTGTGTACTATGTCAGGTATGAGGCCTGCTTTTATTAGGTCTTTGTGTTTCTCTTTTTTGCCTCTAAGTGGATGTGCAGTAAAGATGAGCTTGATCAAATTCATAGCATTATGAAAACATGCATCCAGGGAAAAAGGCTGATTATCATGTAAGCACTTGTTCCTATGAGTCCAGAGGGTCCAAGTTGTGACTATTAAGATTGCCTTAATCACTGTGGAGGTTAACTTCGAGTCTGCTCTATTAGATAAGTAAAATTCAACCCGATTTCTGAATCTAGTAAAAATTAGGGGATGAAGATGTATGATAGAGTTAAATCTGTTCCAAATTTCAAGTGAGGAGGGGCATGAGTTAAAGAAGTGGTCAATAGTATCCGAATGATTTCTGCACAAAGGACATGTAGATGCTATGGAAAAACCAAATTTGCATAAAATGTTATCAAATGGTAGGATTCCATTAAGCACTCTCCAAATTAGCACGGACATTTTGGAAGGAATGAAAGGTGCCCAGATGTTATGAAGGTTTAAGATTTGTGTACCTTTTTGTCTAAGATTCTTATAGGCTGAGTTAGTTGAAAAGTTGCCATCCATTGTAGGAGTCCAAATCAGTCTATCCTCATGCGTGTGTTGAAGTGCCACTTCCTGCAAAATTAGAATAGTAGTGGTAGCCAAATGAGGCTCCAATAGTGGTAAGTAGAGATTTTTGTTAGCTATAAAAGAGCTCAAGCTTATCTGAGGGAAAGGAACTTCCATTCCATCCGGCCATTCATAAAATAGAGCACCACTACCTATCCAGTTTGCATTCCAGAATGAACATGAACCTTTTCCATAGAGAATTCTAGTAAAACTGTTAGCTATTTCTGTTACCTTACAAATTCTCTGCCAAGTGTGAGAGTTCTTATAAGAATTTGGGAGAGACCACAGATGTTGAGTCCATTGAGACTTGTTGAGCTGTAATTTCCACCAAAGTTTACAAGAGAAGGAATCTACTGTTGCATTAATGTCTCTAAATCCTATTCCATTTTCTTGAATTGGGAAACTCATTTTTTTCCATGATCTCCATTTCTTTCTATTACCAGTGATCTCATTTTGCCCCCAAAAAAGTCCTGATGCTAGTTTTTCCATTTTTGTTATGACTACTTTAGGTGGACTTAGTACTGCAAACAGATGTATAGGAATGGATAGAAAACAGTGATTAATGAGAACGATTTTACCTGCAGAACTTAACCACTTATTTTTCCAGTTGTTTAAAGTTTTTTCCATTCTTTCCAAAACAGGTAGATAGTGAACTTGTTTATTTCTTCCTACAAAAATAGGAGCCCCTAAATATTTAAAGGGGAATGTGCCTCTTGTCATACCTAAGGTCCTGGAAATTAATTGCAGTCTATCCACTGGTGTTTTAGGATCAGCAAAGAAGTTAGATTTGGTAAAATTTACCTTCTGGCCCGAGGTTTGTTCATATGCATACAAGAATTTTTTAAATCTTTTCAGATTCTTTTGATTACCATTCAGAAACACAGCTGTGTCATCTGCAAACATAAGATGAGTGATATGTGGACAACTCCTGGGTAATCTGAAGTTCTGAATATAGCCTAGATGAAACAATTTTTTAAGGCTTCTTGAAAAGGCCTCAGAGACTATGTTATACAGAAAAGGGGATAAAGGATCCCCTTGTTTAATGCCCCTATTTGCAGCAAAGAAACCAGCAGTTACACCATTTATTAGCACTGAAAAATGAGCTGAGGCTATGTTTTGCATTATTCTATGCACAAATAATCCATGAAATCCAAATTGCAGCAGGATAGAGTTAAGAAATGACCATGAGACCCTGTCAAAAGCTTTCTGCATGTCTAATTTAAGGATGAGGTTTGGGGCTTTTGATTTCCTAACTAAAATTTTGGTCATTTCCTGCATCATAATTATGTTATCTGATATGTCTCTCCCTGTTATGAAGGCACTTTGTTCAGGAGATATGAGAGAATTCATTAGTGGTTTTATCCTTTCCATGATCATCTTAGAGAAAACCTTGTTCACAAAATTAGATAAACTTATGGGCCTGAAATCAGAAAAGGTTACTGGAACAGATTTTTTGGGAATCAATGTTATCCAAGTACTAGAGATAGCTTTAAGAATATTTCCAGTTTTTATGAAGTCATTAGCAGCCTCCAAAAGATCTGTACTGATTACTTCCCAAAAATTGGTAAAAAATTCTCCTGAGTATCCATCAGGTCCAGGTGAGCTAGATGGATTTAGGTCAAAAACTGTATTTTTTAATTCCTGAAGCTGGAAGGGAGATAAGAGTTGATCATTTTGCTGATCAGTAACTATCCTAGGTATTTCTTTGAGAAAGTGATTGAAAAAAGTCCCCTCTATGTGATTATCTTCCTCATGAAAAAGTTCTTTATAAAATCTCACTGCTTCCTCTTTAATTAGAGAAGGATCAGAGATCCAAATGCCATTTCCATCTTTAATCTTGCTTATTCTGGTTTTGGTTCTCTTTTCTCTAACTGAATGGTGGAAATAGCTAGTGTTGGCATCACCAAATTTAAACCAATTAATCCTAGCTTTTTGCTTAAGAAATATAAAGTTTTCTTTTTGAGCCCTCATAAGCAACTGTTTTGAGTTATTTAACTCACTAAGGATTAAATCATCATTTGTTTGCTGAAAGGTAATTTCCAGATCTCTGACCTCTTTTTCATATTTTTCCAGATTCTGTGATACATTACCAAAATGCATTTTATTCCATTGTTTAATTTCCATCTTTAGCCTTTTCAATTTAAATACAAGCCTGAACATTCCTTGAAAAGGGGATGCTATCTGCCAGTTTTTAGCTACCAGCTCAAGAAATTCCTGTCTGTTTGACCACATGTCTTGGTATCTAAAAGGTCTAGGAGCTTGTTCCTCAGATGATTGGACAGATAGAAGTAAGGGGGAGTGATCCGAAGTCATCCTATTTAGTACATGGATGGAGCTATTAGGGAAAAGCTCCAACCAGTCTATGGTAGCTAATCCCCTGTCTAATCTTTGAAACATCAAATCTTTGCATTTATCCTTAAATCTGTTGTTACTCCAGGTGTAGGAATTCCCAACAGTGGGAATTTCATGCAAGTCCTTAAAATTTACGAAGTCTTTAAATTGTCTCATGCTCTTTTTAGGTGTGGACTTTCTTCCCTTATAATCAGAAACTGACAATACTGCGTTAAAATCACCTATGTATAAAGAGGGGGCTTGAGTTGTGTCATTTAGATCCTTCCATAAGTCCTCTCTCAATTCTCTATGCACACTTGCATAAATGAAGAAACAATGCCAGGTAAAAGATGAAGCTGATTCAGTTATGTTAGCATGAACATATTGATCTGACTCATTTAAAATTGTAATTTGGAAGGAAGGTTCCCATAAAATCCAGATTTTGGCAGTTTGTGCAGCTAAAGCATTAAGATATCCTAGCTCATGTTTTAATACTGAGAGTCTTTTTTTATCTTGCCATGGTTCTATTAAACACAGAATATCTATTCTATGTTTAAGTTTTAAGGCCTTTAATCTTTCTACTGAAGTCCCAATACCCCTAACATTCCACACTAAAACATTTCCTATTTTGGTGTATCTAATCATTTAAAAATTTTGAGACTAGCTTTCTGTGAGGATCTTAAATTTCTAACTTTCTTTGCTGTTGTCTCACCTGACTTATCATTACTTGTCTCTATATTATCTAGGGTAGAAACCAAATCAGGAGAGCTAACCTTATTCTGCATAATTTCCTCCTTTTCAGTTTCATTTCTGAGTGAGTCCCCTTTGTTAGCTCCTGAGTTTGTTTCTGAAGTAATCTGCTCTGTATTTCCTGCTGGGGATTTCTCAACAAAAAGATGATTAGGAGCAGGAGTCTCTATATTATCAGAGATAATTTGAGGAATTACATCCTGTGATTCCACAGATTCATGAAGAGCTTCTACTACCTCATCATCCAATTCTTCCTGTAAGTCATCTAATGATTGGAAAGCATTAGAGATAGTAACTACATGTTCATGTGAGGCTTTTGTCTGGGGTTGAGGTGTTTCATTTGATTGACTCTTTTTCCTCCAAATAGAAGTAGTTATTGGCTTAGATATGTCATCAAGAGAGTAAAAAGTTGCATTTCTCTTTTTATGACTAAACTTAAGCATGTTGTTGGAAATTTCTTGCTGCAATAAAAAGGATTTTTGATTTTGAGATTCCTTTTCCTTTTGAAGAACAGTTAGATCAGAGGATCCTTCCATATTAGGTTCTTTTAATTGTACTTCTGATCTTTTGTTCTCCATATGAAGATTAGCCTGAGGAACTTCTGTCTTTTTCATAGTTATTTTCCTTACCTCATGTCTTAACTCAGGGTGCAGCTGGTTACATTTTAAGTTGTTATGACCTAACATTTTACAGTGAGAACAGTATTGAGGCAGCTCTTCATATTCTATTGGGTAATCTGCCACCTTGTTCCCTATTCCTACCACAATTGAGTTTGGGAGTTGGGATAACAAATCAATCTCTACACAAACTTTTATAGCCGATGGTCTAGTTAGGGATTTGGTAGCTGCATCCATCTTAAGAAATCTTCCAACCTGTGAGCTAATACCTATTATTGCAGAGTTGTTGTAGAAATGTAAGGGCAAGTTATGAAAAGTTACCCAGACCGGCACAATGGAGGATTCCACCGAGGGTGAGAAATCGGTCGACCACTTCTGTACTTTCATCGAGTATCCTTGGATTGTCCATAGCCCCTTCATCCAACACCTTTGGTAGTCCTCGCTATCCTGAAATCGAATTAGCACATGTCGGTAATCTATTGAACCAATCTGAAATTTGGATTTAAAACCTATAGATTTGAAGGCTTGTAGCAGAGAGTCCATTGGAGGTTTCCCCCGGGAGAATTTCCCAACTAGGGCGTTTTGGTAGTGCGAAGCAAGGAGTTCTCCTTCATCGGGTGGGAGAATATATGCAATTTTGCCTTTGAATTCAGTAATCGGATGTAGGTTTGGAGTGTCTGGGAGTGATGAGAGTAAGGGAGTTTGCTTTGTGTTAAGCGCTTGGATGAAGCTTTTGTGGCCCCGGGGGATAGGGGGATTGGGAACTGGCGGATGAGGCGTCGGAGACGCCATGGTTTCCCCAGGGAATCTGGAGAAACGTATCAGATATTACCGTTGGAACGAGATGAAGAAGAAGAAGTACTGTTGAGGGAGAGAGAGAGTTCAGAGAAGAGTAATCCTCGATTCATTCACATGTAAGATTTACTAAAAAGTCTAATAGAGTGTTTGCAACACGTGATGTGGCTGACGGCATACACTTCCTCGTATCTGTAACGTTGGGTGTGCTTGCAACCCTCCATCGACACCGCCATCGTAATTAGGGGAGTTCATTACTTTCAACCCTCAATCGACACCTCCATAGATTTTCATGCAAATGAGCTAAGGAATTCATCACTTTCCTAACACCCTAAAACTTCAATCATACAAACACTTCCAATTCTCAAAACAACACATGGAATAAATGAAGTAAAACATAGCATCAAGAACACATGAATGCTAAATAACAAAAGCTTCAAGAACGAGTGAAACAATCTATTCACTACTTCCACTACTTGTTGTGAAGATAAATCTTCTATTCTTCTTAGTTAGTAGTTTGCAAGAGTGAATTTGACATCTCTTGTCAAACCTCACCAATGACTCCCTCAGTCGAAACACGACTAAGAGTATCCCATTGGTGACATTGAGCACGAAGAATCAACAAACTTTGAAACACTTATAAACACTATACCGTGTCTAAGCATTTAACTAATTCATGCATTTACACAAGATTAGCCAAGAATGATCAACATTCATTGACCTCTCTCACTTGCTACCTAAGACAAATATGACAAAGAATTATACATCATCAAATTCATCTAGAAATTACCAACACATCAACATTATTAAGAAGCTCTAACTCATGCTCTTGGATTCCACATTAAAAGAGGGGAGAATTAGCTAATTTCTCCCAACCCTAACAAGTAATCATACAAGCAATTCATATACTCAAGCTTCCAACAACATCAATGCCACTAACAATTCAAATTCAAAGCTCAATAAATCCACAATAGCAAAAGCACTAAATAGATAGATATGGTTCTTACTACATAGATATGGAAGCTTCAATTCTTTGCTCCCAAGATAAAACTAAGCTAGATGATTAAAAGACATGATTAACCTACAAAAACTAAGAAAAGAAAGAAGAGAAAAACTAGGGTTTGAACCCAGAAACATTGCAGGAAGAATAGGTTCTGAAGAGGAGAGGATAAGGTGAGTATTTATAGTAAAAAAAAAACAAGAAAGATTTTTTGTTCTCAGAAGGTGGCAGCAAAGGAAAAGAAATAAATGGGAAAGAAACTGAAGGATGAGAAAATGTTGGGGAAATTTGTAGAAGATTTAGAAATGAGGGAGTTGGAAGTTGAAGATACAGTTAGTGTAGGCAATGCGAATAAGAATGAGGTTGTGATGAACTTAACGCCGATGATTGAAATGAGTGGGTTGCAGAAAGGAGGAAATGGGGAGTAAAATGGAATCTCATAAGATAACTCGGCTTTCACAAGAGGTTCGATTTGAATCAAATGTTAAAGCTAGGAGAAGATTGAGCTGGGCAGATAAGGTGGAGTAGGAAATAAAAACCTAGAGTACTCTGTTTGAAGAGAAAGCAGATGAGGTAAATTTCTTTTACTCTTTATGAATTGAATGGAGTTAAGATGGCTGAAATACCGTTAGAGTGGTAGGTAGTTTAAAGAAATGGGAGACAATTGTTTTTTTACAAATTTATGGGTAGTTTTCCTCCCCATCGGTGGCTAGGGGTTTCTTTTTGAGAATTTGGGGCAATCAGGTTCAGAGGATATAAAGAGACTGGAATGTTTATGGTAAAATTCAAAACCCTAGAACAAAATGAGGGAGTAATTGAAAAGGGATGGTGATGTTTAATGGTAAGCCTGTATTGAATGTTGAATGGGATCAGAATTCGGACTCAAAGAATCCCAAAACAGTTCATGCATGCATTATTCTTCCTTTCTTACTTATTGTTTACTGGAAATCTGTTATACTAAGCAAGATTATTTCAATTGTTGGAATACCATTGAGGCCAGAGCTACAAAGGATATGGAGAGACTGAACTATGCAAGAATTCGGGTGGATGTTGAGAGTGAAGCGGATCCCTAGGTTTATTTCATATATTGATGAGAAAGAAGTGAATCATTGGCAGGAACTTGAATATGAATAGGCACCAGAATGTTGTAGAGAGTGTAATTTGCTAGGGTATAGTGAGGAGAACTGCAAAAAGGTGGAGAAACCTGCTAACAAGATCATTGGTAGGATATATATCCCAAAAGTAGGGGAGGAAAAATGTGGAAAATAATACTGGGATGATGAAAGTTGATACAAAAAAAGGAATGGGAGATAATCAGGATGAAAAGAAAGAAGAGGACTGGAGATGGATAGAAAATAGCAGAAAGAAGGAACCTACTCAGAACAGTATGAAGCTAAGGGTGGCTTATCAGAATCATATGGGGGAATGTAGCAAAAGGTATGTTCATCTCTTTGATCCTCCTGATGATTTGTGATAATCTAATGGTGTTGAATGTTAGAGGAGTATAACAAGGAAATTTTATTAAAAAAATCTAGAGACTTTGTATATAGCAATTAGGTAGGATTGTTTAGTTTTTTGGAAACTAAGGTACCTAAAGATAGAGAAAATGAATGTTGGGATATTTTTGGCAATGAATGAATGTTTTTGTCAAATGGGCATTGATGTGGTAGGTTGCTCAGGTGCGCTTATTGTCCTCTCCGGAAGCTCCTTAACCTGCAAGACTTAGCCCGGAAGTGATTCCAAAGTAAATACTCCGATGATCAAGTGAGTATCCGCTCTCAAGTTGGAATTTCTAGGAATAATAATGCTTATCTTAGCTCCTCTAGGTCATGTGGTATTTATAGACCGGTATAGTCACAGTTCTCTATTTTTAGGGACAAAGATCGTGGGCGTTATCAAGATCGCCATGCTGTTAGTCGAGGCTAACTTGTTCCGTGTTTACTGGCACATGCTCTCTCTAACGACCGGGATCCTTCCACATGGAATATTGAAGCGTTGGGCCGTAATAGCTTTGACTTCGTTACTGGGTGAAGATAGACTGGGCCTGGTGGTCATCAGACGCTTGAACGGTGGGCCACACATACACCATAAGCCCCCCCCCCCCAGCTATGAATACTGGAAGAAACGAAGCAATGGCATAGTGGTGGAGCTTTCGTGCGAAAACATATTGCTATAATGCAGAATGTTCGTTGTGTAATGCTATCGTGAAGTGATGTAGTTTTCTTTGGCTATAGGTCTTTCTACTTTCAATCCACTATTTTTGAATATTTTAAATTTAAGCTTTTGTTGCTGAGGCTATTTTCTCAATGATATGGTTTGCAAAGTCCGAGATTCACTCCTCAATGTTCGGCATTCCCTTCTGTAACGCCATGGTGCTTGTTTTCGCTCTACCTCTTAAATTTGGAATTTCAAACAGATGATTGAATGTAACCCTCAATCAGTGAGCTGTCTTTTCGTCTGCCGTCGTCGTCTCGTTACAAGCAAAATGTACTTTTCCTTTTGTGTCAGACCATCGTCATTGCATTTGTTAGTGTATTATTTTTTACTATTGATAATTGTTTACTTTCTTTTCCTTTTACTGTGTGCCCTTAAATATCCTTTAGCATTTTCAGCTATTCATCTTCGTTGCTAGAGGTTCTTCTCCAGTGAGCCATTATAGGTTTTCTGTGCACCCCTATCCCCCGTCTCCTTCCGGAGTAAATTTTTGCTCTTTAATTCTTTTCCGCCTTGTTGTCTTGAATTTTCTGAGATAGATATTCTGGGGTAATTCCTCTGTTTATAATAATTCTTGTGATTTAATTGATTGTTCCCCAGCTATCTTCTTCGAGTTACTGCCTATAATCCTTACTGTGCTTATCCTGCATTCTTGAGGTTTAACTTGAACTAAAATATTTGTCTCCACCTTTAGGAACATTATGTCTTCTTCTAACCGAGGTAAGTCCCCTATGGAAAACTCTCCATCTGGCGAGGATTCCAACCATGCCGTAGGATTTTCCACCATTCACAGTATCTTAACCAACTCACATAGTATTTTCCTTGTCTGTCCTCGTATAAGCTCCATTCGCCCTCTCGATCCGAATGCGTTTGTAACCCCCATGTTGGGTTTAATTCTTGTTATGTAACCTATCTAAACTTCGGTTTGTACTTCTCTATTCCTGGGCATGTTATTGAACTTCTTCGATCGTATAGACTTTAATTGTCCCAATTTCACCCTAAGGGGATCGCGATCATTATGGGGTTCCTTCGTGTGTGTGAAAATGCAAATGTGACTTTCACGATCGACTTATTTCATAATTTCTATCATCTTTGAAAGGTGAAGAAAACCATAGATGAATTTACCTTTAATTCAGTGATTCTCGGGGTTGAACTTGTTAGCGGTTTCCCTAGTAATGTAGGTGAGTGGCATTGGAAATACTTCTTCATTAGAAACAAGATCCTGAGTCTGATGTGCCCTCTTGGAACTACAAAGTTCCTAGATGTAAGCTTCCTGATCCAAGTGTTCGTTATAGCGAAAAGATAGAAATTGTGGTCACGCTTTGTGTGTATACACAATACCTCCACCACGCTGACTGTGGAGCACAAGGTGTTTTGTTTGCTTACGCTTTGATGTGTTTAATCTGTCTTGATTTTTATTTTACGAATGGTTTATTATTGAGAGTGTTTATTTTGATATTTTTCGATGAACTTGTAATAGTTATGGACCTTTCCAAAGGTGATCTTGACATAATACTCTTCTAAGGCAATGACGAGGGGATGAACGCGGCTACTGTTTAGGCCAAAACTGCTACAGCTGATGACACCATGGTAAAGGATTCAAGTATTATAGGCCTCGGTGATGAGGGCAGACAAGCTAAAGGAAGGGTGACTAGCAACTGTCCTCCTTTTAGCTTGCAGAAGGAGAAGAAGCACAAGAGAGATAGGAGTAGTGGGTCTCTGGGGCACACTGTTCTCCTTGTGAAAAGGATGTGTGGCAGTTCTAGCTGTTCGCAAATAATTGTGCTAACTGAAGGCTCATTGGCAGAGGGGATGATTTTTGACATCTTCTCCAACCTTTCTTTACCTGACACACTGGTTGCAGTGAGTATGCAAGTGAACTATGGTAGTGTTCCTTAACTCTCTAACCTATTATTCGTATGATCTTGAAAATTTGTGCTTTCTGTGTTCGTCTGTGAAGGTTGGTGAAATTCTCCAAATAGCAATCGAGCATTTGTCTCAACATGTTCCTTTCAATGATTGAGCATCTGAGAATGTGAAAACTTTGGAGATGAAATGCGCCAAATTAGAGAAATCTCGTGAGTCTACCGAGGCAGAGGCAAAGTTTGTTAAAGAAAAGGTTAGCACTACCGAGGAGTGCACCAGGCTTGTAGGATTAGAGGTGACTCAGCTTTGTTCTGAGTTAGATGAGATGCACACCAATGGCCCTGCTTCGCCCCAATATCCCCTGGTGCTAGTGGATCGTCTGTGCAAGATGAAATTGTTCTATAAGTTCTTTGAGGATATCTCCAAGGAAGCTCACACTATCGGGTATTTCGAGGCTCTGAAGAACCAATATCAATGGAATCCTTCGTGCTCCTGTAAGATTTTTCTGTCAATGAAGCAGTGTCTTGACAACCTGGAGAAGAGGAAGAGTGACCAGAACGAAGCCTTCGTCCAGAAAATTAATGACGGGGGGTATCCATATGCCCTGCTTGCTTATCTTGCTAACCTTCCCAGCCTGCCTTCTTTGGCTGAACTTAAGAAGTACGAGGTGGACTACTTCGAAGAACTATCATTCAAGCCTAGCACTAATGATACCATTACAAATGTCGATGCTAGTGCGTGCAATGCGAATGTCAAAGCCTCTCTCCAGCAGGCAATGAAGGGGATTCCATTCAGTAGGCAAACCAAGATGTTGGTGCCAATCTCAGACTCCTCCTAACCCTAATAGTGAGGTTAGTCCAAGCTCTTAGAATTTCTTGTCTTCTTGAATTCGTGTTGTAATCTTTAAAAAATATTTTGGTGTTTGTATGAATTATTTGTGCAATCTTAAGTATTGAAGTTGTTCTATGCTTTCTTATCACCCCTACTTGTGTGCATGGTTTCAATATTTTGATTGACCGTAAATTCTTGAAAACCGTTAACTATGTTGGTTTTTTCGGCCATTTTGTTTGTGACAATGTTTTTATAGCATATTGTGGGTGTTGCCCTGTGAATCTAACTGAAGCGAGCAAGCGTATGTCGACAAAGTATTTGCAGCTCATTACCTCCGACCGCTTGCCTCAAGTGGATTTTGTTCCTATGCATATTGGATGGAAAGTTCCGCTATTGATGAAGACGTCTCCTTTTCTCCCCTTCGTGTTCTTGCAGTAAACTTATACCTGATGGTTATGATGTTTCCTCTCTTGGCAAAGATATTATTCGTGGTTTTGCTGACCTAGAATCAACTGCGGTGTATTTTCATTCACTCAACCTCCCTATTCGTGTTCAAGAATTGGCATTAAACATGGGTACTCATCTGAAGTATATGCTATTAGGCATTCATGACCTTGAAAAGGAATGGTGAAAAAATGTAAATGAGACTCAGGAAGCTACTCACGATTTACGAAGAATTTGCAACGAGCAACATGATCTTATTTATCACCAGTAGTTGAACATGGTTAAGATGCTTCATCAATAGGTGGATACCAGGAACTATGCCACAGACAAGACACATGAGGTCTACAAGAAGACTGCAGTAATAGACAAGTAGTGTGACCATATTGATGGTTTGTATGAGCAGCTGAAGAAATAGCAAGAGACGTGTGATCACCTCTCCAGCGCTGCCGTAGGTTTAGCAGACAAAGTTTGACGGACAGTTTGCTATCAACACTCGGCTTCAAAGTGACAATGAGACTAAATTCAAATGACTTGATAAATATGTGCATCAACTTGAGCAGTCTTGTGCTGAATATAAGGACAGACTTCAGTCTCTCCCATCATCTTCATGAAGATCTGTTGTTCGTAGGGATGTGACCATGGAGTTTTATGGCCAAAGAATCAATTTTTTAGATTCAGTGCAGATGCACATTTAATCTTTAGAAAAGGAAATACAGGACCTGAAAGCTGAGATGAAAAGATATGAAGAAACCGTCAATGTAATGAGTATGCAATTGGACCGCGAGGAATTCGGTCCCATTACAAACTTTAAGGCATACTATGCTAAACATCTCGGGCATATGGAGCGAAGAGGCTTTATACATCACCCCGCTTATTTGCACATGAGGTGGTGATACGACCACTTGGTTAGCGAAGAAAAGGCTGCTGAAGAAAATCGTCGTAGAGCAGAGCATTCTTATTGCAAATTAGAGCATGGTTGTCCCCTTAGTGAATCATTATCATCTGGATCTTTGCGAGCTTCAAGGCGTAGATAGATAATAAAAATTTTACAATTTGGAGAAACGTGTGCCTAAGTCTATGCTTAATAATTTTCCTTGTCTCTGTTTCGTTACCTAAGCTGGTGAATTTTATAGACTACGAAATTTCCAGCCTTGTAATTTGCTTGATTCTAGCTAGTGTATGAAGCTGTTAGAATGACTTCCTCATTTTCTACGGCAAATCCTTTGTGTTACATTACCTTTATTGCATATGGTGCTTGTTCAAGCAAATCTTCTCATGTGCAAGATCTATGGCTTGCCTTTGTTTGATATTTTTGCAAGATCTATAGCTTGTGCAAAGTTGAAAGATCCAAATCTTTCTATGTTTGGTAATTTTTCAAGATCTATAGCTTGAGTTTTGCTTGAATTGCAAAGTTGCAAGATCCAAAGCTTGCAAATTTCGAGAGTTGCACAAGATTTAGAGGTTGCGTTTTTTTGGTTTTGCGAGATCTAAAGCTTGTGATAGTTGTACAAGGTCTATAGCTTGTACTTTATTGTTCTGCTATTAAAGTATAGGGAACTTTGAGCTAACTTGTTATGAACAGACCATCTTATAACAAGTAAAGTATGAGAAAGTTTGATGTTGTTCCAGCAATGTGGTTTTATATTGAATGTGCGATCGTGATTATATCACATTAGAAAAAGGAATGGACTAAACCAAGGATAATATCATGGTATCTATACAGGTTGATACTTGCTTTCTTCCTTCTAGACATAAAACTTCCTTAGATTGGCTGCATGCCACGTGTTCTGGACTGCAGTTCCATCCATTCTTTCCAATTCATAGCTGTTAAACTTGTGAGCTTTCATGACTCTGTATGGTCCCTCCCACTTCGGGCACAACTTCCCTCGTTCTTCAGCCAGGCTAGCATCGTTCTTCCGCAACACAAGATCTCTATTTTGAAATCGTGCTTCCTTCACTCTAAGATTGTACACCTTTGCCATTCTTTCTTTTTACCTAGCTTCCATGATCATTTCCAGATTTCTTTTTTCTTCAAGCTCTTCCTGTTCAAGCTTCATTACATCTGGATTATCTATCTCCTTATAGTTGTTTGTTCTAAGGTTTGAGTTACCAGTTTCTATGGGTATGACCGGTTCATGACTGTATACCAAACTGTATGGCATCTTCCCCATTGGTTCTCGTACATTTGTTCTATATGACCTAAGTGTGCTTGGTAACTCATCTACCCATCATGTTCGCTTTCCCTCAAGTCGCTTCTGTATCCCTTAAACTATGATCTTGTTGGTCACTTCTACCTGGCCATTAGCTTGAAGGTGCGCCACGGAGGTAAACTTCTGAAGAATCCCAAGCTTCAAGCACCAATTAGTGAACACTGCACTTGTGAATTGTGTACCATTATCCATGACAATTGTATGTGGCACCATGAAGAGACATACTATGTTTTTCCATACAAACTTCCTGGTGACTTTGGCTATGACACGTCCTAATGGTTTGGCCTTGACCCAATTTGTGAAATAATCGATTGCTACGATTAGGAATTTAGCATTGCTTTCTCCCCTTGAAAATGGCTCGACTATATCTATTCCCCACTTATCAAATGGCCAGGCTCCATAGACTCTTATCAATGTTAACTGTGGTTTGTGTGACAATGAGGCATTGATCTAGCAAGTCCTGCACTTGAGAAAAAAGTTTTGTGCATCGTTGAACATGATTGGCCAGAAGTATCCTGCTCTAATTATCTTTTTAGCTATCATCCTAGCCCCCTGATGCATTCCACATAAGCCCTCATGTACTTCTTTTAAAATTTCAGTCATTTTTGTTGGTCCCACACATTTTATCCATAGAGATAAGAAGCCTTTTTTGTACAAGTATCTATCTTCATAGGCATAATTTTTAGAACCTAGCTTCAGCTTCCTGGCCTATAAAGTATCTTCTAGAAACATCCCCTTGGTAATGAAATCCACGAGCGGGGACATCCAGCTCTATGCTTCTATTTGGTCTGCTGAGACAACCGTTGATGCCATGCTTCTAACCGGGATGACTTCCACAATGATATCTCCTTGCCCAGTAAGAGAGTTAAACTCTGCTGTTGCTAGCTTGCTAAGTGTGTCCGCCTTTGTATTCTTGCTTCGTGGCACGTGCTGTATGTCAAAGTATTCAAGTTGGTTTAGAAGCTGTTGCACTTTACTTAAATACTTCACTAGTTGTTCCTCTCATACTTCAAAGTCCCCTTGCACTTGTTGTACAACAATTAGCGTGTCACTTGACACGCGAAAGCTTTTGATCTTCATTCTGATTATTAGATTTAACCCGCAAATTAGGGCTTCATATTCTGCTTCATTGTTAGTGAGGAGGAAGTCGAACTACAACAAGTATATGTGTTCGCTTCCGCCTAGATTTATAAGTAGCAACTCTGTTTCGCACCCTTCTTTGCTAGATGCACTGTTAACGAACAAAGTCCACACGACTTCTTCCCACTTTGATTTTCCTTTGTCAATTCAGAGGCTTTGATACATGGTCACTTTTTGTGCTTCCTCACTTGTCATTTCTGTAATAAATCCTTCTAACGCCTGGGCTTTGATCGATGTTCTGGGCTCAAACTGTATTTTAAACTGGCCTAACTCTAAAACCCACTTCGTTAATCTGCCTGAAGACTCTAGCTTGCTGAGAACATTCTTAATTGGGAAACCAGTGTACACCAGAATGCGATGATAATGGAAATACATTCGCAGTCTTCTTGCTGAATAGATCAAGGTTAGAGTTAGCGTCTTCATTGGCATATACATCTTTTTTGCATTTTGCAGTATTCTACTTATGTAATACAGTGGAACTTGTCTCTTGTCTTCCAGGTGAACTAATACAGAGCTAACTGCGTTCTGTGAGATTGCCAAGTACAAATATAACTTTTCTTCAAGTGTATGCGACTTCAACGTTAGCATTTCTTGTAAACTTTTAAACTGTCATTTCTTATTTGGCAGTCCTGGTACTAGGTAAACTTTTTTTCTTGTTTGAGGACTTTAAACAAATGGAAATGCTTATATGCCGCCTTCGAAACAAATCTGCTGAGTGCTGCAAGCGATCCCATTAGAACTTGCACTTATGTTACTGTTCGTGGCTGGGAAAGATTAACTATGGCTTGGAATTTCTATGGGTTGGTCTCAATTCCCTTAGAAGACACTTTGTATCCAAAAAAATTTCCCTCACTTACCTCGAACACACACTTCTTGGGGTTGAGCTTCATCCCTAAAGTTCGTAATGTGTTCAAAGTCTCCTGTGGGTCTGCTGCAAAGCTATCAGTCCTTTTGCTTTTAATGACCATGTCATCAACATATACTTTGACATTTCTCCCAATCTGGTCATGAAAGGTGGTATCCATCACTCGCTGGTATATTGGTCCTGCATTCCTTAGCCCAAACGGCATCTTTACGTAGCAGAATGTCCTAAAACTCGTAATGAAAACTGTTTTGTCTGTGTCCTCGGGGTTCATTTGTATTTGATGGTAACCTTTATACCCATCCAAAAAAGATAGCACTTGATACCTTGCAATTGCCTCAACCAGTTGGTCGACCTTTGGTAAAGGATAACAGTCTTTGGGGCATGCCTTATTCAAGTTTATGAAATCAATACACATCCTCCACCCACGTCATATTTCTTTACCATTATTGTATTTACAAGCCATTTTAGGTATATGAATTCCCTGATTATGCCCGCTTAAAGCAGTGTTACGACCTCCTCTTCAATTGCCTTCTACCTATCGCTAGCAAAACTGCGCTGCTTCTGCTTAACTGGCTTGATCGAATCACTGATATTTAAAGAGTGTATCGCGATGCATGGATCCACCCCTCCCATGTCGTGAACATTTCATCTGAATGTTTATTTGTGGCTTTGCAGTATTTACGAGGCTTTATTTTTCTCTTCTTAGAGAAGGTATTTGCCTATTCTTACACATTTTGAGCTATCTTTATCATCTAGGCTTAATAGCTCTATTTCCTCCCCTAAGTTTGCTACCGGTTCTCGCTGATCTAGTGGCTCATCATTCAAGATTACATTAACCATTTTTGGTTTGTCACCCAACCTTTCTGTTCTCTTTTCGATAACCATGCATTGCCTTGGCATTTGCTGGTTTCCTCTAATAGTCGCGATCCCAGCTAGAGTTGGAAACTTCATGACTTGATGGTAAGGAGACCATATAGCTTTTGCTATGTTCATCTCTGGCCTTCCTATAATAGCATTGAAAGTGCTCAGGGGATCCATAAATACAAAATCGCAAAGTATGATGCAGTTCTTTCCATTCTCCCCAATGGAAACAGGTAAGTTGTATGTTACCTAATGGTGTTTCTAACCGTCATGTAAACCCAACCAGCAAAGATGCTGGTTTCTTGAGATCCGTTTGCTTGAAACCCAACCTGTTAAAATAGTCTACAAATAATATCTCTAATGCATTCCCATCATCTGCAAACACACTGCGTACTGTAGCATTTCCAATTTTGGCTATGATGGTCATGGGATCATTATAAGGGGAAGTGTTTGGTACTGCATCGTCTTCGTTGAAAGTGATTGCCTCATGTGAACAGAATCTTTTCTCAATAGGATCTTGCAGAGGTCAATATCGTGCCCTAGCTTTCCAAGCATTGTTGGACAATGACTCCATTGACCCATGTATGTCCAGAATTACTGTTTCGGGTAGTTCATCGCTTTCATTCTCTTTATAATCAATTGATGCAGGCATTTTTTTATTCCCTGGCCATGTGGACATTGTCCCGTGGTTTTTTGGTTGAGTGCTTGTGGTCTTGTTATTTTTCCCATACTAGCTTCCCCCATCTTTTTTTATTGACTTAGAAGACTATTTCTCAAATTTTCTTCAATTTGTCTTCTTAAGTCTTTACAGTAATTCAATGTCATGGCCATGGTCTCTGTGAAAAATGCAGTGATATTTCCTGGATATTTTTTCTAATGGTGCCAACATGGATGCTGGTTCTCTAAATAGATCCTTATGTGCATGCCAAATCTCTTTCCTTGATTTAGTCAACGATGTATATTGAAAATATCACATTTTGCAAACCTGGCTCTAAAGGGGTACCTCCCTTCCCAATTTTTATGATTCATTTTTTTGATTCTTCCATCGATCGTTTCTCGCCTCGTTCCCTCTCTATTTTTTTTATTATTCACCTCTTCTGTTCGCATATGCTATTCGATCAGTTTTTACAGTTCCCTTGGGTTTTTAAGCATGTTCCCCGTGAGTTCTTTGTAGAACTCACATTTCTCCTTTGAAAGCTCCTAACGAAGATTGGAACGACAAGTCACAAACATGTAAACTTTCTATAACGAACCGATTGTGATACTCTGCTAGGCTTTCGTCACTTCGCTGGGTTATGTTGTTGAGATTTGCGATCGTCTTGGTGAACCTTTGCTTTTGATAGAAACGGCCCAAGGATAGATTTGACAATTGTGCTCACAACTTGACACTCCTGTTTGGAAGGTCTTCGTACCAAGTGAGCGTTGTACCTGTCAAGAAGAACGAGAACACCTTGCAAACTAGCTCAATGTTAGCATCTCAAAACCTCAAGTTGTTTCTCTAGTAGTGTAGATATTCCTTAGGATCTGTTGTACCATCATAAATCTTGACATGAAAAGGAAGTTTAAAGTCCTTTGGCATTCTAAAATCACGTAAATGTGGAGCCATGGGTTATTTATCTCTGTCGTCTTCTGCGATAATATCACGCAAATCCTCTTCGTGATTAAGAACCTTGCGCTCTTGATGTACCCTTCCTTCTAGCTTTGAGAGATTCTGTTTGAGCGCTTTCAGAAATTGGTTGTACAGACTTTCTCTATTCGCTTTGAGGAACACTGCGAACGTACCTTTTTCATTGTCGTAATTATTGTTTGGAGATTCTGCCTCTTCCTCTGTTTCTTCCTTGCTGTGTTCTTTTCCTCTGTTCGACGTGCGTTCCTGATGGCAATGCACTTCTCTATCATATCCCAACATTTGTTAATGTGACTGATGGTTGTGGCTCCTCTCACTTCTAGTGAACACTATTATCTCACCAGAATAACCTTAAACGAAAACAAGAACTCTCGTTCCCCACAGACGATGCCAAATGATGTGGTAGGTTGCTCAGGTGCGCTTATTGTCCCTCTCTATAAGCTAAAGATAGAGAAAATGAATGTTGGGATGTTTTTTGTCAAATGGAGGATTGATTCATTTATAATCACAAATTTAGTCAAACATGAACAAGGGATTGATGCACAGTTAGACAGAAGGGGTTTGAAACAGAAGAATAATATTACTGTGGTTTATTGCTCAAACAGTATTGTGGAAAGATTATTGTTATGGAAATTTCTGTAGGACATAGATCATGGCAATGAAAAACCCTAGATGGTCATTGGGGATTTCAATGCCCCTTTGACATTGGAAGACATAATAATCGGAAATTTTGTCTCCAGCAGAAATTGAAGAGTTTCGAGAAACAGCTGCAAATTTGGTGATGGTTGAGCTGAAAACTTTAGGTCCTACGTTTACCTGGGATAATAGAAGAAAAGCTGGAAGTAGAATTATGAGCAGAATCACTAAGCCTTTGTTAATTTAAGATTGGTAACTGAATATACGGCATCTATATGTACAGTCAGCATCAACGGGATATCATATCATCTACCTTTGAAAGTGAGGATGCTGAAAGGGGGGAGATAGCAAATGAAGACGTTCATATTCTTCAACATGTGGTTACAATCAAAGCAGATTTGTTGTGTAGTGAAGACGGTGTGGAGAAGAATGGAGAAAGGCAGTATGAAAGAATTGCTTGAAAATCGGCAAAGACTGAAATGACTTGCATCATATCTGAACAAGAAAGAGTTCTACAAAGTTGAAAAGATAGCAGAAAAGGCAAGAAAAGAATTGATTGAGGCCAACTAAGATCTTCATAGTGATCCAACCTCTATGTTGAAACAAGAAATTGAGAGAACTATGGGGGAAATGGTAATCAAAATGGGGGAGGTTGAATGTTGGTATTTTCATTAGTCAACAAAAGTGAAGTGGGAGAAAGATAGAGATAGTCCAACTAAACTGTTTTATGTTAAATTGAAGGTGAGACAATACAGGAATCATTTAGTTAGGCTGAAGAACGGGAATCAGGTGGAAGAAGGACAAGAAATAGAAAGATATCTGGTGGATTTCCTTAAAATGCACCTGGGAGGATATAAGGGAGAAATAAGAAAGCTTGAAATTGATGCTTCATAGGGTGGAAAAGTGGTTAACTTACAGCAGCAGGCTGACTTGAATGTTGAGATAACAAATAAGGAAATACTGAATGCATTGAGGGGATTTGACTCCAGCAAAAGCCCTGGATATGATGGTTTTAACGGTAAGTTTTACAAGGAGACTTGATCAGTTACTGAAGGGTATTTTCTAAGGGCAATCAAAAGTTTTTTGCAGGTGAAGAGCTTCCAGTGGAACTGAGTGGATTAGTTATAGCACTTATACAAAAGGTTAGTTATTCTCAGTATGCTACTGATCTAAGACCTATATCTTGCTGCTTTGTACTTTATAAAGTTATTACCAAGATCTTATGCAGTAGATTGGGGAAAATACTTCCAGAATTCATTGATCTAAATCAGGGTGCATTTGTTAAAGATAAGACACATAGGACACAATATACGTCTTGGATAAGAACTTGTTCATAGGTATAAACTTGGTTGGGGGGGGGGGGGGGTGGGGGTGTTAACGACCAATTGTGTGATACAGATTGATATTAGGAAAGCCTTGACACTGTGAAATGGAATTTTCCATTCTGCTGGATGAGGAAATTGAAATTACCTGTTTTGTTTTGCTCTTGGGTTGAAAGATGTGCCAGGTCCTCTAAATTTTGCTTATATCTAAATGGTACTTTTACTGAGGAGAATCCTTTGTCTCCTCTCTTGGTTATGATAAGTATGGAATACTTTACCAGATTACTGTCTAAAAGGTTCAAAGAGGGGAAGATTGAATACCATCAGAGGTGCAGTAGAGTAGGCATTCACAATTTATTGTTTTCAGATGATCTACTTATATTTTGTGAAGCTAGTGAAAAATCTTTCAGAGGGATTCAGGATTCTTTGAAGGACTTTCAAGATGTTTCTGGAATGGTTGTGAATGAACACTAATCCATAATGTATTTCTCTGTTATGGATGATGCTGAACAGGACACTTTAGCTGAAGCCCTAAATATTAATAGAGGTGAGTTTCCTATGAATTACTTAGGATTACCACTTTCTACTTTTAGGTGGGATTTCTTTAAATGTTGCTGGTTTTTCGGTTGGAGTATTTAAGATCCCAGAGGGTATTTATGAGGAAATAGAGAAGTTATGCAGGGCTTTTTTGTGGGAAAAGGGAACGGGGAGGAATTTCTTTACACCAGCATCTTGGGACACACTATGTAGAAGCAAGAAGACAGGAAGCATGGGTTTCAGGGACTCATCAATATGGAATCAGACTTATCTCTGCAAGCACATATGGAGCATACGTGTGGGGGGGTGGTGGGTGGGGGGTGGGTGGATATTATTAACAAGCCATTTATTTGAAGGGTAAATTCTTTGAGAGATATCAGACTCAGCAAGCACGAAGCTGGATCTGGAAGTATCTCAATAGGCTAAAGAAAAAGATGACTAAGCATCTGCACATATGCATTCAAAAGGGTGGTAAGTACAGTATTTCTTAGGCATATAGAATTCTGAAGGGAGGAGATAACAAGGATACCATGTTTAAGTTGATCTATGAATCAAAGATTCTTCCAAAAATACAAATTTTTTCTTTGGATGTTATTTAAGGGAAGATTAGCAACAATAGGTAGGCTATAAAACTTTAGGATCATAACTGTGCAACAGGATTGTAGCTTATGTGAAGGAGAGCAGGAGGATGCAAAACACATTTTCACAGTATGTAATTATGTGAGAAATTTGTTGAAGGAACTGGGAATACCAGAGGTGCAGGATCTGAGAGGATTGAAGAAACTGTTGCAGAGTATGTTGATAAGTGATGTGCTTCATTTTGCGTGTGTTAACCGTTACATTCGGCATGATTTTTAGCTTGTTTTATTTGGTGGATTGCAAGCATTAGTTGACTTTACGTGACAAAGGATGATTTGGTGTATTTTATACACATATATTATGTACTTTTATGAGCTTCTTTTGCCATTTGATGTGCACGTAGGTGTGTTTTTATGCAGGAAATCATTAGATTATGTATTGAAGATGATGAACGATACATTATACTCTATTTCCTTAAACTTGGTTTTTTCCCAAATGGTTTTTCTGGTAAGGTTTTTAATGATATAGTGTGATTCAAAGGAATATGTTCTTATTTATCCTTCTGAAGAGGAATATGAGGCACTATTCTATAAGCAATTGGAACGTGCTACGAAGAATTTGGACTCAATTGGATTTATGTAAAAAATGTTGAATTAAAGAATAGAATGTCCAATATTAACACCAAATTAATTAGCCCAATAGTATTTTCCTTTTTCTAGTTGAATTTGAAATAGTGTGGTTGTATATTTTCCTTTATATATGTACCCTTCAACAACGGACGCATTCAATTACTGTTGCTACGTGGGATTTTGGTGCGATTTAGCCAAAACGAGAATTTCCCTGTCGTTTTTATCTTTCTCCTCTTCCTCCTTCAGCTTCCTAACTGATAACGGTCATTTCATTTTACCGTTGTACCTCCCGCCGCCGCCATGGCGGCTCTCCCGCCGGCCAACAGAAGCCAAGGGGATCCAAATCCTTCCTCCAAGCTCTCGCAAACCGTCCTCCGCCTCTCCAAGATTCCCTTCCGTCGAACCCGGAGATCATCCCCAAAACTCAGTACAAAGGGGAAATTGCCTGCCTTGTCAGTCGCAAAGATGCCGAAACCCTATCCTCCCATTATCGGAATGCCCTGATTGGTAAGTTTGCAAGGGGTAAGCCATCTATGGCCCAACTAAATGATTCTTTTAATTCTGTAGGCTTCAAAGGCAAATTTCAAATCGGATCGATAGACTACCGGCATGTCCTCATACGGTTCCAAGAGAAGGAAGACTACTAGAGGTTCTGGCTCAAAGGTTCTTGGAGCTTCAATAACGCCCAAATGAAGGTGCTGAAATGGACTTCCGATTTTTCTCCAGACGCAGAATCGTCCATAGTTCCGGTATGGGTATCAATTCCTCATGTCCCAGTCTATTTCTATAACTCTGCAATGCTAGAAATCATGGGAAACCAAATTGGAAATTTTATTAAAGTTGATGCTGCCACTGAGGCCCTGTCTAGGCCTTCTTGTGTGAAATTGTGTGTTGAAATCGACTTAAAAAAGAAATTACCATCCTACATTAGAGTTGGAATCGAAGAGGATGGAAATGAATTCAATGTTGTCAAACTCCCCTTAGAATTTGAGGACATTCCTCCATACTGTTTCCATTGCAAATGCATAGGGCATGAGGATAGTTACTGCATTTATCTGCATCCGGAGCTTAAAAGAACCTGGCCTAAGAAAACTGATAATCTAACTGACTCTCAATTGAAAAACTCTTTAGGACAGGTAAATGGCAAATCAAACATAAACAAGAATGGGAACTTAGTTGCTGAGAGCTCTGGGGTATCAATTATAGAAAAACAAAAAACTTATCAGGCTCAGAAATTTATATACGTTCCTAAGAAACAGCTGATACAAGATCAAGCACAGGAACCTACTAAGTCCACCTTAATTGACAATGTCTCCCTGGTAGCTGATCCTAGCCCTGAGGAGTTTCTACAAATTGCTCCTAGCATTGTAGTTGAGCCCAGTACTGAGGTCAGGATTAAAGATGATGTTGTTACAGAGAAGGAATTTATATCTCTGTTACCTGAACCTGAAAGCCTAAATCTTACTCCCTCCCCTCGAGTGTTTTCCCCAGCACCCAGGTCATCTGGAACACAGGATAGGCAACTTCAATCTGCCCCACCTATCCTTAGGACAATCTTGGCTAAAGATGACCTACCCAGTAAACGAGGGAAGTCTTTTTCTCCTTTAAGTTCTATCATTGCTGCAAAAAAATTCATTTTTTCTCAGCAGAAAAATAGGTCAAACAGATTTTTACCCCTTGCTGTTGAAGAAACATCTGGTGATGAGGTCACTCATATTGAAGATCCTGCTACTGAAGTAGGTGTCATCCTCCCTGAAGATGGTGATGACCAAGTGCAGGTAGACAGTATCTCATCTTCTGATCCTAGTAAGTTGAAGACAGGTAAGTCTGTTGTTAAAAATAGCAAATCACCTAATGATACTTTCTTCTCACAGAAAAACACCATAATGACTAGATCAAAAAGCTCCTCTAATGTTTCACTATGAATAATACATCTGTTAATATTAAAATGCTGGTTTGGAACATCAGAGGGATGGATACATCTTTGTTAAGACTATCTAATCTCATCAACAGGCATAGATTTGAACTCATTTGTTTAATTGAGCCTAAACATGACAATTTACAATGTGATTTATATAGACAAAAGCTGAAGTTTGATAATTGTTTCTCTGCAACTAATGGTCAGATTTGGATTTTTTGGTCTTCACATATAACTCTGACAGTTAAAAGTGATAATCTTCAGTTTCTTGGAGTTCACCTGATTAGCTCTGTCTTAATCAAGCCTATGGATGCCTTTTTTATTTATGGTCTAAGAACCAGATTAGGGAGAAATGATCTCTGGTCTGATCTCAGGTCATTCAGCCATTCAGATTCTTTGTTTATTGGAGATTTTAATTGCATTACATCAATAACTGAATATAGAGGTCCATCTACTCCAAATTTAGGAAGTATGAGGGATTTCAATGACTTCATTAATGGAATGGTTCTGGAAGAAATTAACACTGTTGGGAACCTGTTTACTTGGACTAATAATCGGTTAAGATCTCCTACAGTTAAGAGACTTGATAGAGGACTGTGTACTGCATCATGGTCTCTTTCCTTCCCTTCTTCCTCAATTCAGATTCTGAATAGAGTAAGTTCAGATCACAACCCCTTGTTGTTGACTGTAGGTAGTGAAATATCATCCAATCCTAGACCTTTTAGGTTCCTTAATACATGGTACAAGAGAAAGGATTTTAATGATGTAATTAAGAAAGATTGGGACACCCCTATGCATAACTCAGGAATGCTGGCTTTTTACTTAAAACTGGTTAGACTTAAGAAAGCTTTAAAAATCTGGAACAAAGAACAATTTGGAAACATCCATGATAATGTCACACAAGCTGAATTAGCCCTGCAGGCTCAGGAAGCCATAACGGATCAGAATGATTCTGTTACTAATCAGGTTAATCTTAGGGAGGCTAGAGCTAGGTTAGTAAGAGCCATGTCTGAACAAAAAAATTTCTGGAAACACAAAGCTAAGATAAAATGGATCCAAGATGGTGATAACAACACATCTTTCTTCCATAAATCTGTTCAGGATAAGAATAATAGATTGAGGATCACAAAAATTAAGGGCAGGAATGGACAGTGGTTGGAAAACACTCAGGAGGTGGAAACGGAAGCTATCCAATATTATCAGGATCTTCTAACTGAGGATGTTTCCACTGATAGCTCTCCATTTCAATCTCACTTTCTTAATCATATCCCAAATTTGGTTACTCAGGAAGATAATGAAAATCTTTTGAAACCAGTCACACTTGATGAGCTTAAGTTGATAGTCTACAGTCTTAATAAATCAAGCACTCCAGGTCCAGATGGTTTTATTGCTAAATTCTACATTAAATCCTGGGATATTATAGCAAATGATCTCCTTCTAGCTGTTCATGATTTTCAATCTTCATCTAATCTGCCTAGGGGTATTAGTAGTACATGGATCACCATAATTCCAAAGAAGAAAACTCCAACCTCATTTGATGACTATAGGCCTATAAGTCTCTCCAATGTGATAAACAAGATCTGTTCTAAAGTACTAATGGAAAGACTTAAGTCTATTATGCCTAAAATTATCTCTCCTAACCAGACTGCATTCCTACATGGTAGAGATATCTCTGATAATGTCATTTACCTACAGGAAATGTTTAGATTTCTTAACAGGAAGAGAAGAGATCCAAATTGCATAGTTAAACTAGATCTCAAAAAAGCGTTTGATAGGGTTAGATGGTCTTTTCTATACAAAGTCTTAGCAAAATTTGGATTCCATGCTAAATTTATCTATTCTGTTATGAAAAACTTGTCACAGGCTTGGTTCTCTATTCTCATTAATGGTAAGCCAGTGGGATTTTTTCAATCCTCTAGGGGCATTAAACAGGGTGACCCATTATCTCTATTCTTGTTTAATATTTTCTCTGAATCTTTTTCAAGAAGTCTGACTTTCATCTTTGACAATGGTAAGTTAGCCTACTTTGATCTCCCAGGTAATCCTCCAAGAATTTCTCATTTATCTTATGCGGATGATACTGTTATTTTCTTCAAAGCAAAAAAACTAACCTTAATTAGATTAAAGGCTTTTTTGTCCATCTTTGAGGAAGTCACTGGCCAGTCTATTAATTATAACAAGTGTGACATCTTCATAGGTAAGCATGCTACAGAACAAAGAGTGATTCATATCAAAAGGATTTTAGGAATGAAACTTGGTTCCTTTCCGTTCTCCTACTTAGGAGTTCCAATCTTCACTGGTGCTGCAAAAAAAATTTATTTCCAGCCACTCTTTGAACTAATTGACAATAAGATTGGGAATTGGAAAAATAGATGGATATCTATGGGGGGAAAAATTACTCTGATTAATTCTTGTATATATGCTATCCCACAACACATTTGGCAGGTTATCAAACCAAAAAAACTGATCATACTTATCATTGAAAAAAAATTGAGTAGGTTTTTCTGGGGAGAGGATTTAAAACCAAAAAGATCATGGAAAAAGTGGTCTGATCTGTGCCTCCCCACTGATCAAAATGGATTAGGCTTTAGATCTATACATACCATAATCAAAACATGCTCAGTTAAATTGTGGTGGAAATATCAAGTGGGTGAGGCCCTCTGGACTCATTTAGTGGCAGCCTTACCTCAATCTCATAGGACCTCTCCAAACTGGAAGAGAATATGCTCAGTAAATCTTTGGGCTGAGAATAATTCTAAAGTCATTATAGGGAGGGGTGATTGTAATTTCTGGACTTCAAACTGGCTTGATGTAGGCTTACTTATAGATGTATGTGATCAGAATAGTGTGGACATAGCCAAAGAATGTACTGTCTCTGATTTTATTGCTAACAAAGATCTTTACATCACAAAAATAGAACCATTCATGCCAACTCATATTCTTACTCTATTGCAGGAATCCAAACTATTTCCACACAGAGCTGACAGATTAATCTGGAAACCAGGTATCTCTGGGAGCTTCTCTTTTAAAGATACATATAATTTGCTCTGCAACCATACAGGTACCATATCCTCTTCCAAACATCTTTGGAATTCCAGAATGGAAAAAAAGATATCTGTATTTATGTGGAAAGTGACAAACTCTCTGTTGCCTTTTGATAACATCCTCAGGAAACTGAGGTTTTGTTTGGCCTCTAAATGTTGTATGTGTAACAAACATGATGATTCCTTAGAGCATTTTTTTAACTCATGTGATTTCTCAATATCTGTATGGAAAATTATCCACCAGTTCATGGGTATTAGTGATAGGGCTTTCCCCTCTGTTTGGGAGAGAATCTCATACTACTTAACTATGCCAACTTTATCTGCTTTACATTCAATCATGATCCGGTCCGCTGCCATATTTACTTTCTGGAATCTTTGGAAGATGAGGAATAGATATTTATTTGATTCTATTAAGCCTTCCTCTACTCTAGTGCTTCACCTGATTAGAGACCAGATTTTTATCTCCTTTAGTGCAAAACCGGTTTACATTGAATCTCCTCTGGATGTTAGCATATCGAATCACTCCTTTCTACCCCTCCTGAAACTTCCACCAAAGCCTAAAATATGGAAGATTTCTTGGAAAAGGCCTACATCGGGTTTCAAGCTTAATGTTGATGCTTCATGGTCCGGAAATACTAATATGTGTGGGATTGGAGTGATTATTAGGGATAGTAGGGGTGCTTTCATGGGAGCTTCCACTCTATTTTCTAACGCTTCCTCCCCTTTAGAAGCTGAATTGAAGGCCATTAAGTTTGCTATACAGATGACATATGATTTGCCTGCCCCCCTGTACATAGAATCTGACTGCCTTTCAGCAGTCCTTTTTGCTAATGATCCACTTCGTTGTCATTGGAACTGTTTCTGCTTAGCTGATGAGATTCATCAATCATTGAGTGATATAAAACTCGGTCATGTATATAGACAGGCAAACCTTGTTGCTCATACGCTTGCTAGAAATTGTTTGCAACTTCAATGTGATTCATCCTTTCTTAACATTTCTGAGCTTTCCAATACTGTACAGGGATTAGTTAGACTTGATCAGTTGGGAACTCCTTCTCTGCGGTTTGCAAATTAGTTCATATGCTACTCATTTTACATTCTTGACTACAGGTTATGGCGACGTGGATAACTCCTTATCAGTCTGTATAAAAAATTGGCACAACCGTAGGAGTACAACATGGAAAAAGGCATACTCAAAGGCTGAATCATAGAAGCTTTGTTGATCCTCTCAGGCTGTTTTGCTCGGAATGGGTGCAACCGGAGATACTTTAGACAAAGGCTGTTGCTAGCCATGGTGATGCATTAGGGTCTTTACACCAGGTCTCACTCTATTTCGAGCCTCTAACATGTACATTATCCTACCTAGGATGGATAGTTCATCTGCAAATAGCTAGGTTTCTGTGTCATCATTCACTATTAGTAGAGGATACGCTTATTATCTAGGTGGCGATGATTGGAACTGCCTTGTGTTTCTTTTAGATTCACTAATAAGTTCTGACATTCTCCCACTTAGACAAAGAGCTTTTGGAAACCTCTCACGAACTATCGGTAGTTTCCATCATTCTTTTGGAAGCAACAAGTGTTGCTTCAAGAGCCTAGTGCTCAACATTGTATAATTCAACTTAGCTTCGGATTCTTATTATGTTCCTTTTTGTTTGTCTATTTTACGGCTTGGGAATGCCTAATATAATTTCCCCCATCTACGGATGGTTTCATTCAAAAAAAAAAAAGAAATAGTGTGGTTGTGATATCTATAAATAATTCTCGAACAAGGCCGTAGCTTTGTTATGAGATAGCGCAACCTGTGTTTGTTTTTCGTTCCCGGTTTCATACTTTGACGAAGAAACAAACTTTTCCAGGGATCATGACATTTTACACATGCATAATTATTAACTAGTGATCACATTTCAATTTCTTGCTTTCAGCATTAGTCTGTTTTCTTTATTTATTATCTTATTAGATTATTGATTATTTATTTATTTTTTATTAATATGTTTACTAGCTAAATCTCTTTTTCGGCTTTAGGGTAATGAAGCATTAACCATGATTTATATGTGAGGCCTAATTGTTTGTGATAATTGATTTGTATGGATTCCTAATTGTTCTTTGTGTATATTTTATTCTGAATTTCTTGAGATCTGATCAACCTTGAGTTATTTGGAATAGTGCAAATTAAATTCCGCTATTTATTTTTATCTGATGGGTAGATTTAATTAGTGGTGAAACTAACAGCAGATAGCTGGAACAATGGGTGGATAATTTGTGACAGTTGATCTGATTATGAATTATCTTAATTGGGTTTCTTTGGTTCTTAATGCTGTTAAGATATTTAATCTAGTTTATAGCTGATTCTTGCTAGATTATATCTTAATTAGAGAAGTAGTCAGTTTATAGTTTATTCTTGCTGGCTATCGATAAAGTAAGAAGAAATGGGATTGTGTCTTGTAGGAGATTCTCGACAGCCTATAACTGGTTGGTTCATGTTAATTGATTTATTATTGCGCCTGTGATCATATAAATTATTAGCAAATGTGGATTTACATGTTACCGGAATTCATTCTCATATTGTTATTTGTGTTTATGTGCATTTATAGCTTAGTTATATTGTTTTCTTAGTTAATCGATTATATTCTCATCAAATTAACGCGTGGTAGCTAACCAACAATTGAATCTTTAGAAGTAAGAATTTGTTTACACTGTTCTCTGTGGGATTTCTTGCTTACTCTATACTTGAATTTAAATCTAATAAGTTTGCAGGTTTATTTGTTAGAAAAATGACCTACCAAATTGGCACCTTTTTCAGGGAGTAGTCGTTAAATATTTTTTCTTATTTTTATTGATTTTTTGTTTCTTGGCATATGTCAGGGTCATCATAATCCGAATTGTTGAACCATCCAGAAATGGAGAAGACAACAGGAGGTTGCATAAACAAACCAAGGAAACAGGCCAGGAAAATTTTCCCAGTTCGAGCACCCTCCAGTTCGGCCGAACGGGAGACATTTGTGATTCAGATTTTGGAGAAGATTTTGAAACAAAAATTACACAAATACCAGAAGGTGGTCAGATTCAACAAAGGACAATGAGGGAGTTGTCTAACCAGAATATTGATGATCTCCCATCACCGATAGTGCTACTGGAAGTTGGTGAAAATTTTGAGATTAAACTGGCATTATTGAATGTCTTTCCAAAGTTCTCTGGGAAGAAGGGTGAGGATCCCTTTAATTTTCTCAATGAGTTCATCAGGCTTTGCAAGATTCAAAGGAGGCCTGCAGGTGTTACCTTCGAACATTTTAGACTTGCTACTTTTCCATTCACCTTATCTGCAGAAGTAATTGCATGATTAAATAGTTTGGATCTCAGCTCAATACACTCATGGGAAACCTTACAGAAATAATTTCTGCAACAATTTTTTCCTGCCAGTAAGGCAACTGCAGCAAAGAGACAAATCACTGGGATTGTGCAGAAATTCGACGAGTCACTCAATGCTTATTGGACCAGGTTTAAAAGGTTGGTTGATAGGTGCCCTAATCATGGATTGTCATAGAAAGAATTGATGGAATGTGTCTTTCAAGGCATGCTAGAAGAGTACCGATAGCACCTCAATTCTGTGAGTGGTGGCTCATTTTTTAACAATACACCTTCAGAGGGTCGTAGGTTTATTAAAGATTTTGTGGAAGCCACCAAAGATTTCTCTAGACAGGGTACTCGTACGACTAAGGTGTCTGCAGCTAGCATTGGGGATCCTGATGATGAACTCAAAGAAAGATTAGATTGAATACAGGAGATGATCCGTTCTCAGGCAATGGAGAAAATTGCTAGAGTTGATATGAACGGGTCTTGTTGCATATGTGGTAATATGGGGCACCCCAATGACTTGTGTGTCATGGTTTCTGAAGAATCTATAGCCCAAGCAAGTATGACCAACAATACTTCAGGAAATCAGCATTCGGTGCTATGATCCTTTCTCAAACACCTACAACCCAGGTAGGAGAGATCACCCCAATTTCATATTGAGTGGTCAAGTACAAAGAGCCCCTGAATAGCAGCAGGTGTTTAAACCACCACAACAACATGCGTCATATTAGGCACAACCTCCTCCGCAGAGAAAATCTCTTGAAGACATGTTTGGTGAGATGAGGAATACCATGCAAGCAATGATGCAAGATATTCATTCACTACAAAGTATGATCTAAAGACTTGTGTGCCATGGTTTCTGAAGAATTTTATAGCCCAAGAAAATATAACCAATAATACTTTTGGAAATCAGCATCGGTGCTATGATTCTTTCTCAAACACCTACAACCTAGGTAGAAGGGATCACCAAAATTTCATATTGAGTGGTCAAGTGCAGGGAGCCCCTGAACAGCAGCATGTATTTAAACCACCACAACATGCGTCATGTCGAGCACAACCTCGTCTGCAGAGAAATTATCTTGAAGACATGTTTTGTGAGATGAGGAATACCATGCAAAGAGTGATGCAAGATATTCAATCTTCACAACGAAGTATGATCCAATGACTTGTGTGCCATGGTTTCTGAAGAATCTATAGCCCAAGAAAGTATGACCAACAATACTTCAGGAAATCAACATCGGTGCTATGATCCTTTATCAAACACATACAACCCAGGTAGGAGGATCATCCTTATTACAGACTGAGTGGTCAAGTGCAGGGAGCCCCTGAACACCAGCGGGTGTTTAAACCACCACAACAACATGTGTAATATCAGGCACAACCTCCTCCGCGGAGAAAATATCTTGAAGACATGTTTGGTGAGATGAGGAATACCATGCAAGGAGTGACGAAAGATATTTAATCTTCACAACAAAGCATGCATGCGACCTTGAACCAACATACTCGTCAAATTTCTCACATTACAAGAAGAGAAAAGTGCATATATAACCCTATATAATTGATGAAAGTGCAGATATAACCCTGCAATAATGAAAGTGCAGATATAACCCTGTGATAATTGAAAGTGCAAATACAACCCTGGTCAGTCAATGCCGAAAATAATGGCTTCAGAGTTATATTTGCACATATGTATAATAGTTAGGGTTATATTTGCACATATATATAATAGTTAGGGTTATATTTGCACTAAAAAACAACTCAGGGTTATATTTGCACTTTCTCCAACATATAGGGTTATATTTGCATATTACCCTTACAAGAACTGTCAATCAATTGATGGGGAATCACGGAAAATTTCTATCTCAAGTTCAACTAAATTCAAATGGTAATGTAATTCAGATTACTCTGATAAACAGAAATACACTAAAATATTTAGCACCAAATACCCATATTGAAGATATGAGACAACAAACTGAGGAAGTTGTACCCTCCCGTTTGCCTGAACGGGAAACCCCGGAAAAAGTTCCAGTTCCTAATAGAGGAGGTGCTAGATACAAACCTAAAAATTATAAGGTGAGTAATCCTATACTAAATTCAAATTCAGATTTTATCAAACCTCCTAATTCCCTTGGAGGCTACCACTAAACAAGAAAGACGGGGATATAAATGAAAAAGCTATGCTTGATTTGGGTGCTTCGATAAATGTTATGCCTTTTTCAATTTTTGAGCAGTTTAATCTATGTGAGTTAGATTTCATGAATACTATTATTCAACTGGCTTATAGATATTTCTGTAATCCAATTCGTGTTCTTGAGAATGTTTTAGAGAAAGTTGATGAATTTGTATATCCTACTGGTTTTTATATCATTGATATAGGTAGCTCACAATCAGGTAATATTTTGTTAGGGAAACTCTTCATGAAAACTGCTAAGACAAAGATTGATATTGATTTAGGTACCCTAATTTGTGAATTTAATGGAGAGACTGCTACCTTCAATATTTTTATGATATAAAAAATTCTCCAGTTATGCAACATGTGAACTTCACAGATACTTTTGATCCTATTGTCCAAGATTCTGTTGAGACAAATTCCATGTGTGTTGAGTAAGAAAAACCTTCATATAATGGTAGGAAGGAAATTTATGAAGATTATTAAAGTTCAATTTTGTCTTTGCAACCACTGTACACGATTTTAGAAAAATCAGACCTCTCTCGTTCGGCCGAACGAGAGACCCCCAAAATTGTTCTACTCTCACTTTTGCAGAATTCAAAGTTGGAACTTGATTTCCTCCCTTCAAACCTGAAATATTTGTATCTAGACAGTGGAAAAACACATTTAGTGATCATTAAAAATGATCTAGGAAAGTATGAAGAGGATAGACTCATCGACACATGGGGAGGAAGAAAGTAAGAGTTGGGAAGGAAGTACGTTCATTCCAACCTGAGATGTGTTATAATCATAGCAAGCTAAGGTCAAACTGGAAAAGTCCATTTGAGAAGATAGAGGTGGATGACATCTGCCTCACAATTTGGTACAAGGTCAAGGGTTAGGGTCTTGAATGAACCCTCACAAATGCCTAAGTTGAAGGAAGAAGTCTAAACTCTGGCTTCCATGATGAAGGAGCTTTTGCAAGGAAAAGTGAATCAAGTCAAAAGTGTGTGCAGTTTGCAACCTCGACCACAACTCTGAGATGTGTCCTGAAGTCGTAGAAAATTTTTTTAAAAAAAGTGAATGTTGTTAAGTACAACAATCGAGAGAGGCCACAATTTGCTAGGGGTCAACCACAAGGGCTCCGGGGGAACCAAGGAGATGCAAGGCCAGATCCATATGATAACTCATTCAACCCAAACTGAGAGACAGAGAATAACCAACCTCAAGGATACTGGGGTGGACAAGCCCTTCATCAACCATACCCTTGAGGTGAAGGCCCTTCCAACAACCATGCCTCGATCGAAAAATTGGATTGAGAGGAGATCTTTGAATTCATCGGCCAATTGGGGAAGAAACATGAAGTCTTTGCGAAGGGGACAAGGCATCAGATTGAAGACCTTGGTAATAGAGCTTTCTCGAGTATCAAAAATCTTGAAGTTCAAGTTGGGCAACTTGCCACCTTGATAATCCAACTTAAAGCAAAGGAGTTCGGTAAACGCCCTTCCCAACCGGAGATCAATCTAAGGAACGTGTGTGCTCTCAAGTAAAGAAGTGGGAAGGGAGTTTTTGAGTCCTAGAAGAGGGTTATGCAAGAGGATGATAAGGTATTGGAGGCTACCAAGGCACACTTCGAAGGAAATTGTGGTCGAGGAGACACCTTCCAAGGAATTCCCACCGCCCGAGGCACAAGCTACCATTCCACCTCCATTTTCAAATTCTTTGAGGGGAAAGCCAAAAGTGGTGAACAATGATGCGAACATTCGAAAAGTCTTCGAAGAGGTCAAGGAAACCATCCATATCTTGGAATTAATTGAAAATGTGTCATCATATGCTAAGTTTCTTAAAGTTGAATGCAAAAAGAAGAGAAGTGAACCAACTAAGAGGATAGGACATTTAAAAATGGGGGGAGCCTCCATTTTTAACCATACAAATTTTCCTAAGAAATGCGACGACCCCAAAATATTTTCTATCCCTATCTCTTTAGTGATAAACTTGTTGAAAATGCCATGATATATTTAGGCACATACATCAATGTAATCTCATATAGTCTATACAAATGCCTAGAAATAGGTGATCTTAGGGAAACTAGAGTGATTTTCCTACTCATCGATCATTCTGAAGCTAGTCTTCGTGGATTAGTAAAGGATGTGGTGGTGCAAGTTGGCAAGTTGGTTTTTCCAGTGGACTTTTATGTCCTAGACGTAGTGCACGACGGAAGTGCACCCCCAATACTTTTGGGGAGGCCTTTTCTCAAAATGTCTAGGATTAAAATCGATGACTACTTCGGTACCTTGACTCTAGAATATGACAAGGATAAAGTGGAGTTTGATATTTATAAATATAAGTATGTTTCAACAAATTCTTCTCTAATGTGAAAAAGTGTGACCCTATATGATGAGCATGAATTTTATGAAACCTCTTGTGTTACCAATGACCCTATATGATGAGTCTGATGAATTGCATGATACTATCGATATTATGTCGGTGCTAGATTGTTTTTCTATGCTAACTAACTTGCAGCAAGAAAGGGAGGGTGTAGAGATTTTAAAACCTCCCCGACCCCCCCCCCCCTAACCCCAAAGTGACATTCACGGATTCAATACTAACGAGACACGAAGATTCATTTCCTTTGACGGGCAAGAGGTCTGAAGGTAAGGATGGTTAATTGTGGAGACCTGTCCACAATGATGTCATCATGGGTGGAGTCGCCGATGGCGATTTTGGAGACTCACGGGTAGGCGTTTCTAACTAGACTGCATGAAAAATAAATAAGTTGTGAGGACAACAATAAATTATACGTTATTTCCTTCTCTTTCGTGTTTTAAGTAATGAGTAGATAGATTTTTCATGTTCTTGTTTGCAATGAGGATTTTTGAGATGAAACTCGTGTTTGATTTAAAATTTTCAGTTTGAGACTCGTGACTGTGTTTGGATGGAATTAGATTTGATGGGCGACATAGTTTTTTTGGAAAAAGAGGAAAAACTAAGGATTAGGTTAAATTTGTGGAAACCTCGTGCCAAGACCTGACATGGTCCGTGCCAAGAGCCTGGATCCGTGCCAGGATATTTGGCGTGAAGGGATGACTCGTGCCAAGGAGTTTAGCACCAGGGTTGATTTGTGCCAGAATGTTTGGCGCAAGGCCTTGTTTTGTGCCTAAGATTTGGCGTGAGGCTTGGATCATGGCAAGCACATTTTTCCCTAAAGAATTAATTTTTCATTGCCAAATTGTTCCAAAAATGCAAATTTTCAAAAATTCTAAATTTCCAACTTAAAACTGCATTTTTTGTTCAAGAATTTTGAAATTCCTTAATTCCTTAGGATTTTTTATGCAAATAGTACTTCCTATATGATCTGCACCATTTTTCATGCATGATCCAATGCATTTGACATAGTTTTTAGTTACTTTTGGTTGGCGATTTGACAATATTAGTTGAGTTTACATGACATTGGGTTTAGACAACCATGTTTGGTTTTCTATTCTAAATCCCACATTTTGTATAATTAATTAGTAATTATTGACATATTGTGTTCACGGGCTCCTTGGTCTTCATTATTAGTACATTTAGTAGGTCACCCGTGAAGGATATTTGTTACATTACATTATTGTAAAGGCCATTTGTTTTTAATGGTAGAAGATTTGAATGTCATTTGCATTTGAATGGTAGTAGACGAAGGCCACAAACATCATTGTGTGGTAGAAGGAGATTAATGCCAAAGATAGGTGGCTTCAGAGTTCAAGACGGCCAAAGGAAAACTGGTGAATCATGGTTCGAGTAGTATTGCCTAAGTCCGAGAATGATCTAGGAATAATTAGAATTCAAGGCTGGTTCCATTTGATTCTTCTTCTTGAGTACTACATCATCGACTACTAGAACTCCCTATTCGGACTAACAGTTCACTCGTGACAAGAAAATGAAGTTAGCAAACAAATCACCAGTGGTCTGTGATACTCTTCACGGCCTGCACTGCACAAGAATACAGAGGTTCCATCAAGACCTGCACAAGAACAACATGAGACCTTCACGAGGAAAGGCACCGGGCCATGACAAAAGCATTGGGCCGTGAAGCAAGGGGATAAAGAGTTGAAATATTTGGTTAAGTATGGAGACGGTCCGTGAAAACCATCACGGGCCATGAGAAGACTTTTGAGTAGGACCATAAGCTGCTGGCGATCCATGAAAACCTTCACGGGCTGTGATAAAATTTTTGAGCAGAAGCCATAAGATGCTCATGGTTCATGAAAACCTTCACAGACCGCGGGAAAACTCTGAGCAAAAATCGAATGCTGCTTGCGGTTCATGGAAACCTTCATGGACCGTGGCACGATCCCAGCTTCACGGACCAAGCAAGATCCCATGGGCCACTGCTATGAACATTCGTGGATCATGGAAGATCTGGCATCCTGTGGCTATGCATACTTCACAGACCATGGCATCTGTGCCGGTCCGTGAAACCTTGGCGGCTGACCTAGGGTTTTGCTACATTTGGCATATTTTGGGCCTATTTTTTGGCCCAATCTCCTACTACTATATATAGGACCCTATTATACTCATTTAAAAAGGTTGGAACATATTTGGAAACACATTTGAAGAGGAGAGAGCTTGGAGAGAATGAATGAGTTCTTTTTTTAGGTTTTGTAATCTTTTCTTTTCTATTCTTCTTTCTTTTTCCCAAATATGTGTAATTCAAATCTATATTTGAATTCCATGTCTAAGTAGTAGTTAGATTAGCTTGGGATTTATTTTGGCACTTGGTATGTTCTAAATGCTTTATGAGATTCATTAGATTCATCTTATCTTTGTGTTTATGATATTATTGTGATTTTTCTTAATTGTTATAAATGCATGAATATTACACCACATATAAAGACACACTTTGGGTTGTATTAATGGATGGTGCAATTATTGATACCCCATTGGGGAGAGAAACCTGGATGTTAGAATGGATAGGGGAGAACGTATATACGTGGGTATGTGTACGAGGGATTCGAGAATGCACTGACCTATTTTTCACCGCATCAGTATTATCTGACTTTGTAACTGTTGTCCTAGAGGTTTCGGGTAGAGATAGTGAATAGTAGCAAGCTAGGTGTTGTGTTGGAACCCTAGTATCACAGATAAGGTGCCTACGAACCTTGGGCCTAGCGTATATAGGACTTGAGAGGAGTAGTTGCATTCATGGTGGAAACCTGGGACATAATAGCATGGGGGAGAAATAGACATGCAATAATTGTTGGACCTCGTTGTACTCCCCTAATTACGACGGCGATGCCGATGGAGGTTTGCGAGCGCACCCACCGTGACAGGGTTGAGGAAGTGTATGCCATCGGCCACACCATGTGTTGTAAACACACTGATAGGTCTTTTGTAAGTCTATATATGAATTAATCGAGGATTGAAGCATTATAACTACCATGTTTCTATTGATTCCCGGTGACTACTATAAATATTTTGCTCGTTGTTAATTGCATGCTTTGTATTTGTTAGTTGAGAATACCAACCCCCCCCCCCCAGTTGCATGTCTACACTACTAGTTGTTCCTTTCACTAGTGTGGATTGACGACCCCCACGAGGTTGTGTTTTAATTAATACTTGATCCCTAGCATCCTTGTGGACAAACCCAGGGCTTGCCGCTTACTACCCCTTGGTAGCTTAGTAGTAGGAACAGGTGTAGAATATAAATCATCTATATTTGACCAATAAGCCCCCTGGCTTGTGTTTTTAAATGACGACCGGGTTGAGGGGGGTCAAATTTTAGCACCGTTTCCAGGGATGCTTTTCAGTTCAAGTATTAGTTGAGCATGACATGTTAGTATAGTAGTTAGTAGTGTCTTTTATTATTTTTATTTTGTTTGTTTTGTTTGCTGTGAGTGGAGTTTTGTTCATAGTTTCCTTGTTACTTTGATTCTGTTTGCTATTGTGACATTGGAAGGATAGTGTGACCCTAGTTTACGGTACAAACCCGTACCAAAAAATCTAGGTGTTTTGCATTCTCTAACTAATTCCACAGGTAATCGGAGAGGTTGAGCCTATATGATTATTGGGAGAGGTTTAAGATACTCCTAGCTAGTTTCCCCTACCACTCATTCAAGGAAAGAGATTTGGTCTATTACTTCTTTGAAGGCCTTCGTGACAAAGACACGAGGATGGTAAATGCCGCATACAGCGGTTCTATAGCTAACAAGAGCCTGAATGATGCAAAGGAAATTTTTTTAAGAGATGGCCAATGGGATGAGGCAATTTGGCACAAGGTCTAGGGTTAAGGTCTTGGATGAACCCGCACACACACTAAAGTTGGACGAGAAAGTCCAAGCTCTTGCATCTATGATGAAAGAGCTTTTGCGAGGAAAGATGCACCAAGTCAAGATGTGTGGGGTTTGCAACCTCGATCACCACTCTGAAAAATGCCCTGAGGTCGTTGGAGATGTGTTACAATTGAATGTCGTGGATTACAACAATTGGGAGAGACCTCAATTTGTTAGGGCTCAACAACAAGGGTTCTGGGGGAACCAAGGCGAAACAAGACTGGACCCCTATGCAAATACATTCTATTCGAGGTATAGAGATTACCCTAATTTTTTATGGAGGGATGACAATCAACCTCAAGGATATAGGGGTGGATAAGCACCACCTCAACCTTATCCTAGGGGTGAAGGTTCATCCAAGAATTATACCACATTTTAAAAGTCTAATAGGAAGGAGATCTTGGATGCCATTGGTCAATTGGGGAAAAAACATAAGTTCTTCGCGGAAAGGACTAGGAGGGAAATTGAAGACATTGGTACTAAAGCTTTCTCAAGTATCATGAACCTTGAGATTCAAGTTAGACAACTCGCCACCTCGGTGAGCTGACTTGAATAAAAAAGGTCCAGCAAACTGCCCTCCCAACTGGAGGTGAATCCAAGAAATCTGGGTGCACTCAAGCTAATGAGTGCTAAGGAAGTTTTCAAAATCGAGAAGAAGGTGACACAAGAGGATGAAAAGTTAGTGGAGGCCACCAAAGCACATTTTGAAGAAGAAGAGATAGTTTTCAAGGAAGCACCATCCAAGGAGCTCCCACCACCCGAGGCACAAGTTTGTATTCCACCTCCATTTCCAAGTGCTTTGAGGGGAAAGCCGAAGGTGGAGACAAATGAGGCCAACATTAAAAAAGTCTTCGAGAAAGTGGAGATTTATATCGCTATCTTGGAATTGATTGACAAGGTGCCTTCGTATGCTAAATTTCTAAAGCTTGCATGTACAAAGAAAAGAGGTAAACCACCTAAGAAGTTAGGGAAGCTAAAAATTTGGGAAGTCTCCATTTTGAAGCATAAGAATTTTCCTAAGATATGTGATGACCCCGGTATGTTTTCTATCCTGGTTTCTTAAAGTAGAACACTTGTTGAACATGCTATGATAGATTTAGGATCTTCTCTCAATGTGATTCCATTTAGTCTATTTTAATGTCTTAAAATTGTTGAACTTAAAGAGACTAGAGTGATTGTTCAACTCGCCGATCACTAGCCTTCATGGGCTAGTGAAGGATGTGATGGTGCGAGTAGGCAAGTTGGTTTTTCAGGTGGAATTTTATGTCCTAGACGTAGCGCACGACAAAAGTGCTCTCCAATCCTTTTGGGGAGACCTTTTTCTAAAAACTTCTAGGACTAAAATTGATGTTCACTTGGGAATCTTGTCTTTAGAGGATGACATAAACAAAGTGGAATTCAACATTTAAAAATCTAGGCATGATTAAAAAAAAACTTCTCTTATGTGCAAAGGTGTGACACTTATTAATAAGAATGATATTCGTGAACCTTCTTGTGTTACTAATGAGCATTTATCTCTTGTTGATAAGTTTGTGGAGAACCCCAATTAATTTCATGATTTGGTCAATGATATGTCTGTACTAGATTGTTTTTCTATGCTAACCAAAATTCGGCAAGAAAAGGGGAGCATCAAGGATTTGATACCTTCTCGACCCCCTCCTAACCCAAAAGTAACATTCAAGGAGTCAAGGTTTGCAAAGAAAGGAGAGACATTTCTAAGTGCAAACAATGGCTACAAAGGTCTAGGGTTAATGTCTTGGATGAGCCTGCACATACACCAAAGTTGGAGGAGAAAGTCCAAGCTCTTGCATCTATGAGGAAAGAGCTTTTGTGAGGAAATGTGCACCAAGTCAAGATGTGTGGGGTTTGCAACCTCGACCACCACTCCAAAAAATGCCCCGAGGTCGTTGGTGATGTGCAGTGAACGTCGTGGACTGCAACAATCGGGAGATACCTCAATTTTCTAGGAGTCAACAACAAGGGTTACGGGGGAACCAAGGCGAAGCAAGACCGAACCCCTATGAAAATACATTAAATTCGAGGTATAGATATCACTCTAATTTTCAATGGAGGGATAAAAATCAACCTCAAGGATATGGGGGTGGACAAGCACCACCTCAACCTTATCCTAGGGGTAACGGTCTATCTAACAATCATACCACACTTTACAAGTCAGATAGGGAGGAAATCTTAGATGACATTGGTTAATTGGGGAAGAAACATGAGACCTTGGCGGAAAGGACTTGGAGGGAAATTGAAGAACTTGGTAATAGAGCTTTCTCAAGTATCAAGAACATTGAGATTCAGGTTGGACAACTCGCCACCTCGGTGAGCCGACTTGAAACAAAAGATTCCAGCAAACCAAAGCACATTTCGAAGAAGAAGAAGAAGAGATAGTTGTCAAGGAAGCACTCTCCAAGGAGCTCCCACCACCCGAGGCATGAGTTACTGTTCCACCTACATTTCCAAATGCTTTGAGGGGAAAGGCGAAGGTGAATACAAATGAGGCCAACATTCTAAGAGTCTTTGAAAAAATGGAGGTATCAATCCCTATCTTGGAATTGATTGACAATGTGCCTTCGTATGCTAAATTTCATAAGATATCATGTACTAAGATAAGTCGAAGACCACCTAAGACATGTGATGACCCTGGGATGTTTTCTATCCCAATTTCTTTAGGTAAAACACTTGTTGAACATGCCATGATAGATTCAGGAGCTTCTATCAATGTGATTCCATTTAGTCTATTTGAATGTCTTGAAATTTGTGAACTTAAAGAGACTAGAGTGATGGTTCAACTCGCCGATCACTCTCAAGCTAGCCCTCGTGGGCTAGTGAAGGATGTGATGGTGCGAGTAGGCAAGTTGATTTTCCCGGTGGACATCTATGTCCTAGACGTAGCGCACGACGAAAGTGCACCCCCAATCCTTTTGGGGAGACCTTTCCTAAAAATGTCTACGACTAAAATTGATGTTCACTCGGAAATCTTGACTCTAGAGGATGACATAAACAAAGTGGAATTCAACATTTAAAAATCTAGGCATGATTCACCAAAACCTTCTATTATGTGCAAAGGTGTGAAACTTATTGATAAGAATGATATTCTTGAACCTTCTTGTGTTACCAATGAGCATGAATCTCTTGTTGATAAGTTTGTGGAGGACCCCGATTAATATCATGATTTGGTCAATGATATGTCCGTACTAGATTATTTTTCTATGCTAATCAAAATTCACCGAGAAAAGGGGAGTGTCAAGGATTTGATACCTCCTCCTAACCCCAAAGTGACATTTAAGGAGTCAAGGTTTTCAAAGCAAGGAGAGACATTTCTAGGTGCCAACAAGGGCTACAAAGGTAAGGATGACTCGTTGTGGAGACCTCTCCACAACGACGTCATTGTGGGCGGAGTTGCCGATGGCAATTCCGGAGACCCACCGGTAGTGCTTCAAATTAAAATGCATGAAAAGGAAATAAGTCGTGATGACGACAATAAATATATGTGGTTCTTTTGGTTTTCTTGTTTGAAGTAGTGACTTGGTAGAATTTGCGTGTCTTGCTCGAAATAAAGGATCATTTGAAAGAAATTCTTGCTTAATTTGGAAATCTAGATGTGAAAATGTGTGCTTATGTGTAGATGGAGTGGATTTTGATGGGTGACATAGCTTTGTTTGAAAAATTGAGAAATACTATGGAATAGTGAAAATCTGGGGTTTGCAAGACAATGCTTGTCACGAAGGGCAGGTCATGTGCCATGATAATGGCCATGAGACTATGTCTCGTGAGGGTGGGAAAACTGGTCAAAAATCTTTTGTCAATTTTTTATTTTCCACAACCCCCCCCCCCCCCTCAACTTGTCTCAAAAATGCAACTTTTCGAAAAGTAAGTTTGGATTTCAAAATTAAAATTTCATTTTTGATTCAAGAAGTGATGTTTCCTATTTCCTTAGGATTTTTTATGCAATTAGTACTTCCAACATTAATTGATTGTACTACTTGTCCCCTAATTTGAAATTACATCTTTTTCTACATTGTACCTTTCTCTCTCTTTTTCACATATGCTGAAATTTCATTCTCATGGTACAATTATCCACCTAATTTCATTATCTACACACTCTTTCTTCTCAAGAACACTCAATCACACACACTCCTTGGTGAGCTCAAAAAAAAGTGAAGTTTTTCTCCCAAAAATTAGCAATTTTTGCTTCTTGTGTGGATCGTACACTTCTTGGCTTCAAATTTTGGGTAACCCTTTGATCTCTTTGTATATATACTTGATTGCCATTGTGGTGTTGTTATGAAAAGCGTAATTTTATAATGATCATGTGGTAATGTGATGTTGTTTGAGCTTGTGTGTCCAATCATGTGATGATGAATTTATGGGAGTCTTGAATGTGCTATTAATCTTGAATGCTGTATTCTTCATTTGTGGGTGATTAGAGAGAGTATGAATCTTGTTTGCATGAATCTATTGATGGGTTGGTGAAAGGCATACATGATATTGCTGATTGATGACGAATATTCTTATTTTAAATGACCTTCACGCTTATACCATCATGCTTTAAATGTTTGGTCTTTTTGGGAGAATGTTCTTTATTGGATGAAACATAGCCATACATTTTTTTACTATCACATTATCATTCTTCTCCTTCATTGTCTTAGGGTGCCTCCTAAAAAGGGTACTTCATAGAAAGAGAAGTCTTCGCGGGGTGAGAAACAGAAGAAACCAGTAAAGGGTGCAAACCCTAAACTGGCAACTCCTGTTCCCCGCAACCCCAAGTCTTTGGCCGATGAGTTTATGGGTTTGACCAACATTACCGGGACTGCAACCCAGAGATGGGGGAATTTGAGGGAAACAAAGAGAAGCATTTTGGAGACTAGTTTTGCTTGCAAGAGCACCTTGATGGCTCTATGCTTACATGAACTAGTGACCTTTCTTTTGGGTTGGGTAGGCCTATAAGGTTTTCTCAACGAGCACTCAAAAACCTACATAAGGTGCACTTTAGAGTTCCTAGCTACTATTTTGAAAGTCATGGATGAGGAGGGTCACAAGGCACCTAAAATCATTAGAATTTCGTTGGAAGACCATCCGGGACATTCAACGAACTCATCACCAAGGAATGCCGTTCTCTCTTGGGAATTTTTGGAGACAACTAACTGGGACCGACAGGAAGAATCTGAGCAAGAACATGACTATAGTCCACCCGGCAAATGGTTATGTTCATCGACTCCTTTCTATGAGCGTTCTCTACCACAGTGAATTGACGCATTGTCCGGGTTCTGATGTACACCATCTTTGGGCAATGAAACTGGAGGGGAATATCTACCTAGACTTGGTTACTATTTTTGTTTAACAATTCATAGAAATGGGGGAGCATAAGAGTGGGAAGATTCCTATGGGAGGCATGGTTGACCTTTTGGCGCGACATTTGGTACATCCTATCTCGCATAGAGCATTGGCCAATATTGGTAGGTTAGGATCGACCTATACAATTGAGAAGTTATCTAGGGCATTTATGGTGGGAACTAAAACTTTGGAGGATAGATTTGTGTGGCTTTACGGTGGAGCACCTACTTTCTATTTCATGGTTCTTCTACAACCGGAGTGCACCTCAATCAACCTTGATACAAGCCTAGATGAATTTTTCATTGAACCCGATCCTCGATTCAAGAACTTTTATAGACTGTTGGTCAACCCGGAGATAGACGTAGATGAGGCTAAAGGGGAGACATCTTCGAGAGCACTTCCGACCCGATCTAATCTTCCCATTGGCATTATGGATCAACTACACCTACTCGAGGAGCAACTCTAAAGTTCTTCCCCAGTGCTTCAGGAGATAGTTCAAGCTATTGGAGGAGTGAAGGCCTAAATTGAGGAGCTAAACACAAGGGTGGATTTCCTTGAGGCTACAATCCAAGCAACGGGATTCATTTAGAGGTATTCCACTAGCCACGAGGAGGCCGGCCCTTCAAGGCCGGAAGCGTAAGTATCACTAGTTTCCCTACTTCACTTTTGTTTTGACATTAGAATGCATAAGAGACTATGCACTATTTAAATGTGGGGAAGCGATTAATGAGTACTTAGAAATTCTCATTCATGGATTTCTTCGTGCATGCATGCTTTGTTTGTTTTTCTTGGTAGATTTTTGGTTACTTGTGATTGGGATGCTTTTGGAAAATTTTGGTGGTTTGCATGTTATACTATGATTTTAGGATTCTAGTTTTCATGTGGAATGTGGCTTTAGGATTTAGTGGTGTATTGGTTTGTTGCTTATCTTTTGTAGTATGAAGCTCACTTTTTGGGCAATTTTGTTCTACACAAAAAAATTGGAAAAATTGAAGAAAAAAAATGAAACCTAGACAAGTCGAAAACCCAAAAGAGCGAATTGGGTAACATGAGGAAAATCCGGATAGGTCAAAAGGCCTAGGTAAAAGTGAGAGGTTTGGCCCGGCTAGAATTACGAGTCTAGGCAAAAGTGAGAGGCCGTGTGGAAAAAGGTGAGAGGTGAGCACGTTTTGTGGGATAAAGCTAGGATGAAAACCTGAAAGGGCTCCTAGGCAAAATGAGATAAATTGAGAGAAGAAATGAAAAAAAGAAAAAAGAAACTAGGTTGACGATACATTAGACTCCTTGGTTGCAACTAGGTCAAGAATCTTGCGTTATCCCTATGTTGCAACCAAGTCAACGGCTTTTGGATTTCCTTGGTGGATTGTTTTGCTTGAGGATTTCTCTTTGATTGCTTTTGGGACTACTTTTGGGAAAAGTAAGTTTGGCTTTATTCTGATCTTTTGTCACTTATCTTTTTCCATACACATTTACTTTTTTGGGTGGTTTGGTTGCTTTAGGAACTTTGGGGAGTGTGAGAGTTGTGATATTTTCACCTTCTTGGGGGAACTAGAGTAGCTTGATAATAAATTGAATGCATTGCCTATTTTTTCATGCTTCATTCCTCTTGAACCTTTTTTCTTTGAATTTATTTACTCGAGAATGAGTAAAGGTTTAAGTGTGGTGAGTCTGATCTGTACCATTTCGCATGCTTTAACCAATGCATTTGACATAGTATTTAGTTACTTTTGGTTGGCGGTTTGGTAATATTAGTTGAGTTTACATGACATTGGGTTTAGACAACCTTGTTTGGTTTTCTATTCTAAATCCCGCATTTTGTATAATTAATTAGTAATTGTTGGCATATTGTGTTCACAGGCTCCTTGGTCTTCATTATTAGTACATTTAGTAGATCAACCATGAATGCTATTTGTTACATTACATTCTTGTGAAGGCCGTTTTCTTTTAACGGTAGAATACTTGAAGGTCATTCACATTTGAATGGTAGTAGAAGAAGTCTACAAACATCAATGTGTGGTAGAAGGAGATTGAAGCCAAAGATAGGCGACTTCGAAGTTCAAGATGGTTACAGGAGAAAATGGTGAATCGTGGTCCGAGGAGTGTTGCCTTAGTCCGAGCAATCCAAGAAGAATTAGACTTCAAGGATGTTTCCATTGGATTCATCTTCTCTATTGTTACAAAATTGACTACTAGAACTCCCTATCTGGACTAACAGTTCACCCGTAACAATCAAACAAAGTTTAGCCAACGAAGCACCAGTAGCCCGTGACAATCTTCACAGCCCGCACTACACAAGAATCCTGAGGTTCCGTGAAGACCCGCACAAGACCAGCATGAGACCTTCACGAGGTAAGGCATTGGGCCATGAAAAAAGCACCGGATCGTGAAGCAAAGGGATAAAGAGTTGAAGAATTTGGCTATGTATGGAGCTGGTCTGTGAAAACTTTCACGAGCAAGACCAAAAGCTACTAGCTGTCCTTGAAAACTTTCACGGGTCGTGAAAAAATTTCTGATCAGAAGCCACAAGTTGTTCACGGTCCGTAAAAACCTTCACGGGCCTCGGGAAAACTCTGAGCAAAAACTGCATGCTGCTTGGGATCTCTGAAAAACTTCACAAACCGTGGCACGATCCCAACTTCACGGACCATGCCAGATCCCACGATCCATCACTATGAACGTTCATGGACCATTGCGCGTCCCGTGGCTATGTATGATCACGGACAGTGGCATCCGTGCCGGTCCGTCAAACCTTGGCGGCTGACCTAGGGTTTTGCTACTTTTGGCCTATTTTTAGGATCAATCTCCTACAACTCTATATAAGACCCTAGTCTATCCATTTAAAAAGGTTGGAACATATTTGGAAACACATTTGAAGAGGAGAGAGCTTAGAGAGAATGAAGGAGTTCCTTTTTTTAGGTTTTATAATATTTTCTTTTCTTTTCTTCTTGATTTTTTCCCAAATATGTGGAATTCAAATATATATTTGAATTCCATGTCTAGAGAGTAGTTAGATTAGCTTGGGATTCATTTTGGCACTTGCTATGTTCTAAATGCTTTATGAGATTCATTATATTCACCATATCTTTGTGTTTATGATATTATTGTGATTGTTCTTGGATGTTATAAATGCATGAATATTACACCACATATAAGCACACACTTTGGGTTGTATTCATGTATGGTGCAATTATTTGTACCCCCTTGGGAAGAGAGACCTGGATGTTAGAATAGGTAGGGGAGAACGCGTCTACGTGGATGTATGCACGGGGGATCTAGAATGCTCTGACTATTTTCCATCGCACCGGTCTTAGTTAACTTCTTAACTGTTGTCTGAGAGGTTGCGGGTAGAGATAGTTAATAGTAGTAAGTTAGGTCTTGTGTTAAAACCCTAGTATCACATATAAGGTGCCTACGAACCTAGGGCATAGCATATATAGAACCCGGGGGAGTAGTTGCATTCGTGGTGAAAGCTCGGGACATAATAGCATGGGGAGAAATTACCTACAATTATGGTCGGACATCGTTGTACTCCTATAATGATGACGGCAGTGCCGATGGAGGGTTACGAGTGCACCCACCATGAAGGGTTGGGGAAGTGTATGTCATCGGCCATACCACGTGTTTTACACACTGATAGGTCATTTGTATGTCTATATGTGAATGAATCGAGGATTGAAGCATTAGAACTACCATATTTCTAAATGGTTTCCAAGTGCCTAGTATAAATAGTTTACTCGTTTGTTAATTGCATACTTTATTGTTGTTAGTTGAAAATACCAACCCCCTTCAGTTGCATGTCTACACTACTAGTTGTTCCTTTCACTCGTGCTGATTGACGACCCGCATGAGGTTGTGTTTTAATTTATACTTGAGCCCTAGCATCCTTATGGACAAACTCATGGCTTTCCGCTTACTACCCCTTGGTAGCTTAGCAGTAAGAATGGGTGCAGAATATAAATAATCTATATTTTACCAATAAGCCCCTCGACTCATGTTTTTATATGATGACCGGGTCAATGGCGGGTCACTATATTCCTAGGAATTAATGGATTGGTGTTATTGTCCCATAATATGCAATTTTTAAAATTTCATCATTATCCTAATTGAACCTCACTCATTATTCACCTATGCTGAAATTCTACTCCCATGGTACATTTGTCCACCTAATTTCATAAGTTAGTACATTCTTCCTTCTTAAGAAACACTCACTCACACACACTCTTGGTGAAACTTGAAAATTAAAGCTTTTCTTCCAAAAATTAGCAATTCTCGCTTCTTCTTATGTGGATCTTACAAATCTTAGATTCAAATTCCGGGTAATCCATTTAGCTCTTTGTTTATATGCTTCATTGACATTGTGGTGGTGTTATGAAATGTATTATTCTTTAATGAGTGTGTGTTTGTGACATAAATGTTTGGGTTTGTATGCATGATCTTGTGTTGAACAAAGATGGGTGATTTGATGTGCTATTATGCTTGAATGATGTGATCTTCATATGATAGATGATTTAGGAGAGGATGAATCTTGATTGCATGATCTTATTGATAGGTTGGTGAGAACGTACATGGGTTTTTTGTTTGATGAGGAATATTCTTGTTTAAATAGTCTACATGCTTAGATTATCCTATTTTGAATGATTGTCTTATTGAATAAAATTGTAGGCCATGCCTTATTTATGATCATATCACCAATCATGACTTCATTTTTTATAGGATGCCTCCTAAGAAGAATGTTTTGGAGAAGGGAAAGTCCACTCTGGGTGAGAAGAGGAAGAAACTAGCAAAGGGTGCAAACCCCGAGCCGGTGACTTCCATTCTCAACCCCACATTTGTGACCAAAGAGTTTATGGGTTTATCCAACATCTCCTGAACTACAATCCGAAGCTGGCGGAACTTGAGAGAGCCGAAGAGGAGTATCATGGAGACTGAATTTTCATGCAAGGACACCTTGGCGGCTCTAGGCTTACTCGAGCCTGCCACTTACCTATTGGGACGACTAGGTCTAGAGGGGTTTCTCGAGAGACACTCGAAGACATATGTTAGGTACTTAGGTGGACCCTAGAGTTCCTACCTACTCTATGGGTGGTCGTGAATGATGATGGACACAAGGTGATCAAATTCAACATGGATGATGAGTACAAGATGACCCACTAAGAGGTAGTGTGCACCTTTGGATGGATTTATGGCAAGGAGATCCAGAAAACACACCATCAAGGGATGCCTTTATCTCTCGGGCACTTTTAGGTGCAGCTTTCAGGCACTGATCGAAAGAACCTGTGCAAGAATACTGCCCTAGTTCACCAGGCATTCCGTTATGTTCACCGACTGTTAGCTATGGGAGTTTTCAGCCATGGTGAGCTAACACAATGCCCGGGTTTAGATGTTCATTGCCTTTGGGCAATAACACCCAAGGGTAATTTTTACCCAAACCGGGTAGGGTTCTTTATGCAGAAATGTTTAGCAATGGGGGACAGAAAGGGTGGCAAGATATCTATGGGCGGCATTGCAGGCTTACTGGCACAATACTTAGGGATTTCAGCCACACAGAGAGCGTTGGTTAACTTGGGATGATCGGGTACAAAGTATAACGTCGAGAAGTTATCCAAAGTATCCATGGTGGGACCTACGACATTGGAGGATCGATATTTATGGCTTTATAGCGGAGCGAGCACTTGTAGTTTCATGGTACTTCAACAGCCGGAGTGCACGGCCATCAACCATGGCACACATGTTTGGATGACCTTTTTATTTATCCCGACCAGAGATTTGAGAGAGATTTCTACATAGTTTTGGCCACCCCGGAGATAGATGTTGAGGAGTCCAAGGGTGAGAGCTCATGAAGAGCACCTTCTAGTCGTTCTCGCGTATCCACAGACCTCATGGACCAATTGCAATCTCTTAGGGAAAAATATTTTAGCTCTACCCAAATTTTGTAAGAGGTCATCCAAGAAATGGGAGGAATGCAATCAAAATTCGAGGAGATGAGTGCAAGAATGGACTCCATGGAGGCAACATTTCAAGCAATGGGATACTTTGAGAGGAGCTTCATGAGCCACGAGTGGGAAGGCCCTTGGGGCCGCAAGAGTAAGTGTCACTATTTCTCCCAACCTCACTTATGTTTTGACATGTTTTTTTTTGTTGCATTGGAGACTATGCATCAGTTAAGTGTGGGGAAGGGAGTAATGAGCACTTAGGGAGTTTCATTCTTGGATTTCCTTGGTGCATTCTATGTTTTTCGTTGGTAGTTTTTCTTGCTAGTTGATGATTTTGATTTTTGATTGTTGAGGGATGATTTTGGATGAATATTTGGTGGCATAACATGCTATGATAGGATCCCTAATTTTCATAGGGTAGGTTGTTTTAGGATATTGGTGGTGTATTCTTTTGTTTTGATCTTATCTTTTTTAGTATGAAGCCCACTTTTGGGGCAATTTTGTACTACACCAAAAGAAATGAAATTTTTGAAAAATGAAAAAATATAAAACCCGGACAAGTTGAAAATCGGAAAGGACAACTTGGGTAACATTGGGAAAAGCCTGGATAGGTCGAAAGACCTAGGTAAAAATGACAAGCTAGGCCCAGCTAGGCATATGAGCGTAGGAAAAAATGAGAGGTTGTGTGGTGGAAAAATGTGATAAGTGAGTACCCTTTGTGTATTAAAGTTAGGATGAAAACCGGAAAGGTCTCCTAGGAAAAATGAGAGAAAATGAGGGAAAGCAAAAAAACTAGGTTGACGATACACTTGACTCCTTTGTTGTAACTAGGTTGAGAATCACTAATTATCCCTATGTTACAACCAAGTCGACGGTTTTTGGATTTTCTTGGTCTACTTTGTCTTTGTTTGGGAGAAGACACTTTGATTGCTTTGGGTCATTTTGGAAAAAGTAAGCTAGCTTAACACTTATTCATTTGGCTAACCTTTTTCCACATTTTTCTTTTGGGTGGTTATATTTCTTATGTTATTTGGGAGTGTGAGAGTTGTGAGATTCTTACTCTTTGTGGGGGGACTGGGGAATCCAGGAATAAGTTGGATGTCTCGGTTGACTTATGCTTGCACGCTACATTTTGCTTAATTCTTTTTCTTGTCTTTATTTACTCGAGGACGAGTAAAGACTTAAATGTGGGGAGTCTGGTGTGCTTCATTTTAAGTGCGGTAACCGTTGCATTTGGCATATTTTTTAGCTTATTTTATTTGGTGGATTGCAAGTATTAGTTGAGTTTACGGGACGAGGGGTTTAGACGGCCATGTTTAGTTTTCTTGTCTAAATCCCACGTTTTGTAGACTTAATTAGTACTAATGGACATTTTGTATCCACGGGCTCCTAGATCTTCCTTGTGATTATCTTTAGTAGGTTGCTCATGGGTACTTTTTTGTTACATTCTATGTGAAGATCGTTCGTAAGGGTGGTAAAAGACATTGAAGGTCGTTCGCAAGGACGGTAGAAGAGATCGAAGGTCATTCACCTCTAGAATAGTAGTAGACGAAGGCTATGAACATCAATGCATGATAGAATGATATTGGAGTTCAAGGCGGCATTGGAGTTCAAGGCGGCCAACGAAGAAATGGTGAATCGTGGTTTGATGAGTTTTGCTAAAGTTTGAGAACGCTTCGAGAATAATTAGCCTTAAAAGTTGATTCTATTATATTCGTCTTCTCGAGAACTACAAAATTGACCACTAGAACTCACAAATCGGACTGACGGTTCACCCGTAGCAAAGGAAAAAAGTTCACTCGGCCAAGGCACAAATGGGTTGACACAGGCCGCTCATGCATAGCACCAATGGCCCATGCCAAAGGAGTCATCCCACACCAATAGTGTTCAGCAAGAGGGCATGACGCAGTGCGTGCCAAATGCCACGGGCTATAAGCACAAGTCTAAATCTGCGTTCAAAATCGACTAAATATGGCCAAAGACCATCCCATTTACGATGGCCCATGCCATTCCAAGTCCAAGATACCACGACTAGCCGACGGCTCACTCCCAGTGCCAAGTTTCTAAGCAGACCGATGCTCTTGACGGCGGCCCACGCCAAGACTCGCACCTCGTGGATAAGAAGTTCCAAATCTAGCACGCCGATGGCGACCCGCGTCTGATGAAGGGACGTGGCCCACACCAGACCCTGCAGCCTGCCCAGAAGTACGCACCACGGGTAGCGCCAGGCGGTGGTTGAACTAGGGTTTAGTTATTTTTGGCCTATTTTTAGGACAAATCCCCTTCTCCTACAAATATAGTCTTAGTCTACTAGGTTAAACATGTTGAGAGAGTTTATTTCATTTTTAGACTATTAGGAGAGCAACTATAGAGAGAAAAATTCTCTCTCATTTTCTTTTCTTTCATTTTATTTTCGTTTTGATCCTAAGATGTGGAATTCAAATCCATATTTGAATTCCATATCCATGGAGTAGTTTCCATAACTTGGGGATAAATTGTAGGCATGTTTTGATTTATATGCTTATGTGAGATTCATTAGATTCATCCTAGTATTTGTGTTCATGATATTATTGTGGTTGTTCTTGAATGTTTGAACTGTATGAATAGTACACCACATTAGGCACACACTTTGTGCTATATTCATGTATGGTGCAAATATTGATGCTCCCTTGAGAAGGGAAACCTGGATGTTAGAATAGGTAAGGGAGTATGTTGCGTCTGCGTGAGTGTGTGCACGGGAGACCCGAGTATTGCTCTGACTTATTTGTCATCGCACCAGTCTTAACTGATTACGTAAAGTAGTCAGAGAGGTTACTGGTAGAGATAATGCATAGTAGCAAGCTAGGGTTGTAAGAGACCATAGTGTCATAGATAAGGTGCCTACGACCCTTAGCTTAATTGATAGGACCATTTAGGAAGTAGTGCATTTGTGGTAGAAACCCGGGACATAATCGCACGGGGGAGAAACAGACCTACAACGATGGTCGGACTTTGTTGTACTCCCCTAATTACGATGACGGCGTCGATGGAGGGTTGCAAGCGCACCCAACGTGACAGGTACGGGGGAGTGTATGTCATCGGTCACACCACGTGTTGTGAACGCTCTATTGGGATGTTTAGTAAATCTTACATGTGAATGAATCGAAGATCGAAGCACCCCCCCCCCCCCTCCCCTATTTGCATTTACTAACTATTTCTTTTACGCGTACGGATTGGTGACCCGTACGAGGTTGTGTTTTCATTGACTCTTAGACCCTAACATCGTTGTTGACAAACTCATGGCTTACCGCTAACTATCCTATCGGTAGCGTAGTAGTGAGAACGGGTGCAGAATATAAATCTTATCTTTGACCTTTCCACAAAGACCTCCGCATAGGTTAATTAGGTACAATTAATGACCACGGGTGGAGGCGGGTCAATACGAAAATAAAAGAACAGACTAGAATTATACATCACTATGTTGTATCATATATGGGAAGAGAAAAACATGAGGACATTCCAGAAAAAGAATTTGAAAGTAGAAGAATTGAAGAAAAGGATTATGGAGGAGTTTAACTTGATGCAGGGACGCGTTAATATGCTGAAGGTTAGAGAAAATGAGTGCAAATTTTTAAACAGTTTCTGAGGAAACTAAGGACAAACGGACTAAAATACAAGGATGGCCAGGGGCTTATGAAATCTTAATAGTTAGTCGTGATGGGCTGATTTATGTAAAATAAAATTGGCCCAAAAAAAGTGGTATTAACTACTCCCTTTGTCTCGTTTGAAACTCCACACTTACTTTTAACAGTTGACTAAAAAATATTTGATCATTAATATCTCTCATTGAGAATGATCAAAACTTGTGAAAAGTTGATATTTTATAAATATGTTATAACGAATCTAACAAGGTATCAATCAATAGTATCTATACATATATACTAGTTCAATTTTATGGTCAAACTTAAGAAATTTTGACTAAATGAAAAGTTAAATTACAACTTGAAATGAGACAGATGGAGTATAAAGCTAGCCTATGTCTTGAATTGTGAAGTAATCCAAATTTATTTAACCTTTAGTATTTAAAATTTTCTAATAGTTCTAGAGTGAGGAACTATATGTTGATTATGGCTTTGATTGTTTCAATGAAAATTTAATTACCATAAAAAAAACTCTATTTATACAAGAGAGGGTTCACAAAAGATTATTTGGTTTCGACGTTTCATGGTGAAAAATCACCGTCGGAGGTGGTAGTTGGTAATAAAGGAGAGTATTTTGGAGATATAAAATTGGATGACATGTGTGAGGAGGTAGTAGATGAATTTAGGGGGAGGCTCGAGGTTTTTTCTAATTTTTTAGGTGAGAATGATAGACTGTTGTATCCTAGATACAAGAAGAAAGAAACGGTCATGTCATGTTTGATGGAGTTGTTTAATATAAAAGGTGTTGGTTCGTAGAGCAACACTAGTAGGAATACGTTGCTCAAGTTTTTGAATGAGATAGGAGCATTAGTCTTCTACTAAACCCTAAGTAGAATAGATCTAGTCATAATGTAGATTAATTTCTCTTTATAGTTTAGATAGAAGGAAGAGGAGACTTCTTCTTCTCCTTCCTTCTTCTTCTCCTTCCTTCTTCTTCTCCTTCCTTCTTCTTCTCTTTCTCTTATCTTTTTCTTTTCTTCTTATTTTCTTAGATCAATGGCATCTAATTCCATATTTTCCATGGATCTATACTTTTTAGAGTAGTTAGCTAAGTTTGGGACATATTTGACATATGTGTAGCTTTTGATGCTTTATGAGATTCCTTAAATTCTACCTATCTTTGTATTTATGATATTATTGTGATTGTTCTTGAATGTGAAAAATGAATGAACACTAAACCACATATGAGCACACACTTTGGGCTATGTTTATGTATGGTGCACTTATTGATTCCTCATTGGGAAGAGAAACCTGGATATTTGAATGGGTGGAGGGGAACGATTCTTTGTGAGTGTGTGTACGGGAGATTCGAGGTAACCCTAATCCACATACCATCACACTAGTCTTAGCTAATTACTTAACCATTTTCCAATAGGTTACGGGTAGAGATAGTTGATAGTAGCAAGCTAGGTGTTTTGTTGAAACCCTAGTATCACAGATAAGGTGCATATGAACCTAAGACTTCGTGTATAGAAGACCACTAGAAATTAGCGCATTCATGGTCGAAGCTCGGGATGTAATAGCACGGGGGAGAAACATAACCACAACAATGGTCGGACCTTGTTGTGTCCCCCAAATTACTATGGCGGTGTTGATGGAGGGTTGCGAGCTCACCCACCGTGACAAGGATAGGGAAGTGTATGTCATCGGCCACACCACGTGTTGTGAACACACTGATAGGTCTTTTGTATGTCTATATGTGAATGAATCGATGATTGAAGCATTAGAACTACCATGTTACTAAATTAGTCCCAAGTGCCCAGTTTAAATAGTTTACCTGTTTGTTGCTTTCATGCTTAGTAGTTGTTAGATTGAAAACACTAAACCCCCCCCCCCCTTCCCCCAAATTGCATGTTTACATTAGTAGTTATTCCTTTCACTCATACGGATTGACGACCCGCACGAGGCTGTATTTTGACTTTTACTTGAACCCTAGCATCTCTGTGGACAAACCCAGGGCTTGCCGCTTATTACCCTTTAGTAGCATTAGTAACGAGAAACTGGTGCAGAACTATAAATCTTATCTTTGACCATCCCACAGGACTAGTGCCTCGGCTCGGGTAAATTGATTGTGTTGTTACGATTGTGTTAACGATCCCGGGTCAAGGCAGTTTAATATAACTTATCAAATTTCTTGTTGTTGTTTTTCTCTTCTCTTCTCCTTCTCGAGTTCTCAAGGGTTCTTCTAGTTCTCCTTTGTTTCCTTTGTTGTGCTAATGAACTAAATGTTGAGCTTCTCCCTATTAGCCTCAAGAAATGCCACAAAAGCTTGCTTATCTTTATCTATGTGAGGGGATTCCCCTTCTAGGAAGCCCCCACTTTCAAAGACTTCTTCGATCTCAGCGATGGTTCGGATTAACAGGGTGGTGAGTTAAGTGGTGGATGGGGCGGCACGATTGTGTTTTTTGCCCCCACTTGTTGATCTTCAGGACCTTGACACCATAACTTAAGAAGAACTGTGAAAACTATAGTCTTTCCTACATTTGGCGCCACTGATGCATGGAATTCCTTCCAAGTGACTATTACTCCCAAAATATACACATAATGGGACCATAGTGACTAAAACGCCAGAGCTTCCTCAACAAGACCACATGCAGAAACATCCGCAAGTACTCAAAGAGACAGGGACTTTCCCCGAACTGATTCTGGACACTATCATCACTCAGAAGAACCCCCAGCATCATAAACTAACTTGATGTTTTTGCTCTAACAATTTGCAAATTAATTATTTAAGCTAAAAAAAATACCAATTTATTGCTCTATATTTTTAAAATGTCAGTTTCATGCCTTGGGGTCTTTTTGTGATAACTCTGTTACAAAACTCACATGGCTGACATAACTTCATTTACCTAGTATTCACAAGGATGCTTTGGTTTCTTTCCACTTCTCCGTCCTTAGTCTCCCGAGATCATGAAACTTTCTTCTAGTTTTTCTTGCATCCTTACATCACCATGGTGGTCGTGAATGCTTCTTCCTTGATTGTGACATCTCATTCTCGAATCATAAGTCCCTAAACACACCAATCAACATTGTGCCCACACACACCAATCACCATTGTCACTTCCCTGAACCCAACAATCACCACCACCGAACACACCAATCACCACCACCGCCATGATATACCAATCACCAAACATCATCTCCACCGCACACACCAATCATGGCACATGTCATGAGAACCTCCAAGAGAAAGTAAGTGTAAGCAATTTCGAGCCCCCGCAAGTACTCACATGCGACGACCATAGCCCTGTTGGGAAAATTAATCCCTCTGTGCAACTCAAGATGGTAGAAAAAGAAAAAAATCATTACACAAATTTAACGTAGTTCACCAAACATGTTAGCTACATCCACAAATACAAACAGATTAATCTTATCGCCCAAATTAGCCAGACAGATTACAGATGTTAGGGATTACGTCACGCGGGACCACCCGACCCAGATTATAGATTCAGAAGGGACTACATTCTTCCCACAGCTTACAGATATAGAAGGGTGATTTATAGACCAAAACAAATGTCTACCAAACTCACACCTAACAACTCTAACTCTTTCTCTATTTATAAGAGTTCAAATGCAGACCAAAAGTCTTCCAGTTCCTGAACCTAACTCTTGGGACTCCCCAATTCTTGAATCAACCCTTGAATTACCCATTCATGAATCCAAAACTATTGTTATCCTCATTCATTAACTTTTTGGGATTTGAAGAGGTACCCAAAAAGCCCATCGGTCAACCCCGTGGTTGGGGAAGTTGATAACGGTTAGAGCTCCACCAAGCCCAACAGAGTCTGAAAGTTTGATTATGAGGCAATGATGAAGAATGCGGGAAATGACAATGAGAAGGAGGTGGCGCTAGTGTCGCTAGGGTCAAGCGACTCGTAACGTGACAGGGGGTTTCGAGGAGGCACGTGAGGGAAGAGTTCGAGGAGTCTAAGAGTTCTAGGAAAATTAGGAGATGAATCTTGAGGTGGTGAGACAAGTCCTTTCGGATGAGAGAGGTCAATACTTGTTCCACCACCCCCACTGCATCATCATTGGGGTGCACCACCACAATTGAAAAAGAAAAACAGTGAAAATTTTGTGGAAAAGCGAAAGGAGAGAAGGCCAAAATACCCCATTTGAAAATTGGATAAATGAAGTCATGTGTCGAGAAAAGGCTCCAAAACCTAAAACTGACATTTTAAAAGTGTAAGAGCATGTGCAGCGGAATCTTTTGGCCAAGGAAATGACTCAAAAACCTCTACAATGGGGGGCTTCAATCGCATCTTTTAAATGCTTTTATACACGTGGCTAACGAGAGGCTTTTCCTCTCCAACACCATAAAAGACGCTGGATCCATGCCATGTGGCATGTGAGTCCCAAAAATTAAACCCTTGTCCATTTTTTTGCACATTTCATTCATTCCTTTTTATTTTTTAAAAATTGGATTTTTAATTTCCTTCTCATTTCATTCTTTTATTAATTTCACATTTCATTTCTCCAACAAAACCATGTAATTCAAATTTTTATTATTCCATTATATATATTTTGGAGAATGGATCACATGGATTGATTAACGGCTAGACTAATTATAAATAATTTTTTATTTAATAATATTAATTTCAAATTATTAATATTTAAAAGTTGAAAGACATATATCTAAAATAAAATTCAATGTTTGAAAATAAGATATGATATTAATTAGGTAATTAAAGTTAATTTATTTATATTTTAATAATTAATCTACAAATATAAATAGTGAGATGGAAATAATTGAAAATTAGTATGATCAATCAAAAATGATGCGGAAGGGACTATATGACATGGACATGACTAAATGGTTGTGAAATTTGAGACTAATGAGATGAGGGATTGCATTGTACATGCTTTAAGAGCATGTGCAATGGCGGTTTCTTAATTTTAAGAAACCGCTCTAGAAACCGAAAACACCCACAGTGGTGGTTTCTATTAAGAACCCGTTCATTCGGTTAAGAAACTGGTGTGGGAGTGTTAGGTCATCGGGCTATTGTAAGTGGCCCATTTTTTGTCCATAATTGGGACATGTGTCAGTCATTCATTGACCTATGTGTCCCACTTCAAGTTGACCTTCTTTTTTATATATATTGTAGGGACACGTGGCATGCCCTGATTGGGCCACGTGTCCCGCCTTTGTTTTTTTATTTTTTTTAAATTTAATTTTAAAATCTGTAAAATATTTTTGAAATCGGTAATTTTAAAAAATGAAAAAAAATTGACAAAATTATTGAAAAAAATATTGAAGACAATATTGAAAAATTATTGAAAAATAAGAAATTCAACTTTAAAAATTATAATGTATTATTAAATTTCACATTCAACTTATTTTGGGTGGATAAATTTATTTAAATTAAACGTTAATAGTAGTAAAATTAATGAGTATGACAGTACTCCATACTGTCAGGTAGCGAAGCTTACACTTGTTCAAAAAAATCTATTTTTTTGTTTTGTTTATGGACAAACCATATCCGGTCGTGCATCAAGCTCGAAGAAGAGCTTAATCTATAATGAAGAAATGATAGTAGCTGGTTTCTTAGAGTGAGGTGGAAGAGAAAGAATAAAAACAATATTTAATTAGTAAAAAATTGCTAACAATTTCTACCAATGCCCTTGGTCTAAGGGCACGAAATGTGTTGTACGAATTTTCGTTTGCACCCAACATTATCTTCTTCTTTTTTTCTGTTTAAAAAAAACATTATCTTTTCGCGTAGCCAAAATAATAATTTAGACAAAAATATAATGTCAACTTGAACTATGTTTATCTCTACGATTCAAAATTAAAATATCTAAATCCCTCAAAAAAAATTTTTTGATTCAATCCTTATACCTCATGTGATTTTCTAAGTTTGACTAACTTTCCATTTTTCTACGTTGTTCTAAAATTATGATCTTTCCTTTTATGACAAAAAATAAATTATTCTATATCACTCATTGAACATTTTACTATTTTTACTCAATTCTCTTCACATTCTAACTTGAAAGAAAAAAAAACGTCTGAACTTGTGGTGTCAAATATAGAAAAATAAAAGAAGTACAATTATTTTTATTTTCATGATACTCATTTTTTTAAAATTAATAGTTCCTCCATACTCCTTCTGTTTCTCTATTAGTGGCACCATAAATTTAGGTGATTGAATTTAGGTGAAGAAAATGAGTGGATGAAATTCAATGTAGAAATTAAAAGAAAAAAATTTCATTTGAGTAAATGAAATTGAAAGAATCTTGTCAAAAATGGAAAGCGTGTTATTTTAAAAAAAATTAATTAGTGTGTCACTAGAGAAATGGAGGGAAGGGGGTATGATGTTCTGCATCCATATTTCAACCAATTTAATTATAATATCTCCACCTAAAAAACCAGCTTAAATTATAAATGTATTTTCAAATATCTTAAATGCTCTTACGTTCATCTTGCATATCACTTTTTGAAAGGTTAAGAGATTAGAGTTCGTATCTTCTTAATTATCTTCTTCACTTTTTATTTCAAGGAAGCCAGGTCTCTTTCCTATTTAATTCATAAATGTCTATTCGACAAAATATTGGGAAAAATCGTCTTTCCATACACTATTTTACAACGTGCAGTAATTATAAGTTTATGATCCTATTAGTGCAACCCAAAAATTTTGTGTTTATTTCTTCTAATTTGTAGTTTAAACATTGGTCTTTTCATGGCTTATGGAAATACCGTCTTTCAAGAGACGGACTCACAATTTATAGTGTGTAAGATAATTAAATCCAAGAGAGTTTTTCTTTCCTTTTCTTGTGAACTTGAAGATTATTTCCTTCTTTAAGGTATTATCCTGAATAGATTGATCGGCTTAGGGTGAATGGTTTTGTTGGTTTGATGTAGACAAGAAAAGGAAAATGAATATTGAAGATAACTGGGAGGGTAGGTTTGATGTAGATATGAAAAGGAAAAATGAATATTGAAGATAATAGAGAGTGCAATTTGAGCTGTTGTTTTGTTCGAGTGAAATGATTCAAAGAAATTGGAAGCTGACATATTCTTCAAATTCTTACAGAATCTAATAAACCGGCTGAAACACTAGTGCGTGCGATTTAGTGCGATTTCACCAAAACGACAATTTCTACCATCGTTTTCACCCTGCTCCGTTTCTGTTCTTCTTCATTTTCCTGGTTTATCACTCTGCTAACGGCTATATTTTTTCATCTGTGTACGATCCTTCCGCTGCTATGGCGGCTCCGCCGTCTGGTAGCGGTGGCTATGGAGGAGGGAAATCCTTTCTCCAGGCCCTCGCTAACCGCCCTCCGCCCCTACGTGATTCCCTCCCCTCAAACCCGGAGATTTCGCCCAAAGTCCAATTCAAAGGGGAGATCGCATGCCTTGTCACGCGCAAGGATGCCGAGACTCTTGCCTCCCACTATAGCAACTCTCTGATAGGTAAGTTTGCCCGAGGAAAGCCGACAATGATCCAACTAAATAGTGCTTTCAATTCTGTAGGTTTCAAAGGCAAGTTCCAGATTGGCTCGATTGACTACCGCCACATCCTCATCCGATTCCACGAAAAGGAAGATTATCAACGATTTTGGCTCAAAGGACAATGGTCCTTCAACAACGCCCAGATGAAGGTCCTCAAATGGACTCCTGATTTTTCACCGGAGGCAGAATCGTCGATTGTTCCGGTATGGGTATCAATTCCTCAAGTTCCAGTTTACTTTTATAACTCTTCCATGCTTGAGGTTATTGGGAACCAAATTGGAAAATTTATTAAAGTTGATGCTGCTACCGAAGCACTGTCTAGGCCTTCCTGTGTCAAAATGTGCGTGGAAGTTGACCTAAAAAACAAATTACCAACACATATTAGAGTGGGTATTGAAGAGGAAGGAAATGAATTCAATGTACGCAAATTACCCCTAGAATATGAGGATATCCCACCCTACTGTTTCCACTGCAAATGTATTGGTCATGAGGACAGTTATTGTGTATATTTACATCCTGAACTTAAGAGAACTTGGACAAAAAAACCAGAGCCTAAAATATCGGATGCTCATCAGATTAATCTATCTCAGGTAGAGTCTCTTACAGCGGGGAGCTCTGGAGTTTCTATTATGGAAAAACAGAAAAACTCCCAAGCTCAGAAAATGATATATGTTCCAAAGAAACTCTCTAATGTTGAGCAGGACACTAATAAGACTAATCCTTCTGGTTCTGTTCCCCTACTGGCTCCACACAGTTTACTGATTCCTGATCCTGTGACAAATGGTTCTGTTCCCCTAATGGCTCCACAAATTGCAATGATTCCTGATGCTATGACAAATGATATGCCAGGTCATACCAATAAGATTGATGATATTAACTGTACTAATGAGATGCCATGTCATGAGCAGAGCCAAGTACTGATAATAGAACAAGACAAAGAGAACCCTCATCTTAGTAAAGCAACAATGATTCCCCCCTCCCCTCCCCCTCTGGAGATGATAGGAAACAACAAGGTCTTAAATTCATGTACTAATCAGAATGATCATGTAATCTCTGGAGAAGTTCTTCCCTTTTATGGGGGCTCTTCCCCTTCTGCTCCTTCCTCTGGTTATAGTCCAATCAGGCAGCCAAACAAGATATCTCAATCTGACCCTACCAACCGTAGGAAAGCCTTTGCAAAAGATGATCTGTATGGTAAGCGAGGTAGATCTTTCTCTCCTTTTAATTCCATTATTGCTGCAAAAAACTTCATCTTTTCTCAACAGAAACATAAGCAAAATAGGTTCTCCCTCTTGGCTGATGAGGCATTGAATGAAGACCTACACATTATGGAAGATCCTTTACAAAGGGATACACTGGAAGAAGTTTCACCCTCAGCCTCTCCAGGTACTAATGAGGATTTGAACCATAAGGTTAGTCCCTCCACTACTCTTCATGGTAAGAAAGGATCTGATAGTCCTGAAATGAAACAATTAAAAAAAGGTAAGGATTCCTTTTTCTCACAAAAAAACATCATAATGACTAGATCAAAAAGCTCCTCTAATGTTTCCCAATGAATAGTACATCCACCAAGCTTAAAATGTTGGTCTGGAATATCAAGGGAATGGATACATCCATACTTAGGCTTTGTAATCTTTCTCAAAGACATAATTTTGACCTTATCTGTCTAATAGAGCCTAAACATGATAACACTCAGTGTGAGTCATATAGACAGAGATTAAAATTTGATTACTGTTTCTCTGCTAATAGTGGCCAAATCTGGTTATTCTGGTCATCAAATCTAACTCTAAGGGTTAATACGGATAATCTGCAATTTCTAGCAGTAAACTTGAGCAGTATAAAGCTTAATTACCCAATGGATGCTTTCTTTATTTATGGTCTTAGGACTAGAAGTGGAAGATTACCCCTTTGGGCTGACCTTAGCTCTTATAGCCACTCTGAATCCCTATTTATAGGTGATTTTAATGCCATTTCTTCTATCACTGAGTATAAAGGCCCATCCTCTCCAAATTTGGGTAGTATAAGGGATTTCAATGGCTTCATAAATGGTTTGGCTTTAGAAAACATTAACACTTCTGGCAATCTGTTTACTTGGTCAAACAATAGATTAAGATCTCCCACAATTAAAAGACTGGATAGAGGTTTGTGTACACAATCTTGGTCTTCTTGTTTCCCTCAGTCTTCTATCCAGATTCTAAATAGAGCAACCTCGGATCACAGTCCTATGCTATTAACTGTAGGTAGTGACTCACCCTCTTGTCCAAAGCCTTTTAGATTTCTTGATACATGGTATAAGAGGAAAGAGCTTAATGAAATCATCAAACAAAATTGGGAAATTCCTGTCAACAATACTGGAATGTTAGCCTTCTATCTTAAGTTAATTAGACTTAAAAAGATTCTAAAAATCTGGAACAAAGAAAAATTTGGGAATATTCATGATAATGTGATCCAAGCTGAACTTGCATTACAAACTCAAGAATCTCTAACTGATGTTTCAGATTCCTTGTCAGATCAGGTTAAGTTGAAAGAGGCTAGAGCTAGGTTAGTTTTGGCACTATCTGAACAGAAAAATTATTGGAAACACAGGGCTAAACTTAAATGGTTGCAAGAGGGAGATAACAACACTAGTTTCTACCATAATTCGGTTAAGGAGAGAAATAATAGACTGAAAATTACAAAAATCAGGAGTAAAAATGGACTGTGGCTGGACAACCCTAATGATATTGAAATGGAGGCTATTAATTACTATCAGGAACTCCTGAGTGAGGAATCTGCTACTTTCAGCTCCCCTTTTCAGTTTCATTTTCTTAATCATATCCCATGTTTAGTCACTGAGTCTGATAATGAAAAGCTATTGATGCCAGTCTCCCTGGAAGAACTTAAACAGATTGTTTTCAGTTTAAATAAGTCTAGCAGTCCTGGTCCGGATGGTTTCACTGCTAAATTCTATATTAAATCTTGGCACATTATTGCTACAGACCTTCTTAGTGCTGTTCAGGATTTCCTATCTTCATCCATTATGCCTAGAGGTATAGGAAGCACATGGATTACTATTATTCCAAAGAAGAAAACACCAATCACCTTTGATGGTTACAGGCCTATAAGTCTTTCTAATGTGATTAATAAGATTTGTTCTAAGGTGCTAATGGAGAGACTTAAAGCTATAATACCTAAATTAATCTCCCCTAACCAAACAGCATTCCTTAAGGGTAGGGACATTTCAGATAATGTCATCTATTTACAAGAAATGGTAAGGCTGCTCAATAGGAAGAATAGGGATCCTAATTGCATAATGAAATTAGATCTTAAAAAGGCTTTTGATAGGGTTAGATGGTCTTTCCTATATAAAGTCCTTGCTAAATTTGGTTTCCATCCAAAATTCATTTTTTCAGTCATGAAGAACCTGTCTCAAGCATGGTTCTCTGTTCTTATTAATGGCAAGCCCTGTGGTTTTTTTCAATCTTCTAGAGGTATTAAGCAAGGGGATCCTCTTTCCCCTTTTCTATTTAATATTTTCTCTGAGTCTTTTTCTAGGAGTATGGATCACATATTCCAAACAGGTAAGCTTTCACCCTATGACCTGCCAGGTAATCCTCCTAAAATCTCACATTTATCATATGCTGATGATACTATCATTTTCTTTAAAGCAAATAACTTAACTTTGATAAGGTTAAAAGCATTCTTATCTACCTTTGAAGAAGTCACTGGACAATCAATTAACTATAATAAGAGTGACATTTTTATTGGTAAACATGCTACTGCTCAAAGGGTGAATCACATTAAGAGAATTATGGGAATGAAAATTGGCTCTTTTCCATTTATGTACCTAGGTGTTCCAATCTTTTCTGGTGCTTTAAAGAAGATCTACTTTCAACCCCTTTTTGAGCAGATTGATAACAGGATTAGCAATTGGAAAAATAGGTGGTTGACTACAGGGGGAAAACTCATATTAATTGAATCCTGTATCTATTCTATCCCCCAACATATCTGGCAAGTAATTAAGCCCACAAAACTGATTATCTCCACCATGGAAAAAAAATTGAGTAGATTTTTTTGGGGAGACAATGAGCACAAACCAAAAAGAGCATGGAGAAAGTGGACTGCACTATGTGCACCAACTGATCAAAATGGTCTGGGCTTCAGAAATATTAGAACTATTGTTAAAACTTGTTCAGTTAAGTTGTGGTGGAAATTCCAGATGGCAGATACACTATGGTCCCACTTGTTGGCTAACCTTCCTCCATCTTATAGAACATCCCCTAATTGGAAAAGAATCTGTTCAGTGCATCCTTGGGCAGAACCTAACTCAAGGGTAATAATTGGAAATGGGGAATGTAATTTCTGGAACTCTAATTGGTTGGGGACTGGGATGATATCTGATTTATGTGATCAAAATAGCATTGCTATTGATGATAATTGCTCTGTTGCTGAGTTTATAGACAATAAACCTAGCCTTCTTCCTCTAATTCAACCATTCCTACCACCTCACATTACTCTTCTCTTGCAGGAATCAAGAACATGGCCACATAGACCTGACAGACTAATCTGGAAGCCAGGATCCGATGGTAATTTTTCATTCAAAGCCACTTATTTGTTACTATGTAACAACTCAGGTCAGTATGCATCCCCAAGTCATTTCTGGAATTCTAGAATTGAAAAAAAAGTATCTGTGTTCATGTGGAAAATGACAAATTCTCTTCTTCCTTTTGATAATACTCTTCAACATCTGAGAATTAGTTTGGCCTCTAAATGCTGTATGTGTAACTTACATGTGGATGATCTGGATCATTTTTTCAACTCCTGTGAGTTTTCTCTGAAAGTCTGGAAATATATACATCAGTTTATGGGTATCAGAGACAGGTTTTTTCATTCTGTGTGGGATAGATTATCTGCTTACTTATCCCTCCCCACCCTTTCTAAATTACACACCACCATTGTTAGAACAGCAGCAATCTACACATTTTGGAATCTATGGAAGATGAGAAACAGATTTATTTTTGATTCAGTTAAGCCCTCAGCTTCCATAGTACTTGAGCAGATTAGAGATCAAATCTTCTACTCATTCTCTACTAAACCAGTATACATATCTTCTCCATCTGATCTCAGTATTGCAAACCACTCTTATCTCCCTCTCATTAAGAGTCCCCCAAAGCCAAAAATCTGGAAAATTGCATGGATCAGGCCAACAACTGGTTTTAAAGTCAATGTAGATGCAGCTTGGTGTTGTAAGACAAATAAATGTGGCCTCAGCATGATCATAAGAGACTGTAGAGGGTGCTTTCAGGAAGCATATACTTCTTTTACTAATGCAAAGTCTGCCCTAGAATCTGAACTAAAAGCTATTCTATTTGCTATTCAATTCTGTAACTCTTTGTCCAATGTCTGTATGGAATCAGATTGCCTTAATGCTGTGCTATATGCTACTGATCCATTAAAATCTCCTTGGCATCTGTTTGACTTAGTAGATGAGATCCATCTCTCTTTAAAGGATATACACATCATGCATATTTTCAGGGAAGCAAACCAGGTTGCACATTCTTTAGCAAAAACATGCTTCTCACAAAAATGTAACCTGGTTTTTCCACATTTTTCATTGCTGCCTAGCCAAGTCCAGGGATTAATTAGACTAGACCAAATGAATACTCCCTCTTTGAGAATTGTCCACTAGTTTGGAAGCTACTGTTTTTTCCTGTTTTCCATTGCAGATTAAAGGAAGCTGGTCAGGCTTCATGGAAACTGATCAGGCCTCATGGAAACTGGTCTACTAGCTGTTATGTTGGCTGGATTCGGATACTGAAGATTTCGTCACAAATGTACATATGGATGGAAATATTGCTACTTTCTCTTCTTTTGCAAGTAGCTAGATTAGTTTCTCAACTCCAGGCTAGTTTATGGAGAATGCCTCTTCATTTATATGGGGAGGGTTTCGACTGCCCTGTGTTTCCTTTCGGACTCACTAATAAGTTCTGACCCTTTCCATCATCTATGAAGAGGTCTCCGACTCGATGTTTACATGTATCTTTCCTCTCATTCTTTTGGGGGCAACAAGTGTTGCTCCAATTAGCCAGTTAGCACTTATGTATAGGCTACTATTGCTTCGGCTACCTTTTATTCTGTCTATTTTTTGGCTCGGGAAGGCCTAATTCAATTTCCCCCATCTAAGGATGGTTTTAATTAAAAAAAAAAAAGAAAAGAAATTGGAAGCTCGTTCTGAACCAGGTAAACATGATAAATGGTTGGATCGGAACTGAAAACAGGTCCGCCCGGAAGAACAAGATTTGGACCCTGATTTATGTTGAAAAGAAAACGTAAAGAACGTTTTGAGCGAATATATGTTTGGACTTTGGTTTATGTACAAAATAAAACATATTGAGTGTGTATATAGGTGTCGTTACTATGAAAGAATGTTTCCGTAGCAGTGTGAGACTTCCTATGGAAGAATGTTTTCGTAGAAGAGTAACAGAACTAGGCTCAGAGAAAATTAAAAAAATTAACAGAGCTAAGACACCGTGTAATGGAAGAAATGGGAAATGGTCTTTCATGTGGCAAAATTCTTATACTCCATCGGTTTGTTTCTTCGGCAAAATACCCGTATTATCCTATGTGTTGCTCATTGATGTGTCCATTTTAGATGGTTATTTTAGGCTTTTTAGGATTAGGTTTTGTGCAATTTTGTGCTCTACATGTGGCATTTTGCCTTGAAATCATCTAAGGAGGGATAAAGGCGGCTTTGACGTTTTTATCACTTTTTAGATGATTTTGTGTGACAAGGTGATTTGTTTGAAGACTTTGAAGATTTGAAGACTTTGAAGATTTATCTTTGAAGATTTGAAGATTTGAAGACCTTTACATTTGAGCTTTGTGAAGATTTGAAGAAGTGAAGAGATGAAGAAAGGAGAGCAAAGCAACGGATGAATGATGATCCGGGGTTCTCAGAATTTTCCGAGAAGAATCAGCCTTCAAGAGTGGTACCATTGGATTCCTCTTCTCGAGCACTATAAAATCGACTACAAGAACTCCCGTAACGGATCAACGGTTCACCCGGAGGAAGCAAAACAAAACAGGGCTGCAGTTTACTGATTTGGTCGCGACTCGCGACTCGCGACGAAGCTCGTCGCGACTCGCGACGACAGCTTAAAATCAGCCCTGCAGCAGCGTTTTCTCCCCTTTTTCTTCCCCCTATAAATACCTCTTCACCCCTTCTTCTCCACAGCTTTTGACCCCTGTTTTGGGCCAAAACCCTAGCTTTTATCTTCTTGTTTTCTTAGTTTCTATGTCTTTTGTTGTTCTAGAGTAGTTTTTGTACTTGGGAGCAAGGATTGAAGCTTCCATTTCTATGTAGTAAGGAGCATTTATATCTATCTATTTGGTGTTTTTGCTATTGTGCTTTTATTGTGCTTTGAATGTTAATTGTTGATGCCATTGAGATTGTTGAAAGCTTGAATGAAATACTTGTATGAATTGCTAGCTAGGGTTTGGGGGATTTGGGTTAATTTCCCCCCTTTTTCTTGTTAGGAATGTATGAGTATGATTTAGGGCTTTTGATTGTGTTGATGGATTGATAATGTGCTAGACAAATGTGATTGATGTCGAACTCTTCGTCATGTTCCTTTGTGTAGCAAACGAGAGAGTTATATGCTCTTGGATGAATGTGCGTTGCACGTTCATCCAATCTCGTGTAATTGCATGAATTGGTTAAATGCTTAGTCACGGTGTAGTGGTCATAAGCATTGCCAAGCTTGTTGGTTCTTCGTGATTAAATGCCACCAATGATACCTTGAGTCGTGGTCGCGACAACGGGAGTCATTGGTGAGGTTTGACGAGAAATGTCGAACTCACTCTTGCAAACTACGAACTAAGAAGGATAGGAGTTTAGTCTCCACAACAAGTAGTTGAAGTATTGAATAGATGATTTTAACTCATCCTTGAAGCATTTGTTATTTAGCATTTGTGTATTCTTGATGGTGTGTTTCACTTCACTTGTGCCATGAGTTGTTTGAGCATAGGGAGTGCTTGTATGATTGAATTGGTTAGGTGTTAGGAACGTGACGAATTCCGTAGCTCCTTTGCATGAAAATCTATGAGCATGAACTTAGAACTTCTTGTGCATAACGTGTTGTGATTCTTGCTAGATGGGTATGTTGATGTTGAGTCATGTAATGCTATATGATAGAATGAGTGAATGATTCAATGACCTACATTAGATTTGGAAGTGGATATCCCTTGCCCCCAAGGCTTTATCTTTGTATTTTAAAACCTCTTTTCTTAGTTTTGTTTGATGATTAGCATAGTCACTTGACCTTGCCAGTTATCTTGTCTTTTTACTTTCGTAACTTAGGAAAACCAACCAACCAACCCCCCCCCCCCCCCCATTTTACTTGCTTTTATGTGTGTGTATATATTTTATCCTAGCATAATATTAACCATTTGTGCTTAGACGCTTAGGAAGATCCCTCTTCTCTTTGGACGACCCCGATTTGCCGTTATCTACCTAGTTGTATAAAGTAAGCAAAAAGGGCTTATAAATTATCTTTTGCACGGAGAGCGCGACGACCGCCCGCCTGTCACTCATACGTGTCAATATTATCCTACAAGATCAGAAAGTACATTTATAATCCTATGTTTTGCGTTAAAAGTGCCGGTATAACCCTTTGTCACTATTCCGACATTAACTAGGTAATTTCTGTCATTGACCAAATATAAAATGGCTAAACTACCCCTAGTCTTAAAATAAAAAAATGTAATGATAAAAATATCCCTAAGTTCTTCATCTCCATAACCACTGTTGCTCCCAGTACTGCTCCACCACTTTCACCGCCGCCCAACGCCGCTGCCACCCAATGCTTCTCTGTCGCCGCTACCACCCGATGCTTCTCCGTCGCCGGCTGTCGGCGCCCTAGCACCACCAACCACCACCTCCCATCCTACCACCACCACCACATATCCTAACCACCAGCCCTAGCACCACCACCTTCACCACCGCCAACCACCACCTCCGCTACCACCACCACTTGTCCCAACCACCACCACCACCCACCCTAGCAGCACCACCTTAGAGAGCAACCCCACCACCACTTCCATCACCACCAGCCACCACTTCCGCCACAACTAACACTCTCCCCAGCCACCACCACCACTCGTCCCAACCACCACCACCCGCCCCAGCACCACCACCTTAGAACGCCGATTGGAAACCCTAGGCCCGCCACAACAATCCCCACCATCGCGCTCCCAACAACCACCACCACCCTAGAATGCCGATTGGAAACCCTAGGCCCGCCACAGCAATCCCTGCCATCACGCTCCCAACCACCACCACCACATTAGAACGCCTACCACTGCGCTCACCACCACCAACCAGCAATCCCCGCCACTGCGCTCCCAACCACCACCACTACCACCAACCAGCAATCCCCGCCACTGCGCTCCCAACCACCACCACTACCACCAACCAGCAATCCCCGCCACTGCGCTCCCAACCACCACCACTACCACCAACCAGCAATCCCCGCCACTACGCTCCCAACCACCACCACTACCACCAACCAGCAATCCCCGCCACTGATCACCACCGTGTTCCCAACCACCACCACCACCTTAGAACGCTGATTGGAAACCCTAGGCCCACCACAGCAATCCCCGCCACTGCACTCCACCTCATTCGATTCACCTCCACCACCTCATTCGATTCACCTCTGTTATCATTTCCAACGCCGCTCAGCCAAGCGCCAAAAAGTGGAGATGAAGAAGAAGGATATAAACTGAAAATTCAGGGGATCGGATAGGAAGCGACGAAGAAGAAAGATAGGAAGCGGATGGATAAAGGATATCCTTTAAAAGTGGAAGGGCATAATTGTCCTTCCACATTTTCCAAACTTTTTATATCATGGGTAGAATTGTCATTTCATATTTTTTTCATCCAAATTCAGGCCTCCAGAGTTATATTAGCACATTTCAGCAAATCATAGGGTTACAATAGAGCTTTTTGATCTTCCAGGATCATATTAGCAATATGATCAAAATATAGGATCATATGGACACTTTATTCTTATTTCTTTATTATTAACACACTTTAATTTTGGATTGCTCCTTTTATATTGGCACACTTTTCATTTTCGGTAAGATTCCTTAAATTTCATACATTCATTCTACTTTTTAATTTCTACATTCAATTTCATCAATACATACACTTTCTTCACCTAAATCCAAGCACCGCACCTGAATGAACCTATATTGGTACTAATAGAGAAACGGAGGGAGTAATTTATTTATTAACAGTAGGAATGCAAGTTCGAATACCGGTTTCAGATTAAACTCATACGGATGGACATTTGAGTACCAAATTCCAGAGGCAAACATCAATTGCCGAGGTATCTTAAGAAAATTAATAAAATATCTTTTCTTCGTTAAGAAAATATATATATCTTTTGAATATTTTACCATGTCAAAAAGAAATGAAAAATACCAACAGGTAAATGTAAGCTAATGCACTATAACACTGAGATTCAGTGCAAAGCACAAAGTTCGCACTTGCACAATGGTTTCAGCTGCTAGAACAGTTGTAATCTGAAACATAACAAAAAAGTTGATAGAGAAAAATTCTTGGTGATGGTTTTAAGACCACACTCAAACCCCATAATTATAAAAGTCAAAATACCACAATAAAGAAACAGACGAGATCTAACAGACCATAGATACCCTAAGAGTAACCTCACCGGCATACCTGACACAGGCCATAAGATACCCAAGCCATCATCCACAACCGACAAGGACGGTAAACCATTACCCACCCGGCCATGCATCAAGTCTCTTTCGACACCGCACTTGGTTGGCTACCCTGAGTTGCAGGAGCAGCTTCGTAGGATCCTCTAGCATTACCACCTGAGTTGCCATCAGAAGAATATGCTGGCGGCTGGGAGTAACCACCACTATAAGCACCACTATATGGTGCGGCTTGCTGCTGCCCATAGCTAGACTGAGATGGTGGGGGAGCACCATATGCTGCAACCCCATATCCAGGTTGAGATGTTGGGGTTCCATAGCCAGTTGATGGAGGTCTCTGAGTACCAGACTCCAGTTGTCCATAACCAGCTGTAGGTGGGGGATATCCATAACCTCCTGCCGCTGTAGGTGACTGCTGTGGTTGCCCATATGCTTGCTGACTAGTTGGAGGCTTTTGAGTCGGAGGGGCTGCATAAGTTGAGCCATAGCCTGTTTGTTGCTGAGTTGCATAACCAGTTTGAGAGGTTGGAGGCACTCCATAACCAGTTTGGGCAGCTCCTTGTGGTGGGTAATTAGTGCTAAGACTGGGCTGTTGTTGACCAGCAGCATAACCTTGCTGGCCCGTGGAGGCTGAGTGGACAGGCGGAGCTTGGCTACCATCAGCTTGAGTTCCATATGAAGGGTTTTGACCTTCCGTTGGTGGATTTGTTACATTACCATATCCAGATGCAGAATTATAACCTTGTTGCTGATCATATCCAGCGTTCTGTGATTGCCCATACCCAGACTGAGCAGTAGGCGCACCATATCCACCATAACCATCCTGCGAATAACCCTGTCCTTGACTATAACCAGAATTAGGCTGATTATAACCATAAGATGCATTGTCAGCCCCAGCACCAGCACTTCCAGCCACCTGCTGCTGCTGGGAAGCCTGTTGCTGACCATAGTAATCATATCCTCCCTGAGAAGTCTGTTGGTTTGAAGCAGCAGTGGACTGATCCCAGCCAGAGGCATAGCCACCAGTAGCAGGTTGTGGCGGATAACCAGGGTAGGGTGGTTGAGTCATGTTATACTGTGGAGCAGAGCCAGGGTAAGCCCCAGGCTGCACATAACCATAACCAGGTTGCTGCATCGGTGCACCAGGCGGAGCCCAACTAGTGGGAGGGCGAGCTTGATAACCTTGCTGGGAATAACCTCCAGCCATAGCTGTATTTCTCATACGATTCTGCATGGATTTTTTATCTTAATGAACCGTGAAGATGTGAACACATACATGCTATACACGATTTTGAAACGATATGCAAAAGAAATTTTCAACAGAGACCGGAAAGATAGAATCGATACAAATATCAGAAGTAATTGCTACCAAATTTTATACACCAAACAGCACAATTCATGCATACATACAAATGTCAAGGTTTAGACGCCTACATACCGTACTGGTGGGCTGGCCCTATTGAATACTCCAGCAGAAGCCCATCATCTCCCTATTCGAGGGGAATAGGTACAAAAGGAGAACACATGGGAAGGGGAAAAAAACTAATATGTTTCATATACAAGTCATGAGCAGTCCAAAACAGACAAAAGGCTTATGAACTTTAACTACCTAATTACCATGAGCACATCCACTATAAATTCAATTAGTTCAACCAATTTAATTATACGAACATTCATCAATATAAAGAACTCATTTCCATCCAAAAATAGAAAGCAGTATGAGGCAACTTAATATTGTCAATCCAATAAACATTCCTGCAATAGATTCGGTTGTCTGAAAAATCTACAAGGAAAGATTCGGTTGTCTAACAATGGTATGCTTAACAACTGAAAACTGAGGGCAAAAAACACATAATAGCTATATGGATAATGCACAGGTACTACTACCCCTATCTGTGCATACAATACATAGCCCATTTATTTTCCCAAACCAAGGAAGAGTGATACTCATGTGTTTCCAAGCTAGAAAAAATAGATGTTAGCAGATATCAGTTTCAAGATGGTTCGTCAATAACACAATATTTAGATACAATGTACTCGAATGTAATCCAACTTTCACAGGCCTAGAAGGATCACAATGAGAGGTCCAGGCAGATGATAGAGATCAAAACAATAAGTAGAAGTCCTTAGGAGTTGAAACAATCTGCCCAATATAGAGATAACTAGACTATATTCATAGCAATTGAAATCAAGATAATATATACCATAGGGAAATAAAAGGTTGGAAAACCATTAAAGATCACCACAAATTTCAAGACTACACTTATCACAATTATAACAATTAACAAAATTATTAATTTGCCTACATTTCACATGCAGTCGGATATAAATATCAATAAGTCAGAGGACCCTAGCATCCTGGCATTAGCTGGTCCTCGCTATCTTCCAACTATGGCAGTTATTAGAGAAGAAGTGAAGAACCATACCAGAACAATGCTGAGTGACTACCAACACCAAAGAGATTAGTGTTGGGCAGCCACCAAGTCCATACCCACTAACCCTACAATAGCTCCCAAAATCAGTATTGTGATACAAAATGCACCAGTATAGACTGAGCAAGGCCATAACCCAAACCTACATATTTGAGCAAAAAAACTACGGAAAACTACAACATCTGTTCATGACAATCCTTGTATATTATCAAACTATTTTAGTCTCAGTTACCTCACCGGAAAGGCCGGTGGAATACCTGCCTCATGCAAAGCCAAATATCCAAATATATCGAGTAGTGGAACAGGGGATCAAGATATATTAATCTAAATTATCAAATATTCTACCACCATTATTATAAATGTAAAACCTGAACTTTGACCTCCAAGTTCCAAAGATCCCCAAGTCTTATTTCCACAACTCATCCCAACTGATCTGAGAGCAAATATGAACTGCAAAGATATATAGCTAAGGGAACCAAGAAAAATGACAGGATATATTCCATGTGCAAAAAACATTTTCATCTACAGTTTAAAGGGTAACAATACTTTGTCACTAAGATCCTATCCAGCTAGAAACTAGGCATCTTAGTAGAGCTCATGCTTTAAATACACACTATCATATTTTTAAAAGAGAGTTGTGGACAGCAATTAATCTCCCTATTCCACACCTGTGTTCAATACATTGTAGAAATGTACTGACAATAAATCATTACCCTGAAAGGACTTCCAATACCGTCAACATCATTGGCAGTGTTAATCACTAAAAGAATTTATCAATCAAAAAGGCAAGGGCATACTAAACTAAGTTTCTTTGTGATGCGGAACAGTGATTTAAACATACAGTTCATCTACTAACTAAATAATGACAATCACTTTGAAACAAGATAGTACAACTAATGGCAGTGAGACAACAAATACAGTACAGAAATAGATAAAACACAGGACAAGTAACAACAATCAAAATGTAAATTATTGATACAATCAAATATTGGCATTTAAATGAATCCAAGAAGAAGCTCATTCTCCTTGTCCGCATGTACGCATTACACACACATACCTCAGAAATCACTTCATTGACCATTTGTTTTGCAGCCTCAATCTGATCACTGGTGCCATCAATTTGCAACGTTCTCTCAGTTGATGTATCACCTGGAGGTAAGTGTAAGGGTATCACCTGCAAAGAGGTGAATAAATATTAAGAAAAATAGTAATAAAAATGATTTGAATCTGAACTTGGAACAATAGCTAAAACCAAAATACAAACACAACAATACCTGAATGCGGGCACCAGTTCTTGCTTGCATATTTTTTATGGTTTCACCTCCTTTGCCAATAACAAGTCCAACCTGTGAAGTAGATACCAAGCGCAACGGGCAACATAAACATAACTGCATCAAAGGACCGTCCATGGATTTAAAGGAAACACACCTTGTTATTGGGAACTTGCATAACAAATTGATCAGCCCCAGATTGCGGTCCAGCAGGCACCCTCCGCGAAACAATCCCCGAACCCCCTGCTTCAGCCTGCAGGAAACCTCACAACACAATTAGATAAACCAAAATACATGGCAATACAACAATAAAGACAAATAATGACCAAAAAATTAACATTATAACAATAACCACAAGACCGAAACACATAACATTACAATAATAACATTCAATGACATGAAAAAAAAAGAGTAAATTTTACCTCATTGAGAACATCATTGATCAGTTGCTCTGCTTTCGAAACCTGTTCAGGAGTGCCCATGAGCTCAACCCCTCTAGTGAGAGAATGAGGGTCCGCATCCATGTCTCTGGTAACTTGAATCTTTGCACCAGATTGGATCTGTAGGTACTTAATAGTCTCTCCTCCTTTACCAATAATCACCCCAACCCTTCCATTGGGTATCTCGATTTTCTTGCTTGGGCCAGGGTAACCATATGAGCTCGGGATCGAGGAGGCGCTGCTTAATCCCATCCCCAATGGCTTCTGCACCACCGCTGCAGTTAATCGAGTTCAAAGTCCTAATGTCAAAACTCGAGGAACAAAAACAACAGATACAACATCAGACTGAGACATAGTCGCAATGGAGGACTCTTACGCTCCGTGGAGTCGAAGCCGGTGTTCGCACCGTTCTCAACCCTAGGCCTCTTCGTGGCCTCGGCGGCGTCGTTGAAGATCCTGGCGGCGATTTCCTGAGCCTTCTGCTTAGCTAATTGGATTTCCTCCATAGGAGGCGGGACGCTGTTGTAAGACCCGCCGAGGGCGGAGTCCGGCGGCGACTGGGAGGAGATCGGGGCGGAGAATCCTGTCTGCCTCCGCGGCGGCGGAGGGGTTTGTTTGTCGTCGTACTTCCGCTTGTTCGAGTCGGAGCCGTAGTGAACCTCGTCCGCCATTGTTGGGTGGGTTTGAAGATGACGAGAGAGAACGGGAAAGGGTTAAGTAAACCCTAGACAGAGAAGGAGGAGAGGGAACGATACTCACGAGTGATGAGGGAACGAAGGGGTAGAATTTTTATTGTATATTTAAGCGATAAAGCTAACTTGGAAAAAAATTTTCCACCTTCTATTTTGGAAAATTATATTTCCTCTCTTCCATTCCACTTGCAAAAAACAATTTGTGCTATTTTCAATAAACATATTTGACCGTAGATATATGCATTTACGTATAATAACGGCAAATAAAGAGTTAATATTTATGGTAAAATTTTGGAAAAGACCGTCTTTCCATAGGCATATGAAAAGACGGGTTGAATTAGAATTATGGAAAGATAAAAGATTTTAGTTGCAATTTTAAAAATTTATTGTGCAACGTTCAGTAATTATAAGTTTATGACCCGATTAATGCAACCCAAAAATTTTATCTAGATTTCTTCTAATTTTCCGTTTAAATCTATGGAAAGACCGTCTTTCAAGAGACGGACTCAACATTTATAAATTACATGTTGTGACAAAATTAATAATATTTCATACAATAATATTATTATTAAATTTATTCAAATATATGGTTAAAGTTTGATTAATTTTGACTAAAAAGATATTCTGTGCAGTTTTGGGTAAAACCATAAGTACAAAGGTACTTTTTAATAAGGAGCACTCCTCTTTTTTGTTTGACTAAATTGCTTTTTAGACCCCTACAAAGTATGTTATACCACATTTTGGTCCTCATTTGCAAATCAACCCTTAGACAGTACTCCACAAATTCAGAACGATTTGTTTGGTCCCCAAAGGTGATTTTCAGGTAAGACTAAATGGTTTTCCGATATAGCCAAGGGTATAATTGTAGTTTTACTAATTAAAAAACATTTTCAATTAAAAATTCCTAATTTTAAAATTTTCTTTTTCTTTAGTCTTTCACCCTTGCCTTCCGCCGCCGCCGCCTTCAATTTCCACCAGCGAGTCTCGTATATGTCGCCTTCAATTTCGCGACTCTACAACCACGACGACCAAGGGGTAGTAAGCGGAAAGCTCTGGGTTTGTCCACAAGGATGCTAGGGCCCAAGTATTAATTAAAACACAACCTCGTGCAGGTCATCAATCCGCACGAGTGAAAAGAATAGCTAGTAGTGTAGACATGCAACTGGGGGGGTTTGGTATTTTCAACTAACAACTACAAAACATGCAATTAAAAAACGAGTAAACTATTTATACTAGGCACTTGGGAATCATTTAGCAACATGGTAATTCTAATGCTTCAATCATCGATTCATTCACATATAGACATAAAAAATACCTATTAGTGTCTTTACAACATGTGGTGTGGCCGATGGCATACACTTCCCCAACCCTATCGTGGTGGGTGTGCTTGTAACCCTCCATCGGCACCACCATCGTAATTAGGAGAGTACAAGGAGGTTTGGCCATCATTGCAAGTTTGTTTATACCTCGTGCTATTACGTCACGGGCTTCCCCCATGAATACAACTACTCCCCACGGGTCATATATACTCTAGGCTCAAGGTTCATGGCACTTTATCTGTGATACTAGGGTTTCCACACAACACCTATCTTGCTACTATTCACTGACTCTGCCAGCAACCTCTTGGACAACAATTACAAAGTCAGCATAGACTGGTGTGACAGCAAATAGGTCAGAGCATTCTTGAATCACCCGTGCACACACCCACGCTGACGCGTTCTCGCATACCCAATCTAACATCCAGGTTTCTCTTCGCAATGAGGCATCAATAATTGAACCATACATGAGTATATTCCAAAGTGTGTGCTTATATGTGGTGTACTACTCATGCATTTATAACATTCAAGAACAATCATAATAATATCATAAACACCAATATAGGATGAATATAATGAATCTCAAAAAGCATACAGAACATACCAAGTGCCAAAATGAATCCCACACTAATCTAACTACTCCCTAGACATGGAATTCAAATATAGATTTGAATTCCACATCTTTGGGACAAAGAAGAAGAAAAGAAAAGATTACAAAACCTACAAAAGGAACTCTTTCCTTCTCTCCAAGCTCTCTCCTCTTCAAATGTGTTTTCAAATATGATCCAACCTCCCTAAATGAATAGACTATGGTCTTATATATAGTAGTAGGAGATTGGGCCTAAACGTAGGCCAAAAGTAGCTAAACTCTAGGTCGGTTGCGAAGTTTTCACTAACCGGCACAGATGCCATGGTTCGTGAAACATGCATAGCCATGGGATGCCAGATCTGCCACAGTCCATGAATGTTCATAGCTGCAGCCCGTGGGATCTGTCGCAGTTAATGAAGTTGGGATTGTGCCACTATCCGTGAAGTTTTTCATGGATCACAAGCAGCATGCGGCTTTTGCTTAGATTTTTCCCACGGTCTGTGAAGGTTTTCATGGACCGCAAATAGCTTGTGGCTTCTGCTCAGAAATTTTGTCATGGTCCGTGAAGGTTTTCACGGACCACCAGCAGCTTGTGGTCTTGCTCAAAAGTCTTCTCATGGTCCGTGAAGGTTTTCACGGACCAGCTCCATACTTAGCCAAATTCTTCAACTCTTCATCCCCTTGTTTCACGGCCCGGTGTTTTTATCACGGCCATGCGCCTTACCTCGTGAAGGTCTTGTACTAGTCTTCATAAAACCTCTAGATTCTTGTGTAGTACTGGTCATGAAGATTGTCACGGGGCGCTGGTGCTTGACCATGCACTGTCCGTGACCGGCAGCTGGTGCTTTTTTAGCCAAACTTCGTTTGCTTGTCATGGGTGAACTGTTAGTCTGAATCGGGAGTTCTAGTAGTCTATTTCGTAGTAATCAAGAATAAAAATCTAATGGAACCAGCCTTAAAAGCTAATTCTTCCTAGATCGTTCTTGGACTAAGGCAAAACTCCTCTGACCATGATTCACCATTTTCTCCTTTGACCGTCTTGAACTCCGAGCCTCCTATCTTTGGCTTCAATCTCCTTCTACCACGCATTGATGTTTGTGGACTTTTTCTACTACCATTCAAATATGAATGGCCTTCAAATCTTCTACCGTTAAAAGCAAAATGCCTTCGCAAGAATGGAATGTAAAAAAAATTAGCATTCACGAGCGACCTACTAAAGGTACTAATAATGAAGACCAAGGAGCCTATGGAAATGAGATGTTATGAATCACTAATTAAGTATACAAAATGCGGGATTTAGAATAGAAAACCAAACATGGCTGTCTAAACCCCTTGTCATGTAAACTCAACTAATGTAGCTGAACCACCAACCAAGAGTAACTAAAAACTATGCTAAATGCATTGGTTAAAGCATGTGAAATGGTGCAGATCATGTGGCTTGGAGATGGAAGTATCTCAATAGTACAAAGAGAACCATCTTGGAGATAAAGTTTGCATGCAAGGAGACTTTAGGAGCGCTAGGCCTATTTGAGCCTGTCACCTACTTGCTAGGTCAGATAAGCCTAGAGGGCTTTCTGGAGATGCATTCTGAGACTTATATAAGGTGGACTTTGGATTTTTTGGCAACCTTAGAGAAATCAACTGGCAATGATGGAAGGAGGATCATCCATTTCCACTTGGACGACTATGAATACACCATGACCCATAGGGGGATAGCTTGAGCTTTTGGGTGGAAATAGGAGAAGGTAGTTCCAAGGACTCACCGGCAAGGCCTTCCGTTCTCATTGAGCAGCTTTTGGAGGAACCTTACGGGCAGTAGCCACTTGTGTAAGAGTGTCGCAATAGTCCATCCAATTTTGCGGTACGTGCACCGGCTCCTGTCCATGGAAGTGTTTTTCCATTGAGAGATCTCACAGTGCCCCAATTGGGTCGTCCAAATCCTTTGGGCGATGACCCATAAGGGAATTTTTACCCCAATTTGGTAAGGGTCTCCATGGAGGAATATTGGGCCACAGAGAAGAAGAAAGGTGGAAATATACAGATGGGAGGCATGGTCGAACTTTTAGTCCAACATTTAGGACACCCGATTCCCTCTTATTTTACCGTGCCGAACTTAGATTGTTTTGGGGCAAGGTACACAATGGATAACTTAGCAAGGGCTTCGATGATTGCTACCACTACCTTGGAGGACCACTTCATTTGGTTGTATGGTGGTGCTTCAGTTTGCAACTTCATGATACTTCCGCAACCCAAATGCACTACCATCGACCACAACACTGTGTTGGAAGACATTTTTCTAGCCTCTGATCCAAGGTTTGAGAAGGGTTTCTACAACATCCTATCAAACCAGGACATGGACATTGAGGAGGAGGGTGGTGAGATTCCACATAGAGCCTCGCCTACTCGAGGCACCTTACCAGCAGAGTTACTTAAAACAATTTTGCATTTTCAGGGGAACTTATGTTGTCAACCCAAATAGTGCAAGAAGTTGGTCAAGCGGCAGGGGGAATGAGCTTACAAATGGAATAATTTGGGTGTATGATGGAATCTACGGATATCAGTATGAGATCTTGGGGGGTTAGATTGGAGTCCATTGAGCTGAAGATGGAGGAAGAGTTTGCTATCATGGATGGGAGAGCCAATGTGCTAGAGGAAGCTATTGAGATTTTGATCGAGAGGTTTCATACTTTGAAGCATGATGCCTTCCGAGACCTAATTCCCAACGAGAGACAAGATGAGGAAAGAAGAAAGGAGGAGGAGACATAAGGCGAGCGCTTGAGAGAGGACCCTTTGGGGTCCCAAGAGTAAGTGCTATTATTTCCCCTACTCCACTTATGATTTCTAATTTTGTGTTTCATTGGGGACAATGCAAGGTTTAAGTGCGTGGGAGGAAGTAGTTAGACACTTAGGAGTTTCAACAAGATTCCTTTGTATTTTGTTGGTAGTTTCCTTTGTGTTTGGTTGTTAGGTTTCATCTTGTTTTTTCTTATCTTCATGTAGCATGAAGCCCATCTCTTTGGGGCATTTTGTACTACATAAAAAATTGAAAAAAAAAGAAATAAATCTATATCCGACTAAGTCAAAAACCCGAAAGGGCGACTTAGGTAACAATGAGAAAAGTTCGGATAAGTTGAAAAACCTATGCAAAAATGAGAGGTCATGGTGTGGAAAAAGGTTAGAAATGAGTTCAATTTGTGTGTAAAACTATGATGAAAACCTGAAAGGGCTCCTAGGCTAAATGAGAGAAATTAAGAGTAATCTGGAACTATGTTAAGCATCTCTTAGATTGTTTTTGGTGGCTTCTACAGCGGAGAAAGTTAGTTTCACACATATCATGTATACTTTGCTCTTTTCTTGATATAATCGATTGGATAGATTACTTCAACTTCTTTGGGGGGAGTGAGAGTTGTGAGATTCTTGCATCTTTGGGGGAACTAGGGTAGTCTAGGAATAAGGTTAAATGTATTGATTAACTTATCTTTGCATGCTACTTTCCTCTTAGATCTTTGCTCGTTTTTGTTTACTCATGGACGATTAAAGGTTTAAGTGTGGGAGAATTGATCTACACCAAAAAGCATGTGTTAACTAATGCATTTGACACAATTTATATTATATTTTGGTTGGTTGATTACTAGTTAGCTAAGTTACATTACAAAAGGTTCCGATGACCGTTGTTGATTTTCTTATCTAAATCCCTAGTTGTGTAGACATAATTGGATTTAATGGACAATATGTCCTCACGAACGCCTAGATGTTATTTTGTGAGCTTATTAGTAGGTTGCTCATGAGCACTTCAACATAGTTTTGTAGAAGGCCATCCGCAAGGGTGGTAGTAGACAGTAGAAGACCACTCGCAGGGATGGTAGTAGACGGAAGGCAATGAGTCAAAATGTGGTAGTATATGGAATCAAGCCAAGAATTAGAAAGGAGTCAAAGTCCAGCACTCGAAGAATTGGCATGGCTGTGTGATTCTACCTAGGTTGAGCCAGCCAACACGATGGTGCCAGAATACCTTGGCATGTGCCATTTTGTTCTACACGACCCATGTCATTAAAGATGTCTCGTGTGGCTAAGTATGGGCACGGGTCGTGCCATTTTACACGGTTATGCCACTCAAGCTCAATATTCAAAGACCAATCCATAGGGTGTGAAGATTTGCACACCCGCACTATCAGTTTTCCCAGAAATTGACTCTCATCCGAAGACGCTCAAGGATTTACACGGCCCGTGCCTTTTAAAAGAGGAAAACACACATCCGGCTAGCAGCCCATAAAGATATACACGGATCGTGCCATTCAAATGCTCAAGAAGAAGTTCCCAGTCGGTGGCTCGTGCTGAATTACACGGGCCGTGCCAAGCCGACCCAACACAAGCCGTGCGTTATAGCATGGCCCGTGCCATGACGGCTGCTAGGGTTTCAGTTGCCCATTTTGGGCCTTTCTCAAGGCCCAAATCCCTACTACTATATATAGGAGCCTATATCTACTATGGTTTAAGTGAGCTTTCATTATTTTTCATTATCTTAGTTTTTCCTAAGAGTAGGTAGAGAGAGAAAGGGGCTATCCCTTCTCTCTGGTTTTTTTCTCCTTGTTCTTGCCCAAGGGTATTGAATTTAATGAAATATCGGGGTTCAATGCTAGGGAGTAGTGATTTAGCTTGATAACTTATATTTGTATTAATAACTTGGTAGTTATTTTGTGAGATTCTAAGATCTTCCTATCCTTATATTCTTATGAACATTATGTTGACTTATGTTTTACATTCTTGTCAATTGCATGATTGTTACACCATGTTGGCATACACCTTAGTCTATTTTCATGTTGGACATTTATTGAAATCTCATGGGAGGTGAAACCTAGATGTAATAAAGGGAGAGATAGTCCGGGACCGTATGGGTAGACATAGTTTAGTAGCAACTAGGGTTGGCATAATTTGACATATGTTGTTGCAACCTTAGAGCCAACGATAAGGTGTCTATCCCTTTGACTTTGTAGGCTAGGGAGAAGTGTTTTTAGTGGAGTGCCCAGGACATAATCGTACGGAGAAGAATCAGACTTGCACAACAGTGGAGCCGTTGTTGCACTTCCCTTATTACAGAGGCAGTGTCGATAGAAAAATACAAGCGCACCCATATGTGACTGATAGGGGGTAGTGTTAACTATCGACCACACTATGTGACATAAGTATTATGATAGGTTTATGTGTCTTGTATGTGATTGAATCTAGGATCAAAATATACTACCGGTTATGTAACACAAATATTCCCCAAGTGATAGCTATATATAGTTTTACTCTCTTGTTCTTGCATGCTTGTAGTTGTTAGATAAACCCCTCCAAAAAAACTATTTTACAACATTAGCTATTCCTGATACGTAATCAGATTGACGACCCGGTTGTAGCTTTGTATAGTTAACCTTTAAATTCCTAGCATCTTTATGGACGACCCTGGTCTTGCCACTATCTATCCTCTTAGGTAGTTTAGTAGTATGAACGGGAGCAACAAACAAATCTTTTATCTTTGATTCCTAGCATTCCATGGGTTAATTGATACCTAATTAACGACATCGTGGAGTGTGGATCACTCGCAGCCTTGAATTAGGTAATTTTTTCCATTTTTAATTGTATTGATTTGAGTATGGATCATATCTTTTCCTTTGAGGTGGTCCAAAGTTTTAATATTTTTCAGTATCGGGATCTTGAATGTGTGAACAAGCATTTGTGACATGAGATACATCCACACAAATCCTACACACCTTAACTTGTTGGGGAGCTCCATGCATCATGAACTTCCTTATCATATCCTTCAACTCAGTTATTTGAAATTTCACAACTGGTGTTGAAGAGTACACGGTGCTAACTCTATGAGAACCAGACCTTTGGGAATTGTCTAGATCTTTTGGAAAGGTCTAAATACATCTCGTGGACTTTATTTAGTGCCTTGTTTAGAATTCTACTTCCATCAGCGGCATTCACCATGCAATTAATCCATTAAAATTTCATATAAATAAAGGATATAATCCTACTCAGAGTAACCATGGTAAGTGTAACTCACAGTTAGCCACTTGAAGTACTCATAGTACTCATACAAATTCTAACCAACATGTTTCTCAATATTACTAATTTTTTCCTTAGACTATTCAAACTTATACGTTCATATATCTGGTTGTATATCTATATAAGCGGGAACTATAACCGGACTAACAACAGATTCCCCCCATGGAGCCACGTACCTGAAGACTTTGAGGGAATGCAAACACCGAGGCTAAATTCATGATTAACCGTAGTCAAGCTTCAATTATCGCCACCTAGCTACTTATTAAACTCTTCATGTTAAGAGATACCTGAGCGTCAGACTTAGTTTGCCACTCCACAGCAGAAGCCCGAGTAGTTAACAACTCACCCTTAGAAACATCAAGCTTTAGGTAGGCCTTGTTTACATGTGCCAAGGTCTTATCCAAAATCTTACTCTTATGTTGCAATTCAGCAACATTAGATACCAGTACCTGTCTCCACCCCCTTCCTGTTGAAGAAACCTCCGTAGCTCATCTCGTTGTCGGCAATGGGCAACATTGAATTCATGATAGTTTTCCTCTAAATTGGTGATGCAAACCTCATAGCCATCCCTCTTCTACTCCCACGAGGATATAAGCTCCAAACATCGACCTAGCACGCCTCACAAGGACCTCCTTACACTACACACCCATTGTTCCCTATGCGATGCAAGGTAAAGAACTTTGAACTGATAGCTCCCCAAGAGCACTCAGGTTTTCATGAATGAGGGTCACTAAGTCATCATCTCGAGGAATAGAAGAAATACCCGTCCTGGGGCACAAATTAATTCATTCTCCCGATTCCTCACACTCAGTCCCAAGATCATCCACGACTAATGCCCATGGACGATGTAATGTTCAAGTATCACATCCCCAAGCCGAGACATCATTGAACGTGCAACACATACAACTTAAAAAAATATGGATGAATGGAACACCTAGAGTTGATCGGATACCAATATCGAGGGAACACTTATCCTGGTTACATATGGCAAGAACCTAGAGAACAATATGCAGAAAACAAATTAATAATGTCACTATCATCAGACATGCTACAACAGTCAGTTGGGACCACCAACTCAATTATTATACTAATCTATTCAACAAACACAAGACTATTCACAAACTTGATCACTCGGAAAAGAAGTCTCCTCACTGGGAACAATGCACTCACTCTCGAGTAATGAATGGGATCTCTGAGCATCCATTGTACATGTACGCAACTCTCCTGGGCTAAGGATGTCAAGTAGTTCCTCTAAATAGTCAAGAAGTGGAAACAAAAAGTGACATTTTCCACTTTCTCCCGATACAACCGATCAACCTCGTTCCGCCGCCAGCCTAGGCCACACTTTATATACGACATAATAGGAAGGTTATAGACGTGCCCAAGATTGGATAATAAGATGGATTCATATCTGAAATACTTCCCAAAGTCACAAGCAATTTCTGTAATCTTGGAGATAAAGTTGCAAAACGACTAGGTCTATAATAGCTGGTGAACTATGAGTTTTACATACCCAGGGTTATTGAATGAAACAACCTTCACACAGGAAACCTCACGCCACTACAAGAGTACCGCATTAACCACCTGAAGACGTTAATGATCTTCGGCATGCTTAGCCTTCACGCAACCAGTTTCGCATATAAGGGGCACATGTTCCTTCAGCCAGCTCGCTAAGGCAAACACATCCACAACAACCTACAAGATAAAGACGTATGAATTTTTTTGTAATACCTAACTCATAATACCTTAGTAATTCCACTTACGATGCATAACGACCAATCACACTAGCACAGCAATCCACGTGCACACCATATTTGCCTCCAACCCCGGAGGCGAGAAAACCCCACTGCTTTTCCTGGGTCTTTGTCCATTATCATCGCCTGATCTAATGCCTATGGGAGAACACCCCCTCCCCTCTTGGCGGTGCGACCTATGTCATGGTGCCTTACTCCATCCTAGACCTTGCCTTACTCTAGAAAATAGCGGTCGATGACCCAGTAAAGGATATCTTGAGGTAATGTTTAGGTCATAATCACATAGACAACATGAATAATAGAATTATATCCACAATAAAAGAAAAATCAACACATACCTAGTTGGCAAAAATAGATCTCAAACTCTGCAGTATCAACTATCTATAAACGTAATCACTAGATCTGGAAGCCAGTGTTATCTGCGTCAAATTCTTGCCAAGATAGGTGACCTTTATAGAAAAAATTTAGCGGGTGCACGATTACCAAAATGCCTATTTAAAAGTAAAAAAAAGTGAGGGGTACTCACAAAGCCTGGATTATATAAATAAAACTTTTTCCAGTGATCACAACATCAGTACAAATATGCGGAGATTTTTACCTATGTGAGTAACAAGACCAAAACACTCATGCCGAAATGAAAAATACTGGGAGATCATCATCATACCTCTCAAAGTTATATTTTTTAAGCCCTAAGGCTTCCTATCTACAATTAAGTAAATAATGGCAAGTCGAGGTTGTCCACGAGAAGAGGGATTTTTCCAAGTGTTTACACATATATAACGAGAAACATACTTAAAAAATGATTAAATCAACAATTAACGGAGCATTGGGAGCAATCGACTTCCAGCTCCAAACTTCTCATAGATCATAGATTCATTCATTCAATTACATTAGTTGTCTGTGGGGAATGTTATCACTTCTCATTCAAAGATTGACATTCATTCCTTCTTAATAGTAATTCACAAAGACGTTCAACGACCATTTGCAAACCTCATTGATAATCACTTTAGACGTTCAACGACCATAAAGATATTTCATCAATGACATTATACACGAAGAACCATAGATTTGATAACAACAAGCCTTCTACCAAAGACATAGTCATTTAACCAAATATAGCATTTATTAGGCTAACCCTGGAACAAACCACATTCATGGGTCAACCTTTCTTTGCATCTATATGACAAATATGAGAACAATCCGCATTAGCATACTTATCAAGCAAGAATTGCAACACATTATACACTAGAAGCTCTAAGTTCATGTTCTTAGATGTTCATGCCAAAAGAGTCAAGAAGTTTGCAACTTTCCTAACACTGTAACACTTCAATCATATAAACACTTCCTATTCTCAATCAACCCATAATATAAATGAAGCAAAACATAGCATTAATGACACAGTAAATGCTTTCCCATAAATGTTCATAAATGAGCAAAATCAAGAATCTCACTACATAAGTTTGGAAACTTCAATCAATTGCTCCCAAGAGATTAGTTTAGCTACTAGAATTCATACTATTTAATGCTAACAAACCAAACATAAAACAAGAGAAATCAAAGATGAAAAAATGGTGGAAAACTAGGGTTTGAATAGTGCCAAAGTCGAGTGGAAGAAGATGAATGAAAGAGAGGAAAAGAAAAATGATATTTATAGTACAAAGGGATAAGGTTGTGTTCTGGCCACCCGTTCGTCGCGAATCGCGACGGGCGCCAGAACATAACCTTATCTTCTTTTGTTTTTCTTGAAGCAAGCACTCTACTTCACAATAATCCCTCTCATTCTTCAAGTCTTCAAATCTCTTAAGAAAGTTTTCAAAGTCTTCAAAAGGTGATTTTCAATGGTCTCCGGTCTTCAAGTCTCCATGTTCTTCCCTTGTCACACAAAATCTACTTAGAAAAGGTAAAAGAGTGTAAAGTCGCTCTTACATATCCTAAGGAATTTCAAGGTAAATTACAAGCTCTTGATAACAAAAGAGCACAAAAGTGATCCCAAAAAGTCCTAAAATATGCACATAAAATGGATACATTAAACCTCTCCACACTTAAACCTTACTCACCCTCGAGTAAGAAAGATCCAAGCACTTGAAGGAATTAACGCATCCACATCCTAACTACTATTCCCCCAAGTAAATACCTCACAAAACTCTCAATATCATACATGTCAACATTAAGATCAAATGAAAAGTTTCCCACAACTCCCATTCCTAAATCTACCCAAATCATATCAACCTATCAATTCATTGATATCCCTAAAACATCTCTAAATCCCGAATTGACGATCCCAAATCCAATGGTACACAGTGAAGCTAAAAGCATGCATAAAGTTCAAACACATACTCCACTTTATACCAATATATCATCCTAAAAATGAAGTATATCAACAATCAAGAATTTCATAACTTACTTCATTTTCACTGCTAAATTTCCCAATCCCAAGAGTTCTTAAGATGTCAAGCTACCCGATCCATCCATATGGCCACCGCTACGTTATGACTCCAACGCCGACAAATGAGTACACATAACATTTTTTCCTTTTTCTCATTTTTCCTAGGATCCATTTTGGGTTTTCATCCTAGCCACACATCATGTTTCTTTGGCTCACATCTCACCTTTTTCCGCAAATTTAGCCTTTCATTTTTGCCTAGGTCGCCCTATCGGGTTTTCGACCTATCTGGGCCCCCAATGTTGTCTAAGTTGCCCTCTCAGATTTTCAACTTAGCGGGATTATTTTTTTTGTTCTTTTTCATTTTCTAATTTCTTTTCTAAGTTTTCTAATTTTTGTCATTTTTCCATGTTTTTCCAATAAAAAAGTAGGAAAATTCTTTCAAAATGTTAAGGCTAAGAAAAATATCAAAGCTAACATCATCCAAGTACATCAAAAGGAAAGCATCCCCCAAAACAAGGGGGAAAAATATCCAAAACAAAGAAAATAAAAACATCTCAACCATCATGTCTAGAAAAACATCCACAGCCAAGCAATGAAATCAGTAAATACCCATTCCCACACTTAAAACACTACATTACCCTCAATGTAGACAAATCAAGGCAAAAACATACAAAGCCAAGTATGGGGGGTGCAGGAAGATATAGCTCACAAACACTCATGTTAGGATGAACCACCATCACCAAAGTAGCATTGCTGATAACGAGCAAGCCAGTTTGTAGTCCTATGATGCCTCACTCCGCGCCTCTCCACTCCGGGATCAGGGCCCGAGGTACCACCCGACTGGGACTACATCTCATAAATATGGGCTGACCGATGGTCAATCTTCTCATCCATATCTATCAAGCTCTAGGAGACAAAAACATTGTGCTATAATAACATATCGTCCTGGCGGTGGAATCCATCCTGCATAGTCTGTATTATACACTCATAAAAGTCGGGAGGAAGCTGAGGGAAATGAGGTGGCACATAATCCTCCTGCATAGGCATTGTTTTTGGTAGAGGCTATGAAGAATGCTGATGCGGTCACTCAGTGAAAGGCAAGCTACTCTCGTCGCACTGAACAGGGGCTGGACCGAGGTCACTGAGCTTGAGCTCAAATTCCTCCCTACACGAGGGGTCGGGTGGAATCGCCAGGTCCACCAAGGGTGTATCAAAATCCAACTTAGTCTTGTTAGGCTGAGAAAGTACCATGAAGGTGACCTTTCTGGATCCAAATAATCAGTGAAACACCCTCGTAGTCCGCGTGGTGCCAAGCATCTCAAATCACACCAACCTCTCTTTAGTGATGAGGTAGGAAGTGCACCTTCCCAAGCACGGAAAATCAGCCGGTGCAACCAACCCTAAGTGTTCTGCTAAGAGGCCAATCATACCTCCCAAAATGATCTTCCCCTTTAGCTTCTCAGTCACCTCCACAACCCTCTTCATCCACAGCTCGGCTCGTAACCCGTATCCCAATCCCTCACTCGCCAAGTGCCATAGGAAATGAATGTAATTGTCCGGCACACTCGGCTTTGTCGAACAAAGCATTGTGCTGGCTAGAAGTTTGTGCATATAATGGAATGTGGGATGGATGATAACGCTACTCTTGTCATGGGAGTTCTTTGCCCTCATGTTGATCACACTCCAGAAATGCATGCCATCGTCTATTGGGTGCTCCTGAGCCCGTGGGTCCAACCTCGCCCAGATCTCAGCTGTATCCCATTTGAATGATGCCTCAATCTGGGAGAAAGTCATCTCTCTGGGTACATCATCCGAGTGGAAAGTGATATACCTCTCACATGGCCTATCATTCCTCATGATGCATATGTGGACTGTGGACAAGAACTCCAATGTGTATTGCCGGTAGGAGGGGGCACTCTTGCTCATGAAACCCTTCAAACCTCCTTTGGCGAGGAGGCACCGGACTAGCTGGGTTAGCCCAAGAACGTCTAGTGTTGGCACATCAATAAAGCTCGTCTCCTTCAATTGGCAGGTGACTAAGGCATCCCACCTCTTTGCATAGGGCCCAGTAATCCGGGTCAAACCCATGTACCTATCAGGAAGAGGAGGTACATGGTTCGGCTTCGAAGCCGTTGGCGGAGGTGGAGGTGGAGCGGCTGGGCACCCACCTCGTGAAGGAGCCTTAGGTCTCTTGGTAGGGGTCAATCTAACAACCACAACAAACATGTCAAACGCACAAGAATATACATACATGTAATATCACAAAATCACACTCAATCTCAAACAAGTTTAGCCAACATCACAAACTAAATTAAGTCCAAGCCAACTAGTTCAAGTCTGAACCACAATTGCATCTACAATCCATGTCACATTCAACATGCCCATAATTTCATCACATAGTTAAACATCCAATATGCTATATCCTATAATCACAGTCATGCCTAACTAGTTTAGCTACCAATAGTATATTCATAATGTTAGCATTCAAGTGCCATAGCTAAACTACCTTAAGCATGATAACATTGCATACAAATATCAACTATATTTAATCAAGCCAGTATGTCTAATCTCTAGTACAAGCCACAACCAAATCCTCAACCAAAGCAACAATATAAAACACAATGCAAGCACAACACTAACAAGAGAAAATCAACACAATCAACACAAGCATAATTCTATCCCACATCCAAAGTCTCATATCAACATAAGCCCCTAACTGCAAAAATTTACAAAGTTTCAACAATCCCAATTCAATAAATATCGCATACAATCCACACAATTTCCACAAGAACAATTTATATAACATTATCAAATTCAAGCACAAGAAAGTGAGGGAATGTACCACTTAGAGGTTTAGGGAAAAGAAACAATGCAACCCACGACTAGTTTGAGCCTAATTCGACCAAATTTGAGAAATCCCCAAAAACTAGGGTTTCAGGATTTTCACAACTTTGGTTGATTTGTGGGTGTTTGTGGAGGATTAAGAGGATAGGGAAGATGGGTTATGGATGTGCGATGGATTTGCGGTGGTTTGGTGGTTGGAATTGATGGAAATTGGTGGAGAAGATAAAGGAGATTGGGGAGGATCGATGGGAAGAATGGAAGAAACTTGTGCAGAATTATGTGTTCTGCCCATCATTTAAAACACTCATGCACGCTCATCGTGAGTCACGATGGGTTCATCGTGACTCGCGATGGGCAGGTCAAATGCCATTTCTAGTTTTGCGACTCGCGATGGGACTGTCGCAAGTTACGAGACCTGGGAGATGCCAATTTTGCAAAATTCTCCTGATTTGGTCGCGATCGCGACCACATCATTGCGAATCACGATGGCTCATTTTAACTCGCGATGGCCCATCACGACTCACAATGCAGCTATCACGACTCATGAAAAGTGGAGCCCGGGGGCTCCAAAATTGAACCATTTTCATGATACCGTCGCGACTCGTGATGGCTTGCCTACCTTGTACTTAGAATATTTCAACCTCACCCATTGTCTAAGTTTTTCCTTCATAACTCCAAGTATTTATCCCTTCATCAATCCTATTCCTTGGGCTCAAATTGCTAAAAAATTATGGAAAAACAAACCGTGAAAGGCACAAAGCAAAAAAAATGAAACTAATGACAAAAACTCAAAATTAAACAACATCAATGGAAAGTCACGAATGACGATCCGGATGAACCAAGTTATTTTAATGTCGTCAGCATGACCTACTCCCCTTCTTGGAGCTTATTCATGAAATGAACCGAGATGATCGGTTCCCTTTCCCCGATCCGGGTCAAAACAACTGAGATTCACATCATCCCCCAACAAAACCTTCTTCACATACCTTAAGGTTTCTTCATGTTCCCTCAACATTTCCAACAACTCACCTTTTTGTTCCATGGTGATCTCAAGCACGTGAGCATCCGGGGGTTTCTCTCCTCATCCAAGGGATGAACATTTAAGAACTTTCGATGGTGGTTTGCACTCTTCCACCGAAGTCTTCTCAAAAGAAGGAGGGAAAACCACCCTCATTGGCTTACATTGGGTGTGTTGGGTTAGGCGTATTGTAGGTTCGTGAATACCGAATATGTGAGTGCATGCATGTATGATCAGAGTACTATTCCAATCGTTATAGCCTAGCTTTATTGTATCATTGTGTAATAATGTTCATGTTAGGGACAAGATTCCTAACGGGGTGTAAACTCTTGGTGTACCCCGATAGATTGAGCATGGTAGTTTGTAGCAACTAGGGTTTTTGTGTAGCGACCATCATCGTTTCAACCCTAGAGTCATCATGAGACATCGATTCCTTTGCCTCTGTAGGCCTAGGAAACAATGTCCGTAGTGGAGGGCCTGAGATGTATTTTCCTTACTCTCATACCTAATGGTTGCTACCTACGCAAGGCGACTACTCACAATCAAAGTGACTGATATGTCCTTTTTATGTGCATAATTTAGTACTTTTTAGGGTCACTTTTGTGCTCTTTTATTATCAAGAGCTTGTATTTTACCTTGAAATTCTCTTAGGAGAGGTAAGAGCAACTTTATGCTCTTTTACCTCTTCTAAGTGGATTTTGCGTGACAAAGGAAGAACATGAAGGCTTGAAGACTGGAGGCCATTAAAAGATCACTTTTCGTAGACTTTGAAGACTTGCTTCGAAGACACAAAGACTTGAAGATTGGAGGCCGTCGAAAACCATTTTAGAAGGCTTTGAGGACTTTCTTCAAAGATTTGAAGACTTGGAAAATGAGAGGAATCATTATGAGGATAAGTGTTCACCACAAGAAGAAGAAAAGAAAACAAGGTTAAGTTCTGGCGCCCGTTGCGAGTCACGATGAACCCACCGCGAGTCGCAACCAACGGGTGGCCAGAACCTAACCTTATCCTTTTTGTACTATAAATAGCACTATCTTTCCTCTCATTCACATCTGTTCTTCCTGCATTTTTGGTACTATTTCTAACCCTAGTTTCTACCATTTTTCATCTTTAAATCTCTTGTATTATGTTTGGTTTGTTAGCATTAATTAGTATGAACTCTTGTAGCTAAATCTAGTTCTTGGGAGCAATTGATTGAAGCTTCCAAACTCATGTAGTAAGATTCTATATTTGCTCATTTATGAACATTTATTGGAGAGCATTTATTATGCCATTAATGTTGTGTTTTACCTCATTTATACCATGAGTTGTTTGAGTATATGAAATGTTTGTAAGATTGAAATGTTAGAGTGTTAGGAAAGTTGCAAATTTCTTAACTCATTTGATATGAAATCCAAAAGCATGGGTTTAGAAATTCTTGTGTATAATGTGTTGTAATTCTTGCTAGATGAATATGTTAATGTGGATTGTTTTCATATTTGTCATATAGATGCAACGAAAGGTTCAACCTTGAATGTAGTTTGTTCTAAGTTTAACCTAATAAATGCTTTGTTTGGTTAAATGACTATGTCTTTGGTAGAAGGCTTGTTGTTATCAAACCAATGGTCCTTTGGGTGAAATGCCATTGATGAAATACCCTTATGATGTTGTTTGTCTTTGGTGATTATCAATGAGGTTTGCAAATGGTCGTTGTTTGTCTTTGCAAACTACTCTAAAAGAGGAATGAATGTTGATCTTTTATTAAGAAGTGATAACATTCCCTCATAGAAAATAAATGTAATTGAATGAGTGAATGAATCAATGAGCTATATGAAGTTTGGAAGTGGAAGTCGATTGCCCCCAAGGCTCCGTTAATTATCATTTAGTTGTATTGCATGATGACCATAGTTCTCTTGCTTTACTAATTGTTGACTTTCAATTTGATAACTTAGGATTAAAAACCAACCAAACCCCCATTGTTTACATGCTTTTATATGTATCTATGTATGTATATGCCTAGTATGTTTTCTCCTATATATGTTTAAACACTTGAAAAGATCTCTCTTCTCGTGGACGACCCCGACTTGCCATTATCTACTTAATTGTAGATAGGAAGCATTAGGGCTTAAAAGTATTAACTTTGAGAGGTACACCGACGACCTCCCAGTGACACATGACTGTGAGTCGTGTTTAGGAAACTTTTGAATTCTAGAATCTCCATGGACAACCCCGAACTTGCTACAAGTCACTTTCTAGTAGTTGGTAGTGAGCATATGAAAGCAACATATAAATTCTCTATCTTTGTATCCCAATGCTCCGTGGGTAATTTGATAAAAAAGAATGATCCCACAGAGTGCGGATTAGTTTCAGTTATTCATAGTAGTTTAGGATTTTAGTTTGAATAGTCGGTCACCCATCAATTATGCTATCACTAGAACCGAATGCAAACCAACATCGTATGTACGTGTCGCCATGAATTTTTTTGGACCAAAACGTCTGCGACTTCCGTCACATGCTATTGGTCTAAGCGATAGTAGCTATGAACAGTGGACGTCACATATATTTAGTTCTTGTTAAATCTCAATGAATTAATGTACTCAACAAAATTCGTACTCCCTCCGATTTTATAATATTGTCACTCTTTCCTTTTTAGAATGGTTTATTTATATTAGCACCTTCCATTTTTAGCAAATCCAAATTGTTTTCATCACTCAATTTACCTTTATAATAGAGAAAGTCTCAGGAAAAGCAGCTTGTTCATAAGCTTATAAATAGTTCACTGTATTTTTACCTTAATTATTGTAATTTTTTAGTAAAATTTAAATATTGTATTTTAAATGTTAAAACAAGTAATAATGTGTATTTGAATGTGAAATATAAAAACATATAATATAAAAAAATATTTATAAAATTTTAAATTTAGTATGTAATTTAACAAATGCAGTGTATAAATAAAAAATATGCAGTGGACTGTCCATAAGCTTATGGACAGGCTGCCTGTTAGGAGACCCACTCTATTTTCCTTATTCAACATCCACCACTCATTTCACTTTTTAAAAACTTTGTGCCCTCTTGCATGGTGCCAATATTTGAAGACCATAAGGAGTATTAATACGATTATTTTCTTTCTTTGCAATGAAATTTAAGATTCATGGCAAATAATGGAGATTTAAACAGTGCTAACCGGGAGGTGCACAATTTGTGTTTATTTTGCTATATTTATTTTTTCGGGTACTTGTGCATAAATAATAATTTCCTTCATTTTCTATAGCTTGTGGCATCCGATAGCAGACCCCCCACATAGATTTCGATGACTATACCACGTTTTTGGATAATTCATGTTTCAACTGCGACATCCCATTGTCAGTTAATACATTTACTTCCTTTTGATGACTATTTACCCCGGTCAAAAAATAACCGAGGTAAATAACACACCTTTTACATCGGTTATTCTTTAACCAAAGTAAAAAATACCTTTTACTTTGTTTTGAAACAAAATCAAGGTAAACAAACTTTTTACCTCGGTTATTTGTCTTAAATTAAACAACTGAGGTAAAAAGCCAGAAGTTAAAAGTTATTTTTCTTGTAGTGAAAACACCTCTGCACTAAAAAGATTGTCAGCCTTACGACACACCTGCTTAAGACCAACCAGTATGGCCACCCCCGGGGATGAAACTGAGCAAGAGCAACCCTATAAGCCTCTAACATGCTCATAGTGAAATCCATAATGGGCAGGGTTAGACCATACTGCAAGTGATGTTCATACGTGCTGAAAAAACATATGGATTTCTCTACACCACATCGCCGACACATAAAATCTTAATCTCACAGCCGGCCCTCAACGTAACCACATTAGTTAAAGTAAGTACACCATTACCATTACTGCCCCTCTCACCATACTTTAATACTGTACACTCGAGAAGTACATGAACGAGTGTACCTTAACCGACTTCCATTTAATTGGAAACCCCATGGTAAACTGATACACTCAATTTAAGCAATTTTTTGAAATGGATATTAAAAACACTGCTGTTACCAACACATTTACTGTCCCTTTTTATATTTCAAAATTCATCCCTAATTCTTTGGGCCACTAACAACTACAACCCGAGAAACCTGGAATCAAAAGCCCGGTCATACCGTCCCACGTACCCCCATGAAGTTGGTCCTCGCTTTGCATCCAACACAATCTAAAAGCACCAATACACTCGCTTTATTAACCCAGCTCGTACACATACTTTACTTATTTTGATAAGAAGTCCACCCACTTAGCCCGCCATAACTCCTTGGCTACAGGGCTTATGGTATATACCTCTCAAATTAAGCAAAAGTCCAGTATTAGAATTAAAACCTCGCATAAGAAAACTAGATTGCTGAAAACGAGGAACGCTTTGCTAAGTACGAGGGCACCTCACCTCGGGAAGAAAGAGAATCAACCACTGCAAGCACCCTAAATGGACCACAATCTAGCTACAGGAAGAACATAACACAGGCTGCGGTCACACGACTCAATAATTATAAATAAAGACAATAAATTATGAAGAAAGTAAGAAAATATTCACAAAAGAACATATACATAATGATACCTTAGCTTGGGCATCGGAGTTTAGTCCGGGGGACTTTCCAGGGACTCTGTTTATAGGTGTTCAAAGTAATCAATCAAGCTGTGCTGATTCTGAAGATTATGTTGGCCTAAAATAATCCCCCGCATACGCCGTGAACAAGATGCATCTGAATTATCAGGACCACAATATGCAAGAATAATGCCAATCCAATTATAAGCAAAGCATAATAAAGCCATGATTTATACCAATCACGAGGACCAACATTCATCAAATTAAACAACAATACAACCCTCCCATGAACTCCAACATGCATGAGTACATGTATGTATCCCGTCCACCGAATCACAATTCCGACGAACATGCAGTGTGATCCAACAAACAAACATGCAGGAGTGAGCAATCAAGATAACGAAGAGCGAGGGAGGAATCAATCAATTGAATAGGGAGGCGGATATGAGCAATCACACAAACGAAGAGTGGATGAGGAAGTGACCATTCACATTCAATACGACTTCGTTTTGAGTATATGGGGGGAAAATCAACATATGCTCAAAACAATATCATTTAAGTAAAGAGAGTTAAAATGACAAAAATATCCCAAGAGGACAAAAAAACCAAAAAAGAGCAAAGAATCCTTATAGAGTGCTTTTAGAAAAACAAAAAGACTAAATTATTTTTTTAGTTCCCTACAAAGTATCTTATACCATGTTTTGGTCTTCGTTTGCAAATAAACCCTCAGATAGTACCAAACAAATTTAGAACGATTTGTTTTGTCCCCAAAGGTGGTTTTCAGGGAAAGTCAACGGTAAAATTGGTAAAATATGTAAAATAACCATTATACCATTGAGTTTAAAAAAAAAAAATGTCTTCGTTTTCTTTGCGTCTTCTTCGCTCGTCTTCTCCACCGCCGTTGGAACCAAATCTGGAGCAGTCTCCGCCGCTGCCATTGGAACTATCCAATCCGCTGGTAGCAGAGCTTCGAGACGCTGGGTAGAGGTCTCCGTCAAGACCCATAGTAGAGCTTCGAGACCCATGACAGAGCTTTGAGACACCGGGTGGAGATCTCTGCCACCAAAATTATAGAAGGGTTTCCGTCACCGTGGGCTCATCAGTGGGGAAGTGGAAGTCGACGAGCTTCCGTCACTCTGGTTGTCGTTTAAAACACAAGTTGAGGGGCTTATTGGTCAAAGATAAGATGATTTATATTCTGTATTTGTTCTTACTGCTAAGCTACCAAGGGGTAGTAAGTGGAAAGCCCTGGGTTTGTCCATAAGGATGCTAGGGCCCAAGTATTAATTAAAACACAACCTCGTGTGGGTCGTCAATCCACACGAGTGAAAAGAACTGCTAGTAGTATAGACATGCAACTTGGGGGGGGGGGGGTTGGTGCTTTCAACTAACAACTACAAAACATGCAATCAAAGAATGAGTAAACTATTTATACTAGGCATCAGCGGGGCTCATCAGCAGATTGATGATGGGGTAGTAAGCGAAAAAACCCAGGGCTTTTTGTAAGAACGAGTACAAAATATAAATCATCTTATCTTTGACCAAAAAGCCCCTCAACTCGTGTTTTAAACGACAAGTGGATCGAGGGCGGGTCAAATTTTAGCACTGCTGTCCGGGGATGCTTTTTCGTTCAAGTATCTATTGAGCATGACATGTTAGTAGAGTAGTTAGTAGTGTCTTTTATTGTTTTTGTTTTATTTGTTTTGTTTGTTGCGAGTGGAGTTTTGGTTATTGTTTCCTTGTTACTTTGATTCTTTTGCTAATGTGACATTAGAAGAATAGTGTGACCCTAGTTTATGGTACATACCCGTACCACAAATCTAGGTGTTTTGCATTCTCTAACTAATTCCACAGCTAATCGGGGGGGGGGGGAAGTAAAAGAGAACTAGATCGGAGGCTCAACCTAGGGGTTTTGAATTTTGAGGAAGCATCGCATAAGATGGCAGAAGATAACCGCACTTCGAAAGAGTTTATGGCCCCAAATTTAGAGAACCAACCCTTATGTATCACATTCCCACCCTTGCCTCCAAATGTGGCTTGTGAGTTGAAAAGTGGGATGATACATTGCCTTCCTACTTTCCACGGTATGACGGGAGAGGATCTGAACAAACATTTATCATAATTCCATTTGGTGTGCAAGAATATGAAGCCGCTGGAAGTGTCAAAAGATGATTACAACTTGAGAGGATTCCCCTTTTCACTGAAATATGGAGCAAAAGATTGGTTGTATTATCTACCACCGGATTTCATTGGGTCGTGGATGGATATGAAGCAGCAGTTCTTGAAAAAAAACTTTCCAGCATCTAATTCGGATGGGTTGAAGAAGCAATTGTCCAACATTACTCAAGGAGCGACTAAGAAAATGTATGATTATTGGGAGAGGTTTAAGAGACTCCTAGTTAGTTGCCCCCACCATCCATTCAAGGAAGGAGATTTGGTCTATTACTTCTTTGAAGGCCTTTTTGAAAAAGACATGCGCATGGTAAATGCCACATGCAATGGTTCTATAGCCAACAAGAGCCCAAAGGATACAATGGAACTTTTTGAAGAGATGGCCAATGGGATGAGGCAATTCGGCACAAGGTCTAGGGTTAAGGTCTTGGATGAGCCTTCACACACACCAAAGTTGGAGGAGCTAGTCTAAGCACTTGCATCTATGATGAAAGAGATTTTGTGAGGAAAGGTGGACCAAGTTAAGATGTGTGATGTTTGCAACCTCGACCACCACTCTGAAAAATGCCCCGAGGTCGTTGGTGATGTGCAAAAAGTGAATGACATGGACTACAACAATCTGGAGAGACTTCAATTTTCTAGGAGTCAACAACAAGGGTTCCGGGGGAACCAAGGGGAAGCAAGACCGGACCCCTATGCAAATAAATTAAATTTGAGGTATAGAGATCACTCTAATTTCCAATGGAGGGATGGCAATCAACCTCAAAGATATAGGGGTGGGCAAGCACCACCTCAATCTTATCCTAGGAGTGAAGGTCTATCTAAAAAACATACCACACTTTACAAGTCGGATAGGGAGGAGATCTTGGATGCCATTGGTTAATTGGGGAAGAAACATGAGATCTTCGCGGAAAGGACTAGGAGGGAAATTGAAGAAATTGGTACTAGAGCCTTCTCAAGTATCAAGAATAACCTTGAGATTCAAGTTGGACAACTCGCCACCTCGGTGAGCCGACTTGAAACAAAAGATTTCGGCAAACCAAAGCACATTTCGAAGAAGAAGAGATAGTTGTCAAGGAAGAACCCTCCAAGGAGCTCTCACTACCCAAGGCACAAGTTACTATTCCACCTACATTTCCAAGTGCTTTGAGGGGAAAGGCGAAGGTGGATACAAATGAGGCCAACATTCGGAAAGTCTTTGAAAAAGTGGATGTATCTATCCCTATCTTGGAATTGATTGAAAATGTGCCTTCATATTCTAAATTTCTTAAGATTGCATGTACTAAGAAAAGGCGTAGACCACCTAAGAAGTTAGGGAAGCTAAAAATTGGGGAAGTCACCATTTTGAAGCATAAGAATTCACCTAAGAAATGTGATGACCCTGGGTTGTTTTCTATCCTGATTTCTTTAGGTAGAAAACTTGTTGAACATTCCATGATATATTTAGAAGCTTCTATCAATGTGATTCCATTTAGTCTATTTGAATGTCTTGAAATTGGTGAACTTAAAGAGACTAGAGTGATTGTTCAACTCGTGGATCAATCTCAAGCTAGCCCTCATGGGCTAGTGAAGGATGTGATGGTGCGATTAGGCAAGTTGGTTTTTCTAGAGGAATTTTATGTCCTAGACGTAGTGCATGACACAAGTGCACCCCCAATCCTTTTGGGGAGACCTTTTCTAAAAATGCCTAGGACTAAATTGATGTTCACTGACTCTAGAGGATGGCATAGAAAAAGTGGAATTAAATATTAATAAATCTAGGCATGATTCAACAAAACCTTCTCTTACGTGAAAATGCGTGACACTTTTTAATGAGCATGACATTCTTGAACCTTCTTGGGTTACCAATGAGAATGAATCTCTTGTTGATGATTGTGTGGACGACCCTGATGAATTTCATGATTTGGTCAATGATATGTCCGTACTATATTATTTTTCTATGCTAACCAAATTTTGATGGAAAAAGGGGAGCGTCAGTGATTTGATACCTCCTCGACCTCCTCCTAACCCCAAAGTAACATTTAAGGAGCAAAGTTGGAAAATTAAGGAGAGACATTTCTAGGTACCGACAAGGCCTACAAAGGTAAGGATGGCTCATTGTGGAGACCTCTTCACAACGACGTCATCATGGGTGGAGTCACCGATGGTGATTCTGGAGACCCACCGGTAAGTGCTTCAAATTAAAATGCATGAAGAAGAAATAAGTCGTGATGATGACAATAAATATACGTGGTTCTTTTGTTTTCTTGTTTGAAGTAGTGACTTGGTATAACTTGCATGTGTTTCTTGAAATAAAGGATCATTTGAATGAAATTCTTGCTTGATTTGGAGATCTAGATGTGAAAATATGTACTTATGTGTAGATGGAATGGATTTTGATGGGTGACATAGTTTTCTTTCAAAAATTGAGGAAAACTAAGGAGTGGTGAAAAATCTGGGGTTTGCTTCGTGCCAATGTTTGTCACGAAGGGCATGTCTCATGCCATGATGATGGCCACGAGACTCTATCTCGTGAAGGTGGGAAAACTTAGCAGAAAATTCCTTTTGTCAATTTTTGATTTTCCACCCCTAACTTGTCTAAAAAATGCAACTTTTCAAAAAAGAAAGCTTGGATTTCAAAATCAAAAATGCATTTTTAATTCAAGAAGTGAGATTTTCTATTTCCTTAGGATTTTTTATGCAATTATTACTTCCAACATTAATTGATTGTACTACTTGTCCCTTAATTTGAAATTTCATCTTTATCTACATTGTACCTCTCTCTCTCTCTCTCTCTCTCTCTCTCTCTCTCTTTCACCTATTCTGAAATTTCATTCTCATGGTACAGTTCTTCATCTAATTTCATCATCTACGCACTCTTTCTTCTCAAGAAACACTTAATCACATACACTCTTTGCTGAGGTCGAAAAAAGTGAAGCTTTTCTCCAAAAAAAAAGCAATTTTTGCTTCTCCTTGTGTGGATCTTACACTTCTTGGCTTCAAATTTCATGTAACCCTTTGATCTCTTTCTATATACGCTTGATTGACATTGTGGTGTTGTTATGAAAATCATGATTTTCGAATGAGCATGTGTTGATGTGATGTTATTTGGGCTTGTGTGTCCAATCTTGTGATGATGAATTTATGAGAGTCTTGAATGTGCTATTAATCTTGAATGATGTGTTCTTCATTTGTGGGTGATTAGAGAGAGCATGGGTCTTGTTTGCATGAATCTATCGATGGGTTGGTGAAAGGCATATATGATGTTATTGGTTGATGAGGAATATTCTTATTTTAAATGGCCTTTATGCTTATACCATCATGCTTTGAATGTTTGGTCTTTTTGGGAGAGTTTTCTTTATTGGATAATATCATGGTCCATGCATGGTTTACTATCACGTTACCATTATTCTCCTTCATTGTGTTAGGATACCTCCGAAAAAGGGTACTTTGGAGAAAGAGAAGTGTTTGTGGGTTGAGAAACGGAAGAAGCTGGTAAAGGGTGCAAACCCTAAACCAGAAACTCCCGTTCCTCACAACCCCAAGTCTGTGGCCGATGAGTTTATGGGTTTGACTAACATTATCAGGACTAAAGCCCAGAGATGGAGAAGTTTGAGGGAACCAAAGAGGAGCATTTTGGAGACTAGTTTTGCTTGCAAGAGCACCTTGATGTCTCTAGGTTTACTTGAACCTGTGACTTTTCTTTTGGGTCGGATAGGCCTAGAAGGTTTTCTCAACGTGCACTTGAAAACCTACATAAGGTGAACTTTAGAGTTCCTAGCTAATATTTGGAAGGTCACAGACGAGGAGGGTCACAAGGCGATTAAGTTCAACTTAGATGACAAGGAGTACCAAATGACCTATAGAGAGGTGGCTTAGATTTTGGGTGGAAGACCGGCCGGGACGTTCATAGGATAATCACCAAGGAATGCCATTCTCCCTTGGGAATTTTTGGAGACAACTAACCGGGACCAAAAGGAAGAATCTGAGCAAGAGTATGACTATAGTCTAACTGACAATACGTTATGTTCATCGACTCCTCTCTATGAGTGTTCTATGCCACATTGAACTGACACATTGTCCGGGCTCTGATGTACACCTTTTTGGTTGGCGGTTTTGCAACATTAGTTGAGTTTATATGACAAGGGGTTTAGACAGCCATGTTTGGTTTTATATTCTAAATCCTGCATTTTGTATACTTAATTATTGATTCTTGACATCTCATGTTCACGGGCTCCTTGGTCTTCATTATTAGTACCTTTAGTTGGTCGCCCATGAATGCTATTTGTTACATTCCATTCTTGCAAAGGCCATTTGATTTTAACGTTAGAAGATTTGAAGGCCATTCATACTTTAATGGTAGTATACAAAGGCCACAAATATCAATGCAAGGTAGAAGGAGATTGCAGCCAAAGATAAGCGGCTTCAGAGTTCAAGATGGTAAAAGTAGAAAATAGTGAATCGTGGTCCGAGGAGTGTTGCCTTAGTGTGAGAAAATTTTAGGAAGAATTAGCCTTCAAGGATGGTTCTATTAGATTTGTCTTCTTGAGTACTACAAAATCGACTACTAAAATTCCCGATTCAGACTAATGGTTCACTCGTGACAAGCAAACGAAGTTCAACCAATGAAGCACCACCGGCCGGTCACAGACCGCGCATGGTCAAGCACCGGCAGCCCATGACAATCTTCACGGCTTGCACTACATAAGAATCCAGAGGTTCTGTGAAGACCAGCATGAGACTTTCATGAGGCAAAGCACCGGGCCATGACAAAAGCATTGGGCCATGAAGCAAGGGGATGAAGAGTTGAAAATTTTGGTTAAGTATGGAGCCGGTCTGTGAAAACCTTCATGGACCATGAGAAAACTTCTGAGCTAGACCACAAGCTACTGGTGGTCTGTGAAAACCTTGACGGGTCGTGAATTGTTTTGAGCAGGAGCCACAAGCTGTTTGCGGTCCGTGAAAACCTTCACGGACCACGGAAAAACTCCAAGCACAAACCGTATGCTGCTTGAGGTATGTGAAAACCTTCATGGACCATGGCATGATCCCAGCTTTATGGACCTCACCTGATCCCACGGGCCACGACTATGAACATTCATGGACCGTGTCAAATCTAGCGTCACGTGGCTATGCGTACTTCACGGGCCGTGGCATCCGTTCCTGTCCGTGAAACCTTGGCGGCTAACCTGGGGTTTTGCTACTTTTGGCCTATTTTGGGTATATTTTTAGGCTTAATCTCCTACTATATGTATTATCCTAGTTTACACATTTAGGGAGGTTGGATCATATTTGGAGACACATTTCTAGAAGAGAGAGCTTGGAGAGAAGGAGTTCCTTTTATTGGTTTTGTGATCTTTTCTTCTCTTCTTGCTTTTTCCCAAAGATGTGGAATTCAAATCTATATTTAAATTCCATGTATAGGGAGTAGTTAGATTAGCTTGGGATTCATTTTGGCACTTGGTATGTTCTAAATGCTTTATGAGATTCATTATATTTATCCTATTTTTGTGTTCACGATATATTGTGATTGTTCTTGAATGTTATAAATGCATGAGTAGTACACCATATATAAGTACATGGATGTTAGAATGGGTAGGGGAGAGAAACCTAGATGTTAGAATGGGTAGGGGAGAAAGCGTCCGCGTGGGTGTGTGTACGGGGGATTCGAGAATGCTTTCACCTATTTGTCGTTGCACCAGTCTTAGCTGACTTGTAACTATTGTCTGAGAAGTTGCGGGTAGAGATAGTGAATATTAGAAAGCTAGGTGTTGTGTTGAAACCCTAGTATCATAGATAAGGCGCCTGCGAACCTTGGGCCTAGCGTATATAGGATCCGGGGGGAGTAGTTGCATTCATGGTTGAAGCCCATGACGTAATAGCACGGGGTAGAAATAGACATGTAATGATGGTTGGACCTTGTTATACTCCCCTAATTACCATGGCGGTGCTGATGGAGATTTGCAAGCGCACCCACCTTGACAAGGTTGGGGAAGTGTATACCATCGACCACACCACGTGTTGTAAATACACCGATAGGTCTTTTGTATGTCTATATGTGAATGAATCAAGTATTGAAACATTAAAATTACCATGTTTCTAAATGATTCCAAGTGCCTAGAATAAATAGTTTACTCGTTTGTTAATTACATGTTTTGTAGTTGTTAGTTGAAAATACCAACCCCCCAGTTGCATATCTACACTACTAGCTGCTCTTTTTACTTGTGTGCATTGATGACCCACACAAGGTTGTGTTTTAATTAATACTTGGGCCCTAGCATCCTTATGGACAAACTCAAGGCTTGGCGCTTACTACCCCTTGGTAGCTTAGCAATAAAAATGGGTGCAGATACAGGGTGCAGATAAATCATCACTTATCTTTGACCGATAAGCCTTTCGGCTTGTGTTTTAAACGACGATCGGGTCGAGGGCAGGTCACCATACTCCCGGAAATGGTGGTCAAACCCATGAACTCTTCCACCATAAAGGTAGGGTTGGGAGGAAGGGAAGTTGGCGGCTCTTGTCTCCCAACTTTTACCGACTTCTTCCTTTTACTCACCCCTAGAGGTTATTCCCTTCTCTGACTTACTTATTTTCGGAGCTATTTTATCACAACAAGAGGAAGATTGTAATGGCAAGAATATACAAGGATATGCATCAAGTGTCATTCAACAAGAACATTCTTCCTAATAACCAACACATTTCAATTCATGCCATTCCAACACAAAGGTTATTCAATCAAGAATCATTCTTCCTAAACAATCAACATATGAAAAATCATATCGCCTCAAACAAATATCATTTGATAAAAATTATTCTTCCTAAACAACCAACACATGGAAAATCATATCATCTCAACACAAGGATTATAGACTTCCCCCACACTTAAATTAACATAAAATCATTCATATCACCCACATACTTCCCTAAAACTCCTCAAAATTTCAAAATTCCAATCTTCCCATCACAACACAATCATGCTAAATAAAGCAAGTAAACACAAGGTTCAAAGAGTTACCCAAAATTTGATGCTAAGAGCTGAAAATCCACACAAGAAGAAGCAAAAAGTGCTTTCCGTTGAGAGAAAATGCTTCAAAATTTTGAGTTTCTCCAATATGAAGTGAGAGTGAGTGTTTTTGAAGTACTTGTATTTGCCTAAATAACTTTCATGGATAAGGGAATGTACTATTAATTTTAATTTTATAAAATCCAAGCTCATCTAAAAGTGGGTTGTTTATGAGAGAGGTACAAAGGAGATAGTGATGGTCTAAGCAAAAATAGAAACTTTAGGGAATAAAAGCTTCAATTAATTAATGCACAAGAAAGGTGTTAATGTGTAGTATAATACTATTAACATTAACAAGCTTAGGGAATAAAGGACACGTGGAATTAATGGGCCAAAAATACTTGTTTTGGCTAAAAATTTGCAATTTAAAAAATTTGCATTTTTTCCCAACCACAGACTGGCACGAGGCAATGGTACTACTTGTGCCATATGATAGCCTTGTGTCGACTCGATCTTACATGAGCCGTGTAGGCTACACGATTCGAGCTTCCCCAGCACCTTCATTTTTCTAACACCTTTTCACCCAAAAATTCCTTTTTTCTAATCATAAACACGTGACTCGATCTTAGAATTAACGATTAGCAAGAGTTTCACACAAAATCCTTTGTAACACACAAAAACATGGAAAATCTAACTACCGAAAACATCAAAGCAAAGCAAGAAAAAACATCATATTTTTTATGGTCATCCTCACGACTTATGCATTTCAATTAAAATGAACCTACCATTGGATCTCTGGAGTCGCTATCCGCAACTCCACCCACGATGATATCTTTGTGGAGAGGTCTCCACAAAGTGTCACCCTTACCTCTATGCCATAGAGAGTGTACATCCATCCTTAGCTAATGTCAAATCCCTAGCTATGTCCTCGGGTTTAGGAGGTGGTTGAGGAGGTTTTACATCCTCGCTACTCTCCACCAACTGCTGCAAGTTAGTGAGCATAGAAAAACAATCTATAATAGAAAGGTCATCACTAAACTTATGCATAACATAGGTATCATCAACATGATCATCACAATTAAAGCTCAACAATTGATGTCGCTCATCACTCTCATCAACGTCATCAATGAACTCATCTAGGCATTCATCCTCATTAATCATGCAAGGGTAATCACATTGAACAAGCTCATCACACAAAGGTGTGCCATTGCACATAAGAGAGGAAATAGGTGAATCATGCTTACACTTATAAATCTAAAATCCCACCTTATCAACACCATCCTTGTCCCCAAATGAACATCTATCTTGGTCATTAATGTTTCTATGAAAGGTCTCCCCAATAAAATTGGGGGTGCACCACCATCACACACTACATCAAGGGCATATAAGTCCGCCGAAAACACCAAATTGCCTACTCTAACCATGACATCCTTAACTAAATCTCTAGGGCTAGCTTGGGAATGATTGTCTAGTTGGACAATTACCCTAGTGTCCTTAAGTTCACCTATGTCTATGTTCTTATAAAGGCTAGAAGGGATCACCTTAATAGATGCGCCTAAGTCCATTATAGCATTCTTCACCAACCTACCACCTAAGGAATTAGGTATTGAAAACATCCCGGGGTAATCACACTTCTTAGGCAAGTTCCTATAAGCTAAAGTAGCTACTCCCTCATATCTTTAATTGACCTACTTTCCTGGTTGGTTTATTCCTCCTTTAGTACATGAATTTTTCTAAAACTTAGCATAAGAAGGAACTTGTTCAATCGCATCCAAAATTGGAATGCTAACCTCAACTATCTCGAAGACTTTGTGAATGTGTGACTCATTGGTTGCCACCTTTGGCCTTTCCTTTAGTGCATTAGGAAAAGGCGTCAGAGGAATCACCCTAGCTTCGGTGGTAGAGGTCTTTAGAGCGTTTCTCTTCTACAACCATCTCACACTCTTCAAAGTTAGTCTTATCGCATTTTACAATCAAGTCATCCTCTTGAACATTTCTTTTTTAGCCTCACACACCTCTTTCCTGCTCTTTAACTACAAAGCACTCACATTTCTTGGGTTAAATTTGGGTTGGAAAGGTAGCTTACAGGATTCCTTAGCCTCAAATCAACTCACCTAGATGGCAAGTTGTCCAACTTGGACTTCAAGATTCTTAATACTCGAAAAATCTTTAGTGCCTAACTCCTCAATTTCTCTCCTTGTCCGCTTTGCGAACATATCGCTTTTCTTCACCAATTGGGAAATCACATCTATAATCTGATCCCGGTCTGACTTATACAAAGCGACATTGTTATTGAAAGACCCTTCTCCCCTTGGGTAGGGCTGAGCTTGTGCACCTCAATTGTACCCTTGACCTTGGTTGTCCTCGCCCCAACGAAAGTTGGGGTGATTGCCATATCTAGGGTTGAAGGTATTCGTGTAGAGGTCTTTCTTATCTCCACCTTGGTTCCCTCGAAACCCTTGCTATTGCTCCCTAGCGAATTTCTGGGTTCCTCCATTAAAATCCAATGCTTTCACTTCGTTAAAATCTTTAACTACTTGTGGACATGTATCGGTAGGAAAATCAAGACTACATATGCCATACAGTGTGACTTGATGAGCTCCCTCCTTCATAAATTCCTTCATCATCGAGGCAAGTGCTTGGACTTGCTCTTCCAATTTGGGAGATTGAGTTAGCTCCTCCAATGTCTTCACTTGGGATCTAGTGGCAAATTGTCTTGTCTCATTGGCTATTTCTTCAAATAATGCCATTGCATCCTTTGGACTCTTGTTAGCTATAGAGCCATTGCATTCCGCATTAACCATTCTCATATCCTCATCACGAAGTCCTTCGAAGAAGTAGTACACCAAATCACTCTCATTGAACAGACGGTAGGGGTAACTCGCCAACAATATCTTGAACCGCTTCAATACTCGTAGAGGGACTCATTTTCCATTTGATAGATGTTGGAAAGCTATTTCTTCAATCCTACAGACCTGGAAGCCGGAAAATATTTTTCAAGGAACCTCTGCTTCATGTCCATCCACGAGGTGATACATCCCGAGGGGAAGGTAGTATAGCCAATCCTTAGCTTCATTCTGTAATGAGAAAGGAAAGGATCGCAAGTTCTAATCTTATTTTGAAACCCCCAGTGGCTTCATATTGGTGCTTACTAGGTGAAATTATGACAAGTGTTTGTTCCGATCCTCACTGGCCATTCCACCAAAGGTGGGCAAACATTGAACCATGCCTCTTTTCAAATCACAAGTCACATTCGGTAACACATGGGGGAAAACAATGCATAGAGGTTGATTATCCAAGTTAGGAGCCATTAACTCCCTAAGTGTGTGATTGTCTTCCGACATATCTACAAACTCCTTAACAACAACAGTCGGCTCTTGTGAAACCCCTACTCTAGCTCTCCTCCTCTTTCTTCTTTGACCACCTATGCTTTTTGGTAGGTGTTAGTAAAGTTCATAGGTTCGTGGTACATGTATGTACCATAAACAGGAAACTAGACAATAACCAACCAAAAACAAACACTAGAAAAAGGAATTGAAGTAACTGGAATAACTGTCACAAAGGTTCAACAACAAAAATAGACTGAAGCAAACAAACAAACAAGCAATTAAATCTTTGAACTATGCAAGTTAACAATTAACTACTCTACTAATAAGCTATGCAAGTTAACAAGTAAATCTTTAAACTAGCATCCCTAACAGTGCCATCAAAATTTGATCCGCACTTCCCGGTTTGTTAATTAAGTAACAATTAACCCACAGAATGCTAGGAATCAAAGATAAAAGGTTTGTTTGTTGCTCCCGTTGCCATTATGACCCGCCTCTACTCGGTGTTGTTAGTGTAGTTAACCTGAGAAAAGGCTTGTGATCAAACAAACAAGCAAGTTGAATGAGAGATGATCAAACTTAAATTTATATTTTTCTACCAAACTTACTACTACGCCACCTATGAGGTAGTTAGTGACAAGACCGGGTTTGTCCACAGAGATGCTAGGGTCTAATAGTTACCTACACACAATCACGTATAAGTCGTTAATCCGTCTGTGTGTTAGGAATATCTAAATATTGTAAAATGGGGGGTTTTTTGGTTTTTCAATTAACAACTAAAGCATAAGAAATCACATGAGAGAATAAAACTATATAGAAAAACACTTGGGGGATATTTGCATAACATAATTGTTTAAATGTTTCGATCCTCGATTCCATCACATGCAAGATATCAAAGCCTATTCTATTGTTCATAACACGTGGTGTGGTCGATGGTCAACACTTCCCTATACCTGTCACATAGTGTGCTTTTGCAATCTTCTATTGGTGCTGCGTCCGTAATTAGGGAAGTGAAACAAAGGCCCTGCCGTTGTGCAGATCTATTTCTCCACCGTACGATTATATCCCAGTCACTACACCACGAATGATCTATTCCTAGGCCTACAAAGGCAAAGGAAAAGAAGCACCTAATCGATGGCACTAGGGTCACTAAACCCTAGTTTTGCTACTAAATGTTATATCTACCCGTAACCTTTCAGACAAACTCGCCAGCTAAGACTAATGTGCTGTCATCGTAATGGTAAAACTCAAAAAATACCTACGTGCACACACCCACATGGACCCAGACACTGATACCCATATCACATCCAGATTTCTCTTCCAAGGGGGGTATCAATATGTCCACCAACATAAATATAGACTAGAGTGTGTGCTAATGGAGTGTATCATTCATGGAATTTACAAACAATTCAAGAACATGCCAACATAATATTATAAACACATAGAAATTGGTAGATCTAAGGAATCTCACAAAACATAAATCAAATTATGAATACAAATACTATCGCCAAGCTAATAAACTACTCCCTAAGCATTGAACCCAAGTATTTCATTGGATTCAATGCCTTTGGACAAAGGAAAAATAAAGAGATGAAAAGAAAAGATTCTAGAGAGAAGGAAGAGCTCATTTCTCTCTCTACCCTACTCTTGAAGTCTAAAATGAGCATAAACTTATACCCTAGTAGATATAGGTTCATATATATAGTATTAGGTTATTGGGCCTTAAAATAGGTCCAAAATAGGGTAAAAAACCCTAGCAGCTAAATGGGCACGGCCAGTGGAAACCAGCACATTCCGTGCCTGCTAAGAGAGCTTCGTGCTGGCGCAGCCTGCTGGTCTATGTTGGCATGGTCTACCGTGTTTGGAATGGGCCGTGCCCCTCATACTGGCGCAGGCCGCTCGGTCTGGCATGGGCCACCGGCTGGACCTCCATTTTGATGCTTCTGATTGCACGTCCCGTGTCGTTTGGTGCAGCTCGTCGGCTGGAACCCATTTTGATCAGTAAATTGGCATAAGATGTGTCATTTGTCACACCACGTGGGCTGGTCTTCACATTTTTTACTTGAAATGGCACATACCATGTGAAACGGCACATACCGTGTGAAACAGCACGGTCCATTCCCATACTTAGCCAATTTGGAGTGAAATGGAGCAAAAAGGGACACTGACCGCATGAATGGGCACGATCCATGCCGGGGGCTATGGAACGGTCCATGCTAAGCACCCCTGGCATAGGCCGTGCTAGCCTTGGGTTCATACTACCACAACAGGCCTCGTGCCAGCGCTTTTGGCCTCGTGCTGGCGTGTTTGGTCTCGTGCCGGCCGGCCGGCTGGTACGGCCGGTTGATGCCTTCTTCCAATTTTTACCTCTTTGAACTTCACTCCCACCTTTTCCTGCTCAAATTCTATCTACTACCACATTATAAGTTTGTGGCCTTCATATCTACTACCATTCTCGTGAATGACCTTCAAGTATCTTCTACCATTCTCGCGAATGACCTTCTATACAATGATGTCGAAGTATCCACGAGCAACCTACTAATGAGATCATAAATGAAGATCTAGGTGATCGTGAACACAACATGTCCATGATCTTCAATTAAGTCTACAAAACTCATGATTTAGACAAGAAAACCAACAATGGTCATCTAAACCCTTTGTCTTGTAAACCTAACTAAAACTAGCAATTTAACAAGTAAAACATAACAATTATTGTGTCGAATGCATTGATTAATGCATGCAATACGATGCACATCAATCCTCCCACACTTAAACCTCTACTCATTCTCGAGTAAACAAAAACAAGAAAAAAAGTCTAAGCGAAGTGTAGCTTGCAAAGATAAGTTAGCCAATGCATTCAACTTAGGGGGCGTTTGGTTGGGGTGAATCGGGAAAGGGAAAGGGAATTTGAGATCTTGATTCCCAAAGTTAGTGCTTGGTTTGGTTGTTTTATCATTCCCTTTCCCCATTTCTAGTTTTATAATTCTCCCAATTGGGTGTAACGTGATTCTCGGGTTTTACCTTGAAACTGAGATTCCCTTTCTCTCCTCTTCCATTTCCCTCTTTGTTTTATCAACTCCAATATAAGATTATACTTTATATTTATTATTAAAATAAAAGTTTCAAAATTATGATTATGATTTCAATTAAAATATTATAATTTTATTTTTTGTATTGTATATAGGTCGAATTTAAATGAAGCTATAATTTTCATATGAACTCTTTTTTAAGTAAAAATAAATAATTTTTTAAAACTTTATACTATGAATAAAAATTATATTATTTTATAATAAATATATTATTTTGTATAAATACTATTTTTTAAATTATATAATATAAATAGTAATACATTAAGTTGTAATGTTATACTTTAATTTAATTAAATTTAAGACAATAAACTAATTTTATACGTGTAAAATAATATTACAATTTTACCTTTTGAGTTGCATACGAGTGAAATATTAATAAAATTAATATTAATAAAATTAATATTAATAAAATTAATATTAATAAAATTTCCGTAAAGAATTATATTATATCATAGATATTATTATATTATAGAGGTCAGCCAAACAAACTGAATATCATACCGCTGTCCTACTATATAAAATGGCAATATATGATGTCTTAATTTGGTTCTGATGCTTTTGATGTTGGTGGTCATATTTAGGTGTAGTATGGTTTTCGATGTTGAATAATTAATGTTGCATTTATAAATTTTCATTATTTTATCAGAAAAATATGTATATGTTGATGGATATAATACCTTATGTAATATTTTGGATTCACATCGATTTTATGTTTTTCAAACAATATCCTCTGGACGTCCATTGTTAAAAGATTTATGTATGCAATTTTTTTAACATCATTATTAATGCATTTTTATATTAAATGAACTTCAAATTTTTAAATCAATATGTCGCATGCGATATGAAATAAAAAACTATGTAAAGATGGAAATATGTAAATTAAAGATTTACCATAAATTATAAATAGATTTACATATTTTTTTTAATCTCATACAACATATTAATAAATTAAAGATGATGAACTACATATTTTATACAAAATATTTTTTATATGAACTCAATATGACAATAATTCATGAAATGCTTATATATATATATATATATATTTTACATATTTGATAATGTGAAATAATTTATACTTATTATAGGCTATTTTTATAGATAATGTTATAAATTAATATTTGTTTCCCTTGTGTCAACCAAACAGTAACAAAGGGAATGAGAAAGAATTTGGTTTCCTTTCCACACTTGAACTAAACAAATTTTAGAAAATAGGGTTATTCCTTTCCTTTATCTTCCTTTATCTTTCCTGATTGCTTTCCCTTTCCCCGCTTGAACCAAATGGTCCCTTATTCTCAAGCTACCCTAGTTCCCCCAAAGAAGTAAGAATCTCACAATTCTCACACTCCCCAAAGATGCTAAAGTAACCTAACCACCCAAAATATTGTGAAGAAAAAGGTAAGAAAAAGTGATAAGTGTTGAAGTAGCTTACTCCCCTTAATAGTCCTCTAAAAGCAATCCAAGAGTTGTCGCCAAAAAACCACCAAGGTAATCCAAAAGATCCTCAACTTGGTTGTAACTAAGGATAACTCGAGATTCTCAGCTTAGCTACAACTAAGGATAATGTCAATAATTTCCATTTTCTCTCAATTTCTCTCATTTTGCCTAGGAGCCCTTTCGAATTTTCATCCTAGCTTTCACACATGTTGAGCTCACACTCTCACCTTTTTCCACACGGCCTCTCATTTTTGCCTAGGTTCATAAACCTAACCGGGCCTAGTACCTCATTTTCAACTAGGCCTTTTCAACATTTCCGGGCTTTTCCCATTGTTGCCTAAGTTGCCCTTTCGGGTTTCCAATTTAGCCGGGTATATATATTTTTTTTCATTTTTAAAAAAATTTCAATTTTTTTTGTTGTAGTACAAAATGCCCCAAAGGTGGGCTTCATACTACATGAAGATAAGAAAAAAAAATTACACCACCAAAAATTTCCAAAAACACCTACCCAAAACAAACTACCTAGAGTTCCAAACAAGTCACACCAAAAATTTCAGATTACACCACCAAAATTTCCAAAAAACCTACCCAAAACAAACTACCTAGAGTTCCAAACAAATCACACCACCAAAATGTATCCAAAACATCCCCAAAATGAATCAGCACCAAAAACACAAAGAACACAAAGGAATTTCAAGATGATAAACTCCTAAGTGTTTCACTACTCCCTCCCCCAAACTTGAACTTTGTATTGTCTCCAAAACCATAGGTGAGAAAGAGAGAAGTAGTGGAACTCTCTCATGTGACCCCGAAGGATCCTTCCTCAAATGCCTTGTCTCGTGTCTCCTTCTCCTTTCTTCATGTCACATTTCTTGTCTCTTGATGGGAACAACATCTCAAAAGCCATCAAGCCTTGAGAAGTGGAATCTATCGATCATTTGCTCAATTTCCTCTTCTTGGACATCCGCCCTCTCATCCACAATAGAAAATTCTTCCTTCACTTCCTGCTCTACGGAGTCCAATCTAGACCTCGAAACTTGCATAGTGCCCTCCATAAAATCCAACCCAGTACCAAACTCTTCCAATTGCAACTTCATTCCCCCTATCTCGTGACCGACCTTGCACAATTTGGGTAGAACTCGCAAGTTGTTCCCCAAAAATGCGCAATTGGTCAAGGAAATCCATAGGTATGTGAGTGCGACTAGGTGGTTCTCTAAATGAAGTCTCACCATCCTTTGGAGGTCATCGCCGTACCTCTCAAAGTTATAATTTATAAGCCTTTTATGCTTACTAAATACAATTAAGTAGATAGTGGTAAATCGAGGTCGTCCACAAAGAAGAGGGATCTTTCTAAGGGTTTAAACATATAAGGTTGATATTAGGCTAGAAGTATATATATATATATATATATATATATATATATATATATATAAACAAGTAAATGGGGGGAAGTTTTGGTTGGTTTTGTCCTAAGTTATGAATTGAAAGACAAACAAATAGCAAAGCCAAGTAACTATGTTAATTATCAAACAAACTAAGAAAGGGAGTTTAACACTACAAAAGACAAAGCCTTGGGGGCAATTAATCTCCACTTTCAAACCTTATGTAGATCATTGAACCATTCACTCATTCTATCACATTCATTACCTATGGGGAATGCTATCACTTCCATTTTGAAGATCGGCATTCATTTCTTCTTAAGAGTAATTTGCAAATGCAAACAACGATATTTTGCAAGCCTTATTGAAAATAAATTTAGACAAATAGCGCCTAAATGTATTTCATCAATGACATTTCACACGAAGAACCAGATTTGATAACAACAAGCCTTCTACCAAAGGCATAGTCACTAACCAAACAAATCATTCATTATAACCCTAGAACAAACCACATTCAAGATTCAACCTTTTATTGCTTCTATAGGATAAATATGGAACAATCCACATTAACATATTTATCTAGCAAGAACACAACATATTATACACAAGAAGTTCTAATTCCATGTTCTTGGATTTTCATGTCAAATGAGCTAAGAAATTTGCTGCTTTCCTAACACCCAAATACTTCAATCATACAAATATTTCATATTCTCAAACAACCCATGGCATACATAAAGTAAACCATCACATTAAGAACACATGAATGCTAAATAACAAAAGCTTCAAGAAAGAGTGAAATAGAGGTTCTTACTACATAGATGTGAAAGCTTCAATCAATTGCTCCCAAATGCAAAAATAGCCTAGATAATCAGAATCTATAAGATAGGAAAACAGTCTACAAGGAAAGAAGAAGAAACGGAAGAAAATGATAAAAAACTAGGGTTTTGGAGCCCCCAAGTCGGGCATAAGAAAAAAGTGAGTAAAAATCAAGTTTTATGGCATTTTTTGCGAGCCTCCTTCGTGAGTCGTGTCCATATAAGGATTTTTGTGAGAATTGTGAGCTCTCTGCTCCACTTTTTGCGAGTCGCAACACAAAAAAGTCCAGCTTTGTTTTGCTTCTTCTGGGTGAACCTTTGATCCATTTTGGGAGTTCTTGTAGTCATTTTTATAGTACTCGAGAAGAAGAATCCAATGGTATCACTCTTGGAGGCTGGTTCTTCTTGGATCATTCTGAGAAATCTACTTCAAAACATATATCATTCTTCGCCCTCTACTTTGCTCTCCTCCTTCACTTTATCTTCTACCACTTAGTGGCCTTCCATCTTCTACCATCCTTAAGGATGGACTTCACTAAACCACTCCAAAGTTCTTACAAGAAATCTACAAATTAATATCACAAAAAGGAATCTAGATGTTCATAAGGACCAAAAATCCATTAGACTAAAAATATGTTACAAAATCAAGGATTTAAATAGTAAAACCAAAAATGGTTATCTAAACTCCTTATGATGTAAACCTACCTAAATCTAGCAATCTTCCAACAAAAAGATAACAAAAGAGATGTTAAATGCTTCGGAAAATACATGCATTTGACATCTCATCAATCCTCCTCATCAAAGTCTGTCTCCGACCTTGATAAGATCCTATAGAAATATTTCTCAAAATGTGGATTGGGTGCTAGAAACAAGTCCTTCAATAGACTGTCATGGTTGATAGCAGCGCACTCCGGCTGTGGAAGAATCATGAAGTTGCAAATTATCGCACATCCATATAATCATATGAATCGGTCATCTGAGGTGGTAGTGGCAATCATCAAAGCACGTGCTAGCTTCTCTATGGTGTATCACGTCCCCGAACGACCAAAACTTGCCAATGCAAATGGAGTAGGAACTGGATGCTCCAAATATTAAGCCAAGAGTCCTACCATCCCTCCCATTGAGATCTTTCCACCTTTCTTATCTCCCATTGCTAAACAATCTTACACAAAAGTGTCCACCATGTTGGGGTAGAAGTTCCCTGATGATACTTCAAAGGTATTTATTTTACAAAGCATTTAACATTTCTTTTGTCATCTTTTGGTTGTAAGATTACTAGATTTAGCTAGGTTTACATCATAAGGGGTTTAGATGAGCATTTTTAGTTTTTATATCTAATTCCTTCATTTTGTAACCTGTGTTAGTCTAATGGACTTTTGGTCCTTCCGAACATCTATATTCTTTTTTGTAAGCTTAATTTTTATATTGCTCATGAGCACTTAGGAGTGGTTTAGTGAAGGCTTTTCAAAAGGATGGTAGAAGATGGAAGGCCACTCACAAAGTGGTAGAGGACAAAGTGAAGAAAGAAGAGCAAAGCAAAGGGTGAAGAATGATCTATGTTTTGAAGCAGAGTAATGAGAATTATCCTAAAAGAATCAGCCTAAAAGGGTGACACCATGGATTTGTCTTCTCGAGTACTATAAAAATAACTACAAGAGCTTCCAAAATGGATCAATGGTTCACCCGGAGGAAGCAAAATAAAACTAGACTTTTTTCCATCGCGACCTGCGACAAGCGTGTTGTGCTCGCGACGAATGGACTTGAGAGCTTACAATTCTCACAAAAAAAATCCTGATTTGGGAACGAATCGTTTCGGAGGCATCGCGACTCGCGAAAATGGCCCTGAAACTTGCTTTTTTACTCCCCTTTTTTTGTACTATAAATAGCAGTTTATCCACTCATTCCTATCCTTCTAAGCCCGACTTGGGGGTTCCAAAACCCTAGTTTTCACCATTTTCTTCCATTTCTTCTTCTTTGTTCTATATTATGCGTTTTGATTATCTAGCTTAGTTTTGTACTTGGGAGCAATTGTTTGCAGCTTCCATATCTAAGTAGTAAGAACCTCTATTTCACTATTTCTTAAAGCATTTGTTATTTATCATTCATGTGTTTTAATGTGATGTTTTACTTCATTTATGCTATGGGTTGTTTGAGTATATGAAGTGTTTGTATGATTGAAGTGTTAGAGTGTTAGGAAAGTTGCAAATTTCTTAGCTCTTTGACATGAGAATCCAAGAACATGGAACTATAACTTCTTGTGCATAATGTGTTGTGATTATTTCTAGATAAATATGTTAATGTTGTTTATTCTCATGTTTATCCTATAGATGCAATGCAAGGTTGAATCTTGAATGTGGTTTTTTCTAGGTTTAGCCTAATGAATGCTATGTTTGGTTAAATGACTATGTCTTTGGTAAAATGCTTGTTGTAATCAAATCTATGGTTCTTCGTGTATAATGCCATTGATAAAAATACATTTATGGTGTGGTTTGCCTAAAGTGATTATCAATGAGGTTTACAAATGATCGTTGTTTGTCTTTGTGAATTACTATTAAGAAGAAATGAATGTTGATATTCAATTTGGAAGTTTTGGCATTCCCTTTAGGTAAAAAATGAGATAGAATGAGTGAATGATTCAATGATCTACATGAGGTTTGGAAGTGGATATTAATTGCCCCCAAGGCTTTGTCGTTTGTAGTTTTAAACCCATTTTCTTAGTTTGTTTGATAATTATCATAGTTACTTAACTTTTCTAGTTATCTTGTCTTTTAATTTCATAGCTTTGGACCAAAACCAAACCCCCCTCCCTCCCCATTTACTTTCTTATATATCTATATATATCTACTTCTAGTCTAATATCAACCTTATATGTTTAAACCCTTATACATATCCCTTTTCTTCGTGGATGACCCCGACTTATCATTATTTACTTAGTTGTAGATAGGAAGTACTTAGGGCATATAAATTTAACTTTCAAAGGTACAACGACGACCTCCCAAATTTTGGCACCACGGCCGGGGAAGAGGCATTTATTTTTAAGTGTTTGGCCATATTTGGTTGCATACTAGCTAGTTATTTTTACTTTCCATTTCTTTGTGGTTGTTTTTGTTTAGAGTAGGTATTGCTTGAGTTCTTGGTGAATTTTTATCGAGAATCCTTACAATATGATTCTAGACTTTTAAAAAAGAGATTTTTTTATAAAAAAATGGAACCTGTCACCTTGAGGGAACTCATGATGAGAAGAGAGGCTCAATAAGAAAGGTTTTGTAGGACGTGTCACTCCGACCATCCTACCGAATCTTTCTATTTGTTGAGAGAGGAGCACTATGAGGGGGAAATAACCCTTGGTTTCTAAAACCAAGGGTATTATGAAGCGTGCTGCTAAGAGGTAGGAGATATTGGTTTTCAAGGGCAAAAAATCCAAGAATGGTGGCCATACCACAATTGTTACAACCTGGAATGGAGTGGTAAGTTGGATTGGTGGTATGAGAATGAGTCATAAAACCAACATACGAAAATAGTTGGCCATCACCACCTTATACCATACCCTAAAACCAAACCCAACAAGGAAGTTCAAATTTGACACGTGAGAAAGTCATAAATGCAATAGAAAACTTGACCAACTTTACTGGTGAGAAACCAGACACTCGGCTCTCCTTTAGTGTTGAGGTTATTGAGAGGTATGCGAGGAGTATATTGGAAGTGTTGGCCCTAATGAAAGCTCGTGATTATGAAAATACACCATCCCAAGTCAAACTTGAGTATTTGGTAAGTGAGGTCACTATGGGAAATGAGTTTGAGTTTGAAGGGGATGAGGAGTCGGTTGTTGAGGATGAAAAAATAGAGGAAGAGGTGATTGTGCTACATTCATTAGCATCATCACCCCTACCCCTACCTAGTGAACTAAATCCATCATTTTCGGAAGTTTTGAGGGAGATAAGAGAGGAGCCAAAGACAATCCCAAGCCTCCTAACCACCCAACTCCCTTTAAACTATCTTCATCTCCACAAAAATTTCCCCTTAAAATTTTTGTACCCCCACCTATCTACTTTTGGATGCTCATGGTGAAACGGTTCAAATGTTCGCCATATGGATAAAATTAGGGTCGTGCTGAAGACCTTAAAAATAAGATGCTTCTTGGGAGGCAACCCGAGCTTTTAAGTTAGGTTAGTGTTTTTCTTTTCTTGAAAAAATATTCTCAACCATGTCCTCAAACTCTTACCCAAAACCACAAGAATACCACCACAATCCACCACAAAAAAACACTACCAAAACCACCATCTATGAGTACTACTAGTTGTTGTCTTTTGTGAGTGTTAATTGGGATTTGCATAGTTGTGGTTTCGTAGTGGATGGATCAAAGTTGCATGTTGGGCGGATTTGGAGAACATAGAGGAGAGAAAATTCATTAAGGAGTGAGCATTGCCATCACCGGGAAGGATCTTTAAGGTCCTAGTTGTGAGTATTTTTTCTTTCTCCCTTATTTCTTTATCTTGTCCTTTTCACATTGAGGACAATGTGTGTTTCAAGTATGGGGAGGTAAAGCAGAATATATCTCATTGTATTGTATTGTAGTGTGTATATACGCCACTTGATGTGTTTTGTTTGAAAAAAATGCAAAATAAAAAAAAAGAAAACAAATTTCCCGCTAAGCTAAAAACCCGAGAGGGAAACTTAGGCAAAAGTGGGAGGCTCAGATAGGTTGAAAACCCAAAAGGGTGACTTATGCAAAAATTATTTTTCCATCATTTTGGGATTGCTGCTTCATTGTATTTTTCCACTTTAAGGCTTGAGTTCCTGATTTCAACTGGTATCACTACCTCATGACCGTAAACTAAGTTGTACGGTATTTCTCCAATGGGTTTTTGCACTGTTGTTCCATATGACCATAACGTGTTGGGTATCTTATCTACTCATATGGTTCGTTTTCCTTCTAATCATTTTTGAATTCCTTGGACTAATGTACAATTAGTTACCTCCACTTGGCCGTTAGTTTAGGGATGAACTACAAACGTGAATTTTTGCACAACCCCTAGCTTTGAGCACCACTCAGTGAAGGTTCCACATCTGTCACGATAGTTTGAGGTACATCAAACCGACAAACTATGTTTTTCCAATAAAACTTTCATGTTGCTTCCACCGTGACTCTTCTAAATGGCTTTTCTTTTACTCACTTCGTGAAGTAGTCAATCGCTACGATTACCAAATCCTTTAGGGAAAGAACCAACCATAATTCCCCATTAGTTGAGTGGCCATGCGCCATATATCCCTGTTAGAGTAACTTGCAGCTTATGCGATACTGACACATTAATTTGGTAGCTTTTGCACTTTAGCATGAAGTTGTGAGCATCGTTAAAAATTGTTAGCCAATAATACCTTGCTTGAATTATCTTCTTCGTGATTGTTCGAGATCCTTGATGCATCCCACATAGTCCCTCGTGAACTTCTTTTATGATTTTGCTTGCTTAGGATGGTCCCACATATTCTATCCATGGAGATAGGAAAACTTTTTTGTATAATATTCCCCCCTTTATAAACATAGGTATGCAACCTTAATTCCAGCTTTCTAGCCTGGATTCTATCTTCTGGCAATTTTCCTGTTTCAAAGTAGTCCCCTAACGACATCATCCAGTTTGTTTCTTCTGTCTAGACTGTTGACATAGTTTTCGTGACCGCACTTTTGACGAGTATGATATCTACAATCACATTGTTCTGTCCCAGAAACAAATCAAACCCAGCCGTCGCCAGCTTACTTAAGGCATCTGCCTTGGTATTTTCACTCTGTGGTACATGTTGAATGTCAAAGTATTTGAGTTAGCCTATAAGCTAGCGAACTCTCCTTAAATACTTTATCAACTGCTCCTCTCGCACCTCATAGTCTCCATGCACTTGTTAGACCACTATATGTGAATCACTAAAGCACTTAATGCTCTTGACCTTCATCCTGATGGTAAGGTCCAATCTATGTATCAATGCTTTGTATTAGCTTCATTGTTGGGAAATATAAACAAAGTGAATATCTATGTTTTCCTCCATCTGGATTTACTTGTAGCAATCCTGCACTGCAGCCTTCTTTGCTAGATGATATGAATCTCCTTGCGAAGACGCACGATTTGCGGAATTAATATCTTTGATCTGATGAAGGGATCTGCAAACCCGCACTATCTCACACGAAATTAAGGAGTCTAGCCCTTGGGGTACGCCTAATTTTGAATTGCTGTCTAACTAGCCCTCAGGATCTGATTACAAGGTTTATTTATACTTAACTAGCCCTCAGGGTTAAGCAACAATGGAATAGCTCACAAGCAAAGAGTATGAACTCAAAAGGTTGTATTTTGATTGATAAAAATGGTGTGGAATTCGTCCATAAGGCCTCCCTATTTATAGGGTTACAATTTTGCCCCAAACCCTAATCACAATTGGAAACTAAATTGACTTATAGCAGCTTTAAGAAGCTAAAACCAAATCTAACTAAAATACCTAAAATAAATAGTAATCTAGTTGAATTCTTCCAGAATTAACTTGAAGAATATTGCCTTATCTAATCTTACCAAATCTAATTCTAATCAGAATAAAACTGAATATACTAAACTCTAATGGACTGTATTTTCGAAATTTAGCTCTTCAAAGCCCACATGGCCGAACTATTAATCCATAAACTCAAAATGAAATAATTCTATAATACTTTACAATACAATACTTTTTCAAACCGGATTTCCTTTTTCTTTCCTTTTTTTCAGCCACAATTCTTTTTTTCTTTTTTTTGTAGTATAAAACTCACAACCAGAATGTTATTCCCCAAGAAAAATTTCCGGTCACAATTACCATTTGTTTTTGGAAATTGCAAATCTGCTCCCAAACATTTGAAAATTGCAAATCTGCCCCAAATTTATGATTTCAATTCCTAAATTCCGATTTTGAAACCCAAAAATCAGCTACCTTTTGTGTTTTATTTTCTAAAAGTTTAGGAACAAAAATTGCCTATACAAAACTTAGAAATAAGAAAACTGCGACAATTTCCTCTTGATTCAAATGAACTTCGAGGTATTCAAGATCGTAAGGATCAAGAATATGACACTATATATATGGAAAAAGACACAAGACTATTTGTTTTGAATAAGGTGTAATCAAGAATCAAAGAACAACTCAAGATCATGGAATCAAAGAACGATAAAGAAAACAAATAGGATTATGAGCATGTAATAATTTTCAGAAGAGTAGACGAAAATATCACAAGCACATAAACTATTTAGGCTACCTAAAAACTACAAAACTGACCGGCAGGTGAAGGCGGATAATACTTGTTAACGCTCAGACCCTTCGACGTCCTTCTGACTCGATTGATGAAGGTGAAGGCGGATAGTAATACTGAAGTATTCTAACTCTCAGACCCTTCAGCGTCCTTCGACTCTTGATTCAATACTCATGGTAAGAAAGATCAAACAAACACAGTTAAAATATGACACGAAAGAGTTTATAATTTTTTTAAAAAAATCAAAAAAATGCTACAAAAACTCGAAACCCTTTTTATGTTTTTTTGGCCTCAGTAGATCTTTCGTTTTCTCTGATACAAACTGATATGAATCTCCTTGCGAAGACTCAAGATTTGCGGAATTCATATGTTTGATCTAGTGAAGGGATCTACAAACCCACACTATCTCGCACGAAATTCAGGAGTCTAGCCCTCGGGGTACACCTAATTTCGACTTGATCTCTAACTAGCCCTCAGGATCAGATTACAAGGTTGATTGATACTTAACTAGCCCTCGGGGTTAAGAAACAATGGAATAGCTCGCAAGCAAAGAGTATGAACTCAAAAGGTTGTATTTTGATTGATAAAAATGATGTCAAATTCGTCCATATGGCCTCCCTACTTATAGGGTTATAATCTTACCCCAAACCCTAATCACAACTGGAAACTAAATTGACTTATGGTAGCTTTAAGAAGCTAAAACCAAATCTAACTAAAATACCTAAAATAAATGGTAATCTAAGGTAATCTAGTTGAATTCTTCAAGAATTAACTTGAAGAATATTTACTTATCTAATCTTACCAAATCTAATTTTAATCAGAATAAAACTGAATATACTAAACTCTAATGGACTGTATTTTTGAAATTGAGCTCTTCAAAGCCCACATGGCCGAACTGTCAGTCCATGAACTCAAAATGAAATAATTTTACAATACTTTACAGTGATCACATTATCTCATTAAAAATCCAGTGGGAAAAAAGAGTATAGTGTTCTTCCTGATGTCTTCAATTCACCGACAATCTTGAATAATGAATCCAAGATGTCGATGGTGACTCCTTCAATTCTTCATCATAAAGTTGATCCATTAAAGCATTTAAAGCACATCAAAGAATTTGATATTCGTGTCATTCTCTCTCAGATCAAAAAGTTCCGTCCTCAAAATGAGAAACATATAACCTATAAAGACATCCTTGAATTCCTTCAACAACTTAACAAACCGTGAAAGCATATCTACAGGAATATATTCATTGGCATAGTAACTTTCTCTAAAGGACATTATAAGAACAAAAGAATGATTAGTCAAAGATCGATTCACATCTCTTATTGAAGCATAAAATTATTTACCAGAGTCAGTAGATAGTTCATGCTCCATCATATAAATAGATAGTAAATGACTAAGATGTGAAAACAAGACTTTATACGACTTTTCATAATCATTCTGCAACTTACCTGTCTTACCTACCTTAGGATCGACCTGGAACTTGTCTATGACGACATTTACTATCATTTTGGTGGAATTGACACTATTTTGTTCGAAATTACTTGCTCCTTGTGGGGGAGTAATTTCGGTAACATCTATGGAATACACCTAAAAAACATCTTGTGTTTCAGGACCTTGCTCACCTCTGTAAAAAATGATGATTTTATCATCTATTTTTTCTTCTTCGGTGCCATACCATGCAGGCACATCATCTTCTTCTTCCTCCTCCATTGTTGTTATAATTCTTTCAAGGGGACATTTATTGTGTACATGTCCTCTTTCTTTACAATGAAAACAAGTAGGAGAGTTAACACAAACCGAATTAGATGAAGAAGTAGTGGACTTACCTGGAATTTTTGAAACCTGTTGGGTTGGTGGTGCCGCCCTCCTCTCAGTAGGATTATAAGTTGATTTTAATAAGTTTGAACCGATCCTCGTCCTCCCATGGATGTGCCCCTACTGCGGCCTTAACTAGGTTTCCGGAATCAAACCCTGGTCGTTGACTTGGAAAACAGGGTTGTGGCCTCCTTGGTCACAGGGTACTCTCAACCAATCTTTCCTTCACTAAGAAAATGTTCATAGATATGTGATGTTGAAGCTTGACTGGCGTTTGAAGGTTTTCATGCAGGCCTTCAATGAATCGATTTTTAATGAATGCGTCGTCTTCTTTCATTCCAACCCTTCTCATGGTTAACTCAAGATCATGCCAGTATTCATCAACTATGGGATTTCCTTGCTTCATGTTGGATAGATAAGAATGTTGTTCCATCATGTAAGTAGGCGGAACATGATATTGGTGAAACTCGGATCTTAATCTCTCCCATGTGGAGATAGGTTTCTTTCCGGCAAGATATCGCGACTCTTTTTTTTATTTTTCCACCATTCAGCCACATAGTGAGTGAAAGAATATTGTGCCACTTTGACTTTCTCCTTCTCCCAGTAATGGTTGCGATCAAACAGATTCTCAATCTGTCGCTCCCAATCAAGATACTTCACTGGATTGTGTTGACCATCAAATAGAGGGATGTCATATTTTAAACCCTTGATGTTTCGAGCTTCATCAGAACCTGACTCAGATCCTAAATTATTCTTCACTCTCCTTCGAGAATGAGGTTTACTGTGGCGATGCCTTCTAGAAGACCCTCAGTGTGATCTCCTTTCTGATCCATCATCAGAATAATCATCTAAACTTCCAGAACCATTGAATTGATGGACATATTTCTTGGTTTCTTCCCTCTTGAATGATAATGTAGGTGTAGGCGGTGCCATGCTGTCAACTTTTCTCGCCAACCTTTGCACCTCACTCATAAGTGCATTTATTACGACAGCAAACTGATCGAGATCATTGGCTTCATTTGTATTAATTCGATGTCGCTCCCAACTATCTGGAGCCTCTTCACATGGATGACTACCATGCCTTCCATTAGAGATGTTCGTCAATGGAAAATTGTTAGGATTGCTAACAAAAGGCGGGATGAATGGATTTTTGTCCCCCATCTTCTCTAAACTGCTAAGAAAACCAAATGGTTAGTTAAAAAAAGTCGTCCTCCCTTCCCTTTGTTTAGTAAGGTCACTAACCAAGTGTATAACACTCACAACTCACAAGGCGAAGGCTAATGCGATGGCAACTGATCAATTCACCGCCATTCAAAGCAAACTATGGACATGAGTACTGCAGAACTTATTTCGAAATTTAAAAATATATAAACTCAAAATTTGGCTCTACGATCTAGAATTCCAAATTCTAAAAAGAATAAGGAACAAAACACAATTTGAATGGCATGAATTGGAGCTGTATTGAATGAATTATGACCAAAACAAGATTGCTTTATATAGGCGACAAATAGGTTTCGAAAATTCAAGAAACTTTTCTGAAAGAAAATTGGAATAGGAACTCAAATCCAAATACCTTGTGGTAAATGATTTTAATAACTTACTTGTCCCCCAAGTCAAAAATTCAGATCAAAACCCTTCTCTCAATTGGCTTTTATTTCCTTTTTCTCTTCCGGTTAGGATTTTGACTTTTCTTTTCCTTTTTCAAACCGGATTTCCTTTTTCTTTCCTTTTTTTTCAGCCACAATTCATTTTTTTCTTTATTTTTTGTACTATAAAACTCACAACCAGAATGTTATTCCCCAAGAAAAATTTCCGGTCACAACTACCAATTCTTTTGGAAATTGCAAATCTGCTCCCAAACTTTTGAAAATTGCAAATCTACCCCAAATTTAAGATTTCAAATCCTAAATTCCAATTTTGAAACCCAAAAATCTGCTACCTTTTTTTTCTTGAAAAGTTTAGGAACAAAAATCACCTATACAAAACTTAGAATAAGAAAATTGCGACAACTTCCTCTTGATTCAAATGAATTTCGAGGTATTCAAGATCGTAAGGATCAAGAATATGACACTATATATATGGAAAATGACACAATACTCTCTTTTTTTTAGAAAGGTGTAATCAAGAATCAAAGAACAACTCAAATCACAGAATCAAAGAACGATAAAGAAAACAAATAGGATTATGATCATGCAATAATTTTTAGAAGAGTTGACGAAAATATCACAAGCATATAAACTGTTTAAGCTACCTAAAAACTACGAAACTGACCGGGAGGTGAAGGTGGATAATTCTTGTTAACACTTAGACCCTTCGATGTCCTCCTGACTCGATTGATGAAGGTGAAGGCGGATAGTAATACCGAAGTATTCTAACTCTCAGACCCTTCGACGTCCTTCGATTCTAGATTTAATCCTCCTGGTAAGATAGATAAAAAAAACACAGTTAAAATACGACATGAAAGAGTTTATAAATTTTTTAAAAAATTGAAAATAAATGCTACAAAAACTCGAAACACTCTTTTTTTGCCTCAGTAGATCTTTCGCTTTGCTCTGATACCAACTGATATGAATTTCCTTGAGAAGACTCACGATTTTTGGAATTAATATCTTTGATCTAGTGAAGGGATCTGTAAAACCACACTATCTCGCACAAAATTTAGGAGTCTAGCCCTCGGGGTACGCCTAACTTCGACTTACTCTCTAACTAGCCCTCAGGATTAGATTACAAGGTTTATTGATACTTAACTAGCCCTCGGGGTTAAGTAAAAATGGAATAGCTCACAAGAAAAGAATATGAACTCAAAAGGTTGTATTTTGATTGATAAAAATGGTGTCTAATTCGTCCATAAGGCCTCCCTATTTATAGGGTTACAATCTTGTCCCAAACCCTAATCACAACTGGAAACTGGATTGACTTATGACAACTTTAAGAAGCTAAAACCAAATCTAACTAAAATACCTAAAATAAATGGTAATCTAGTTGAATTATTCAAGAATTAACTTGAAGAATATTACCTTATCTAATCTTACCAAATCTAATTCTAATCAGAATAAAACTGAATATACTAAACTCTAATGGACTGTATTTTCAAAATTCAGCTCTTCAAAGCCCACATGGCCGAACTGTTAGTCCATAAACTCAAAATGAAATAATTTTACAATACTTTACAGTGATCACACTGTCTTATTAAAAACCCAGTGGGAAAAAAGAGTATAATGTTCTTCATGATGTCTTCAGTTTGACGACAATCTTGAATAATGAATCCAAGATGTCGATGGTGATTCCTTCAATTCTTCATCATAAAGTTTATCTATCAAAGCATTTAAAGCACATCAAAGCATTTGATATTCGTATCATTGATTATACCTGACCATCAATGAACAATTTCTATGCGATGTCAATTCACTCTGATTTCCCTTTGTCTATTCCAAGATTTTCTAGTATACCTACCTCTTGTGCATCCGTGCTCATAATTTATGCGATGAAATCTTCTAAGGCTTAGGCCTTGATTGGAGTTCATCGCTGAAACTGTATCTCATACTGTCCTAACTCAAGAACCCATTTAGTCATTCTGATGGACGATTCTGGCTTGCTCAAGATATTGTTGTTTGGGTGGGCAGTATACAAAACTATGTTGTGACTTTGAAAGTAGCTTCACAGTCTCTTTGCTGAGTATACTAGTGCAAGAGTTAATCTTTCGATCGGCAAGTACTCCATTTTTGCACTTTGCAATATCTTGCTGATTTAGTATACCAGCACTTGTCTTTGCCCTTCTTGACATGCCAAGACCAAACTCACTGCTTTTCTTGAAATTTATAGGTACACGTATAGAGTCCCCCCTGGTATTGGCGACTTTAACATTGGCAATGCTTGGATATGTTCTTTTAAAGACTCATACACTTTTTGACTTTCCTCATTCTAGCTGAACTTCTTGGCTCTTTTAAGGATGTGGAACAGTGGGAAATGTTTTTTCTCATCTTTGGAGACAGAGCTGCTATGTCATGCTAGGGATCCTATCAACACCTGCACTTCTTTGACTGTTCGCGATTGAGGTAGGTCGACTATTGCTTGTATCTTTTTCGGGTTAGCTTTAATTCCTTTGGAAAATAATTTATACCCTAAAAATTTCCAGCACCCACTCCAATTATGCACTACTTAGGGTTGAGTTTCATGCCAATCACGCTTAGTGTATCCAGGGTTTCTTTAAAGTCCTGCGTAAACTTACACACCAATTTACTTTTGATCACCATGTTGTCAACATATGCTTCAACATTTCATCCTATTTGATTTCAAAATGCAAGGTCAATTACTCTTTGATGTGTTGCGCCAGCATTCTTTTGGCTGAATGACATCTTCATGTAGCAAAACACTCCAAAGCTTGTTATGAAAGTTGTCTTTTCCACTTCTTCTGGATTCATCAGTATCTGGTAGTATCCTTTTTATGCATCCAAGAATGCTAGGACTTCGTAACCTGATATTGCTTCCACCAACTAGTCTATTTTAGGTAACAGATAGCATTCTTTTGGATATGCTTTGTTTAGATCAGTAAAGTCTATGCACATTCTCCATCCCGCTTCTGACTTCTACACCATCACTGGATTTGCCAACTACTTCGGATAAATTACTTGCTTTAGGATACCATCATGTGGAGCGCACTCTAACCTCCTCTTTGATCACTTTCTGTATATCACTAGTGAAGGTACATTGCTTTTTCTTAATTGGCTTAATCGAATCGTTAACAATTAGAGAGTTGGTAGCTATGTCTGAATTGACTCCTCTCATGCTCTACACATTCCATGCAAATGTGTCTTTGTAACTTCGTAGAATTTCTGTAAATTTTTCTTTTTCTTCGCTTGGAAGATTTTTTCCTATCTTGACACATTTGGAGGTGTTCACCTCATCTAAAATGACAATTTCAGTTTCCTCACCGAGATCTATTTGGGTTTCCGCTTGCTTGAGTATGCCATTATCTGAGACGGTGCTAACCATTTTTGTTTGTTCAACATTTCTTCCCGTTCTCATTGTGATAACCCTGCACTGCCTAGCTATTTGTTGATTTCCTTGTATCGGTACGATTCACGTTGAAGTTGGAAATTTTATCACTAAGTGATATGGGGACCATATCATTTTCGTTGTGTTCATCCATGGTCTACCAAGGATGGCGTTGAATGGAATTTGTGCATCAATGACAACAACGTCGCACATGATGGTGCAATTTTGTCATTCTCACCTATGGTAACTGGCAGTTGTATGTTACCCAAATGTGTCTCCACTCGTCCAGTAAATAATACAAGAAAGGATGTATACTTCTTCAAATCAGTTCGTTTGAGTCTGAGTTTCTCAAAGCAATCAACGAATAAAATTTTGACTGCACTCCCATCATCAACGAATACTATATGAACTGTGGCATTTCCAATCTTAGCGATAATGACCATCGGGTCGTTGTGAGGCACAGTGTTGAGAACCATGTATTTCTTGCAAAACTTTATTGTTTCATTACAGCGAAGTCTTTTGTCAGGTGGCTCTTGTGGTGGGGGAGTATCGAGCCTTAGCTTTCCAAGTGTTGTTAGATAGAGCTTCCATTGACCTATGGATTGATATAATTACTTTCTATGGGGCATCATTCAACAAGTCCCCTTCATAGCCTACCACTGCTGTCATTTTTTGATCCTTGCTCTGCGCATTCACCGTGGCTTGATTTTTCGCTATAGAGTTTCCCCTTTTACAGACTTCGCTATAACGGTTTCCTCCATCTTCCTTTTTTTATATTGGCTAAACTGGCCATTTTCCAAATTTTCCTTTATTTACCTTTTCAAGTCTCGGCAGTATTCAATGTTGTGTCCATGATCTTTGTGAAAGACACAATAGTATTCCCGAGACCGCTTGTTGGGTGGTGTTATCATTGGCATAGGTTCGTGAAACAACTCTCTGTTCACCTGCCAAATTTCCTTTTGTGACTTCGTCAAAGGAGTTACTGGAAATGCTGCTATCTGTACCCCAAAATATTTTCCTTTGAAAGGGATATTCTATTTTCACTTTTTAATGAAGCCCCTTAGTGGATCTTCCATCATCCTTTTCACCTCGCTAGTGCTCTAATTTGCAGTTGTTAGCTTTTTCAATCTGCACATACTTTTTGATCATTATTTTGCAATTCTCTTGGGTTCTCAGGCATGTTCTTAGTGAGTTCCTTGTAAAAATCTCCTAATCGCATACACCCCGTGAATGCGCCCAGTGACGATTGGAATGATAGATCACACACTTGATCTGCCAGGCTTTCAACACTTTGCTGGGCTATGTTGTTCAAGTCTGCTATTGTTTTGTTAAATTTGTGCTTCTAATTGAAGTGCCCTAAAAACAAGTTTGATAACTATGCTTAAGACTTAATACTTCCACTTGGTAAGTCGTCATACCATGTAATCGTTGTTCCAGATAAGAAAATAGGGAAAGTTCTATAGACTAGTTCAATTTCCATATAATGAAATCACATACGGTTGCGATAGAAATGTAAGAATTCCTTTGGGTCTGTTGTCCTATCATAGATATTCACATGCAACGGCAGTTTGAAATCTTTTAGCATTTTGAAATTGCGAAGATGCGGTGCTAATGGTGACCTGTCTGTATCATCCTCTACCACTATATCCCTCAACTCCTCTTTGTAATTAAGGCTTTGATGTGCACCATTAAGCATGCATTATCCAATGCATATGGCATAATAATTAGCTTGTTTTATATGTTGTATTTCTAGTATAAGTTGAGTTTATGTGACGAGGGGTTCAGACAGCCATGTTTGGTTTTATTTTCTAATCCCGCATTTTGTAGACTTAATTATTACTAATGGACATCTTGTACCCACAAGCACCTAGATTTACCGTGTGATCATCCTTAGTAGGTCGCTCTTGGGTGCTTTTTCATCACATTCTATGTAAAGGCCATTTGTAAGGGAGGTGGACGATATTGAAGGCCGTTCGCAAGAATGGTAGAAGAGATCGAAGGCCATTAACACTATAAAGGTAGTATACAAAGGCCACAGACCTCAAATCGCGGTTAAAGGAGATTGGAGCAAAAGATAGGAGGCATTGGAGTTCAAGGCGGCCAATGAAGAAATGGTGAATCGTGGTCCGATGAGTTGCGCCAAAGTCTGAGAAAGATCCAAGTAGAATTAGCCTTCAAAGTTTATTCCATTAGATTTATCTTCTTGAGCACTATAAAATTGACTACTAGAACTCTTAAATAGGACTAACAGTTCATGCATAGTGAAGAAAAGAAGTTCAGTCGGCCAAGGTACAAACGTGTTGGCGCGGACCGCACCATATAAGGTGGTCTACGCCAAATGATTTGGCACAAAGGCTCGATGTGGACCAAGGCAAACACCACAAATCACGCACGCATGTCTCAAGCTTCACTCAAAAAATGGATAAGGGTGCAAATAGTTCCATTTTTTATGGCCTGCACCGTTCAAAGTGTAAAATATCAAGACCAGCTGACGAGGTGTGGAGAATCAAGCGGTCTATGCTGAGTTACTGAGCAAAACAATGTTTCTGACGAAAGTTTGTACCAAGGGCCATGTCTCGCAGATCAAAAGCTCAAAACCAATGCTGCTGTTGGCAGCCCACACCAAAGGCCATAATTCGTGCCAAAGGAGTTGACGCAGACCGCGCCAGACGTAGCAGCCTGAGCTAGAATGAACCATGCAGACCATGCCACCCGCACCGATCCGTGATAAATTGGTCATCATGGACCATGCCAGATCCAGTGGCCTGCTCCAGCATGAACCAATTACACAGCGCGAACCGCGCTATCCGCAACTGTCCGTGCCAAGCGGCAGCTGAACTAGGGTTTCACACTTTTTGGCTTATTTTGGGCCTATTTTTAGGCCCAATTTCCTAATACTATAAATATATCCTTAGTCTACTAGGGTTTTAGAATCTAGTTAGTTTAGATCATATTTTCATTCTACTCTTGTATATTGGGAGAACATTTTAGAGAGAGAAACATTCTCTTTTATTTCTTTTTTTATTTTTTATTTTTCTTTAATCCTATGATGTGGAATTCAAATATTTATTTGAATTCTATGTCTAGAGAGTAGTTTCTATAACTTGGAGATAATTGTATTCATGTGTTGATTAATGTTTTGTGATATCCTTAGTTCATCCTAATATTTGTGCTTATGATATTATTGTAACTTGTTCTTGAATGTTAGAATGGCATGAACGTTAGAAGCCATTGGTCACTTGGGGAAGAATCATGAAGTTTTCGTGGAGAGGACAAGGGTGTGAGATTGATGACCTTGGCAATAGGTCATTCTCAAGTATCAAGAATCTTGAAGTTTAAGTCGGGTAACTCGCCACCTCAGTGAGTTGAATTGAAGCCAAGGAGTCTGAAAAACTCCCTTCCCAACTGGAGGTCAGTCCAAGGAACGTGAGTGCACTTAATTTGAAAAGTGGGAAGGAAGTTTGTGAGTCTGAGAAGAAGGTGATGCAAAAGGACGATAAGGTATTGGAGGCTACCAATGCACACTTCGAAGAGGATGAGATTGTGGTCAAGGAAACACCTTCCAAGGACCTTCCACCGCCCAAAGCACAAGTTACCATCCCACCTCCATTTCCAAATAATTTGAGGGGAAGGCCAAAGGTGGTGACCAATGATGTAGGAATTTGAAGATTCTTCGAAAAGGTCAATAATCCATATCTTGGAATTAATTGAAAATGTGACATCGTATGCTAAGTTTCTTAAAGTTACATGCACAAAAAAGAAAAGTAGACCAACTAATGAGTTAGGAAATTTAAAAATGGGGGGAGTCACCATTTGAACGATAAATTTTTTTTCTAAGAAATGCGACAACCCCAGAATGTTCTGTATCCTTATCTCCTTAGGTGGAAACCTTGTTGAAAATGCCATGATATATTTAGGCGCATCTATCAATGTGATCCTATTTAGTTTATATAAATGCCTAGAAATAGGTAAGCTTAGGGAAACTGGAGTGATTGTCCAACTCGCCGATCATTCCCAAGCTAGCCCTCGCAGGCTAGTAAAAGATGTGATGGTGCGAGTTGGAAAATTGGTTTTTTCGGCGGACTTTTATGTCCTGGACATGGCGCAGGATGGAAGTGCACCCCTAATACTTTTGGGGAGACCTTTTCTTAAAATTTCTAAGACTAAAATTGATGTCCATTTGGGAACCTTGACTCTAGAAGATGATGTAGACAAAGTTGAATTTGATATCTATAAATCTAGGCATGATTCAACTAATTCTTTTTTATGTGCAAAGGTGTTACCCTATGTGATGAGCATGATTTCCATGAAACTTCTTGTGTTACCAATGAGCATGAATGCTTAGATGAGTTCGGCGTTAAAGATATTATTAATGAGTCTGATGAATTGCATGATGCGATTGATAGTATGTCTGTGCTAGACTATTTTTCCTTGCTAACTAACTTGCATCGGGAAAGGAAGAGTGTCGACAGTTTAAAACCTCCTTGACCTCCTCCTAACCCCAAAGTGACATTCATAGACTCAACCTTCGCAAGGCACGGAGACTCATCCCTTATGGCAGACAAGGGTCCGAAGGTAAGGATGACTCATTGTGGAGACCTTTCCACAACGATGTCATCATGGGTGGAGTTGCCAATGGAAATTCCGGAGACCTACAGGTAGGTGATTCTAACTAGAATACATGAAAAGAAAATAAGTCGTGAGGATGACAATAAATATATGGTGCTTCTTTTTGCTTTGATTGTGTGATTTTTAGTAGTGATAGATTTTGCATGTTGTTATTTGTGATAAGTATTTTTGAGATGAAACTCTTGTTTGATTAATTTGAGCTTGAGTCTCGTGATTGTGTTTGGATGGAATTATATTCGGTGAGGAACATAGTTTTTTTGAAGAAGAGAGAAGAAACTAAGGAATGTGTCAAAATTTATGGCAACCTCATGCCAAGGCCTGACATGGTCCATGCCAAGTGCCACGGTCTGTTCTAGGAGATTTGGCATGAGGGGATGCCTCGCGCCAAAATGTTTGGCATGAGGGGTTGGTTTGTGCACTACAACAAACATCACCCATTACCTCGGTTTTTCAGGCCTTTTTACCTCAGTTTTTCCCCATGAAAATTGAAGTAAATGTTGACTGAATTTTTTGTTTTTCTTTGAGGATTTTGGCTTGATAGTAGCTAGGAACTAGTTATACAGGTGTTCCCTATTTGCTTCTAAGAAAGATACGAAAGCTTTTCTATGATTTTCTTGAGTTGCAATGGGAGATTCAGCTTCCTCTTCATCACCATCAGTGTCTTCTTTGCCATGTTCCAGTTCTTTACTAGGAATGTATTCTTGGTCTTGACTGGGATGCATGTTTTAGTTACGCCCAACCGTTCATTCTTATGTATGATGATTCTAGCTTCTCTCACTTCTGGTGAAAACTATGGTTACTCTGATGGGAATAAATGACTTTTAAAAAGAAAAAGTTCTTCTTCCCCACAGACGGCACTTATGATGTGGTATCCCCGGTCAGATAAGATGGATGATAATCCTCGTGCTATAACCTTCAAGAATCTCAGAAGCAATTTTGGGAAAGAGCTATGGCGATTAAGTTAGTTCATTCCTCTAGAGAATTAGTATTTCTTAGTTTAGTATCACTTGCCTGATCCAGTGTTGCTCTTCTTGTATTTATAGTAGACTGCAATCATGGCTCCGCATTAATTTTGGGTTGCATCATGGTTGCTATAATTCGGGTTTGTGGCCGAGTATTGGACGTGGCTTCGCCTTTCCCAGTTCGTGGCTGAGTCTCTTGGATATGGCTCCGCTTTGCCCTGTTCGTGGCTAAATCTTGGGCTGAGCATAAAGGCCAACAACTTTTAATTTGTGGGCTAGGTATACACCAAGCTATTTTTATCATTACATTTTTAGTTTTAAGACAATGGCTATTTTAGTATTCTTAGGTTTGGTCAATGCCGGAAAAAGCTAAGTCAATGCCAAAATAGTGTGAAAGGGTTATATCAGCACATTTGCTAAAAAACTTAGGGTTAGAACCGCACTTTCAGATTTTACAGGGTTAGATTGTCATTTTCAGAATATAACAGGGTTAGTTTTGTATTTTACCCAAAAAAATTTACTATTGCTTTTTTGGTGATATCACAGCCTTCATATGGAACACTTTTTTCATTTAATTCATTTTATCACATTCCCTCACACATTTTCTTTAATCACAGAATTCTTCTCAACCTACATTTTTCATTACTACTAAACATTCCACCTTCCTTTCACCCACACACCATAATCCCAAATCACCTCACCTCTTCCCATACATTATCATCCATACACCATCACCCCAAACACTACACCATAAATCCCACCTCTACATATATCATCCCACAATCACCATGAACCTAAGAAACCACATCACTACAAGAGAGTTATGACACACCACCAGTTGATCCATGAAAGTGATGAGTCAAGATTTGTGCTACAGGAGAAACCTGGCATTTCTTATTATGTTGATAATCACGTGACTTGTGTTACTGGCTAGCTTACGAATTTGCTGCACATGCAAGATGAGTACTACTAAATTGCTAGCCATTATCCATCACAATAGTGAGTCTTTTATTATTCCCCCATTATTCTCATGTCTTTTATCTGGTTTACTATATAAAAGGAATACTTAGAAACGGCATGGTTGTGTCAACCATCGTCAGGGGCATAGTGGTCATTTCCCAGCAAGGCCAAACGTGTGCCTTTCTATGTGCTCTCAAGTGGCTGCCCAAAATGACGTTGTTTTGAGCACCACTTTTGTCCTCTTGTGAATCCCATATGTCAAAAGTTGCGGTGCCTCCATGTGGGCCTGCATGTGCTACCAGGTGGCCGACGAAAATGATGTCATTTTGGGCACCCCTTGGAGGGGTCCAGCTCTTAGCCCTCGAGGGCTCCAGCTCTCAGTCCTTGAAGGGTTCAAGCTCTCAACCCTCAAAGGGGTCCAGCATTCAGCCCTCGAAGGGATGAACTCTCAGCACTCGAGGGGTCCAGCTCTCAGCCCTCGAAGGGATGGACTCTTATCCCTCGAAGGGGTTTAGCTCTTATCCCTGGAAGGGGTCCAGCTCTTAGCCCTTGAAGGGGTGGACTCTCAGCTCTCGAGGGGTCCAGGTCTAAGCCCCCGAGGGCTCCAGCTCTCAGCCCTCGAAGGGCTACATCTCTCAGTCCTTGAAGGGGTCCAGCTCTTAGCCCTCGAAGGGGTCCAGCTCTCAGCCCTTGAAGAGAAGGACTCTTAAATCCTCGAAGGGGTCTAGATCTCAACCCTCAAAGGGATAGACTCTTAGTCCTTGAAGGGATAGACTCTTAGTCCTTGAAGGGATGGACCCTTAGTCTTCGAAGGGATAGAATCTTAGTCCTCGAAGGGGTCCATCTCTCAGCCCTCGAAGGGTTGGACTTTCAGCCCTCGAGGGGTCCAGTTCTCAGCCCTCGAGGGGTCCAGTTCTCAGCCCTCGAGGGGTCCAGTTCTCAGCCCTTGAAGGGGTCCAGCTCTCAGCCCTGGAAGGGAATGACTCTTCTATTCTCAAAGGGGTCTAACTCTCAGCCCTCGAAGGGATGGACTCTTAGTCCTCAAAGGGGTCCCGCTCATAGCCCTCAAAGGATTCCAGCTCTGAGCCCTCGAAGGGGTCCAACTCTGAGCCCTCAAAGGGGTCCAGCTCTGAGGCCTCGAAGGGGTCCAGCTCTGAGGCCTCGAAGGGGTCCAGCTCTCAGCCCTCGAAGGGGTCCAGCTCTCAGCCCTCGAAGGGGTCCAACTCTCAGCCCTCGAAGGGGTCCAGCTCTAAGCCCTCGAATGGAAGAACTCTTCTATCCTCAAAGGGGTCTAGGCCTCAACCCTCGAAGGGATAGAATCTTAGTCCTCAAAGGGGTCTAGCTGTCAGCCCTCGAGGGGTCTAGCTCTCAGCCCTCGAAGGGGTCCAGTGTTCAGCCCTCAAAGGGATGGACTATCAGCCCTCGAGAGGTCCAGTTCTCAGCTCTCGAAGGGGTTCAGCTCTTAGCCCTCGAAGGATTCTAGCTTTCAGCCCTCAAAGGGGTTCAGCATTCAACCCTCAAAGAGATGGACTCTCAGCCCTCGAAGGGAACTAACTCTCAACCCTCGAAGGGGTCTAGCTCTCAGCCCTCGAAGGGAACGAATCTTCTATCCTCAAAGAGGTCTAGCTCTTAGCCCTCAAAGGGGTGGACTCTCCTATCCTTGAAGGGATGTAACACTCAGCCCTCGAGGGGTCTAGATCTCAGCCCTCGAAGGGGTGGACTCTCAGCCCTCGAGGGCTCCAGCTCTTAGCCCTCGAAGGGAAGGACTTTTATATCCTCAAAGGGGTCTAGCTCTCAGCCCTCAAAGGGATGGACTCTTAGTCCTCGAAGGGATAGACTCTTAGTCATAGAAGGGATAGTCTCTTAGTCCTCGAAAGGGTGGACTCTTAGTCCTCAAAGGGGTGGACTCTTAGTCCTCGAAGGGATGGACTATAAGTCCTTGAAGGGTGGACTCTCAGCCCTCAAAGGGGTGAACTCTCAGCCCTTGAGGGGTTCAGCTCTCCACCCTCGAGGGCTCCATCTCTCAGCTTTCTAAGGGGTCCAACTCCTAGTCCTCGAAGGGATATACTCTTAGTCCTGAAAGGGATGTACTCTTAGTCCTCGAAGGGATCTAGCTCTCAGACCTCAAAGGGGTCTAGCTCTCAGCCCTCGAAAGGGTGAACTCTCAGCCCTTGAGGGGTCCAGCTCTCAGCCCTCGAAGGGAACGACTATTCTATCCTCGAAGGGGTCTAGCTATGAGCCCTCGAAGGGAAGGACTCTTAGTCCTTGAAGGGATCTAGCTCTCAGCCCTTGAAGGGGTCTAGCTATCAGCCCTCGAAGGGGTCCAGCATTTAGCCTTCGAAGGGACAGACTCTCAGCCCTCGAGGTGTCCAGCCTCAGCCCTCAAAGGGGTCCAACTCTTTGCCCTCAAAGGAGTCCAACTCTAAGCCCTTAAAGGGGTCCAGAGTTTACCCCTCGAAGGGATGGCTCTTAGCCCTTGAGTGGTCCAGCTCTCAGCTCTCGAAGGAGTTCAGCTCTCAGCCCTTGAAGGAGTCCAACACTCAGCCCTCGAAGGGGTTCAGCTCTCAGCCCTCGAAGGGAAGGACTCTTCTATCCTCTAAGGGGTCTAGATCTCAGCCCTCGAAGGGGTGGACTCTCCTATCCTCGAAGGGGTCTAGCATTCAGCCCTCGAGGGGTCACACTCTCAGCCCTCGAAGGGATGGACTCTTAGTTCTCGAAGGGATGGACTCTTAGTCCTCGAAGGGGTGGAGTCTTAGTCCTCGAAGGGGTGGACTCTTAGTCCTCGAAGGGATGGACTCTTTGTCCTCGAATGGTGTACTCTCAGCCCTTGAAGGGGTAGACTCTAAGCCCTGGAGGGGTCCAGCTCTCAGCCCTTGAAGGAGTCTAACTCTAAGCCCTCAAAGGGGTGTAGAGTTCAGCCTTCAAAGAGATGGACTCTCAGACCTCGAGAGGTCCAGCTCTCAGCCCTCGAAGGGGTCCAGCTCTCACCCCTCGAAGGGAAGGACTCTTCTATCCTCTAAGGGGTCTAGCTCTCATCCCTCGAAGGGGTGGGCTATCCTATCCTTGAAGGGATCCAGTACTTAGCCCTCGAGGGGTCCAACTCTTAGCCCTCGAAGAGATGGACTCTTAGTCCTCGAAGGGATAGACTCTTAGTCCTCGACGGGATAAACTCTTAGTCCTCGAAGGGGTTGACTCTTTGTCCTCGAAAGGATGGACTCTTAGTCCTCGAATGGTGGATTCTCAGCCCTTGAAGGGGTGGACTCTCAGCCCTCGAGGGGTTCAGCTCTCAGCCCTCGATGGCTCCAGCGCTCAGCCCTCGAAGGGGTCCAACTCTTAGTCCTTGAAGGGGTGTACAATTAGTCCTCGAAAGGGTCTAGCTCTCAGCCCTTGAAGGGGTCAACCTCTCATCCCTCGAAGGGGTGGACTCTTAGCCCTTGAGGGGTCCAACTTTTAGCCCTCAAGGGGTCCAGCTCTCAGCCCTCAAAGGGGTCCAATTATGAGCCCTCGAAGGGGTCCAGCTCTCAACCCTTGAAGGGAAGAACTCTTCTATCCTTGAAGGGGTCTAGCTCTCAGCCCTCAAAGAGATGTACTCTTAGTCCTTGAAGGGATGACCTCTTAGTCCTCGAAAGGACGGGCTCTTAGTCCTCGAAGGGATCTAGCTCTCATCCCTCAAAGGGGTCCAGCTCTTGGCCCTCGAAGGGTTCCACCGTTATGCCCTCAAAGGGATAGACTCTCAGCCCTTAAGGGGTCCAGCTCTCAGCCTTCGAAGAGGTCCAAATCTCAACCCTCGAAGGAGTCCAGCTCTTAGCTCTTGAAGGGATCTAGTGTTCAGCCCTCGAAGGGATAGACTCTCAGCCCTCGAGGGGTCCAGCTCTCAGCCCTCGAGGGGTCCAGCTCTCAGCCCTTGAAGGGGTCTAGCTCTCAGCCCTCAAAAGAGTTCAGCTCTCAGCCCTCAAACGGATCCAGCTCTCAGCCCTTAAAGGGAAGGAATCTTCTATACTCGAAGGGGTCTAGCTCTCAGCCCTCGAAGGGGTGGACTCTCCTATCCTCGAAGGGGTCCAGCACTCAGCCCTCGAGAGATCCGCTCTCAGCCCTCGATGGGATGGACTCTTAGTCCTTGAAGGGATAGACTCTTAGTCCTCAAAGGGATAGACTCTTAGTCCTCAAAGGGGTCTAGCTCTCAGCCCTCGAAGGGGTCCAGCTCTCAGCACTCGAAGGGGTCCAGCTCTCAGCCCTCGAAGGGGTCCAGTGTTCAGCCCTCGTAGGGATGAACTCTTAGCCCTCAAGGGGTCCAACTCTTAGTCCTCGAAGGGGTGGACTCTCAGCTCTTGAGGGGTTCAACTCTCAGCCCTCGAAAGGGTTAAGCTCTGACCCCTCGAAGGGGTCTATCTCTCAGCCCTCGAAGGGAACGACTATTCTATCCCTGAAGGGGTCTAGCTCTCAGCCCTCGAAGGGATGAACTCTTAGTCCTCAAAGGGATCTAGCTCTTATCCCTTGAAGGGGTCCAGCTCTCAGCCCTTGAAGGGGTCCAGCGTTCAGCCCTCGAAGGGATGGACTCTCAGCCCTCGAGGTGTCCAGCTCTCAGCCCTCAAAGGGGTTCAACACTCAGCCCTCGAAGGAGTCCAACTCTAAGCCCTCAAAGGGGACCCAAAGTTCAGCCCTCAAAGGGATGGACTCTCAGCCCCCGAGAGGTCCAGCTCTCAGCCCTCGAAGGGGTCCAGCTCTCAGCCCTCGAAGAGAAGGACTCTTCTATCCTCTACGGGGTCTAGCTCTCATCCCTCGAAGGGGTGGACTCTCCTATCCTCGAAGGGGTCCAACACTCATCCCTCGAGGGTTCCAACTTTTAGCCCTTGAAGGGATGGACTCTTTGTCCTCGAAGGGATGTACTCTTAGTGCTCGAAGGGATAGACTTTTAGTCCTCGAAGGGTTGGACTCTTAGTCCTCAAAGGGATGTAATCTTAGTCCATGAATGGTTGACTCTCAGCCCTCGAAGGGGTGGATTCTTAGCCCCCGAGGGGTCCAGCTCTCAGCCCTCGAGGGGTCCAGCTCTCAGCCATCGAAGAGGTCAAACTCTTAGTCCTCAAAGGGATGTATTCTTAGTCGTCGAAAGGGTCTAGCTCTCAGCCCTCAAAGGGGTCCAACTCTCAACCCTCAAAGGGGTGGACTCTTAGCCCTCGAGGGGTCCAGCTCTCAGCCCTCTAAGGGGTCCAGTTATGAGCCCTCGAAGGCCATCTTTCAGCCCTCGAAGGGAAGGACTCTTCTATCCTTGAAGGGGTCTAGATCTCAGCCCTTGATGGGATGGACTCTTAGTCCTCGAAGGGATGACCACTTAGTCCTCGAAAAGGATGAAATCTTAGTCCTCGAAGGGATCTAGCTCTTAGCCCTCGAAGGGGTCCAGCTCTCGGCCCTCGAAGGGGTCTAGCTTTCAGCCCTCAAAGGGATGAACTCTTAGCCCTTGAGGGGTCCAGCTCTCAGCCCTCGAAGGGGTCCAGTGTTCAACCTTTGAAGGGATGAACTCTTAGCCCTCGAGAGGTCCAGCTCTCAGCCCTCGAAGGGGTCCAGCTCTCAGCCCTCGAAGGAGTCCAGCTCTCAGCCCTCGAAGGGAAGGACTCTTCTATCCTCGAAGGGGTCTAGCTCTCAGCCCTCAAAGGGGTGGACTCTCCTATCCTCGAAGGGGTCTAGCACTCAGCCTTTGAGGGGTCCATCTCTTAGCCCTCGATGGGATGGACTCTTGGTCCTCGAAGGGATGAACTCTTAGTCCTCGAAGGTGTCTAGCTCTCAGCCCTCGAAGGGATCTAGCTCTCAGCCCTCGAAGGGGTCTAGCTCTCAGTCCTCGAAGGGGTCCAGCTCTCAGCCCTCAAAGGGGTCCAGCGTTCAGCCCTCGTAGGGATGGACTCTCAGCCCTCGTGGGGTCTAACTCTCAGTCCTTGAAGGGGTGGACTCTCAGCTCTCAAGGGGTCCAGCTCTCAGCCCTCGAAGGGATCTACTCTTAGCCCTCGAAGGGGTCTATCTCTCAGTCTTCGAGGGGGTCTATCTCTCAGCCTTCAAAGGGATGGACTCTTCTATCCTCAAAGGGGTTTATTAGACCTTGAAGGGGTCCAGCTCTTAGCCCTCGAATGGGTCCATCTCTCAGCCCTTGAAGGGGTACATTTATGACTTCAATTACAACTTTTTTTTAATATTCCTTTATAATTTCTGTAATTTTTTATCAAACTCACCGAGCAACGTGCAGTGTAGCCACACTAGTGCATGAAGAACAATGAAATCTTTAAATAAGGGGGAATCATGATACTTGCTGGTATATGTAGCATGTACCATTATTCAAACTTTTAATTTATTTTTGAAAAAAAGAAGAAAAATGATTTAAAAACCTTGAATAAGTCTAAAATTCGACAGTGCAAATTAGGTACAGAGAAGGTAAGCCTAACAAATATTATATCGGGGTAAAAATAAGCTTAAATTGAAAAATAGTAAGAGTGGTTAGTTGAAACCGAAAGGGCCAAAATGGTGCCTAAGTAGAGCGGGAGAAAATAAAGGAATAATTTTTAGGGCTTGTTCTGCATGATCACTGATAAGATAGGAATTGCATGTTTTCTTTGAGCATTTAGCACCTCTTTTTCTTTGCTTTTCTTGGTGGATAATTAGGATTGTAGGTGTTTTGCATGATAGATAGTTAAAACCATCTTGTTTGATTTTCCATGTTAACTTCTCTATTTCGTAAAGGATTTGTAGTCTAATGAAAATTTTCCTCCATGAGTGATCTAGATGTGTTTTTATGAGATTAGATGGAAGATTTTTGTTGGAGAAGGCCATTCGCAAGGATGGTAGTAGATAGAAAGGCAATCACGAGATTGGTAGAAGAATGAATGGAAGTAGATTGAAGAAAGTGGAAGAAGGAAAAAAAGGCAAAAGGGGTAAAAACTTCAAGGCTAATCAGAAGTATTCATCGGGCACAGTCTGTGCCATAAGAATTACCTAGAAAGATGAGGTCTAGTGAACGGACCGTGCAAATAAGCACGGTACGTGCTCGATCAGAAATTTTTTAAGGACGTCCCCAAAATATAAACCATGCAAATATGCACGGTCTGTGTGACCCACCTCTATTCAAGGTCGTCAACTGTAGCTAATTAGCCTGAGAGGAGGACGTTTTAAAAGGGTTCAAATTTAAATTTATTATTATGCTCCCAAACTTACTACTAAGCTACATATGGGGTAGTTAGTGGCAAGACCAGGTTTGTCCACGGAGATGGTAGGGTATAATAGCTAACTACACACAACCACGTGCAGGTTGTCAGTGCTAAGATATTGAAAAATGGAGGGTTTTGGGGTTTTCAACTAAAAACTACGAGCATAAGAAATAACACAAGAGAAAAGTATATATGCAAGCTCTTGGGGAATATTTGCATAACATGATTGACTAAATGTTTCGATCCTCAATTCAATCACATATAAAACATCAAATCCTATTCTAGCATTCATAACATATGGTGTGGTCGATGGTCAACACCTCCCTATACCTGTCATGTAGGTTATTCTTGCAATCTTCCATCGACATTGCCTCCATAATTATGGGAGTGGAACAATGGCCCTACCGTTGTGCAGATATGTTTCTCCCCCATACGATTATGTTCCGGGAACTACACTACAAGTGCTCTATCCCTAGGCCTAAAGAGGAAAAGGGGAATAGGCACCTTATCAATGGCACTAGGGTTGCTAAACCCTATTTTTGCTACTCAATTCTATATCTACCCGTAACCATTTAGACCAACTCACCAGCTAAGACTAGTGTGCTGTCATCGTAAAGGTAAAACTAAAAAAAGACCTACTTGACCACACCCACATGGACCCGGACCCCGCTACCCATATCACATCTATGTTTCTCTTCCTCGGGGGGTATCAATATGTTCACCAACATGAATGTAGACTATAGTGCATGCTAATGGAGTGTATCATTCATGAAATTCATAAAAGTTCAAGAAAAAAAGAGCATAATATCATAAACACATAGAAATAGGTTGATCTAAGGAATCTCACAAAATATAAATCAAAACATGAATAAAAATATTGTCCCCAAGATATTATACTACTCCCTAAGCATTGAATCCAAATACTACATTGGATTCAATGCCTCCGGGCAAAAGAAAAATAAAAAGATCAAAAGAAGAAATTCTAGAGAGAAGGAGGAGCTTCTTTCTCTCTCTACCATACTTTAGAAATATAAAAATCTGAATCTCCACTTAAACCCTAGTAGACAAAGGTCCATATATATATAGTAGTAGGAAATTGAACCTAAAAACAGGCCAAAAAAGTAGTCACAAATGGCATGAGAGGTGGCATCTGGAACGGCCGTGCCGGCTAAGGTACCCTCGTGCTGATGTGGGACGTCAGTCCTGGCACAGCTTCTGGCCTCATGCTGGTGCGGGTTGTGAGCCTCATGCTGGCATGGTCTGTGTCAACTGGGTGGGTTATCAGATGGAGCTTCATTTTTTATCTTCTGGTTCGCACCCCGTGTCATTTGGCGCAGGCTGTCAACTGGACCCTTATTTTTCTCAGTATCATGCCATGGGCCGCATCATTCTTCACATCCTATAAGCTGGTCTTAGTATTTGTGTCTTGAAACAACACATACCGTGTGAAATGGAACGGTTCGCACCCATACTTAGCCAAATTTTTGAGTGAAAAGAAGACATGTGTCACACGGCCGGTCGGAATTGGCACGACCCATGCTGGGGCTTGACATGGCCCGTGTTGGTTGGAACGGACCATGCCAAAGATCCCTGACACGGGTCGTGCTAAGTCTACCTTCGTGCTAGCCTTGTGCGGTCCGTGCTGGTAGTGGCTTGTTCGGCGGGCTGACTTGTTTGCTCCGCTACTGAGATGAACCGTTGGTTTGATTTGAGAGTTCTTGTAGTCAATTTTATAGCGCTCGAGAAGACGAATCTATCCTCAAGGGCTGATTCTTCTCGGATCATTCCCAGAACTTTGTGTAACTCCCGGACAAAAATTCCTTCGCTTTTTCCTTGGCCTCTTTGAACTTTGAATCTGTCTTTCTTGGGCTCAATTCCATTTACTACCACACTTTATAGTCCATGGCCTTCAATCTACTACCACCCTTGCGAATGACCTTTGATATCTTCTACCATCCTTGCAAATGGCCTACTACAAAAATGATGAAAAGTACCCACAAGAAACCTACAAATGAGATCACAAAGAAAGATCTAAGTGCCTGTCGATACAAGGTGTCCATTAGTATCAATTAAGCCCACAAAACTTGGGATTTAGACACGAAAAACAAACATGGTCATTTAAACCCTTTGTCGTGTAAACCTAAATAAAAATAGAAATACAACAAGTAAAACATGCCAATTATTATGCCAAATGCATTGGTCAATGCATGCAACGCGATGCACTTCAATCCCCCACACTTAAACCTTTACTCCTCCTTGAGTAAATAAAAACAAGAAAAAGGTCTAAGCGAAGTATAGTATGCAAAGATAAGCTAGCCAATGCATTCAACTTATTCTCAAGCTACCCTAGTTCCCCCAAAGAAGTAAGAATATCACAACTCTCACACTTCCCAAAGATGCTAAAGTTACCTAACCACTCAAAATATAGTTAAGAAATGATGAGTGTTGAACTAGCTTCCTCTCCCAAACAGTTCCCCAAAAGCAATCCAAGAGTCATTGCCAAAAACCACCAAGAAAATCCAAAAGATCATCAACTTGATTGTAACCAAGAATAACTCTAGATTATCAACTTAACTACAACCAAGGATAATTCCAAATAATCATCAACTTAGTTTTAGTATTCTCTCAAATTATTTCATATTTCCTAGGAGCCCTTTTGGGTTTTCATCCTAGCTTTCATACATGTTGAGCAAACATTCTCACCATTTTCCATATGGCCTCTCATTTTTTCCTAGGTTCGTAAACCTAGCCGGGCTTAGCCTCTCATTTTTACCTATGCCATTTGACTTATTCGAACTTTTCCCATTGTTGTCTAAGTTTCCCTTTCAGGTTTCCAACTTAGCTGGTTCTATATTTTTTCATGTTTTCAAAAATTTTAATTTTTTTGGTGTAGCACAAAATGGTCTGGAGTTGGGTTTCATACTACATGAAGATAAGAAACAAAAAATATGTCACACCACCAAATTTGCATCGAAAACATCCCTAAGACAAATCAACACCAAAAACACAAAGGAATCTCAAGATGAAAACTCCTAAGTGCCCAACTACTCCCCCCCTCACACACACACACTTAAATCATTCATTGTCCTCGATGCATCATGAAAAATGGAACTCATAAGTGGAGTTGGGAAAATAGTGACACTTACTATTGTGGCCCCGAAGGGCCTTCCTTCAATCGCCTCGTCTCTTCCTTCTCAATGTACCCCATAGCTTGCATAGAGGCCTCCATAGAATGCAACCTAGTACCAAACTCCACCAATTGTAACTTCATACCCCTTATCGTAAGACTGGCCTCTTGCAAAACTTGGGTAGAACTCGCAAGTTGTCCCCAAGAGTGGGAAATTTGTCCAGGAGGTTCTCGTGTAGGTGAGTTCAACTAGGCGGAGCTCCAAATGAAGTCTCACCATCCTTCTCATCAATATCTATCTTTGGGTTTGATAAGATACTATAGAACTCCTTCTCAAACCGTGGGTCAGGCTCTAGAAATAAATCTTCCAATCATGTCTCATGGTTTACGGTGGTGTGCTTCGGTTGTGGAAGAACCATGAAGTTGCAAATTGTTGCACCACTATACAACCATACAAATTGATCGTCTGAGGTAGTGGTTGCGATCATAGAAGCCCGAGCTAGCTTCTCTATAGTATACCTCATTCCTGAACGTCTGAAATTTGCTAATGCAAATGGAGAGGGGATTGGATGGCCCAAATGTTGATCCAAGAGCCCTACCATGCCTCCCATTGAGATTTTTCCACTTTTCTTGTCTCCCATCACTAAACACTCTTACACAAAAGCGCACATCATGTCGGGATAGAAGTTCTCCTCCGGAGTCATATCCAAAAGAAACAAGCCCTATTTCCATCAAAATAAAATCACAAGACTCAAACTCAAATTAACAAATCAACAAGAGTTTCATCTTAAGATCCTCATCACACACAAAAATATGTAAAATCTGTCCACTAAAAATCATGAAAAGAAAGCAAGAAGAAACATTGTTTTTTTAAATTTTCATCCTCGTGACTTATTTCTTTTTCATGCAATTCAATTGAAACAACCAACCATTGGGTCTCCGGAGTCGCCACCGGCAACTCCACCAACAATGACATCATTGTGGAGAGGTAATATCTCACCCTTACCTTTAAGCCCCTTGTTCGCCATAGAAGGTGAATTCCCGTACCTAGTCATTGTTAAGTCCTTATCTATTTCTTTTGGTTTAGGGGGAGATCATGGGAGTTTTACATCCTCATCGCTCTTCCCTAACTGCTGCATGTTAGTGAGCATAGAAAAACATTATGACACAGACATATCATCACTAGAATCATGCAATGTTAAGGACTCGTCATTAGTGTCATCATTACCAAGTAACTCATCTAGGTATTCATTCTCATTGGTTATGCAAGAAGTGTCAAATTGATCATGCTTATCAAACACAGTTATGATTTTGCACACAAAAGATGAGTTAGGTGAATCATGCTTAGATTTATATATAGCAAACCCCACATTGTCAATGTCATCCTCTAGGATTAGTGTTCCCAAGTGGACATCGATCTTCATCCTTGATGTTTTAAGGAATGATCTCCCCAATAGTATTAGGGGTGAACTTCCTTCGTGCACCATGTCAAGGACGTAGAAGTCCACCAAAAACACCAACTTTCCAACCCAAACTATCTCATCCTTCACTAACCCTTGAGGGCTAGCTTGGGAGTGATTGGCAAGTTAGACAACCACCCTAGTGTCCCTAAGTTCACCTATATCTAGGTATTCATAAAGACTATACGGAATCACATTAATAGATGCTCCTAAGTCAATCATGACATTTTCAACTAACTTCCCACCTACGGAGATAGGAATATAAAACATCCTGGGGTTATCACATGTTTTAGGAAAATTCTTATGGTTCAAAATAGTGAATCCCCCACTTTCAAGTGTTCTACTTTCCTAGTTGGTTTATTTCTCTTTTTAGTGCATGCAACTTTCAAGAATTTAGCATATGATGGCACATGTTTAATCAACTCTAGGATAGGAATGGTTACCTCAACCTTTTCAAACACTTTCTGGATGTTTTCATCGTCTGTTGCAACCTTTAGTTTCCCCCTTAGTGCACTTGAAATAGTGGTGGAAGGGTCTCTCTTGCCTTGGGTGGTGGAAGCTCCTTAGAGGGTGCTTTCTCAATAACAATCTCATGCTCCTCAAAATTTATCTTGTTGGCCTCCAAAATCATATCATCTTGATGCAAAATCTCCTTCTATGGCTCATGCACTTTCTTACCGCTCCTCAATTTAAGGGCACTCACATTCCTCTGGATTGACCTCCGGTTGGGAAGGAAGTTTTCCAGACTCCTTGGCTTTAAGTCGGCTCACCGAAGTGGTAAGATACCCGACTTGGATCTCAAGATTTTTGATGCTCAACAAGGACCTAGTGCCAAGATCTTCAATTTCTTGTTGTTTTTGCAAACACCTCATACTTCTTTCCCAATGGGCCAAGAGCATCCAAGATTTCTTCATGGTGTGACTTGTAGTTATATGTGTGGTTGTTTGAAGGACCTTAACCCCTTGGATAGGGTTAAGGTGAAACTTGTCCACCTCGGTACCCATGAGCTTGGTTTTCCTCCCTCCAACGGAAGCTGGGATGGTCCTAGTACCTCGGGTCGAAACTGTTCGCGAAAGGGTCTTGCCTTGCATCTTCTTGATTCCCTCAAAACCCTTGTTGTTGTTATCCCCTAGAAAAGTGTTGCCTATTCCCATTTTTTTTACTCCAATGCTTTCACATCTTCCAAGTCCTCAGCCATTTGTGGGAAAGCCTCGGTTTGATGATTGCATACGCCGCAAACCTTGACTTGGTGAAGCCTTCCTTTCAAAATTTCCTTCATCATTGAAGCAAGAGCTTGGACTTGCTCTTCCAAATTGGGAGATTAAGATGGTTCATCAAAAGTCTTCACCCTTGACATCGTACCAAATTGCCTCATCCTACCTACAATCTCTTCAAAAAGGGCCATAGCATCCTTGGGACTCTTGTTGAAAATTTATTCGTTGCACGCGATATTCACCATCCTCATGTCATGCTTGCATTACTCCTCGAATAGATAGTAAACCAAGTCCCATTCCTTGAACGGGTGGTACAGGCAGCTAGCCAACAATCTCTTAAATCTCTCCTAGTACTCATACAAGGATTCATTGGAATTCTGAGTGATGCTGAGACTTGCCTCTCCCTAGGGTCATTAATTACAGCTTATTAGACCAGGCAGTGGCTTTTCCCATAGGATGGTCAGAAGATAGAGATTTATAGTTTTGCACCCTGTTCTCACTACTATGCTACCTAGAGGGTAGTTAGCGGTAAGCCTTGGGTTTGCCCACAGAGATGCCATGTCTAACGTACCAATAAAAACACAATCTCATATGGGTCATCAATCCGTACAAGTGAAAGTAATATCTAGTAAAGAAAACATGGGGGGGGGTTTGGTTTTTCAAACTAACAACTACTAAGCATGAAAGTAAAAAACCAAAGTACACTATTAAACTAAGAACTTGGAGAATCATTGAGCAACATTGTCAATCTAATGCTTCTATCCTCGATTCATTAAAATAGATATTTACGCAAACCTAATAAAGTGTTCATAACACGTGGTGTGGCTGATGGAATACACTTTCCCGTCCCTGTCACGACAGGTGCTCTTACAACCCTCAATCGACACCGCCATCGTAACTATGGGAGTACAACAAGTTCCGACCTTTGTTGTAGGTCTATTTTCCCCTATGCAATTACATCATAGGCTTTCACCATGAATGTACTACTTCTATCGGGTCCTATCAATTATGCCAAAGGGTTGTTGGCACCTTATCTATGATCTAAGGTATCTCACAACCCTAGTTTTCTACTATTCACTATCTCTACCTGGAACCTCTCGGACAATTTTACGATGTCAGTTAAGACCAGTGTGATGGAAAGTAAGTCAGATCATTCTCGAATCCCCTGTGCACACACCCACGCAGACACGTTCTCCCTTACCCATTCTATTTGTGGTGTACTATTCATGCATTTCAAATAATGAAGCACAATAATAATAATATCATGAACACAAAATTAGGAAGAACTAAAGTATCTCAAAAAGCATGTAGATTTAGACCATGCTACTACTATTTATCCCCAGGATATAGAAACTACTCCCAGACATGGAATTCAAATAAAGATATGAATTCCACATCTTATAATCAAAGTAAAAGAAAGAAAAGAAAAAGAGAGAGTTCTCTCCTAACTAGAAAGATAAAACTACTAATGATAAAGTGTCCAAGCTACTCTTGGATACGAAAACCTAGTAGAAAAAAGTTGTATTTATAGTAGTAGGAGATCAAGCCTAAAAATAGGCCCAAAATGGGCAAAAATAAGGTAAAACCTAGCTCAGCTACTGCCCGGCACGTGGCGTGGGCTGCGTCCATTCATGTGGCGAGGGGCACTGAATTTGGTGCGTGGATCGGATCTTTAAGAGTTGCGGGGTGCAAAGCTTGGCACAAGTTGCATCTACCCCCTGGCGCGAGCCGCATCGTCTGGTGTGGGGCTCCATCAGGGTGCTAAAAATGAAGGTTCTGATTTGCGCTCGTGGCCGTTGGCGCGGGCCGTGATCAGGAAGGGTGTTTGCTCAGAAACTTTGCTGCAGGTCATGTGATTTCCCACACCCCACCTTCTGGTCTTGGCATACTGAGATTGGAATGGTACTGGATGCCAAAAATAGGACATCTCACACCCATACTTAGCCGCATGGAGGGGGTTTTCACTTCGTGCTGGCAGCCCGTGGCATTTCGTGTGGCTCGCGCCATAGCCTCATACCGGTCTTCTTGGCGCAGGGCGCTCCTTTGGCACGAGCCATTGAGAGTTTTAGTTGTCAATTTTTCAGTGCTCGAGAAGATGAATCCAATAGAACCATACTTGAAGACTAATTCTTCTTGGATCGTTCTCAGACTTAAGCACAACTCATTGGACTACGATTCCCCGTTTCTTTGTTGGCCACTTTGAACTCCGTTACCTCCTATCTTTGGCTTCAGTCTCCTTCTGCCACGTATTGATACTCGTGGCCTTCGTTTACTACCATTCTAGTGTGAATGCCCTTTGTCTCTACTACCATTCTTGCAAACGGCCTTCAATATCCTCCCTTACAAATGACCTTCACATAGAACTAAACAAAAAGTACCCACAGGCGACCTACTAAAGATGATCACAAAGATGATCAAGGAGTGCGTGGATACAAGATGTTCATTAGTACCAATTTAGTCTGCAAAATGCAGGATTTAGACAAGAAAACCAAACATGGCCGTCTAAACCCCTTGTCACGTAAACTCAACTAATACTAGCAATGCACCAAATAGAACTAATCCACCAAAAGTACGAAAGTAATCATACTCCAAGATTACTTTGTTTCCCTCAAGAAAGTAAGAATCTCATAACTCTCACCCTCCCCAAAAAAAAAGTAATCAAACCACCCAAAAGTAAAGTGTGGAGAAAAGGTAACCTAAAAAGATAAGTGTCACACTAGCTTACTTTTCCCAAAATGACCCTAAAATCAATCACTGAGTCTTCTTAAAAAAAATCCACCACGGAAGCATACATTCAACCTAGTTCTTTGTTCTCTCTCAATTTCTATCATTTTTCCTAAGAGCCCTTTCAGGTTTTCACCCTAGCTTTAACACACAAAGGGTACTCACTTCTTACCTTTTTCCACAAGGCCTCTAATTTTTGCCTAGGCTCGTAAGCCTAGCTAGGCCTAACCTCTCATTTTTACCTAGATATTTTGACCTATCCGGGCTTTTCCTAATGTTACCCAAGTTTCCCTTTTGGTTTTTTTGACTTGTCCATGTTATATTTATTTTTTCATTTTTTTCAAGTTTTTCGATCTTTTTGGTGTAGCACAAAATTTCCCCAAAAGTGGGCTTTATACTATAAAAGATAATCAAACACAAAAAAATGCACCACCAATTTCCTAAAACATCCTACCCCATGTAAACTAGAGATCCTAGCATAACATGTCATGCCACCAATTATCCCTCCAAAATCATCCCTCAACAATAAAAAACCTACATCATCAATAAACAAGAAAAACAACTACCAATGTAATCATGAAATGCACCAAGGAAATCTAAGAATGAAGACTCCCTAACTGCTCACTACTCCCTCCCCACACTTTGCCGATGCAAAGTATCCAATGCACAAAAATCATGTCAAAACATAGGTGAGGTAGGGAGAAACAGTGATACTTACTCTCACGGCCCTGAAGGGCCTTCATCCTCGTGACTCGTGAAGCTCCTATCCATGTATCATGTTGCTTAAAGCGTGGCCTCGATGCTATCCATCCTTGAACTAAGATCTTCCACTTGTTAGCGCATTCCTCCTATCTCTTAGACTACCTCTTGCAGCACTTGAGTAGAGCTCGAAAGCTTTTCCCCAAGTGAATGCAAGTGGTCAATGATGTCTATGGATATGCGAGAGTGACTAGTAAGTGCTCTCAGAGTGCTATCACCTCTGGCCTCCTCAGCATTTACCTCTAGGTTAACTAAAACTCTATAGAAATCTCTCTGAAACCTCTGACTCGGAAAAATAAATAGGTCATCAAAGCATGTGTCATGGTCAATGGCATTGCACTCCCGGTGTGTCATCTTGAACTCCTTATAGTCCAGGTTGAATTTGATCGCCTTGTGTCCATCATCGTCCACATCCGGCCACAGAGTAGCTAGGAACTCTAGAGGCCACCTAATGTATGTCTTGGAGCATTTCTCTAGAAATACCTTTGGACCTACTCGGCCCAATAGGTAAGTGACCGGCTTGAGTAAGCCTAGAGCTGCCAAGGTGTCCTTGCAAGAGAACCTTGTCTCCAAAATACTCCTCTTGGGCTCTCTCAAGTTCCTCCATCTCCGGACTGTATTTTCAAAGATTTTGGATAACCCCATAAACTCTTCGATAAAAAATGCGGGGTTGCAAATAATAGAAGTTGCCGGCTCGGGGTTTTCACCCTTCTCCAGCTTTTTCCAGTTCTCACCCCAAGTGGACTTGCCCTTCTCCGAAGCATTATTCTTGGGTGGCATCCTAACAAAATAAGGATAAGAGTGGTGGTACGATGATAAACAAGGCATGGCCTACAATTCAATAAGACAACATTTTCCCAAATAATCTAACTATTCATAACATGATAATCTAAGCATGTGGGCTATTTAAACAAGAACATTCCTCATCAAACAAAAAACTCTTGTAAGTTATCACCAACCCATCAATACGATCATGCAATAAAGATTCATCCTCTCCTAAATCACCCAACAATGAAGAATATATCTTTCAAGCATAATAGCACATAAATTCTCCCAACTCTTTCTTCAACACTAGATCATGCATTCAAACTCAAGCACGCATCTCAAAAACACATAATCATTAAAAAATCATGCTTTTAACACCACCACAATGTCAAATAAAGCATATATAAACAAAGATGGATTACCTGAAATTTGAAGTTATGATTTGTAAGGCCCACAAAAGAGAAAGCAAAAATTGCTTTTTTTTTTGGGAAGGAAGCTTCAATTTTTTGAGTTTCACAAAGAGTGTGTGAGAGGGAGTGTTTCTAGAGAAGGAAGAATGTGTCAAATGACAGAACTAGGTGGAGAAATGTACTATGGAATTGGAATTACAACCTAGGTGACTAGGGAGAGAGGTACAATTAAGATAATAATGGAATTTTAAAACTCTCAATTTAGGGGACAATAGTAAAAAGCAATTAATTCCAAGGGATATTGGAAGTATTTTAACAAATCCTAAGGAATTGGGGAATTTCAAAATTCTTGAACAAAAAATGTATTTTTAAGTTTGAGAATCAGAATTTTTTAAAAACGTGCATTGTTGGAACAAAGAAAATTTGAAAATTTGGTTTTATACACAAAGTATGCCTGGCGCAAACCATAGGCTCGCGCCAAACATCCTGGCACAAAGCAGAGCCTCGCACCAAACATCTCAGCACGAAGCATAGCCTCACACCAACTTCCTTGGCATGAAGCATAGCCTCACGCCGAGCATCTCAACACGACGCATCCACCAAAATTTTCCCTAATCCTTGGTTTTTCCCTCTTTCTTTGAAAAACTATGCCACCCTTCAAATCTAACTCCATCCAAACACAAACATGAGTCTTGAGCTCAAAACTTTAATCCAAACAGGAGTTTCATCTCCGAAATCCTCATAGAAATACAAGATTCATGCAAAACTATCTATTCACTAATCAAAACATGAAAACAAAAGAAACACCGTATCTTTATTGTCGCCCTCACGACGTATTTTCTTGAAATTAAGTTTTCACAAATTTTTTTCACCAAGGAGGGGGTCACCCTTCTTGTTCACTCCCAAAGTTCCCCACTCGAAGCAGGTTAGTCATTGCCCATTAACCACCAATTCTGTGGCATCCTTTTCATTCTTATCCTCGACCGCTCCATGATCATAAACCTTTGTCACTTCATACAACCCTTCCTATCTTGATCTCAATTTGTTGGGAAAGAGATGGAACTTAGACTAGTAAACGAGGACTCTTTGTCCCATAAATAAGTTTTTCTTCAGTATATTCTCTTTATGTCTAGCTTTTGTTCTCTCTTCATAAATCAAAGCGGTGTCATAGAGTTACGCCTAAGTTCTTCAAGTTCTAGCAACTGTGACTTCCTATTCTTCCCAGCTTTAATGAAGTCTAAGTTAAGGCATTTGACATCCCAACGTGTCTTGAATTCAAGCTCAACTTAGAGGTGGCATCTCTTACCAAAAAGAGTCTTGAAGGGTGACATGCCAATTGGAGTTTATGCAATGCGGCCCAGAGATCATCATCCACCCAAGCACTCAAATCCTTTCTAGAGGTATTCACTATTTTTTCAAGGATGACCATGATTTTGCGGTTGGATATTTCTACTTAGCCATTGTCCTATGGGTGGTAGGCAGTGGAAGTCATATGGGTTACTCCATTTTTTAAGAAACATTTCCATGACTTTGTTGCAAAAGTGGGTTCCTCTATTGCTGACCAGGAATCGGGGTACACCAAACCATGAGAAGATATTGGACTTGAGGAAGCTGACCACGGTTGCCGAATCATTCTTCTTTGTAGCTTTGGCTTCTACCCACTTGGACATATAGTCTACTAGCACTAATATGTAATCATGCCCATTGGATTTTGGAAATGGTCCCATGAAATCCATGCCCACATGTCAAAAACCTCTACTGGCATCGAAAAGGTTTGGGGCATCTCATATTTGGATGAGATGTTCCCTATCCTTTGGCATTGATCGCAGGATAACACCAAACTTTTAGCACCAGATAGTATAGTGGGCCAGTATAGACCGCAGTCTGTTACCTTCTTTGTGGTTCTGTTTTATCCAAAATGCCCCCCAACTTGGGATTAGTGGCACATCTTAAGGGCACAACTTATCTCATCGTCAGGAATGTATTTTTTAATTTCTTGATCAGAACAGTGCTTCCACATGTAAGGGTCATCCCGTACATATTCCTTTGCTTCATTCATCAACCTCTCCTTTCTTGATTTGTCAAAATGTGGGGGGAACTCTCCAGTGGTGAGGTAATTCACTATATTGGCATACAGAGGCTGGCTAGTTATTACCCCAAATAATTGCTTGTCGGGGAATTCCTCCTAAATAGGTTCTTACTCTTCCTTTTGACTAGTTCTGGGCTCTCGGGTATTGGTATTCTACTTAGGTGGTCTACCACTACATTTTCAGCGCCCTTTTTATCCCTTACCTCTAGGAAAAATTCGCTTACAAGAAGTATCCACCTAATAAGTCTCGGCTTGGCTTCTTTCTTCGTCGTTAGATTATGGAGTGATGCATGGTCTGTGTACACTATGACCTTGGTTCCTAAGAGGTATTAACAAAACTTTTCTAGGGAAAAGACTACGGCCAGTAACTCCTTCTTTGTGGTAGAGTAGTTGCGTTGAGCATCATTAAGAGTTATTGGCGCATAGTATATTATGTGTGGTGCTCTACCTATCCTCTGGCCTAAAACATTGCCTATAGCATGATCACTTGTATCGTACATGATTTCAAAGGGAAGATCCAAATCTAGGGGTTGGATGATTGGGCCAGTTACTAACTTTTTTTTAAGGTGTCGAAAGCCTTTTTGCACCCTTCATCAACATTGAAGTCGACATATTTTTCCAGCAATTTGCACAGAGGTGAGGATATTTTGAAGAAATCCTTAATTAATCAACGGTAAAAACTGGCATAACCTAAGAATGATCTGACATCCTTGACATTGGTGGGGTAAGGTAGGGAGTTGATTGTATCGATTTTGGCTTTATCAACTTCTAACCCTTGAGCTGACACAACATGTCCTAGTACTATACCTTTTTCCACCATGGAATGATATTTCTCTGAATTTAGCAATAGGTTCATGTCTATACATCGCTCTAGAACCCGTGCTAAATGATGTATGCATGAATCGAAGGAATCCCCATGGATGTGAAATCATCCATGAAGACCTCAAAATATTTCTCAATAAATTATGAGAATATGTTGACCATACATCTCTGAAAAGTTCCTGGAGCATTACAGAGACTGAAAGGCATTCGCCTATAAGCAAAGGTGCCAAAAGGACAAGTGAAAGTGGTTTTCTCTTGACCCTCCGGGTTGATGGCTATCTGGAAGTATCCCAAATATCCATCAAGGAAGAAATAATACACATGGCCTGTGACCTTCTTAAGCATTTGGTCAATAAAGGGCAAGGGAAAATGGTTCTTACGAGTCACTGCATTTAAGCGGCGATAATCAATGCACACTCACCACCTGTTCTAAATACAGGTGGGTACCAAGTCCCCATCCTTATTCTTCACTACTGTAACCCCACTTTTTTTGGTACCACTTGAGTGGAACTCACCCAAGTACTATCAGAGATAGGATACATTACCCCAGCCTTAAGTAATTTAAGGACTTCACCTCTCACTACTTCCATCATAGGCGGGTTTAATCGCCTTTGAGGTTGGCGTACGGGTCTTGCACCTTCATCTAATAGTATAAGGTGCATGCAAGTTGAATGGCTTATACCTTTAATGTCAGCCAAAGTCCATTATATTGCTCCCTTGATTTTTTAAGCACATCGAGCAGTTTACCCTCTTGATCAGTAGTCAACCTATTCGAGATAATTACATGAAAGGTTCCATTTTCACACAGGAAGGCATACTTAAGGTGTTCAGGTGAGGGCTTAAGCTCAATTTTCGGTGGTTCCTCTATTGAATGTTTGCTCTCTAGTAGAACTAGCTCATCTAGGTTTTGGATAAGGCTTCCACACAATTCTCACCGTGAGGATCAATCTCTTCCACACTCCCCACTAGGTTAGCTTCCAAGGTATTAACAAGCATATTTCTCAAAGAATTATCCTCTAAAGCTAACCCTTTAAAAATATCTCGAACAATATTGTCATACATATCAACCAAATGATGATGACACTTCACAAATATCTCGAACAATATTGTCATACATAACATACATGTTAGGGGCCATGGTGTCTCTTATTAAAGCTTGCCCCAAAGGAATCTCCCTTTGGTGGAGAGGAGGAGCTCACCCTTAGAGAGGAGGATGTTGAGATCCCCCTCCCGGATGCTCATCTTTGTGCTCAATTTGATGTTCCATAGAGGAAGATGTATCCACATAATGGTCACTAGGAAGGGTGTCATCACACTTTCCAAAGAAATCCTCCTAGACCTTCTCAAATTCAACTTTAACTTGGGGTCGTAGTGTAGGGGTTCTTGTGAAGAGGGTCGCGTACGAACCATGCACCAAAAACTCGAACAATACGTCTCCAAGCCAAGTGAAAATGGAAAATAAACTAAGAAATCAAAATAAAATAAAGCTAACAAATATTTACAATTAGCATATAATCACACATAATATGCCTAAACATCTAAAAATAAATGCCTCTTTCCCGACAACAGCGCCAAAATTTGGGAGGTCATCGCCGTACCTCTCAAAGTTAATACTTTTAAGCCCTAATGCTTCCTATCTACAATTAAGTAGATAATGGCAAGTTGGGGTCGACCACGAGAAGAGGGATCTTCTCAAGTGTTTAAACATATATAGGAGAAAACATACTAGGCATACACAAACATAGATACATACAAAAGCATGAAAACAAGGAGGGGAGGGGGGGTTTGGTTGGTTTGATCCTAAGTTATAAAATTGAAATACAACAACTAGCAAAGCTAGAGAACTATGCTAATCATGCAATACAACTAAAGATACGATGTAAATGATAATTAACGGAGCCTTGGGGGCAATCGATTTCCACTTCCAAACTTCATATAGCTCATTGATTGATTCACTCATTTAATTACATTTGTTGTCTGTGGGGAATGTTATCACTTCTCATTCGAAGATCAACACTCATTCCTCCTTAAGAGTAGTTTGCAAAGACAAACAACGACCATTTGCAAACATCATTAATGATCACCCTAGACAAACAACATCATAGGGGTATTTCATCAATGGCATTTCACCCAAAGGACCATAGGTTTGATAATAACAAGTTTTCTACCAAAGACATAGTCATTTAACCAAAAAAAGAATTCATTAGGTTAAACTTAGAACAAACAACATTCAAGGTTCAACCTTTCTTTGCATACTCATCTAGCAAGAATTACCACACATTATACATAAGAAGTTCTAAATCCATGCTTTTGGATTCCCATATCAAATGAGTTAAGAAATTTGAAACTTTCCTAACACCCTAACATTTCAATCTTATAAACATTTCATATATACTCAAACAATCCATGGTATAAATGAGGTAAAATAAAACATTAATGACATAATAAATGCTCTCCAATAAATGTTCATAAATGAGCAAACATAGAATCTTACTACATAATCTTGGAAGCTTCAATCAATTGCTCCCAAGAACTAGATTTAGCTACAAGAGTTCATACTAATTAATGCTAAACAACTAAGCATAAAACAAGAGAATTCACAGATGAAAATGGAAGAAAATAGAGTTTAAACAGTACCAAAAATTCAGATGAAGAAGATATGAATGAGAGGAAAAAGAGTGCTATTTATAGTACAAAAAGGATAAGGTTAAATTCTGGCCACCCGTTGGTCACGACTAGCGACAGGCTCATCGCGACTCGCGATGAGGCCATTGCGACTCGCGATGAGTGCCCGAATTTAATCCTGCATTCTTTTCTTCTTCTTGTGGTAAACATTTATCTTCATAGAAATTCCTCTCATTTTTCAAGTCTTCAATGTCTTAAAAAATGGTCTTCGATGGCCTCCGGTCTTCATATCTTCGAAGCAAGTCTTCAAAAGTCTTTGAAAATGTGATCTTTAATAGCCTCCGATCTTCATGCCTCCATGTTCTTCCCTTGTCATGCAAAATCCACTTAAAAGAGGTAAAAGAGCGTAAATTTACTCTTACCCCTCCTAAGAAAATTTCAAGGTAAAACACAAGCTCTTGATAATAAAAGAGCACAAAAGTGACCTAAAACACTACTAAATTATGCACATAAAATGGACATATCAAACCTCCCCACACTTAAACCTTACTCGCCCTCGAGTAAGAAAAGATCCAAGCATACGAAGGAAATGACGTATCCACATCCTAACTACTATTTCCCCAAGTGAATACCTCACAAAACTCTCAATATCACGCATCCCAATGTTAAGGTCAAATGAGAAGTTTCCCACAACCCCCATTCCTAAATCTACCCAAACCATATCAACCCATCAATTCATTGATATCCCTAAAATATCTCCAAATCCCGAATTGACAATCCCAAATCCAATGGTATAAGGTGAAGTTAAAGACATGTATAAGGTTTAAAACACATGCTCCACTTTATATCAATGTATCAAGAGTTTCATAACTTACTTCATCTTCTCCCGCTAAATTTTCCACTCCCAAAAAGGTCCTCAAGATGTCAAGCTACCCGATCCATCCGTATGGTCACTGCAACCTTATGAATCCAATGCTGGTAAATGAGTGAACACTTAAAATTTTTCAATTTCTCTCATTTTCTCTCATTTTTCCTATGAGCCCTTTCGGGTTTTCATCCTAGCCACACGTCATGTTTTTGTTTCTGGCTTACATCTCACCTTTTTCCACACATTTAGCCTCTAATTTTTGCCTAGGTTGCCCTCTCGGGTTTTCGTCCTATCTGGTCCCCCAGTGTTGCCTAAGATGCCCTCTCGAGTTTTCAAATTAACGGGATTCTTTTTATTTATTTTTTCGTTATATATATTTTTTTCAAAAATTTTCATGTTTCTCCAATCCAAAAAGTAGCAAAGTGCTTTCAAAATGTTAAGGCTAAGAAAAGTATCAAAACCAACATTATCCAAGTACATCAAAAGAAAAACATCCCAAAACAAAAGGGAAAAATATGCAAAACAAAATAAAATAGTTATCCAAAAGTATCTTCAACCCTAATCACCTCAATGTAGATACCCCTCCCCATACTTAGAACACTACATTTCCCTGAATGTAGAAAATAGGGCAAAAATGTACAAAGAAAAAGTATGGAAATGGTAAGGATATGGTGCTCACGAATCACTTATGTGAGAAAGAAGGGCCACCGCCAAAATAGCGCTGCTGATAATGAACCAGCCACTCTGTGCTCCTCTGCCTCCTAGCTCTCCGCCTCTCCGCTCCCGGATCGGGGCCTGAGACACCGCCTACGATGGAAGTCATCTCTACATGAGGAGTCATGTGAAATAGTTAAGTCTCCTAGAGGTGTATCAAATTCTAGCTTCGTCTTGTTGGGCTGAGGAAGTTCCATGAATGTGACCTTCCTCACGCCATACAACCAATGGAATAGCCCCATGGTCTGGGTGGCACTGAGCATCTCAAATCTAACTAACCTCTTAGTAGTGATAAGGTAGAAAGTGCGCCTCCCTAACCGTGGAAAGTCAGCCGGAGGAACCAATCCTAAGTACTCTGCTAAAAGGTCAATTATGCCTCCGACCATGATCTTCCCCTTTGGCTTTCCTGCCACCTCCAAGATTTTCTTCATCTAATAACTCAACCCACAACCCGTATCCTGGTTCCTCACTCGTTAAGTACCATAGAAAATGAATGTCATTGTCCAGAACATTTGTCGGCTCCGCAGAGCAAAGTACCGTGCCAGCCAACAGTCGGTGCACATGACAGAGTGCAGGGTGGATAATGGCGATACTCTTATCATGGGAGTTCTTTGGCCTCATGTTGATGACATTACAAAATTGCATGTCATCCTCGGTCGATCGCTCTTGGGTTTGTGGGTCCAGCCTGGCTCGTACCTCCGCAGTGTCAAATCCAAACGCTTACTCAATCTGCGAGATGGTCATTTGCCTAGATATATCACCCAAGTGGAAAGCAATGTACCTATGAAATGGTTGATCATCTCTCATGCTGCAAATCCTGACCGTGGATAGGAACTCTAGTGTGTATCTCCGGTAAGAGGGTATGCTCCTACTCATGAACCCTTCCATTCCAACCTTGACGAGGAGGCATCTGACAGACTGGGTGAGCCCAAGATCATCTAGTGTGGGTACATCTACAAAAATAGTCTCCTTGAGTTGATGACTCGCCAGGGCTTCCTACCTTTCAGCATAGGACCCAATCATCTGGGTCAAACCCATGTACCTATCCAGCGGGGGAGGTACATGGCTCGATTCCGGAGCCGGTGGTGGAGGTGGAGGTGGAGCAGCGGTGCGCGCACCTCAGGGTGAAGCCATGGGTCTCTTTGTGGGGTCCATATCTAATAACCACAACAAACAAGGCAAACACACAGGAATATATGTATATGCAATATTGCAAATTCATACTCAGCCTTAAACTAGCTCATCATCACAAGCCAAATCATAATAAAGTCAACTAGTTCAAGTCCTAATCACAATTGCACATACAATCCATATTATGTCCAACAAGCCCATATTCTTAAGTCCATGAAGTTCTCACATAGTTGAAATCAATATGCTATTTCTCAAAACCACAGTTGTGCTCAACTAGTTTAACTACCATTAGTACATTCACAATGTCGACATCCACGTCCCATGGCTAAACTACCCTAAGAAAAATAACATTGCAAAGCACAATAACATTTTATCCAAATAACAACTATGTTTAATCAAGGGACAACATGCCTCATATCTAGCATAAATCACAATTCATTCTCAGCCAAAGCAACACAAATGTACACAATCCAAAATCAAACAGGCACAATACAATCCAAAACCGCAACCACAAAATATACAAACCAAACCGTAACCACAAAATATGCACACAATACCCATCAAACTAAATTGCAAGCACAATATATTCACCAAAATTAACCAAGGTCCAACAATTTAATTTCCTAAGGCATCACACATAATCTACACAATATCCAATAAATAAAGTATACATTCATAATCACAATTGAAGCTCAATAAAGTGAAGAAATGCACCACTTAGATGCTTAGGAAGAAGAAAGGAGGAAGCCCACAATAAATTCAAAATAGAATTTCCCATAGTAAAAAAACACCCTATTTCTAGGGTTTGTGTTCTTCAAAGAGCCTTGGGGGCAATCGGTTTCCATTTCCAAACTTCATATAGCTCACTGATTCATTCACTCATTCAATTACATTTATTGTCTATGGGGAATGTTATCACTTCTCATTCAAAGATCAACATCCATTCCTCCTTAAGAGTAGTTTGCAAAGACAAACAACGACCATTTGCAAACCTCATTGATAATCACCCTAGACAAAAACATCATAGGGGTATTTCATCAATGGCATTTCACCCAACGGATCATAGGTTTTATAATAACAAGCCTTCTACCAAAGGCATAGTCATTTAACCAAACAAAGCATTCATTAGGTTAAACTTAGAACAAACAACATTCAAGGTTCAACCTTTCTTTGCATCTATGTGAAAAATATGAAAACAGACCACGTTAACATACTCATCTAGCAAGAATTACCGCACATTATACACAAGAAGTTCTAAATCCATGCTTTTGGATTTCCATATCAAATGACTTAAGAAATTTGCAACTTTCCGAACACCCTAACATTTCAATCTTACAAACATTTCATATATTCAAACAACACATGGTATAAATGAGGTAAAAAACAACATTAATGGCATAATAAATGCTCTCCAATAAATGTTCATAAATGAGCAAACATAGAATCTTATTATATAAGCTTGGAAGCTTCAATCAATTTCTCCCAAGAACTAAATTTAGCTACAAGAGTTCATACTAATTAATGCTAAACAGCTAAACATAATACAAGAGAATTCAAAGATGAAAATGGAAGAAAATAGGGTTTTAAACAATACCAAAAATGCAGATGAAGAAGATATGAATGAGAGGAAAAATAATGCTATTTATAGTACAACAAGGATAAGGTAAATTCTGGCCACACGTTGGTCGCGACGAGTGCCAGAATTTAATCTTGTTTTCTTTTCTTCTTCTTGTGGTAAACATTTATCTTCATAGCAATTCCTCTCATTTTTCAAGTCTTCAATGTCTTCAAAAATGGTCTTTGATGGCCTCCGGTATTCATGTCTTCAAGGCAAGTCTTCAAAAGTCTTCAAAAATGTGATCTTTAATGGCCTCTGGTCTTCATGCCTCCGAGTTATTCCCTTGTCACGCAAAATCCACTTAGAAGAGGTAAAAGAGCGTCAAGTTTCTCTTACCCCTCCTAAGAGAATTTCAAGGTAAAACACAAGCTCCTGGTAATAAAAGAGCACAAAAGTGACCCAAAACACTACTAAATTATGCACATAAAATGGACATATCAAACCTCATCTGTGACATTATGCCTTCCTATCAACTGGTTCACTGTGCCAAGTAGCTCATTCACCTTTCTACCTATCCTATCAACACCAGAATATATTTGAACCCCACAATTTTTTATTCAAGAAAATACTTGAATTTGCAGAGTTTCACTAGTTTTTACAAAACTAGCTAGAGCTTCGATTATTTCTTTGCCTAGAGACTCAGATCGATTTGGGTGAGAGGTGGTATGTACGCCACTCTCACTCCCGCTTATCTTGCTGAACCGTAAGCTCCATATCTCTCCTGTAGTGGCTTAACCACGGGCAAAACTTGGTAGGGTGGTCAAAATGACACACCCTACACAGTTTAATCTGCTGAGTGGTATCCTTCCATATCAGTAGATTCCAGCTACAAAACAACTCCACAAATGAATTAACTAAAAAAATAAAGCAATTACTAACTACTCAACTAACATGTTATGCCTAATTGATACCTAGATTAATAGTATCCCCGGCAGCGGCACTAAAATTCTTACTTTCCTCCCCCCAAGGTCGTTAATTGTAGCTAATTAACCCAGGAAGAGGCTTGTCCCATGGGACGGTCAGAAGATAGATATCTATAGTTCTGCACCCTATTCTCATTGCTATACTACCTTGAGGGTAGTTAGTGGTAAGCCCTATGTTTGTCTATAGAGATGCTAGGTCTAATGTACCAATCAAAACACAACCTTATACGGGTCATTAATCCGTACGAGTGAAAGGAATAGCTAGTAAAGCAAACATGCAAGGGGGGGTTTGGTTTTTCAAACTAACAACTACTAAGCATGAAAATAAAAAGTAAAGTACACTATTAAACTAAGCACTTGGAGAGTCATTAAGCAACATGGTAAATCTAATGCTTCTATCCTCGATTCATTCACATAGATATTTAGGCAAACCTAATAGAGTGTTCATAAGACATGGTGTGGCCGATGGCATACACATCCTCGTCCCTGTCATGCAGGTGTTCTCGCAACCTTTATCGACATAGCCATCATAATTAGGGGAGTACAACAAGGTCTGACCATTTTTGTAGTTCTGTTTCTCCCCCGTTCAATTACGTCTCAGGCTTTGGGAGATCATCGCCGTACCTCTCAAAGTTAATAATTTTAAGCCCTAAATGCTTCCTATCTATAATTAAGTAGATAATGGCAAGTCGGGGTCATCCACGAGAAGAGGGATCTTTTCGAGTGTTTTAAACATATATAGGAGAAAACATACTAAGCATTTACATACATAGATACATATAAAAGCATGTAAACAAGGGGGGTTTTGGTTGGTTTGATCCTAAGTTATCAAATTAAAGTACAACAACTAGCAAAGCAAGAGAACGATTCTAATCATGCAATACAACTAAAGATAAGATGAAAATAACAATTGATGGAACCTTGGGCACAATTGACTTCCACTTCCAATCCTCTTATCCATCATTTAACATGCAACCTATTTACTACTTTCACTACTTGTTGTGAAGTCTAAACTTCTATCCTTCTTAGATAGTAGTTTGCAAGAGTGAATTCGACATCTCTTGTCAAACCTCACCAATGACTCCCGTAGTCGAAACACGACTTAAGGTATCCCATTGATGGCATTTAGCACGAAGAATCAACAAGCTCGGCAATACTTATAAACACTACACCGTGTCTAAGCATTTAACCGATTTATGCATTTACACAAGATTAGTCAAGAATGATCAACTTTCATAGACTTCTCTCATTTGCTACAAGCAAAAAACATGACAAAGAGTTCAACATGATCATATTCACCTAGCAATTATCAATCCATCAACACAATAAAAAGCTCTAAATCATACTCTTGGATTCCTATCAAGAAAAGGGGGAAATCAACCCATTTCTCCCAAACCCTAACAAGCATATCATACAAGTATTTCATATACTCAAGCTTTCAATAACATTAATGAAATCAACAAACACATTGATTGCTCCATAAATGCATAATAATAAGAGTAATAAATAGGCTACAAATTGTTCTTAAGACATGGGCTTGGAAGCCTTAGACAATTGCTCCCAAGAGATAGATTAGCTACAAGAGTTCATGCTAATCAATGCTAAATAACTAATCATAAAACAAGAGAATTCAAAGATGAAAATGGAAAGAAAAAGGGTTTTGAACAGTACTGTGAATCGCAGATGCAGAAGAATGGGAATGAGAGGGAAGAGAGTGCTATTTATAGTACAAAGAAGATAAGGTGAAATTCTGGCCACCCGTTGGTCGCGACTAGCGACGGGCTCGTCGCGATTCGTGACGGTCTCGCGACGAGGCCATCGCAAATCGTAACGGGTGCCAAAATTGCATTGTGTCTTTTTCTTCTTCTTGTGGTATATAATCATTTTCATAGCAATTCCTCTCAATTTTCAAGTCTTCAATGGCTAAAAAAATCGTCTTCAATGGCTTCCAGTCTTCATGTCTTCGAAGCAAGTCTTCAGAAGTCTTCGAAAGTGTGATCTTCAATGGCCTCCGGTCTTCATTGCCTCTGTGTTCTTCCCTTGTCACACAAAATCCACTTAGAAGAGGTAAAAGAGCGTAAAGTTGCTCTTACCCCTCTTAAGAGAATTTCAAGATAAAACACAAGCTCTCGATAATAAAAGAGCACAAAAGTGACCCAAAATAGTACTAAATTATGCATATAAAATGGACACATCAAGCCTCCCCACACTTGAACCTTACTCGCCCGCGAGTAAGAAAAGATCCAAGCATACGAAGGAAATGACATATCCTCATCCTAACTACTAATCCCCCAAGTTAATACCTCACAAAACTCTCAATATCACACATCCCAATGTTAAAGTCAAATGAGAAGTTTCCCAAAACTCCTATTCCTAAATCTATCCAAACCATATCAATCCATCAATTCATTGATATCCCTAAAACATCTCCAAATCCCAAATTGATAATCCCAAATCCAATGATAAAAGGTGAAGCTAAAGGTATGTATGAGGTTCAAAACACATGCTCCACTTTATATCAATATATCAACCTAAAAATGAAGCATATTAATGATCAAGAATTTCATAACTTACTCTGTCTTCTCCCGCTAAATTTTCCACTCCCAAAAGGTTTTCAAAATGTCGAGCTACCCGATCCATCTGTGTGGTCACCACAACCTTATAACTCCAACGTCGGTAAATGAGTAAACACTTAACGTTTTTCAATTTCTCTCATTTTCTCTCATTTTGCCTAGGAGCCCTTTTGGGTTTTCATCCTAGCCACACATCATGTTTCTTTGACTCACATCTCACCTTTTCCCGCACATTTAGCCTCTCATTTTTGCCTAGGTTGCCCTTTTGGGTTTTTGACCTATCCAGGTCCCCAATGTTGCCTAAGTTGCCCTCTCGGATTTTCAACTTAGCGGGATTCTTTTTTTTTGTTTCTTTTCTTTTCTCTTTTTTAATATTTTATTTTATTGTTTTTTTTCACGTGTCTCCAATCCAAAAAGTAGCAAATTGCTTTCCAAATGTTAAGGCTAAGAAAGGTATCAAAACCAACATTATTCAAGTACATCAAAAGGAAAACATCCCAAAACAAAAGGGAGAAAATATCCAAAACAAAACAAAAGAGTTTATACAAAAGTGTCTCTAACCCCAATCACCTCAGAATAGAAGATACCCCTCCCCATAATTAGAACACTACATTGCCCTCAATGTAGACATTAGGGAAAAACCGTACAAAGCGAAGTATGGAAAGGGTAAAGATGTGGTGCTCACAAAATCAATGTTGTGATGAAGAAGGGCCACCGCCAAAGTAGCGCTGCTGATACTGTGCCAGCCACTCTGTTCTCCTCTGCCTCCTCACTCTCCATCTCCCCGCTCCTGGATTGGGGCCTAAAACACCGCCTGACTGGGATTGCAACTCATGGATGCGAGCTGACAAGTGGTCAATCTCCTCGTCCATATCAATCAAAGTTTGGGAGACAAATACATTGTGCTCCAATATCATGTTGTCCTGTCGATGGAACCCATCATGCATAGTCTGCATCATATGCTCGTAGAAGTTTGGTGGAGGCTAGGAATAGTGAGGTGGAGCACCGTCCTCCTGCATGGGCTCTGTCTCTGGTGGAGGCTGCGTGGAGTGGTGCTGCTGCTATCGCTCAGAGAGAGGTAGAGTGTTATCATCACGCTGGACAGGAGCTGACCTGAGGTCACAGAGCTTGTGCTAGAAATCATCTGTACATGAGGAGTCTGGTGAAATCGCCAAATCTCCCAGAGGTGTGTCGAATTCCAACTTCGTCTTGCTCTGCTGAGGAAGTGCCATGGATGTGGCCTTCCTCGCACCATATAACCAATGGAAGAGCCCCGTGGTCCGCGTGACACTGAGCATCTCAAATCTAACTAGCCTCTCAATGGTGATAAGATAGGACATCCGCCTCCCTAAGCGCGGAAAGTCAGGCGGGGGAACCAATCCCAAGTGCTCTGCTAAAAGGCCTATCATGCCTCCGACCATGATCTTCCCCTTGGGCTTTCCTGCCACATCCACGACTCTCTTCATCCATAGCTCTGCCCACAGCCCATATCATGGCCTCTCACTTGTTAAGTGCCATAGAAAGTGAATATCATTGTCTGGAACATTCGTCGGCTCCGTGGAGCAAAGTACTGTGCCAGCCAAGAGTCGGTGCACATAATGGAGTGCATGGTGGATAATAGCTCTACTCTTATCGTGGGAGTTATTCGGCCTCATATTGATGACATTCCAAAAATGCATGTCATCCTCTATTGATCGCTCCTAGGCCTGTGGGTCCAGCCTCGTCCGTATCTCAGCTGTGTCAAATCCAAAGGCATTCTCAATCTGTGAGACGGTCAACTGCCTAGATATATCATCTAAGTGAAAAGCAATGTACCTCTCGCAGGGTTGATCACCCCTCATACTGCTTATATGAACCGTGGACAAGAACTTCAATGTGTACCTCCGGTAAGAGGGCACGCTCCTACTCATAAACCTTTCCATTCCCCCTTTTGCGAGGAGGCATCTTACAGGCTGAGTGAGACCGAAGGCATCTAATGTGGGCACATCGACAAAGCTAGTCTCCTTGAGTTGGCGCTTCTCCAGGGCCTCCCACCTCTCCGCATAGGACCAGGTGATCCGGGTCAAACCCATGTACCTATCCGTAGGGGGAGGTACAGGGCCCAATTCCGGAGCCGGTGGTGGAGGTGGAGGTGGAGTGGCGGTGCGCCTGCCTCGTGGGGGAGCCCTAGGTCTCTTCGTGGGGGCCATATCTATCAATCACATCAAACAAGTCAAACACAAAGGAATATGTGTATATGCAATATTGCAAATCCATACTCAACCTTAAAATAGTTCATCATCACAAGCCAAATCAAAATCAAGTCAACTAGTTCAAGTCCTAATCACAATTTCATATACAATCCACATTATGTCCATCAAGCCCATATCCTCAAATCCATGAAGTTCTCACATAGTTGAAATCAATATGCTATATTTCAAAATCACAGTTGTGCTCAACTAGTTTAGCCATTATTAGCACATTCACAATGTCAACATCCACGTCCCATGGCCAAACTACTCTAAGTAGAATAACATTGCAAAGTACAATAGCACTTTATACCAATAACAACTATGTTTAATCAAGGGCCAACATGCCTCAAATCTAGCATAAGTCACCATCTACTCTCAGCCAAAGCAACAAAAATGTATACATTCCAAAATTAAGCAGGCATAATAAGGTCCAAACAGCAACTGGAAAATATACAGTCCACACAGCAACCACAAAATATGCACACAATACCCATCAAATTAAATTTGAAGCACACCATATTACCACAATCAACCAAGGTCCAACGATTTAATTTCCTAAGGCATAACACACAATCTACAAAATATCCAATAAATAGAGTATAAATTCATAATCACAATTGAAGCTCAATAGAGTGAAAAAGTGTACCACTAAAATGCTTAAGAAGAAGAAAGAAGGAAGCCCACAATCAATTTGAATTCGAATTGCCCAAAGTCCAAAAACCCCCAAATTCTAGGGTCCGTGTTCTTCAAAGTAGTTATGGCGATTTATGGGTGGAGATTGGGAAGAAAGGAAAGTGGTATAGGGTTGTGGTCTTGAGTGGTGGCGGTGGCGGCGAGCGGCAGCGGCGAGCGGCAGCGCTTGTGGAGGAAGACGAAGGAGTAGTGGGAACAAATGAAAGGGCAGTGGATATGTGTGGCAAAATGGGTTTAGCCCGTCTTTTAATACTGATTCGTACGATCGTCGTAACTCGCGATAGGTCCTCGTGAGGTTATCGTAACTCGCGTAAAGTGGGATCCGAGGGCTGAATTTTTGCCCAAAATTTTGGAACACGTCGCGACTCTCGAGGAGGCCTTGCAAGGTCACGCGACTCGCAGAAAGTGGGATCCGAGGGCTGATTTTTTGCCCAAAATTTCTGAGCCCATTGCAACTCACGACGATGTGGTCGCAACTCGTGATGAGGCCTCACGAGGTCATTGCGACTCGCGGAAAGTGGAGGCTGAAACCCAAAATTTGAGAAAACGTTTATGAGCCCATCGCGACTCGCGATGGTATGGTCGCGACTCGCGACGGGCCACTAACCGGTACTTAGAAAATTTTTCTGCTTCCTTCTCTTGTCAAAGTCCATCCTTCTTGACTCCAAGTATTTCCCCCTTCAGGAGTCCAATGCCTTGGCTTCAAAATTGCTACAAAATCATAGAGAAAGCAACTCGTGAAAAGCATAAAGCAAAACAATGAAGCTTAATGATAAAAATTCAAAACTAAACAACATCAACAGAAAGTCATGAATGACGATCAAAACCAAGTTTTTTTAATGTCGTCGGCATGACTTACTCCCCTTCTTGGAGCTTACTCACAAACTGGATCGAGGAGATCAACGTCTTCTCCGTTTTCCGGCACAAAAGTCTCATAGTAAGGTTTCAAACGTTGTCTATTAACCTTGAAAGTATTGGACTTAGCTCGATCTAGAATCTCCACCGCACCATGTGGGAAGACCTTAACCACCTCAAAAGGACCGATCCATCGGGACCTTAACTTACCTGGGAATAAGTGAAGGCGGGAGTGGAATAGGATGACCTTTTGACCAACGTCAAATTCCTTCCTAATGATTATCTTGTCATGCCACACCTTTATCTTCTCTTTATAGATTTCGGCATTCTCATAGGAATCCCTCTAGATCTCATCCAGTTCATCCAATTGTAACTTCCTATGCAAGCTGACCTCATCTACATCGAGATTAAATTCTTTGACTGCCCAGTAAGCCTTATGCTGAATTTCCACCAGTAGATGACAGGGCTTACCAAACACTAACTAGTATGGTGACATACCGATTGGTTTCTTATACGCCGTCCTATATGCCCACAAGGCATCATTCAACCGAGAACTCCAATCCTTCCGGTTAGGTTTAACCATTTTCTGAAGAATGGACTTGATTTCCCGATTGGAAACTTCGGCTTGCCCATTGGTTTGTGGGTGATAGGCGGTGGATGTCTTGTGAGTAATGTCATAGTTCTTCAAGAGTGCCTCTATAGTCTGGTTGAAAAAATGGGTGCCACAGTCACTAATCAAGGCTCGGGGTACCCCAAACCTAAACTTTAAGGAATTCCGCAACCACTTTAGAATTGTCAGTCCTAGTGGGTTTTTGCTTCAACCCACTTCAACAGCAAGAAGAATATATGTAAAGCCACAAGAACTAGGAAAAGGTCCCATAAAGTCAATACCCCAAACATCAAAGATTTCACAATACAAAATAGGTCTTTGGGGCATTTCATTCCTAGTGGAGATATTTCCTACTCTCTGGCATTCATCACAAGATTTGAAAAAGGTGTATGCATGCTTATTCAATGTAGGGCAATAAAACCCACTCTCTAAAACTTTCCTAGCGGTCCTCTTTGCTCCAAAATGACCGCCACATGCATGAGAATGACAAAATTCAAGAATTGAGTGTACTTCACTATCAGGGACACATCTCCTAACAACTTGATCCGCATAATGTCTCCACAAAAAGGGATCATCCCACACATAATACTTAACATCACTCTTTAATTTATCCTTTTGGGCCTTAGAGAAATGAGGAGGGAACTTACCGGCAACAAGAAAATTTATAATGTCGGTATACCACGGTTGGAGATCCCTAATGGTGAATAATTGTTCATCATGGAAGTCTTCCCATAGTTGCTCCTTCACTGCGGGATTTACCTCATTATCTTCGCATGGATTCAGCCGGCTCAAATGATCGGCCACAAGGTTTTCCGCGCCCTTCTTGTCTCGCACCTCCAACTAAAATTCGCTCAAAAGCAGGATCTACCTAATCAACCTCGGCTTGGCATCTTTCTATTTCATTAAATGAAAAAGCGCTACATGGTCAGTGTACATAATAACTTTTGTACCAAGCAAGTAAGATCAAATTTATTCTAAATAAAATACCACTGCCAGCAACTCCTTTTCGGTGGTGGAATAGTTTCTTTGGGCCTCATTGAGAGACATTGATGCATAGTAGACGGTGTGAGGTGCTCTCCCCACCCTTTGACCAAGAACCACTCCAACGGCGTAATCACTAGCATCACACATAATCTCAAAAGGCAACGACCAATCTGGGGGTTGTATGATAGGGGCCAAGACTAACTTTCCTTTCAATGTATCGAAGGCCCCTTTACACCCCTCATCCATCACAAATTCCACTTCCTTTTGCAAAAATTTGCATAGAGGAGATGTTATCTTCGAGAAGTCCTTGATGAACCAGCGATAGAATCCTGCATGGCCAAGAAAATAGCGCACTTCGCGCACATTAGTAGGATAAGGCAAAGTTTGAATTGTGTCTATCTTTGCCTTGTCAACCTCAATACCCTTAGAGGAGACAACATGGCCTAAGAAATGCCTTTCTCTACCATAAAATGACACTTCTCAAAATTTAGCACAAGATTAGTATCAATGCAACGTTTAAGAACTTGTGTCAAATTTGCTTAACAATTGTCAAAAGAATTACCATGAATGGTGAAATCATCCATGACTACCTCGACAAAATTTTTAACAAATTCCGAGAAAATGCTTACCATACACCTTTGGAAAGTTGTGGGGGCGTTACATAACCCGAAAGGCATACACCGGTAAGCAAACGTACCAAAGGGGCACGTGAAAGTGGTATTTTCTTGGTCTTCCAGGATGATAGCCACTTGAAAGTACCCCGAGTACCCATCCAAAAAGAAATATAAGGGGTGGCTTGCTAACCTCTCAAGAATTTGATCAATGAATGGCAACGGGAAGTGATCCTTCCGAGTTTCCACGTTTAGCCTCCGATAGTCAATGCAAATGAGCCTCCTGTTTTAAACTCGGGTGGGCACCATTTCACCCTTCTCATTTTCAACCACCGTCATCCCACTCTGCTTTGGTACCACTTGAGTTGGACTCACCCATTTACTATCCGAGATTGGGTAGATCATGCCCGCTTGGAGTAACTTGAGGATTTCCTCCTTTACTACCTCCATCGTAGGCGGGTTTAAACCACGTTGGGGTTGTCGCACGGGTCTTACACCTTCTTCCAGCAAAATTCTATGCATGCAAGTGGATGGACTTATGCCTTTGATGTCAGAAATAGTCCATCCAATTGCTTCCTTGTTCTCCCGTAACACCACCATCAATTTTTCTTCTTGCTCCTTGGTGAGCTTGCTTGAAATGATAACCGGAAGCGTCTCCCCTTCCCCAAGAAATGCATACTTGAGGTCCTTTGGCAAAGGTTTAAGGTCAAGCACCAGGTCTTTCACAAGTGAGGGGAGGAATTCCGGTTCTTCATGTTCCTCTAAGAGTAGAGGAGGAGGTTTTGAGAGACTCGGTCTCATTTCTTCAAGCAGGTTCAAATCCTCAAAGCTTTCCTTCAAGTTAGTGCTCATAGAGTATACATTGTGGGCATCATTAACATCACATTGCAAAGCAACTAACAAAGAATCTTCATCACTTAGTTCAAAAACATCTTGCACAACTTCTTCAACAACATCTAGGGCATGGAAAGCATGTTCTTCACTAGGATACCTCATAGAGTCATTTATGTTAAACTCTACTTTTTATTCCATCAAATTCCATGGTGAGGGTACCTTTATGCACATCAATCATTGTCCTAGAGGTTTTCAAAAATAGCCTCCCCAACAAAATTGGGGCGGTATGTTTATCATGCTCCATGTCAAGGACATAAACATCTGTGGGGAAAACTAAGGAATCCACCTTATCCAACACATCCTCGACAATACCCTTAGGGTATGCACTAGAACGATCGGCCAATTGGATTACCACCCCGGTTTTGTGCAATGTACCCAAGTTGAGGTTTTCATATAAAGAGTAAGGAATCACATTTATTGATGCACCTAAATCAAGCATAGCTTTTTCAAAATGTGTATTTCCTATTATGCATGGGATTGTGAACATGCCGGGACTGCTACATTTAGGAGGTAACTCTTTTTGACACAAGGCGGAAACATGCTCACTTTTTCCATTTTTAAACTTATTCTTGGCCCTTTGTTTTCTATTCACAACACATAATTCCTCAAGAAATTTACCATATCTAGGAATTTGTTCAATAGCATTCAAGAGTGGGATGTCTACCTCACATCTACGAAAGACTTCGTAGATGTCCTTGTTGTCCTCCTTCCTCCTTTTGTCTTTCAAGGCTTCCGAAAATGGAGGTTCCGGTACATATGGAGAGATCTCCACCATCTTTGCTCTTTTGTGAGGGGGAGATAAAGGTTCCGGAATGGAAGTTGACTTTGGTCTTGGTATCAATGTCTCCACCTCACTTTCTTCTTCCTTGCTCATTTTGGCTCACTCTTCAATCTTCTTCTCATGGGCTTCTTCCTTCTCAACTCCTTTTTCAAACACCTAAATCCCCTTGGGCTCCTATTCAACAATTTTATCATCCGGTGAAGTGCTGACTACCACTTCTTAAAGCGATAGCATTTGCATTTTGTCTAGGATTGATTTCCGGTTAGGAGGGAAGTTTACCCTTTTCCCGGGCTTTCATCCTATTCACCATTTGAGCTATTTGGCTCACTTGGGTTTCCAAGTTCTTGATGCTTTCTTTGGCTTCATCTTGGAATTTCTCGCTTTCCGCGCACATGCCCAACCGGTGAATGGCTTGCATCACCCCATCCTTTGATAGCCCCGAGCTCTCCCCTTGCTCTCGGGGTTTGTCTTGGAGCCTTTGGAATTGTTGTTGAGGTGGCCTATATTGTTGTTAAGGAGGCCGGTATGGTTGATAGTTTTGGTTTCTTTGAGAGTTTCCATACCGGAGGTTCGGGTTATCATGATTTTTTGAATTGTATGGCTGGGTTTGGTACCCTTGATACCCTTGGTAGCCTTGGTGACCTTGGTAGCCTTGACCACCTTGATACCCTTGGTTGCCTTGGTATCCTTGATTCCCGTGATACCCCATGGCACTCACCTCTTCGACATAGTCTTCTTGCAAAGTGGGGCAAGTGTCTGTAGGATGGGCCGAGTAACAAATTTCACATGATTTAACATGTGGCGCATTTCCGGGCATTGTCATCAAAGACTTAACCATGGATGCAAGGGCCGAGACTTGATCAATTTTTTTATGCAGCATTATTGTATGTAACTAGATATATTTACGATCAAACATGCTCATTAAAAACCATAAAAAAGTAAATAAGCAATTTATAGTGGGATGGATGGTGTATATTTATTTTTAAAAATTAACTCAATTTTTGTTGATATATAATAATTAATTATTTAAGTTTAAATTAAATTAATATTTATGTATTTTATATTAAAAATATTAATTATTGTGTAGAAATAATTTAAGTTATAAAAAAATAAGAATATGAAATATATGTTGATAATAAATAAATAATTGTTAAATTAAAGTTATAAACTAATGTAAATTTTAAAAGGAAATAGCAAAAATATTCTTAGTTATAAATAGAATATAAGATAACATTTTACTATTTCGATAAATAGTAAAATTATAAAAAATATTTTTGAACAATTTATTATAAAAATATAAATAGTTATGAGTATGTCTCTTGAAAGAATGTCTTTCCATAATCTATGGAAAGACCAAGGTTTAAATTACAAATTAAAAGAAACTAAGATAAAATTTTCAGGTTGCATTAATTGGGACATAAAACTTATAAATATTTTTATTGCATAATAAATTTTTAATATTGCAACTAAAATCTTACCTTTTTATTATTTAAATTAAACCTCATTTTTCAATAAACATATGAAATGACGGTTTTTCCCAAGACTTTGCCAATAGTTATTAAGGTTACGTATTAAAAAACATTTATGACAATAATAATTATTTAAATTTTTTATTAGAATTAAATCAACTCTTAAATTCAATAATATTGATGAAAAATAGTAGAAATAACATCTACTTTTAAATCATAATAACTAGATAACACCCGTACTTTGCACCGACATGAATTTAAATATTATAAATATATTTATAAATATATTTTTTAATGTAATTTAATTATTTGATAAAAAATATTAATAAATAGAGTCTGTCTCTTGAAAGATGGTCTTTCCATAAGTCATGGAAATATCAAGATTTAAACTAAAAATTAGAATAAATAAAGATAAAATTTTGGGTTGCATTAATAGGGACATAACTTTATAACACGTTACATAATAAATTTTACTAGTGAATTGCTATATCACGCATTGTATTTATGCCTTGTATTTATACTATTTAATATACAATATGTATTTTTAATTTAATTTAAATAAATTAATATTAAATAAAATTATTTATTTATTTAATTTATCCGCCGCCGCCGCCTCCTCCTCCGTGCACCACATTCTCCTCCGTGCGCTACCTTCTTCTCCGGCGACTCCTTCTCCTCTCCCGCTCTCTTTCTCCTTCTCCTTCTCCTCTCATTCTCCTTCTCCTTCTCCTTCTCCTTCTCCTCCCATTCTCCTCTCCTTCTCCTTCTCCTTCTCCTTCTCCTTCTCCTTCTCCTTCTCCTTCTCCTTCTCCTTCTCCTCCCATTCTCCTCTCCTTCTCCTTCTCCTTCTCCTTCTCCTCCCGTTCTCCTCTCCTTCCCCTTCTCCCGCTCTCCTTCTCCCGTTCTCCTCTCCTTCCCCTTCTTCCGCTCTCCTTCTCCCATTCTACTCTCCTCCGCCCGGTTCTCCTCCGTGCTCCGCCACTTCCCACTTCTCTGCCGCCGCTTCTCCACCGCTTCTCCGCCGTTCTCCTCTCGGGCTAGGGCTTCGCTCGACGGGGACGAAGGAGAAGGAGCTCGGCGGAGTTAGGGTTTCGCTCGACGGGGAAGAAGGAGAAGGAGCTCGGCTGGGCTAGGGTTTTGCTCGACGGGGACAAAGGAGGAGGGACGGCGAGGCTAGGGTTTTGCTCGACGGGGCGAAGGAGAAGGAGGGACGGCGGTGAGGCTAGGGTTTTTCTGTGGACGAGGGACGGCGGAGGAGGCACGGTGGTGGCGGTGGCGGTGGCGAGACCTCCGGAGAAGACGAAGAAGAAGAGAAGAAGGTGGTGGCGCACGGCAGCGGAGACCAGCGGCGGTGGTGGCGCACTGCATCAGCGGTGGTCCCTTTTTTTGTTTTTGATTTTTTGATTTTTGTTTTATTCTAAAATTTTAATATTAGTATTATACGTGTATATACGTATTAGGGCGTAAACTAGTAAAATACAGGGCGTGATATAGCAATACCCTTTTACTATTACAACTAAAATATTTTACCTTTTTATTATTCTAATTATATCCCATCTTTCCATAAGCCTATAGAAAGACGGTTTTTTCCAAGACTTTGCCTAATAAATATCACTTTAACAAAATAACATTACCATTATATACATTGCATGTCTACGGATTTCAAAGAATATGAAAAATTATCAAAGTATTGAAGATATGATTGTAATATCGTGCCATTGCATATTTGATAAATATATATTAATTATTATCATACAATTGTTTTTAATAAAAAATTTAAATATTTAAATTAGATGATAATTTTCACTAATTGATAACATTGTGCTATATTCACTATCATGGTCGATAAATCATTTCCGACCAAGAAAGACATTATAGAGAAGGTATTTTTTTATTTAACATTCTAGCGATTAAAAAGAAAACTTCGGTGGTCAACGTATATTGTACTCCATACATCATTTTCAGACAAAACCTACATGAGTAAAAGATTGGACACTTCCGGCAGTAACAGTGGCGGAATCATGGTCAAATATAAGGAGTGACTCATTTATAATGATAAAAAAAATTGTATGTACGTTAGATCTAAAAAACTTAAATTCAGGATACAGTCAGCAATTCATAATTAATTGATTTAGTTAGAAAAATATAAAATATGAACTTATAATTTTAATCCAAAAAAATTCTAAATTCATAATCTTAGAGAACTTTTCAAAAAATTATATAGTTTTAAAATGTCAATATATTATAATTATTAATTATACAGATTAAAGAAAGTTAAAATTTATGATAATCTAATTTAATAATTAAATTAAAATATAATATAATTTATTACATATTGATATGTACTAAAATATATCATTCAAAAAATTAAATTGACAAAAATAAATAAATTCGTACCAGAAGAATTGTAAATAAAATTTATAGAGATAACTAAACAATTGAAAGGACATACAAATAAAATCTTACAGTACTATATTTAATATTTATAAAAAGCATTTTATACTGATCCTTTCTCAAAATTAAAATATATTAGAAACACTTGTATAAATAAATAAATAAAAGTACACCATCTATTATTCTATATGTTAACATAGTAATTTTAGTTATTTTTGTAGGTAAATTAAATTGCATGGAAAGAATTGAATACAGAGAGTGAAAAAAGAATAAGTAGTTGAAAATAATTCATTTATTATCATGAAAAGAAGTTTAATAATTTTAAGAAGATAAACCAAAATGAAAAGTGTGTCAAATTTAAAAATAAATATTGTAAAAAATATGTATTATGAAAGAATTTCCATAACAAAGGGTGAATGAAAATATAAAACAATCACAAGAATGTGCATCCTCATAAATAGGGTAAGATTAATTAATAATTAATTAAAAAACCTTAAAAGTATTGGAAAAGCATTGAAAATCTTGGGAGAATAGGTCTCTATTGAAAATTGGGAATTAATTTTAAAAGATATTACATTTTCAACTAAATAGGACCCAAGCTCTCCAATATATTTTATCTCTGTATCAATTGAGTATACACCCCAAAATATCTCCCAGAGCTAATGAATGTGCCATCTTCAGTAACTGGCAGCGACATCACGGAAGATTGATGCTTTTTAAGTGTTGCGAGACATTTCTTGCGACTTGTGATCCCAAATTCTGATCATACAATCATCACAACCTAAGAAAAGCTATTGCCAACACAATGTGAGGCATAATATTTCCAAATAAGAAAAAAGCTTGGCCAGCCATTCTATAAAATCACCATGCTCAAGAGACATAAAATTCAGTATTCCGAATGTCAAAGACATTAAAACACCAACATTCAACAATGCTGAACTACAATCCTAATAGCAATGAACAGTGGGAAAAGGAAAAAAAACAAAAGAACAAAATTTTACCAGCAGTCTATCGGGGTCGAGGTGCAAGAACGTACCTGTAATCGTCAGACACCAAATTACATAAGTCAAAAGGTCAGTCTTTTGTGCAGTTAATTTACTTAACTACACTAATGTAGCTCAGGCTGATTAGTAGTACTACATTTATCATATTCAAGCTTCCTTTCTGCCTAAACTAAAACTTTTGGTCTCATCTATAGAAACTATTGTAAGAGGTAAATTACACCATCGACATCACAATGGGGAATATAACAATGACCGATGAGCTGAGTAACATTATTCATAAAATGGAAAACAGGATCAATAAGAAAAAATGATAAAACATTCTAAGATTTCATCACGAAGAGCTACTACAGGAGATACACTACGATGATGGTTCTATCAAATAGTAACTCAAATGTAACAGAAATATAAATATGGTGAGAGCTTCTGATGCTTTTTGTCACACAATTCTATCAAAGAATATACTCTTGACGACTTTGTGTGATTTTGAATGACACCCTAGATCAGCCTCTCCAAAAAAATGGAAGTTCAAGGCACTAAATTCTTACTGCAATTTCCCTGTTATGTAAGTACATCATCTTAGCGGGGTTGGGCGATGATGCCTTGAAGTCTAAAGAGGCTTTTGTAGATTTCCACCCGTATCAAACATAAATATACTACCCAATGTGATCTAGCATGGTGAATAATTAAGATCATCCCTGACACTTAGACACAAAAGAGAAAATAGAAGAAGATCGAACTGGAAATAATATCACGTGTATGCATGTATATATAATGTGTGATTGAATGGTGTGACTCGTTATATTCCTATTGTGAATGTGTAATTCAGAATGATTTCATTGATGCAAGGGTGTTACAATTTATATAGTAAAAGAGCTATACATTCATTGTATCTAGCCTACTCTAAATATAGACAAGAAATATTACAAATAAATACAAGAATATCTTAATATCAATCAAGATATTCTATCAATAAATACAAGAATATCTTGATATCAATCAAGATATTCTATCACCCCCCTTCAAGCGAAGCGTCGGATTGCTGGAGACGCAAAGCTTGGAACGAAACAACTCGAAGAGCGGGCGAGACAGTCCCTTAGTGAAAAAATCAGCCACCTGAAGAGAATAGGGAACATGACTAACACGAAGCTTCCCAGAGGTAACAAGCTCACGAACGAAGTGGTAGTCAATGTCGATGTGCTTAGCCCGCTTATGGGAAACTGGATTTAGAGCCAGAAAAATGGCACTACTGTTGTTACATAGCAGTAGCAGAGTGGAAGATCGGGGGACCCAAAGCTCACGTAGTAGTTGACACAACCAAGCCAACTCAGCCGCAGTGTTGGCCATGGCACGATATTCGGATTCACAACTGGATCGAGAAACAGCAGGTGGCTTCTTAGCACTCCAAGAAATAAGATTTCCACCAAGGAAAATGGCATAGCCATAGGTGGAGCGGCGAGTCTCGAGACAACGAGCCCAATCATCATTAGAGTAGCTAAGAATGGGAAGACCAGCAGGTGAAGGATGGAACGAAAGTCCATAGTGAAGCGTCCCACGAACATAGCGAAGGATGCGAGTGACAGCTTGAAAATGATCATCCTTAGGAGACTGCAGAAACTGGCTAACAGAGTTAACAGCATAAGATAAATCTGGGCGAGTGATTGTCAAGTACTATAGTGCACCAACAAGTGAGCGATAAAGCTTGGCATTTGAGAATTCAGGACCAGCAGAGGTGACAAGCTGCGAACCAGGCACAAATGGTGTACAGACAGGCGTAGCATCCGTCATACCAGCTCGCTGTAAAATTTCCATAGCGTACTTAGCTTGCCCTAAGAACAGCCCAGAAGAAGATCGAGTAACTTCAATGCCCAAAAAGTAATGAAGAGAACCAAGATCTTTGACGGAGGACTCCCGATCAGCATGAACAATGAACCGTCGAATGAGATCGGAGTTATTTCCGGTGAGGATGATGTCGTCAACATACACCAACAAATATAGCACAGTTGATCCTCGAGCATAAACAAACAGTGAAGTGTCAGTCAAACAACACTTAAACCCTAAACGGAGAAGAAAGGAGCTGAAGCGCTGGAACCAAGCCCGAGGAGCCTGCTTGAGCCCATATATGGCTTTCCGAAGGCGACAGACAAAATCCGGATGAACAGGATCAGAAAATCCAGCTGGCTACTCCATGTAGACCGGAGAATCAAGAACACCATTAAGGAAAGTGTTCCTGACATCGAGCTGATGAAGAGGCCAAGAGAAGGTAGTGGCAAGACCAAGGATGATCCGGACAGTGGAGGCTTTAACGACATGACTAAAGGTATGAGTAAAGTCAAACCCAGGCAGCTGAATAAATCCTTGGGCAACAAAATAAGCCTTATGCCTGTCAATAGAGCCATCGGGATGATGCTTGAGACGATAAACCCATTTGGATCCAACAACATTAGCATCTGAGGGTCGAGGAACAAGATCCTAAGTGTGTTGCTGGCGGAGAGCTCGCATCTCCTCATCCATGGCAGAAGTCCAACGGGAATCTTTAACAGCGGAACGAAACCCTCGCGGCTCAGTCTCGACAAGCAATGCAGCAAGAAGTCCAGTCATCTCATAATTAGCAAACTAACGATTAGTGGTAAGACTGCCTGTTTGCAAACGGGTAGTCATGCGGTGAATCGGTCATGGTGGTGAAGGCGACGGAGAGGAAGCAGACGGTGCTAGAGATTGAGATGGGGATGGCAGTGATGACGGTGCAGGAGTTGAGGTCGGTGACGGTGTTGGAGTCGGGTTTACCGACGGTGCTGGAGTCGGGTTTGCCGATAAGATAGGATCATCCAAGTCTGCAAAGACAGAAACATCCAAGGTTGCTGGAGTAACAGAAGTAGAATCAGTAGCTGCTGGAAAGGAGGTCTCATCGAAACGGGCATGGCGAGTGAGGTAGACCTTCTTGGATGAGGGGTCAAGGCAGCAAAAACCTTTGTACCGCGCACTGTGACCAACAAAAATGCATGGAACACTTCGAGGAGCAAGCTTATGGGGTGCAAACGGTCGTATATAAGGATAAACTCTACACCCAAAAGGATGAAATTTAAAGTAATCAGGATGACGGCCATGGATCAGAAAGTAGGGAGACACATTGTGAAGAACGGGCGTAGGGAGACGGTTGATGGTATAAGTGGCAGTGGCGAAGGCAACATCCCAGTAAGATGGTGGTAGCTGAGAGTGCATCAACATTGACAGTCTCATTTCCGTAATATGCATGTGTTTGCGTTTGGCTCTACCATTCTGTTCTCGTGTGGCTGGACAAGAAATTTGATGAAAAATTCCCTTAGCAGAGAAATGAGCCCATAAACGCGCATTAGTGAATTCAGTGCCTCCATCACTTTGAAACACCTTAATCGAGAAGGAAAACTGATATTCAACCAAGTTTTGAAACTGCACGAATGTCTAAAAAAAGTACGATTTCCGCTTCTACGAATAAAACCAAGTAAAGCGCAAAAAATCATCCACAAAGATCGCATAATAAGAGAAACCACTTTCTGATAAAATAGGAGCAGGACCCCATAAGTCGCAGTGTACTAAAGCAAGTAAAGATTCAGCCCGTCTGGAATTTTCCATAAATGAAAGCCTTTTTCCCTTAGCTCATTCACAGGAAGAACATAAAGAGTGTGTAGGCGAAAAGGATGTAACCTTAACTAGGTTGAACTTATTCAATAATGAAGGGGAAGTATGGCCTAGTCTAGCATGCCATATGTCAAAAGATGCCCTATGTCAAAAGACGCCCTATGTTTATTTGCTTGAATATAAGCAACAAAAGCAGCACCACCTTATTCTAGCACATAAAGACCTTTCTCACATTGTCCTCGGCCCACGATTTCCTTTTTGGACCGTGTCTGAATAATAAACGAATTTTCATCAAATGATATCAAAGCATGTAAATCCCTTGTCAGTTTACTAATAGAGAGAAGGTTTTTCGTAATATCAGGTACCACCAACACATCAGATAAGCATAAATCACGAGAAAACCGACGCTGACAAATATAAGTAATTTTAACAGATCTACCAATAGCAATAGCGACAGAACGGTTACCGTTATAGGGAGTGATGATGTCAAGACCAGACGATGTGGAAGCCATGTGGTTGGTAGCACCAGAGTCAAGATACCAGTCAGAAGCATTGTCGAGAGACACCGAGGACTGAAAAGCATCAGCAAGATTTGCAGACTCCGGATTCAGGTTGGTGCAAGTGCGAGTCGTGTGACCAAATTCATAACAAAGTTGGCATTTGAGATTCCACCTTCATTTACTACAACGAGCACCGCCACCACCACCAGCAGATTGACCAGAGGAGCCACCACCACCAACTTCACGACCAGAACCACCAGAGCGCCCAGAACCGCCGCTAGATCGGCCGCACGTGGGGTTCGATGCGCCTGTCAGTGGTGCGTGTTGGCCACACGCCTGGGAGTTCGAGGAAAACCCACTTGAAAATACCTGTGCAGAGGCTGCAAAAGCGACGGGAGTAGGATCAGAACCCATGTCAGTATGAGAACCACCAGAAGCAAGGAAGATCTCGTGACTTCTGGCCCTTGCGACAATGTCGGCATACGCCAGAATCTGGGGTTGCGACATTTGCACCGCCTGGAAATTGGAGAAGGCTGAGCCGAGACCGTAAAGAAAAATCATGACGCAATCCTTGTTGCCGACTGGAGATCCAACGGAAGCAAGATCGTCGGTGATGGTCTTGAGGCGGCGGTGATATTCCATGACAGTGGAGGAGCCACGGCGGATTGTGTGCAGCTCGTCACAGAGTTGCAACTCTCGAGCGTCGGAAGTGTTGTCGAACGCCGCCGCCAGAGCCTCCCACATGGCCTGAACAGTCTTACAACCGATCATTTCTAACATGGATTCTTCGGTGAGCGACGATCGGAGAAGAGCCTGAAGGACCTTGTCATGTGCCGCCAAGCCTCCGGCATGAGGGCTGAGGGATCCGACGTTCCAGCAGCAAAAACGTTGGGTTTTAGCAGAGAACCGTCAAGGTACGCAAAAAACCCAGCAGATTGAAACAACACCTGCACCTGAGATCGCCACACCATGAAATTTCCGGTGTTGAGCTTGATCGGCAACATATGGATCATGGTGGCGCAGGTCAGAGATTTTCCGGTCTCCATCGGGACGACGAGAGCACACCGGTGGCAGGATCTTTAGACACCTAGCAGTGGGCTAGGGTTTGTAAGGTTAGGGTTTGAATACTGCACCTAACGAATGTGTATGGGAACTAAATCTGATACCATGTGAATATGTAATTCAGAATGATTTTATTGATGTAAGGGTATTACAATTTGTAGAGTACAAGAGCTATATATTCATTGTATCTAGCCTACTCTAAATATAGACAAGAAATATTACAAATAAATACAAGAATATCTTAATATCAATCAAGATATTCTATTAATAAATACAATAATATCTTGATATCAATCAAGATATTCTATCACCTATTGGCATAGGAAAAAGTAACTTTCGATCTGATACAATGTTAATGAATGGTAAGTATCAATTCAGGTTGAAACTACTCGCATAATACATTGGAAACCAAAATAGATAAAATGAAGTAATTCTTATCTAGTTTTAGTTAAACTCAAGTTACTGCTCCTATTTACAGCAACTGTTAAAATAACTAAAGCTGTAACAAATATTTATCGATAAATGGAGATTATTTACAAATCAAACTGTTGAAATAGTGAAGATAGTTACAAATTTTGAAACCTTCTTTCGACACAAGAGTTTAACCCTAATTTTGTCTAACTAACCCATTTCTTTCTTAGGTCCACTAAACCATTTTTAATCATGCATAATTCTTTTTTTTTTAATTGAAAATCACCCAAGGGTGGGGGTTGATATATTGGTACCCCAGGCCAAAAGAATCAGAGTATAGTGCAAGTAACTTTACAGATGGCAACCGCATTGCCCACAAAAGTAAAGGATAGCCTACGCTAAGAACTGTACATGATCCGAAATATCGGTCGAGTTTAGTTAGTTGCGATTCCAAAGCAACGAATCTCCACACCCCGTGTTAATTCGCACTTTGGCCAGGCAACTAACTAGTAAATGGCCAGCTATGAAGAGATATAGCAAAAGTGGGATAACGTATGTTGAATGAGCCCGAGCCTTAGTCTCCGAGAGATCACCAAGCAGCAGCACAGCTAGATCAGTAATAGTAGTGAGATATCCAAGGTGAGTTCAGTTGAGAGGAACCCGATGGGCCAGTAATTGCACGATATGCAGATTTAGATGAAAATTGTCCTGCAGGATAAGGCTTCCATATTATCCTATCCTCTCTTGATTCTTTAAGTTCAGCTTCCTGTAAGAAAGAGAGAGTATCATTTTCTAAAAAAGGAGAAATCAGTAGCATAATCTCAGGTTTATTTCTAATAAAGTCAGTCACTGTATAATCCAGAAATGGTGCAGTGATATGATCAGGAACATAGTTTATTAATGGACCTATCATGCACCAATTTGATGTCCAAAAATTACATAGCCCTTTACCATGAATTATGAAGGAGTTTTGATCAGCAAAAAGATTAACCGAACAAATCCTTTTCCAGGTTACGGATTTTTTATGTGAATCAGGAAAGGACCATAACAGTTGAGACCATAATGTGTTCCCTAGTTGACTTTTCCACCACAGTTTAAGGGAGCATACATCCAAAATAGCTCTAATTGACCTAAAACCTAAACCACAGTTGGAGATTGGAGTTGCTAGATGAGCCCATTTTTTCCAAACTTTGTTTCCTTTCCCATCAGACTCACCCCAGAAGAACCTAGACAACCTTCTTTCTAGGCTCTTGATTACTGTTTTTGGTGGTTTAGTAACATTCCAAAGATGTTGAGGCATTGAATATAAGCAGGACTGAATTAGGACTAATTTGCCCCCTGAACTTAGCCACTGATTTTTCTAATTTTGCAATTTTTTATCATATTTCTCCATAAGTGGCTGATAGTACCTAGTAAGTGTTCTACCTTTAAAAATAGGGCATCCTAGATATTGAAAAGGAAGGGAACCTTGCTTCATTTTAAGAATCATCCTGATCTGATTTAGTTTGCCAATTGAAGCCCTTTTACTAATATAGAAATCAGACTTATGAAAATTAAATTTTTGGCCGGAGGTGTACTCAAAAACATCCAGGAAGGCCTTAATCCTAACAAGATTGGATTTAGATGCTTGCATAAATATAATGGTTTCATCTACATACATAAGATGGGTTGCAGCTGGGATTGGAGATGGTAATTGATAGTATGCAAGCTTGTTATTATGGAAAATGAAAGATAAACTTCTAGAGAAAGCTTCAGAAAAAATATTAAAGAGAGAGGGGGATAGGGGATCACCTTGCTTAATTCCTCTTGTGGCTTTGAAAAAACCCACAGGATTGCCATTTATAAGTATAGAGAAATAAGCTTGGGAAAAATTAGACATCACAGCATGTAAAAATTTTCCTTGGAAACCAAATTTCAACATAATGTTCATCAAGAAATGCCAATTAACTCTATCAAACGCTTTCTGCAAGTCTAACTTCAGAATACATGTAGGAATCCTAGCTCTCTTATCTAGAAATCGAATCATTTCCTGGAGATAAAGGATATTATCAGAGATGTCCCTATTTTTCATGAAGGCCGACTGATTAGAAGAGATCAGATTATCCATGTATGGTCGAAGCCTTTCCATTAGAACCTTAGAACATATTTTATTAAGGACATTAGACAAGCTGATAGGTCTGAAATCATCAAATGAGCAAGGTGTGGTTTTTTTTGGAATCAAGGTGATCCAAGTACTAGATATTCCCTTGGGCAGGGGAGTGTCATCAATAAAGTCATTAACAGCCTTAACTAGATCAGCTTTTATAATAGGCTAGCATTTCAAGTAAAATTTAGGTGTGAATCTGTCGAGACCAGGACTACAGTTTCTATTTAAACCTTTAACTACTACCTCTACCTCAGATTCAGTTGCAGGTTTAGATAATTCATAGTTATCAGATACAGTAATAACATTAGGTATGTGATTCAGGAAATGTGAGTAGTATGTGTCATTAGGTAATAGATTTGGTTCCTGTAACAAATCTGTGTAAAAAGAAATGGCTTCATTGTTAATGTCCGTTTGAGCACTAAGCCATTGACCATCTTTACTTTTAATCTTACTAATCTGTAATCTAGAGTTTTTCTCCTGAACCACTTTATGGAAGAATTGAGTGTTATTGTCACCTAGCTTGTTCCATTTCAACTTGGCTTTTTGTTTCCAAAACTTTTCCTTTTCTTTTTGAGCTCTTAACAATAAAGCTTTTTTCCGATTTAATTCCATAAGTTCAGCATCTGAAGGATTTAGATCAAAGTTAGATTCCTGGATTCTAAGGGATTCTTCAGCATTTAAAATATTAGTATCAATGTTCCCAAAGCAATCTTTGTTCCATATCTTTATCTCCTTTTTAAGCCTGATTAGTTTAAGATAGAAACCTAGCAAACCCGTAACTTTCAATTCTTTATCCCAATTTACCTGAATTAGATTGATGAAATCCTGCCGATTAAACCAGACATTAAGAAACCTAAATGGTTTAGGGTTAGTAGTGGTCAAATTTGAAATTTGTAATAACAAAGGGGAATGATCAGAGGTTTGTCTGTTCAAGATTTGAATGGAAGAGGAGGGAAACTTCTGATTCCAGGATATAGTAGATAAACCTCTATTAAGTCTTTTGGATGTGGGGTTCCTAAGTCTAGAGTTGCACCATGTAAACAGATTCCCAACCGTATTAATTTCCTGAACACCCAAGGTATTTATCCATGCATTAAAATCTCTAATGCTGCCTAAGGAAGGTGTACTAGGGCCCCTATATTCAGTGAGAGAAGTGATAGTATTAAAATCTCCAATAAAAATGATATCACAATTTGAGATAGGAGCCAGGTCTTTCCAAAGATTCTTCCTACCTTCTCTATTTCTAAGTGCGTAAACAAAAACAGCATCCATTTGAACATTAAAGGTCAAATGATTTATGTGCACATGTAAAAATTGCTCCTGAGAAGATAATAGGGAGACTGTGATTGGATTTGACCACATAATCCATATCTTACTATTAAATAGAGTCAGACCATTTTGGTAGTTAAGTTTATCCATATAAGAATGAAGTTTAGAGTTGTCATGCATAGGTTCAATTAGGCACAGCATTTGAATCTTTTTTAGTCTAACCAGATTACTTAATCTTAACATAGATGATTCCATCCCCCTAATGTTCCATACCAAGTAATTTATTGAAGGGAGACTAGTCATTGCTCACCAGATTTACTACTTTTAGTAGATGATCTAAGCATCATTTTGTTAATCTGGGAGAGGTAGTTAGTTCTTTTACCTTTGGACTTACCTTGCAATGCTTCCTGACCCAAATTGGAAGGGGATATGGTGCTAGCTTGATGACAGGTGTTGCGTATCGGAGCTGCCACATCATCCTGATTACAAACTAAGTCCTCCTGCTCATCCTGCAGAACTGCAAATCTATTTCCCACTCTTCCTTGAGAGGAGTTAAAAGTAATCTTTTGTTGTTCCGAAAATAATGTATGTTTACCCACATGAATATCATCTATGGCATATGTCCTTGGGGTGAAATTGGTAAGGGCAGAATCATTGATCAGTTTGGATAAGGAGTTATCTGTGCTCATGCATAATTCAAAAGATAAGTTGCTCTTGAGTGTTAATCTTCAATCATAATTTGAAGACCTAAGTTAGTTGTGTGTTGCTGGATAGATATATATTATAAGCAGTATCATTTGAATGTTGTTTGATTGGGAAAATCTATTTGAACAATGAGATGTACATAATATACTTTAAAAAAGAATTTTTTTAGCTTGCTCTTAGTTGCTACATAATGGATTATACTGAGCAGTCCAAATCTTAGATAAAGAATGTTCGAAAGAAAAAAAAAAGTATGATCACAGGACATGAAGCTTTGTTCTGCACCATTTGGAATTAAACAGTGAATGGTGGCTTACCGAAATGAGATCAGCAGAAGGAAGAACTATACTTGATGCCATTATCTACCATGTCACTAAGTCGCTTTGCTCCCTGACACCAAATAGTCCTCAAATCCTCTACTCAGCACATAATACAAAACAATCTTAAGATCAAAGATAAAAAAAAACCTTTGGTATTTCTTAAAGTTACTACTGGAAGATACCCACATAGGCACCGGTATTTTACCACATATGCATTGGTATTTCAAGAATTTTCATACCAGTGAGAATAAACTCAGCGGTCGGAATACGAAACTCAGACATTCATAAAGAAAAATAGGGCAAACAAAACACAAAATAACCATAAGTTCATGTAATAAAACTGGAAATTCATAACCACATCTCACAAGTTCATTACATATATCTGAAAATACATAACAACTCACACTTCACGAAACAAACAAGATCTAAACATAGATCAACAACATCAATTATCATAAAAACTAGAACCTAATTTCCATAAACCCTAAATTACTTCAACGAACTAGAACTATGAAGGTGAGGTCAGATCTGAGCTGAACCAGAAATTTTGGTGTAGCTCGCAACTCCAACCAGAGGCCACATCGGAGGGAGATGGTGCACCGCGGGGAGGCCAGAGAGGGGGTCGCCGGCAGCGGCGTCAAAGCAGCATCATCAGTGGCGTCGAAGCGGCATCGTCGGTAGCGTCAAAGTGGCATCATCGGCAGCGTCAAAGTGGCAGCATCGGCAGCGTTGAAGTGGCATCTTCGGCGGTGTTGAAGTAGAGAGGGGGTGCACCATTATCGGCGGAGACGGCGCCAGAGAAAGAGAGGTGGTGAAAGAGGAGGAGGAGGGAGAAGATGGAGAAGAGGTAGAGGCAAGAAATGGGAGGGCAATGAGGGTGGGGGAGTTTAGGGTTTCAGATTTAGTTTATATAGACAAATTTTAAATGGTTGAGATTCAATCAACAAAAGAAATCAATGGGTCAGATGAAACCAAGTTGGGCTCTTTTTTTTAACATTGTAGCACCGGTACAATATTGGTGCCCAAAATGCTTATACTGGCTCCTAAGTATAAGAAAAGCAGCTGCATAGGGCTACTTTAAATGTTTTTTTAAAACATTATTGAACCCGAGAGCAAACCCGAGAAATATTTTCCAAGTATGGAGCACCGGTACAATTACCGGTTCTTAAAAGGCTCATACCGGTGCCTATGTATATAAAAGTTGCTGCTTAGGGCTGCTTTAAATAGGGTATATTTATTATTTTTTGGACCCGAGAGGAAACCTGGGAAGTTTTTTCTAAGTATGGAGCACCGATACACATATCGATACCTAAGTAACTAATACCGGTGCTAAGTCCAAAATTTCAAAATTTTAAACAATCCCTATAAAATTTGGAATGAAAATATGGAAAATTCACTATCCCGCCATAACATAGCACCGATATGAATGAAAAACAATGTCGGTGCTAGTATTATTTGATCTCTAAGTTAACTTTTAAATTTTTACTATTAGGTCCATAAAATTAATTTGGAGGCGGTGAATCACAAAATTGAAGACACCAAAATACAATTAAATAAAAGACGGTCGGGTCTTTAAATTTGAGGTGGAATGGGTGAACGGAAACGCCTCTACCATATTTTTGGAAAATTATTCTATGGCCCAAAAATTTGTTACGACATTATCCTTCTATACAAAATATACGACTTTTGTTATTCTTGCATGAATATAGAAATAGAAAATAAATTATTTTTTGATGAAATGTTGAAAAGCTCTACTGCATGTTCTAAAGTAACCTAGAGTTGATTACTTAGAAGAAAGAAAGGGACATCAAAAAGGATTATAAATATGTTCTTGTGTCCGATTGTTGATAAATATTTTGTTACAGACTTGGAAAATACAATGAGGGTGTATAGGGTAGCATCACATTCGAGCGGATTTCAATTTAGAGTTACGAGTAAAGTTTTTACTTTTTGCACTTAGGTCTCTCCAAGAAAGTTAGAGTCATCGAATCATGAAATTGGCAGAACCAAAATGCAAATATAAAATTGAAACTCTATAATTTGGCTATGTATGGGTGAACGGAAGGGTCTCAAAAGTCAACATTGATTACTTCTATAAATTCTTGGAAAATTACATTGTGGCCGAAAATTTTGTTACCCCATTACCCATTGTTCCAAAATACATGATTTTTGTTATTCTTGCCTAAATGTAGAAATATGAAATAAATTGTTTTTTTGATGAAATATTGAAAAGTGCTAGTACATATTCTTGAGTAACTCATACCATAAACCTATTTTCAAGAGTAACTCATACCATAAACCCATTTAAAAAAAATTTCTATGAACACCGGTATTATTACCAGTGTCATTCCTCAACATACTGGTGCTAGCTATTTTTACACCAAAAGTTTACCCAAAAAATTACTTTTTCGGTCATAGGCACCGGTATATGTCCTTCATCCAAAACAGGTATCGAAAATTATTAAATTCAGATATTTTTTCTTCAAAAGCACCAGTCTCTGGCACCAGTATTCAGTGTACCGATGCTGAATTTATTCATAGGAACCATTTTTTGTTTACCGGTGCTGGATTTATTATAGGCACCGATATTTTAATTTTGTAGCACTAGTAGCACTTACATAGTGGTGCCTATATACTTTTTTCCAGTAGTGAGTTTGCAAGTCTATGGTTTTTTTTTTGAAAATGCAGTGGGCTACTTCTCATTAAGCTGGTAAATCGTTGTTACAATTCATGACAGATTGTGCGGCATTGTACGCATCTGTTACTGCTAGCCTATCAACTTTTGCAATTGTAAGACATGAAAGCAACATAGCTAGAAACTTAATTTCCCTAACTATTTTCTTGACGTCTGGAAGGATCTCTGGGTAGTTCTTGATGTATTGAGGGGCATTTTCACAATCTGATCTGATTGTGAGGCGTCTTATCTTCCTTGTGCTAGCCTCATTCATTGCTCCCAATATGGCTGTCAATTCTGCTTGTACTAGTGACATGGTTTGAAACGAGCAAGAGTCGTTCCAACCTTGCAGCTTCCCACTTTTCCCTGTGCACCATACCGCCGCCTCTTTCCCGGTTGATTCACACAAGGTTGCATCTGTGTTGATGATTAAGCTCCCCTGGAATAGTTGATCAGCTGTCATACTTTTTTTATACCATACCAGATTGATATCCCCCACCTTTGTTTCCTCTTGGATTGGGTCCTCTTGTGTCGTAGGTTGAACCAGTGGCCTCTCTGTTATCACATAGTGTTTAGAGGCGTCCATCCATGCCTGTGATGTGCATTTGCTAGCCTCCATTGTTAAATCCCCATTTATTGTAATTGCATAGTCGATTGAGAACCGTGTCAGATAGAAAGTTTCCATGTTCCTCGCACACCAGATGGCCCAAATTACGAAACATGCAAGCTTCTTGGATTCCTTTTGTGGGGGGCACTTTGAACCATTGAGTCAGCCAGGCTCTTAGGAATGATGGTTAATCTCTGTTGAATTCCAGTTCTAGCCTACTAAACCATCAGACTCTCTTTGCAAAGTCACAATGAAATAGCATGCAATCGACCATTTCTTCCCCCACGGAGGACACTTGGCACATTGTTGATAGGTTTAGCCCTTTTTTCTGCAGATTTGGGTTTGTCGGGAAGGCCCCATGTATCATCCTCCAAATTAAAATTTTGATATTCTCTGGAGTGTTTTCGTTCCATAAGGACTTCCACAACTGATCATCTTCTCGGATTTGGCTCTGTATTGTGGATGTTGATGGGAGCATGCTTTGCTTTAGGTAGCACGTGACGTGGTAGCCTGATCTGACAGTGTATTTTCCCAATAATTCCTTGTCCTAGACCCAGTATCGTGTTCCCCTAGAGTGTACTGGGGAACATGGATTTTGAAAATTTCCTTTACTGACTCTGGAGGGAACATCACTCTCAGTAGTGGTAATCTCCATGTCTTGTTTGTGTCTATAAGGTCGCTGACCTTGAAACCTAAATTTGGAAATGTGTTTTGTTCGTGTCGAGTTGGGTTTATTTGGTTTGGAATCCAGTTAGATTGCACATCCACTTTTGTTCCCATCACGATCTTCCACTCCAGGTGTGGTTTTATGAGCTCTATGCCTCATAGAATGACTTTCCATCCCCATGAATCCGTCAACTTGTGCTTTTTGAGTAGCGGGTCCTAGCACTGGCAGTACTTTGCCAAGAAAGTTTTTGAGAAGAATGACTCCTTGTTCATAAGTAGTGACCAAGTGTGTTTCCCCAGCATTGCCTGGTTCATCTCCATTGTAGATCGCATGTCCAGTCCCCCATCCCATTTTGAGGTGCATATCTTTTTTCCACACTTTCCAGTGGATACCTCTTCCTTTGGGGTCGCCTACCCATATAAACCTAGCCATGTATTTATCGACTTCCTTGGAAACTGTTCTTGGGATCATGAAGGTTCTAATAGTGTATTGTGAGAGCACTCTAAGAACACGTTTGCATAGCGTAATTCTCCCCATCACCGATATATCATTTTTCCTCCATGTTGCCATCTTTGAGATTATCTTCTGAAGCAGGCTGCTAAACATTCTGACCTTCGAACCCTCTAAGTTCAAATCATCTCCCAAGTACCCTCCTTGTAAAAGGTCGGGTTTGATATTGAAGGTCAGTTTGATCAGATTTGTTGCGTTTATGTCTGCATTTAGGCTTATCAGGAAAGACAATTTGTCAAAGTTGAGCCTTTGTCCTGAGTAAGCTCCAAACAGGTTTAGCGTCGAGGTTAATTATCAAACTTCCCGCTCGGTTACTTTAAATAATAGAATACAGTCGTTTGCAAACCAAGCATGGTATAGATTGTTTTCGAGTTATAGGCTGGATAACCACACAATTATGAGGTCGAATCATGGACCAATAACCCTACAAGCTCATTGCCAAGATTATAAACCAAAATTTGAGGCCTTTTAGGTGCGTAGAGAAGAGGACAAAGAAATTATACAATCGGTATGGCACAACACTGGGCAGATGGCAATAGTCGAAAGGCGGCTGAAAATGACTCTGCTCAGATTAAGCAATTGGGGCAGGGAGAATATCCGGTGTTTAGAGAATATGATACAAAGGAAAAGGAAAGAGATCGAGAGACTGCAGTTGCAGGGAAATTTTGAGGCGGCAAAAGAGTGCGCAGGTCATTTGAATGACCTTCTTTCCCAACAATTAAACTTCTAGAAGCAAAGAGCCAAAACTGACTGGTTTAGAGATGGAAACAAAAATACCAATTTCTTCTAGAAGTGGGTACGGAAGAGACAAGATGGGAATCATATCACGCAATTAAAGGACAATAGGAGGGGGTCTAGGTGACTGACCCTGGAAAGTTACGAGAATCAGTTTAACTTATGCTTTAACTCAAACTCAAAAATCAGTTTAACATTTTCTTACCAAACAAAGCAATCTAACTTATCCATTGACTCAAATTCAAAAATCAGTTTCGACCCACTGGCCATGGCTATACTTGCACTTCATCTTCTCATAAAATTCCATTGATTTATTTTGTCAGTTTGGCAGCATTGGCCGTGGACTCCTCCTACACCTTAGTAATCATCATGCCCATCAGCTTCTCTATCGCCTCTCTAAATTACGGAGGGAGTACAAAACAAAAATGCAAATACCAAAAACTGTCTATTGGATTCATATGCACTTTCTGGTAATGTAGAATAACAACAAAGGAACAATCAAACCCAGAAGATACTCAATTCGAAAGATAAATTATAATTACCTTTAGAGGGTGGAATAAACTCAAGCTCTCCATTCTTGAACTGCCACAAATCTACGGCGCAAAGCATTTTTAGAAAAGAGACCATAATCAGAAAAGAATTAGTATGAGACTATACTCGGAAAAGAGAGGAAGAAAGGCAAAGGGACGAAGAAAGATGAAAAGGTGGACCGATTTTAGTTCTAGATAACTAGGTTGACTATACAAATTATAGAAATTGTATAGGAATGTTAAAAGAGTTGTAATTGAAGCTATAAATGTACCAATTATACATGTAGTTGAAGCGTGGAGATGGTGAGAGGTGAAGGTTCAGGTGGAGAAAGTTAAAGAGGAAGGGTTTGAGAGGTACTAATTCGAGATGTGAAGGTTCTCCAAGTGGAAGTTCACATCTCAAATGGGTACCTCCATTTCTTCGAGGAATGAATACTCTGTCCCTTCGAGGGCTGAGACATGGACCCCTTCGAGGACTGAAGATCCACCCCCTCGAGGGCTGAAGATTCACCCCCTCGAGGGTTGAAGGCTCACCCTCTCGAGGGCTGAAGGCTCACCCCTTTGAGGGCTAAAGACTCACCCCCTCGAGGGCTGAAGATCCACCCCTTCGAGGGCTGAAGATCAACCCCCTCGAGGGCTGAAGACTCACCCCCACGAGGGCTGAAGATCCACCCCCTCGAGGACTAAAGATCCACCCACTTGAGGCCAAAAGATCCACCCCCTCGAGGGCTGAAGATTTACACCCTCGACGGCTTAAGGCTCACCCCCTCGAGGGCTTAAGGCTCACCCCCTCGAGGGCTGAAGGCTCACCCCCTTCGAGGGCTGAAGCCACACCCCCTCGAGGACTGAAGATCCACCCCCTAAAGTACTGAAGACTCACCCCCTTGAGGGCTGAAGATCCACCCCCTCGAGGGCTGAAGACTCACCCCCTCGAGGGCTGAAGACTCACCCCCTCGAGGGCTGAAGACTCACCCCCTCGAGGGCTGAAGACTCACCCCCTCGAGGGATGAAGCCTCACCCCCTCGAGGGATGAAGCCTCACCCCCTCGAGGGCTGAAGCCTCACCCCCTCGAGGGCTGAAGATCCACCCCCTCGAGGGCTGAAGACTCACCTACTCGAGGGCTGCAGACTCATCCCCTCAAGGGCTGAAGACTAAACCCCTTGAGGGCTAAAGCCTCACCCCCTCGAGGGCTGAAGATCCACCCCCTCGATGACTGAAGACTCACCCCCCCCCCCCCCCGAGAGCTGAAGATTCACCCACTCAAGGGCTGAATATCCACCCCCTCAAGGGCTGAAGACTCACCACCTTGAGGGCTGAAGGCCCACCCCCTCGAGGGCTTAAGACACACCCCCTCGAGGGCTAAACATCCACCCCCTCGAGGGCTCAAGACTCACCCCCTCGAGGGCTGAAGCCTCACCCCCTCGAGGGCTGAAGATCCACACCCTTGATGGCTGAAAGATCACCCCTTCGAGGGCTAAGACTCACCCCCTCGAGGGCTTCAGGCTCACCCGCTCGAGGGTTGTATCCTCACCCCGTTGAGGACTGAAGGCTCACCCCCCTCGAGGACTAAAGATCCACCCCCTCGAGGGCTGAAAACTCACCCCCTCGAGAGCTGAAAACTCACCCCCTCGAGGGCTGAAAACTCACCCCCTTGAGGGCTGAAGTCTCACCCCCTCGAGGGCTGAAGACTAACCTCCTCGAGGGCTGGAGACTAACCCACTCAAGGGATGAAGTCTCACCCCCTTGAGGGATGAAGACTAACCCCCTCGAGGGCTGAAGACTAACCCACTCGAGGGCTGAAGCCTCACCCCCTCGAGGACTGAAGCTCCACCCCCTCGAGGGTTAAAGAATCACTCCCTCGAGAGCTGAAGGCTCACTCCCTCGAGGGCTGAAGGCTCACCCCCTCGAGGGCTGAAGTCTCACCCCCTCGAGGGCTGAAGGCACACCCCCTCGAGGGCTGAAGGCACACCCCCTCGAGGGCTGAAGGCTCACCCCCTCGAGGGCTAAACACTCACTCCCTCGAGGGCTGAAGTCTCACCCCCTCGAGGGCTGAAGTCTCACCCCCTCGAGGGCTGAAGGTACACCCCCTCGAGGGCTAAAGGTACACCCCCTCGAGGGCTGAAGACTCATCCCCTCGAGGGCTGAAGATCCACACCCTCGATGCCTGAGAGCTCACCCCCTCGAGGGCTGAAGGCTCACCCCCCTCGAAGGTAAAAGATTCACCCCCTCGAGGGCTGAAGACTCACCCCCTAGAGTGCTAAAGATCCACCCACTTGAGGGCTAAAGTCTCACCGCCTCGAGGGCTGAAGACTGACCCCCTCGAGGGCCGAAGACAACCCCCCTCGAGGGCTGAAGTCTCACCCCCTCGAGGGCTGAAGACTAACCCCCTTGAGGGCTGAAGACTAACCCACTTGAAGGCTGAAGCCTCACCCACTCGAGGGCTGAAGATCCACCCCCTCGAGGGCTGAAGAATCACCCCCTCGAGGGCTAAACACTCACTCCCTCGAGGGCTGAAGGCTCACCCCCTCGAGGGCTGAAGGATCACCCCCTCTAGGGCTGAAGGCTCACCCCCTCGAGGGCTGAAGGCTCACCCCCTCAAGGGCTGAAGGCTCACCCCCTCGAGGGCTGAAGGCTCACCCCCTCAAGGGCTGTAGTCTCACCCCCTCGACGGCTGAAGGCTCACCCCCTCGAGGGCTAAAGATTCACCCCCTCGAGGGCTGAAGTCTCACACCCTCGAGGGCTGAAGGTACACCCCCTCATGGGCTAAAGACTCACCCCCTCGAGCGCTGAAGATCCACACCCTCGACGGCAGAAAGCTCACCCCCTCGAGGGCTGAAGGCTCACCCCCTCGAGGGCTGAAGGCTCACCCCCCTCAAAGGCAAAAGATCCACCCCTTCGAGGGCTGGAGAATCACCCCCTCGAGGGCTAAAGATCCAACCCCTCAAGGGCTGAAGTCTCACCCCCTCGAGGGCTAAAGACTAACCCCCTCAAGGGCTGAAGCCTAACCCCCTCGAGGGCTGAAAATCCACCCCCTCGAGGGCTAAAGAATCACCCCCTCAAGGGCTGAAGAATCATGCCCTCGAGGCCCGAACACTCACCCCCTTGAGGCCTGAACACTCACCCCCTCGAGGCCTGAACACTCACCCCCTCGAGGACTAAACACTCACCCCCTCAAGGGCTGAAGCCTTGCCCCCTCGAGGGCTGAAGGCACACCCCCTCGAGGGCTGAGGACATGCCCCCTCGAGGGATGAAGACACACACCCTCAAGCACTGAAGGCACACCCCCTCGAGCACTGAAGGCACCCCCTCTCGAGGGCTGAAGGTTCGCCCCCTCGAGGGCTAAAGGCCCGCCCCCTCGAGGGCTGAAGGCTCACCCCCTCGAGGGCTGAAGAAACACCCTCTCGAGGGCTGAAGAACCACCCCCTCAAGGACTGAAGACTCATCCCCTCGAGGGCTGGAGACTCACCCCTCGAGTGCTGAAGACTCACCCCTCAAGGGCTGTAGACTCACCCCCTCGAGGGCTTAAGACTCACCCCCTCGAGGGCTGAAGCTTCACCCCCTCAAGGCCTGAGGACACACCCCCTCGAGGGCTGAAGCCTCACCCCTCGAGGGCTGAAGACACACCCCCTCAAGGGCTGAAGAACCACCCCCTTGAGGGCTGAAGACTCACCCCCTCAAGGGCTGAAGCCTCACCCCCTCGAGGGCTGAAGATCCACCCCTCGAGGGCTGAAGGCTCACCACCTCGAGGGTTGAAGGCTCACCCCCTCAAGGGATGAAAATATACCCACTCGAGGGCTGAAAACACACCCCCTCGAGGTCTGAAGACACACTCCCTCGAGGGCTAAAAATCCAACCCCTCGAGGGCTGAAGATCCAGACCCTCGACGGCTTAAGGCTCACCCCTTCGAGGGCTAAAGGTGATGAGATGTATTTTTCTTAATGAATATTTTATTACTGACAGGAATAAATAGAGTACAATAAGGTGATAAAGTAAGAGTATAACTCTAGCTTAGTCAACATGACTTATCTAGAATCAATTATAATCTAATCAGAAAAAGGATTTACTCTAACACCCCCCCCCCTCAAGCGAAGCGTCGGATGTTCAGCGGTGCAAAGCTTGGACCCAAAGAACTCAAAGAGGGGACAAGAAAGTCCTTTAGTGAAGATGTCAGCAATTTGAAGACCAGTGGAGACATGTGCAACAGCAGTTTGCCTGATGCCACCAACTCTCGAAAAAAATGATTTTCGATGTCAATACGCTTGGCCCGCTTATGAGCAACCAGATTTTGAGCCAGAAAAATGGCACTACTGTTGTCACATAACAACGAGGAGCTTGAAAGCCGAAGATGAAGGTCCCGGAGTAAATGAGTCAACCAAACCACCTCCGAGGCAGTGTTAGCAAAGGCTAGATACTCAAACTTAGTGCTGGACCGAGAGACAGTAGGTTATTTCTTGGCACTCCAAGAAGCAATATTTCCACCAAGAAAGACTGCATATCCATACGTAGAATGACGAGTCTCAGGACAACGAGCCCAATCAGTATCTGAATACCCCAAGACCTCAGGAGTACTGGCCGAGCGAAAAGTGAGGCCGATATGAAGAGTGCCTCGAACGTAGCAAAGAATCCAAGTGACTGCAGCATAATGGTCAATGCGAGAATCCTAAAGAAACTAACTGACTGTGTTGACCGCAAAAGCCAGATCAGGACGGGTAATCGTCAGATACTGAAGGGCACCAACAAGAGATCAATACAACGTCGGATTCTGAAACGGCAGACTAGTGGAACTGTGCAAATGCAAACCAAGAACAAAAAGGGTAGAAACTGGAACTGCATCGGATATACCAGCACGAGTGAGAATATCTCGAGCATACTTAGCCTGGCCGAGAAGCAGACCCAAGGAAGTAGGTGAAACTTCTAAGCCAAGAAAGTAATGGAGTGCACCCAAATATTTAATAGCAAACTCCCGATGTGTCCGATCAATAAACTTCCGAAGAAGAACAGAGTCATTGCCCGTGAGAATAATATCATCAACATAGACCAGTGGATAGAGCAAGGACGAGCCTCAAGAGAAAACAAATAAGGAAGTGTTGCCAAAGATACATCGAATCCCAATTGAGATAAATAGGTGCTAAACCACTCGAACCATGCTCTAGGTGCTTGCTTAAGACAATAAATGGCCTTTCGCAGGTGGTAGACATAATCTGGATGAAGAGAGTCATTGTAACCGACCGGTTGCATTATGTAGACCGGAGTATCAAGAATACCGTTCAAGAAGGCATTCTTGACATCCAACTGATGAAGAGGCCAGGATCGCATAGTGGCAATGGCAAGAACGGTTCGAACAGTGTAAGCCTTGACAACCGGACTAAAGGTATGATCAAAATCAAACCCTGAAATCTGAGAGAACAAGACGAGCTTTGTGACGCTCAACCTTTACCATCAGGATGATACTTCAACCGGTAAACCCACTTGGAGCCAACAACGTTGATACCAGAAGGACGTGGAACAAGGTCCCAAGTATGATGTCCTTATAAGGCAGCAATCTTCTCGTTCATCGTAGCAACCCAGGATGAATCTTCTATGTCGAACGATAATCCGTGGGTTCGATCTGAGCGAGAAGGGTAGCAGGGAGGCCATGAGCCAAAAGACCAGAATAGTCTCGACGCAAGACAGCACCAGTGGAAGATCGAGTGGCCATGGGATGAGTACGACGCCGTGAAGACGAAACTAGAGTAGAAGCAATCAGAGAGGGCGCCAGGGACTGAATATTAGAGGTGGCCGAAGACGATGTAGCAGAGGAAGGAGAGATGACCACTGGTGACCGAGATGGGGTGGAGAAGTCAACGGTCAGCAGAACAACGACCAACGAGCAAATGGATTCAGGCATAGGAGACGGCTGATCAGAAGTCGAGAGAGGTAGACCAGAGCAGCCATCAGTGTCCAAAAAAATAGCAACGTCCAAAGTCAAGAGAGGAGAGCCAGCTACCGAGGGTGAAGACGAGGCAAAAGGAAAACAGTCTTCATCGAAGCGTGCATGGCGAGTGACAAAGATGTTTCCAGTGGCAGGATCAAAACAACGAAAGCCCTTATAATGGCAGTTGTACCCAATAAAAACACAAGGAATGCTCCACAGGGATAACTTGTGAGGGGCCATAGGACGAACATAAGGGAAGACTCGACAACCAAAAGGATGGAAGTTGGAGTAGGTCGAAGTACGATGATAAAGAAGTCCATACGGAGAAGTCCCTTGTAACACAGGAGTCGAAAGCCGATTAATGGTGTAAACTGCAGTAGCAAAAGCATCATCCCATCTCGATAGTCCCATTTCGGCAACATGTTTGTGCTTATGCTCGGCCCGACCATTTTGCTGTGGAGTATAAGGTAACGAAAGTTGATGGTGAATGCCTTTGGAGGAAAAATGGGAGCGTAAGCGTGTATTTAAGAATTCAGTGCCACCGTCACTCTGAAAAACCTTAATTTTGGATGTAAACTGATTCTCAACTAAAGCCTCGAACTGCAAGTAAGTGTCGACAAAATCGGATTTTCGACGCAAGGGAAAAAACCATGTAAAGCGAGAAAAATCATCCACAAACAAGGCATAATAAGAGAAACCATACGAAGACAAAACTGGAAAAGGCCCCCCGTAAATCACAGTGAATCAAATCCAAGATGTGTGCAGCACGCTTATTATTCTCAAAAAAAGCTAACCGCTGCCCCTTTGCCATAACACATGGAGCACAAGTATGCGGTTTGGGTAATAACAAAGAGACGGACAAGAGACCAGACTTCTGCAAATCAGAGATGATAGAGGCTGGAACATGCCCCAGCCGAGCATGCCAAAGCTCAAAAGACGCATGTCCAGTACGCTGCCGCAAGAAGGAAACGAGAGTTGTTCCACCCTTGTCCAAAACGTACAGGCCATCTTCACTGTGACCCTTGCCCATGACTTCCTTGGAAATTTTGTTCTGAATCACAAAGTTTCGATCAAAGTAACAAAGACATTTAAATCCTTGGTCAGTTTACTAATGGACAGTAAATTCTTAGTGATGGCAGGGACAACAAGAACGTCAGACAGTATCAAGGAATCAGAAATCCAAGAATCACCAATATGAGAAATTGGAACCGAAGCACCATTACCAACATAAACAAGGGAATTACCAGAGTAAGGTGCGACACTATCAAGGCCAAATGCAAAAGACACCATATAAGTGGTGGCACCAGAATCAACGTACCAGTTAGAAGCATGAGAGGACGGCTCCAACTGGAGCGAATTTTGAAAATTTTCAGCCAGGTGTGAGGAATCAGAACGGTGAGTCTGTGCTAACATCTTGTAGCAGGTAGCCACATAATGGCCCGGACGACCACACCAGGTGCAATGAGGATGGCCGTGACCAGAACCAGTGCCAAAATGACCGCCTCGGCCAGGTAGCCACATAATGGCACCGAAACGACCACCTCGAGAGGTACGGGAACCCCAAGTGCCGCTGCCCTTGGCTGGCGCGGGATCCCAAGAATGGCCAGAAAGAGGATGTTCCCCGGTGGAGAAAGCCACTGGACCAGGAGGGGGTATCGAGTTGCCTTGAAGATTCTTCAAAAATGCCTCATGATTCTTGGCGCGAGACAAAACATCAGCATAAAGCGGGGTAGGAGAAGAATTAATTAGAGAAGCAGAAAAGTCCTTAAACTCAGACCCAAGAGCAGTTCAAAACCAAATAATTTTATCATCATTAGAGACGGGGGAACCCATAAGGGATAACTGCTCAAAAATATCCTTAAATTGTAAATGAAGTTCATGAACAGAGCCACTCTTACGGATATCGTGAGCATTGGCTCGAAGACAAAGAATTGCGAAAGTGCTGCTGGTCTGAAAAGTGGCGCAAAAACTGTCCCAGATATCCTTGGCGGTCACACACGAGGTCAGAAGTTCGGAGAGGGCCTCAGGAGAAAGAGATGAGAACAACAAGCTACAGACCCTCTGGTCCTCATCCATCCAGAGATCATAAGCCTCCTTAGTTATATTGTAAACCGCTTGAGCAGCCGCACGATCAGGAGAAGGAGCGCGGAGAGCGGTGGTGAAGGAGGAAGACGTTGAACCAACCGTCGGCAGAGGAGAGCGTGGAATCGACCCATCGAGATATCCAAAAAGCTTCTGAGGACGAAGAATGTATTCAATCTGGCGTTTCCAGAGAAGAAAGTTGGTCTTATTTAGTTTAATTTGTAGCATCTGGAGAAGAGTATTAAACGATAATTTCTCACTAGCCATGATGAGAAAGGAAGAAGGAGTTCGACCGCTAGAGGAAGAAGAAGAAGAAGAAGGAGAAGAGGCAGCCGGAAAAATATATTAGGGTTTAGAAGATAAATCAGAACACTACTCTGATACCATAATAAGATGTATTTTGCGTAATGAATATTGTATTACTGGCAGGAATAAATAGGGTACAATAAGGTGATAGAATAAGAGTAGAACTCTAGCTTAGTCAACATGACTTATCTAGAATCAATTATAATCTAATCAAAAATATAATTTACTCTAATAGAAGGCTCACCCCCTCAAGGGCTGAAGGCTCACCCCCTCGAGAGCTGAAGATCCACCCCCTCGAGGGCTGAAGGCTCACCCCCCTCGAGGGCTGAAGCCACCCCCTCGAGGGCTGAAGGCTCACCCCCTCGAGGGCTGAAGACACACCCCATCGAGGGCTGAAGCCACACCCCCTCGAGGGCTTAAGGCGCACCCCCTCGAGGGCTTAAGGTGCACCCCCTCGAGGGCGTAAGGCTCACCCCCTCGAGGGCGTAAGGCTCACCCCCTCGAGGGCTGAAGGCTCACCCCCTCGAGGGCTGAAGGCACACTCCCTCGAGGGCTGAAGGCACACCCCCTCGAGGGCTGAAGGCTCACCCCCTCGAGGGCTAAAGGGGTGCCCAGAACGACCACCTGGCAGCACATGCTGGCCCACATGGAGGCGCCGCAACTTTTGACAAATGGGATTCCCAAGAAGACAAAAATGGTGCCCAAAATGACATCATTTTTGGTGGCCACTTCAGAGCACATTGAAGGGCACACGTTCGGCCTTGCTGGGAAATGACCACTATGCCCCTGACGACGGTTGACACAAGCGTGCCATTTCCAAGTATTCCTTTTATATAGTAACCAGACTAGTGGAGTACTGATGTTGTGCGATATGATTAATTCAAATATTGAGATTAAATTTTATTCAAAATTTAAAGTTTAGTCATCTAAGGAAAGTTATATGAGTTATAAAGTGATATAATTAATTTAGTTAGAAACCGTTAAATATTGAATGCAATAAAATTGATAATTTATAATATTTCATTCAAATTATTAAAAAGCAACTATTTATATGTTAAGACTTATTTTAAAAGGTTATCATATATACAGTGCACAATTGTTTTTGTAGTGCACATAAGAATTAAAAGAAACACTTATAATGTACATTCGAAACACTTACGAGGAATGATTGAAGCACCTTTAATCTATACTCTAAGCACCAAGTTGTTTTTGTAGAGCAGGTAAGAATTAAAAGAAGCGCCTATAATTTACAATTGAATCACTGACGAGCAATATTGAAGCACCTTTAATCTATACTCTAAACACCAAGTTGTTTTTGTAGATTGGTTAAGAATTAAAAGAAGCACATGTAATTTACATTTGAAGCACTTACAAGTAATAATTGAAGAAATTTTGATCTATACTTTAAGCACCAAGTGGTCATGATTTTGTGCTACGAGTTGTACTATAAGCACCAACACCAAGTTTTTTCCGTAACACATATAAGTTATAAAAGAAGCACCTACATGTTACATTAGAAGTACTTACAAGTTATAGTTGAAGCATCTACGAGTCGTAATCTAAGAACCAGCACCAAGTTTTTTCATAACACGTATAAGTTATAAAAGAAGCACCTACATGTTACATTTGAAGCACTTAAAAGTTGTGGTTGAAGCATCTACGAGCTGTACTCTAAGCACCAGCACCAAGTTTTTTTTGTAACACATATAAGTTATATAAGAAGCACCTACATGTTATATTTGAAGCACTTACAAGATGTGGTTGAAGCATCTACGAGCTGTACTCTAAGCACCAGCACCAAGTTTTTTTTGTTACACATATAAGTTATATAAGAAGCACCTACATGTTATACTTGAAGCACTTACAAGGTGTTGTTGAAGCACCTACGAGCTGCATTCGAATCACCAGCACTCAGTTTTTTTTGTAACACATACATGTTACATTACAAGTTGTGGTTAAAGCACCTACTCTAAGCATCAGATCATTTTCGTAGCATATAAAAGTTATAAAAAAATCACCTAAATTATGTTGAAACACGTACAACTTACAAGTAGTGACTGAACTACCTACAAATTGTAAGCAGCAAATTTGTTTGGTAGCACACACAAGTTAAACTCTGCAAAGCCACCATTGCACACACAAGTAGTGACTGTGAATGGTAGATCTGTTGTATGTGTTATGCATTCAACGCCATCCATTAGTTTCGATCATTCTATATTCATTAGGTTCTTTATACATTCTATTCTGTAACTAATACATCCATCAACAACTTAACAATGAGAAACTATGGGACTAGGATTACAAGAATCACAGAATTTTGTAGAATACAAGAAAGCCAAGAACTCCAATGTACCAATTCCAGAAAGTAACCAGTAGAAGTAATCAAGATGTGCCTCATTCAAATTGCCAGAGAACCATCCCCCAACACCATGAACACTAGCGAACTTTTGAATTGTGAAGATGAGAAAACTGCTCAAAAAGTACCCAATCCCAAATATACTCAGAAACAAAGACAATCCTACACTTTTCATCTCAGCTGGAATTTGATCACAGAAAAGCTTCTGCAGGCCTACCACAGTGAAAACGTCAGCAATTCTGAAAAGGACACACTGAGGCACCAGCTACCAAAAGGTCATGGGAACCACAATGTCGGTTAATCCAATCAGCACGTGAAGCTGAGCAGTCTGAAGCTGCCTTCTTCCCACGAGAGTAGCGATGGCCATCGAGGAAATGCAGAGAACCATCCCCTATCCCAGTTCTCTGCAGCTTCGTGATTCCAGTTGGCCTTCCGGTGAGGGCTCATGTGAGAGGGACAAATGCGCGGTCGTATATCGAGATGCAGAGGATGATGGAAATGCCTGTCAAGTACTGAAGTGAAGCAGCTGGTAAGTTGAACCCTAAGCCTATTGATCTGTCCAGTATAACTCCTTATTCTGTGAATAGAGTAGACACTTGCGCGAATACTAGTATGCCAAAGATGTAGCCCATATAGGAACTAAGCCTCGAAGGGCCTTCATTTCTTCTGACTCACAATCATCTCTCATATTTCTCTTCATCATTTGCTTCTAGCAATGCTTCATTCAGAAACCTATTGCATCACAACAGAACAACTTTCATAAGAAGATCATCAACATTCGAATATATTTCCCCTGATTAAAGAAGTACAAGAAGACGCATAGTGCCCTTTTCGCACGCTAATATACTACCATAACAGAAACAGAATACCTAGAGATACATGTTAAAGTAGACTTTTTATCAATCTTACAGTAAAACGCTCTCACAGATGTCTTACTTTAATATCTGCAAATAGAAATTCAAAAACTAGGAAACAGAACACAAAGTAAATTGAATACGTTGCTCCCCCAAAAGAAGGCAAAATAAAGTTTTCACCTGATTGGAATAGGAAGACATAGCCCCAAATAATTAGTCATATAAATTTGACCACTCAATAATCCCTCCCCCAATTCCTACCTATCCCTGCTCGACTGCTCGCCGGACGGACGCCGCTGCTCGACGCCGGAGCCGTACGCCTCCACACTTTGCAACTTTATTCCTCTTCTTGGACAAAGGTATTCTACTCAAATTTTTACCTATTGTAAATCAACTATTTCTTGCTTAAATTTAGGGAAACAATTGATCTTTTCATAGGCGGGGACTGACTGACACGGAGGCCGTTGTATCACCACAAAATCAATTGTTAACGAGATATGTTAAGAGAAGAGGAGGGTTGAGGGTGTTGATGGGGAGCGTGGTGCCCGGTGAAGAAGAAAGGAGAAAGGATTGAGGCTGCAATGCCGAAGGTGAAAGGATAATACGATTTTAGTCTATGATATGTCTGTAATTTCACGTGATTTAATTAGAGTCGTTAGATTAAATAATTGGATGGTTCAGATTTGTTCTGACATAAGTGAGTGTTCTCACCTAATCCTAATTCTATATGCATAGACTAATAAGATATAAAGATTCTATACTAGTTATGGTACAAACTAATATATGTAATGGAACAACAAGATTTGATTGTATTCCAAATTATTCAGTTAGTCTAACAGATCCGCATATTATGGATTCTTTAAAATTAGATATTTAATTAAAACAGTATAGAAAAGTCAATGATACAGAACATTTTGTATTAATTTACAAAGTGTATTTCAAACTAATGCAATCCATGATTCCAACGGCATTAAGATTAAATCCAACAGAGAAAGAAGAATCAGTTTATGTAACAACAAATTCTGATAACATATCAATAGAGACACCTAAATTACTAAAATGGAATGAAATAACTATGCCAGCAGAAATATTAGCGGAAAAACCATTAGGAATACAAAGAAATGTAAGAATTACTGAACCGTCAGAAATAGAAGAACAAAATGATGGGAAAATACTAATCAAATTTAATAAATCTATGTCCAGTAGATTTCCTCCAGGACCATTTTCTAGATATTCAAATACAGATAGTTATGGAACACATAGGTATTCAACATCAGATATTCCAACACATTTCAACGATGCAAGGGTAAGATATTCTACTCCATTGCCAGAAATTATTCCAGATACTAGTTCTTCAATAGGTTCACCAACTCTTAGTCAAATGAGGCAATCTGAAATTAATATGATGAATAATAATAATGAATTCACAATAGATAAAGTATATTTAAATAATGATTACTACAGTTCAGAAAATAGTACAAATAGAATCTGGTTGAAAAACTAAGTATAGATAACAGAGAACAAATTAAAAAAGAATTTTATAATGAACTCGCAACTAAGAAAATTAGACAAATGAAATTTTTTATGTGGTTAGAATATTATTTAAAAAAAGATAATATAATAAAAAAAGATAATTTTACAGAGATTCCAGTTATAAATGTCCAGTCAAATCTTTACAAAAAATGGAAATTACAAGATAATACAGTAATTAGCTCTATACATCCACCGTTAAAATCATTAAACATTACTAGTGATAATATTACAGTAATAGCTTCTCCTCTAAAATCAGGAAGGACAGGAGCTGACACAGAATCAATAAATTTAGAAGATATTAAAAAAGTATACCAACAAAACAATTATTCAAATCAAATATTACGAACTATAGCAAATCAAGTCGATTTTATTTCCACTAAATTAGATAATAAGCCAGAAGCATTTCAAAATAAACTTTCTAAACCTCATTTTCAAGTATCACCTTTTTCAAAACTAATGGAAGAATCATTATCATTAAAAACAAACTGATAAGCCTAGTAGTTCTAAGCATATAGGCGTTATATCTCAAATTAACCCACAAGTGTCAGAAAGTTCAGATGATTCTTATTCAGAAGAAGAATTAGAAAATGATTTTGATAAACAAATATATTCAATAGAAAGCCAGTTTCAAGAAACCTTAGAAGATAAACCTGATATGCAAATCAATAAATTAAAAAACTCATAGGTATCATAATAATTGGAAAAGTCATATTACAAAAGCTTATTATCCTAGACCTACTCCTCCAGATATTCAATATGAAGAAAAAATCCCAACATTCAATAGTTATGATGGTACATCCATATATCAATGGAATATAGATGGATTATCATAATATCAATTATTAAATATACTACAAGAAATGGGTATGGATTATCATAATATCTTCTAGTGGTTCTGATGATATATGTCAATGTAACATTCCAACCATTAATATGCTAAATAGTACAAATAATAAGAAAAAAGAATTATTAGATATAATAGATAAAATAGGAAATTCTGAGGATAAACAGAATATATACAAAGATTAAAAAATTTAGTATTAGAAGAAAATATACCAAAAATAACAGAGGCTTTTAGTTTAAGTAAAACAATTAAAAAATATTCCGAATTAGGAAAGAAAAAATCCATAGTCAGTCCAACTAATACTCAAGACTTAAGAAAAGAAATTAATCTATTAAAAACAGAAATTAGTCATATCAAAACGGAATTACATAATTTAAAAGAAAAATATTTAGAATTAGAATTACAGATAGCATCATTAGGAAAACCCAGTAGTTCTGTTATTTCTATTTCAAGTGAACCCCCAACTCATCAGCAATTCTTTAATGTTATCAATAAAATTAATATGGAAAAATAGTATTCCTTAATAACAATAGGAGTTCAAGATTTTAGCACAACCATAGTGGCATTAATTGATAGTGGAGCAGACCAATCTTTCATACGGTCAGGAATAATTCCAAGTAAATATCTAGAAAAAACTAATGAACAATTTTATCAGCAGCAAATAGTACTCCAATGATTATTAAAAAGAAATTATCTAATGGATTCATAAGTAATAATAATTACTGTATTAAACACTCATTTTTAATACTAGAAAATGTATCTTATGATGCAGTATTAGGAAACCCATTCTTATATCAAATAACTCCTTTTAAAAAGACTCAAGAGGGAATCAGTACACGAATACTAGGAAAAAAGTTATTATTTTCTTTCATAAGTCCTCCCAGTCAAATAGAATTACATCTATTACAAACTAATTCTATATATAAAAGAATATGTACTTTAAACAGAAAACAAAAAGATATTCTATTTTTAAAAGAAGAAATAAGTTATTCAAAGGTAGAAGAACAATTAGGTAATAAAATAATAAAAGAAAAAATAAAAAATTTAGAACAAGAATTCAAAAAACAAATATGCTCAAACCATCCCAATGCATTTTGGGACAGAAAAAACATATAATTTCACTACCATATGAAAAGGATTTTAATGAACAAAACATTCCTACTAAAGCAAGGCCTATTCAAATGAATGCAGAATTATTAGAATTATGTAAACAAGAAATCCATAATCATCTAGATAAGAAGTTAATAAGAAAAAACAAATCTCCATGGAGCTGCTCAACATTTAATGTAAACAAGAATGCTGAAAAAGAAAGAGGAGTTCCTAGGTTAGTCATAAATTATAGACCTTTGAATAAGGTATTACAATGGATTAGATACCCCATTCCAAATAAGAGAGATTTAATTAATAGATTAGTTAATGCAAAAGTATTTTCAAAATTGATTTAAAATCAGGATATTGGCAAATTCAAATAGATGAAAAGGATAAATACAAAACGGCATTTGTAGTTCCATTCGGTCAGTATGAATGGAATGTTATGCCATTTGGATTAAAGAATGCACCATCTGAATTCCAAAAAATAATGAATGATATTTTTAATCCTTACTCATCATTTGTAATAGTATATATTGATGATGTATTAGTATACTCTAGTACAATTGATAGTCATTTTAAACACTTACATATTTTACTAAAAGTAATGAAAGCAAATGGTTTGGTCATATCCGAACCTAAGATGAAGCTATTTCAAACAAAAATTAGGTTTCTAGGATTTGATATACATTTAGGTACAATCAGACCCATTCAAAGATCAATTGAATTTGCAGAAAAATTTCCAGATAAAATTAAAGATAAAAATCAATTACAAATATTTTTAGGATGTGTCAATTATATTGCCGATTTCTTTCCAAAAATCAAAATCATATGTAAAAGTTTATATGAAAGATTAAAATCCAATCCCCCAGCATGGTCTGACATTCATACTAATTTGGTAAAAAAATTAAACTAAAAGCTAAGTCATTACCATGTTTAGGAATTCCACATCTGGATGCATTCATGATAGTTGAAATAGATGCCTCAAACATAGGATATGGAGGCATACTAAAACAATAATATTTAGGAAAAATATCTATAGTAAGATACCATTCAGGATTCTGGTCAAATACATAGAAAAACTATTCAACAGTTAAACAAGAAGTTTTATCCATAGTTTTATGCATTTCAAAATTTCAAGACGATTTATACAACAAAAAGTTTTTATTAAATATTGATTGCAAATCAGCAAAAGATATTTTACAAAAAGATGTAAAAATTTTGGTTTCAAAACAGATTTTTGCCAGATGACAAGCAATTTTATCAGTTTTTTATTTTGATATTCAATTTATAAAAGGAAAAGATAATTTCCTTCCAGATTTCTTAACTCGTGAATTCCTTACAGGGAACCATGAGTGACAATTCAAAATCATCCAGTTCCTCCAATTCAAGATCAAGTAAGGATTATGCTAATCCCAGACCTCTTACTCCATCCATTCCATCTCAGGATTTTCCTCCACTCACTTATTCCACCATAGCACAAACTCCCCATGCTAGATTTATTCAAAATAAGACTCCTTCTTTGACTTCAAATTTTACTCCATTAACTAGAGCTTCTACTCCACTCCCAGACATGAAATCCATTCCTAGCAGCTCAAAATCTTCTCCAACTTACTTTGATAAACCCAATCCAGAGCACATATTAGTTACTCATTTTGAATCTGCACCAAATATTCCACAGCTAAAAATATTTGTCTCTAATTTATTCCTGCCATCATCTCTATGGATGGCTGATGATACCTATAAGACTCAACAATTTTATGAATTAATTCTAGTAGATACACAGTCCATTGAAATCCAACACATTCCAAATAAACAGGACCCTAATAGAATAGAATATTCCAAGATTTATATCAAACAAATTTTAAGTCCTCACCAAGTGTCCAATATCCATCCCATTACTCCTTTTTCAGTTGATTATCCTTTCTCCCATATTAAAATTATTAATAATTGATCAGTATTACTGATGTACAAATCACGTGTATCTTATCGGGACCACACCTATACCATACGTGGACCACCCTTTCTCTTCTCTTGTGGGCTGACCAACCGATTTACAGGTATAAACACAAATAGTGCTGACCAACGCTAAGATATACAAGTCAGTAGGTACAGTAAACCTTTCAACTTATAATAATTCTAACACTTCAGTAGGGATTAAAAGATTAACACACTTGGCTTTGATACCAAACAATAAGGATCGATAATAAACTGTTTAAGTAATTAAAACATTAATTAAAACAGTATAATAAAACAATAAAATGAGAATATAAAATAGTAGTATAATTATAATAACACAAATACCAAACAATAAGGATCGATAATAAACTGTTTAAGTAATTAAAACAGTATAATAAAACAATAAAATGAGAATATAAAACAGCAGTATAATTATAATAACACAAATATTGGAATGAATTTTTGTTATATTAGAATAGATTTGAGCTTACAATGGGAATGGAACTCAAGTTTGTACGTTGAGCTCAGATGGTGGTGATTGTAAGAGTGTACAAGAGGGGGCGATATTTCAAGCGTGCTTAAAAAATGAAATGGAATGTCCTACTTATAGGAAAATATTTGAGTCTTAGTTTCTTACAATTTGGAATCCATCGTTTGAAATCCATGAATCTTGATCGTTGATTTGCTCCTTTGAATCTGGGCCTTCCTTTCTCTTGGTGAGTGGGCAGTGGGACCCGTCATTATCTTGTATTCTGGCTGATTGAATTTGGTGGAAGCTGGGATCCACCACTTTGAATTTGGTGGAAGCTGGGATCCACTACTTTGAATTTGGTGGAAGCTGGGATCCATCACTATCTGCTGTCTTTGCCACTTGCTGATTTTGTGGTGGAAGCTGGGATCCACCTTATCACTTGGCTGATTGAGTCTAATGTTGGAATGCGTCATTGCCTACGTCCCTTACATTTCAAAGGGATCTTGACTATCTTGAAGAAAATCATCCATTTGAGTGTCTGCTTCCTTTTTGAATGCTTGTTTTTTAGTAACTAGCTATTTATAGAATTCAAGAGCCTTTTGGAAGTCTTCATCTGGCTCATCTTTTGGACTTACAGCTGTCGAAATCTGTGGAATTGGACTTTGTTGAATGGGTGTTGGACTGGGAATTTGAGGCTGTGGAATTATACTGACTGGTCCAATGGGTGTTGGACGAGGAAATTGAGGATAAGGAATGGTAGTGGGTGAGGGAAGTGTGTGTTGAATAGTTGGTTTGAAGGAGATTTTTAGTTTCTCTCCAGTCTGAAAGTAATGAGTTACTGCTTTTGAGTTACAAAATTCTGGCTTGTAATTACCCCACCATTTAACTCTGTATTGTCGTACTAGAGAAAATGGATTTGAAGGGTAGAATGGTTGGATTTGGAAGCTCCAAGCAAAGATCCAGGGTACCCTGAAAATAGCATGGAATAAGATTTTTCTCTCATAGGGTTAACACCTAATCCTAATTCAAAGAATATTAACAAATTTACACAAAGCATTAGGGACAGATAAGTTAGATTATAACACCATAACTTTTGGTCAAATTTTTGCTTTTGTAAAGAAAGAAGCATTAACTCTATGCCAAGATTTTTTTTTCAGCAGTTATACTGATTAGTCATAAATAAAGTATTACAGTGGATCAGATACCCTATTTCAAATAAGAGAGATTTGATAATTATCGCTTGAGTAACAAACTGAACCTTCAAATTATGATTTAAAAGAGAGATTTCAGCCCTGTTTTTTGAGTAACAAAAATACGCTTGTTATTATCACCGTTCAGCAGTTATCCTGATTTTAAATCAAATTTTGAAAATATTTTTGCATTTACTAATCTATTGATCAAATCTATCTTATTTGGAATAGGGTATCTGAACCACTGTAATACTTTATTTAATGGCTTATAATTTATGACTAATCCTTACAATCTCCTCCATCTGAGCTCAACGTACAAACTTGAGTTCCTTGTCCAAAGTAAGCCTAAGCCTATTTCAATAAAAGAAAATTTTATTCAACACCTGATTGTTTTAAGTTCATACTGTTTTTCATTTCTGATTGTTTTAAATTCATACTGTTTTTCATTCCAGATTGTTTTAAGTTCATACTATTTTTCATTTCATTTTGTTATTCTGTATACTTTACTACTGCAATTACTTTTAAATCTTACTTTTATTATCACTACTGTTTATTATCGATCCTTAAGCTAATGGTATCAAAGCCATGTGTATTAATCTTTTAGTCCCTACAGAAGTATTAAGATTATTTTAAGTTGAAAAGTTTACTGTTGCTATTGACTTGTATATCTTAGCGTTGGTCAGCACTAATGGTACCTGTAAATCGGTTGGTCAGCCCAAGGAGAGGTGGTTCACGTATGGTATAGGTGTGGTCCCGATAGGATACACGTGATTAATACAGCAGTTATACTGATTAACTATAAATAATTTTAATATGGGAGAAAGGATAAAAAGATTTCTATTCGGAAGCTCAAGCACTACTAGTACAGGATCTACATCTTCAAATGTTTTTACAAAGTCATGAAATCCAACAAATTTTACCAAATAAAACTCTAAAATCAATTTATCAACAGGGCATTCTAGAGTTTAATAAGTCATACTCTATTAAAATTCATGAGGAGATATTACCTATGAATCAGGAAGTACAATCAATTAGATTATTATCATCTAGGGCTATTCAAAAATACAGAGAAAAAAATTACAAGTTCTTACATTTTGGTCTAGTACAAATTGCATTACATCCTCTAGTTAGACTAGGCATAGATACACCCATATTCATGGCACTTAGAGATGATAGATTAATAAGGTATAAAGACTCTATACTAGCGATGGTTCAAACTAATATATGTAATGGAACAATAAGATTTGATTGTATTCCAAATTATTCAGTAAGCTTAACAGACCCACATATTATGATTCTTTAAAATTAGATATCCAATTAAAACAAGATAGGATAGTAAATGATACAGAACACTTTGTGTTAATTTACAGAGTATATTTCAAATTAATGCAATCTATGATCCCAACGGCATTAAGATTAAATCCAACAGAAAAAGAAGAATCAGTTTATGTGACAACAAATTCAGATAATATCTCAATAGAAACACCTAAATTATTAAGGTGGAATGAAATAACTATTCCTGAAGAAATACTAGCTGAAAGGCCAGTAGGAATACAAAGGAACTTAAGAATTACTGAACCCTCAACAATAGAAGAACAAAATAATGGAAAAATATTAATCAAACTTGATAAATCCATGTCTAATAGATTTCTACAAGAACCATTTTCTAGGTATTCGAGCGTTAATAATTATGAAACCCATAGGCATTCAACATCAGACATCCCAACACATTTTAATGATGCAAGGGTAAGATATTCTACTCCATTGCCAGAAATCATTCCAGACACTAGTTCTTCAATAGGTTCACCAACTCTTAGTCAAATGAGACAATCTAAAATAAATATGATGAATGATGAAAAGGAATTTACAATTGATAAATAATATTTAAATAATGATTATTACAGTTCAAAAAATACTACAAATAGACTTTGGTTTGAAAAACTAAGTAACGATATTAGAGAACAATTAAAAAAGGAATTTTATAAAGAACTAACAACAAAGAAAATTAAGCAAATGAAAATTTTTATGTGGTTAGGATATTATTTAAACAAAGAACAAATAATAAGAAAAAATAATTTTATAGAAATTCCAGTAATAAATGTTCAATCAAATTTATACAAAAAATGGAAATTACTAAATAATACAGTAATTAGTTATATACACCCACCATTCAAATCATTAGATATTACTAGTGAAAATATTACAGTAACAGTCTCCCCTCTCAAACTAGGAAGAGAAGGAGCAGACACAGAATCATTAAACTTAGGAGATCTTAAAAATGTCTATCAACAAAACAATTATTCCAATCAAATATTACACACTATAGCAAATCAAGTTGATTTTATTTCTACTAAATTAGATAATAGGGTCAGAAGCATTTCAAAATAAGCTTTCAAAACCCCAATTTCAGGTATCACCTTTTTCAAAACAAATGGAGGAATCATTATCACTAAAACAAAATGACAAGGCTAGTAGTTCTAAATAAATAGGAGTTATATCTCAAGTAAACCCACAAGAAAGTCCAGATGATTCCCATTCTGAAATATCGGAAGAAGAATCAGAAGATGATTTTGGTAAACAAATTTATTCAATAGAACAACAATTTCAAGAACATCTTGAAGACAAGCCTGAGATGAAAATTAATAAACTAAAAACTCATAAATATAATAACAATTGGAAAAATCATAAAACAAAAACTTATTATCCTAGACCTACTCCTCCAGATATTCAATATGAAGAAAGGATTCCAACATTTAATAGCTATGATGGTTCATCCATATATCAATGGAACATAGATGGATTAACAGAGTATCAATTATTAAATATATTACAAGAAATGGGAATGGCCAGAATGGCCTATAAAGCAAATTTAAACACTACTGAACCAAGTATAGTAATGTTGTTAGTAACAGGATTTACTAGTCAATTAAAAGGTTGGTGGGATAATCATCTCACTTTACAAGATAAACAAACAATAATGAATCATGAAACAGAAGAAGCCCAAGGCAAAGGAGATGACATAAATTTTGTCATGATCCAAGATGGATCTGCATTCCTAGTATGTGCCATATCAATGTATTTTGTAGGAAATCCAGAAGACGCATTAGAAAGTTCAAAAATATGCTTAACTAATTTAAGATGTCCAACATTAACTGATTTTAAATGGTACAAAGATATATTTTTAACACAGGTCTTTAGAAGAACAGATTCAAACTCTCCATTCTGGAAGGAGAAATTTATTACAGGATTACCAAATTTATTTTCTCAAAGAATATTAACAAATTTACACAAAGCATTAGGGACATATAAGTTAGATTATAACACCATAACTTTTGGCCAAATTTTTGCTTTTGTAAAGAAAGAAGCATTACCTCTATGCCAAGATCTAAAAATTCAACATAAATATGGATCGGAAAGAACAGAAATGGGATCATTCTATCAACAATTTGGTATAACAGGGATAAAACCCCCTTCATCTCATTACAAACAAGTAAGAAAACATAGGAAAAACAAATATTACCACAAAAGGAATGATATTAACTATGAAAAACAATATCCCAAAAAAGAATATGAAAAACCGAGAAAAAGAAAATTTAATAAAAAACAAAATAGATTTCAAAATATTCAATGTTATAAATGCAAAAAATTTGGTCATACTGCAAATTATTGTAAAACAGAAAAGAAAATAAATGCCTTAGAAGATACAGAATTAAGAAATAAACTATTATCTATATTAATTGATAATTCGGAAACTGAACCTTCAAATTATGAGTCAGAATCAGAATCTTCTAGTGGTTCTGAAGACATATGTCAATGTAAAATTCCAACCATTAATATGTTAAATAGTACAAATAGTAAAAAGAAAGAATTACTAGATATAATAGATAAGATAGGAAATTCTGAAGATAAAACAGAATATATACAGAGATTAAGAAATCTAATTTTAGAAGATAATAAACCAAAAATAACAGAAGCTTTCAGTTTAAGTAAAACAATTAAAAAATATTCAGAATTAGAAAAAAAGAAGAAATCCATAGTCAGTCCAACTGATACTCAAGATTTAAGAAAAGAAATTAATCTATTAAAATAAGAAATTAGTCATATCAAAATAGAATTAGATACTTTAAAAGAAAAAGATTCAGAATTAGAATTAAAGATAACATTATTAGAAAAACCCAGTAATTCTGTCATTTCTATTTCAAGTGAAACCCCAACTAATCAACAATTTTTTAATGTTATTAATAAAATTAATATGGAAAAATGGTATTCGTTAATCACAATAGCAGTTCAAGATTTTAGTACAACCATAGTAGCATTAATTGACAGTGGAGCAGACCAATCCTGTATAAGATCAGGAATAATTCCAAGTAAATATTTAGAAAAAACTAATGAACAATTATCAGCAGCAAATGGTACTCCAATGATTATTAAAAAGAAATTATCTAATGGATTTATATGTAATAATGATTATTGCATTAAACACTCATTTTTAATATTAGAAAATGTATCTTATGATGCAGTATTAGGAAATCCATTCTTATACCAAATAACTCCTTTTAAAAAGACTCAAGAGGGAATTAGTACAAGAATATTAGGGAAAAATTATTATTTTCTTTCATAAGTCCTCCTAGCCAAGTGGAATTACATTTATTACAAACTAATTCTATATATAAAAGAATATGTATTTTAAACAGAAAACAAAAAGATGTTCTATTCCTAAACGAAGAATTAAGTTACTCTAAGATAGAAGAACAATTAGGTAATAAAATAAAAAAATAAAAAATAAAAAATATAGAACAAGAATTTAAAAATCAAATATGATCAAACCATCCCAATGCATTTTGGGACAGGAAAAAACATATAGTTTCATTACCTTATGAAAAGGATTTTAATGAACAGAACATTCCTACTAAGGCAAGGCCTATTCAAATGAATATCGAATTATTAGAATTATGTAAACAAGAAATCCATGATCATTTAGATAGAAAATTAATACGAAAAAGCAAATCTCCATGGAGCTGCTCAGCATTCTATGTAAATAAAAATGCAGAAAAAGAAAGAGGAGTTTTTAGATTAGTCATAAATTATAAGCCACTAAATAAAGTATTACAGTGGATCATATACCCTATTCCAAATAAGAGAGATTTGATCAATAGATTAGTAAATGCAAAAATATTTTCAAAATTCGATTTAAAATCAGGATACTGGCAAATTCAAATAGATGACAAAGATAAATACAAAACGGCATTTGTAGTCCCATTCGGTCAATATGAATGGAATGTTATGCCATTCGGATTAAAAAATGTACCATCTGAATTCCAGAAAATAATGAATGATATTTTTAATCCTTATTCATCATTTGTAATAGTATATATTGATGATGTATTAGTCTACTCTAGTACAATTGATAGCCGTTTTAAACATTTACATATTTAACTAAAAATAATAAAGGCAAATGGTTTGGTCATATTCGAACCTAAGATGAAATTATTTCAAACAAACATTAGGTTTCTAGGATTTGATATACATTTAGGGAAAATTAGACCCATTCAAAGATCCATTGAATTTGCAGAAAAATTTCCAGATGAGATTAAAGATAAAATCAATTACAAAGATTTTTAGGATGTGTCAATTATATTTTGGATTTCTTTCCCAAAATCAAGATCATATGTAAAGATTTATATGAAAGATTAAAATCCAATCCCCCTGAATGGGCAGACAAACATACTAATTTAGTAAAAGAAATTAAATTAAAAGCTAAATCATTACCATGTTTAGGAATTCCACATCCAGAAGTATTCATGATAGTTGAAACAGATGCATCCAATATAGGATATGGAGGCATATTAAAACAAAAATATTTAGGAAAAATATCTATAGTAAGATACCATTCAGGATTTTGGTCTAATGCACAGAAAAATTATTCAACAGTTGAAAAAGAAGTTTTATCCATAGTTTTATGCATTTCAAAATTTCAAAATGATTTATACAATAAAAAGTTTTTATTAAATATTGACTGCAAGTCAGCAAAGGATATTTTACAAAAAGATGTAAACATTTTAGTTTCAAAACAGATTTTTGCCAGATGGCAAGCTATTTTATCAGTTTTTGATTTTGATATTCAGTTTATCAAAGGAAAGGATAACTTCCTTCCAGATTTCTGACTCGCGAATTCCTTTCAGGGAACCATGAGTAAAAATTCAGGATCTTCAAGTTCTTCCAACTCAAGAACCAGCAGAGACTATGTTAACCCAAAGCCTCTTACTCCAGCTATTCTATCCCAAGATTTTCCTCCACTTACCTATTCTACCATAGCACAAACTCCACATGCCAGATTTGTTCAAAACAAAACTCCTTCTTTGACCTCAAATTTTACACCTCTGACTAGAGCTCATACTCCACTTCCCAACACAAAATCCATTCCTACTAGCACAAAATCCATTCCTACTAGCTCAAAACCCTCTCCGACTTAGTTTGATAAACCTAATCCAGAACACATATTAGTTACCCATTTTGAGTCCGAGCCAGAAATTCCACAACTAAAAACCTTTGTGTCCAATATATTCTTGCCAACATCTCCTTGGTTGCATGATGATATTCACAAAACTCAACAGTTCTATGAATTGATTTTGGTAGACACCCAGTCTATTGAAATCCAACACATTCAAAACAAACAGGACCCCAATAGAATAGAATACTCCAAAATTTACATCAAGCAGATATTAGGTCCTAGCCAAATTCCCAGTATTCATTCCATCAATTCCTTTTCAGTTGATTACTTCCCTCCTGGATTTAATTATGTTGATTACATTCAAGCCTGGTATAGAACTTTCTTTCTCAGGTCTTTTGACCATTCATGGTTTATTGATTTTCACCAGAAATTTAATAACCACATTCCACTTTGGTTCATTGACTGGTGGTGCAAATTTGGACCATCTCCAGATATCCTTCCTAAGCCAATTCTGGAAGGATTTCAGACATTCCAGACCCTTAGCCAGCAGACAATTAGCCAATTTAAACCCTATAAGAAAGACATATTATTCCATGCTATTTTCAGAGTTCCTTTGATATTTGCCTGGAACTTTCAAATAAAATTAGTCCACCCTACCAGACCCTTTTCTCTAGTTCGTCAATACAGAGTAAAATGGTGGGGCAACTACAATCCAGAGTTTTTCTCTCCCAAGGCAGTAACGAATTACTTCCAGACCGGAGAAAAATTAAAATTTCATTCAAACCAACTATTCAACAAACACTTCCTTCACCTAATCCCATGTACCCTCAAATCCCTTGTCAAACACCAATCAGCCAAATCAGTACTTCACAGCAGATTCCAGCAATTATGAATCCTAAAGCTGAACATGATGAAGACCTCCAAAAAATTCTTGAATTTTACAAACAACTGGTCAGTAAAAAACAAGCTATCAAGCAAGAAGCAGATACTCAAATGTATGATCCTTTCCAAGATAGTTAAGATCCCTTTGAAATATAAGGGAGATAAGCAATAAAGTACTCCACAACTCAGGCAAAGGTAATCATGGAGGGACCCAAACTCTACTTTGCCAGAAGAAAGCAGCCAGTGGTGGATCCCAGCCTCCACCAAATTCAATCAGACGAAAGATAGAGGTGGATCCCAGCTTCCACCAAATTCTATCAGACAGAAGATAGTGGTAGGTTCCACTACCCACTAGTTCAGTCTGCCAGCAGATAGTGGAGGGTTCCACTTTCCACTCACCAAGAAAAAGAAAGGCCAAGATTCAAAGAAGCATCTCAACGATCAAGATTCATGGATCCCAAACAACGGATTCCAATTTGTAATAGATTAGAGTTTCAAATCTTCCTATAAGTAGGATAGTTGTAATTCATTTCAGGGCACGCTTGAATTATCGTCCTTCTTGTAATCCTTACAATTTCCTCCATCTGAGCTCAACGTACAAACTTGAGTTCCTTGTCCAAAGTAAGTAACGATATTAGAGTTCAGAAAATACTTTGGACAAGGAACTCAAGTTTGTACGTTGAGCTCAGATGGAGGAGATTGTAAGGATTATAAGAAGGGTGGTAATTCAAGCGTGCCTTGAAATGAATTACAACTGTCCTACTTATAGGAAGATTTGAAACTCTAATCTATTAAAAATTGGAATCCGTTGTTTGGGATCCATGAATCTTGATCGTTGAGATGCTTCTTTGAATCTTGGACTTTCTTTTTCTTGGTGAGTGGAAAGTGGAACCCTCCACTATCTGCTGGCAGACTGAACTAGTGGGTAGTGGAACCTACCACTATCTTCTGTCTGATAGAATTTGGTGGAAGCTGGGATCCACCTCTATCTTTCGTCTGATTGAATTTGGTGGAGACTGGGATCCACCACTGGCTGCTTTCTTCTGGCAAAGTGGAGTTTGGGTCCCTCCATAATTACCTTTGCCTGAGTTGTGGAGTACTTTATTGCTTATCTCCCTTACATTTCAAAGGGATCTTGACTATCTTGGAAAGGATCATACATTTGAGTATCTGCTTCTTGCTTGATAGCTTGTTTTTTACTGACCAGTTGTTTGTAAAATTCAAGAATTTTTTGGAGGTCTTCATCCTGTTCAGCTTTAGGATTCATAATTGCTGGAATCTGCTGTGAAGTACTGATTTGGTTGATTGGTGTTGGACAGGGGATTTGAGGGTACATGGGAATAGGTGAAGGAAGTGTTTGTTGAATAGTTGGTTTGAATGAAATTTTTAATTTTTCTCCAATCTGGAAGTAATGAGTTACTGCCTTGGGAGAGCAAAACTCTGGATTGTAGTTGCCCCACCATTTTACTCTGTATTGATGAACTAGAGAAAAGTGTCTGGTAAGGTGGACTGATTTTATTTGAAAGCTCCAGGCAAATATCCAAGGAACTCTGAAAATAGCATGGAATAATATGTCTTTCTCATAGGGTTTGAATTGGCAAATTGTCTGCTGGCTAAGGGTCTGGAATGTCTGAAATCCTTCCAAAATTGGCTTAGGAAGGATATCTGGAGATGGTCCAAATTTGCACCACCAGTCAATGAACCAAAGTGGAATGTGGTTATTAAATTTCTGGTGAAAATTAATAAACCATGAATGGTCAAAAGACCTGATAAAGAAAGTTCTATACCAGGCTTGAATGTAATCAGCATAATTAAATCCAGGAGGGAAGTAATCAACTGAAAAGGAATTGATGGAATGAATACTGGGAATTTGGCTAGGACCTAATATCTGCTTGATGTACATTTTGGAGTATTCTATTCTATTGGGGTCCTGTTTGTTTTGAATGTGTTGGATTTCAATAGACTGGGTGTTTACCAAAATCAATTCATAGAATTGTTGAGTTTTGTGAATATCATCATCCAACCAAGGAGATGTTGGCAAGAATATATTGGACACAAAGGTTTTTAGTTGTGGAATTTCTGGCTCGGACTTAAAATGGGTAATTAATATGTGTTCTGGATTAGGTTTATCAAAATAAGTTGGAGAGGATTTTGAGCTAGTAGGAATGGATTTTGTGTTGGGAAGTGGAGTATGAGCTCTAGTCAGAGGTGTAAAATTTGAGGTCAAAGAAGGAGTTTTGTTTTGAAAAAATCTGGCATGTGGAGTTTGTGCTATAGTAGAATAGGTAAGTGGAGGAAAATCTTGGGATGGAATAGCTGGAGTAAGAGGCTTTGGGTTAACATAGTCTCTGCTGATTCTTGAGTTGGAAGAACTTGAAGATCCTGAATTTTTACTCAAGGTTCCCTGTAAGGAATTCACGAGTCAGAAAATCTGGAAGGAAGTTATCCTTTCCTTTGATAAACTGAATATCAAAATCAAAAACTGATAAAATAGCTTGCCATCAGGCAAAAATCTGTTTTGAAACTAAATTTTTTACATCTTTTTGTAAAATATCCTTTGCTGACCTGCAGGCAATATTTAATAAAATCTTTTTATTGTATAAATCATCTTGAAATTTTGAAATGCATAAAACTATAGATAAAACTTCTTGTTTAATTGTTGAATAATTTTTCTGTGCATTAGACCAAAATCCTGAATGGTATATTACTATAGATATTTTTCCTAAATATTTTTGTTTTAATATGCCTCCATATCCTATGTTGGATGCATTTGTTTCAACTATCATGAATGCTTCTGGATGTGGAATTCCTAAACATGGTAATGATTTAGCTTTTAATTTAATTTCTTTTACTAAATTAGTATGTTTGTCTGCCCATTCAGGGGGATTGGATTTTAATCTTTCATATAAATCTTTACATATGATCTTGATTTTGGGAAAGAAATCCAAAATATAATTGACACATGCTAAAAATCTTTGTAATTGATTTTATCTTTAATCTCATCTGGAAATTTTTCTGCAAATTCAATGGATCTTTGAATGGGTCTAATTTTCCCTAAATGTATATCAAATCCTAGAAACCTAATGTTTGTTTGAAATAATTTCATCTTAGGTTCGAATATGACCAAACCATTTGCCTTTATTATTTTTAGTTAAATATGTAAATGTTTAAAACGGCTATCAATTGTACTAGAGTAGACTAATACATCATCAATATATACTATTACAAATGATGAATAAGGATTAAAAATATCATTCATTATTTTCTGGAATTCAGATGGTACATTTTTTAATCCGAATGGCATAACATTCCATTCATATTGACCGAATGGGACTACAAATGCCGTTTTGTATTTATCTTTGTCATCTATTTGAATTTGCCAGTATCCTGATTTTAAATCGAATTTTGAAAATATTTTTGCATTTACTAATCTATTGATCAAATCTCTCTTATTTGGAATAGGGTATCTGATCCACTGTAATACTTTATTTAGTGGCTTATAATTTATGACTAATCTAGGAACTCCTCTTTCTTTTTTCTACATTTTTATTTACATAGAATGCTGAGCAGCTCCATGGATATTTGCTTTTTCGTATTAATTTTTTATCTAAATGATCATGGATTTCTTGTTTACATAATTCTAATAATTCGATATTCATTTGAATAGGCTTTGCCTTAGTAGGAATGTTCTGTTCATTAAAATCCTTTTCATAAGGTAATGAAACTATATATTTTTTCCTGTCCCAAAATGCATTGGGATGGTTTGAGCATATTTGATTTTTAAATTCTTTTTCTAGATTTTTTATTTTTTCTTTTATTATTTTATTACCTAATTGTTCTTCTATCTTAGAGTAACTTAATTCTTCTTTTAGGAATAGAACATCTTTTTGTTTTCTGTTTAAAATACATATTCTTTTATATATAGAATTAGTTTGTAATAAATGTAATTCTACTTGGCTAGGAATACTTATGAAAGAAAATAATAAGTTTTTCCCTAATATTCTTGTACTAATTCCCTCTTGAGTCTTTTTAAAAGGAGTTATTTGATATAAGAATGAGTTTCCTAATACTGCATCATAAGATACATTTTCTAATATTAAAAATGAGTGTTTAATGCAATAATCATTATTACATATAAATCCATTAGATAATTTCTTTTTAATAATCATTGGAGTACCATTTGCTGCTGATAATTGTCCATTAGTTTTTTCTAAATATTTACTTGGAATTATTCCTGATCTTATACAGGATTGGTCTGCTCCACTATCAATTAATGCTATTATGGTTGTACTAAAATCTTGAACTGCTATTGTGATTAACGAATACCATTTTTCCATATTAATTTTATTAATAACATTAAAAAATTGTTGATTAGTTGGGGTTTCACTTGAAATAGAAATGACAGAATTACTGGGTTTTTCTAATAATGTTATCTTTAATTCTAATTCTAAATCTTTTTCTTTTAAAGTATCTAATTCTATTTTGATATGACTAATTTCCGATTTTAATAGATTAATTTCTTTTCTTAAATCTTGAGTATCAGTTGGACTGACTATGGATTTCTTTTTTTTTCTAATTCTGAATATTTTTAATTTTTTTACTTAAACTGAAAGCTTCTGTTATTTTTGGTTTATTATCTTCTAAAATTAGATTTCTTAATCTCTGTATATATTCTGTTTTATCTTCAGAATTTCCTATCTTATCTATTATATCTAGTAATTCTTTCTTTTTACTATTTGTACTATTTAACATATTAATGGTTGGAATTTTACATTGACATATGTCTTCAGAACCACTAGAAGATTCTGATTCTGACTCATAATTTGAAGGTTCAGTTTCCGAATTATCAATTAATATAGATAATAGTTTATTTCTTAATTCTGTATCTTCTAAGGCATTTATTTTCTTTTCTGTTTTACAATAATTTGCAGTATGACCATTTTTTTGCATTTATAACATTGAATATTTTGAAATCTATTTTATTTTTTATTAAATTTTCTTTTTCTCGGTTTTTCATATTCTTTTTTGGGATATTGTTTTTCATAGTTAATATCATTCCTTTTATGGTAATATTTGTTTTTCCTATGTTTTCTTACTTGTTTGTAATGAGATGAAGGGGGTTTTATCCCTGTTATACCAAATTGTTGACAGAATGATCCCATTTCTGTTCTTTCCGATCCATATTTATGTTGAATTTTTAGATCTTGGCATAGAGGTAATGCTTCTTTCTTTACAAAAGCAAAAATTTGACCAAAAGTTATGGTGTTATAATCTAACTTATCTGTCCCTAATGCTTTGTGTAAATTTTTTAATATTCTTTGAGAAAATAAATTTGGTAATCCTGTAATAAATTTCTCCTTCCAGAATGGAGAGTTTGAATCTGTTCTTCTAAAGGCCTGTGTTAAAAATATATCTTTTTACCATTTGAAATCAGTTAATGTTGGACATCTTAAATTAGTTAAGCATATTTTTGAACTTTCTAATGCTTCTTCTGAATTTCCTACAAAATACATTAATATGGCATATACTAGGAATGCAGATCCATCTTGGATCATGACAAAATTTATGTCATCTCCTTCTCCTTGGGCTTCTTCTGTTTCATGATTCATTATTGTTTGTTTATCTTGTAAAGTGAGATGATTATCCCACCAACCTTTTAATTGACCAGTAAATCCTGTTACTAACAACATTACTATACTTGGTTCAGTAGTATTTAAATTTGCTTTATAGGCCATTCTGGCAATTCCCATTTCTTGTAATATATTTAATAATTGATATTCTGATAATCCATCTATGTTCCACTGATATATGGATGAACCATCACAGCTATTAAATGTTGGAATCCTTTCTTCATATTGAATATCTGGAGGAGTAGGTCTAGGATAATAAGTTTTTGTTTTATGATTTTTCCAATTGTTATTATATTTATGAGTTTTTAGTTTATTAATTTTCATCTCAGGCTTGTCTTCAAGATGTTCTTGGAATTTTTGTTCTATTGAATAAATTTGTTTACCAAAATCATCTACTGATTCTTCTTCCGATATTTCAGAATGGGAATCATCTGGACTTTCTTGTGGGTTTACTTGAGATATAACTCCTATTTATTTAGAACTACTAGCCTTGTCATTTTGTTTTAGTGATAATGATTCCACCATTTTTTTTGAAAAAGGTGATACCTGAAATTGGGGGTTTGAAAGCTTATTTTGAAATGCTTCTGACCCTATTATCTAATTTAGTAGAAATAAAATCAACTTGATTTGCTATAGTGTGTAATATTTGATTGGAATAATTGTTTTGTTGATAGACTTTTTTAAGATCTCCTAAGTTTAATGATTCTGTGTGTGCTCCTTCTCTTCCTAGTTTGAGAGGGGAGGCTGTTACTGTAATATTTTCGCTAGTAATATCTAATGATTTGAATGGTGGGTGTATAGAACTGATTACTATATTATTTAGTAATTTCCATTTTTTGTATAAATTTGATTGAACATTTATTACTGGAATTTCTATAAAATTATTTTTTCTTATTATTTGTTCTTTGTTTAAATAATATCCTAACCACATAAAAAATTTCATTTGCTTAATTTTCTTTGTTGTTAGATCTTTATAAAATTCCTTTTTTAATTGTTCTCTAATATCGTTACTTAGTTTTTCAAACCAAAGTCTATTTGTAGTATTTTCTGAACTGCCTTTCTTAAAGGAAGAGATATCTCTGATAATGTTCTCTACCTTCAAGAAATGGTCAGATTCTTGCACAGGAAAAATGGAACTCCTAATTGTATTGTTAAACTAGACCTCAGGAAAACATTTGATAGAGTTAAATGGTCCTTTCTATATTGTGTGCTAGCTAAATTTGGTTTCCATGCTAAATTCATTTTTAGTATAATGAAGAATCTATCACAGTCATGGTTCTCAATTATGATAAATGGTAAGCCTGTGGGTTTTTTCCAAGCATCAAGAGGTCTTAAACAAGGTGATCATCTCTCTCCTTTCTTGTTCAATATTTTTTCAGAAGCATTTAGCAGGAGCTTAGCTTTTATTTTTCAAAATGGTAAGCTAGCCTACTATGACTTACCTGGTCAGGCTCTTCAAACCTCTCACCTCTCTTATGCAGATGATACAGTGGTTTTTCTTAAAACCAATACTCAAACTTTGATTAGGTTTAAAGCCTTCTTATCTAAGTTTGAGGATACTACTGGCCAAAAGATAAACTACAACAAGAGTGATATTTTCATTAGTGGGCATGCTTCTGTTCATCAAATTACCTCTATTAGGACAATTCTTGGCATGAAAATTGGTAAACTTCCTTTTAAATACTTAGGTGTCCCCATCTTTCATGGCTTTGCAAAAAAAATATTTTTCCAACCATTAATGGAACAGATTGATTCTAGGTTAAATAGTTGGAAAAATAAGTGGCTTTCAACTGGGGGAAAAATCACTCTCATTCAGTCATACATTTATTCTATTCCACAGCATATTTGGTCTGTTCTTAAACCTTCAAAGGAGATTATTCACACCGTGGAGAGAAAACTGAGTAGATTTTTCTGGGGGGGTGCTTGATCTGAAACCTAAAAGGGCATGGAGGAAATGGGATGCTCTCTACTACCCCATTAACCAAAATGGCCTAGGTTTCAGATCAATTCCCACCATCATTACCACCTGCTCAGTAAAATTGTGGTGGAAATATCAAATTGAAGATGCCCTATGGACCCATTTTATTGCTTCCCTGCCACCCTCTTTTAGAACCTCATCAAATTGGAAAAGAATTTGCTATGTTAATGCATGGGCTGAGTCTCATTCTAGAGTGATAGTTGGTACATGTTCATGTAATTTCTGGTCATCCAACTGGCTGGACTTATGTCCTGTTATGGATATGTGTGAACAAAGTCTTATTGACATTCTAAATGACTGTACAGTGGCTAATTTCATCTTTCACAAGGACACTCTTCTTCCTAAAATCCCCCCTTTTCTCTCACCTAATGCTGTCTCTCTTTTGCAGGGTGCAACACTCTCTCCACACAGACAGGATAGGTTAATATGGAAACCTGAAAAAAGGGAAGTTTCTCCTTTCACTCTACATATCAATTGCTCAGATCACAAAGAGGTAATATTGCCTCAATCCAGCACCTCTGGAATCCAAGGGTTTCAAAGAAAGTCTCAGTTTTTATGTGGAGATTAATTAACTCTTTCCTCCCGTTAGATAATGTTTTGAAAAAGATGAGTTTTTGCATACCTTCAAGATGTTGTATGTGCTATCAGCATGAGGAATCTCTAGATCATTTATTTAATTCATGTCCTTTTGCCATTCACATTTGGAAGACAGTGCACGAGTTTATGGGTATTAGGGATAGAATTTTTCCATCCATATGGGAAAGACTGTCATGCTACCTCACATATTCTGGCCTCCGCTCTTTACATTCCTTGATCATTAAATTAGCACCTTCAATAACTTGCTGGAACCTCTGGAAGGTCAGGAATAAATATCTGTATGACAATGTGCCTCCACTGACCAGCTTTGTTGTTTCACAGATCAGGGATCAGATCTTCTATTCTTTCAGTGCTAAACCTGTTTACGTTTCTTCTGTTTTTGACTTGGGTATTGCAGATCACTCCTTTCTTCCTCTAATCAAATCTGCCCCTAAGCCAAAATTTTTTTTAATTGCTTGGTCTAAACCGTGCATAGGTTTTAAAGTTAATGTTGATGCTGCATGGTGTGGTCTTTCTAAAAAGTGTGGGCTTGGTATGATCATCAAAGATAATAGAGGTGGTTTCATTGATGCACACAGGAAGTATAAAAATGCTGAAACTCCTCTAGAAGCAGAACTTAGGGCAATTTTATTTGCTCTTCAGAGGCTGCTGGTTGCATGCTATTCAGTTCCTATCTGTATTGAATCTGATTGTCTTAATGCAGTCTCCTTTGTTATGAACCCATCAATTGCTCATTGGACATTGTTCCAGTTGGTCGATGACATTAACCTTCTTCTGAATGATATTACCCTAACGCATGTATATAGACAAGCTAACCAAGTTGCTAATAGCATAGCAAAATTATGCCTCCAAGCTCAATCCTGTTCAAACCTATCTTTTAGTTCCCTATCTAACACTGTACAGGGATTGATTAGACTTGATCAGATTGGTGTACCTACTATCAGAATTGCAACTTGAACGGATGCTACTGATCTTACTTGTTTTCTGACAGGATGCTGACCAAAGATCTCGAGGGATGCTGACCAGGATGCTGACCATGATGAGTTTTGCTGGGACTAAATTCCAAAGACCAATTTTCGGCTCAGAAGATTAATTTCCGGCTCAGGAGTTTCTCCTTTCCAGCTCACTTTTTAATTCTAGCTCTACCTTTTGACTAAATTGTGCTTCGTTTTATACGATCACTAAATTGTTCGAAGGTGCGGAGCTAAAATTATTGGGTGAACACAGAAACCTACTGCATTGATTTTGGCTGATCAGATGGTTCGAGACCTCGAGGGGGTTCGAGACCTCGAGGGGTGGTTTTGGGACCCCGAGGGACGGTTCGAGGCATCGACCTCATACATGGTGGATCTCGGCGGTTTGAGACCTCGAGGGGTTTGAGACATCGAGACCTCGCACATGGTGGATCGAGGAGTTTCAGCGGTTCGAGACCTCGAAGGGTGTTTCGAGACCCCGAGGTGATCGAGGCCTCGAGGGGTGGTTCGGGACCTCGAGGTGTCTTTCCGAGACCTCGCAAATGGTGGGTGAACAAAGAAACCTACTACATAGATTTTGGCTGATCACATGGTTCGTGACCTCGAGGTTTTTGAGATATTCGTGATCTCGCACATGGTGGTTCGAGGAGTTCAGCGGTTTCGAAGACCTCGTGGGGTGATTTGGGACCTCGAGGTGTCTTTCCGAGACCTTGAGGGGTTCGAGACATTTCAGCAGTTCCGAGACCTCGAGGGGTGTTTCGAGACCCCGAGGGATTCGAGGGCTCGAGGGGCGATTTGGGACATCAAGGTGTCTTTCTGAGACCTCGCAAATGGTGGATGATCAGATGGTTCAAGACCTCGAGGGGGTTCGTCACCTCGAGGGGTGGTTTTGGGACCCCGTGGGATGGTTTCAGCATCGAGCCCTCACACATGGTGGATCGAGGAGTTTGGCGGTTCGAGACATCGAGACCTCGCACATGGTGGATCGAGGAGTTCGGCGGTTTGAGACATCGAGGGTTTCGAGACATTGAGACCTCTCACATGGTGGATCGAGGAGTTCGACAGTTTGAGACCTCGAGGGTTTCGAGACATCGAGACCTCGCAGTGGATCGAGAAGTTTTGGCAGTTCGAGACCTCGAGGGGTGTCGAGACCCCGATGGATGGCTCGAGGCCTCGAGGGGTGGTTCGTGTTCCCCGAGACCTCGCAATCGTATCCTAAATGGGCTGTGACAGATTTTAGCTGATCAGGAGGTTCGTGACCTCGAACGTTTTTACTACACACTAACATAGGTTAGTACTATTCTTTTGGAATCAACTAGGGTTGGTTCGAGAGTGTTCCAACTCTCATATGTATCTCATATGATTCAAACTTAACGATTGCTACCTGTATTTTGTGAATGTTTCTTTTTAATGGTTTAGGGGGGCCAAATAAAATTCCCCTCCATCTCCGGATGGTTTCATTTAAAAAAAGTATTTTCTGAACTGTAATAATCATTATTTAAATATTCTTTATCAATTGTAAATTCCTTTTCATCATTCATCATATTTATTTCAGATTGTCTCATTTGACTAAGAGTTGGTGAACCTATTGAAGAACTAGTGTCTGGAATGATTTCTGGCAATGGAGTAGAATATCTTACCCTTGCATCATTAAAATGTGTTGGGATGTCTAATGTTGAATGCCTATGGGTTTCATAATTATTAACGCTCGAATACCTAGAAAATGGTTCTTGTGGAAATCTATTAGACATGGATTTATTAAATTTGATTAATATTTTTCCATTATTTGGTTCTTCTATTGTTGAGGGTTCAGTAATTCTTAAGTTCCTTTGTATTCCTACTGGCCTTTCTGCTAGTATTTCTTCAGGAATAGTTATTTCATTCCACCTTAATAATTTAGGTGTTTCTATTGAGATATTATCTGAATTTGTTGTCACATAAACTGATTCTTCTTTTTCTGTTGGATTTAATCTTAATGCCGTTGGGATCATGGATTGCATTAATTTGAAATATACTCTGTAAATTAACACAAAGTGTTCTGTATCATTTACTATCCTATCTTGTTTTAATTGGATATCTAATTTTAAAGAATCCATAATATGTGGGTCTGTTAAGCTTACTGAATAATTTGGAATACAATCAAATCTTGTTGTTCCATTACATATATTAGTTTGAACCATCGCTAGTATAGAGTCTTTATACCTTATTAATCTATCATCTCTAAGTGCTATGAATATGAGTGTATCTATGCCTAGTCTAACTAGAGGATGTAATGCAATTTGTACTAGACCAAAATGTAAGAACTTGTAATTTTGTTCTCTGTATTTTTGAATAGCCCTAGATGATAATAATCTAATTGATTGTACTTCCTGATTCATAGGTAATATCTCCTCATGAATTTTAATAGAGTATGACTTATTAAACTCTAGAATGCCCTGTTGATAAATTGATTTTAGAGTTTTATTTGGTAAAATTTGTTGGATTTCATGACTTTGTAAAACATTTGAAGATGTAGATCCTGGACTAGTAGTGCTTGAGCTTCCGAATATAAATCTTTTTATCCTTTCTCCCATATTAAAATTATTTATAGTTAATCAGTATAACTGCCGTATTAATCATGTGTATCCTATCGGGACCACACCTATACCATACGTGGACCACCTCTCCTTGGGCTGACCAACCGATTTACAGGCACCATACCTGAAAATGGGGTTTTGAAAGCTTGGTACAATAAGCTATTTATGATTTTAAGTATATCTTTAAGAAGTTATATATTTTATATACTAAAGAATTAAAACCAGTAACAAATTATAATATTAATAGGTTAACCGGTTATGACTGATTATATATAGTAAAAATCAAAATCACTAAAATATTATAATATTAATATGTTATTTTTAGACAGTTTAGATTTAAGTTAGTTAAAATGACTTCAATATCGTCGGTTGATATCACCATCCAAAAGCAAATAATTTCTATTATATGATGGTTGGAAGAAAAAAAAGAGAGGATATATAGGTACATAAACAGAAGAGGATACATATTAATTCATTCATGCTCTTTTAAGTTTTCGAGATGAAAAATTCTTGGGAACGACGGTCTTTCCTTAGCCTTATGAAAAGACGGGGTTTGGTTAGAATAATAAAAGGTAAAAAGTCTTAGTTGCAATATTAAAATCTTAGTATGCAACATGTAGTAGTTATAAAATTTATAACACGGTTCATGCAACCCGGAAATTTTATCTTCATTTCTTCTAATTTACACTTTAAACCTTGGTCTTTCCATAACTTATCGAAAGACTGTCTTTCAAGAGACGAACTCTTTCGAGATAGTGATTAATTCAATAATACATTGAAAATGCTCAAATTAATTATGGAAGAGATATATATTAATTAAGGCAATTTTAAGCTTTTTAGAAAGGAATATTGCAAATACTAACATATTGTAAATAGGCTAATTAAATACAGAATTTATATTTTGTATTTTAAAAGGTTGATGTGGCAAGCATTGGGATTGTCACATGTCAAAACAGTTGTCATTTTAGTTATATCTATAGATAGATAGACTATAGATATTTTGAAGAGTTAATTATTAAGAGTAGGTCTCCTGACAGATGGCATATCCATAAGCTTATGTACAGGAAGGGGCCAGTTTGCAAACAATGTAAACTTAATAGAAAAATATGCGATTCAATACAAAACAAACCGAAAATTTTCACGCACAAACACACACTACTCTGTTTTTGTTTTCCGATTCCTCTCAACGCCGAGCAATTCTTCGTCACCAACCGGCACTTTTCCGATTCCTCTCAACCAATCCATCAACGACACCTTTCTAATTTCCTCTGACGACAACAACCGGCACGATTCCGGAGGAATTGAGCAACAAAATCACGAATTAGATGTAGATATGTCACTATATGATATTGAAGCAGATGAAATTTCAACAGTTTCAATCGTAAAGACCACTGCAGTTGAATCGAATTGGAATCAGCATGAGAAAATGCAATCGTAATCGGCAAGATTCAACTCCAAACAAATGAAATTCAGTTGCAAGAAGCTGAAATACTACTGAATTCCAATGAACGTATGCTTTTCTCTCATCAGACCGAAATTATAGTGTTGAATTGCAATCGATATGAATATAGCTATTTTTGAACCATCTGCACACTGAAATTTGACTGCTATGAATATGCATGAACATGTGGAAATATTAGAAATATAAACTACATGCTGCACAGAATTTTCTTGTACTTTGCATTCATTAACTTAAATCATGTATAGTTTACAAATAAACATGCATTAGATTAAAATGAACAACACAGAGAATGCATTTGTCAATTTCAACTTTTGACAAACTTATGCATTGTTCATATTATAACATTGTACAAAATGTACTACACTTTGCATATGTCACACTACAAGTAGTATTTGTATGCTTATCTAAACAGGGCTTCTTTAATTTTCTAATTTTAAGTAACTTCCTAAAGACTTGCACAAATTACATTAGAACATGCATATGTTACATTAGAAATTGTATTCTTTATCGTTGCAGGTAAAGATTCTCCAAATTTAAATGAAATTGATGCCAGTGAAAATCTTACAGCCTTAAAAGAAAAATATTTGGGAGCACTGCATGCTCTGTATAAGAAGCATGCAAATGCTATTGGTTTCAGTTACAGGAAAGACTGTCAACATCTATACAACAAAAGGCAGATTCGTGAAAAGTACTACAAGTGCTCTTCTGGAAGCCATCCGAAAAAAATTAAAAACCAACATTATCAGCCCCGTTCCATGCGTGGATAATGAAAATAATTTTGAAAATAAGAAGAATAGGAAGATAAAGGACCTGATTACAAAAATAGGATGCCTAGCGGAAATTAGAGTGAAGCTTGAGCAGGATTATTACATTGTGGCCCACCACATCATCGTACACAATCATGAGTTAACAAGACCAGCCTGACAGTATCTCACTAGAAGTGAACGCAGGATTGCAAAAGACAAAGGAAAAGACATTATAACAATGGAACAAGTAGGTTTAAAACCTACTTTAGGATATAAATACATGTCTTTTGAAGTTGGTGGAGAAGAAAATATATGGCATATGATGAAAGACCACCTCAACTTTGTGAGTCAACTTCGAATGAAAAAAAAAAAGAAAATGGATATGCTTAGAAACTTGTTGATACAATCATGGAAATGAATGACAAGGACATACATTTCTTCTTCAAAGTCAAGTATGACGAGGAAACAAAACTATCACCAGTATTTTGGACAGATTCAATGACGCTGGAGGACTACAACTCTATGCATATGTTACCATATTTGACACTACATACTGAACAAACAAGTATAAATTGATTTTGTGTGCCAATAGTTGGAATCAACAATCACTGGAACATAACAATGTTTGCTTGTGCTTTCATTGAAAATGAGTTTGCTGACAATTTTGTGTGTCTCCTCAACACTTTCAAGAAATCAATGGAAGGGAGGGAATCCGCACAATGTTCACAGATCAAGATCCTGCAATGGACAAAACAATAAATGAGGTATATTATGAAAACTTGTTCCTTATATATCTGAATAATGAATATGGTATGTTAAAAACTGCAACTATTACATTACAGTATGTATTAAATAGCTTATAACCTTCACTTGTTATTTAATAAAACAGGTTTCCTGAAAATGATGCAGCTTCAAAAATTATATTTCTTACAGTGAAACTGAGTAGGGAATGTAGCTTCTGCACATGTTAGTTTATAGTATGTATAACTTATGTTATATGAAAAATTAGTTACTTGAAAATTCATATACTAATCCACTTCCATTTCTTAGTGCAACTTTCAGGTCTTCCAAAACACAAAGCACAGGTTGTGCTTATGGCACATAAAGCAAAATGCAATACAATATTATGGGAGATTAAAGAAAGATGAATAGTTTAAAAAGCGATTTAGACTACTGTATGAAAAGATGAGGTGATCCAGCAAAATTTGAAGAAAAAGGGCCTCGATGATCGCCACTTACAAGCTGAAAAGTAGCACATAATTTCAACGCCTATACAATATCCGTGAAAAATAAAGCACAACATTCAGCAATGATATTTTCTCAGTAGGCATGTTATCATCACAGCAATGTGAAAGCATTAACCACGCACTATGCTTCAGTGCAAACAAAATAACAACACTGACACACTTCTATGAGCTCTTCAACCAAACAATAGAAAGTGGAGGAGAGATGAAGCAGAAAAGGAAAATACACGTGCAAAAGAAAAGCCAAAATTTGAAAGCAAAGAAGGTATGTTTACATTACGAATGTGCATTAATTAGCCTAGAACCCAAAATTGTTAACTTACAGTGTAAGTTTGTTTCCCAACTTTTGGGCTAGTATAGGTTTGGTTAAACATGATTTTCATGTTTACACACTTGCATTTTACAAAGGATTCAAAAAGGATTTTTTTAGCAATGGCAACTAAGGTCAAGGAAGTGTTCTTAGAACCACCGTCAAGGAAATATGAAGTCAGCCTAGAACACGATGAATCTAAATATGAGACAGTCAAGTACAAAAATGAAGATGAGCTGGTTGAAGTACAATGCAAATGTAAAGTCCTTGAGGTGTCAGGTATGTTGTTCTTTCACATGCTTAGAGTATTGCAAATCCACTCTATCACAGATATACCAGATAAGTACATCCTCCAAAGATGGACAAAAAAAAGGCCAAAACAGAAGTATGGGGCAAGGTTCTTGGCCATGGAAAACAATTATCAGAAAACATCAATGGTGCAGTTTCATGGAGGAATCATATGTCCAGCAAGTTCTATAATCTAGTTCTAAAAATTGAAGGAAACTCAGAAGCTAGAAGCCCTATTGAAGAGATGTTTGACATGTGCTCAGCAAGAATAGAATATTTGTTGGCATCAAAGACCATTGTCGTTGAACAATCAGCCATAAGTAGCCAATGCAACTCAACCATAACAAGTGCACCTAAGGTACTGGATCCATCCCAAGTGAAGACAAAAGGAAGAGGAAAAAGGCTGAAGTTGGGCATGGAAAAGAAAAAACCAAGGAAGAAAACTATTGAATTTGGCACAAAAACACCATATGTAAAGACACTGTAACAAGTAGCATTGTTTAGGATACATGTTGTATTTCTTTACCTATATATTTTATTTTATTTTCATCAACTTAAAATATTTTTATACATTGAATAACGTGCTGTATTCTTTAGCTTACAACTATAAACTATCAAATTATAACTTGAATTTGTTTTGCTTGCCCAAGTACCAACCTTTGTTTCACAAAATTTTAGTGATATGAAATCACTGAATACCAAGTAACTGATGTATAATTACTTAGCTTACAACTGTAATTTATTAACCTATGAATTGCATTTTTTCCTATAAGCTTAGAAAATCAATACAATAAACCACATAACATAACTAAAATGTAACTTCGTATTAATAAGCATACAAATATTACTTCTTAACATTCAACATGCACTTGTTACCTATAAGCGGCTTGGATTATATTTCACATAATTTTAGTGATATGAAAACCACTGAATACATGTACAATTACTTACCTTACACCTATAATTTATTAACCTATCAATTGCATTTGTTTTCCTATAAGTTCAGCAAATCAACACAATGAACCACATGAAATAATTGAAAATGCAACTTGGTATTAATAACTATACAAATAGTACTTCTTAACATTCAACAAGCATTTGTTTCGTACAACCTTCAACCATAAAAACAAACCCTAAAATAGTGTCTCAAATTTTCTTAACCTATCACCCACAAACCAATCAGTCACAAAATAAGCTGATTACAAATCATCCAAAAATAATTAAAAGAAGCTAAAGCTAGATATCATCAAGTCCTTTAATCCCAAGGGAGACTGAAGGAATCAACGAACGAGTTTTCCTCATGTATTCTTCAACAATCCTATCAACCCACTTATGTGTCCATGGGTCTTCCATAACTTCCTGTGTGGTCTTGACATGCTCAGGATCCTTGTTTGTGCCATCTTGTTGTGGTTGTGGCTGCGGTTGTGTTTACACAATGGGACTAGCATTTGTTCTAGCAAGATTTTGCACCAAAACTCATGTAATAACCTCCATATCTCATTTTCAAACGAGATAGACCCTATTAGAGTCTAAGATAAAAGAACAAAGGTCGGTCCAACAAAAAATCAGAAATTGTTTTAAAAAAACAAGATGAATTATAAACTGCATTAGTTTAACTAACATCTGCATTAGTTTTAAAACAACATGCACTAATTTTATATAAGTGTAAAAAGAATGACAAAAAAGACTTACTGATGTGTCCATTTTATGTGCATATTTTAGTACTTTTTGGGATCACTTTTGTGCTCTTTTGTTATCAAGAGCTTCTGTTTTACCTTGAAATTCTCTTAGGAGAGGTAAGAGTGATTTACGCTCTTTTACCTTTTCTAAGTGGATTTTGAGTGACAAAAGAAGAACATGGAGAGTTGAAAACTAAAGGTTGTTGAAGATCTCCTTTTGAAGACTTGCTTCAAAGATTTGAAAACTTGAAGAATGAGAGGAATTATTGTAAAGAAAAGTTCTTGCTACAAGAATAAGAAAAGAAGACAAGATTATGTTCTGGCGCCTGTCTCGAGTCACGACAAACTCGTCGCGAGTTGCGACGCACGGGTGACCAGAACACAACCTTATCCCTTTATACTATAAAAGCATTTTCCTTCCTCTCTTTCATACATCTTCAAGAGCCCGACTTTAGCACTATTCAAACCCTAGTTTTCCACTATTTTCATCTTGATTTCTCTTGTTTTATGTTTGGTTTGAAAACATTAATTAAGTATGAACTCTAGTAGCTAAATCTAATTCTTGGGAGAAATTGATTGAAGCTTCTAAACTTATGTGTTGAAGTTCTCTAATTTCTCATTTATGAACATTTATTGGAGTGCCATTAATGTTGTGTTTTGTCTCATTTATACCATGGGTTGTTTGATTATATGAAATTTTTTCATGATTGAAGTGTTAGGGTGTTAGGAAAGTTGCAAATTTCTTAGCTCATTGGACATGAAATCCAAGAGCATTGATTTAGAACTTCTTGTGTATAATGTGTGGTGATTCTTGCTAGATAGGTATGTTAATGGGGAATGTTCTCATATTTATCCTATGTATACAAAGAAAGGTTGAACCTTAAATGTAATTGTTCTAGGGTTAGCTTAGTAAATGTTTTGTTTAGTTAAATGACTATGTCTTTAGTAGAAGGCTTGTTGTTATCTTTGTGTAAAATGTCATTGATGAAATAGCTCTATGGTGTTGTTTGCCTAGGGTGATCATCAATGAGGTTTGCAAATGGTCGTTGTTTGCCTTTGAAAATTTCTATTAAGAATGAATGAATGTTGATCTTCGAATGAGAAGTGATAACATTTCCCAAAGACAATAAATGTAATTGAATGAGTGAATAAATCTATGATCTATAGGAAGTTTGGAAGTGGAAGTCGATTGCCCCAAGGCTCCATTAATTGTTGATTTAATCATCTATTTAGTTGTTGATGCATGATTAGCATAGTTCTCTTGCTTGACTAGTTGTTTTTCAATTTTTAAACTTATGACCAAAAACCAACCAACCCCCTCCCCCTTTACATGCTTTCATATGTATCTATATATATATGCCTAGTATATTTTCTGCTCTATATGTTTAAACACTTGGAAAGATCCCTCTTCTCGTGGATGACCCCGACCTGTCATTATCTACTTAATTGTAGATAGGAAGCATTAGGGTTTAAAAATATAACATTAAGAGGTACGACGATGACCTCCCACTTACATTATTGGAAGCTTTTTCAATATCCTCATTGGTCATCACACCATTTGGAATGCGATACAAAATGATTCCAGACTTCTGAGCAACTCAATCAAATGCACCAGTTGGAGTACGCAGCCCCTCAAAACCAACATTGTCTTTACGAATTCCCACACATTACTGGTTGCTACTTTTCTTTTTTAGCCTTCCACCCTTGGTCAAAGGATACCCAGCCTCAACCATAACCTCCTTATCATAACCCATTTTCTAAAGATAATGAGCCATCTGGAATAAAGATTTGTTCGACCAATGTATGTACAAGGGAAATCTAGTAGGGTCAAGCTGACCTATAAATATATGCCAACAATAATACAAATAAACAACCACCAACACAAGACACATCTCTTTTACTAGAACCAGATTTAAAGCTACCAACACCCTCACAAGGGCCATCCAACACTAAACCACACTAATCAAGACTCTTAATATTCCCAACATTTTAGAAAGCACCAACAAGCTTAAAATCTACTAAATTTCTCATAGTTGGGACCAAGAAAGTACACATGACATACATAACGAAATATCTCTTAAAACGATCACCACTACTACGCAGTTTAACCAACTCTTAAAATGGATTAACATGTGAGATATTGCCATATCTATCAGCATCTATCTTAGACCTCCATCTGTCCCTAATATTAACATCCTTTAACACACCCCTCTCATTGCTCTTAACCAAACCAATAGGACACCCCGGAATCCTAGGAATACAAAATATATCAAACGCATCATCAGGAGTAATAATGTACCTAGAGCTAGCTATTTCTTGAACACAGCTAACAAGATCAAACCTAGAACAAAAAAATATAAAGTCAGCCTAGATTAATATGAAGTCAACATAGAACAATATGAAATCAAGCCACAGAATCAAACCTGTTAACCAGCCAAGGAACAATTCCAAAAGGGAGATATGAAATGTCAAAATCAAGAAGTCTACCAAAAACTATCTCTTCAACATCAATATTTTGCTCAGGACGGAGGACGGCAATTAAAGATTTAAGCTTTGAAGGACAACAGCTAGTAGAGAACTTTTTAGCAAACCTAAAAAAACTTTATTATGAAAAGAGTAAGCATACATAGTTTCAAGAGCATCAAAAGTTTGTTTGACATGAAGACGAAAATTCTAGCCAAGTACTTCCCGACCTCGGAGTCTGCCACTTTGAAAGACACAAGCAACATCCTCCAATGGCATGAAGAGTCTCTTTTCGACTATTGGGAGAGGTTCAAGAAGCTTCTCCTAAGTTTTCTTTACCATAACTATTCGGAGGGAGACTTAGTCTACCATTTCTACAATGGTTTTCTTGATGAGAACCAAAGACTAGTGAGAAGTTCTTGTGTTGGTAACCTTGGAAACAAGACTTCAACGGAGGCTATGCAATTATAAAAGGAGTGATGAAATCCTTGATGACCAAGCACGGAAATGTGCCACATGTTAAATCTTGTGAAATTGTTTATCGGCGCATCCTACAGACATTTTCCCTACTTTGTAAGATGATTATGTCGAGGTGGTGAGTGCCATGAGATATCAGGGTGGGCAAGGCTATCAAGGAAACCAAGGCTATCAAGGAAACCAAGACTATCAAGGTTATCAAGGGTACCAAAATGGCCATACGAACCTCCGGTATGGAAACCCTCAAAGAGGTTAAAACCCTCAACCGTATCACCCTCCTCATCAACAATATAGGCAACCTCAACAAAAATATAAAAGGCTTCAAGACAAGCTCCGAGACCAAGGGGAGAGCTTGGGTTTGACAAAAGATGAGGTTATGCAAGCCATTCACCATTTGAGCATGTGCACAAAGAAAGGTGAAAATTTCAAGATGAAGCCAAGGCAAGTATTAAGAACATGGAAGCTCAAGTGAGCCAAATAGCTCAAGTGGTGAATCGGATAGAGTCCCAGGAAAAGAGGAAACTTCCCTCCCAACCAAAGATCAAACCTCGCAAAAATGATAGTGCTATCACTTTGAGAAGTGGTAAAGAGGTTAGCTCTCCCCCGGGTGATGAAGTTGTTGAAGGTGAACCTAGAAGGCTTGAAATGTTTGAGAAAGAGGTTGAAGGAGAGGTTGGGAATTTGGCCAAGGAGCAAGCAAGGAAGGGGAAGGAGAAGGAAGAGGAGATCATCGTTGAGAAATCAACCTCCATTCCCAAACCTTCATCCCTTCCTCACAAGAAGGAAACGGTGGTGGAAATTCCTCCATGTGTGCTGGAACCACCGTTCCTGGAAGCTTTGAAGGATAAATGGGGGAAGGAGTCCAACAAGGACATCTACGAAGTCTTTCGTAGATGTGAGGTAAATATCCCCCTTTTGAATGCTATTGAACAAATTCCTAGCTATGCTAAATTTTTAAAGAATCATGTGTTGTACATAGGAAACAAAGAACAAATAATAAGCTTCAAAATGGAAAAAAATGAACATGTCTCTGCTTTATGCCAAAGGGAGTTACCCCCTAAATATAGCGATGCCGGCATGTTCACAATCCCTTGCATGATAGGGAATACACATTTTGAAAAATAAATGGTTGATCTAGGTGAATCAATAAATGTGATTCCTTAATTGTTGTATGAAAGCCTCAATCTTGGTACTTTGAACAAAACCAGGGTGGTGATCCAACTAGCCGATCATTCTAGTGCATACCCTAAGGGTACCCGCAAACTTTTATGTCATCAACATGGAACATGATAAACATGCCGCCCCAATCTTGTTGGGAGGGCCATTTTTGAAGACTTCTAAGGTACCCTCACTATGGAATTTGATGGGAATAAAGTTGAGTTTAACATAAATGACTCTATAAAGTATCCTCTTGAAGAATATTCTTGCCAAGCAATTGATATTGTTAACGGTGTTGTGCAAGATATTTTTGAACTGAATGGTGATGATTCCTTGTTAGTTGCTTTGGAAATTGATGTTGAAGATGCATGTCTTGTATATTTCATGGGTGTTAACTTGAAGGAAAGCATTGAGGAGTTAAGCATTCTTGAGGAAGTGGAACCAAGTCCTACTCCTCTAGTTTTAGAGGAACTTGAAGGAACAAAAATCCTTCCATCACTTGTGAAAGCTCCAGTGATAGAGCTTAAACCTTTTCCAAGTGACCTTAAGTACGCATTACGCTCCTGGTTATCATTTCAAGCAAACTCACCCAAGAATAAGAAGCAAAATTTGATGGTGGTGTTACGGGACAATAAGGAAGCAATTGGATGGACTATTGCCAACATCAAAGGCATAAGTTCATCCACTTGCATGCATATATTTTTGTTGGAGGAAGATACGAGACCTGTGCGACAACCACAATGCCTGTTGAACCCACCTATGATGGAGGTGGTAAAGGCTGAAATCCTCTAGTTGCTCCAAGCGGGCATGACTTATCCAATCTCAAATAGCAAGTGGGTGAGTCTAACTCAAATAGTTCCCAAGAAGAGTGGAGTGATGGTGGTAAAAATGAGAAAGGTGAAATGGTGCCCACCCAAGCCCAAAATGGGTTGCGTGTTTGCATTGATTATTAGAGGCTAAATGCGGAGACTCGGAAAGATCACTTTCGTTGCTATTCATTGACCAAATGCTCGAGAGGGTAGCTCACCCATTTCATTTCTTTTTGGATGGATACTCGGGATACTTTTAAGTGGCAATTTCACCGAAAGATCAAGAAAAGACAACCTTCACGTGCCCCTTTGGTATGTTTGCTTATCGGTGTATGCCTTTTGGGCTTTGTAACACCCCCGCTACTTCCAAAGGTGTATGGTAAGTATTTTCCCAGAATTTGTTGAAAACTTTGTTGAGGTATTCATGGATGATTTTACCGTTCATGGTAATTCTTTTGACAACTATTTAGAAAATTTAGCACAAGTTCTTAAACGTTGCATTGATACTAATCTTGTGTTAAATTATGAGAAGTGTCATTTTATGGTAGAGCAAGGCATTTTCTTAGGCTATGTTGTCTCCTCAAAGGTTATTGAGGTTGATAAGGAAAAGATAGACACGATTCAAACTTTGCCTTATCCTACTGATGTGTGCGAAGTGCGCTATTTTCTTGGCCATGCAGGATTTTACCGCCGGTTCATCAAGGAATTTTCAAAGATAGCATCTCCTTTGTGCAATTTGTTGCAAACGGAGGTGGAATTTGTGATGGATGAGGGTTGTAAATGGGTCTTCAATACATTGAAGGAAAGGTTAGTCTTAGCCCCTATCATACAACCCTTGGATTGGTCTTTTCCTTTTGAGATCATATTCGATGCTAGCAATTACGCCGTTGGAACTTTCCTTGGTCAAAGGGTGGGTAAAGTGCCTCACACCATCTACTATGCATTCGTGTCACTTAATAAAGCCCAACGAAACTACTCCACCACAGAAAAGGAGTTGCTGCGGTGGTATTTTTTTTGGAAAATTTTTTATCTTACTTGCTTGGTACAAAAGTTATTGTGTACACTGACCATGCAGTGCTTCGTCACCTGATGACAAAAAAAAAGGCCAAGCCAAAATTGATTAGGTGGATCCTGCTTTTGAGAGAATTTAAGTTGAAGGTGCGAAACAAGAAAGGTTCGGAGAACCTTATAGCCAATCATTTGAGTCGATTGCCTCCATTCCAAGATAGTGAGGTAAATTTATCAATAAAGGAGCAACTACGGGGGGAGTTCCCCGATGAACAACTATTCTCAATCAGGGACCTCCAACTGTGGTACGCCGACATTGTGAACTTTCTTGTCTCGGGAAAATTTCCTCCTCATTTCTCTAAGGCTTAGAAAGATAAGCTAAGATGTGATGCTAAATATTATGTGTGGGATGATCCCTTTTTTGGAACCATTGTGTAGATCAAGTTGTTAGGAGATGAATCCCTGATAATGAAGTGCATTCAATTCTCACTTTTGTCATTCTTATCCATGTGGTGGTTATTTTGGAGTTAAAAGGACCTCTAGGAAAGTCTTAGAAAGTTATTTTTATTGTCCTACTTTGAAAAAAGAATGCATACATATTCTGTAAGTCTTGTGACAAGCGCCGCAGAGTAGGAAATATCTCGTCTAGAAATGAGATGCCCCAAAAACCCATGTTATATTGTGAAATCTTTGATGTTTGGGGTATTGAATTTATGGGAAATTTCCCTAATTCTTGTGGCTTTACATATATTCCTCTTGCCGTTGATTACATATTTTTACTTTTCTGGGGAGAATACCCAACAACCATTTCCTATGAGAATGGAAAAATCTATAAGGAGAATAAAAAGGTGTTGCATTACAAGATGATCATTAGAAAGGAATTTGATGTGTGTCAAAAGATCCTCCTATTTCAATCCCGCATTTGCCTATTTCCCAATAAGTTGAGGTCTTGATGGATCAGTCCTTTTGAGGTGGTGAAGGTATTCCCGCATGGTGTGGTGAAAATCCTAGATCGAGCTAAGTCCAACACATTCAAGGTTAATGGACAACATTTGAAACCTTACCACGAGAGTTTTGTGCCAAAAAAGGGAGGGGATGTTGATCTCCTTGATCCGTTTTGTGAGTAAGCTCAAACAAGGGGAGTAAGTCATGTCGACAACATTATAGAAATTTGGTTTTGATCATATGGATCGTCATTTGTGACTTTTTATTGATGTTGTTTGGTTTTGAGCTTTTGTCGTAAGTTTCATTATTTTGCTTTGTGTTTTTCACAGTTTGTTTTTCTATGATTTTGTAGCAATTTGAACCCAAGGTATGGGATTGATGAAGGGAGAAAAACTTGGAGTCATGAAGGAAAAACTTGGGCAATGGATGAGGTTGAGAATTTTTTATAAGTATCAGGTAGGCAACTCGTCGCGAGTCGCGACCACCCCATCGCGAGTCGTGATGGGACCAGAAAAATATTCCAGTTTTAGAGCCCTTAGGCTCAACTTTTCACGAGCTGCGATGGCCACATCACAAGTCATGAAGGGTTGGTCGCGATCGCGACCAAATCAGAAAACCTTTACAAAATGTGAACCTCCCAGATCCACTTTTTGCGACTCGCGACAGTCTCATCGCAAATCGTGACTATCCATCGCGAGCCACAAAGGACTGGTCACGAGTCGCTACCCTTGCTTTGACCAGAGGTGACCAGCCCATCACAAGTCACAACGAGCATGCACGGGGTATTTCTTCACAACTCTTTTGCTTCCCGTCAAAACCCCTTCTTCTTCCTATCATCTCCTCTATCCTTTCCACCAGTTTCCATCAACCCCAACCACCAAACCACTCTAAATCCATCGCACATCTATAACCCATCATTCCCAGCCTTTTAATCCTCCACAAACACCCACAAATCAACCGAATTTGTGTAAATCCCAAAACCCTAATTTTTGGGGATTTCTCAAATTTGGCAAAATTAGGCTCAAATTAGTTATATTATTTCTTTGTTTCATCCTCCTACATGTACTATTGGTATGATTCCTCACTTTTGAATAGTTGAATTGTGAATTGTGTAGTTTAATTTTGGTGGAAATTGTGCATTTTGTGAATGATGATATATTGTGTATGTTATGATAGTTCTTCACAATTTGTGCCTTGAATTGAAAATATCTTATGTAGATCATCATGTTGGATATTTTGCAATGGTAAATGTGGGTGATACTTTGTGGTTTAGTGTTGACTAGGTTTTGTGCATAATATGCTTATGATTTGGTTTCATGGACATCTTAGCTACCGAGTGTTGATTAATGCATGGTGATGTGTCCATTTTAGGTGCATTATTTAGTAGTATTTAGGATTACTTTTGTGCTCTTTTATTATCGAGAGCTTGTGTCTTACCTTGAAATTCACTTAGGAAAGGTAAAAGCAACTTTGTACTCTTTTACCTCTTTTAAGTGGATTTTGTGTGACAAGGGAAAAACACGGAAGCAACGAAGACCGGAAGACATTGAAGATTATACTTTCGAAGACTTTTGGATACTCACTTCGAAGACATGAAGACCGGAGGCCGTTGAAGACCATTTTGGAGCTGTTGAAGACTTGAAGATTGAGAGGGATGGCTATGAAGAAGACAAAGGAACAATGCAGAAATCTGGCTCCCGTCGCGACACCGTCGCGACACCATCACGAGCCGGGGCATCGTCGCGAGTCGCGACGAACACCGTCGCGAGTCGCGACCATCGGGCGGCCAGAAATCAATTTTATTTTCTTTGCACTATAAATACCATCTTTTTCCCTCTTCTTCTCCAGCTTTTCCAGCCCGCCTTTCTCTGGTTTTTGGGCTCCAAACCTAGGTTTTTCTTCTTCTTTTCTTTTCTTAGCTTTCTCTTAGTTTGATTATGTCTTTTGTTGTTGTTCTAGAGTAGTTCTTGTTCTTGGGAGCAAGGGATTGAAGCTTCCACTATCTATGTAGCAAGAACTCATTTCTATCTATCTATTTGATGTTTTTGCTATTGTGCAATTATTGTGCTTTGAATGTTAATTGTTGATTGCATTGATGTTATTGAGAGCTTGATGATATGAATGCTTGTATCAATTTTCTAGCTAGGGTTTGGGGGATTTGGGTTAATTTCCCCCCTGTTCTTGTTAGTAATGTGAGAGTGTGAATTAGAGCTTTGGATTGTGTTAGTGTGTTGACAATGTGCTAGGCGAATGTGATTGATGTCGAACTCTTCGTCATGTTCGTTTGTGTAGCAAACGAGAGAGTCATATGCTCGCGGATGAATGTGCGTTGCACGTTCATCCAATCTCGTGTAATTGCATGAATTGGTTCAATGCCTAGTCACGGTGTAGTGGTCATAGGCATTGCCAAGCTTGTTAGTCCTTCGTGCTAAATGCCACCAATGACACCTTGAGTCGTGGTCGCGACTCGGGAGTCATTGGTGAGGTTTGACGAGAGATGTCAAACTCACTCTCGCAAACTACGAACTAAGAAGGATAGGAGTTTAGTCTCCACGACAAGTAGTTGAAGTATTGAATAGGTGATTTAAACTCATTCCTGAAGCATTTGCTGTTTGGCGTTTATGTATTCTTGACGGTGTGTTTCACTGCATGTGTGCCATGAGTGGTTTGAGCATAGGGAGTGCTTGTGTGGTTGAATTGCTTAGGTGTAGGAACGTGACGAATTCCGTAGCGCCTTTGCATGAAGATCTACGAGCATGAACTTAGAACTCCTTGTGGTGTGTGTGTTGTGGTACTTGCTAGATGGGGTGTGTGAGCGTTGGGTCATGAATGCTATATGATAGAATGTGTGAATGATTCGATGAACTACATTAGATGTGGAAGTGGATATCTGTTGCCCCCAAGGCATTTTATCTTTGTAGTTTAAAACCCCTTTTCTTTAGTTTCGTTTGATGATTAGCATAGTCACTTGACGTTGCTAGTTATTCTGTCTTTTTACTTTCGTAACTTAGGAACCAACCAACCAACCAACCCCCCCTTTACATTGCTTTTAAGTGTGTGTAAATATAGTTACTCCTAGCCTAGTATATCAACCATTTGTGTGCTTAGACGCTTAGGAAGATCCCTCTTCTCATTGGACGACCCCGATTTGCCACTATCTACCTAGCTGTAGAAAGTAAGCATTGAGGGCTTATAAATTATCTTTTGGCGCGCGGGCGCGACGACCGCCCGTGACCTGTCAAAATGGCGCCGTTGCCGGGGAAGAGGCGTTTATTCTTAAGTATTTAGGTGTATTTGGTTGTGTATTAGCTAGTTGTTTTTATTTTCCACTTCTTGGTGGTTGTTTTTGTTCGGAGTAGGTATTGCTTGAGTTCTGGGTAATTTATTTTATCGAGAATCCTGGCACTATGATTCCGAACTTTTGAAAAATAAAAAAATAAAAAAAAAATTTCTTAATGGAGCGTCTCACCTTGAGGGAACTCATGATGAGAGGAGAGGCTCAACAAGCAAGGTTTTGTAGGATGTGTCATTCCGATCATCCTACCCAATCTTGCCCTTTGTTGTGGGAAGAGCACTATGACCGAGAAAGAACCCTTGGTTCCCAAAACCATGGGTACTATGAAGAGTGCTATCGAGAGGTAGGAGATATTGGTTTTCAAGGGCAAGATGCTCATGAATGTTATCCATACCACAACTCTTACAATCCGGAATGGAGTGGTAATCCGGATTTGTGGTATGAGAATGAGCCAGAAAACCAATATTACGAGCAACCTAATTGGCCATCACCACCCTATACCATACCCCAAAACCAAGCCCAACAAGGAAGTTCAAGTTTGACACGTGAGGATGTCTTAAATACCATAGCAAACTTGAACTCCTTTACTAGTGAGGAGCCGGATACCCAGCTCTCCTCTAGCGTTGAGGCCATTGAGGGGCATGTGAGGAACATATTAGAGGTATTGGCCCGCATGGAAGCTCGTGATTCCGAAAACACACCATCCCAACTTGAACTCGATGATTCGGTGAGTGAAGTCACCAATAAAAATGATTTTGAGTTTGAAAGGGATGAGGAGTTGGTTGTAGAGGATAGAAAAATGGAGGAAGAGGTGATAGTGCTACATTATCCATTAGCATTGTCACCCCTTCTCCCACCTAGTGAACCAACTCTAATATTTTCGAAAGTTTTGAGGGAAACGAGAGAGGAGCCAAAAGACTATCCTAAGCTCCCTAACCATTTAATTCCCTTTGAACCATCTCCACCTCCACAAGACTTTCCTCTTGGAAGTTTTGTGCCCCCACCTCTCTTATTTTGGATGCTCATGGTGAAGAGCTTCAAGCCTTCACCATACGGATAACGTTAGGGTCGTGCCGACGACCTTAAAAATACGGAGCTTCGTCGTGCCGACGATGTTAAATAAATTCGGCATTTCTTTTAGTTTTTGTTTCTTAGTTTGTGTTTCTTAGTTTGTTTTTGTTGTTGTTTTGTTTTGTTCTTTTTATGGCATGTTTTTCTATGATGTTGTAGCAACATGAAGTGCATTGCAATGAAGGAGATGAAGGAACGAGATCAATGAACGAGGGAAGCAAGCTTGGACAGTTGGTAAGAAAACAGAAAAAATTTTAAGCCTGGGATACCCTGCCGTCGCGAGTCGCGATGGGCTTCGTCACGAGTCGCGACGAACAGGGGAGCAAAATCCACTCCCAGCGCCAACTTTCCGCGAGTCGCGATGACTTCGCGAGGCTCGTCGCGAGTCGCGACACCCTTCGTCGCGAGTCGCGACGAGCTCAGAAAATTTGGAGCTCTCGGACTCACCTTTCCGCGAGTCGCGATGACTTCGCGAGGCTCGTCGCGAGTCGCGACACCCTTCGTCGCGAGTCGCGACGAGCTCAGAAAATTTTGAGCTTCCGGACTCCATTTTCCGTGAGTCGCCCTGACGTCGCGAGGCCCGTCGCGAGTCGCGACCGACCACGTCGCAAGTCGCGACGAGCTCAGAACATTTTGAGCTCCCGGACTTTACTTTCCGCGAGTCGCCCTGACGTCGCGAGGCCCGTCGCGAGTCGCGACCAACCTCGTCGCGAGTCGCGATGAGCTCAGTAACTTTTGAAAAAAATTTTGAGCCCGGATTTCAAATTTCCAAGCTTCCAAGTTTCCAAATGATTTTAAACATTGCATGATCCTTCCTTCTTCTCCACCCAACACTCCCAAGAACATCACATACCTCTCATTTCTTCCACCATCATACATATATTGGCATATGAACATTCTTGCATCTTTATAGTACATTTATTGATTGTAGTATGCCAACTACATCATTGTGATCGTAAGTTCTTATCCTATAATGATGCTTGTATACATGTCAATATATGTTAGATATTTTTCATGCATAATCTTATAGTGGTGATTGAGGGTTGATTGGTTGTTCTTTGACAATACTATGGTTATTAACTCTTGATGCTAAACCTAGTATTACATATCCTTATGTACTTGTGAGTTTAATGTGTTCTTCGTGGTGTAGTCTTGATCAAACGGCGCCATGGAGAAAATGCTTTTCTCGAGGGGTGAGTTCTTCTACGACATTTTTGCTCACCCTTCCGGTTCCGAAACCTATCTCGGGACCACCCAAGTACTTGGATATCGCCATATCACCGGCGAATTGCGGAGACACGGGTGTCACTCTAACTCCCTTACCTTGATTTTTATTCTTCTTGCCTTACGTGTTTACATTGAGGGCAATGTAATGTTTCAAGTGTGGGGAGGGGTTAGAGGATTCAATGCATGCTAGATTGTTTTGGAATGCTTTTTGCTACTTTTCATTGGAAAAACATGAGAAAAAGAAAAAAAAAATAGAAAAACAAAAAGAAAAATAAAAAAAAAATTTTGAAAAAAAAAGAAAAAAGAAAAAGAAAACCCGCTGAGTTGAAAACCCGAGAGGGCAACTTAGGCAACAATGGGGGCCCGGATAGGTCGAAAACCCTTAAAGGGCGGCCTAGGCAAAAATGAGAGGCTAAAATGTGCGGAAAAAGGTGAGATGTGAGCTAAAGAAACATGATGTGTGGCTAGGATGAAAACTCGAAAGAGCTCCTAGGCAAAATGAGAGAAATTGAGGGAAATGGAAAAATGCTATGATTTTACTCATTTGCCGGTGTTGGAGTCATAAGGTTGCGGTTGTCACACGGATGAATCGGGTAGCTCAATATCTTTAGACCTCTTGGGATTGGGTAGCTTAGTGGGTTAGGAAACAGAGTATGGTTATGAAATTCTTGATCTCTTTCTACTTCGTTTTTGGTTGATATACTGGCATTAGGTGAAGCATGTGTTTAAAACTTCCTCTATGGCTTTAGCTTCATTTTGTGTCATTGGATTCTGGGAATATCAATTCTGGGCTGTGAAATATTTTTATGGGTAGTGAATTGATAAGTGGTAGGTTTGGTTAGATTTAGGATTGGGGATGTGTGTGTGCAAAATTCTCATGTGAGTTTTTATTTTGGGATTTTTGAGATTGAGAGTTTTGGTGAGGCTTTGATTGGGGGATTAGTTTAGGTTTTGGGATATATCATTTACTCCGTATGCTTGAATCTTTTCTTACTCGAGGGCGAGTAAGGTTTAAGTGTGGGAAGGTTTGATATGTCCATTTTGTGTGGTTATTTTAGGGGTTTTAGGATGTGGATATGCCATTTCCTCCGTATGCTTAAATCTTTTCTTACTCGAGGGCGAGTAAGGTTTAAGTGTGGGGAGGTTTGATGTGTCCATTTTAGGCGCATTATTTAGTAGTATTTAGGATTACTTTTGTGCTCTTTTATTATCGAGAGCTTGTGTTTTACCTTGAAATTCACTTAGGAAAGGTAAAAGCAACTTTGTACTCTTTTACCTCTTTTAAGTGGATTTTGTGTGACAAGGGAAAAACACGGAAGCAACGAAGACCGGAAGACATTGAAGATTATACTTTCGAAGACTTTTGGATACTCACTTCGAAGACATGAAGACCGGAGGCCGTTGAAGACCATTTTGGAGCTGTTGAAGACTTGAAGATTGAGAGGGATGGCTATGAAGAAGACAAAGGAACAATGCAGAAATCTGGCTCCCGTCGCGACACCATCGCGAGCCGGGGCATCGTCGCGAGTCGCGACGAACACCGTCGCGAGTCGCGACCATCGGGCGGCCAGAAATCAATTTTATTTTCTTTGCACTATAAATACCATCTTTTTCCCTCTTCTTCTCCAGCTTTTCCAGCCCGCCTTTCTCTGGTTTTTGGGCTCCAAACCTAGGTTTTTCTTCTTCTTTTCTTTTCTTAGCTTTCTCTTAGTTTGATTATGTCTTTTGTTGTTGTTCTAGAGTAGTTCTTGTTCTTGGGAGCAAGGGATTGAAGCTTCCACTATCTATGTAGCAAGAACTCATTTCTATCTATATATTTGATGTTTTTGCTATTGTGCAATTATTGTGCTTTGAATGTTAATTGTTGATTGCATTGATGTTATTGAGAGCTTGATGATATGAATGCTTGTATCAATTGCTAGCTAGGGTTTGGGGGATTTGGATTAATTTCCCCCCTGTTCTTGTTAGTAATGTGAGAGTGTGAATTAGAGCTTTTGATTGTGTTAGTGTGTTGACAATGTGCTAGGCGAATGTGATTGATGTCGAACTCTTCGTCATGTTCGTTTGTGTAGCAAACGAGAGAGTTATATGCTCGCGGATGAATGTGCATTGCACGTTCATCCAATCTCGTGTAATTGCATGAATTGGTTCAATGCCTAGTCACGGTGTAGTGGTCATAGGCATTGCCAAGCTTGTTGGTCCTTCGTGCTAAATGCCACCAATGACACCTTGAGTCGTGGTCGCGACTCAAGAGTCATTGGTGAGGTTTGACGAGAGATGTCGAACTCACTCTCGCAAACTACGAACTAAGAAGGATAGGAGTTTAGTCTCCACGACAAGTAGTTGAAGTATTGAATAGGTGATTTAAACTCATTCCTGAAGCATTTGCTGTTTGGCGTTTATGTATTCTTGACGGTGTGTTTCACTGCATGTGTGCCATGAGTGGTTTGAGCATAGGGAGTGCTTGTGTGGTTGAATTGCTTAGGTGTAGGAACGTGACGAATTCCGTAGCGCCTTTGCATGAAGATCTACGAGCATGAACTTAGAACTCCTTGTGGTGTGTGTGTTGTGGTACTTGCTAGATGGGGTGTGTGAGCGTTGGGTCATGAATGCTATATGATAGAATGTGTGAATGATTCGATGAACTACATTAGATGTGGAAGTGGATATCCGTTGCCCCCAAGGCATTTTATCTTTGTAGTTTAAAACCCTTTTTCTTTAGTTTCGTTTGATGATTAGCATAGTCACTTGACGTTGCTAGTTATTCTGTCTTTTTACTTTCGTAACTTAGGAACCAACCAACCAACCAACCCCCCCTTTACATTGCTTTTAAGTGTGTGTAAATATAGTTACTCCTAGCCTAGTATATCAACCATTTGTGTGCTTAGACGCTTAGGAAGATCCCTCTTCTCATTGGACGACCCCGATTTGCCACTATCTACCTAGCTGTAGAAAGTAAGCATTGAGGGCTTATAAATTATCTTTTGGCGCGCGGGCGCGACGACCGCCCGCGACCTGTCACATGGTGTGATTGAATTGATTCTATTCATATGGGATTTTGGATGTGGGATAGCATTATGCTCATGTTGATGTTGTGATTGCATTGTGTTGATATTGTTGTTTTGGTTGAGAATTTGGTTGTGGCTTGCACTAGAGATTAGGCATTTTGGATTGATTAAACATAGTTGATATTTGTATGAATGTTATCATGCTTAAGGTAGTTTACCTATGGCACTTGAATGTTAACGTTATGAACGTACTAATGGTAGCTAAACTAGTTAGGAATGACTTTGATTACATGATATAGCATATTGAATGTTTAACTATGTGACAACCTAATAGACTTGAAATTATGGGCATGTTGAATGTGACATGGATTGTATATGATATTGTGGTTAAGACTTGAACTAGTTGGCCTAGGCTTGATTTAGTTTGTGATGTTGGCTAAACTAGTTTGAGATTGGGTGTGATTTTGTGATATTGCATGTATGTATATTCTTGTTTGTTTGACTTGTTTGTTGTGGTTGTCAAGTATGGCCACTACCAAGAGACCTAGGGCTCCTCCATGAGGTGGGTGCACCACCACTCCACCTCCACTTCCATCGCCAGCTCTGAAGTCGAACTATGTACCTCCCCCTCCTAATATGTACAAGAGTTTGACCCAAATTACCGGTCCCTATGTGGAGAGGTGGGATACCTTGATCAACCGCCAGCTGAAGGAGACAAGCTTTGTTGATGTGCCCACACTAGACGCTCTTGGGTTAACCCAGCCAGTCCGATGCCTCCTCAGAAAATGAGGGTTGGAGGGTTTCATGGGAAAGAGTGCCCCCTCCTACCGGTGATACACATTGGAGTTCCTGTCCACTATCAGGATATGCAGCATGAGGGATAATCAACCATGCGAGAGGTACATCACTTTCCATTTAGATGATATACCCTGAGAGATTACTGTCTCGCATGTTAAGGAAGCCTTTGGATGGGACACGGCTGAGATCCGGGCGAGATTGGACCCACAGGCTCAGGACTAACCGATTGAGGACGACATGCATTTCTAGAGTGTCATCAACATAAGGGCAAAGAACTCCCATGACAAGAGTATGTCATCATCCATCATGCACTCCATTATGTGCACAGACTTCTGGCCGAGACAGTGCTTTGTTCGGTAGAGCCGACGAATGTGTCTGACAACGACATTCATTTCCTATGGCACTTGACAAGTGAGGAGTTGGGATATGGGATATGGGCTGAGCTGTGGATGAAGAGGGTGGTAAAGGTGGCTAGGAAGCCAAATGGGAAGATTATTGTTGGAGGCATGATTTTCCTCTTAGCGGAGCACCTAGGATTGGTCCCACCGGCTGATTTTCCACACTTGGGGAGGCATGCTTCCTACCTCATCACTACAGAGAGGTTGGTGCGATTTGAGATGCTTGGCACCACATGGACTACGGGGGTGTTTCACTGGTTATATAGCGCCAGGAAGGTCATCTTCATGGCACTTCCTCAGCCCAACAAGACCAAGTTGGAGTTTGTTACACCCTTGGTGGACCTGGCGATTCCACCTGAATCCTTGTGTAGACAGGAATTTTAGTGCAAGCTTAATGACCTTGGTTCAGCCCCTATTTAGTGCGACGATAGTAGCTTGCCTTTCATTGAGAGATAACATCAACATTCTCCACAGCCTCCACCAGAGACCGAGCCTATGCAGGAGGATTTTGTGCCACCTCACTACTCCCAGCCTCCGTCTGACTTCTATGAGCGTATTATGTAGACTATGCAGGATGGATTCCGCCGCAGGACAACATGATATTGGAGCACAATGTTTTTGTCTCCCAGAGCTTGATTGACATGGATGAGGAGATTGACCATCTGTCAACTCGCTTTCATGAGATAAAGTCCCAGGAAGGTGTTTCCTCAGGCCCTGATCCTAGAGTAGAGAGGCATAGAGCCAGGAGGTAGAGGAACACTGATTGGCTGGCTCGTTATCAGCAACGTTATCTTGGTGATGATCCTTCATTCTCACAGCAGTGATTGTGATCATTACATTCTTACCATTTCCATAATTCACTTTGTATGTTTTTGCCCAATTTTGTCTACATTGAGGACAATGTAGCATTTTAAGTGTGGGGAGGGGCATTTATTGATTTCATTGCTTAGGTTGGGGATGTTTGTCTAGAGTTGATTCTTTTGGGATATTTTTCACTTTGTTTTAGATATTTTCCCCCTTTGTTTTTGAGATGTTTTCCTTTTAATATACTTGGATGATGTTAGCTTTGATATTTTTCTTAGCCTTACATTTAGAAACCACATTTCTAATTTTTTATTGGAAAAACATAAAAATTTTGAAAAAAATAGAAAATGAAAAAGAACAAAAAAAAAGTCCCGCTAAGTTGAAAAACCTGTGAGGGCATCTTAGGCAACATTTGGGGCCCAGATAGGTCAAAAACCCGAAAGGGCGACCTAGGTAAAAAGGAGAGGCTAAATGTGCGGAAAAAGGTGAGATGAGAGCCAATGAAACATGATGTGTGGCTAGGATGAAAACCCGAAAGGGCTCCTAGGCAAAATGAGAGAAAGAGAGAAAAAGGAAAAAATGTTATGTACTCACTCATTTACCGGCATTGGAGTCATAAGGTTACGTTGACCATATGAATGGATCAGGTAACTTGACATCTTGAGACCTTTTGGGATTGGGAAATTTAGTGGCAAAACAAAGTAAGTTATGAAATTCTTGATTGTTGGTATACTTCATTTTTAAGATGATATATTGGTATAAAGTGGAATATGTGTTTAAACTTTATGCATGCTTTTAGCTTCACCTTATACCGTTGGAATTGGGATTGTCAATTCGGGATTTGGAGATGTTTTAGGGATATCAATGAATTGATGGGTTGATATGGTTGGGTAGATTTAGGAATGGGGGTTGTGGGCAATTTCTCATTTGATCTTAATGCTGGGATTTGTGATATTGAGAATTCTGTGAGGTATTGACTTGGGGGAATAGTAGTTAGGATATGGATACATCAATTCCTTTGCTTGCTTGAACTTTTTCTTACTCGAGGGCGAGTAAGGTTTAAGTGTAGAGAGGTTTAATGTGTCCATTTTATGTGCATATTTTAGTACTTTTGGGGATTACTTTTATGCTATTTTGTTATCAAAAGCTTTTGTTTTACCTTGAATTTCTCTTAGGAGGGGTAAGAGCGACTTTACGCTCTTTTACCTTTTCTAAGTAGATTTTGCGTGACAAAGGAAGAACATGGAGACTTGAAGATCAGAGGCTGTTGAAGATAACCTTTTGAAAACTTTGAAGACTTTCTTCAAATATTTGAAGACTTGAAGAATGAGAGAAATTATTGTGAAGAAGAGTGCTTGCTACAAGAAGAAGAAAAGAAGACGGGGTTATATTCTAGCGCTCGTCTCAAGTCACGACGAACCCATCACAAGTCGCGACGCACGGGTGGCCAAAACACAACCTTATCCCTTTATACTATAAATAATATTTTCTTTCCTCTCTTTCATACATCTTCAAGAGCCCGACTTTAGCACTATTTAAACCCTATTTTCCCACCATTTTCATCTTTGATTTCTCTTGTTTTATGTTTGATTTGTTAGCATTAATTAGTATGAACTCTAGTTGCTAAATCTTGTTCTTGAGAGAAATTGATTGCAGCTTCCAACTTATGTGGTGAGATTCTCTATTTTGTTCATTTATGAACATTTATTGGAGAGCATTTATTATGTCATTAATGTTGTGTTTTGTCTCATTTATATCATGGGTTGTTTGATTATATGAAATGTTTGCATGATTGAAGTGTTAGGGTGTTAGGAAAGTTGCAATTTTCTTAGCTCATTTGACATGAAATCCAAGAGCATTGATTTAGAACTTCTTGTGTATAATGTGTGGTGATTCTTTCTAGAGAGGTATGTTAATGGGGATTGTTCTCATATTTGTCCTATATATGCAAAGAAAGGTTGAACCTTGAATGTGGTTTGTTCTAGGGTTAGCCTGGTAAATGTTTTGTTTGGTTAAATGACTATGTCTTTGGTAGAAGGCTTGTTGTTATCAAACCTATGGTCCATCATGTGAAATGTTATTGATGAAATACCTCTATGGTGTTGTTTGCCTAGGGTGAACATCAATGAGGTTTGCAAATGGTCATTGTTTGTCTTTCCAAATTACTATTAAGAAGGAATGAATGTTTATCTTCGAATGAGAAGTGATAAAATTTCCTATGGACAATAAATATAATTGAATGAGTGAATGAATATATTATCTATAGGAATTTTGGAAGTGGAAGTCGATTGCCCCAAGGCTCCGCTAATTGTTGATTTAGTCATCTATTTAGTTGCTGCTGCATAATTAGCATAGTTCTCTTGCTTTACTAGTTGTTGTCTTTCAATTTTATAACCTAGGACCAAGAACCAACCTCCCGCCCCACCTCTTTACATGCTATCATATGTGTCTATATATAAATATCTATGCCTAGTATGTTTTCCTCTCTATATGTTTAAACACTTTGAAAGATCCCTCTTCTCATGGACAACCCCGACCTGCTATTATCTACTTAATTGTAGATAGGAAGCATTAGGGCTTTAAAATATAACTTTTAGAGGTAAGGCGATGACCTCTCACTTACATTTTTGGAAGCTTTGTCAATATCCTCATTGGTCATCACAACATTTGGAATGCGATACGAAAGGATTCCAGACTCCTGAGCAACTCCATCAAATGCACCAGACGGAGTATGCAGCCCCTCAAAACCAACATTCTCATTAATAGCTCCCTCAGATTATTGGCTATTACATTTCTCTTTCAGCCTTCCATCCTTGGTCAAAGGATACCCAGCCTCAACCATAACCTTCTTATCATAACCCATCTTTTAAAGATAATGAGCCCTCTGGAACAAAGATTTGTTCGACCAATGTATGTACGAGGGCAATCTAGTAGGGTCAGCCTGACCTATAAATATATGCCAACAACAATAAAAATACACAACCACTAACACAAGATACATCTCTTTTACTAGAACCGGATTTAAAGTTACTAACACCCTCACACTGACGATCCAGCACTAAACCACACCAATCAAGACTCTTATTAGTCCTAAGATTTTCTAAAGCACCAACATGCTTAAAATCTACCAAATTTCTTGAACTTGGGGCGAAGAAACTAGACATAACATACATAGCAAAATATCTCTTAAAACAATCACCCCCACTACGCAGTTTAACCAACTCCTCAAACAGATTAACATGTGAGATATTTCCATATCTATCAGCATCTAACTCAAACCTCCATCTATCTCTAATATCAACATCTCTTGACACACCCTTCCCATTGTTCTTAACCAGACCAACAGGACACCCCAGAATCCTAGGAATACAAAATATATCAAACACGTCATCAGGGGTAATAATGTACCTGGAGCTAGCTATTTCTTGAACACAACCAACAAGATAAAACCTAGAAAAAAAATATAAAGTCAGTCTAAAACAATATGAAGTCAACATAGAACAACAGGAAATCACCCCATAGGATCAAACCTGTTAACCATCCAAGGAACAATTCCAAAAGGGAGAGATGAAATGTCAAAATCAAAAAGTCCACCAAACCCTATCTCTTCAACATCAGTATTTTTCTCAGGACTAAGGGCGGAAATTAAAGATTTCAGCTTTGAAGGACAACAACTAGTAGAGAATTTTATAGCAAACCTAAAAAAACTTTAATATGAAAAGATTAAGCATACATAGTTTCAAAAATTACTAATAAATTCATAATACTAATTAATATATGCAAAATGTAAGTTTAAATCTAACACACAAAGATCAGTCACACATGCTATATTTTACTAAGACATCATGAAGATTAACATTATGCAATATATAAGCAAACAAATACAGTTTCTGAAATAACATTCAAGGCAAACAATTTTTGGATAAGAACATCTACATAGGAATAAATAAAAAATACACTATGAATGTTACCATATGCAACATTTAAACAAAACAAATACAATTTCTTATCAACATGTAGGAAAATAAAACTGAAGACATACAAACTGTGAATAACAAGTAAACACTGAATATTATCAAATGAAAAATTTTATGAAACAAATGCAGATTATAACATATTAAAATAACACTGTAAACAAAAAAACACTTACGTGTTATCCTCTTCATCAATACATTCAACCACATGCTTCTTCGGACGGTGGCGATGTTCTTTCGCAGGTCTTTCCTCAACAACAACCATTTTTCCCGAACCCGAAGCTTCACCAACACTACCATTCGCTTCCTCTTCAAACTAGGGTTTTTAGCAACTTCAACACCTTTCTTCCCCTTCACATTCACTTTCTCACCAGACTCCTTCACAACCCCAGCGGATTTCTTAACAGCAACTTTCTTTGTCTTTGTTTCTTCACGACCATAGCAGACAACTTTGCAGCTACTTCTTTCGCCTTCCTTTTCAACTATCCAGTAGGGGACTCACTAACAATTTATTTACCCTTCTGCTTTCTTAACTGACTAGGTGCAGACTTCTTCTTCAAACCAACCGGGGACTTCTTCTTCAAATGAACTGGGAACTTCTTCTTCAAACCAACCGGTGACTTTTTCTTCGAAGGACTAGCAGCGACTACCTTCATTTTCTTACTAGTTGGGAACATCTCCTTTTTTCCTTCAAAAGAGAAAACCATAGAAGGTCAAGCATCCTCACTCTCACACACAACCACAACATGTCGAGCATCATCACTCTCATTCCTATTAACCTCACTCTCATCAGGTCGAGCATCCTCACTCTCATTCCTGTCATCCTCACTCTCACGCAAAGCCGCAGCAGATCGAGCTTCCTTCCTCTCAACTACATCCAAATCATAAAGATACTAATTTATAAACTCTCAAACCATATCATTATCTAATTGAATTATCTATTGAATCATCCTTAACATCCATGGAACCACTTTCACCATTAACTCCAACCCCTTCAACACCAACATTAACATTACCCCTTCAACACCAACATTAACATAACCCCTTCAACACCAGCAGTGGCATTATCAATAATCACATCCAAAACCTCCCTAATATCTTTCTTCACCACCACATCCACATTAATCACTAAATCCCACCACCACGCGAAGACACCTCTAGCACCGGTTGTTTTGGTTCCTAGCACCGGTTTTTTGGTGGCTAAAAAACCGGTGCCTAAGTAAGCGATGCTACATTATCACCACCGGTGCTAAATTTATTTTATTAGCACCGGTTATATATTGCACCAGTTTAAGTTGCCGGTGCTAAAATGTACCATATTACCACAGGTTTTTGTAACCAGTGCTAGAAAAAACCGGTGTAAATTTTGTATTTATAGCACCGGTTATACTACCGGTGATATATAAAATTTTGTCGCACCGGATTTGTTAGCACCAGTAATGGAACCAGTGTTAAATCTTTATATCTCATACCTGTTTGTGGGTAGGTAGCACCGATTTTTAGACCGGTGACAGAAAAATAAATTGCATCGGTTAAAGTTTAGCAACGGTTTTGGAACCGGTGTTAAATCTGTATTTACAACACCGGTTTGTAGGTAGCACCAATTTTTAAACCGGTGACAGGAAAATTAATTGCACCGGTTATAGTTTAGCAATGGTTTGGGAATCGGTGATAAAAAATAGTTTTATTGCACCGGTTATATGGTAGCACCGGTAAAAAAACTGTGGCTAGATTTGTTTTATGTAGCACCGGGCACCTTTTATGTAGTAGTGGTTTTGAAAGCGGTGCTACCAACGTTAATTTTGCACCGTTTACTTTGCACCAGTTCTCTAATCGAAAAAAACTGGTGTTAAAAGCGTGAGTAATTATGTGGTTACTGTAAGCTGCGGCGTGCTGCAGCGTTCATCTTCTCACATCCAGTTCCTTTTTTTCAGGGCATGGTACCCAATATTTGTTGTGCGTAGTAACAGAATGGTGCACGAAGACAAATTGAACAAATTCGGAGCCACAGTGATGCATAGACAAGAAAGTAGGTTGAAGAACGGATTGAATCCGATGAAGTATAATATATGACTAGTAAGAGAAGAGCAGGAAGTGTTTCGTAGTGTCCTAAGATACTGAAACCCCCTGCAGCGTCGAATTTGACGAGTATCAGATGAGATGGCCAATTACCTTTCTTGTAACAGATTATACTAACCACTATCCGACGATTTGTGCAAGTCTTTGTATGATATTTAATTAAGCTATGCAATTTGGCAGAGTATTTTTTGCAAAAATACAAACCCATTTCATAGCAATACTCCGCAGTTCATCCCTCCCCAGTGGAGTGTAATCTTCTAGGAATTGCTGAAATAATGCATTAAATGACATGTTAAGAGAAGGATGTAAAATTTCAGGATGACGAATAAATAGAAGAAATATAGGAAAACGTACGGGAATAATGTCAATGTCCTGTACGTGCCTGACAGTTTTTTCCATGTAATACATGCAATGGTACCCTCACTCCCAAGTACTACTTTGTATCTTGTGCTGATGATGTAGAAGACAATTTGTTGAACCGATTACGAAGATGAAAATGACACGTGAAATATGAAGGTATGAGATGATACGTACACTGATGTATATGACATCTCAAGTGTGGTTGGAAGGGTAGCACCTATTTTGTTTAGAGTTGGACCATCGGTATTTTGTTGCAATCCTACAATATTGATGGTAACCTATTTTTGTCAACATGAGGAATATTATTTTCAGGATTTGGGGTTCACACAATATATGATAATATACTGGGTAACAGTAATTGTAAATAATTGAGCCAAGAGAGTGCGAAACGTACAAGAACGCAATTACGGGAACAACCATTTTTGGAAAACATCGAAGCTGAAGGAAAGAAACGAATGTGTTCCACTTACAAATGAATCATTTTAAGGCATGATCTATTTCGTTTGGAAATTCCCCCAGTCATTGAGTCGATGCAATAGACTCGATCGATTTTTGGTACGAAGACAAGCAAAAACCAATGGTCCCTATGGGAAAAAGGGTAAAACAAAAGTACTTAAGATTCAAACAAATAAAATCACAGCACACGGTTGCTTTCGCTTCCATGTGGCCGGGTATAGCTACTCGGAAAACGAATGGAACTTACTCTCGATTGTATGGGAAGATGTACATCCTCGCTTCATTGCGGCACATGACAGCCGAAACCTCGTCCGCAGTCAATTCCACCCTTTGATTTACCTTCTGAGCCATGGAGTTCGAAGAGGCAGGAATAAACTGGACGTGGCCTCCAAGTACCATCCCATCGCAGAGGTATCTTGCAAATTAATATGGTTAGTGAAGCAAATATAATGATACTTGTATCTATGAATAATGAAAGCATGCACTTCTTACGATGCCCATATATCAAGTTGGCACCCACTGATCCACTCCATTTCATCATCTGCGTCCAAGCTGTTCATGAACAGTTGTATCTTGTCAGTGAATATGGCTGCGTAGACTTCTTCTGATCCGAACACCTTTGCGCTGAAATTGATGCGGAATATTTTATCTGGTCCACATATTTGTGCAGATAGCCGTAAAGCCTCATTAATCTGGTGAACAGCAGCGATGCTTTCTTGGTTTTCCATGGCCCCCTAATCATTACATTCAGAGTGTTATGATATTAGTTGTAGAGTATTTTTATGCAATTCAGTAGTGAACGGTAATGTTAAGGCTGAATTGAGTTCTCACAAATATGTGTTCGGGAGAAATCGACGAGGGAGGATTTCGTTGCCCATTCTCCGGTGATGTAGTTTTTTCTTTTGGTAGTTGCTAATGGGTAAAATGTTAGTGATGCGTAGATAGAAAATCATTCAAAATGAAATAGTATGGGGGTATGTACCTCTCCTTTTACCGATCGAGCGGCCACCTCTCCCAAAGGAGTCTGTTCCTTAGGCACTGGTGTGAGGTTTGTTTGAGGACTTCCATTTTCGTCGGCCACCATTTCCTGCGGAGGCGGTTGCTACTCGTTCTCCTACGTAAGAATATGAATAACATATCATGTAACTGTATTAGCAAGAAAGATATGTATGAGCACCGATGAGAATAAGAATGCAATTATCACACCTCATCATCCTGTTGCTCTATGACACTTATCAGCTTTCCCGGCCATAGAATGTTATACCCGATGGTCTGAATGACAAACTCAAATTCTTTATGTTCAATCAGCAAAGGTGCTTTTGGTATGATCACAGGTTCTTTTAGATTTACCCGCTCCTACTTGATGGGCAAGTCAGTTTCCGCTTCCTTCAGAAAGAATATACCGAATGCAGCTACCTCCCTCTCTCCATGATGGTTCAAAACATATAGGCAGCATTTTTTTCCTCTCTGAGATATGAACTTAGAGATTGGGTAAATACATGGGTTGGGCAATAACTAATAAGAAGTAATGAACTTTACATGTAGCTGCTGAAGGCTGCCGCGCGCTGCAGCTGTCAGTCCCCAGCTGAGACTGAGAGATACAGTGCGCTGCAGCTTCCAGCGTTCATCAGCAACGAACTGTATCCCCACAACATCAATCCAAAATAGGAAATAGAAATCCATATACTACAAATCACATAGCCAGAACGTAACAAATACGATCGCAGTTCACGGTTTGGACTACCTTGTCATCCGCTGCAGTTCCTTGTGGGTCACTACATCCCGATGCTGAAGGAATGAATACGCGGTTGTCCTTGGTCGTGGGGGTGGAAGATGCAGCGAGGAAATTACAGGCATCCAAGTGGGGGGAATAGCTTTACCCAATTGCCCAGCTAGCCAATTTGTTTGGGCCTCAAGTAAAGCAACAAATGTTTCCCTGAGCTCGATGACATCTGTTGGTTGTTTGTTTGAATTTGAAATTTCCTCAGATGGTTTTGTGTTTGAGCTCCCACATCGACTAGATGCGTAACGGGTGACAGTCATATGTGGCAGGGCCTCGTTCACCTTGGAGGTTGCGGAGCAACCCCTCCAACGACCCCCGTGATCCTTCCTACCCGTTGCTTGAACTAAAATATCTTCTTTTCAATGTATAACCAAATCTCCCTTTTCCTTCTTATCCAAAAGGTTTTGCTAAGAAATGAAGCAAATATTAGCCATTTGATCGGGATAACATGAAAGAATATCAATGGAGATAGATTCATTTATGAATTATGCTCACAATAGTGGGGGCTGCTCTTCGCACGGAGTCGTTGGTGTAGGTTGATAATTTCTTGTCCCAGTTTGCTGCAAGGAACACTTCCGAGCGTTCCAGTTTGAAATCCATGCTTTGAACTAAAGCCTCTGCTTCTTTCACACTCTGACCTTCACCCAGAAGCGTCTCAATTGTAGCCTTTCTTTTCCTCTTCTCGAGTTCTACTGCAACCCTACGGTTCCCTCCACTCCCCGTGTGATGGATGTAGTCCTTCTGTGAGGCGCTTAATTTTGCTGCATCACTCACCGCCTGTGTGGACATCAGTATGTAAACTGCCAGCATGGTAGTGGCTAGGGGAAAAAAAGACTGGAGGAATTACCTTTAATTCAGGGGTTGACCTGTGTTTCACAAACAGCTCCCACTCATTTTTGTCCATCCACCTATAGTCACTCCATGCGCAAGAGCCCAATTTTTTTTGCACAATGTACTTGTTCGCCACCTTAGTCTTCCAATTTCTCCACTTTTCTCTTGCATAAATTGTCCATTTATTGCGGAACTTATTCATCTCATTGAAAGTCATTTTTGTTTGTATATCCCAGCTGATCTGGAGGATAAGGAGACATGTTGTTAGTGCGACATGTAACGAACTTGACATGAACAATGGAGGATTAGAACACACTTACAAGAATGTCTTCCCATGCCTCGTTCTTCACATGGTCTGGAACTGCTCTCCAATTATGCCACGTCCCGAAGCGGATTCTTTGGCGGAAGGCATAGCCCACATACATCGACCACCGACTACGCATAACTAGGGGTTCGAAGTCATCATCGAAGAATATTTTAAGAGGCTTCTTCTATTTTGCAAGCAACACGGACTTGCACGTGGCTGTACCTCTGCGCTTGCAATACTCTCCAATCTCAAACTTGTCGAAGCTCCCACTCATGTCTTCTTTTACCCTAGTTTCTTCTGCGTCTCCAGACTTGTCTGATCCCGAGCAATATTTATGTGCATCAGCCCCTTCCTGGATGTCGTCGTCACAGTTGGCATCCTGTGGAGGGGTAAAACATTCATGGGCAACAGTTTGTCTACCACCGGAGACAAACAATTTCTTCCTGGGCGGCGCCATTGAAGCTCTTCTATCAGTAAATGAAACACAAGCAAAACATTAATCCAACACTGCCCTTTGCGGATTTTCATGAAAATCCAACCCACTCCAACAAATTTGTGTAGGGGGCACGTGGGTAGGCAAAAATTATGACATCACAAGCAAGCATATCATGGATGAGCATGCAACAACACCCACAGTAGTTTAACCAGGATAGTGAACACAAACTCACACCCAAGGAGACCAACCAAAATATAGCTACTCAATAAACCCGGGAAATCATTGGAAACTACAAATGGGTGTTACCTTTTTCCGTCAACAGCCGGCCGTCTTGGTTACCCCCTCCCCTGTAAGTATTGCGAGCCGGGTATGAGTCGGGTACGAAATTTGTGGAGTAGAGTGTCGATAAAATTGGGGTATCTGGTTGGCGACCAGGATTCGGAGATTGAAGCCCGACATAAATGGTGAAGGGAGGGACATTGTTTGTGGGGGAAATCTGCACGGGGTCATGGGGGAAAGATGGGGAATTTAGGATCAGAGATGTGGTGGGTGGAAAGAACTTGGTTCGATGTGGTGGGGAGGGAAGGGTACGGAAACAGAGGGTTAAGGATGTGGAGGGAAAAGGTCAACTTTTGGAGGGAATGAAAATGCAGATTTGTTACCTCATTTTGGTGTCTTATACTTTTTGTTACATTTATTTAAAAACAATAAGCTCATTTATAGCTTGGCCTCTAAATGTCCTCTGTGCAATCGATCTGACTCCATGGAACATGTCTTTACTAATTGTCAACTGTGTAAAGCCATTTGGTTTCAGATTGCTGCTTTCAATATGCGAAATGTGCATAATATAGTGGATACAACACCCACAAATGCACGTGGCTGTAGTGACCTAACTGGAATAGTAGAGCCTGCTATGCCATATGATTCATGCTGTGACCTGCTACAATATAGTGGAAGGCTAGGAATGCCTTTTTTTTATGGCACACCTTTTTCCATCTCCCATAGTAGCAAGGAAGTCACAGATACACTATACCTTTCAATGTTCCCTTCTTTGTTGTTACCCCCCAGTCCCCACCAAAGCCAACCATTTCCACAGTATACTAGGAATATCCAGGTTACAGTTTCATCGGGAATACAGTGGATGCATCTTGGTGTAATTCCTCTGTTTCAATAGGCTTAGTTGCTCGAAATCGCCAAGGTTTACCAATCCTTAATAGATCCTATACTATAACAGCCATATATCCACTAGAAGCTGAAGTTAATGCAATTCTTATGGCCTGGCAGATCTGTCTGGACGGATATCCCAGCCTCAACATTGAATCTGACTCGCTACAGGCAGTTTATATGATTAATGAGCCTTCACTTTCCAAATGGACCCTATACCCTCCAGTTTTCCGAGTTCACACTCTGTTGTCCCATGCTACCCTGAAGCACACATATAGAGATTGTAACTCAGTTGCCTATGCCATGGTGAAATATGAAGCATCCTCTGCGGTGGTTTCTACTTTGCATACGACCCGCATTCCGGTACATTGTAACGGCTTAATCTATATGGATGTTATTCATACACCTTAATTATATTAGAATCCACAGGCAAGCCTTCAAATAAGATTGATACTGCTGATCTTTCCTCTATTTTTGCTGCTCTTTCGCGATGGCTACCATTTTCCCCAGTCTCAAGAGTGCTTTCACATGGTGGATTCCCAGTTTCTAGCATCGAGCACTCGAGCCTAGAGCCCTCGAGCCCTCGAGTCCTCGACCACTCTAGCCTTAGAGCCCTCGAGCCCTGGATACCCTCGAGCACTGGAGCCCCTCGACCCTAGATGCCTTCGAGCTGAGAATGCCCTCGAGCCCAGAATACCCTCGAGCCCAGACTGCCCTCGAGCAATGGATGGCCCCAAGCACTCGATGCCCTCGAGCCTGGATGCCCTCGAGCCTGGATGCCCTCGAGCTTGGATGCCCTCGAGGGTGGATGCCCTCGAGCACTCGATCCCCTGGATCTTGGATGCCCTAGAGCACTGGATTCCCTCGAGCGTGGACTGCCCTCGAGCAATGGATGGCCCCGAGCACTTGATGCCATCGAGCGTGGATGCCCTCGACCCTTGATGCCCTCGCGCACTGGATGCCTTCGAGCCTGGATGCCCTCGACCCGAGAATGCCCTCGAGCCCAGAATACCCTCGAGCCCAGAATACCCTCGAGCCCAGAATACCCTCGAGCCCAGACTGCCCTCGAGCAATGGATGGCCCCGAGCACTGGATGCCTTCGAGCACTGGATACCCTCGAGCGTGGATGCCCTCGACCCGAAATGCCCTCGAGTGTGGATGCCCTCGACCCCGAAATGCCATCGAGCGTGGATGCCCTCGAGGCTGGATGCAAGCGAGCACTGGATGCCCTCGAGCCGCCAAGCACTTGACCGTCAACCCCTCGAGTCAAAAACTAAAAATTCTACTGGGCTAACATTCATCCCAAAACAAATGTGAACTACAGCCCAATCAGTATAAGGTGTGTGTGTGTTAGTATTTCGCCCACAACCTCTTCTCTTCCATCACCTCCATTGGCAGTTCCCAAGGCCATTCCTCCGCCATTCCCAAGGCCATTCCTCCGCCGTTCCCAAGGCCATTCCTCCGCCCCTTCCTCCGCCGACCCCTGCTCCCTCCGCCTTCCACTAAAAAACCAGCGCCGTGCCCTGCCACCTCCGCCGTGCCCTGCTCCCTCCGCCGTCCACTTCTCCAGCCGCTCCCCTTGATCGGCCAAGCTGTGTCCAACTATCTTCGACTGTACACCAAACACCAGTCGTCAACAACCCGTACTCCCAATTAGGTAAGGAGATTATTTTGCTGAGGTTTATTCAGTGGAAATTTTTTGTTCCTCATAGGTTGATTTCATGATAATGCCTCATTGTGTCAATGCCCTCAATGTGCTCATGTTTTCGGCACAGGTGAACAATTTTGTGCGTAACCTCATTGTTCATGATATGTTATTCTGGAAAGACAACCTGTGCTCGGATATAATATGATAATTTTATGCATGACCTGATTGTTCATGATATTTTTTCTTGCTCACGGGTCGATTTCATCATAATGCCTCATACCATCAATGCCCTCGTTCTGCTCTTGTTTTCATCATTGGTGAGTACTTTTGACCATACCCTAATTGTTGTTCCTGACATGTGATTCTGGATGCATTGCTCATCGATTCACCTGATTGTTGTTCAATTCTTTTGCTTCTGTTAATATTATCAAAAATTGGGATTAAGTATGAGTAAACATTATTCCACATTCAGCCTATGAGAAGGAATGCTTAATTTAGAAGTAGTTGCGTCTGTATTTTTTACCTTTGTGACTGTGTCTTATTCACCGTGTTCCATTCTGGCTGCCGTTAACACATTTAGTTTAACAGACATGGCCCCCAGAAAAGGTTCAACCAAGAAAAAGAACAACACCCAATAGCCCAGGAAAAAGCCAAGAGTGGTGGAGGGGGAGAACGTCGAGCACGGAACTCAGATTGTTCCGTCGACTGAGCCCATACCAGCCACAGAGGCAGACTGCACTGAGCATACAATTGACTACAAGGACTTCATCTCGAGGGGCCTCATCCTTGAGAGAGGGCTGAGGCTGGAAAAGCCCTTCAGGAACTATGTGAAGGAGCACGGCTGGGAAAGCCTCATCGCACAACCGTCGCGGGCAAACCAGACCATGGCGTCTGAATTCTTGTCGATGATGAAGTACAAGAATTCAGCAACTGTTTTCCTCCGTGGTCAGTTGGTCGAGTTGTCTTCGGATTTGATCAACATGTTCTACAGGATCCCGCCGAAGCCCGCCAGCTTGTACGAAGCCGCTGACACCGCAGTTGAACAAGCTTCATGGGAAGATATCATCATAGCAATCTGTGATGACAGCGCCACAGTAATTCAGAATCTACCCCAAGAATGGTCCAGCATAGAGAAAAGGTACTTGACTGAGGACATGAACGTGTGGTACAGTTTCATAGCTGCCCGGCTACTCCCCGTGAAATTGAATAGTGAGGTTCATCGGTCCCGTGTGCTGCTGCTGTACAAGATAAAGAAGAACATGAGCCTGGATGTTGGGAGTACAATAATGGCATACATCTGGGATTGTGTCAATGCCCATAACTGCATAGGCTTGTCCTCACTCATCACTGCAATATGCGTGGAAGCAGGTTGCAGATTCAAAGATGATGACGTCACAGTGATGCCGAAGCTCCCCTCATATTCTCCAAGAAGAAAAACATTGCTGAGTCATCGAGGGCGGCAACAAGTAAATCACCGAATGAGAACTCGGATGGGGACTTGGCAGCATTGCAAATGAAGGTGGATAATTTGGTGCGCTGGACATCGCAGGTTGGGAAGATCCTCACAGCCACGTGTGGCGAGAGAATCAATGAATTGGGTCCAATCCCGACCTTTGATTTGCCAAGGCCCAACACGGTGGAGAAGAGGGCGCGTAGGAATTGACTGCCCACAGTGACCTCACATTTGCATATTATCACAGTTTTTAAGTTGCTAGTTTATTTTGCTTTCGAAATATACATTGCTACTTTGTTGCTACTAGTTTTGCTTTGGATTTTGGAATGTTAGCTTTCAGGACACATAACATATTTGAGCCGTTGTCTAAAACGACCTGCATGACTTGTTCGTATCAGGTTCCTACCTGAGTAAAATTGCTGCTACGCGCTGAACCAGTAGAGCTGCAGCGCGCTGCAGCTGGCAGAACCTATCATAGGAATAATTGTCCACTTTTTTTACCAGCCTTTACCAAAACCGCTGCAGTACGCTGCAGCGGACTGCAGCGGACAGAACTGCACCACTTGGCAACAAATTGGAAGATAGTTGTACAACAGTTGCCAGAGGCAACAAAACCCAACAAAGTACACGAAGTAAATTACATTTTAACTTCGACATCGATACTCGACCCCCCTAGTCTACAACCAACTTCATCTTCTTCGATTGACTGTCTCTAAGTTCTCGGCCATCGTCATCTATCCAAATGCCATCTTTGTGTTTCCTCCGTAGGACTCCCGCCTCAATCCCGTTGTCACTAGGTAGAGAGGAAATAGAGGGGAACTCTAACCTTTCACTTGTAACCTCAAAATCAATTTCATCGCGGAAAGAGAATTTTCTACCTTGCACCACAACAGACCAACCTACATTGGACGGGTCATCTACATAGAAAACTTGTCTCGCTTGTTCGGCCAAAATAAACTGATCATTTTCATATGCCACACGAGTCGGGTCAACAAGGGTAAATCCCATTGGATCATCAGTTCGAACCCCAACTGTGTTATCAAACCATTGGCACTTGAATACCAAAATCTTGAATTCTCCATAGTCAACCTCCCAAATCTCATCAATAACACTGTAGAACGACATCACAGCTACGACTGGTTTTTTGTCTTTCTTACTTGCTTGCCACATAGTCTCCGACTCAATGTATACCCCACTATTTTGTGTCGTGCTCTTCAAATCTTGGTCCTTAGTAGCGAAAGAAAAACCGGTAATGTCATATCCGGAATACCTCAAAACCATGCAGTTAGGCTTCCTCGCAAATGCCCTAATTTTTGCATCGTAATCAGCAACATTGCATCGGTCATATAACCAATTCACAAACTTGTCATTGTGCTCCAACTGGACTTTATTAGGGGGCTACGTGGGATGACACTCTTTTATCGAATGAATGTGCTCAGTCACATAAGCAGTAGTCTCCAAACAATTCCTCAACACATACAAATGAACTGACATTAGATCACTATTCAATGGAGGAAATAACGTTCCCCTCGACCTCGGCTTGCCCCCCTTCCTCCCAACATGTCAATTCAGGGGCACCCCAAACTTTGGGTGTCCTTCCAAATAGGAAGTGAAAAATTCAATCACTTCTTCGGTAACATACCTCTCAACAATACTAGCTTCCGGCCGACTCATACATTTCACGTACCCCTTAAAGACTTTCATGTGATGCTCGAATGGATACATCCAACGCATACCAACTGGACCGCATATATGCACCTCCCGCACTAGATGAACGACCAAGTGAACCATTATATCAAAAAAGGATGGAGAGAAATACATTTCCAACTTGCAGAGAACAACAACAACATCTTTTTGTAGAACATCCAGATGGTCCCGGTCAATAGACTTCTGGCATATGGAGGCAAAAAATATACAAAGTCTAGTGATTGAGTGCCTTACGTCAGCCTCCATTACCCCCACGAATAGCAATAGGTAGAAGTTGTTGCATCAAAACATGACAATCATGAGATTTCAACCCCACCATTCGACAATCCTTCGTAACTACTCGACTCACGTTCGATGAATAACCAATAGGGACCTTCACTGATTTCAAACTATCACAAACTGAGATTCTCTCCTCCTTAGACAAGGTACAAGGTGCAGGGGGCAAATACGTCCTCTTACCCCACTTCCGGGGCGAGGTCATTTCTAATGCCCATATCAACCAAGTCCAACCGGGCATTCAAACAATCTTTCGTCTTCCAAGGAATATTCAAGAGGGTGCCTATCAAACTTTCACAAACATTTTTCTCAATATGCATCACGTCTAGGCAATGCCTAACTTCAAGATGCTCCCAGTATGGTAGATAAAAAAATATTGACCTTTTCTTCCCTGCCCACCACAATTTCTTTTGTCCTTGCCTTTGCACTTTCCCAACACCACTCGTAATTTCTTAACCTTGTTGTGAATCTGCAAACTAGTTAGTGGTGTGGGGGGATTTCCTTCGTTCATTCCCGCCAACAAAATTGACCACATCACCCCGGTATTTATGGTTTCCGTTGAGCCATTTTCTATGGCCAAGATACACTGTCTTCCTTCCATGTCTAAGCTGTTTGAATTCAGTCTTCTCCTCATAAATGGGACATGCATTGTGCCCCTTCACAGCGTGCCCAGACAAATTTCCGTAGGCTGGAAAATCATTGATCGTGCAAAAAAGCATGGCCCGCAGTTGAAACTCCTCATTCATATGGCCATCAAATACGAACACCCCTTCATCTGTCCACAATATCTTCAAATCTTCTATCAATGGTCTCAAATACAAATAAACCTCATTCCCAGGTTGTCTAGGACCTGAGATTAACATAGACATCATAATATATTTACGTTTCATGCACAAATATGGGGGAAAATTATATATAACCAACATCACGGGCCACGAACTATGCTTCGATGACATATTACCAAATGGATTCATCCCATCAGTACACAATGCAAGGTGGAGATTTCTAACCTCCGAAGCAAAGGAAGGATATCGCTTGTCAAAATTTCTCCACTGTTCACCGTCCACCGGATGTCTTATCTTGTCGTCATGTAGTCTTTCCCGCTCTCCATGCCATCGCAAGTTCTTCGCATCTTCTGAATCCGTGAATAACCTCTTTAACCTAGGAATTATAGGAAGATACCATATACACTTCAATGGGACCTTCTTCTTCTTCTTAGCCAAACACCCATCAACATCATTCGTCGCACCCTTATATCCTGCATTTTTGCACACGGGACATTCAACCGCATCTATCAAATCACCGTCATGCAGAACACAATCATTTGGACATGAGTGTATTTTCTTGTATTCCAAACCAAGTGGACACAATATTTTCTTGGCCTCGTAATAGTTTTTCGGAATTCCATTCCCTTCCGGGAACTTATCCTTCAGAATCTTCAGTAGTGAATTCACACTTGCATCATTCCAAGAACTTGTAGCTTTCAAATTGAAAACCTCTATCAAAAAAGATATTACGGTATCCTTACTTTTAAATCCCGGATACAATGGCTTCTCTTTCTCGTCCAGCAAAGCACTCAACATTGTAGGCTTCCCCTCAAAATCTCTCACAATGTCATCGAACATACCATCAACTGTACATTTGTCTCCATCTACCTTGTCAAACCCACCGTCATGTCCTTGCTCAACCTCTCCATGAAATGTCCATAAATGTAACCTCTGTCAAATCCGTTCTTCAACAAGTGAAATCTAACAACCCCACGATCGTCAAACCGTTCACGACACAAGCATCTTTTGCATGGACAAAGTATCCTCTCCTCCCGACCAAAGGCATAATCTAGAAACAAATCAATAAATGTAATATGTTCACCACCCCCTCTAGCTACACTTGGACAGTTAACCATTTTCCCCTCCACGGAAACACGGATTCTCGGTCCGTTGTTCTAAACAAGACGAAACACACCATTACACATATTTTCATTGGTCAAAAATACGAAAAATGAACTCGATCTTTTTGCTACACAATACTAAACATGTCATGCATGTCCGTGTATAAGTATGCGAATCAATCAACTGCATGTTCTCAGGAAATATATAAATATATATACCATGCATCTACCTATCAAACCAAAAATGTTCACATCAACACTCATTAATTTACACATCCCACAACATGATCGATACTCAACCAACATAAGCTAGGCATAGAGAAACCAATAATAAATACAAAAAAACTACCCCCAATTAATCATGCATTTATGGTTCTAGTTGATTGAAATTCCAAAAAATTAATGAATACTTACTTCCATGAGTCTTCATTTTTTTGAGTTATTGCACACCTTCCCAAGAAATCTACCATCTTATAATGGATGTTCAAGTTCGGAACTAATTGAAGAGGGTAAGTTCGGAGCATTAAATGCTCGCATTAGGCACCGATTTTTATCAATCGTACACCAAACCAGTGCTAGTTTTCCCGCATTTTTCCACGAATGCATTCAGCACCAGTTTCTACATCCCATAACAGCGGTTTCTATAACCGGTGCCAAAAACGTATATCACGCTGGTTTTCTAGGTATCTTTGCACCGGTCTTCAAACCGGTGCGAATTTATCACCGGTTTTCATTGTTTTTAGCACCAGTTTTTACTGGTGCTAAACCCTCAACGGTTTCCACAAAATCTAACACCGGTTTCCCGCCAGGTGTAAAAATAACCCCAGTTTTTATTTAAAAAACCGGTACAAAAATATTTTAAACCGGTGCCAGAATAACACCGGTTTTACACCCGGTGCTAACACTAAATAAACCGTTGCTAAAATAAGATTTGCACCGGTTTCCATAACCGGTGTTAAAAAACTGGTGCTAGAGGGGGGTCTCTGTGGTAGTGTCCCCATCAAAAACCTTAGCACCCTCACCACCAGCTTCCTTCAATACATCAGCTTCCAGAGAACCACCATCTTCACCAGCCAATGCACCCCCATCAACAGATGTAGAGACCTCACCAGCTACAAGTGAATCCCCATCAACAACCTTTGAACCCTCCTCACAAACCTTAGAACCCTCCTCACAAACCTTAGAACCCACCTCACAAATCTTAGAACCCCACCTTCATAACTCTCATCAACACAAGCTGACTCTATTCATTCAAATAACATCAGTCAGCAGTGTGTCGTAGTCATTTTCCTTAGCTGAACCATCTTCACCCACAGTTGATCCACATTCACCATCCTTCAGCTTCTTCACACTCACATTCATCATTTTCTTATTTGCCTTCTTAGGAACAGCAGGAGCTGGAATCTGTGGAGTAGCAGCACCACCAATTCTGGCAGCCCTATGTGCCAATGCAACTACTACAAAAAAATCAAAAACAAAAACTTTATAAGCACATATTCAAAAAATCAAATTTATAAAATACAACATATAAAGGGAAAAAAATAACTTCCAGGAGCATAAGACTGGTGAATTTTCTCAACTCATCTTAAAGAGAAGGTTCATCCTTCTTTTTAGATTTCCTAACCAGCCGCTTAGGATCTAAACAAAAAACACATTTAAATAAGTAAATGTACATGCAAATAAGTAAATAAATGTAATATAGAAAAATTACAATCACCTTTTTCTATTTGAGATTCTTCATTTTGAACAATATTTTCACCTCCTTTAGACACAGCTAAAAAGAATCATATACCACACAGTTAGAAACTAATGCATAGAGCATACTAACATATGCAACTTGTAATTGAAAAAAATGCATGCATAGTCTGACAGTCAGTAAGCAATATATCTGAAAAACACATAGTATAACTAACTAAAGCATATAGTATACTAATATATGCAACCTGCAATGAAACAAATGCATGCATAGTCTGACAGTCAGTGTGCAACATAATCTTACATGCACATTATAACTAACTTATACATATAGTAAACTAACATAAGCAACTTCTAATGGAAAAAATACATCCTATCAAATCAGTAGAATTACAATAAGTAGCCAAAAATCGGTGAAAATAAAAAAATAGAGTACGTAACTAATACATATGTTATACTAACATATGCAACTTCTAAGACAACAAATGTGAATTATAACAATCAGTGGACTGACTATCATCCAGTAAAAATAAAAAATAGAGTAAATAACTAATATGTATATATATATTATACTAACATATGCAACTTCTAAGACAAAAAATGCCCATAATAAAACAAAATCAAAAGATGTGGATCTAATATAAAAATTACAAAAAAATAGAATAACTAACTAACATATGTTATACTAACATATGCAATTCCTAAGACAATAAATGCACATTAAAACAATCAGTGGACTGGCTCACATACAGTAAAAAAAAAGAATAACTAACTACTACATATGTTATACTAACAAATGCAACATTTAAACAATCGAATGCATGTTATAAAGAAGACTCAAAACATGTAGATCTAACTTACAAATCAAAACAAATGAGCATACTCTAAAAAAGTCAACAGCAACAAGACTGAAAAACAGACATACACACACAACAAGAACAAAAAAAGTGCAAAACTCCAAATATTCAAAACAAAAACAAAAAAAAACAGGAGAAGGAGAAGGCTAAGTCAACTTCTCTTGTTTAGGAGAAACCTCCTTCTTTCCCTTGCTGATATCAACACCAGCTTTAGTAAGAACACCTGAACCTTTACCCTTTGCCATACCCATAGACTGCAACAAATAAATAAATAATTTGTTAAACTAGAACGACAAATGATTATCAAGCAAAAATACAGAAGAACGGAGATCAATTATGAAAACCTAGAATCGTAGACTTACCAATTTCACCCTGACAGAGACAAGAACGATGAAGTTGAACGGAAATATTGTGTCAAAGTTGATCGGCAAATAAAAGGCAGAAATTAGTAATGAATTTCGTGAAGAACAGAAAAGAAATTGAAGAACAACAATGGTGCAAAAGCAGAGACGAGTTTTACATTTGTGAAAAGTGAAAGAGAGTTTGAGGAAGAAGAGTTTCACGTGTGAGGGACAGAGTAAATGGGTAACAGTTTCCCTAAAAAAACTTTTAAAACCGTAGAGAAAAGAAGAAAAAAGGAAAGAAATTATAATTTATATACTAACTACCCCATTTTCTAATTAATTACAATCTGAACCCATTTTGCAAATCAGTCCATGGACATGCCACATTTCCTGAGACTCTCCCAAGAATTAAATAATTTTAATCTGGGAATAATCATTTTTAAAAAGCATAACAAAGACTGGAGCCTTGGAGCGTATGAATAAACTACGGATGAAGCTATAGTAAGCTAGATCAAGAGAACATAAAGGAAAACCATTATAACTAAAAGTAGATCTCCTAACAGGCGGCATGTTCATAAGCTTATGGACATGCCAGGGACCTGTTTGCAAATAGTGCAAACTTAATGAAAATATTAGGTATGTTTGCAAATAATGCAAGCTTAACAAAAAAATGAAACAAAAATACAGATTCAGTTCTAATTTCACGCACAAACACATACTTCCTTTCTCCTTCCCCCGACTCTGATTCCTCTTAACCAGATTTTTCTTTGATGCCAATCAATTCTTCCTCACCAGTCCACCAGCGCATTTCCGATTCTTCTCAACCAGTCCGTCCACAAGGCCTTTCCAATGTGCTTCGACGATAACGACCGGCGCATTTCTGACAAAATTTGGGGACAAAATTGCAAATTAGATCTGTCGCTAGATCATATTGAAGCACATGAAATCTCAACTGCTTTGATCGTAAAAATTACTGAAGTCGAATTGAAATCTGCTGGAGAAAATACAATTGTAAATGCCGAGATTCAACTTCAAGCAACTGAAATTCAATTGCTAGAAGCCAAAACACTACTTAATTCCAATCAAGGTATGATTTTCTCTCATCTGACTGAAATTATAGTGTTGAATTGTAATCAATGAGAATATAGCTGTTTTTTAAACTTTTGCACTCTGAAATTTGACTACTATGAACATGTATGGACATGTGGAAGCATTAGCAATATAAAATACAATGTGCCCAGAATTTTCATATACTTTATGCATTTATTAACTTAAAACATGTATATGTTACAATAAAACATGCATTATATTAAAATGAACAAAACATAGAGAATGCATTTACAATTTTAACTTCTGACAAACTAGTGCATTATTCAGGTTATAACATGTACAAAATACACTACACTTTGCATAGAATACACTTCAAGTAGTATTTGTTATGCTTATCCGAACAAAACTTTTATAATTTTCTAATTTTATGTAACTTCCTGAAGACTTTGCACAACTTACATTAAAACATGCATAACTTACATAAAAAATTGTATTCTTTATTTTTACGGGTGTAGATTTTCCAAATTTAAATGAAATTGATGCCACTGAAAATCTTACCGGTGTAAAAGCAAAGATTTTGGAAGTAATACATGCTCTATATAAGAAGCATGCAAATGTTATTGGATTCAGCTACAGGAAAGACTGTCAACATCTAAACAGCAAAAGATAGATTCACAAAAAGTACTACAATTGCTCTTCTAGAGGCCAACCGAAAATATTAAAAACCAACATTATCAGCCCTGGTCCATGCGTGGATAATGAAAATCATTCTGAAAAGAAGAAGAATAGGAAGATAAAGGACCTGGTTAAAAAACATGATGCCTAGCTGAAATTAGAGTGAAGATTGAGTAGGATTATTACATTGTGGCTCACCATATCACCATACACAATCATGAGTTAACAAGACCAGTCTGGCAGTATCTGAGTAGGAGTGAACGCAGGATTACAGAAGACAAAGGAAAATCCATCACAACAATGGAACAAGTAGGTTTAAAACCTATAGTAGGCTACAAATACATGTCTTTTGAAGCTGGTGGAGGAGAAAATATAGGGCATACGATGAAAGACCACCTCAACTTTGTGAGTCGACTTCGAATGAAAGAAATTGAAAGTGGAGATGCTCAGAAACTTGTTGATACACTCATGGAAATCAATGACAAGGACAAACATTTCTTCTTCAAAGTCAGTTTCGACGAGGAAACAAATTCAATGATGCTGGAGGACTACAAACTCTATGGAGATGTCACCACATTTGACACTACATACGGAATAAACAAGTATAACTTGATTTGTGCGCCAATAGTTGGAATCAACAATCATTGGAACATAACAATGTTTGCTTGTGCTTTTATTGCAAATGAGTAGGCTGATACTTTTGTGTGGCTCCTCAACACTTTCAAGAAATCAATGGAAGTGAGGAACCTATCACAATATACACAGATTAAGATCCTGCAATGGGCATAGCAATAAATGAGGTATGCTATGAAAATTTATTCTTACAGTTCTGAGCACTGAATATTCTCTGTTAGAAACTGTATATGTCACCTTAAATTATGTATTAAACAAATTATAAGTGTCACTTTTTAGTTAGAAAATAGGTTTCCTAAAAACGATGCAACTTCATATATTTTATTGCTTACAGACTAGAAACTAACCTACAACTTCAATTTCTTGGTACAACTTTCAGGTCTTCCAATACACAAAACACAGGTTGTACTTATGGAACATATAAAAGCAATGCAATACAACATTAAGGGAGATCAAATAAAGATGAATCGCTTAAAAGTGATTTAGACTATTGCATTAAAAGATGTGGTGATCTAGCAAAATTTGTAGAAAAATGGACCTCGATGATCGCCACTTACAAGCTGGAAAGTAGCACCTGGCTTCAATGCCTATACAGTATCCATGAAAAATGGAGCACGGCTTTAAGCAAGGACATTTTCTCAGCATGCATTTTATCATCACACCAAAGCAAAATCACCAACCCCATACATGTTTGTTAAACATGATGCTCATGTTTACACACTTGCATTGTACAAAAGATTCAAAAAGGAATTTTCTCTAGCAATGACAACTAAGGTCAAGGAAGTGTTCTCAGAACCACAATCAAGAAAATATGAAGTCATCCTAAAACATGACAAATCTAAATACGGGACAGTCGAGTACAAAAATGAAGATGGGCTAGTTGAAGTAAAATGCAAATGCAAATGCATATGCGAATGCTTTGAGGTGTCAGGTATGTCGTGCTTTCACATTCTTAGAGTATTGCACCTCCACTCCATCACAGATATACCAGAGAAATAAATCCTCAAAAGATAGAAAAAAAAGGCCAAAACAAAAGTACGTGACAAGGTTCTTGGACGAGGAAAACAATTATTAGAAAACATCAATGGTGCAGTTTCATAGAGGAATCATATGTCCAAAAAATTCTACAATGAAGCTAGAAGCACTCTTGAAGAGATGTTTGACATGTGCTCCACAAAAATAAAAGATTTGTTGGCATCAAAGACAAATGCCATTGAACAATCAGCCAGAAGTAGCCAATGCAACTCAACCATAACACGTGCACCTAAGGTACTGTATCCAGCCCAAGTGAAGACAAAATGAAGAGGAAAATGGCTGAATCAGGCATGGAAAAGAGAAAACCAAGGAAGAAAACTACTGAATTTGGACCAAAAACATCAAATGTGAAAACATTGTAAAAAGTAGCATTGTTTAAGATATATGTTGCATTTACTTACCTGTATATTGTATTTGTTTTTCATCAACTTAAAAAAATTATACATTGAATAACATACTGTATTTTTTTAGCTTGCAACTATAAATTATCAAATTATAACTTGCATTTGTTTTTCTTGCCCAAATACCAACCTTTGTTTCACAAATCGCTGAAAGCCAAGTAATAGATGTATAATTACTTAGCTTACAACTGTAATTTATTAACCTATGAATTGCATTTGTTTTCCTATAAGCTCATAAATAAACAAAATAAACCACATAACATAACTAAAATGCAACATGGTATTAATAAGCATACAAATATTACTTCTTAACATTCAACATGCACTTGTTTCCTAAAAGCGACTTGCAATACGTTTCACATAATTTTAGTGATATAAAAACCAGTGAATACATGTAGAATTACTTAGCTTGCACATTTAATTTACTAATCTATCAATTGCATTTGTTTTCCTGTAAGCTCAGCAAATCAACACAATGAACCACATGAAATAATTGAAAATTCAACTTGGTATTAATAAGTATACAAGTAGTACTTCTTAACATTCAACATGCATGGGTTTCATACAAATTTCAAAAATAAAAACAATTCCTAAAATGGCATCTCAAATTCGCTAATATATCCCCAACAAACCAATCAGTCACAAAATAAGCTGATTACAAATCATCCAAAAACAATTCAAAGACACTAAAGCTATAGATCTTCAAGTCCAAAAATCCTAAGGAAGATTGAATGAATCATAGAACGAGTTTTCCTCCTGTGTTCTTCAACTATCTTATCAACTCACTCATGTGTTCTTGGGTTTTCCATAATTTCTTGTGTGGTCTTGACATGTGATGTGTCCATTTTATGTGCATATTTTTAGAATTTTTGGGATCACTTTTGCGCTCTTTTGTAAACTAGAGCTTGTGTTTTTTCTTGAAATTCTCTTAGAAGAGGTAATAGTGCCTTTTACGCTCTTTTACCTTTTATAAGTGGATTTTCTGTGACGAGGAAATAACATCAAGACTTGAAGACCGGAGGCCTTTGAAGATCACCTTTTGAAGACTTTGAAGACTTTCTTTGAAGATTTTAAGACTTGAAGAATGGAAGAAAATTGAAGTAATGAGGATAATTCGAACCAAGAAAGAAAAGCATTCAGGATTGTTGACTGCAACCTTCGTGACGGGCGAAGATTAGTTCGTGCGTTGCGAACTTCGGGTGGCCAGGAATCTTCTTTGCCTTTTTTTGTATTATAAATACTACATCCTATCCTCTCTCTCTTATCTTCTCTTCCAGCCCATTTTTCCCTCTTTCAAACCCTAGTTTTCCACAATTTTCATCCTTGTTTTAGTTTTCTTAATGTTTGAATTGTTGTTGTTAATAAATATGGATTGTAGTAGCTAAATCTAGTTCTTGGGAGCAATTTATTGAATCTTCCAAACTTATGTGGTGATATTATCTATTTGCTTATTTATGAACATTTATTGGAGAGCATTTATTATGCCATTAATGTTGTGTTTTGCCTCATTTATACCATGGGTTCTTTGAATATATGAAATGTTTGTATGATTGAAGTATTAGGGTATTAGGAAAGTTACAAATTTCTTAGCTCATTTGACATGAAATCCAAGAACATGCATTTAGAAATTCTTGTGTATAATGTGTAGTGATTCTTGCTAGATAAGTATGTTAATGTGGATTGTTCTCATACATAACTATAGATGCAAAGAAAGGTTGAACCTTGAATGTGGTTTGTTCTAGGGTTAGCCTAGTAAATGCTTTGTTTGGTTAAATGACTATGTCTTTGGTAGAAGGCTTGTTTTTATCAAACCTAAGGTCCTTCTTGTGAAATGTCGTTGATGAAATACCTCTATGGTGTTGTTTACTTAGAGTGGTTATCAACGAAGTTTGCAAATGGTCATTGTTTGTCTTTGAAAATTACTATTAAGAATGAATGAATGTTAATTTTTGAATGAGAAGTGATAACATTGGCCATAGACAATAAATGTAATTGAATGAGTTAATGAATCTAGGATCCATAAGAGGTTTGGAAGTGAGGATCAATTGCCCCCAAGGCTCTGTTAATTGTTGATTTAATAATCCTTTTCATTGTTGTTGCATGATTAGCATTGTTCTCTTGCTTTCCTAGTTGTTGTCTTTCAATTCATAATTTAGGAACAAAACTAACCAATACCCCCCCCCCATTATTTACATGCTTACGTATATATATATATATATATATATATATATTAATATATGTCTATGCCTAGTATATTTTCCTCTATATGTATTTAAACACTTGGAAAAATCTATCTTCTTCGTGGACGACCCCGACTTTCCGTTATCTACTTAGTTGTAGATAGGAATAATTAGAACTTATAAATTTAACTTTGAGAGGTACGGCGATGACCTCCCAAATTTTGGCACCACTGCCAGGGAAGAGGCATTTATTTTAAGTGTTTGGACATATTATGTGTGATTATGTGCTAGTTGTAAATATTTGTTAGTTTGCTTTTATTTTGTTTTCTTAGTTGACTTTCCATTTTTGTTTGTCTTAGAGACGTATTGTTCGGTTTATTTTTGTATGTTTTGTAAGCAATCCTCTTCACAAGAACCCCTACACTACGATCCCGAGTTAGAGTTGAATTTGAGATGGGCTAGGAGGCTTTCTTTGGAAAGTGTGAATAACACCCCTCCTAGTGACCATTTTGCAGACACTTCTACATCCATGGAACATCAAGATAAGCATGAAGGTAACATTCTGGGAGGAGGACCTTAACATCCCCCTCTCCAAGGAAGGGAGATTCCTTTAGGGCAAGCCTTATTGAGGGACATTATGGCCCCCAACCTTGACCAACAACCGATGTGCATTGAGTATCCTTTGGTTGGATTAAATGGGCACTTCGAGCTCAAGACTAGGTTTATAAACTTGCTACCCATCTTCCTTGGTAGGCAAGGGGAAAATGATAATAAACATCTCATTGAGTTCCACTTTTTATGTGGTGGTACGGTTCCCCACGGAGTAGATGAAGACTTCTACAATTGAAGGCATTCCCATTGACATTAAGGGATAGGGCAAGGGATTGGCACCCCTACATACCACCCAAGAGCATCAAAAGTTGGCTTGACATGAAGACGAAATTTCTAGCTAAGTACTTCCCAACCTCGAAGTCTGCCGCTTTGAAAAAAGACATAAGAAACATTCTCCAATGTTAAGAAGAGTCTCTTTTTGACTATTGGGAGAGGTTCAAGAAACTTCTCGTGAGTTATCCGTGCCACAACTATTTAGAGGGAGACTCGGTCTAACATTTCTACAATGGTCTTCTTGATGAGAACCAAAGACTAGTGAGGAGTTCTTGTGGTGGTACCCTTGGGAACAAGACTTCGGTGGAGGCAATGAAGTTATATGAGAAGCTAGCCGAGGAGTCAAGGAATTTTAGCTCGATGACCAATTTGAGAAGAAGAAATATAGCCCACAAGTGACCCTTCCAATTGTGGAAAGATCGAGGACAAAGTCTCGGCCCTTAATTCTATGGTGAAATCCTTGATGACCAAGCCCGAAAATGTGCTACATTTTAAATCTTTGCCCCCAAGGCTCCGTTAATTGTTGATTTAATCACCTTTATTATTCTCTTGCTTTGCTAGTTGTCCTTCCATTCATAAATTAGAACCAAAACCAACTCCCTCTTATTTACATGCTTATATATATACATCATTACAGGTCTATGTCTAGTATGCTTTCCTTCATATATGTTTAAACACTTTGAAAAATCCCTCTTCTTTGTGAACGGTCTCGACTTGCCATTATCTACTTTGTTGTAGATAGGAAGAATTATGGCTTATAAATTTAACTTTGAGAGGCACGGTGACGACCTCCCAACATGCTTGGGATCCTCATTTGGTGTGGTTGTGCCTGCTTACCGTGGTTCTATTTGGGGTTGTGATTGTGGTTGTGGTCGCACAATTGGACTGGAATTTGCCTCTTAAGGTTTTGCACCAAAACTCGTGTAATGACCTCCATATATCATTTGAAAATACGATAGGCCCTATGGAGAGGCTAACAGAAAAGAAAAAAAGTCAATTAAACAAAAAATTAGAAACTGTGTAATAAACAATATGAACTATAAACTGCGTTAGATTAACTAGCATCTGCATTGGTTTTAAAATAACATGCACTAAATTTAAATAAGTGTTAAAATTTTTTTAAAAAAAACATACATTACTTGAAGCTTTATCAATATCCTCATTGCCCATCACACCATTTGGAATGCGATACGAAATTATTCCAGGTCCCTGAGCAACGCCATCAAACGCAACAGTCAGAGTACCCAACCCCTCACAACCAACATTCTCATAGTGAATTCTCTCAGATTGTTATTGGTTGCTGCTTTTCTCCTTCACCCTCCCATTCTTGGTCAAAGGATACCCACCCTCTACCATAACCCCCTTATCATAACCCATCTTCTCAAGATAAAGAACCCTCTCAAACAAATATTGTTCAACCAATGCATGTACAAAGGCAATCTAGTAGGGTCAGGCTTACCCCTAAAAGGGAACCTATAAATATAAGCCAACAACAATACAAACACACAACCACCAACACAAGACACGTCTCTTTTACCATAAGTATATTTGAAGCTACTAACATCCTCACACAACCGATCAAGCACTAATCCACACCAATCTAGACTCTTAATAGTCCCGACATTCTCTAAAGCACCAACAAGCTTAAAATTAACCAATTTTTTTGTAGTTAGGGCCAAGAAAGTACACATGACTTACATAACAAAATATATTTTAAAACGATCACCACCATCACCTAGTTTATCCAACTCATCAAACAAATTAACATGTGAGATATTACCATATATGTCAGCATTTAACTCCGACCTCCATCCATCCCTAATATCCACATCTCTTGACACCCCCTCCCATTGTTCTTCACCAAACCAACAGGACACCATGGGATCCTAGGAATACAAAATATGTCAAACACATCATCAAAGGTAATGATGTACCTTTAGCTGGCTATTTATTGAGCACGGCCAATGGGATCAAACCTGGAACAAAAAAATATTAGTGTTAAGTGCTCATATAACCCTATGTTTTGGTGGTTTGTGCTAATATAACCCTGTGAAGTTTGAAAGTGCTATTGTAACCCTGTGTTTTGTGTGAATGTGCTAATATGACCCTGGCGGCCTGAATTTGGCCAAAAATACATGAAATGACTATTATACCCCTATTTTTAAAAAAATAAAAATTCATAACATGTGAAAGGATAATTATGCCGTCATTCATTTATTTCCTTATTAATCTCACTTCCCGCCAATTTTGAAGAAGAGGGAGCAGAAATTTATTTCCTTCTTCTTTCCTTATTTCCTCGGACATTTCTTTCCTTCTTCTTTCCTTATTCTCCCCCGCCTAACCTCCGCCGCCGCCACCTTCGCTCCGCCGCCACCACCTCCGCTCTGCCGCTCAACCTAGCTTCACACAACTCCTCTCCACCTTACCTCCACTCCGCTCCACCTAGCTCTGATCCACCTAACTTTACACACCTCCGCTCCACCCCACCTAACCTCCGATCGGCCTGACCTCAACCTAAACTCTGCTCCACCTAACCTATGCTCCGCTCCACCTAACCTCTGCTCCGCTCCACCTAGCGATTCAACGGAGATGGCAGCGGACGAGATCTCTCTGCCACCGTAACTCAATTAGGGCAAAGTACGGTGCCGGAGATTTGGAATTTTTGGAGCATCAATCGGAGAAATTAAACCCTTGCTACTGAGCTCGATGATTCAAAAGGTGAGTGCTCTCAGATTTATCATTGATTTCTGGGTTTGGATTATGTGTGCTGGTTGTTCTTATGGAAACGAGTGGAGTTTTGATTTATCGTTGAGTATGTGTGCTGGCTGGTTTAGATTATCATCGATTTCATAATTTAACGGGATGGGTTTTGATTTTTCTTGGCTGGAACTGGCCATTTTTTCCAGATTGTGGCCGCCATCGGCAGTGGCGGAGGTGGTGGAGCGGCGGCGGAGGTGCAGTCGTTGTTGGCTGTGGTCTGGTGGCTCATTTCCAGATTCTGGCAGTCGCCGGCGGTGGAGGTGGTGTTGCGGCGGTGGAGGTGGCAGTGGCAGTGGCTATGGCTATGGAGAAGAAGAAGAACCTAGGGTATTTTAGTCAATAGATTTGTAATTTGAAGGTTAGGGGTATTTTAGTATTTTTGCATTTGGTCAATGCCAGAAATAACAAAGTCAATGACAAAATAGTGCCATAGGGTTATATCGGTACTTCTGATGCAAAACACAGGGCTACAATAGCACTTTTCAACTTCATAGGGTTATATTAGCACAAACCTCCAAAACATAGGGTCATATCAATATTTTGCCCAAAATATTAAGTAATCCTAGAACAATATAAAGTCAGTATAGAACAATATGAAATCAGACCACAGAATCAAACCTGTCAACTAGCCAAGGAACAATTCCAAAAGGGAGAGATGAAATGTCAAAAGCTAGAAGTCTACCAAAATCTATCTCTGTAACATATATCTTTTGTACGGGAGTGAGGCGACAATTAAACATTTAAGCTTTGAAGGATGATAGCTAGTTGAGAATTTTTTAGCAAACCTAAAAAAATTTAAATATGAAAAGTGTAAGCATATATGTCTTGAAAAGTGTAAGTTTAAATCTAACACACAAAGATCAGACACACATTGACCAGCCCTCAACCCGGCTGTTGTTTAAAACATGAGCCGATAGGCTTATTGGTCAAAATATGAGGGATTTATATTCTGTACCTATTCTTACTGCAAAGCTACTAAGGGGTAGTAAGCGGCAAGCCTTAGGTTTGTCCACAAGGATGCTAGCGCCCAAGTACTAGTTAAAAACTACAACCTCGTGCGGGTCATCAATTTGCACAAGTGAAAGGAACAACTAGTAGTGTAGACATGTAACTGGAGGTGATAGGGGGGTTGGTATTTTCAACTAACAACTACAAGTCATGCAATTAACCAGAGAGTAAACTATTTATACTAGGCATTTGGGAATCATTTGGTAACATGGTATTTCTAACGCTTCAATCCTTGATTCATTCACACATAGACATAAAAAAAGATGTATCAGTGTGTTTACAACATGTGGTGTGGCCGATGGCATACACTCACACAACCCTGTCACTGTGGGTGCGCTGGCAACCCTTCATCGGCACCGCCATCGTAATTAGGGGAGTACAGCGAGGTCCAGCCATCGTTGTAGGTCTGTTTCTCCCCATGCTATTACATCTCGGGCTTTCACCACGAGTGTAACTACTTCCCCCTGGGTCCTACATATGCTAGGCTAAAGGTTCGTAGGCTCTTTATCTGTGATACTAGGTTTTCAACACAACACCTAGCTTGCTACTATTCATTATCTCTACCTGCAACCTCTCGGAAAACAGTTACGAAGTAAGCTAAGACTGGTACAATGACAAATAGGTTAGAGCATTCTCGAATCCACCGTGCACACACCCACGCGAACACATTCTCTCCCCTACCCATTCTAACATCAAGGTTTTTCTTCCCAATGGGGCATCAACAATTGCACCATACATGCGTATATCCCAAAGTGTGTGCTTATATGTGGTGTACTACTCATGAATTTATAACATTCAAGAACAATCACATTAATATCATAAACACAAAGATAGGATGAATCTAATGAATCTCATAAAGAAAATAGAACATACCAAGTGCCAAAATGAATCCCAAGCTTGAAATCTACTCTATAAAGGTTAGATCTATGGAAAATATTAGGTTAGATTCCATGGATCTAGAAAATAAGATGAAAGGAAAAAAAAGATAAGAAAAAGAAGAAGGGAGGAGAAGAAGAACTCCCCTCTTAATTCTCTCTAAACTAGATAGAGAATCTACTCCGCATTATACCTACTTCTATTCTAATTCCTAATTGGTTTAGTAGAAAACTAAGGCTCCTATATATAGAAGTAGGAGATTGGGCCTAAAAATAGGCCCAAGTAGGCCAAAAATAACAAAACCCTAGGTCAGCCGCCAAGGCTTCACGGAACGAAACAGATGTCAAGGTCCATAAAGCATTCAAGCATAGGGCATGGGATCTGGCGCGGTCCGTGAACATTCAGAGACACAAGCTGTGGGATCTGGCGCAGTCTATGAAGCAGGTCTCGTGCCATGGTCCGTGAAGATTGTCATGGACCACGAACAGTACACGATTTTTTTTAAGAGTTTTCCCATGGTCAGTGAAGGTTTTCAAGGACCACGAGCAGCTCATGGTCTCTGCTCAAAACTTTTGTCATGGCCCATGAAGGTTTTCACGGCCCAGCCCCATACTTAGCCAAATCTTCAATTCTTCATCTCCAAGCTTCACGGCCCGGTGCCTTTGCTTCATGTAGATCTTCACGGATCCCTTGGAACTCTTTTGTAGTGCAGGTCGTGCTTTATCATGGGCCACTGTTGCTTCACCATGTGAGGTTCGTGAAGTGTCGCCGATGCTTCATCGACTTAACTTTGTTTGCTTACTACGGGTGAACCGTGAGTCCGAATTGAGAGTTCTAGTAGTCGATTTTGTAGTGATCGAGAAGATAAATCCAATGAAACCAGCCTTGATGGCTAATTCTTCATGGATCGTTCTTGGACTAAGGAAACACTCCTAGGACCACGATTCACCATTTTCTCCTTTGGTCGTCTTGAACTCTGAAGCTACCTGTCTAGAGATCCAATATCATTCTACCATGCTTTGATGTTCGTGGCCTTCATCTTCTACCATTCTACTGTGAATGGCCTTCTTCTATTGTCCTTGCTGATGGCCTTCAATCTTCTACCGCCCTTGCGAATTTCCTTCACATAGAATGTAACCAAAAAGTACCCACTGGCGACCTACTAAAGAGGATAAAATTAAGACGAAGGAGCCCGTGGATACAAGATGTCCATTAGTATCAATTAAGTCTATAAACGCGAGATTTAGACAAGAAAACTAAACATGATCGTCTAAACCCCTTGTCACGTAAACCCAACTAATACTAGCAATCCACCAACTAAAGGTAACTAAAAACTATGTCAAATGCATTGGTTAAAGCATGTGTAATGGTGCAAATCAGACTCCCCACACTTAAACCTTTATTATTCTTCGAGTAAATAAAATCAAGGAAAAAGGTTCAAACAGAATGAAGCATGCAAAAATAGCCAATGCATTCAACTTATTCCCGAGTTACCCTAGTTCCCCCAAGAAGGTGAAAATCCTCACAACTCTCACACTCCCCAAAGTTCTTAAAGCAACAAAATCACCCAAAGCAAGTAAATGTGTATGGAAAAAGATAAGTGACAAGATCGGAATAAAACAAAGCTTACTTTTCCCAAAGTGGTCCCAAAAGCAATCAAAGAGTAATCTTCAAGCAAAATAATTCACCAAGGAGATCCAAAAGTCGTCGACTTGGTTGCAACATAGGGATAAATCTAGATTCTCGACCTAGTTACAACCAAGGAGTCCAATGCATAGTCAACCTAGTTTCTTGTTTCTTTTTTTCTTTTCTTTTTTTCTCTCACTTTCTCTCATTTTGCCTTGGAGCCCTTTCAGGTTTTCATCATAGCTTTATCCCACAAAACGTGCTCACCTCTCACCTTTTTCCACACGCCCTCTAACTTTTTTCTAGACTCATTAGTCTTGTCAGGCTAAACCTCTCACTTTTACCTAGGCTTTTTGACCTATCGGGTCTTTTCCTCATGTTACCCAAATCGCTCTTTCAAGTTTTTGACTTGTCGAGCTTTTAATTAATTTTATTTTTTCAATTTTTCAAAATTTTCAAAATGCTCTTAGAAGAGCTATTAATTACATAAACACAACTAAAAATCACAACTAAAAAAATATAAGTGCTATCTAATCCCCTTCCCCACACTTAAATCTTACATTGTCCTCAATGCATATACAAAATCAAAGAACACGTGTTAAGGGAAAGAAATAGGGAAACACTAAAAATGAAAAAGAATACTACAATCTACACTTAATGGCACAATCATGGAATGTAAAGAACAAACTACCATCACCCTCACTATAGCCTTTAATTATGAAAGATCAATGTAACCACTATCATGCACCACACATCGAATAAGGAATTGGATCACAATGGAGAGTTACCTCCTAGGTCTTGATGTGTGTGTCTCAAGGGTTTTGAGGGTAGGTGGGTTTTGGGCGGTATTTTGGTGGTGGTGGGGAATAAATGGTGATTGGGTGGTGTAGGAAAGTATGTGAGCTGCATGGGTCATGCACGTCTACATGCCCCATAAATTTGGGGTTTGGTTCTTCTCCTTGTCCACCATTTTGAGCGTCACGAACCATGTACGTATACATGGTCAATGAGTTGGACTCCCCGGTTGCTCATTTTCCTCCAAGAACCATAAGCTTCCTACAAAACAAACATGCACATCAGGGGTAATAGTGTCCCAACAACAAAAAGCTACAAATAGGAAAACACACCAAAAATACTAAACTAATCTAATTTTTCAAAGCTCGGGTTGCCTCCCGAGAAGCTCCGTATGTTTAAGGTCATCGGAATGACCCTAATGTTATCCATAGGGTGCGGGTTTGTACCCCATCACCTTAGAAAACCAAATATAGAGCGGGAGGGGGGTAAGAATCTTCTAAGAGGAAGATATAGTAGAGGAGGAGTCAACCTTAGAGAGAATAGGTGGTATAGAAGCTTAGCATATTCAATTGGCTTCCTTATGGTTTCCTCTAAGGCTTCCGAAAATGTGAAAGTTGGTTCTATAGGTGGAGGTAGGGGTGAAAATAAGTAAAACAGAAAATTAAGTATAATCACCCCTTCATCGACTTCTTCACTCTCAAGAAACCTTTCCCCATCCCCTTTACATTCATCTACCAAAAATTCACATTCAATTAGGGATGGTTCATTTTAGAAATATTGGGTTTGAAGTTGACTCACCATATTCATGAAATTAAGCACTTGCCCTTCAACTTTCTCAATGCTTGCGAATAGTTGAGTTCCCAAATCACTATTCTCGCTAAGCACTTGTAATTGGAGTAAATCACTACTCTTGGTCACATTAGCTATAGCTTGCAAAATTTCCACTTAATCCGATTTGGGAACCAATCCTAGGGACTGGTTTTGGGACATTGGGTAAATTGGTGAAGTCCAACTATCTAACCCAACATGTTGGTTTCTCGATGCATTTCCATTCCACGAATTCGAGTTACCACTAAACCTCAAATTTGGAGAGTCGTGGTATAGGTAAAAATATTGATCCCATTGGACTTGGGAACCAACAACTCCTACCTCTCTCTCAATTTTGCTCATCCAAGAGCAAGACTTTGTAGGATGGCGCAATGACATATCCTACAAAATCTCACTCAATGAGACATTCTTCTTCCATAGTCACTCAACCTTGGGCAACACTCTATAGGATGATCACAATGACACACCCTACAAAGTGCCCTCCGTTGAGTGCTTTCCCACGTTTTATTTCTTTTCAATCATACGCTAACAAAGAAAACACAAAAAAATTGGAATTGTTGTGCAAGAGTCCTCGATTTTCACCGAGAACTCAATAAATACCTACTCAATAAAACAACAAACAAACAAAAACAAGAAAAGGATAAAAGCAATACTGGATACACACTAACACGTTATGCTCGACTAATACTTGAACTGAAGGGCATCCCCGGCAGCGTCGCCAAACTTTTAACCCCCCCCAACCCAGCCGTCATTTAAAACATGATCCTAGAGGCTTATTGGTCAGAATATGAGAGATTTATATTCTTCACCATTTCTTACCGCTAAGCTACCAAAGGGTAGTAAGTGGCAAGCCCTGGGTTTGTCCATAAGGATGATAGGGCTCAAGTACTAGTTAAAAATCACAACCTCGTGTGGGTCGTCAATCCGTACAAGTAAAAGGAACTGCAAGTAGTGTAGACATGCAACTGGGGTGAGGTTGGTATTTTCAACTAGCAACTACAAAGCATGCAATTAACCAAAAAATAAATTATTTATACTAGGCACTTGGGAATCATTTAGCAACATGGTAGTTCTAATGCTTCAATCCTCGATTCATTCTCATATAGATATACAAAAGACCTATCAGTGTGTTTACACCATGTGGTGTGGCCAATGGGATACACTTCCCTAACCCTGTCACGATGGGTGCACTCACAACTCTCCATCGGCACCACCATCGTAATTAGGGGAGTACAATGAGGTCCAACCATCATTGCAGGCCTGTTTCTCCCCCATACTATTACGTCCCGGGCTTCCACCACGAATGCAACTACTCCCCCTGGGTCCTATATACGCTAGGCCTAAGGTTTGTAGGCACCTTATCTGTGATAGGTTTCAACACAACACCTAGCTTGCTACTATTCACTATCTCTACCTGCAACCTCTTGAACAACAGCTACGAAGTCAGCTAAGACTGGTGCGATGGAAAATAGGTTAGACCATTCTCGAATCCCCTGTGCACACACTCATGCAAACGCTTTCTCCCCTACCTATTCTAACGTACATGTTTCTCTTCCTAGGGGGCATTAATAATTGCACCATATATGAGTATATCCCAAAATGTGTGCTTATACGTGGTGTACTATTCATGCATTTATAACATTCAAGAACAATCACAATAATATCATAAACACAAAGATAAGATGAATCTAATGAATCTCATAAAGCAAATAGAGCATACCAAGTGCCAAAATGAATCCCAAGCTCAAAATTTACTGTAGAAAGATTAGATTGATGGAAAATATTAGGTTAGATGCTATGGATCTAGAAAATAAGATGAAAGGAAAACAAAAGATAAGAAAAAGAAGAAGGAATGAGAAGAAGAACTCATCTTTTCCTTCTCTCTAAACTAAAGAGATAATCTACTCTACATTATGCCTACTTCTATTTTACTTCCTAATTTACTTCCTAATTGGTTTTGTAGAAGACTTGGGGCTCCTATATATAAAAGTAGGAAATTGGGCCTAAAAATAGGCCCAAAATAGGTCAAAATTAGAAAAACCCTAGGTCAGCCACCAAGGCTTCATGGACCAGCACGGATGTCACGGTCCGTGAAGCATTCAAGCATAGGGCATGGGATCTGGCGCGGTCCATAAAGTAGGTCTCGTGTCACAGTCCATGAAGATTGTCACGGACCGCGAACAGTACACGGTTTTGGCTTAGAGTTTTCCCACAGTTCATGAAGGTTTTCACATATCGCGAGCAGCTCATGGTCTCTACTCAGAAATTTTGTCATGGACCGTGAAGGTTTTCACAGCCCCCGTTACTTAGCTAAATCTTCAATTCTTCATCTTCAAGCTTCACGGCCCGGTGCTTTTGTCACGGTCTGGCGCCTTTGCCTCATGAAGTTCTAATCAAGGTCTCACAGATCCCCTAGAACTCTTGTGTACTGCGGGCCGTGTGCTTTGTCACGGGCCGTTGGTGCTTCACCATATGCAGTTCGTGAAGTGTTGCCGATTCTTCGTCGGCTGAAGTTTGTTTGCATGCTACGGGTGAACCATTAGTCCGAATCGGGAGTTCTAGTAGTCGATTTTGTAGTACTCAAGAAGATGAATCCAATGGAACCATCCTTGAAGGATAATTCTTCATGGATCATTCTCGGACTAAGGAACACTCCTCGGACAATGATTCACCATTTTCTCCTTTGGCCGTCTTGAACTCCGAAACCGCCTATCTTTGCCTTCAAACTCCTTCTACCATGCTTTGATGTTCGTGGCCTTCATCTTCTACCATTCTTATGTGGATAGACTTCATCTCTTCTACCGTTCTTGCTAATGACCTTCAATCTTTTACTGCCCTTGCAAATGGCCTTAACATAGAATGTTACCAAAAAGTACCCACGGACGACCTACAAAAGATGATCATAATGAAGACCAAGGAGCCCGTGGATACAAGATGTCCATTAGTATAAATTAAGTCTACAAACCGCGAGATTTAGACAAGAAAACCAAACATGACCGTCTAAACCCCTTGTCACGTAAACTCAACTAATACTAGAAATCCACCAACTAAAAGTAACTAAAAACTATGTCAAATGCATTGGTTAAAAGCATGTGTAATGGTGCAGATCACACGTGATCTACTTAACTAAGACATCATGACTATTTGCAATATTTGAACAAACAAAAACACTTTATAAAAAATAGCATTCAAGGCAAAAAAAAATTGGTAAGATTATTTAGATAGGAATAAATAACAATTACACTATGAATGTTGACATATGTAACATTTAAACAAACAAATACAATTTCTTATCAACATGTAGGAAAATAAAAACTGAATTCACAAACTGTTAATAACAAATAAACACTGAATATTATCAAATGCAACATTTTATGAAATTAATACAGGTTATAACATATTAAAATAACACTGTAAATAGAAGAAAAGAACACTTACGTGCTACCCTCCTCATCAATACGTTCAATCATCTGCTTCTTTGAACGGTTGCGCAATTGTTTCGCATGTTTTTCCTCAGAAGCAACCATTTTTCCTGACCCCAAAGCTTCACCAACACTACCGTACACTTTTCTCTTCAAAATAGGTTTCTTAGAAACTTCAACATCTTTCTTCGCCTTCTTAGCAGACTCTTTCACAACCCCAACAGATTTCTTCACAGCAACTGTCTTTGTCTTTGTCTTCTTCACGACCACATCAGGCAACTTTGTGGCTACTTCTTTCGCCTTCCTTTTCAATTTTCCAGTAGGGGACTAACTAACAAGTTGTTTACTCTTCTGCTTACTCAACATACGAGGTGAGGATCTCTCATGTAAACCAACTATGGACTTCTTTTTCAAACCAACTGGGGACTTCTTTTTCAAATCAATTGGGGACTTCTTTTTCAAAGTAACCGGTGACTTCTCCTTCTATCCTTCAAAACAGACAACCACAGTAGGTTAACCATCGTCACTCTTACACACATTCACAGCAGGTTGAGAAACCTTACTCTCAGGCGTAGCCGTAACAGCTCGAGCCTCCCCCCTCTCAACTGCAACCAAATCATAAAGATGTTCATTTATAAAATATCTAACCATACTTTCAGTAATTAAATTATCCTTTGAATAACCCTTACCATCATCCTTGGACCCACCTTCACCATCGCCCTTAACGTCCCAGGAACCGCCTTCACTAGAAGGTACAACTTCCTCCCTAACAGATTAATTCTCTTTCCTATTTAACACATTCAAATCACTAACACACTCATCAAAATATGCATCAACTTCAGCATCAATTTCTTCTAAAAAACCCTTCCCCTCGACACCCTCAACACTACCTTCAACACCAACCCCTCCAGCATTCCCTGAAACAGCCCTAACAACTTCACCATCAACTCCAACCCCGTCACCACCAACACTAACATTGGTAACATCTTCCTCACATCCCTAGCCTCAACCCCCTTCACCACCAGCATTAGCATTATCAAACATCACATCCAAAACATCCCTAATATCTTTCTTCACTAACCCATCGACATCAACCACAGAATCACCATCAACAGCCTTAGCACCCTCACAACCCTCTAAACCACCAACAACTTCCTTCTCTACATCACCAGCCAATGCACCCCCATCAACAGCTCTAAAGACCTCACCAACCTCTACACCAGATTCCTCCTCACAAAACTTAGAACTCTCCTCACAAACCTTAGAACTCTCCTCATAAACCTTAAAACCCCCAGCCTCATCAACACCAGCTACTTCTCTACTCATTTGAACTACATCACTCAGCAAAGTATCACAGTCGAAGTCTTGGGTTGATTCACCTTCATCAAGCTTCATTTTCTTCACAGTAACATTCCTTCTTCTCTTCTTCGGCTCCTTAGCAGTAACAACAATACGAACATCTGGAGTAGTAGCACCACCAATCCTTGTAGACCTGCGTGCTAATGACACAACTACGCAACAAAACAGAAACACAAATTGTATAAGCACATTACAAAAAAAACAAACAAACATAGTCACATAAATAAAATACAATATGTAAAGAAAATAAACAACCTCCAAAAGTGTAGGACTGCTGAATCTTCTTCAGCTCAATTTGAAGAGAAGATCCATTATTCTTTTTATATTTCCTAACCATCGGCTTAGAAGCTAAACAACATAACATATTTGAATAAGTAAATGTATAAGGAAATACAGAAAAATTGCAATCACCTCATCTATCTCAGGTTCTTCATTTTGAACTGTATCTTCACTTCCTTCAGACACAGCTAAAAATAAGCATATGCCACACAGTCAGAAACTAATACATAGAGCATACTAACATGTACAAGTTGTAATAAAAAAATGCATGCATACTACGATAGTTAGGAAGCAACCTAATCTGACCACAATATAACTAACTAATGCATAGACTATACTAATATATGCAAAATTTAATGTAACAAATGCATGCATAGTCTGATAGTCAGTAATCAGCATTATCTGACATACACATTATAACTAACTTATGCATATAGTAAACTAACATAAGCAACTTGTAATGAAACAAATACATCCTATTGAATCAGAAAGAATAACAATATGTAGCTAACAATCAGTAAAAATCAAAACACAAACTAAGTAACTAATACATATGTTATACTAACATATACAACTTCTAAAGAAACAAGTGCACATTATAACAATCAATAGACTAACTATTATCCAGTAAAAATAGAAAAATAGAGTAAGTAACTAATACATATATTACACTAGCATATACAACTTCTAAGACAACAAACACACATAATAAAATAGAGTCAAAACATGTAGATTTGACATACAATCAGAAAAACATAATAACTAACTAATACATATATTACACTAACATATGCAACTCCTAAGATAACAAATTCACATTAAAACAATAACTGGACAACATACAATAAAAATAAGAAAATAGAGCAACTAATACATATGTTATGCTAACAAATGCAACGTATAAACAATCAAATGCATGTTAGAAATAAGACTCAAAGCATGTAGATCTGACTTACAATATCAAAACAAATAAACATACTCTAAAAAGGGAAAGTCTCAGGAAATGCGGTCTGTCCATAAGCTTATTAACAGGCCAGATACCTGTTTGCAATTAATTAAAAAAGGAAATCGTGGGCCAAGCCCAATAGTTCGGATCATCCTCTTCCTCAGCCTCATCTTCAAAGTTGAAATTGCTGGAGTCGATTTCATTCTAAACTTCCTTCTCTTCTTCTTTGTCATCATCCTCAATCACTAACCGACTGCCGTAATTTTGATTAGTTGCCTTGCAACCAGTATCATCGTTCTCCAGGTTCTCAGATTTCTCCTCCTCGAATGAAGACTCAATTTTAGTTGGACAGTTATTGGAACTGCTCGGCGATCAGCAAGTCTGAATCTGTGAAGATGGTGATGAAAGCCTGTTGAGCATCAAAGAGCGGTGAACTGTTTCTGGCTAAAGTCACCGAGGCAACGCTCAATTTTCTCATCCGGGTCGTCAATGTTTTTGGGTCGCCAGAGCAATGATGATTGATCGATGGAACTGTGCACAAAGGATTAATACTCATGGTGTGTCTACTTTCAGTTTGTTCGTTCTTTGGAGTCTATAGTTTCTTTCTTTAACGGCGGATTTTGAAATTCGATCATAATAACAGCTTACACTGATTAATATTTATTTTTTGTTCTCGGTTGTTTGCAAAATTCGATCTTCAGATTTCTCCAAAGCTAAGTGTTTCTTGTGTTTTTAGTCCTTTAGTAACAGATGCTTGTTGTTTTTTTGTACGTGTGCCGATTGTGTTTCCCAACTTGTTGGAGCACTTGAGCTATGATTCCTGCATCTCCGTGCACCAGGATATATAAGATTGGACTATCTAAAGCTCAGATTAATGGCCATGGATTTCCTTTGTGCTACAACTCCCATTTTTTTTACTCATCAAAGAATGTATCTATGATCAAACTACTTGGACTGTGACTCTATTGGCTCCATAATGTGATGCTGATTTTTACACCCTAATTCCATCAGTATCTCTCATATTTTTCTAAAACAAAACTTGCCATTTTGCTTCACTTCAAACATCAAAGGATCTGATGATCGAGAAATTGAATGATGACATCATTTATAAACTTCCATATGGTGCAGAAAGTGCGAATTCATATATAACTTTTCGAGCAGAATGATCTGAGGTTTGCTCGTATTTGATTTGATTTGTTGATGTTGCTGGTTTAGTGCGATTTTGTGAGCCGAATATCTTGCTAGTTTGTTAATTTTGCAATAGAATTATGAGGTGCATTCGTTTATTTATAGGTTGCATCTATTATTATCCAACGTGTATTTGTTATTTTTACTGTGAATGTCCTTTTTTTCTTCTATTTTTTTACCGATCGTTCATTTTGAATTACGAGTTGCATCTGTTTACTTATATGTTGCATATGTTAGTATTCAATGTGTACTTGTTAGTTGTACTGTTTATATACTTTTTGTGAATGACATTTTTTTCCTTCTCTTTTTATTGATTGTTCGTTTTGAATTACGAACTGCATCTGTTTACTTATATGTTGCACCTGTTAGTATTCAATGTATACATGTTAGTTGTACTGTCTATGCCCTTTAGTTTTCATTTGTTGTTGGTTGTACGCTTTGAATAACAAGTTGCATTTATTTACTTATATGTTGCTTATGTTAGTACCTCGTATGTACTTGTTAGTTATGTTGTGTACGTATGACTTTTCTTTAAAAAAAATTTGTTGTTGGTTGTTCATTTTGAATTAAGAATTGCATCTGTTTACTTATATATTGCATTTGTTAGAATCCAGTATGTACTTGTTAGTTTTATTGTGTTTGACTTTTACTTTCATTGTTGTTTATTGTCATTTTGAATCTAACATTGTACATATTTGCGTATATGTTGCAACTATTAATATCCATGTACTTGTTAGTTTTATTGTGTTTGACTTTTACTTTCATTGTTGGTTATTGTCGTTTTGAATTAGAAATTGTACATGTTTGCCTATATTCTCTAGCTATTAATATCTAGTATGTATGACTTTTTTTCCAGGAGTTGGATCTATACTTTTCATGGTTTTTACTTTTAATGAATCAGACAAACATTGGACTACACAAGAAGTTCCCGCATGAGGAGGATTCAGACAAAGATGACACTGAACTTTTAAGGAATAATATGTGTGTTTTTATTTAAACAATACATGTTGTAAAGTAATAATGTAATGTTAATATGATAATTTTAAATTGTCAAATTTTAATCTCCTTTGTCTGTGTAAACTATAACATATACTAGTTGTAGACTAACATATTCATGTTTTAACAAAATAGATGTGATTCATAACTTAACTTATACATGATCTCCTAGAAAAGTTTCACAATTCATATTCAGAGATTTTAAAACAAGTGCATGTTTTAATACAAACGATACATATTGTAAGATACCATGTGCATAGTATATACAAAAATTTTCAACAGCATTTAGTTCGCTTTTCAATGCAAGGACTACTAAAAACTCATTATTTCAATGCAATGTGTAGAGTAAAAGACATTGTTGGCTCACAAAGATGCATAACAGAAAATTCTGTAACCATATGAAATCTTTTTAGAATTCTTTACATAGTACAAATTCTTACAAATACAAATTTATTGACTATGCTAGAGTTAACCATCCAATTCAGGAACTAGGACATAGATTAATGTAGGCAAGTTAGGTAGATCAAGAGTAGCTAAATGACCACAACCTCATCTTCATCGTCTGGCAGTGTCATATGGTCGTAACTATTAGTGATTCTTCCTCTCATCTCAGGTACATTGACCAGCCGGTGAGAATACTGATTATACCTATCTACAAAAATGAATAACAAAAAGCAGCCAAGTTCGACACTAAAACTAGAGCGCCAAAAAGCATACAAACGGATGCTATCATTTAGAAATTAGACCAGAAAGAAGAAAAATCAGGTTCTGCCGGCTTCTGCAACCCGCTAAATGTAGTAGGATAATCTGATCCACAGTGAAATCTTTTTCTGCTAGCTGCCAATCTTGCTGCATAAACAGAAAAGTTTGGAACAGGTGGAGCAGCGCCGTCATTGTTGTCTGATGGAATGGTTGATGATTCAGTGTCAGTGATTAGGCTTTCCTATGCCCCCAGTTCAACTGCATTTTTGCGCTTCCAATTCCAGTGCCATACTACTTGTATAAAGCACGCAGCTCACGTTTTCCATTGGTGTGAGTAGAACCTGAACTTGTGCCTAAGTTCTTTACTGTGTAGTCTCCGGAACTGCCCTGCTACAAACTTCAAGTCCTCCGCAATCATGTCCAAATTGCAGCATTTAGTAATCATGTAAAAACAAGGTCATACTCGTCAACTAGTTCATGATATATGTTGGACGGGATAAATACACTAAAGATATGCTACAACTCATAGCCTAACACTCACACATTGCTATGGAAAATAAAGTAGGTAGTCAGTAAACTATCAGAAAAATAGTGATGAAAAAAATAGTACCCAACAAATCTTCCACCTGCTAACAAAGTAATAGGAATCAAGCAGACTTATTAATAAAGAAGTACGACATATGCAAACAATTGAATAGAGAAAATCATATTAGACCTCTAGCAATAACAATTAACTCTAACTCTACACCACCAACCCAGCAAAATCGCTCGAGAAACTATGTAGCTAGCCTAGCCCTTGTGCAAATAACTAATATTGCATAGCTGAAGAATTGGAGAAAAGTGTGGCATGAATATCAAATCGATACATACAGAAAACTGCATTTGAATTTCAGCCGTATGCGAGGGCCAATCGAAAAAACTAGCGTACTACATAATCTATAAGCATAATCACGGTGGACATAACAATGTGATATAAACATTAGTATAGCAAAATGAAAGCCAAGTTTAAAGATCTAAATTAACAGTAAACACTAAACTTAGACATCTGAATGTTACATCTACCATACATTAGATGACCATCAAATTCAACTATATGCAGGAATGCTAGCTTACCTCAGCACGGCCAGTATATTCTGCAGTTTAATGGTGTTGAGATTACCTTGCTATTTTGATGCCAGTATATTCTGCAGCATCCCAAAAAAGAATTAAAGAAACAGGAACACAACTCCATCCTGAATCCGAAATCCACAACATCCTCGATCAAACCTAACCTAACCTAATTATGCATGATGTAATAATTTAGAGCAATGTGCAATTAATAGAAGCTTTGAGAAATTTTTGGAAGGTTTGGGGGGAAGATCAGAGTTCTTTTCAGAAAGTGTCAATTTATGTTTTTCTCCATTGCCGAAAAACTCAAATGTAAGGCCAAAACAGGGCACGACAACAAGCTCCTGAGATTCCTCACCATCCCATTTTGGGCGCTCGGGAAGGCCAAGGATCTGTACGTCAAGAGCATGACGAGCTACGCCACCAAGGCCGCCTACGGTGTCGATTACGCCGGAACCACCTCTGCCGGCTACGGCGGCGGCGATGCCCTCCTTCCCAAGAGCTTCAGAGTCAACATGTTGCGCTTCGACGAGAATGACGATCTCCGGGAGCTCATTAGGGCGGCGTCCATGCGGAGCATGTCAGAGAAGATGAACGTTAATCTCTTGATTTTGGATCACCATCTGGGGATATTTTTTTGGTTCTATGAAGAATCAGGCAAATTTTGTTTTGCATTAATTGCAAATTAGTCTTTGACATGTCCATAAACTTATGGACAAGCCGCCTGTCAGAAGACCTACTTCTCTAAAAAAAAGTCTACAGCAACAAGACTGAAAGACACACATACACAAACAACAAGAACAAAAAAACACGAAACTTCAAATATTTAAAATGAAAAACAAAAAAACGAACCAGGAGAATGAGAATGCTAAGTCAACTTCTCAGGTTTAAGAGAAACCTCCTTCTTTACCTTGCTGATATCAGCACAAACTTTAGGAGGAAAACCTTTACCCTTCACCCTACCCATAGGCTACAACAAATAAACAAAAAATTCCTTAAATTATAACGGTGAACAATTATCAAGCAAAAGTGCAGAAGAACGACGATGAAATTTGAAAACCTAGAATCTTAGGCTTACCGATTGCTATCCCTGACAAAGTTATTGATCGGAGAAATTGAACAACGAGACTGCAGCGAGATTTCGTGAAGAACAGAGATGAAATTGGACAAAGAAGGAATGACGTAAAAGTAGATGAACACAGTTGTGAAAACGTAGAAGAAATTCACGCGTGAGGGGACACAATAAATGGGTAACAGCTACCAAGAAAAACTGTTCAAAATCGCAGAGAAAATAAAAAATGAAAAGAAAAGAAATTATGATTTATACTAACAACCAACCAATTTTCTAATTAATTATAATCTAAACTCCCATTTTATATATTCCCTCGGTCCCAGATTAAATTGTACAGAATTTTTTTCATAGTCTCCAACCCATACGTTTGACCATTAATATATTTAACTACGTATAATATTGGTAAAATTTTTTTTACTTTCTAGATACTACTTGTTATGACGAATCCGACGATATCACGTACAATAATATTATTATTTATATATCCATTCAAATATATAGTCAAAGTTTTCTTAGTTTGATTGAATGTTTGATTTTGGGCAATTTAATCCCCATCGAGGGAGTATCACTTCGTGGCTTTCTGAACCCCATTTTACAATCTGGACAAGACAACCTTTCCTCGTACTTTCTTTCCCTGTAAGAGCAAGTCTAACAGCTTCCCCATTATAGGGATTCTTGTTGTTTTTAGAGATTTTACTTCATTTTTTAAGTCCAACAACTTCCCTATATGCTTCACCAAATAGGATTATGATGAGAGAGGATATTTCATTCCTCATATTTGTAGAAAGAGAATAAAATTATGGGGAAGCAAGATTTAATGCAATATTAATGGAATGCATTGAATACGGGTACAATATTCTCTCTTTTCTGTCAAAACTTTAAAGCAGTAACTCCTATTAGTAACTCCTATTGAGTTTAAAGCAGTAACTCCGTTAGTTTGAAAGTTAAAACCAAGAGAGCAGTAACTCCTATTGAATGCATATATTAAAAATTATGCTAATAAAAGATGATAATTATTATGTTAATAAATGTGAGATTCTCTAAAATAGGGAATCTGTTGGAGATGAACATAACAAATATAGGGAATATGAGTTTTGAATCTCTATTTTATAAAAAAATTTAGGAAAGCTGTTGGACTTGCTCTAACTAAACATTAAAATCAAACGGCCGTGTATCAAAGGTACTACAATCGAGCACAATTTCCGTGCCCAAACCCTCTTCCTCCCGTGCCCAAACCTTTTCCTCTTCGGCTCTTCCTCCCCAAGCCCACCTCGCCGCGCCGCGGTCCTCCTGCCGCCCCGCCGTCCGCTCGCTGTACGCCCGCGGCCTGCCGTCCTTCCGAGTCCGAGAGCCTCTCCGCCACTGCCGAGACTAGGTCACGAGAGGTATTTAAGATGTATGTTTGAATTGTATATGCTATGTGTGAAATGAATATGTTATGTGTGAATCCGGATTGGGTGTTTTTAGGGCTGTTTAGATTTGTTGTTGAAACTTACTTTGGTGTTTTATGTTTATATTTAAGTAGACTCGCTTCAATAAGCTTGAGAAAACCATCATTGTGATCCTGGTTAATATTTTCCCTGTTTTTCTTATATGATTGTAGCTTTTTTAATAAATTGAGTATTGTTCAATGGGTTGATTTGCTGCTAGATCTCTTCATTGTGTTCAAATGGACCCATGTAGGATGGTTGTTGGATTATGTTATGTGAGTCCATCCAAGTCCCAGAGTCTTGATTATGTCATGTGTGAATTGAATAATTTTTTATGCAGCGATTTGTTGTACTTGTAAAAATCTAATTATTATGTACTCATTTTATGTAAGCGTTCATTTAAATATTGTCGTATTAAGTGTTCGAATTTTTTTTTGGCCTCTCTTATTCAACCCCACCCATCCGCCACTGACCACCAGTGCCGCAGCTGAGCGCTCCCCGCCAACAGCTTAGATAAGAATTTGCTCAGTTTCCGGTTAGAACACCCCTTCTAGGCTCTGGGTTTTGTTTGATTCTTGTATTTTCTTGAGGTTCAGCATCTGGGCTTTATTCATTTTTGTGTTTTTCTTGAGGTCTCTGATTATTTTTTTATTGATTTCCCCTGTAAATCACCATGGCTGGAAGATTGGGGAGATTTCAATTCCCTTTGTTTTCTTAAAATCGTCAGTCGGGGGTGATCAATCAATCAGGGTAACTGTGGTTTATTTTCTGGCATGAGGAATAATCTAATGGATGTTTATTGTGTGTGATTAACAACATTAAGTTGTTCCTCTGACCTGTTTTTGTTTATGTTTTGGTTGCATAGTGTTTCATTTTGTTTATTCGGGGTTTTTCGATTTGTCGGCATTTAATGTTGATCGTGGTTTTTCCGTTACCACATTGTAATAAGGATACTTTAGTTGGGTCGAGGATATTAAAGGTGCAATCTTTAATGAGCTTGTTGATCTTAAGGGTTGTTCTTGTTTTTTCTTTCTTTCAAGGTTAGTGTTCAAAGGGATCACGAGCTCCTGCGATGTAGAAAATGTTTACGATAATGTAACTTGCTGTCTTTTATTTCTGCAGGGAAATGTTGAAATTGATATCTGAGTTTGTACTCAGGTGTTTGTTAGCCCCCCTAGTATGATTGAATTATGTCCTGGTGTGTCTGATGTTTGGCCCTTCTAGTATCAGTGCAAAAAACTTACCTCTCTGAGGAACTAATAAGTAGATCCTCTATGCTTCTGTTGCTGAGGCAAATCATTAAAGTTATGCATCTGTTTGTGGATTCATTGCTGCCTTTTGTACTCCGAGATTTCATACACGTGTCTATGTAGAAGTTTTTGGCATTCTGACTTAGGTTTGTTATTATGCCTGCGGGATTAATATGGACTTCAGCATAGCAGTTTGTTTTTCCCATGTTACTTTCTACTTGTTGTCCATTTTCTCTCTACATCTCGCACTAGCTCAGGTAGTTTGTTGAATCCTGATGTGTTAGATGAAGGATATCTGAAGGATTTGTAAATAGTTTTATGTATGAGCGGGAGAGTTAAGCTAGAAACCATGAAAAAGTGACAAGTAAGAGTATGTAGGGGAAGATTGAACGTAATGAGTTTAACCATGAATGAGGCATTATAAGGTTTGTGTTGGTGACTACATGCTTTGAAACTTTATTCTTCACTATGATTTATGCAACTCTCTGAGAGTATTTATTACCTAGTGGTATATTTCATTTCCTTTTTGATCATAAGTACATCTTTGGTTCCTTATTGCACTATCTAGGGCCGTAAATGAGCCGAGCCGAGCTCTAACACCCTCTAGGTTGAGCTCATACAATAATATATTTTATTCCAAAAACGAATATTTATTATATATTATGTTGGCTCAATAAACTCGGCGATCTTAACGAACTGTACCAGATGTGCTCGAGTTTGGTCAAACTCAAATTCGAGCCAATCTTTGACCAAGCTGCTCAGTGACAGCTCGGTTCCTTTACATCCCTATCCATGCCTCAAATTAATGGCTCACATGATTTCTTTGTGTTCATGTTTTCAACTTGTAGTTGAACCATATTTTTTCTTGGTCTGGTTACAATCAATTTAAGCAACATTTTTTTTTGTAATGATTCTTTGTTTGTAATTTGAATTTAAAATCAAATATTTACTGCATGACTTTATTTTTTAGGTTGAATGGGATATACTGTTCTGTGTAATTCTGATTACAGTCGATTGTTTAGGTTTTTAGTGGTGAATAAACAAGCAAAGTGGTGGTGTGTTGTATAGTCTGGGTGCATAAGATTTGTAGTAGAGAGACGCACAAACACACACACAGTGAGGGTTAGATGGCGGACAAGGCAAGCAGAGGTTTAGTGTTGTACGGAGACGGGTTGGCACCGTTGATCTCATCGTCGCATACCCACTTCCACTCCTTGGCTTTTCTCTCCTCCTGTGCCCTCCTATCCCTCCCCAACTCCCCTCCTTCAGGTTCCCCTCCTCTCTTTCTTCACTTTTCATATTATGCAATATATTGGATGCATTCCAACTTTTTTCTATTGGACTTTTTGTTTTCATCCTGAAATTGTGTGATTTGACTAATGTCAATTGATGCTGTTGAAGTATATAGTGTGTATTGGTTTTCCTCTCCTATGTCCCTTAGGGGATAAGTGTTTGTTGTCCTAACATAATCAGAGTGAAACTCAAAATTGCCATAGTTTTTATGCCTTTCATGTCTTGTGTTTTATTTACTCTGGGATTAGCTTGCGGAATATGTCTAATCCCTCTCTCTTACTAACATTGTCCCAAATACTAACAATTTAAAAGCATTCTTGAAAACGTGAAAATGAACATAAGACAATATCAGTGGGACTGAAGGACTATTCACCCAACATAGTTCCTCATTACATCATCTGTCAAAATTTGTTATGAGCTCTGGATTATCATATCCTATGTCTGATTTACTTGAGGATTAGCTTGCAGAAAGTGAGGATGCAAGAGTTGTCAGAGAGCTGGGTGAGCTACTTGATATTGATGAGGTAACTGTCATTTACCTTTTCAATTTCTAATGTTTTACAGTTATGTAGAAATATTAGAGTTTGATATTGCTAGCTCTTTGGTATCAGAATATGAAACACAGTGCTCAAGATAATTCTCAGGTCCCAACTATCTCTGACAGGTCCAATTGTTTTCTGGAAACCTTGAGCTTATTTAGTGGTGTTGATTTGTAAATTTGTCCGCTCAAGCTTAAGATGTAACAGTTTGACGACTTGCTTTAGGTTTATGGGATTGAAAGCTGCTCTGATTACTAACAACTCAAATTTGCAAAGCTTAGGAAGCAAGTTTGGATTGACAGTATTACAGTTGAATGAAATTATTGGAGACAGCCATTCCTTGGATGAGTCTTGCTTTGTAGCTTCTGAGTTACTAGAGTTTCTTGGGTTTCAAGATGGGAAAACTTTGGAGACCAGCCTATTTGATTTGGTTCTTGTTCATTTGGTAGCTGGTAAAGGGCCAAATAGTCTTGTGGACGTACAACATGTCAATGGCTTGGTAGGGGCATTAGTTGATGTTGCACAGGCTGAAAATGAGATTAGTTCACGCTTGCATCTTTCTCTCATCATGAGTTATGGAGCTGTCTCTGGTGATGAAAGTTTGAATGCTTCCCTTTCTGTTGCCAAGCATGATGATAACTCTAAATTATCACTGCTCTACCCACACCAAAGTTACACAATGAAAGGAGGGAAGCTCCGTGACAATGTTAGGTAAGTTAATGCGAGTTATCTTCTCCTACTCCAGTGTGTGCTGGCTCCATCTAACATAACTTTCAACAGGCACCACAGCCCGATGTTGATTGCTCAGTGGCAGAATGCTGTGACACGCAAAGATACGGTTGGGACATATTCCTTTCCTGATATCAAAGAGGTATATAGTCTATACTTGCATTTGATTTCTGTGGTGCGTAGTCATGCGATCTGGTTATGTATGCATGCTTTTTAACTGTTCCTCCCTTATGGTACCAATCGTGATGTTATCTGTTTATTTAAGGAGAAATGCATAAAGCTGTATTGATTTTTCTAGGTGTTCTTGTTTAACCAAGGTGGATGATCAATTTTTTATGGTTTGTGAACAGTGAAAACATATGTAGGGAGTAGCAATCATTTCAACTTTGATGATGTTATTACTATGATCATTTAATTTTTTTGGATCCTACTTTATATTGATAGCCATGCCTTGTACTGTATTACGTTTTGCAAAAGTTTGTGTTTGATCGTGTTTGACATTTGTTAAAAATATGCTCAAAATTGTTCTGGAAATACAAAATGGAAAGTATATTTGGGAGTGTGAAGTCAGTCTTATGTAAATTGATACTTGGAATCCATCTGTCCAGGAATCTTATAATCAATTTAGTCTCATACACTGTTGACTGGTATAAACCATAGCCTTTAACAACAATTCTTCCTGCATTGCCGATTCCACGTGGTGTGAATCCTTTCACATTTCATATCTTCTCACTGCTGGTCAGTTTTCATTCCAACAAGATGTGTCCTTTATTTAGCTTTCTTCTTTTGAGTTTTGAGTGTGAATATGCATCCCATTCATTGTTTCAAGCAGTTCTAATGTTTTGGCTAATCTGAATGTATGCAGCATGGAGGAAACCTTGTGATACCCGCTGACAGATTTATACATGAAGTGGCATTTAAACTTGGGAAGGCTCCAAAATATGGAGCTTGAAGTCTTGATCAATGTTGAGTTGGTTCAAATAATTTCTAATTTTGCCAATAAATATGAAGCGGACAGAAGTGTGCTGTGGAGTTAGCTTTGTTAGCTCAACATGCTGTCTACATGGATCCTCGACCTCTTTCTTTAAACATGAGTTGCGATGAACTTATAAAGTTGTACTCACCTCTTTTTTCTGAGAAAAAAAATTTGTGTTTACGATGAGTCTGGTACTGTAATATTTTTCAGTATGTGCATGGTGCGAAACAGAAGAGACATTTACCATCTACCCCTCACATATATTAATGATGAAGATTAACTGTTATTTAGATGTAATTTCTCGATTTTTAATCTCAGTCGTGATCAGCCTGTTAATAACAATATTAAGTCCACGAACAATGACTTGCTTACTCACTAGCAATATAAAATATGCTTGTATTTAACGATGACTTCAATTGTTGGATGAAACTCGAAAATTAGCTCGTCATTGCTAGCTCATCACCATGGGAAGTCAAAAACCTAGTACTAGAGATTGCATCAATTCTTAATCTGTCCTTTACAAAGTTTAATGTCCTATGGAAATTTCCTCCTAGAGGTACATCAAACTGTATATGATTTAGGTAAACTACTATTAAATAAAATATGGTTTTCAAAAGAAAAACCTCAAAAATATTTATGATACAATGATGAAATTTTCAAGCGAGAATGCCTATCTACATCTCATATAGACTCCTTTTCTTTCTTTAAAATCACTTTGTGTGTGTGTGTGTATGTGTGTATATGTGTGTGTGTATGTGTGTGTATGTGTGTGTGCATGTGTAATTTGAAGTACCTAAGACAATTGATGGGGATCTTATAAGTATTTCAAGAAGTTTAAGACAAGCCTTGAAGTGGAAATTCAAGGGAAGCTCATGGCATTTGAATTGGACCAAGATGGTGAGTTTAATTCTAACGAGTTCTAGAAGTTTTGTGATGAAGGTGTCAGACATTATACATTTTCACCTTATTCTCCGCAACAAAACGGAGTTGTGGAACGCTGTAACCAAATGGTGGTCGACATAGTGAGGTGCTTGTTGAAAGGCATGGGAGTGCCAACCATGTTTTGGGGGTAGGCAGTTAAGATGGCCGTCTATATTCAAAACTGATTGCCAACACGAAGCCTAGAAGGAAAAACCCCTTATGAGGTGTGGTTCAATCGGAAGCCAAAGGTGCACCACTTGAGAACATTTAGATATGTGATTCATGTGAAGAAGTTCGGACCCAAACTGTCCAAATTAGTAGACCGTTTGACACCTATAGTATTTATTGGATATGAAGAAGTTTCTAAGGATTATTGTGCTTATGATCTTACAATAATGACACAACATGTAACCCCAGATATGGTATTTGAGGAACACAAGAGCTGTGATTGGTTGATGGAAAAAAAAATCACTTATTCGAGATGTTTACGATTGAGTATCAAACTGACCAAATGCAAGGAGAAGACTTGGCAAAGAAGGATATTAGCCCGTGGCATGAAAAAAAACCAAACTAAGTTCAAACTCCTTCATTTTCCTCAATCAATTTGAAAAGTAAGAATGGAACCACACCAAAAATAGAGAAGCTCATTTATTGTTGAAATTTAAGAAGCATTTGATGATGTTAAGGAATTAGAACATTTCTTGTAATTGTAATTATATTCTATTACCTTTTTCTAGCTTGTATAGGTATCTTTACCTTTCTCTAGCTTGTATAGGTATCCTGTACCACTATATAATGTATCTTGAGTTCATGAATAAAGACAGACAATCATTACCCTTATTTTCTACATGGTATCAGAGCCTAAAATCCTGAAACCTTAATAGAAAATTTCCGCTACCTTAAATTCCTGAGCTCCCACCGCCGCCGGATCTGCCACACGCGCTGCCGCTGTTCCGCCACGTGCCGCCGCTGCGCTCTCCACGCGCCACTGCTCCGTTCCGCCGCAGCTGCTCCACGTCGCCACCGGTTCCGTCGCATGGCCACAACTCTCCAACCTTCACACGCCGCCGCTAGTTCAACTCGCATGTGTGTCCTGTCGATCTGATCTGTCACCGGTTATTGTACTTGCTGCTGATCTGTACTTGATTTTACACTATGTCTGCCTCCAAAGAATAGGCTTGTATTGATGCTGCACCTGAGGTTATGAAGCTTAGGATATGAGTGGTTACGATGTGATTGCAACTTTACTGAAGCAGTTGCAATTGCAATCTGGCCCTCGGACTGCTTTACCTATTGGTCGTATGTCAACTTATCCTTACTTTATTGGCTCTAGCGATGGTCCAGGTTTACAACTTATACCGAACATGCTGAAAGGTCAAGAAAATTATATTGAATGGTCTAACGCGATGTGCTGCACATTCCTTGCCAAGAACAAGATTGGGTTCATTGATGGATCCATTACTAAACCCCAGGATGGTCATCCTGATACTGCTGATTGGCCTGGGGTTAATGCTACTCCTGTTTGTTGGATCTTGCAAACCCTGGATCCAGTGTTGAGATCTTCCGCCACCAGCGTCGTGACTGGAGGTGCTGCCATGACACTTCCTCTCCCGCCGCCATTTGCCGTTGCAGCCGCGTCGTCGCCTGATCTAGTGGCGGCGGCTTCCTCTGGCCGTGTCCCTATCTGACCCGACTTTGGCCCTGTTCTATCTGATGACCAATGGAGCACGACCATGCATTTATTTAATAAGTTTAATTCTCTTACAGACAATGAGTCTGGTAAGCCTACTTTACCTTGGATACTTGATTCGGGAGCCTCATATCACATGACTGGTGACAAAGGTTCTCTTACTGATCTTACTACTGCTATTGATACTGTGAATGTTGTTCTGCCTGATGGCTCGGTGTCGTCCACCACTCAATATGGTTCTGTTTGCTTTGGTGGTGTCACTCTTCCTCATGTATTATATAGACCTACTTTGCGGTGCAACTTGTTATCATGTTCTAGATTGTTATCTACCTTGAACTGTCTAGCTTTGTTCACTGAAAATTATTTCATTTTACAGACAATTAGTACGAGGAAAGTGATTGGTGTGGGTGAACAGAAAGGGGGGTGTTTTGGCTTCATCTGCTGGATACTCGTGTTCATCCTCCTATCATGCAGTCTCTTCCAACAGTTTCTTCCGTGTCTTCTTCTGACTTATGGCATCAGCGTTTTGGACATCATTTCTCCACAGTGTTGTCTTCTATTTCTTCTGTCACTAATAAGAATTATGTTCCTTGCTCTATGTTACAGAGAAAAACAGACTAGACATAGTTTTCCTTTGAGTTTCAATTAATTCATTGTGATGTTTGGGGACCTTATCGAACACCATCCTCTTGTGGTGCATTTTATTTTTTGACTATAGTTAATGATTATTCCCGAGCTGTTTGGGTTTATTTATTATTGGCTAAGTGAAGTAGCCTCTAGATTTTTAGAATTTAGTGCCTTAGTAAAGAACTAGTAGGGCCGAACCATACAACGTGTTCGGGATGATAATGGGATTGAATTTTTTCCTTTTCAGTCGCCATCGATCGCCGCTGGTAAGTCGTCGTCGTCGTCGTCGGCCGCCGCTGGTCAGTTGTCGTCGTCGGCCGTCGCTGGTCAGTTGTCGTCGTCGGCCGCCGCTGGTCAGTTGTCGTCGTCGGCCGCCGCTGGTCAGTCATTGTCGTCGGCCGCCGGTCATTCGCCGCGGGCCACTGCAGAGCATTCATCATTGGCGTCTCCTTTTGCAGTATCTCCGGCGCTAGATGGTTCCGCTGCCGAGTTGCCACCTATCAGACAGAGTATTGGTGCTCACCGACCGCCTTCTTACTTGGCAAATTACGATTGTGATGATCATGCATATGCTCTTATTGCTGAAGACCCCCCACGTCTCTGTTCACTTATGCGTCGTCACTTTTCTCAGGTGTTCTCTATCCACTTACTGATTATGTAAATTGTGATAATTTTTCTAGTTTGTATTCTAGATTTTTGGGTGCAGTAACATCTAGTGCAGATCCCACTACTTATTTTGAGGTTTCCCAGCGCTATGACTGAAGAACTTACTGCGCTGGAGTACAATCAGACATGGACATTGGCTCCTTTGCATTTGAATAAGAAGGCGACTGGATGAAAATGGGTCTACCAGATGAAGTTTCGATAAGCTGGTACTATTGAATGTCATAAGGCGTGCCTCGTGGTTCTTGGGAATCGCCAGGTTGAAGGAATTGATTATATTGAGACCTTTGCTCCGGTTACGAAGATGAGTTCTGTTCGCTTATTCTTGTCTGTTGCGGTCATTCGTGGTTGGGAACTGCATCAGATTGATGTCCATAATGCCTTCCTGCATGGTGATTTTCATGAAGAGGTTTTTATGCAACCCCCACTCGGCTATGTTGTAGTCCATGGTCAGATATGTCATCTTCAGAAATCTCTTTATGGTCTTTTTCAAGCTCCTAGAAATTGGTTTGTTAAGTTGGCTCAAGCTTTACGAGCATTTGGATTTGTTCAGAGTAAGGCCGATTACTCTTTGTTTGTTTTTTCCCGTGGATCACTTTTTTTGCTTGTTCTGGTTTATGTGGATGATTTGGTCATTGTTGGTAGTTCTTCTGCACTCATCTCTGAGTTCAAGAAATAATTAAGTTCTTGTTTCCATATGAAAGACCAAGGTCTGCTTAAGTATTTTTTGGGCATAGAGATTGCTAGAAGACCGGAGGGGATGTTTCTTTCACAAAGGAAATATACTTTGGACATTTTATCAAACACCGGTTTATCTGCCTCTAAATCGAATGATTTTCTGATGGAACAACATGATTTGGCACGTGTTGAAGGTCCAGCCTACCATTACCCAGAGCAGTATAGACGTCTGATTGGGCACCTGATATATCTGACTATTATTCATCCCAAACTTAGTTATTCAGTTCATACTCTTGCACAATTCATGAAGTCTCCTTGTGTTCCTCACTGGAAAGCTGTTGTTCGTGTGTTGCACTACCTGAAAAGTCATCCTGGTCAAGGTTTATTTCTCTCTTCTCGTAGTACGTTACAATTGACTGATTACTGTGATTCGAATTGGGCTGCTTGCCCGATTACTCGGCGTTCTCTTTCTGGTTATTTTGTAATGATTGGTGATTCTCCGGTTTCTTGGAAGACTAAGAAGTAACCTACTGTTTCTCAGCCTTCTGCTGAAGCGAAGTATCGTGCTATGACTGTTACCTGTTGTGAGTAGTTATGGCTTAAGTTTTTACTGAAGGACTTAGGGGATTTGCACTCTTCTCCTATGCGGTTGTTTTTTGACATTCAATCTTCTCTTCATATTGCAGGCAATCCAGTTTTCCATAAATGCACAAAGCACATTGAAGTTGATTGTCATTTTTTCCGGGATCTTGTTCAATCTAGCACTATTGTTACTCAGCATATTCGCACGTCAGACCAACCTGTAGACTTGTTCACTAAGGTATCAGATATACCGTATTTCATTCCTTACTTGTCAAGTTGGGCATTTCAGATCTCCATGCTCCAACTTGAGGATGAGTGTTAAGGAATTAAAATATTACTTGTAATTGTAATTATATTCTATTACATTTTCCTAGCTTGTATGGGTATCCTTATCTTTTCCTAGCTTGTATAGGTATCCTTATCTTTTCCTAGCCTGTATAGGTATCATGTACCACTATATAATGTATCCTAAGTTCATGAATAAAGACAGACAATCATTACCCTTATTTTCTACAGAGGAAATTGATCCAAGTTTGAGTGGTTTATGTCTACTTGCTGGTGATCAACCCGAAAACTTGGATGAGGCACTCAAGGAGGAATGTTGGAGGAATGCTTTAGAGGAAGAACTTGTCCATTAAAAAAAGAAACTTGGGGGTTAACTACACTTCATTGTGAAGAAGGATCCAATAAGGAATGTTGTGAAACACAATGCTCACCCAGTCCCAAAGGGGGCACGTTCAATGCCAAGGTGCGGATTTTGGTGAAGCTTTTGCACTGGTAGCTCAAATGGAAAACTGTCTGTCTCTTGTTAGCTCTTTTAGCTAGAAGATTCATCATATGGATGTTAAGTCGGGCTTCTTGCATTGTGGTATACACCTCCCCTATCCTTATGAATTCCACCACAAAGGTAATATAGCAAACACACCGAACCAGGTAAAAGACAGTTCACCAAAGAAAAGAAAAAACCTTGATAATCCTAAAGCTATAATGGCATGCCGCCTTTGGAAAACTGCTCTAACCGAACCTAGAAGGATATATAAATCTCACCCACAATCATGCCACTAAGACCACACTCTAGGAACATGGTCCTTAATCAACAAAGATTACGGCAACCTCAGCTATAAATGGATGATCCGAACAAATAATGACACTTTTTCAGATAGTATTCATATGTTTATCATACACTGACTTTGGCATCTGAGGTAAATCCCCGAGACTTCCCTGAGATCTTGTTCGATAGGTTTCATGAACTATTGCTCTGATTCCATATATTATGTTGGTCTGGGAGGAATCCCCCGAATCAGTGGTGCCGTCTGTGGGGATCAAACTTTTCTTTTCAAGCCTTCATAGTACCTGGAGGAGGCCTAGTCTCATGCCAAAAGAGGAAAAATAATACGCTCTGAAGCAGCTAAGGGTGAAAATGAAAAGGAATAGGATGGGAAAACATGATTAACAGATGACGACTGACCATCAAAAAACACAAAATTGATGAATCTAGTTGTAGAACAAACTGGAAAGCCTCGAACATGCTGGATCAGACGAAAGTAGCAAGGCAATACCAGACTCAATCACATTGCATGAATACATTACAACATTACATCATCATAACTAAGGTACATTTACATCCAAGTACGCTTCATAACACCCAGCCTCGCACATATAGACTTATTGATAAATACATGGTTACATGATTTATTATAAAAATATTAAAACAACATCTCGGCTACCAAACACCAGTAAAATAACATTAGATTTTGGGATCTAGTAACCCAAAACTCAAACTGAATGCAAAGAAATTATAGTAATAAGATAATCGATTTAATCTATCAAGATTACATTGAGAAATATTGCACAACTTTAGTAGCAAAATTCTATACAAAATAACTAGCTTTTGAATTGCGAACTACCCAACCCATATGGGTGGGTGGTGTAAACAACATCAATAGAGATTGGTTGTGAACTCCAAGCCAGGTGTTGGATTATCACCTGATTCACGATTACGTCTCGTACTCCGTAGTGTATCCTTGTCGTGGGTGCTCCAAACTAAAAGTAGGCAAGTATGCTAGAGAGCAAAAAATTGCTATCAGGAAATTATCGTTCTCCAACAATACTCCATCCCATTCTAGCATAGCCAAACCCACATTTTAAGAGTACCAGGTGGGTTTATTGACTTTGCAGCCTATTGCCCCTCTTAGAGTCAAGCCGCTGCGAGTTTAGACTTCTCCCTGCATCGGTCCTTGACCCTTGTAAAAGATGGCCAGATTGATGGAGATTCTCCATCATCCTCCATCCCTCATTTGCTGATCTTAACACTGATCCTAGGAAATACAATACCAAAGCTCTCAATACACATACAAATAGTGCATAGTAAATAATAAAAACATACACTACACACTTACAACCTGCATGAGTTTTCCCAGATAATCCCATAAGGGATGTTACCCCAATCTTTGTCACATGAAACATAAATGATCTCTCCTTATAACTCATCCAATATGGATTACCACCATACCAGTATGATATCTCGTACAAAATGCAACCACCTCAGAGTCCCACACTGATATGAATCTCCTTACGAAGACTCTAGATTTTGGAATTTTGATGGTTTCTTGATTGTAACAAGGTAATCTCGCCTAATCTAATCACAGCTGCACAAATTGTTTACTAACTAGCCTGGAGAATTAGCTCCTAGATTTGAAGAGAAATTCTAACATAATTAACCCACAGGATTAAGTAACAATGGAACACTCGCAAGCAAAGAGTAACAACTCAAAATTATGAATATATGATGTATAAAGTTGTAAGGTAATATAAAATGTAGGAAGCCTCCCCTATTTATAGGGTATAACTCTGCCTCTTTACCAGAGAATGAAGACAGAATTCAGAAAATATTTGAATTAAGTATTTATTGAATTAAAATTGTCTTTGGAATCTAAATCCTAATCAAAATACATGTCCTACACTACTAAGAAGCATGGCCGAATTCTTCTAACAAAAAAATGGCAAGATTAATCTAATCTAATCTAATACAATCAAGTCTTATCTAATTCAAATTAAACTAATCTATTACAACAATTTCAAGATTACTTCTAATGTAAATACCCCACATCACTAAAAAACCTAATGGGAAAAAGAGTATAGGCTCGGTTTGGCAGAGCTGTGCTTATAAGTAAAGCTGGCTTATTTTGAAAGCAAGGGGAGACCAGCTTCTCCTTTTCCCCCAAAAATAGCTACTGCTTTCAAAATAAGCTATTTTAACACTTTATCGAACACTAAAAGTGCTTTACTTATAAGCAAATCAACTTATAAGCTCTGATAAACAGAGCCATAGTATTACTTTCCTAAAACCCTATTCTCGAAAATAAATTAAGAAAACCTAACTCGCATCATACACCATGTTAGCCATTATCATGTTATAACGTACGCACACCCGCAATACAAATCACATCACTAATATAGCACAAAGCCAAATAATAACAACAAACTAATCATACACAAAAGCAACTAAGGATATCCTTTGGAATAGCCACTTTAAATAGAAAGGAGAGAAGCATAGAAATTTTTTTAAAAAACATTAAGATAATGTATCTAAAAGTCGTGACTACGCACCTACCCACAACCACCTTAACCGCTACCGTGGCCTAGAAAAATGGAAAATTCACACTTAATTACCCGATAAGTCAAAACGACATGCCCACATGGCATAGTTATCTCCTAAAAACATTCCCACTACCACCTCATATAGTAAACACTTAACTACACCCACTGAATTGCCAAACACGACACAAGTAGGAAAATCACCTACAGATTCGCTCGGTGAGCAAAACAACTATCCAAGAACAAAGGGGACAAGGATTTCATGGCTTTGCATACACTTGGAAATCACCAGCCTTGCGACACAAGCATACTTCCCACCTCCTTTGCTCAAACCAAAGATAAATAGAATATTGCGGCTTCACACACGTCTGGAAAATCACTAGCCACGCGACACAAGAAAACGTTTGATTTATCTCACCCTATATTTCCATACATAACACACCTTTTTACCACAGAGAGGGGACCGCAGTACGTATGGAAAATCTTTATCCTCGCAACATAAGCGGACCCCAACCAATTCTCTAGCCAATAAAACATCCACCCCTAACATATCCTAAAAAATAAATAACCACATAGATGATCAAATCTTATTTTAAATCATTACAACTCAGATGGAAATTACATTAACAAAATATTACATAAAAAGCCAATACAAAGTACGTTAATTGATGCCCCCACTCTCTTCACAATCCCAACTTTTGCATCTAGGAGTTACTCTAGTTTCCACCGCATGTACAGTTAAACTTCATACCATGTGAAGCCAGAGGCTTCTATACGTCACATGTGCCTCAAAGAATAAAATTTATGATCAATAATCTGTCCACATTCTGATCTACCTAGCTGCATATTCATTAGACATACGGAATAGGCATAATTCTCTAGGTCCTGCTTCAAATTAATTACTTCCTGTTCCAAACAATGAACGCAGTATTTTGAACACTCCTCATAGAAATTCTTACGTAGAAGCCTACAAATATCAGCACGAAGATTAGTATTAACTTCATACTAACCCCTTGTATTCCCTCCAATTCTTGACACCTTCCGTTCAACTGGACATAGCAAACTTCCCTAACATCAAGTTGACACTCTAGGTTCTCATATTTCATTAGATGCCGAGCCAAGAATTCGCATTCTTTATCATAATGCACCCTCTGTACCTGGACCTCGGTCGTCAATCGGTGAAATTCAGCCTCTAATTTTCCCTTATGATGAGCAATCTCATTAAGATAATCAGCCTGCTTCAACAGTATATCTTCCAATGGATCACTTTCCTGATATTTCCTAGTTAAGCACTTTTTCCACTCATATTCATATCACATAACACCTGTTAGCTCTCTCTTGAGCCTTTGAATGTGAAATCCCTGCTCAACTAGATGAGCATCATACTCATGCAAAAATGATTTTTTTTTTGCATTTGTAGTTTCCACCCCCTAAATAGCGCCAACAAATTTAGAAAACAGAAACTTTACCCGACTACCTAAAGCCCTCACACATTGCTCAACCTTAGTAGATACCCCGAGCCATTAAGAACTCCATAAAATTGGTCCAGATCCAACATATAGAGTAATCTTATTAGTTAGATCAGTATAAGACTCATCCACACAAGGAGAATTCTTAGGACCCATTCAAGGTAACCTAGTAGAAAAAACCAATGCTTTAGGTTTAACATATGCCACAAAGTCTTGTGCAAATGGTTCCCTTATCTACATACCATAAACAAAAAATTAAAAGCAATAATATAGATTCAATGAGTTTACAAAGAAATCTAACCAAAATTAAGGATAACGATCTACCCTACCTCAGAATAAGCAAGTTCACTCTCTTCAATAGATTTATCAGCAAAACCAACACTCCGCATTTGAGCCCTAATAGATTTGGTAGCAGTCCTATCCCATAGTGCACCATTAACCCTACAAGTAGTAGAAAGAACCAATTTTGGTTAATATCGCACCCCTGCAACTCAACTAAATTAGGAATTGTACCCATTTCTTCTAGTACCCTGATTAGTCAAAAGTTGTCACCCCCTGCCAGCAAAATTTGGGGAAACTCATCATCAACAATAGCCCAAGATCCATTGTTGACTGATGCCCTCAAAAAATATATCGATCCCACATCTTCAATTTCTTCACTATGCTAGCACATTCAGCAACAAGTTGTGTGGCATTGGTTAACGCCTCACCTACCTATACGATTACACTAAAGTTAATACCATATGATTCAAACCCCAAAACAGTTATTTAGGAAACCAAAATATGTATCTCCATCACAGAACCATTAGCCACAGTTAAACCACAGAAAGTCTTGGCAGGTGAAATAGTCACGTTGTCATATGTTCTCATCAACTTAGGAAGACCCTTATTAGAAATCTCTTCTTTAATGATCTTACGCTTAGTACCTCCATGATTTTCGTTAAACAGCCGACTTCAAAACATATCACTGCTGCAGCACCGGTACATAGGCACCGGTATTTCACCACATAGGCACCAAACTTTTAACCCCTTTGAATACCGATGCCTAAATATGACTGTGATAGAATGTATATTTCTAGCACTGGTAATCAATACCAGTACCCCATGTATATTTCCAGTACCAGTAATCAATACCGATGCTAAGTGAACCAGTACTAAGATGGGGCACTAGTTGTAGGGTTGGAACCGATGCGAGTAAATAGGTTATCAATAAAAAATGGTAAGTGAGAATAAACTCACCGGAACAACATTAAAACCTAAAATTCATAAAGAACAATATGACTCGGCAGAGGAGACAACATTATAGAAATGAAGAAAGGCTCAAAGGTGAAGCGGCAGAGACAACATGCTCGAAGGTGTACGACCGGAGCGTCGTGGCAATAGCAGCGGAGAAGCGTTAGAGGATATAGAAGAGCCGCAGTTGATTATTAGGACAGGAGGAAGTAAGGGTTATTAGGAGAGGGGGCTTTTATATGATTAGGGTTTGGGACTTTAGGGCTCTAACTTGGGCCAAGTTGGGCTTTTTTTTAAGTACCTAGCACCGGTATGGAAACTGGTGCCTATGGTGATCATACCGGTGCATATATATATGTATATGTATATATATATCCAAGGTATCTTTAACTAGCCGTTTTAATTCCTGAAAGCAAAGTGAAGAAAAATATTCTAAGTACCTAGCACCGGTATTGGAACCAGTGCCTGTGGTGATCATACTAGTGCCTATGTATTTCCAACGCAGCTGGGTGACACTGATTTAAATGGGCTTTTAATTTTTTCCACCCGAGAGCAAAGAGAACAAAAATATTCTAAGAACCTAGTGCCGGTATTGGAACCGGTGCCTATGGTGATCATACCGGGGCCTATGTATTTCCAATGCAACTACTTGATGCTGCTTTAAATGGAAATTTTAATTTTTTTCCACCCAAGAGCAAAGAGAAGAAAAATGTTTTAGGTACCTAGCACCGATAGCATGACTGGTGCATATGATTGTCCTACCAGTGCTCATAAAATTTCCATCTAATATTTTGGATGAAAATTAAAAAATATTTATTTTCTCTCCAAATGTGCAACCTCCAAACCATAAAAACATAGCACCAGTTGATTGATGATATTATGCAACCAGTGCCCACATTTATTTAAGGCTTTGACAAGAAAACGTTTTACTCTTTGCACTTAGGTCTCTTCAATAAAATTGGAGGCATCGAATCACAAAATTGCCGACACCAAAAAATGCAATTCACCAAGACATGATCGCGAATTGATGATTTAGGCCTAAGTGGGTGAACAAAAGGGTATCAAATTAAAACAATGATTACTTGTACACATCTTTTTTTGTAAATTACACCGCAACCCACGAATTTTACAAACACACCCTAAAACTTTTTTTTCGCATCTTGTTGGAACCTTAGTTGATATCGTACTTCATGCTATGTACGGTCAACCCGTAAATGTTAATTACGTTCTGTAGGCCATCTACATTTGTTATTGCAATTAGGTCCTTCTTATGTGCAATTCAGTTAAGGCCTTTTCCATCGCTCCAAGTCACACAAATTTTCATATTCTTGCCTAATTATGAAAATAAAAATTAAATCATTTTCATTGATGAAATGTGGAAAAGCGCTAGTATATATTATGAAGTAAAATTATAGCTGATTATTTAGAAGTGACAAAGTGAAATCAGAATCCCTTATGAATCTGTTTGTGTGCCCAGCCCCTCTGGTCCGGACTTTGAAAATAAACTGGGGGATGTATTGAGTACCCTCATAATCGCTACCTATATGATATTCCTAGCACCACTTGTTTTCCAGTAGTATATAATAGATGTGATTGCATCTTGACCATGAGATATCAGTTTTGTTGAGACGAAAAACCTTGCAATCGCAAAACTAATAACCCTTCAATAAAATGGAAAAAGTATAAATTGACAAACTTTAAATGGGTAAATACCTTGCGAGCTAATAGGGCGCCCTATTTTTACAATGTTAGGTTGCACTTCTCTCAGGAAATCTATATTTTTCCTCCACTTTAGACCACGATTCAGGTCAATGTTCTCATTCCATAGTGGCACTGCACATTGGTTAGAACATGTCACTTATAGGAATTTAACTTCCCAAACTCCATAATCACCATGAAAGATCCTTACTGATGTATATGTAGCGCATTGGTTAAGAAACCGTTGAACTCTAGGCCCAGCCCAATCTCGTTCCATGGCCAGATGAAATCATTTCAGCCCAAAGTGCAAATTAGCAAGGTGTGGAACTATACAATTGTGGCATAGAACGTGGACAGAGAAATATGGCACAAACAATGAACACGAAGCAATGAGCGGAGAACGTGGTGATCACGGTATGACCTCCGATCTCAACTCCTAAAAACTAGGAACCAAAATAACATGGGCCTATAAATAAAACAAGCTCAGAAGGAGCTAAGGTGAGCGTGAATACTCTAAGAAATTCCAATTTTTAAGGAGGAAGACTAACTTGATAGTCGAAAATTTTCCTCTAGAATCACTTCTGGGATTAGAGAAGGTAACAAAGACTTTGCCTGACTGGATCTCCACATCATTTGATGCCATCTGTGGGGACATAATTTTTTTCATTTCAAATCCCTTCAGGTAAACAATAGTGTTTACCAGAAGTGAGAAGAGCCACAATCACTAGACACAAGAATATAAACCTGAATGCAGTATAAACATGCATCCTACCCAGAACCATAATCATATCCCAAGTAGAGAAAAAGAGTGCAGTAAGGAGGACACAAAGGAGGAAGAAGAGGAAGAAGAATCTCCCAATGCAAACCAAGAAAAAGAAAGAAGAGTGTTTGTAGCATTTTTAGAAGCGAACAGGGAGAATTTGTATAATCAATTCCCGACGACACTCAAACCAAACCCTCTAAGATTAGAAAAAAGAATAAGTCAGGAACATGAAATCTCAAGTACGAAGAAGAGTTGCTGGACATCGTTGCAGACGATGATAAAGACAAGTCACCCCTAGTGCCTTACCTACAAGATTTTAAGATGCCAAAGGACTTCAAACTTCCTTTATATGTTAATATTTATGATGGAACTACATATCCGAATAAGTTACTACCCGCAGAAAGAAATAGCATGAGATTTTGTGATGTGAATATCGAATTAGTGTGCAAAGCATTCCCCATCTTCTTGTACGGAATAGAGATCACATGGTACTAGGACTTCCCAAATGGAAGTATCAAATCTTGGGTGCAATTATCAGATATATTTCTGGGTCATTTTTATCAGAAGCAAAGATTCACGAAAATGATTGCAGATCTTAATAACATAGTCCAACAAAGTGATGAAATTCTGGCGGAGTTCAATAATAGATTCGTCACGGAGAATTCACAGGTTCGCGACTTGTCATTCCAATCGTCATTAGGAGTGTTCACAGGAGGCATGCAGTCAGGAGAGTTCTACAAAGAACTAACAAAGAACATGCCTAAAAACTTGAGAAAACTACGAAAGATGATTGAGCATCATGTTCGAACTAATAATGTTAACAATCGTAAGATGAAGCACGAGGTGAAAAGCGGAAAATGGAGGATTCACAAAAGAGGTTCATAAAGAAAGGAAAGAGAATCATCCTATTCAAAGGAAGAGAACCGAGGTCGCAAGGCGTACCAATCCAAGATATGCCCCTTACAAGATCAAGGAAAGAGATATGTCAAGAAAACAAGTAGCTAGTTCGAGAACTATCACCTATTTTAGCACTGCCAGAAAAAAGATCCAGGGAGTATTATTGTGCATTCCAAAATGACCATGGTCATGGCATTGAGTATTGCAGAGACCTAAGAAGATAGATTGAAGAGAATTTGAGGAATGACTATTTAAGAAAATACAGAAAGGAAGTAGGAATGCAGTATGGTGACACCAACAAAATAGTGAACCCTTCGGCAAGAAACCAAGGCACGGTAACCACACTGGAAAAAAAAAAATGTCTGCGGTGGTGGATGGCAATCCGTGTGTTACGTAAATATGCAGTTTGGGCTAAAATATATGGGGGCAACATACCAGAGAGTAGTCGATAATGCATTTTGGGATCCATTAGGGTAAAATGTTGAAGAATATGTTGATGACATGGTTATCAAGAGCAGGAAGGTAAATAGCTTCGCGACAGACTTAAAAGAAACTTTAGACACATTAAGTGCATCAAGGGCGAAGCTCAACCCTAAGAAATGCATATTTGGAGTAGGCACAGGAAATTTCTTAGGATACAAAGTATCCTCAAAGGTATCGAAGCTAGCCTAGAGAAAATCCAAGCCGTAGTAGATCTTCCCCATCTACGAACAGTCAAGGAGGCACAAATTCTAATGGGATCGCTGGCAGCTCTTAGCCGCTTTGTCTCAAAGGCACCGGTAAAGCATTTTCCACCTTTTGAAGTCCTAAGGAAGGCCAACAAGTTTAGCTGGAGTGAAGAATGTCATAAAGCATATGATAATTTGAAGGAACAACTTCAAGCATTGCCAACGTTGAAGTCACCTATCCTTGGAGAAACCTTATACTTATACTTAGCAATTTCGCAGAACGCAGTCAGCTCTATTTTGGTTCGCTAGGAATGACAAAAACAAGTACCAGTCTACTATATCAGCAGAATATTGCAAAGTGTAGAGAAGGCATACATGCTAGTTGAGAAGTTAACCCCATCTTTAATATATTCGACACGAAGGTTGAGGATGTATTTTCAAAGCCATCGCATAGTGGTCCACACCGATTTCCTAATCAAGAATATACTTAGCAAGCCTGAATCATCGGTCAGACTGACGAAGAGGGCTTTGGAACTAGGCCAATTTGGGATCCAATTCCAACCAAGAACAACAATCAATGCTCAAGCGTTAGTAGACTTCATTGCAGAAATGACTAGCGAAGACGCACAGAGGGTGAATAAGCACCAGAGTCTAAGAATTGATAAAGGGAAATTAAAATGGGAAGAAATTGCATGGATATTATTCGTTGATAGTGCTTCTAGCAGTGGTGCAGGGTTAGTGTTGGTAAATCCAGAAGGAGGGGAACACATATATTAGCTTCGTTTCAACTTTCTGCTCACTAACAACGAAGCGAAGTATGAAGCTTTGATATGTAGACTGGATATTACCATCAGAATGAAGGTGGAGAGCGCTCGAGTATCCAGTGATTCACTAATTGTAGTCCAACAGGTGCGAGGAGACTACAAAGTACGAGAAGAACATTTGGTGAAGTATTTAATGATGGCTTATAGCCCAGCCTGAGTACTTCGATATCCAACACGTACCAAGAAGTGAAAATACAAAAGCAGATGCACTAACCAAGCTAGCAACAGTTGGATTTGAATCTCTTAGCAAACATGGAGATTTGGGTTTTTTTAAAATTTAAACCATCCGAAGATGGGGGGAATTTATTAGGCTCCCCAAGCCAAATTTAAATATGCCAAATTAGGCTCGGAATGTCTTTTTTCTTTACAAAAATATCATCCAATTGATGATCCAAGAGCCAAAATAAGCTCTTGAAACAATATAGCACTTGCTTCCAAAAGTGGTGTTTCCACCTATTCAAAGCTAAAAGAAGCTAATGATTATCAATATTCTAAACGACTACTATCTTAGTATTCCATGTAGCTGATATACCATGAACAGGTCGGCGAATCGAGAAATTGAAACCCCTGTTTGTCAATGATATGCCAGCTAGATGGAGAGAAAGAAAACAATGGAGCAGTTATAAGGCAAGCACTCAGTGTGGAGTGGTGTCATCATACGACAAGAACTTCAATAAACTCCAGCAGGGCAAAATCCCAGCAGCATCAGAGGATGAAGTAGAAGAAGTATCATCAGCATCAGGTCAGCATCAGACCTGCCAAGCATATAAGAAATAGCAGCAGTTTCTGTTCTAATGGTGAAGGAGGCAATTATATGATTAACCAGTGAAGTTCCAATAAATGAAGCTTCACCAAGCACAAACTTGTTGCTTATACTCATAAGCAACAACACTTATACTAACACTGATAAGCAACAAGCATCAGTCACACTCCTAAGCAACAAGCATACTCATAAGCATAAACACACTTATACTAACACTGATAAGCATAAACACACTTATTCTAATTCATATTAATATCCATTGGAGTTCCAATTCTAAGCCTAAGATAACCATTCCTGTCCAGGAGGAAAAGACCCCTAAGAAATAGGGGAACTGACTGAATATGTAAATCACCCCCTAGTTTATTTTCCAATGCAATTTTGCCAAGAAATCAGCAGTAGTATTGGCTTCCCTAGGAGTATGTTGGATTGGATGCACCGGATGTTTTAAATGAAGAACACTGCAAATGGAGAAAACTCTCCATGGGCATCTCGATGGATTATGAATACCCTTAACAGCCGTTAGACAATCAGATTCTATAACACAGTAATTTAGTGCCAGTTCTGAGCATAATTCATAGCCACTTTGAATGGATAAAAGTTCAACATGTAATGACGAAGGAGATTGGAAAGTTTTGACTCTCATTTTAACCACAATCCCTTTCCAATTCCTAACTATTACTGCAGATGAGGATAGACCACCAAGTTTCCATGTAGCATCAGTATTAATTTTGTATCCCATTAGTGGTATATGCCATTTCACCGCATGGAGATTTGGTGGTTGAAGTTATTCCAGTAAGAAGCACAGTTTCAATTACTGTGGCAAAAATTCAAACAGAGGATGTAAACTAGATAACATCGCTAATAGAGTGCTTCGTGAATGGAACATTTCCAGATGATGAGGTGCAAGCCAGGAAGTTGAAGTTACGTTCCAATAACTACACCTACGAAGACAGAAACTTGTACAAGAAAGGCTTTTTGTCTCCATGGATAAAATGTGAAGGGCTAGCACATGAACTTAAATTCTAGGAGAACTCAACGAAGGGTTATGTGGAATGCATCAGGGAGCCAGAACAGTAGCAAAAAATATCATCCGCGTAGGACACTACTGGCTGACTATGTTTAACGATGTGCACGACTTCGTGCTCAAATGTAGGAGTTGCCAAATCAATTCTTCACTGTCACATACGCCACAAGCCGCTTTAAGAGAGGTATATGGAGCTTGGACGTTTGATAAATGGGGAATTGACCTAGTCAGGCCATTCCCAAGGGGCGAGAGTAGCTCCAAATTTCTAATTGTGGGAATAAACTACTTTACGAAGTGGGTGGAGGCGAAACCATTAGGATGGGTCACAACTGAGGTAACTAGGAAATTCGTCCGGCAGAACATAATGTATCACTTTGGGATGCCACATACCATCGTAAAAAACAATGGTACACAGTTCACAAGTAGTAAATTCACTTATTGATGTTCAAAGCTGGGGATTCTTAAAAAATTCACCTTTGTGGTGTACCCTCAAGCTAACAGACAAGTGGAATTAACAAACATGACCATCGTTCAAGGAATTCAGTAACAACTGGAAGGAAAGTGAATAGGATGGGTGGGGGAAATATCCAACACAATATGGTCATATAGAATGATCGTTTGAGAACCAACGGGGAAGACACCATACAGTCTAGTATATAGTCATGAAGTAGTGATACCAGAGGAAGTCAGAAATTCAAGCATTTGAGTTTGGAGCTACAAAATGGCAAAAGCGGGAATTGGAAACGATGAAAGACAATACATATATGATAAGATGTATCTAGATGAATTGGAAGAAAAGAGGGAGTTGGCAACGATCACAAAAATTAAGTATAAGGAAAGAATGACAAAAGCTTACAAACAGAAGGTGAAGGAAACACGATTTCAGATTGGTAATCTTGTGTTAAGAAAGAACGAAGCTAGCCTGCCAGAAGAACAAGGAAAGCCATTCCCAAAGTGGAAAGGATCCTACAAGGTTACGAAAGCTCACAAATCCAACAACTAAGAACTAGAAAGGATGGACGGCACTAGTGTTCCCAACAGGTGGCATGTGATCAGTCTGAGAAAGTTTTATATCCAGATTTGAGGAAGAGGATAGGAACCATCTACCTGCACAAAAACCATGAGATTATCATTGGTTGTATTCGTTCCATTGTTCCCAACGTGACATTATCCCAGTGAATATTAAAAAACAATCTTTCTAGGCTGCAATTACATTTTTAGTTCTCTACTTACAAATCTTAGATGATAGTAGATTAGTAGCATATCGTGATCAATGCCAAAAGTTGGGCATAAGGTTGCAAACAACAAGCTATATATCTTTCACTACTATTGATGCATGCAAGCTTTAGATCCTGCAACATTGCAAATCATACATTCGCAAGCTATAGATCTTGCATAACTACCGATAGTTGCAAGCTTTAGATCTTGAAACTTGATAAACCATAGGATCGGAAGCTATAGATCTTGCACAACTATCGATGCTTGCAAGCTTTAGATCTTGCAACTTCGCAAATCATACACTCGTAAGCTATAGATATTTCAGAATACAGGTACTTGCAAGCTTTGGATCTTGCAACTCGGAAACCATACGATCACAAGCTATAGATCTTGCACAAGAGCATATTTACAAAAGAAAGAAATAAATCTTGCACGTCACGAAACCCAAAATCTTTAAAAATGCAAGTAATGTATCTAGCATATTTGCTATAATAATTGAACAAGCCATTGTTCTTGCAACTCCACGAACTCAATCAAAAAGACTTAACCAATAAGCAAAAATAGGGGGAAGACAACTTATGCATTAATAGCGAGACGCAAGTTGAGAGTGTCACAAATAGGATTATTCAAAAAATTACAAGAAAATAACTTAAAACAAGAGGTCTATATACGCCTAGAAGCCCGTGACGATCTAGAAGAGGATGAACCACCACAACGACGACCATGCTCGACTTTGCGATGGGAATACTCTGCTTTATGCCGGTTCTTTTCAGTCGCACGCTCCTCACTGACCATGTGGTTGTATTACCACTTCATGTATAAATAAGCGGGATGGCATATTAGACCTCTTCGCTCCTTATGAACAAGATACTTAGCATAGTATGCCTTGAAGTCGTCTATTGGGAAAAAATCCTCGCGATCCAGCTGTATACTCATAACATTAACAGTCTCTTCATATTTCTTTTTCTCGGTAGCCAAATTTTGTACCTCCTGTTCTAGGTACTGAATATGCAATCAGACATCATCATAAAATTTAATTGTTTGCCAACCCAAGTCCATAGTAAGATCTCCACGACCAGTAGCCCAGTAAAATGAAGAAGGGCGAGTCTGAAGTCTATCTTTATACTCAATGAAAGCCTACTCAAGTTGATGCACAGACGTATCAAGTCGCTCACACTCAGTGCGGAGCTGCTAATTTTCACTTCGCAGCTTGATATTTATAGCACACTATTCATCAAACTTTCTTTGCCATTTAAGAACAGATGTTGAAAGGTGGTCACATTCATCCTGCTTTTCTTCAACCGATCGAGCAAGTCGTCAAGACGAGTACAATGCTTATCAATAATAAGTGTTTTCTTATGGGCTTTGCAAGTCTTGTTTGCAGTGTAACTTTTAGCCTCCTCCGATTGACAAAGCACCTTTACCTTAGTCAGCTGTTGGCGGTGAATAAAATAATTTTACTTGTTGCAAATCCCTTGCAAACCACGTACGACATCCTGGGTGTCCTTTACACTTTTCTCCCACTTTGCTTTGAGATCATTAATACCTAAGAGCATGTACTTCAGAAAAACTTCTAAAGACAATGCCCATTCTTGAACACGGGTGGGAAGGTTGAGCAAATGCATATACACAGTAACAGATTCAAGATCAACCAAACCACGAACAATGTCTTTGCCAAGCGATTCGACATTGTAACCATTGGGGATAAGCTTACTGCAAGGGCATGTGGTATAAAAAGGTTGAGATGATGAAAACGTAGGAGCTCCCCACCCGATATGCAAAGGAATGGACTCCATATGATATAAACGATCAGAAGATATAGTTTTAAGATATTCCTTGGATATACGCTTAGTGGCTTCGATCAGTTTAATAGGGCAACATACAGGAGAAGAGGAAAACCCTTTGTGACCGGGAAAATAAACATAGCACCCCAGATATTCAACACTTTTCAAAAATATTTGATCAACCATAATATTAAAGCCCTGTAAGTAAATAAATATAAGGAGATCGGTAAAATTTTAAAAAATGAACATGATGACAACATCTTCGATAATATATCACAGTACATACATACTTCAAAATATTGTTATCAATTACAAAAAAAAGTCCTTAAAGTCCATAGCACTAAGGTTCACTAATTTTAGTAGGGGAAGCGGATGAAGTGCGAGTAACAATAGCACCCTCCTGGCCAATGTTCTTAACAGAGCTTTGCCAATTGGATCACCTCCGGGGTGAGCATAATCATTGGGAATAGGCTTATGCTTAGTAATGCAAAGCTCTGAAGATGGTGGGCCAAATGGAAGATCCTCAAAGTAGTCGACCACACATTACTTTAACTCATACGCAGAAGGTAGACTAGGAAAACTAGCAGTGTAAAGTGGTGACCACCATCAAATATGCTCTTCAGGAAACCCTCATTCAGAGCCTTTTTCTGTTGTTCCAGAACCTTCTCGGATTTGGCTAGCTTAGGTAGTTTCTCAACCTTTGCGGTAGGGTTCAGCTACTGCAATTCAACCAAGGCCTCGTGAATACCCAACGTCGGAAGCACTAGCTGTGACCTTCTCAAATAAAGCATAAAATATTTTTTTTCTTCACCAGTCGATCAACTAGAACTTGAGGATATGTAGGCGAAGCAGGGCTAGTGGTCTGCATCTCTTCCATCTGGGAACAAAGATTCTTCATCTCCTCCTTGACGGCCTGCGCGCGCACTTCGGTAGAGCATGCTCACTCCTCGGCAGCACTCATCCGCTCCTCAGCAGTTTTACCAGAGGCGCTCAGAGTAGCACACTTTGCTTCACTAACTTCCAACTTCCCCAGCATTGCACCATCTTCTTTCACAAACCCAACAAGCCGTTCGCTAACAAGTTGAAGGCTCTCACCAACCTTGTTTTCAAATCAAGACAAGAAGAGAAGCAGTTACACACGAAGAAACACACATTTGAATCATGATAATACACCAACAGAGAGAGAACATACCACAACCATTATTTCAGAAAGTGATAGCTTTGCAAGCGTAGCAGGAACAGTCCCCTCTACAATCAAATTGTGATTCCAGGACAGTTGGTTCGAAGAAGGATGGCCAACACACACCTTTTTCTTAACAGGCTCCAACTTCGCATTAGACCTGTCGGTGTCCTCTTTTTTCCTCCTCCTATGAGACGTTTCATTTGACGTACGGTTACCATCTCTCTTACCATATATCGAATTGGACCCAGAAGTTTTTGGCTGAACGGTAGTTTCAGGGATCACATCCTGAGGGATAACAACCTCGGAGTTGCTATTAGTATCAGCTACTAGAGTTTCTAAGTCCTTGTCATCGTCAGTAGCAATGAATTTTCTTTTAGTAGAGCGTTTAGTCAGGTCTATATCTGTAACTTAGAATAAAAAAGAAATTTAGGCAAACATATAGAAATAGAAAAAATGGTAATTTCCACAAACAGAAGCAAGCTGGACAAGGTGGAAACAACCAAATCAAAGACAAGTAAAACACATTTGCTCAAAGAGCTCGTACGGCGAAGGGCAATGGAATGCTGGCTAAGCGATGTTACAACTTTAGACTAGGCATTAAGGCAAAACCCTGCCTTAGGAAGTTTATATTTAGGAACACCATGGTTCCAAATTGGAAAAGATGGCCTGCTATCCCTATCAAGTTTTATATAGAAAATAATTTCATGCCACACTCCACAATTATTGGGAAATCCACTAACAAACTCAATTATCGGGATCATGGGATAAAGGGTGAACTCATCAGACGTGTTCACCACTTTGCGAAGATGGTAGAGGTTACAAAAAAAATCAATGGAAAAAGGAACACCAGCCGCTTTGCACACATGGTAGAACAAAACAAAAATGGAAACAACCTTAGGATGCAGCTGACATAAGGAAACTTTATAATAGGAAAGAAAGTCCAAGATGTGTTGGGGCAATGGGAAAGAAAGCCCAAACTTAAGGTAATCTACATAACATGATATGAAATTGGGATGATGAGTGTGAACACTCTCAGAAGCATTAGGAGCTTTAAGTTTATACGAACACAGAAAAGGGAAGCTATGTTTCAACTCCTCAACATAAGAATCAGAGAGGACACTATTATTTATTGAAGAGCCAGCGACGTGGTCGGAATCTTCCCTGGAGTCGACATAGTTCCCAGGGACGTGAGGCGTAGAAATTCGAATATTCTTAGAGGCGGGCATTGAACAACTTAAAACACTAAAATCCAGATGAAGGTGGCGTCAAATAATATAGGCCAGAATTTTAATTCCGGCCAAAAGTCCAGAGTAGAAATAGATCGCTAGAGAAAAAAATTATCACCTCAAGGGAACTAACCACGCCAAAGAAATAAAGCCCTACAAATTCATACCTACGTGATTAGGTTTAGAGTAAATAAAGAAAAAACAAGAAAACTTACTGGTTCAGTGAGGAAAATGATTGATGATTAGAGAAATAAAAGGGATGGTAGAAGATTAAGACGTCTGAAGCTAGGGAAGGTTTTAATTCTAGAAGAGGAAGAGCTAAGAGACAATATAGGGAATAATGCGAAATCATGATGGTCTGACAAAAAGAAATTTACCTTTTTGGAACTTGAGAAGGCGGCAGTAGTAGTACACTGAATAGATTTGCTTCCAAAGCACATGATTTAAGGAAATTATATGGAAAGGAAAATGTAACGACGAATGAGGAAACTGTGGAATGAATAGCGAATATAAAGGGGGAAATATTGGCTGGAAGATCACAACAGCTAGATACCCATGAGATACGGAACATTCAAAATTTTAAAATTCAAAATCAAAAGAATGTGTAGTTTAGTGGATTAGAGATACATAGTTAAGAAGCATACAAAACTTCACAAAAGCAGTTCACATTGCAGCGAAAACAAACTGATTATTACGCATAGGTTAAGGGAAAAATATTAAGTTCAAAAGCATCTCCTGAACATAGCCTTAGCTTCTTGTAGCATTGAATTCGTGGATGGGGGGAGGAGGGCTTATAATGTATGTGTAGCCCATTGGTTAAGAGACCACTGATCTCTAGGCCCAGCCCAATCTCATTTCATGCCAAGACGAAATCATTTCAGCCCAAAGTGCAAATCAGCTAGGCGCGGAACTATATAATCGTGGCATAGAACATGGTCCAAGAAATGTGGCACAAATAACGATCATGAAGCAATGAGCGGAGAACGTGGTGATTACGGTATGACCCATGATCTCAACTCCTAAAAACTAGGAACTACAATTGCATGGGCCTATAAATACAACAAGCTCAGAAGAAGGTAAGGTAAGTGTGAATACTCTAAGAAAGTCCAGTTCTTAAGGAGGAAGATTGACTTGATCGTCAGAGCTTTTTTTCCAGAATCACTTCTGGGATTAGTTTCGTAGGAGAACAGATTCACGGAGGGAGCAACAAAGAGTTTTCTTGACTGGATCACCAAATCACTTACAATTTCAACACTTTCAATAACTACCTTGAAAGATACCAAAGACTCACCCACATCCATTTCATGTAACCTATCTAAGCACTAAACAATGGCACACTAAAATCAATTACAAATTCACAAAAAAATGTTAAAACCCAATCGGTATGGCTACTTCCTGAGGATTTATCTGAGCAAGAGAAACACCATAAGCCTCCAAAACACTTATCAAATAATCTGATACAAGGAGTGACAAACCATACTGAAATTGACATGAATATACACTAAACATATCAGGAGGCAGCCTCCTCAAGATACCCCCAATAGGGAGAATAATAATCTCACATGAAGATAAACAAGAATGATACTTTTTTTAGTAGATCAAAATCATCTAACATAAGAACACTATTGGAACACAACATTTTTTTAACAAGACAACCAAAAATATATGATCAGATAGATAAAGGCTAGTATGCTACCGATGGATTAAATTCTAAACCAATTATGTATTTGAAAATTTACCCTACATTTTCAATCCACTAACAGCGACCTTTCGAAAAGAAGGGTGCAGTTGTACTTTCCCATTTTTATCCAAGAAGCCAATGCATACTCGCTGCCAATATCTTACTATCACTTCGTAAAAAATACATATAACAACCATGCTACCCTGATTGTTCACCTATTTTCCCTACTTTTCATAACAAATTACGACAGCTTCGTACACATTAACTCCCTGGCTAGGGGAGGGGGTGGTGTTATTTTAAACATCTCCTCTAACCATATGAAGCCAATAGTAAAGGTAATATAGTGAGCCCAACAAACTAAGTAAATGTCAGTTTGCCAAAGAAAAGAAAGAAACCCGCTTAGCCCAAAGCTATAATAGCCCCTCGCCTTTGGCGAACCACTCTAACCAAACCTAGAAGGAGAGATGAATCTTACCCACGATCATGTCACTAAGACCACGATCTCGAAATATAGTACACAATCAGCAAAGATAACAACAACCTCAGCTATAAATGGATGATTCAGACAATTACAAAGGTAATGGCAATTTCCATATACCATTCATATATTGATCATACTCTGACTTAGGCATCTGAGGTAGATACCGGGGAATTCCCCAAAACCTTGCTCTACATGTTTCATGAAGCTGGCAAGGAGCATTGCACTGATTATAGATATAATGTTGGTCTGGAAGGAATCCCCCTCATCAAATGGTGATCTATAAGAAGATGTATTTTTTCATAAACCACACAGGTTCATTGATTTCGAGAATGAGTGAAAGGTGCTTCAATTAGGTAAATATTTCTGTAGATTGCATCAAGCACCACGAGCTTGGAACACTAAGTTAGATTCCTCACTTGTCTCTCTTGGTTTTGAAAGAAGTCCTCTTGAGCACGCGGTTTATCAAAGGTCAAATGGATTTTTTTTTTGTTTTTTTGGGAGTTTACGTATATGATTTAACCATCACTGGGAGTTGCAGAAAGAAAATTGAAACATTTAAACGTCAAATGAAGAGTTTGTTTGATGTGAGTGACCTTGGCCTTCTAAGTTATTATCTAGGGAATCAATAGGGAGATGACAATTTGTCAAAATGCTTATGTCGAAAGAATGCTTGTCATTTCTAGCATGACAAGATGCAATACATGTCACACACCCATGGATAACTTGTGAATTTGAGCAAGAAGGGTGGTGGGAAAATCTTGGAAGCAACAAAATATTAGATTATTATTATGAGTCTTTGTTATCTTTGTAATTATAGGCTGGTTATATATTGTTTTCTTAGTGGGACTTGTGAGCATATTTATGGAGGCTCCAAAAGTTTTACATTAGGCACCTTTGAAGAATATATTGAGGTACATTAGTGAGACGATTGAGTATGGATTTTGTTATAAGATTTTTTTTATAAGAAAACATACATATCTGAGCCTATTTGGTTGGTTATAGTGATAGTGATCTTGGTGGTGATATTGATGATTGCAAGAGCACTGTGGGTGTTGCTTTCTTTCTTGGGTCAAAGTTAATTTCATGGTAGTCTCAAAAACATAAGGTGGATGTTTCTTCATCTTGTGCGACTGAATATATAGCTAGCATGACCGTAGCATGCCAAAGTGTCTGGCTAAGTCGTTTATATGGTAATCTTAAAAATTGCAAGCCAAAGAAGGTTAATTTATTGGTGGAAAAAAATCAATCATCAAATTGAGTAAAAATCCAATTTATCATGATCGAAGTAAGCACATTGATATTTGTTTTCATTTCATTCGTGAATGTATTGAGAATAGTTTTGTGGAAGTTAATTATACTGGAAAAAATGACCACTTGACCGATATAGTGACTAAGTCACTTGGAAGAATCAAGTTTTTAAAGTTAAGAACTAAACTGGGTGTGGTTGAAGTGGTTCCATGCAACAAGCTTAAGATGGATGATTATTGAGTAATTGATGTGCCCATTTTATACGGTTATATTAGGGTTTTTGGGATTAACTTTTGTACACTTTTGTGCTCTAAATGTGTCATTTTGCCTTGAAATTATCTAAGGAGGGTTAAAAACGACTTTGACGTTTTTATCACTTTTTAGAGAATTTTGTGTGACAAGGTAATTTGTTTGAAGACTTTGAAAACTTTGAAGACTTTGAAGAATATCTTTGAATATTTTAAGATTTGAATACTTGCATTTGAGCTTTTTGAAGATATGAAGAGTTGAAGAGGTGAAGAAAGGAGAGCAAAGCAAAGGGTGAAGGATGATCTACGTTTTAAAGCAGAGTTTTCAGAATTTTCCGAGAATAATCAGCCTCCAAGAGTGGTACCATTGGATTCCTCTTCTCGATTACTATAAAATCGACTACAAGAACTCCCAAAATGGATCAACGGTTCACCCGGAGGAAGCAAAACAAAAGAGGACTAAATTTTACTGATCTGGTCGCGACTTGCGATGCTTCGTCGCGACTGCCTCACGAATTTTGCCCTGCAGCCTGCGTTTTTCTCCCCTTTTTCTTGTACTATAAATACCTCTTCACCCACTTCTTTCCAAGCCTCTAAGCCCGACTTGGGGGCTTCAGACCCTAGTTTTTCACCATTTTCTTCCATTTCTTCTTCTTTCTTTGTAGATTTTTGTTCTATGTTATGGGTTTTAGTTCTATAGCTTAGTTTTATCTTGGGAGCAAAGGATTGAAGCTTCCATTTCTATGTAGTAATAACCATTATATCTATCTATTTGGTGTTTTTGCTATTGTGCATTTATTGAGCTTTGAATGTTAATTGTTAATTGCATTGATGTTATTGGGAGCTTGAGTATATGAAATACTTGTATGAATTGCTTGCTAGGGTTTGGGGGAAGTGGGTTGATTTCCCCCCTTTTCTTGTTAGGAATATATGAGTATGATTTAGAGCTTCTTAAATGATGTTGGTGTGTTGATAATTGCTAGATGAATGTGATGTCGAACTCGTTGTCATGTTTGTTTTAGGTAGCAAATGAGAGAGGTCTATGAATGTCGATCGTTCTTGACTAATCTTGTGTAAATGCATGAATTGGTTAAATGCTTAGACACAGTGTAGTGTTTATAAGTGTTGCTAAGCTTGTTGATTCTTCGTGCTAAATGCCATCAATGGTATACTCTTAGTAATAAGGGAGTCATTGGCGAGGTTTGACAAGAGATGTCGAATTCACTCTTGCAAACTACTACTTAAGAAGGACGGAAGATTTATCTTCACAACAAGTAGTTGAAGTATTGAATAGATTGTTTCACTCGTTCTTGAAGCCTTTGTTATTTAGCATTTATGTATTCTTGATGGTATGTTTCACTTCATTTATGCCATGGGTTGTTTGAGAATAGGAAGTGTTCTTATGATTGAAATGTTCGGGTGTTAGGAAAGTGACGAATTCCTTAGCTCATTTGCATGAAAATCTATGAGCATGAATTTAGAACTTCTTGTGAAAAATATGATGTGATTCTTTCTAGATAAGTATGTTAATGTTAATGTTAAGTCAAGTAATGAATGTGATAGAATGAGTGAATGGTTCAATGATCTACATTAGATTTGGAAGTGGATATCAATTGCCCCCAAGGCTTTATCTTTGTAGTTTTAAAACCCTTTTTCTTAGTTTTGTTTGATGATTAGCATAGTTACTTAACCTTGCTCGTTATCTTGTCTTTTAACTTTCATAAATTAGGACAACCAACCATCCAATCCCCCCCCTTTTTACATGCTTTTATATGTATGTATATATATCTACTCCTAGCCTAATATCAACCTTTTGTGCCTAAACGCTTAGGAAGATCCCCCTTCTTCGTGGACGACCCCGACTTGCCGCTATCTACTTAGTTGTAGATAGTAAGAATTTAAGGCTTAAAAGTAATAACTTTGAGAGGTACGGCGACAACCTCCCAGTAATCAAGGTGCATGCATGCTTTGAGTTTAGTTTGAATGCAGCTTGCATAATTTCAGCTTGTTTAGTTAGTCCTATAACCTAGTAGCGTTAATAAGAGACTTGGTCATGGACTTCGTCTTATCTTGAGTTATTCAGTGCTTAGACTTATGTAGTATAAACTTATCTGGTTACTATATAAAAGAAATACTCTGAAACCGCACGCTTGTGTCAACCGTCGTCAGGGGAATATTGGTCATTTCACAGGCAAGCCGAACGTGTGCCCCTGCATGTGCTGTCAAGTGGCCGCCCAAGATGATGTCGTTTTAGGCACCACTTTTGTATTTTTGTGCATCCCATTTTTCAAAAGTTACGACACCACTATGTACATTTGTAGGTGCTGCCAGGTGGCTGCCTAAAACGACATTGTTTTGGGCACCCATTGGAGGGGTACCCACTCGAGATGTACCCACTCGAGACGTACCCATTCAAGGTTCGATAGGTGAAGGTTCCAGTGGAGATTTGAGAGGTGAGAATTCGAGTGGGGGGGGGGGTTCGAGAGTTACTGATTCGATAGCTGAAGGTTCAGGTGGAGAAGTTCGAGAGGTGAAGGTTCAGTTAAATAGGTTCAAGCGGAGGGGTTCCATTGGAGGGGCTCGAAAGGTACCCATTCGAGGGGTGATGGTTCAGGTGGAGAGGGTTCAAGTGGAGGGATTCGAGAGGTAGCAATTCGAAAGGTGAAGGTTGAAGTTCATAGGGTTGAGGTGTAGGGATTCGAGAGGTAAGGATTCGAGATGTGAAGTTTCCAGTGGAGATTTGAGAGGTTAGAGTTCGAGTGGGGGAATTCGAGAGGTTAGAGTTTTAGAGGTACCTATTTCGAGAGGTACGCATTCAAGAAGTACCCATCCGAGAGGTGAACTTTCAGGTGGAGGCGTTCCATTGGATGAGTTCTAGAGGTACCGATTCGAGAGGTTCCATTTAAGAGGTACCCATTCGAGAGGCGAAGTTTCAGGTGGAGGGTTTTTGTTGGATCCATTCGAGATGCACCCATTCGAGAGGTGAAGTTTCAGGTGGAGGGGTTCCACTGGATGGGTTTGAGAGGTACCCATTCGAGAGGTGAACTTTTAGGTGAAGGTGTTCCATTGGATGAGTTCTAGAGGTACCGATTCAAGAGGTGAAGTTTCAGGTGGAGGGGTTCCATTGGATGGGTTCGAGAGGTACCCATTCGAGAGGTGAACTTTTAGGTGGAGGTGTTCCATTGGATGGGTTCGAGAGGTACCATTCAAGAAGTGTCCACTCAAGAGGTACCCATTCGAGACGTGAAGTTCCAGGTGGAGGGGTTCCATTGGATCCATTCGAGATGCACCCATTCGAGAGGTTAATTTTCAGGTGGAGTTGTTCCATTGGATGGGTTCTAGAGGTACCGATTTGAGAGGTTCCATTTGAGAGGTACCCATTCGAGAGGTGAAGTTTTCGGTGGAGTGGTTCCATTGGATGGGTTCGAGAGATACCATTCGAGAGGTGCCCACTCGAGATGTACCCATTCGAGAGGTACCCATTCGACATGTGAAGTTTCAGGTGGAGGGCTTCTGTTGGATCCATTCGAGATGCACACATTCGAGAGGTTAAGTTTCAGGTGGAGTGGTTCCATTGGATGGGTTCGAGAGGTACCATTCGAGAGGTGAAGGTTCAGGTGGAAGGGTTCCATTGGATCCATTCGAGATGTACCCATTCGAGAGGTTAAGTTTCAGGTGGAGTGGTTCCTTTGGATGGGTTCGAGAGGTACCATTCGAGAGGTGCCCATTCGAGAGGTACCCATTCGAGAGGTGAAGTTTCAGGTGGAGGGGTTCCGTTGGATCCATTCAAGATGTACCCATTCGAGAGGAGTAGTTTCAGGTGGAGGGGGTGGGTTCGAGCAGTTGCCATTCGAGATGTGAACTTTCAGGTCGAGGGGTTCGATTGGATGGGTTCGAGATGTACCCATTTGAGAGGTGTAGTTTCAGGTGGAGGGGTTCCATTGGATGGGTTCGAGAGGTACCCATTCAAGATGTGAACTTTCAGGTGGAGGGGTTTGATTGGATGGGTTCGAGAGGTACCCATTCGAGAGGTGAAGTATCAGGTGGAGGGGTTCAGTTCAATCCATTTTTGAGGTACCCATTCGAGAGGTGAAGTTTCAGGTGGAGGGGTTCTGTTGAACCCATTCGAGAGGTGAACTTTTAGGTGGAGGGATTCGATTGGATGGGTTTGAGAGGTACCCATTCGAGAGGTATCTCTTCAAGAGGTGAAGTATCAGGTGTAGGGGCTCTATTGGATCCATTCGAGAGGTGAAGTATTAGGTAGAGGGCTTCCGTTGGATCCACTAGCGAGGTACCCATTCAAGAGGTGAAATTTCAGGTAGAGGGGTTCCGTTCGATCCATTTGAGATGTACTCATTTGAGATGTACCCATTCGAGAGGTGAAGTTTCAGGTGGAGGGTTTCCGTTCAATCCATTCGAGAGGTGAAGTTTCAGGTGGAGGGGTTCCGTTGTATCCATTCGACATGTACCCATTTGAGAGGTGTAGTTTCAGGTGGACGAGCTCCATTGGATGGGTTCGAGAGGTACCATTCGAGAGGTATCTATTTGAGAGGTGAAGTTTCAGGTGAAGGAGTTCCATCGGATCGATTCGAGATGTACGCATTTGAGAGGTGTAGTTTCAGGTGGAGTGGTTCTATTGGACGGGCTCAAGAGGTACCATTCAAGAGGTTAACTTTCAGGTGGAGGGGTTCTATTGGATGGGTTCGAGAGGTTCCATTCGAGAGGTGCCCACTCGAGAGGTACCCATCAGCTGGAGGGGTTCCGTTGGATCTATTCGAGATGTACCCATTGGAGAGGTGTAGTTTCAGGTGGATGGGTTCCATTTGATGGGTTTGAGAGGTACCATTCGTGAAGTTCCCATCTGAGAGGTACCCATTCGAGAGGTATAGTTTTAGGTGGAGAGGTTCCATTGGATGGGTTCGAGAGGTGAAGTTTCAGGTGGAGTGGTTCCATTGGATGGGTTCAAGAGGTACCATTCGAGAGGTACCCATTCGAGAAGTGAAGTTTAAAGTGGAGGGGTTCCGTTGGACCTCCTCACCTAAACCTTCACCTCGCGAATCCGTACCTCTCGAATCGTCCTCTTCAACCACACCATCGTCTCACCATCTCCACACTTCACTTACATGTAAAATTGGTACATTTGTAGTTTCAACTACTGCTCTTTTAATATTCCTATATCGTAGCATTCCTATAGTATTTCTATAATTTAATATCAAGCTCACCATGCAAAGCGCAATGTGGCCACACTAGTAGCATCAAATGCACAAGGTATCATCCTTATTTATTGGGTACATTTCGTAATTTTTTACTGGGATTTCCATTTACATTCAATCTGACGTAATATTAAACATTTTGACTGCAAGTCTCTTTTAGAATTCTTTTTCAGTCCAACTTTCAGGTGGATAGCTATTATCTGATGTGTACATACTTATAATTGACAAACATAAACGCTTTCTCTGCAAACTTACATTATCGACCTCAAAATTTTCTACCGCACTTATTCTCAACCTTAAAAAGAGTATAATCTACCTATTTTTTCATCAATTCATCACTTCTAGCTACTGCCTTCTTTTGTATTATTTCTATCTTGGATCAATGTTTAGTTTTGTTAATTTATTGGATTCTTGATGTCTTTGTTGGATTTTTGGAGTTTCATCTACCTATTTTTCATTTTTTTTGGATTTTTGGAGTTTCATCTACCTATTTTTTCATTTTTTTGTTGAGATGAAACGTGTCAAGTGTACCTTGTTTTCATTAAAATTGATCCATATGTAGAGAATATTTTGATTGTTCTTGAATGTTATAATTACATAAGTAGTTGACCTACCCTCGACCCGGTTGTCATTAGAATATGAACCAAGGGGTTTAATGGTCAAAGGATAAGATTTATAATTCTTCACCCATTCTCACTACTAAGCTACCAAGGGGTAGTAAATGGGAAGCCCTGGGTTTGTCCACAAGGCTGCTAGGGCTCAAGTATTGGTTAGAAACATAACCTCGTGCTGGTTGTCAATTCGCATGAGTGAAAGGAACAACTAGTAGTGTACACATGCAACTTGGGGGGGTGGTTGGTATTTTCAACTAACAACTACAAAGCATGCAATTAACAAACAACTAAACTATTTATACTAGGCACTTGAGAATCATTTAGCAACATGGTAGTTTTGATGCTTCAATCATCAATTCATTCACATATAGACATACAAAAGACCTATCAGTGTGTTCACAACACGTGGTGTGGCTGATGGCATACATTTTTCCATCCCTATCACGGTGGGTGCACTCACAACCCTCCATCGGCACCGGCATCATAATTAGGGGAGTACAACGAGGTCTGACCATCATTGTAGTTCTGTTTCTCCCCCGTGCCATCCCAGACTTTCACCACAAATGCAACTAATCCCCTTGGGTCCTATATACGCTAGGCCTAAGGTTCGTAGGAACTTTATCTATAATACTAGGGTTTCAACACAACACCTAGCTTACTACTATTCACTATTTGTACCTGCAACCTCTCGGACAATGGTTACGAAGTCAGCTAAGACTGGTGCAATGGCAAATAGGTTAGGGCATTCTTGAATCCCCCGCACACCCACCCACGTGGACGCGCTTTCCCTTACCCATTCTAACATCCAGGTTTCTCTTCCCAAGAGGGAATCAATAATTGAACCATACATGAGTATATCAAAGTGTGTGTTTATTTGTGGTGTACACATGCATTTACAACATTCAAGAACAATCACAATAATATCATAAACACAAAGATAGGATGAATCTAATAAATATTACCGGAATCTAATAAACACATTAATATTCCCAAGTTTGTGGCCGATGAGTTTATGGGTTTGACCAACATTACCGGGACTACAGCCCGGAGATGGAGGAATTGGAGGGAACCAAAGAGGAGCATTTTGGAGACTAGTTTTGCTTGCAAGAGCACCTTGATGGTTCTAGGCTTACTTGAACCAGTGACCTTTCTTTTGGGTCAGGTAGGCCTAGAAGGTTTTATCGACGTGCACTCGAAAGCCTATATAAGGTGCACTTTAGAGTTTCTAGCTACTATTTGGAAGGTCATAGATGGTAATATTTATTAGATTTGCCCTATCTTTGAGTTTATAATATTATTGTGATTATTCTTGAATGTTATAAATGCATGAGTAGTACACCACATATAAGCACACACTTTGGGATGTACTCATGTACGGTGCAATTTTTTATGCCCCATTGGGAAGAGAAACCAGGATGTCAGAATGGGTAGGGGAGAACGCATCAGCATAGGTGTGTGCATGAGAGATTCAAGAATGATCTGACCTATTTTCCATCGCACCACTCTTAGCTAACTTTGTAACTGTTATCCGAGAGGTTACGAGTATAGATAGTGAATAGTAACAAGCTAAGTGTTGTGTTGAAACCCTAGTATCACAGATAAGGTGCCTATGAACCTTGGGCCTAGCGTATAAAAGACCCGGGGGAGTAGTTGCATTCGTGGTGGAAGCCTGGGATGCAATAGCATGGGGGAGAAATAGACCTGCAACTATGGTCGGACCTTGTTGTCCATCTCTAATTACGATGGCGGTGCCAGTGGAGGGTTGCGAGCGCACCCACCGTGACAGGGTTGGGGAAGTGTATGGCATCGGCCACACCACATATTGTGAACATACTGATAGGTCTTTTGTAATTCATGTGAAAGAATCAAGGATTGAAGAATTAGAACTACCATGTTGCTAAATGATTCCCAAGTGCATAGTTTAATTAGTTGGTTGCATATTTACTTCATATGTTTAGTAGTTGAACCGACCCCCTCCCTCTTTTGCATGTTTGCTTCACTAGCTATTTATTTCACTCGCGTGGATTCACAGCCTGCACGAGGTTGTGTTCTAACTAGTACTTGAGCCCTAGCATCTCAGTGGAAAAACTCAGTTTACTTAAAATGGAGTGGGCGATTACATAATCGCCACACTTGATGCACGCGGTATAAGTGTATCCATTCTCTCATCTTTAGGAGATTGATTTCGCTGGGATCCTCAAGGATATGAGGCACGGCCTCAGCACATCCTTGCCCACTTTATTGCTCTCGGCGCTCTCAAGAGAATGTTTGAAGGCCAATAACATCCCTCTTTCTCCACTTTAGGGGTGTAAATGGTAGAAGCATATATCCACTCGTGCCAGATTGGTGCAACTATGGGCATCAGCTTCACTCTTTATGGGACATCCAAGACCCGAGACACTCTCGGCTGCATTAGGACCTTGGATTCTTGTATCTTCGTCGACTTTCTGACAACTAAATTTTCTCAAGACCCAAGTCTCATAATACTCGGCTGCTTTATGGAATGAAAATGAAGAAGGCCCCGTTTGTTAGGGGTAGAAGCGGTCCACTTGTTTATGGGTAGTGAGTTTGTTCTCATCCCATTTACCTAGCATTTCTTAGCCTGTCCATTTTAGGTTGTTGTTTTCGGTTCCATTATCATTGGGACTTGTCTCTTTTCCCTTTGCTGGACTTATCTTGCTAAGGGTTGGTAGGTTTTATTTAGAAAATAGGGGGGGGGGAGTGGTGCCCTTAGGGTTTCGCTTCCCCCCCCCTCGAATTTTGCTACCTAGGTTCATCACGTAACCTAGGGTTGGATTATTTTTGTATTTGGTAGGGCTCTTTTAGGGCTCTACCGTGGGTTCCACCATCTATACTATTTACCATATTACAGTCAGTGGAAAAACTCAGGGATTTCCGCTTACTACCCCTTGGTAGCTTAGCAGTGAGAACGGGTGCAGAATATAAAACTCTATCTTTGACCCGTAAGCCCCTCAGTTCGTGTTTTAATGACAACCGGGTCGGGGCGGGCTAGGTTTCAACTTGTCTAGGTTTTTGTATTTTTTATTTCATTTTTTCAAGTTTTCTATTTTTTTTGGTGTAGCACAAAAATTCCCCAAAAGAGGACTTCATATTACAAAAGATATCAAAAGATAAATATACACCACCAATTTCTAAAACATCCCACCCCATGAAAACTAGAAGTTCTATCATAGCATGTCATACCACCAAATGTTCATCCAAAATCATCCCACAACAAAAACCAACATAGTCAACAAACAAGAAAAACTACAAAAGCAAGTCATGAAATGCATGCAGGAAATCCAAGAATGAAAACTATATAAGCGCTCACTACTCCCTCCCCGCACTTTGCCCATGCAAAGTGTCCAATGCACAAAAGTCATATCAAAACATAGGTGAGGAGGGAGAATAGTAGTACTCCTTGAATCCATTTCCAATGAAATTGAGAATACCTGCATCCAAAAATATGAAACCTAAGTGTAATTCCATTCCAAAAAAAATTCTCAAAAACACACACTCATTCAAGAATTATGTTTTTAATAACACCACCGCAATGTTCATAGAGCACATATAGACAAAGCACTCAACGGTTCCCCAAAAATGTGAAGTTATGACTTGTAAGACTCACTCAAAAAGAAGGAAAAATTCCCAATTTTTGGAAGAGAGCTTCACTTTTTGGGTTTTACCTAAAGTGTGTGAGAATGAGTGTTTCTTGAGTAGGAAGAATATTTAAAATGGGGATGGGATTTAGAATTCTCAATTTATAGGAAAATAGGGTGAAAAAATTAATTTCCAAGGGATATTGGAAGCATTCTCAAAAATCCTAAGAAATTAGGGGGTTTCAAAATCCTAGAACTAAAAATGCATTTTTTAATGTGAGAATCATAATTTTAGAAAATGTGCATTACCGGAGCAAAGAAAATTGAAAAATTGGTGTAGTGTGCAAGAAGGGTGCCTGACACGAAGCACACAACCATCTAGCACAAGACATAGCCTTGCACCGTTCCAACCTTGGCACAAAGGATAGCCTCGTGCCGGCTTACTTGGCGCGAGGCATGCACTAATTGTTTCTCTAATCCTCGGTTTTTCCCTCTTTTTTCAAAAGAATATATCACCCTTCCAATTTAATTCCATTTAAAACACAATCACGAGTCTCAGATTTAAATTTTCAAACAAAAAAGCGTTTCATTTCAAAAATCCACATAGAAAAACATAGATTCATGCAAAAACTATCAAAACACTAAAGCAAAAAAAACATCGTATTTTTATTGTCGTCCTCACGGGTTATTTTACTAAAATTGATTTTTCATGAATTTCTTTCACCAAGGAGAGGATCACCCTCCTTGGTTATACTCAAAGCTCCCCACTCAAAATAAGGTTTCAATCTTTGCCCATTTACCACTAGCTTCATGCCATCTTTTTCATTTTTAATCTCGATTGCTTCTTGATTGAGCACCTTTGTCACTTCATATGGTCCTTCCCATCTTGATCTTAGTTTGCTCATAAAGAGATGGAGCTTAGACTGGTAAACGAGAACTCTTTGTCCCATAAAGAATTCTTTCTTCACTATACCCTCATCATGTCTAGCTTTTATTTTCTCTTTATAGATCAATGCAGTGTCATAGGAGTTGCCCCTATTTTCTTCAAGTTCCAGTAACTACGACTTCCTATGCTTCCCAGCTTTATTCAAGTCTAAGTTAATGCATTTGCCTACCCAATGTGTCTTGATATCAAGCTCAACGGGGAGGTGGCACCTCTTGCCAAAAAGGAACTTGTAAGGTGACATACCAATTGGAGTTTTGTATGCAGTACGACAGTGTTGGGAATTGATTAAATCTAATTTAGCTGAAAATCAATTATCTAATCCCGAATCTCATGCATGTATTTAATTCGAATCTATCTAAGAGTTTAGATTACCTTTGAAGCATGTTTTACTGTTAAATCCAATCAACTATGGAGACGAGAATCCCATATGTGATTCCTCTATGTGTGTTCATACAGCATGATCGGATCGCCTTCATCGTTGTCAGCTTAGAACGTTAATCAACAAGTAAAGACCTAGTTTTTTTCTTCTCTGTACGGTGAGGTTTATTTTTTGAGAATAGTTGGATTTGTTTTAGGTTTCTGCTATCTGTAATGGCAAGGGTTCTAATGTTGTCATCCTGAACATTTCTGTAAAAATATCTATTTATACAGAATGGTCATTAATCCAAGAAACCCCAATCCAAGTCAATTTGGGCCTACCCCAATTAGATTTAATGAGTTCTAAACTTAATTCTCATATAAATACTATCTGGGCTCCTAGGCCAATAGTCATTTCATTTATCAAATTTCATGCCTTGTGGGTGACCCTATAGGTACAATCATAATAAGTTGCAAGCCCAATATAATTTATGCTAGCTGATCGAAAGTGGTTTCCAGCTAAACATTCCAATCACTCATATTATTTGAATTAATTATCTTCGTAATTAATCCTCCAACTATATATGAAAAATGCACATTGACTGAAGGACACTATTCCAACAATCTCCCCACTTGTCCTTTAGAACAAATATGCATTTGTATTCCTTTGTCACTTAACGTCTTCATCTGAACATAAGGTAAGATAACGTGCCATCCTTATCTAGTTCAAATCCATTTCTCAAATTCCCGAGTCAAAGTGTTAAGACATATGATTAATCTTTAATCCATCTGAGCACAACCGTGCATTTTACAGTCCCAACTCTCCGAGAGGCCCATTAGATAAAAATCTCATGTAAATGAGAGGACAATCCCACTCTTGTACATTCAAGTTTTCTCCACTCAATTCCTGGAAACCCAAGAACTGTCTCTATAATCTCCTTTTACAGTGCGACGTTTGATAGCCTCAAGGTACCCCAATCCACAAGCAAGAAAACACTTAATTACTTAGGTATGAAGGAATACAGTCAACAAGACATATGACATTATGAATATCTTAAAGTATTCTCAAGGTGGGTCTATCCAATACAAGTTCCTAACTTGCATCCATGCAATCGATTCAGGACATCCCACATCTTTCAGCCCATGAAACAGCGCTGTGAATCAACTTGCAAACTAGTTTTCTTAAGTCATGAGTTTCCACTCTCAATGACCTAAATTAGGGACACAATCAATCTTACACTCAAGTTCACTAAATAGGGTTTCATTATCCAAGACATATTCTTGATAACTTATTTGGAGATGTAAATTGATTTTAGATTTTCATTCAACACTAAAAAAAATTAAATGAATATGAAATGATAATTCCATAATATGTTAAACGGTTCAATCTTCAATGTCCAAAATCACAAAATTATGATAACTAGAACATCACGGAAATCACAGCCACTATCCAAAGTGCTAGATTTCTATCACAAATGTGTGAGCCCTAGGCTCCATCTGTGGAAGAGGTTTAGATTTTGGATCAAAAATTTGTCATCCTTTCTCACTTGCATAAACAACTTCACCATTCTTGACATATTCACAAAGAACGAAAATTTTCTTAGGACAAATTTGAACACATTGGGCTCCCTTGGCTCATTTTTCCTAAGCGGTTACTCTACCATTTTCTCATTGGAAAGTCACAGAGCCTGCTAAGACAGGGACCGCATCAAGTTCAGTGATGAATTTCTTAATTCAAACACCTTCATATGCATCTTCCAAAGCAGAAATGTACTCAGCTTCAATTGTAAAATCAAACAACAATGATTCACTTATCATTTTTCTCAAACAACTCATTTTCACTGTAGACCCAAGAATATATCTGGCACTAAAACATTTTCTTAGCTACATACCAATGTGTCTATTTTATATCTCATAGTCGTGCTCTAAGCATACATGATATAACTGTGAGTACATATCATAACATACATGGTAGATCCTATTGAATATGCATAAGCAATCATAGTCATTCTCTTTTGCTCATCAGATTTCGATAAAGAGTCATGCTATGAGTCGTGCTAAGAGTTATGCTATGAATCATGGGTCGAAAATCTTTTACAATCTTTTATGTCAAACCTATCAAACACCTTACCTAGTAAGTGTTTCTCCTAAGGTTAATCATCCTTTTTGATCTACCTGTGTAGATCTTGATGCCCAAGATGTACTTTGCCTCTCCTAAGTCATTCATCGCAAAACACTTTCCGAACTAAGTTTTCATAAACCTTAGCTTCGGTTAGTCATTTCCAATGTCATCGACATAGAGGAGTAGGGATTCAATCTGGCTCCCACTAACCTTCTTGTATACACAAGATTCCATAACATTCGTTGAATGCCAATCCCTTAATTGCTTCATTGAAATGTATATTCCAACTCCTTGATATTTGCTTCAATCCATAAATGGACCTTTGAAACTCGTATATTTTCCAAGCTATTTTGGCCAATAAAATCCTTAGATTGTGTTGCATACACATATTCTTCCAAAATCCAATTAAGAAAGATGGTTATGACCTCCATTTGCCAGATCTCAAATTCAGCAATTGCTAGGAAAATTCAAAACAGACTTAGGCATTTCAACTGGAGAAAAGGTCTCATCATAATCCACCTTGTGGACTTGTTTATACCATTTAACTATCAGTTTAGCCTTGAAAACATAAATGTCTGGTTTCATTTTGAAGACCATCATTTTAGCCATAACCTTTTAGTAATTCAACCAAATTCCAAACTATTTTTTCATAAATAGAGTCCATTACAAATTTCATGGCCTTAAGCCACTTTGCAAAGTTAGGGCTTGTCAAAACTTAACTTTAAGTCATAGGTTCATCACTTTCTAAAAGTATGATTTCATATTTTTTTAGTCGCAAGGACATAAATATACCTTCGTCTGAATCCTATACCTTTCTGACCAACTAGGGCATGAGCATTTTCAATAGTCTTTAAGACTTTTCTCGTATTCATATTCACTACTTCACATGAAGGGATTGATGTTTCCAAAACTGACTATTGCTCACCTCAAAACTTATTAAGTTAAAATTCCTCCCACTTGTCATTTTGGAAAGATGATAATTCTGTAAAAGGACACATTCTCAAGCAACAAAACATAGTTCTCAGAATGACTATAGAAGTAATGGCCATTTTTTCTCTTTTGGATATCCCACAAAGTGACATTCATCAGACTTGGTGCAAGCTCACTAGGAAACCTTGTTTCAAATATGCCTCTCAACCCCAAATATTTAAGAGAAACGTCATTCAAGGAACCCTTCCTTGCATATCCCATATGGTTTCTTTCTTACCACTTTAGATAATGCCTGGTCCAGTGTGAACATTACCTTTTTAGAAAAGCATGTCCCTCATGAGAAAACTGGAAGACTAGCTTGACTCATCATTGACCTAACCATATCCAATAAGGTATCATTTATCCTTGTGGACAAACCATTCATTAAGGTGTTCCTACAGGATTCAATTATGAAATAATGTCAAATTCTCTCTGATGGTCAACAAATTTATGACTCAAATATTCACCATATCAATCCAATTGAAGTGGTTCAATTTTCTTGACAAGTATATTCCAAACTTCATTCTGAAACTCCTTCAATTTCTTAAAAGAATCAGACTTGCCTCACATCAAGCAGACAACTACATCCACTCAAATTACTAGTGAAGCTAATGAAGTCATGAATCCACCTCTTGCAATTGAACACATTTTGGTCTACAAAACACTTTGTTAATAAGACTTAATAGTTCATTTGCTCCACCATTCATCATATGAAGGGTGATTTTGTCATTTTGTCATCACAATATCTGCAGGTCTCAATCGACTCCAGGTCAAATGATCCACAATGCTCTCTCGTCGGAGTTACTGCATGCACTTTATGTTCATATGGCTAAATCGACATTTCCAGAGGCACCCCAGACTCAAATAATTTTCTTTTAGCCCTTTTGATATTTATGCCATAAACTTGTTCATCCATATCAAGAAAATAAAGACAATTGTCTAATTTTGCAAAACTATAACACATCCATCTGAAATGGAACCATCATTGCTCCTATAACAATGAAAACCTCCCGTGTCCAACACATAAATGGTAATTGTTGTAGTAACACTTAGGTCAAAATAACTATTATATGGCCCAGTGTAAGCCCATAAGGCATAGATAAACTATAAGTTCCTACGGTCAATGGAGCAACCATTGCTTCATTTCCCTCATGTAGGTTGACCCATCATCAATCTTAACTCCTACTTTGTTCTCACCACATTTTTGAAATTGTGAGAAACACATATGGTATCCAATACCCATCAGTAGAGTTATTAATGACAGAGATTTTCCATGACGTAAATAACTGCAATGTCACCTACTCGCCCATTCTTTGTATTCTAAGAACTAGGGGTAGTATCCTTTCTAATGGAATGAGTCACTGCAGTAGAAGTATTGGGACATATCAGACTTTACAACTTTCTGCTTCCTAGCAGTATGTTGTGTCTTAGGTGCATGAGTACTATGGTTACCCTTGCCCTATCCCACTTATTCATTCTTCTATTCATGATTCGGATCCCTTTCACTTATGCACCAATAAAACCTTGTTCCTGGTCTCAATCTTGACACTTGACTCAAGTTTATTTTAAGCATTTCATGCAGCTTTGTCAAAGTATTTTCTTTTCCACTTAAATGGTTCCAACCATCATAGAGTGAATAGAGATAGATGTTAAGGCCACTCTCAGCCATATGCAAAACAAAGTATCTCCATGTTATAAAATGATCCAATCATTTTCAAAACATGAGAACCCACTAGTTTTCCTTTCTTAATGTTACAATCAAGAATGGTCTTAAAGGTCTCAAACCTCTCAACTTTGGCTTGGTCCTAAATCATATCTCAGAGCTCCAGGTTGATGTTATAAATATTTGAGTTCAGTAGCTCCTTCTTGATCTGACCTTAGTAAACTCCTTCTCGTTATACCAAAATACTTTCCTTGCAATTCTAGACTCATACTATTCAACATAAGACACTTGACATCAGGGATTTGAATATCAATGACACACTCCTTCTTTTCTTGCATTAGAACTATAATCAAGTTCTTTTTCCAAGTAACTATCGTTCAATTCATCCTTTCAAAGGATCGAACGCAGTTTAGAAGAGTTGTTGTTTGTTGTTATACATGATTACTAAAATATAAATAAATGCTTTAAAAAACTGTTTAAACGAAATAACTTGAGCAAAGCTACAAGCCTTATTAGAAGTTATCTATCATTTTATTCTATCCAAGTTAGTCCCATGAATAAAAAGATTCCAAGACCCTCAAAATCACAAGATCTTAAGCATGCTTTGACTTGTCTCAATTCCTTTGATTTTAGGTAAGCAATCCCATTGCTAATAGTATCCAATACTACTCTTGGTCGATAGTGTACATCCAATGTACTACCTATCTTATTTTTGCCTCAACATTTGAGGACTCACTGATATTGATGACCAAACCAAAACTAACATGTAGACCACTTTCACTAGGTCTACCCGTGTTTATCCCAAGATTAGAAGTGCCACTATCGCTTTGGCAAAATCTGTCACTAGTGATCGAGGGCTTAATAAGTGTTCTTGTTTCGGAAAGCAAATTTTGCACATTATTTCTTTTGGGACTGCGGTTCGTTATGTTGGTTTGATCATTAGTGAACGAATTCCATAATCATTCCAAACACATAAACCAATCACATGCATTTATAATATAAAACAATAAATAAATACATCTAAAGTGATCCTAGTATGACCCCCTAATCTTGACAAAATCTTCATCTTGTCTACTGGATCCCATTCTTCGATCTTCTCATCAAGCTTAAAATTTATTCCAACTTAAATAATAAAATTGAAAATAAATTTACAACATAGTAATAAACGGCACTCAGACCGTATTTAATTACAAAACTCAATAAATGGTACGCACACCGTATTTAAATATATAATTGGGTTATACTAGTCATTGATAACCCTGCACTTTGAATCTAATTCATATATGCAAACATTCATTTCTAAAATGAATGACCCAGTTGCATATAAAATAAATTGGGATAAAATCACATAATAAATTATGAAATTAACCATACTAAAATAATTAAGTTAACTAATTTCTAAAATTATTAACCTTAAGTATCATCACCTAATATTTTGTTATTTTATATTAATAAAATCATTATAATTTATTAATCAAGTACATCCCATAACTTGATTAATAATAATTCATTACATTTAATTTTAATTTTGAAAATTAAAATTACTAAAACTTTGTTCATGTATATAATTTTAATTTCTAAAATTAAAATAACTCTCACTCAAAAAATTAAATTAATAGGAAATTGACCTACTAAGCCCAGCCCAATCAATCCCAGTTCAAACTTTAAAAAAATAATTAATTAAATATATTTTTTATTTTAAAATAAATATTTAGACCTACTCGGCCCGGTTCAACCCAAACCAGACCTGAAAACCCAGCCTGTTCAGAACCGGTCGGGCCAGACTAGGAAGCATGCTGGGCTGCATGGGAGCATTTGGCCCAGCGCCCAGCAGTAGCCCAACATTGGGTCATCAATGGCCCACCACATATTTAGCCAACCTAACCAATATTACCATTAATAAGCCCAAAAGTTTCAATCAAGGTTTTAATTTGACCCAACCAAAATCAACCCTAATTTGTTTTTAACACCGCCAACCACCGCCTCTACAGTAGCCTCCACTATAGTAACCACCGCCACATATGAATAGTGTTTCCAGCCATGAATAGTAATTCTGGTCGTGAACAGTATTTATTTTTTTTAAAAATAAAATAAATTTCTAAGTGGGTTTAAATCAAATTAAACTATCCAATAATTAATTTGATTTAAAAAATGAACACGAATCTAAACATCACATTATGTAAATCTAATTCACATATTGTCCAGATTTAACTAAAACATGCAAGTTGCTCTGATACCATTGTTGGGAATTGATTAAATTTAATTTAGCGGAAAATCAATTATCTAATCCCAGATCTCATGCATGTATTTAATTCGAATCTATCTAAGAGTTTATATTACCTTTGAAGTGTGTTTTACCATTGAATTCAATCAACTACGGAGAAGAGAATCCCAGATGTGATTCCTCTATACGTATCCACACACACGATCAGATCGCCTACACCGTTGTCAGCTTAGAACATTGATAAAAAAGCAAAGACCTAGTCTTTCTTCTTCTCTGTACGGTGAGGTTTATTTTATGAGAATAGTTGGATTGGTTTCAGTTTTCTGCCGCCTATAACGGTGAGGGTTCTAATGTTATCATCCTGAACATTTCTGTACAAATATTAATTTATAAATAATGGTCATTAATCCAAGAAACCCTAATCCAAGTCAATCTGGTCCTGGCCCAATTAAACTTAATGAGTTCTAAACTCAATTCTCATATAAATACTATCTGGGCTCCTAGCCCAATAGTCATTTCATTTATCCAATTTCATGCCTTGTATGTAACCCTGTAGGTTCAGTCATAATAAGTTGCAAGCTTGATATAATTGATGTTAGCTGATCAAAAGTAGTTTCTAGCTAAACATTTTGATCACTCAAAATATCTAAATTAATTATCTCCGTAATTAATCCTCCAACTATATATGAAAAATACACATTGACTAAAGGACACTAATCCAACATGTAGGCCCGGAGAGCATCCTCCAACCAAGCACTCCAATCCTTTCAAGATGTATTCACTATTTTTTCAAGGGTGGCCTTGATTTTGCGATTGGATATTTCTCTGCTTGGCCATTGGTCTGTGGGTGGTAGGCTGTGGAAGTTCTATTGGTTACTCTATATTTTTCAAGCAATGTTCCCATGACCTTATTGCAACAGTGGGTTTCTTTATCGCTGACTAGGAATCGTGGGGACACTAAATCATGAGAAGATATTATATTTGAGGAAACTGATCACGATTGCTGCATCATTTTTCTTTGTGGCTATGCTTCTACCCACTTGGACATATAGTCTACTAGCACTAATATGTAGTAATTTCCATTGGATTTTGGAAATGGTCCCATGAAATCGATGCCCCACATATCAAAAACCTCTACTGGCATAGAAAAGGTTTAGGGCATCTCATTTTTGGATGAGATGTTCCCTATCCTTTGGTATTCATCACATGATGACACCAAATTTTTAGCATCTGACTGCATGGTAGGCATACCAAGGTTGGCTATTTGTTATCCCGAATAATTGCTCGTCAGGAAATTCTTCCCAAATAGGTTCTAACCTTGCTTTCTCCTTGGCTGGTTCTGGGCCCTCAAGGACTGGTAGTCTACTTAAGTAGTCTGCTACTGCATTTTCAGTGCCCTTCTTGTCCCTTACCTCTTGGTAAAACTCACTTAAAATAAGTATCCACCTAATAAGCCTCAGCTTAGCTTCCTTCTTCATCATCAAATGATGAAGTGCTTCATGGTCTGTGTATACAATAACCTTGGTTCCCAAGAGGTATTGACGGAACATTTCTAAGGAAAATACTACGGCTAGTAACTTCTTCTCAGTGGTAGAGTAATTGCGTTAAGTATCATTGAGAGTTACTTTGCATAGTATATGGCGTGTGGTGCTCTACCTATTCTTTGGCCTAAAACAGTTCCTATAGCATGATCACTTGCATTGTACATAATTTCAAAGGGAAGAGGCCAATTTGGGGGTTGGATGATTGGGGTGGTCACTAACATATTTATCATGGTGTCAAAACACTTTGTGCACCCTTCATCAACAGTGAAGTAGACATCCTTTTGCAGTAATTTGCATAGAGGTGAGGACATTTTTAAGAAATCCTTAATGAAATAACGGTAAAAACTGGTGTGACCTAAGAATGATCTGACATCCTTGACATTGGTGGGGTAAGGCAGGGATTTGATTGCGTTGACCTTAGCTTCATCAACTTCTAAACCTTGAGCTGACACAACATGTCCTAGCACTATACCTTTCTCCACCATGAAATGGAACTTCTCAAAATTTAGCATGAGATTCGTGTCCATACATCGCTCTAGCACCCGTGCAAAATGATTTAGGCATGAATAAAAGGAATCCCCATGGATAGTGAAATCATCCATAAAGACCTCAAAAAATTTCTCAATAAATTCTAAGAATATGCTAACCATACACCTCTGAAAAGTGCCTAAAGCATTACAAAAACCGAAGGGCATTCGCTTATAAACAAAGGTGCCAAAGGGGCAAGTGAATGTGGTGTTTTCATGGTCCTCTAGATCAATTGCTCTCTGGCAGTATCTAGAATATCCATTAAGGAAATAATAGTAGGCATGGCTGCCTTTCAAATAGTTGGTCGATGAAGGGTAGGGGGAATGGTCTTTACGAGTCACCGCATTTAAGCGGCAGTAATTAATGCACACTCGCCACCCATTCTGAACATGGGTGGGCACCAAGTCCCTATCCTTGTTTTTTACTACGGTGACCCAACTTTTCATAGGCACCACTTGGGTGGGACTAACCCAAGTGCTATCAAAGATAGGGTATATTACCCCAGCCTTAAGTAGTTTAAGGACTTCACCTTTTACTACTTCCATCATAGGCAGATTTAGTCACCTTTAAGGTTGGCATACGGACCTTGCACCCTCCTCTAATAGGATATAGTGCATGTAAGTTGAAGGACTTAGACCCTTAATGTTGGCCAAAGTCCATCCTATTGCTCCCTTCAATTTTTTAAGCACATCAAGCAGTTTACCCTCTTGATCATCAGCCAACCTACTAGAGATAATCACAGGCAGGGTTTTCTTTTCACCTAAGAAATCATACTTAAGAGGTTCAGGTAAAGGCTTAAGCTCAATTTCCGGTGGTTCCTCTATTGAAGGTTTACTCTCTGGTAGAATGATGTGTCCATTTTAGATGCATTATTTAGTAGTATTTAGGATCACTTTTGTGCTCTTTTATTATCGAGAGCTTGTGTTTTACCTTGAAATTCACTTAGGAGAGGCAAAAGCAACTTTGTACTCTTTTACCTCTTTTAAGTGGATTTTGTGTGACAAGGGAAGAACACGGAAGCAACGAAGACCGGAAGACATTGAAGACTATACTTTCGAAGACTTTTGGATACTCACTTCGAAGACATGAAGACCGGAGGCCGTTGAAGACCATTTTTGGAGCCGTTGAAGACTTGAAGATTGAGAGGGATGGCTATGAAGAAGACAAAGAAACAATGCAGAACTCTGGCTCCCGTCGCGACTCCGTCGCGACACCATCGCGACCATCGGGGCACCGTCGCGAGTCGCGACCAAACTCGTCGCGAGTCGCGACCAACGGGCGGCCAGAAATCAACTTTATCTTCTTTGCACTATAAATACTACTTTTTTTCTTCTTCTTCTCCAGCTTTTCCAGCCCGTTTCTCTCTGGTTTTTGGGCGAGAAACCTAGGTTTTTTTCTTCTCTTTCTTTTCTTAGCTTTCTCTTAGTTTAATTATGTCTTTTGTTGTTCTAGAGTAGTTCTTGTACTTGGGAGCTATGGATTGAAGCTTCCACTTCTATGTATTGAGAATCATTTTATCTATCTATTTGGTGTTTTTGCTATTGTGCATTTATTGTGCTTTGAATGTTAATTGTTGATTTCATTGATGTTGTTGAGAGCTTGATGATATGAAATGCTCGTATGAATTGCTAGCTAGGGTTTGGGGGATTTGGGTTAATTTCCCCCCTGTTCTTGTTAGGAATGTATGAGTGTGAATTAGAGCTTTTGATTGTGTTAGTGCGTTGACAATGTGCTAGACGAATGTGATTGATGTTGAACTCTTCGTCATGTTCGTTTGTGTAGCAAACGAGAGAGTCATATGCTCGTGGATGAATGTGCGTTGTACGTTCATCCAATCTCGTGTAATTGCATGAATTGGTTTAATGCTTAGTCACGGTGTAGTGGTCATAGGCATTGCCAAGCTTGTTGGTCCTTAGTGCTAAATGCCACCAATGACACCTTGAGTCGTGGTCGCGACTCGGGAGTCATTGGTGAGGTTTGACGAGAGATGTCGAACTCACTCTCGCAAACTACGAACTAAGAAGGATAGGAGTTTAGTCTCCACGACAAGTAGTTGAAGTATTGAATAGATGATTTAAATTCATTCTTGAAGCATTTGTTATTTGGCATTTATGTATTCCTGATGGTGTGTTTCACTGCATGTGTGCCATGAGTTGTTTGAGCATAGGGAGTGCTTGTGTGGTTGAATTGTTTAGGTGTAGGAACGTGACGAACTCCGTAGCGCCTTTGCATGAAGATCTATGAGCATGAACTTAGAACTCCTTGTGATGTGTGTGTTGTGGTACTTGCTAGATGGGTGTGTGAGTGTTGGGTCCTGAATGCTACATGATGGAATGTGTGAATGATTCGATGAACTACATTAGATGTGGAAGTGGATATCCGTTGCCCCCAAGGCATTTTATCTTTGTAGTTTAAAACCCCTTTTCTTTAGTTTCGTTTGATGATTAGCATAGTCACTTGACCTTGCTAGTTATCGTGTCTTTTTATCTTTGTTAACTTAGGAAACCAACCAACCAACCCCCCCCTTTTACTTGCTTTTAAGTGTGTGTATATATATTTACTCCTAGCCTACTATCAACCACTGTGTGCTTAGACGCTTAGGAAGATCCCTCTTCTCTTTGGACGACCCCGATTTGCCACTATCTACCTAGTTGTAGAAAGTAAGCAGAAAGGGCTTATAAATTATCTTTTGCACGGCGGGCGCGACGACCGCCCGCCCGAAAAACCTCCCCACACTTAAACCTTACTCGCCCTCGAGTAAGAAAAGATTCAAGCATACGGAGGAAATGGCATATCCACATCCTAAAACCCCTAAAATAACCACACAAAATGGACATATCAAACCTCCCCACACTTAAACCTTACTCGCCCTCGAGTAAGAAAAGAACCAAGCACACGGAGTAAATGATATATCCAAAACCTAAACTAATCCCCCAATCAAAGCCTCACAAAAACTCTCAATATCAAAAATCCCAAAATAAAAGCTCACATGAGAATTTTTTTCACACACACATCCCCAATCCTAAATCTAACCAAACCTACCACTTATCAATTCACTACCCATAAAATATTTCAAAGCCCAGAATTGATATTCCCATAATCCAATGACACAAAATGAAGCTAAAACCATAGAGGAAGTTTTAAACACATGCTTCACCTAATGCCAATATATCAACCAAAAACGAAGTATAAAGAGATAAGGAATTTCATAACCACACTTCGTTTCCTAACCCACTAAGCTACCCAATCCCAAGAGGTCTATAGATATTGAGCTACCCGATCCATCCGTGTGACAACCGCAACCTTATGACTCCAACGCCGGCAAATGAGTGAAATCATAGCATTTTTCAATTTCTCTCATTTTGCCTAGGAGCTCTTTCGAGTTTTCATCCTAGCCACACATCATGTTTCTTTAGCTCACATCTCACCTTTTTCCGCACATTTTAGCCTCTCATTTTTGCCTAGGCCGCCCTTTAAGGGTTTTCGACCTATCCGGGCCCCCAATGTTACCTAAGTTGCCCTCTCGGGTTTTCAACTTAGCGGGTTTTCTTTTTCTTTTTCTTTTTTTTCTTTTTCTTGTTCTATTTTTTTTCTTTTTGTTTTTCTAATTTTTTTTTTCATGTTTTTCCAATGAAAAGTAGCAAAAAGCATTCCAAAACAATCTAGCATGCATATGAGTCCTCTAACCCCTCCCCACACTTAAAACATTACATTGCCCTCAATGTAAACACGTAAGGCAAGAACAATAAAAATCAAGGTAAGGGAGTTAGAGTGACACCCATTTCTCCGCAAATTCGCCGGTGATATGGCGATATCCAAGTACATGGATGGTCCCGAGATAGGTTTCGGAACCGGAAGGGTGAGCAAAGATGCCGTAGAAGAACTCACCCCTCGAGAAAAGCATTGTCTCCATGGCGCTGTTTGATCAAGACTATACCACGAAGAACACATTAAACTCACAAGTACATAAGGATATGTAATACTAGGTTTAGCGTCAAGAGTTAATAACCATAGTATTTTCAAGAACAACCAAATCACACTCAACCAACACTATAAGAATAATCATGAAAAATATCCAACATATATAGACATGTATACAAGCATCATTATAGGATATGCACTTACGATCACAATGATGTAGTCGGCATACTACAATCAACAAATGTACTATAAAGATGCAAGAATGTTCATATGTCAACATATGTAGGATGGTGGAGGAATGAGTGGGTATGTGGTGGTTCTTGGGAGTGTTGGGTGGAGAAGAAGGTAGGATCATGCAATGTTTAAAATCATTTGGAAACTTGGAAGCTTGGAAATTTGAAATCCGGGCTCAAAAAAAAATTTTCAACAGTTACTGAGCACGTCGCGACTCGCGACGAGCCTCGCGAAGTCATCGCGACTCGCGGAAAGGTGAGTCCGAGAGCTCAAAATTTTCTGAGCTCGTCGCGACTCGCGACGAAGTGTGTCGCGACTCGCGACGAGCCTCGCGAAGTCATCGCGACTCGCGGAAAGTTGAGTCCGGAAGCTTGACAAGTTCTGATCACGTCGCGACTCGCAACGGAGCCTTGCGATGTCATCGCGGCTCGCGGAAAGTTGAGTCCGGAAGCTCAAAAATTTCTGAGCTCGTCGCGACTCGCGACGAAGTGTGTCGCGACTCGCGACGAGCCTCGCGAAGTCATCGCGACTCGCGGAAAGGTGAGTCCGAGAGCTCAAAATTTTCTGAGCTCGTCGCGACTCGCGACGAGCCTCGCGAAGTCATCGCGACTCGCGGAAAGTTGAGTCCGGAAGCTTGACAAGTTCTGATCACGTCGCGACTCGCGACGAAGTTCATCGCGACTCGCGACGGAGCCTCGCGATGTCATCGCGGCTCGCGGAAAGTTGAGTCCGGAAGCTCAAATATTTCTGAGCTCGTCGCGACTCGCGACGAAGTGTGTCGCGACTCGCGACGAGCCTCGCGAAGTCATCGCGACTCGCGGAAAGTTGGCGCTGGGAGTGAATTTTGCTCCCCTGTTCGTCGCGACTCGCGACGGCAGGGTATCCCAGGCTTAAAATTTTTTCGTTTGCTTACCAACTGTCCAAGCTTTCTTCCCTCGTTCATTGATCTCGTTCCTTCATCTCCTCCATTGCAATGCACTTCACTTTGCTACAAAATCACAGAAAAACAAGCCATAAAAAGAACAAAACAAAACAACAACAAAAACAAACTAAGAAACACAAACTAAGAAACAAAAACTAAAAGAAATGCCGAATTTATTTAACGTCGTCGGCACGACGAAGCTCCGTATTTTTAAGGTCGTCGGCACGACCCTAATGTTATCCGTATGGTGAAGGCTTGAAGCTATTCACCATGAGCATCCAAAATAAGAGAGGTGGGGGCACAAACCCTTCAAGAGGAAAGTCTTGTGGAGGTGGAGATGGTTCAAAGGGAATTAAGTGATTAGGGAGCTTGGGAAAGTCTTTTGGCTCCTCTCTCGTTTCCCTCAAAACTTCCGAAAATATTAGAGTTGGTTCACTAGGTGGGAGAAGGGGTGACGATGCTAATGGATGTAGCACTATCACCTCTTCCTCCATTTTTCTATCCTCTACAACCAACTCCTCATCCCTTTCAAACTCAAAATCATTTTTATTGGTGACCTCACTCACCGAATCATCGAGTTCAAGTTGGGATGGTGTGTTTTCGGAATCACGAGCTTCCATGCGGGCCAATACCTCTAGTATGTTCCTCACATGCCCCTCAATGGCCTCAACACTAGAGGAGAGCTAGGTATCCGGCTCCTCACTAGTAAAGGATTTCAAGTTTGCTATGGTATTTAAGACATCCTCACGTGTCAAACTTGAACTTCCTTGTTGGGCTTGGTTTTGGGGTATGGTATAGGGTGGTGATGGCCAACTAGGTTTCCCGTAATATTGGTTTTCCGGCTCATTCTCATACCACAAATCCGGACTACCACTCCATTCCGGATTGTAAGAGTTGTGGTATGGATAGCATTCATGAGCTTCTTGCCCTTGAAAACCAATATCTCCTACCTCTTGATAGCACTCTTCATAGTACCCATGGTTTTGAAAACCAAGGGTTCTTTCTCGGTCATAGTGCTCTTCCCACAACAAAGGGCAAGATTCGGTAGGATGATCGGAATGACACATCCTACAAAACCTTGCTTGTTGAGCCTCTCTTCTCATCATGAGTTCCCTCAAGGTGAGACGCTCCATTAAAAAAAAATTTCTTTTTTTTTTTTTCAAAAGTTCGGAATCATAGTGCAAGGATTCTCGATAAAATAAATCACCAAGAACTCAAGCAATACCTACTCCGAACAAAAACAACCACCAAGTAGTGGAAAATAAAAACAACTAGCAAATACACAACCAAATACACCTAAATACTTAAGAATAAACGCCTCTTCCCCGGCAGCGGCGCCATTTTGATGGGCGGGCGGTCGTCGCGCCCGCCGTGCAAAAGATAATTTATAAGCCCTTTCTGCTTACTTTCTACAACTAGGTAGATAGTGGCAAATCGGGGTCGTCCAAAGAGAAGAGGGATCTTCCTAAGCGTCTAAGCACACAATGGTTGATAGGAGGCTAGGAGTAAATATATATACACACACTTAAAAGCAAGTAAAAGGGGGGGGGGGGGGTTGGTTGGTTGGTTTCCTAAGTTAACAAAGATAAAAAGACATGATAACTAGCAAGGTCAAGTGACTATGCTAATCATCAAACGAAACTAAAGAAAAGGGGTTTTAAACTACAAAGATAAAATGCCTTGGGGGCAACGGATATCCACTTCCACATCTAATGTAGTTCATCGAATCATTCACACATTCCATCATGTAGCATTCAGGACCCAACACTCACACACCCATCTAGCAAGTACCACAACACACACATCACAAGGAGTTCTAAGTTCATGCTCATAGATCTTCATGCAAAGGCGCTACGGAGTTCGTCACATTCCTACACCTAAACAATTCAACCACACAAGCACTCCCTATGCTCAAACAACTCATGGCACACATGCAGTGAAACACACCGTCAGGAATACATAAACGCCAAATAACAAATGCTTCAAGAATGAATTTAAATCATCTATTCAATACTTCAACTACTTGTCGTGGAGACTAAACTCCTATCCTTCTTAATTCGTAGTTTGCGAGAGTGAGTTCGACATCTCTCGTCAAACCTCACCAATGACTCCCGAGTCGCGACCACGACTCAAGGTGTCATTGGTGGCATTTAGCACTAAGGACCAACAAGCTTGGCAATGCCTATGACCACTACACCGTGACTAAGCATTAAACCAATTCATGCAATTACACGAGATTGGATGAACGTGCAATGCACATTCATCCACGAGCATATGACTCTCTCGTTTGCTACACAAACGAACATGACGAAGAGTTCAACATCAATCACATTCGTCTAGCACATTGTCAACGTACTAACACAATCAAAAGCTCTAATTCACACTCATACATTCCTAACAAGAACAGGGGGGAAATTAACCCAAATCCCCCAAACCCTAGCTAGCAATTCATACGAGCATTTCATATCATCAAGCTCTCAACAACATCAATGAAATCAACAATTAACATTCAAAGCACAATAAATGCACAATAGCAAAAACACCAAATAGATAGATAAAATGATTCTCAATACATAGAAGTGGAAGCTTCAATCCATAGCTCCCAAGTACAAGAACTACTCTAGAACAACAAAAGACATAATTAAACTAAGAGAAAGCTAAGAAAAGAAAGAGAAGAAAAAAACCTAGGTTTCTCGCCCAAAAACCAGAGAGAAACGGGCTGGAAAAGCTGGAGAAGAAGAAGAAAAAAAGTAGTATTTATAGTGCAAAGAAGATAAAGTTGATTTCTGGCTGCCCGTTGGTCGCGACTCGCGACGAGTTTCGTCGCGACTCGCGACGGTGCCCCGATGGTCGCGATGGTGTCGCGACGGAGTCGCGACGGGAGCCAGAGTTCTGCATTGTTTCTTTGTCTTCTTCATAGCCATCCCTCTCAATCTTCAAGTCTTCAACGGCTCCAAAAATGGTCTTCAACGGCCTCCGGTCTTCATGTCTTCGAAGTGAGTATCCAAAAGTCTTCGAAAGTATAGTCTTCAATGTCTTCCGGTCTTCGTTGCTTCCGTGTTCTTCCCTTGTCACACAAAATCCACTTAAAAGAGGTAAAAGAGTACAAAGTTGCTTTTGCCTCTCCTAAGTGAATTTCAAGGTAAAACACAAGCTCTCGATAATAAAAGAGCACAAAAGTGATCCTAAATACTACTAAATAATGCATCTAAAATGGACACATCATAGAACCAGCTCATCTAGGTTTTTGAGTAGGGATTCCACACAATTCTTTTCACGAGGATTAATTTCTTCCACACTCCCTACTAGATTAGCTAGTGGGGTATTAACAAGCATGTCACTCAAAGAATTATCCTCTAAGGCTAACTCCTTAAAGATATCTTGCACAATCTTGTCATACATATCAACCAAAGGGGGATGACATTTCACATTTTGATCAATCGATTCATGCTCAACTTCATATTCAGGAGCACCCATTTTCTTTAATAATGCTCTACACTCATGCAATATCTCCTTGGTGTTGAAGGAAATAGGACTAAACTTGTTGCGATAAGCTGCATCACATCTTGGTAGAGGTGATTTTTCATCGGTAAGCTTACGCCTTCCTATCAACTGGTTCATTATGCCTATTAACTCATTCACCTTCCCACTTATCTCATCAACACCGGAAGATATTTGAACCCCATAATTTTTTATACAAGAAAATACTTAATTTTGCAGAGTTTCATTAGTCTTCGCAAAACTAGTTAGAGCTTCGAGTATTTCTTTACCTAAAGACTTGGAAGCTGAGATTGATTCGGGTGAGCAGTGGTATGTGCACCACTCTCACTCTCATTGAGATTGATGAACCACAAGCTCCATGTCTCTCCCATAGTCACTTAGCCAAATGCAACACGGTGGTCAAAATGACACACCCTACACAGTTTCATCTGCTGAGTGGTATCCTGCCACATCAGTAGATTCCAGCTACCAAACAACTCCACAACTGAATTAAGCAACAATAATAAAAGAAACTACTAACTATTCTACCAATGCGTTATGCCTAAATTAATCCTTAGACTAATAGCATCTCCGGAAATGGTGCAAAAATTGGACCTACCTCGACCCGGGGTCGTTAATTGTAACTAATTAACCCGAGCCGAGGATGGAGGTCAATGATAGAAATTTATATTCTGCACCCCGATCTCACTGCTATGCTACTTGAGGGTAGTTAGTGGCAAGCCCTGGGTTTGTCCACAGAGATGCTAGGTCTAATTTATCAACTAGAAACACAACCTCGTACGGGTCGTCAATCCGTACGAGTGAAAGGAATAGCTAGTATAGCAAACATGCAAGAGGGGGGGATTTGAATTTTCAATCCAACGACTATAAAACATAAAAATTTAATAACTCAAATACAATATAAAGCTAGCACTTGGGGAAATCATTGAGTGACTTGGTCAATCTAATGCTTCTATCCTCGATTCTTTCACATAGAGATCTAAACAAACCTAATAGTGTGTCCATTACACGTGGTGTGGGCCGTGTGGCTGATGGCATACACTTCCATGTCCCTGTCACAGTGGGTGCTCTTGCAACCCTCTATCGACACCGCCTTCATAATTAGGGGAGTACAACAAGGTTCAACCATTATTGTAGGTTTGATTATCCCCCGTATGATTACATCTCAGACTTCCACCACAAATGCAACTACTCCCTTCGGGTCCTATCAATTAGGTCCAAGGATCGTAGCCAACTAATCTATGATACTAGGGTTTCTTGTAACCCTAGCTTGCTACAATTTAAGCTATCTCTACCCAAAAATTCTAAGACAACTTTACGAAGTCGGCTAAGATTGGTGCGATGGTAAGTGGATCAGGGTGACCTCGAATCTCCCATGCACACACCCACACAGACTCGTTCCCCTCCACCCATACAAACATCCAAATTTCCCTTCCCAATGGGCATCGATATTTACACCTAGCATGAATATAGCCCAAAGTGTGTGCTTATATGTGGTGTAATACTCATCCATTCAAAATCAAAAGCGAATCACAATAATATTATGAACACAAAATTAAGATGAACTATAGAATCTCAAAAAGCATAAATATATAACCAAGCCACTAAAATTATCCCCAAGCTATAGAAACTGCTCCCTTGATATGGAATTCAAATAAAGATTTGAATCCCACATCTTTGGATCAAAGCAAAATGAAAAGTAGAATAAGTTTCCTAAGGAGAGAATCTCCTCTACTCTTTAAAGTGAAAAGTCTCTTAACTTAGTAGAATAAGGCTCTATATATAGTAGTAGGAGATTGGACCTAAAAATAGGCTTAAAATAGGGTAAACTCTAGCTTAGCCATTACCCATCGTGGGGCGTAACAGATGATGCAGGCCACGTATGTACTTGGTGCGTATCTCGCCACTTCATAGGTGCAGGGTGTTTATTCTTGAGTGTTACATGGATCTCCAACGTGGCATGGAGCGTGGGGGTTGGCGCAGGTCGCATGTTGCACTGGCACGAGCTACGTAGTCTCCCGTGGGGCGCCATCAGAGTGATGAAGTTTGAGATCCTAATCCGTGCCCGTGGTTGTTGGAGCGGTCCATGGTCAGACTTGGTGCTTTGCTCAGAAAACTTGGTGCGGGCCATGTAAATTCCCACACCCCGCTGGCTGGTCTTGACAGAATGAACTTGGAATGATGCGGGATGCCTAAAATGAGATGTTCCGCGCCCATACTTAGCCGCGTGGAGGGGTTCTTAGTTCGTGCTTGGTGGCCCGTCATGTCTGGCATGGGTCACATCGATGCCTCGCTTCAAACTCCTTAGCGTGGGGTATTTCCTCTTTTGCGACAGTTGGTGCCAAACCATGCACGGCCCGCACTGTCCCGTTGGTGCTTCAGCTAGCTGAACTAGTTTCCTTTACTATGGGAGAACCGTTAGTCCTATTTGAGAGTTTTAGTAGTCAATTTTATAGTAATCAAGAAGAAGAATCCAATGGAACTAGCCTTGAAGGCTAATTCTTCTTGGATCGTTCTCTAACTGAGCCACAACCCATCGGACTACGATTCTCCATTTCTCCATTGGCCGCTATGAACTCCATAGCCACCTATCTTTGGCTTCAATCTCCTTCTACGAGGAATTGATGATCGTGGAATTCGTCTACTACCATTCTAATGTGAATGGCCTTTGTCTCTACTACCCTCCTTGCGAATGACCTTCAATATCTTCTAACGCCCTTACGAATAGCCTTCACATAGAATGTAAACAAAAGTACCAATGGGCGACCTACTAAATATTATCATAAGGAAGATCAAGGAACTCGTGGATACAAGATGTCCATTAGTACCAATTAAGTCTACAAAATGCAGGGTTTAGACAAGAAAACCAAACATGGCCATCTAAACCCCTTGTCACGTAAACTCAACTAATACTAGAAATCCACCAAGTAAAAGTAACTAAAATTTATGTCAAATGCATCGGGTTAATGCACATGTAATGAGGCAGAACAGTTATTGAGTAAGTCTGAAAATTCTAATGATTCACTTTTCTTTCTGTGCATGCATACACATGTTTATATAGAAGATTGACTGAAAAGATATTACCCATCATGGAATTTGTGGGTTATAGGTCACCACGATTACAATGCACCACTCTGATACAGTTGTAAGATGTCCAAAAAAGATGCTACCCATCGTGAATCTTGTGGGTTATAGGTCACCACATTTACACTGCACCACTTTGATACAATGGTAAGACAATGCATCTTTCCACATGAATGGTTATATTTTCCACATTAAATGTATCCTAGTAGTTAGAAATTAATTCTGAAATAACACATCTTTTCACATAAATGATTACAATTTCCACATCCAGTGTACCCTAGTTATCATAATTATAATCAACTCTGAATATACATTTTTCCACACAGAAAGTTTGTAGAAAGTTTGTACAAGTGTGCACTCCGCACAACCAAACTTGTTTTAACATCTCGAGCTCACAATCACTCGAATCCAATCACACTTAAATAGCTTGTGTTTCTTAAAACACCAATATGTGATGTACCTAGAGCTGTTAATTTGGTTATTCAAGTTAGAATCTGGTTCAGGTCAAACAGGTTCGGGCTGAAATGGGTCAAAATATGTTTATCGGGTTGGGTCGAAATGGGTTCGGGTTGAAATGTGTCGCATTCTATTTTTGGGTCGGGTCGGGTTGGGTTCGGGTTGAAGCATGTTGATGTCTATTTTTTGAGTTGGGTCGGGTTGAAACGGTTTTTTGTCGGGTTGGGTCGAAATGTGTTCGAGTTGAAAAGTGTTGAAGTTAGTTTGTCGGGTCAGTTCATGTAAATGTCAAGTCAGGTTCTGACGGGTCTGTAATGTTCCTCGGGTTAGGTTGGGTTGGGTTATGCTACTAGAAAATAGGTACATAGGCACTGGTCGGTTCAGGTCTGTAATGTTTGTGTATGTGGGCAAGAATAATAAAAATTATGTATTTTGGAGTAATGAATATTAGGGTAACATAATTTTAGGTCACAATGTAATTTTCTACCCCATGAATTACCATAATCTTTATCATCTAATTTAAATAATTATATAAATGTTTGAAATTTTACACTTTTTAACCATGAATGAATTATATATATAGTGTGCTTTTCCAATGCGTTACGACTAGAAAAAAATAGCTTTTGTATTTTTGTAAAACAACAATATTATTATCTCGTCATTATAATAATTATATTTTAAATAGATTTATTTTTGTTATCTAACTAAATTGCATGTGGAATGCATTTTCTACCATTGAAGCATTCAATGCTTCCGATATCAAGCAGGTTGCTCCCACAAGCTACAGCTGCTTGAAAGTTACAGACGTGTATTCTGCAACAACGATAGGCTACAATGGTGTAATTTATGGAATTTTGCAAGGTCTAAAAACACCACTGTTGGAGTTTTCTAAGAGTAGCTAGCTCTCAAACCTAAATTTATTCTCCAATCCAAGGTTCGGATAAAGGGGTGGCAATGACGTGGATGAAAATTCAATCGACACTGTCCGTCAGTATGACCTTCTATATTCAGACTGTGTCCCACTCTTTGCCTAATCAGCACACGGTTAATTTTTTTATATACATAACGGCGGGAGTCTGTCTTTAAAGACGGTCTTTCCATACGTCATGGAAGGACCAAGGTTTAAAATGTAAATTAGAAGAAATAAAAATAAAATTTTTGGGTTGCATAAATCTGGGTTATAAACTTTGAACTACTACACGTTCCATCATAAATTTTTAATATTTCAACTAAGACCCTTTATCTTTTATTATTCTAACTAAACCACATCTTTTCATAAGCATGTGAAAGGATGGTTTTTCCCAAGACTTTGCCTAACAGTAAAATATTTGTATTTAAAAATTTATTTCACGTTCAACCAGAATAATCATTAAAAAATCTACACACAACAACGAAAAAATTCATTAATCATTAAAAAATCTACACACAACAACGAAAAAATTCATAACCGATATTGTGTTTAAATGCATGATACAACATGTAGAACTCATTAAAAAATTATAAATCCATTTTTACGTACATATAACATCCAAAAAGTAAAATTTCCCATCCATAAATTATAAATATATGGACTAAACCACAAAAAGATATACAAATCCCATATTGAATTTATCAAATATTCTTACCGTGAGAAATTGATAGCTTCATGGGTATTATAGATTTTATAATTACATAGTTTATTATTGTAGGTATTATATTGTTATAAATATTATATGATTATAAATTTAACGTGGGTTAGAAATGTATTTGATCTCTTAATTATTCGAATTTGATGTAATATAATTTTTTGTATGGTAGAAATGTATTCGATCTCTTAATTACTCGAATTTGATGTAATATAATTTAGTGTATAGTACAAATGTATTCGATCTCTTAATTACTCGAATTTGATGTAATATAATTTAATGTAGGGTAGAAAAGTATTCGATCTCTTAATTACTCGAATTTGATGTAATATTATATTAATAAAATATATTGTCAAATATCATAAAAATAATAATTGACACGTAATATAAGTTTGATTAAACTAGTTACCATGGGAGATGCAAATATTGGTGATGCTCTTATACCACAAGATTATAACATTGCAAAAAAAAGCTTAATTAATTGTATTAAAAAATAGTTATTGAAAAGCCAATTCTGAATAATTAATTTAAATGAGCCAAAAGTTTAATGGGCCCAGTAGGCATATGAATCCAGCATATTTCATGGTCTAACATATTAGTGAATGGAATAAAAATGAATTAATTAAAAATGTACAATTAATACAAACCATTGATAAAATAGTAGGGATAATCTACTCCCTTCATCTTCTTCTGGGACACTTATATATTTGGAGGGTTTGACTGCGTAAACCCTAATTCCTCGTTTACTCATTTGCTCTGCTCACATCCTCTTTTATATTCATCATCTAACTAACCCCCTCTATTTTTATCCACCCTTGTGTTTCTTTCTTCTCATTATTATTATTTCCATTTTGTTTATTCTATTACCGACATATTCTTCGAGTTAAAACTAACTCTATTTTGTTAAAGCTATAAATTATGGATGTATCTTTGGATGGTAACACTCATGGTTTGGTGGAAGGGAATTCTCCACTAGGTAATAAAAAGACACGGGTTTTCATTAATGATGAGGATGTTGAGGTAATACGTAAAATTCAGAAGTGTGGAAAACCTTTAATTTTTATAGAGTTGTTGAAGAGGGACAATCCGTGTTGCGTGTTCTATGTAAGATATGTGTTGTAATTTCATACCACGCTAATGGTAGTAAAGGTACTAGTAATGCTAAGAGACATGGGACTAATTCTTCATCCATCTTTTATCAAGAAACTTACTGTTTAATGTATGCTCGAGCTATTATTTGTCATGCATATCCGTTAAATATGGTCGAACATGAATATACTAGAAAGTTGCATACTTATTTGAACCCAAATGTGTGTCACATGTCTAGGAATACTATGCTTAAGTAGTGTATTAGAGAGCATGATAAGATTAAAAATTGTTGGTGGGTAGTAATTTGAGTAATGATGTAGCTGGAAGGATTAGTTTCATGGGCTTCTTGCACTACCTGTGATTATCTCACACTTGCTACTCATTATGTTGATAAAAATTGGGCACTTAGGTTCAAGATACTGAATTTTAGGTATTTCCCCCTCCTCATCCTGCTTACGAGCTTAATTTGATAAAGGATTGGCAGCTCCAAGAAAAGGCTTTATCTAGGACTATAGACAATGCTCGAAGTAGGGATAATATGGTAGTTCTTTTAAAAAATGATTTGCAAAATGTTTGCCCTCTACCTTGTGGTGGAAGGTATTTCCATATTCGTGGTAGTGCTCATATATTGAATCTTATTGTTCAAAGGGGTTTGAAATGTACTAACTCAAATATTAGTAAATTCCGCGAAATTATAAAATATAGGCTTAATTTATTAGAATCTACTGTGGTTGATACATGATCTAATATTTCTCTTAAATGGCTACTTGATTGTCCAACTCATTGGAATTCTACTTATTTGATGATTAAAAGAGCCATGCTAGATAAAGTTCCAATAATCATTTTGCTTCTAATTTTATGAATAAATATGAGGATCCTCTAAGTGAAGAGGAATGGAAAATTGTTGAGAACATAATTGATTTTATTGAACCATTTTATGAAATAACTGTTCTGTTTTCTGGTTCTAAATACCCTACAGCAAATTAGTAATTTTTAATATATTGATGATTGAACATTACTTCAGTAAAGCTCACGTTAATTCAGACCTTAAAGCAATGGCCGGTGACATGTTCTTAAAATTCCAGGCTTATTAGGGTGATTATTCTATTATTCTTTCCATTGTTATTGTTCATGACCCTCGTTATAAGCTTACCTTTCTGGGTGATATGTATAGTCATCTCTATATTCCCACCGAGTGTGAAGAAAAGGTAGATCGTATATGGAGTGAATTAGATGAAATGTATGATTATTATTTCTCTCTATCTTCCACTACTAATGCTCATCTCCTAGATTCATCTATTTCCATTGCAAAGGAGTAGTTCATCCCGACCTCTCAAGAACGCTAACCTATTAAAGGTTTACTTTTTTAAAAATTTAATATATATGTTAATGTTTTATTAATTCATTTACATGACTTTCTTTATTTGTTTTTGCTAGAGTTTTGATTGTTTCCGTTGAACTACTGTGTATGTGTGCGATTGTGGTGCGAATTTGTGTGCGAATTCCGAACACTATTCTCCTTAACCTTACTACTTCCATCTCCATCCGATCCCAATCCTCTCTTCTATCTGATTAATCCTCGTCTCCCTGGTTCTTGCCAGATCTCCTCGGCCGTTAGCGGCTTTTAGCTGTTAACGGCTACCGCGATGTCGGGTTTTGTTGATCCGGCCGATCTGGACCCCCCAACCATGGTCCACAACTTCCTCCTCCTCCTATCTCTTTCGCCGCGGTGCTCAAAAACAAGGCCCCCCTTTATCAAAGCTACTACCGAATAATCCCGAGCTTATCCCTAAATCTGAGCACCTCGGCGAGGTAGCTTGCCTATACTCAGATGAGCAAATTGAGAAATTATCATCGCACTATGCGAATGCCCTTGTAGGCAAGTTCACTAGAGGCAGATGCCCAATGGAGAAACTGGAGCAAGTTTTCAAAACTGCGGGCTTCACAGGTAAGTACCAACTGGGCTCCCTTGACTACAAACATGTTCTAATTAGATTTGAATTGTTGAATGGTTACCAGAGAGCATGGATGAAAGGAATTTGGAACTTTAATGGGATACTGCTTAAAATGTTAAAATGGACCTCTGATTTTTCAATCCATAAAGAGTCACCTATAGTTCCTGTTTGGTGTACAATAAGGGAAGTCCCCTTGTATTACTATAATTCGGCAGCCATTGAATCAATTATAAATAGCTTAGGCAGTTTCATTAAAACTGATATGGCAACAGATATGCTCACTAGGCCTTCGGCCATCAAAATATGCATAGAAATTGACCTACAAAAACCTATCAGTACTCACATCAGGTTAGGTTCAGTGACAAATAACAGAAAATATCAGGTTGATTATGAGGATATACCTTTATATTGTGACCACTGCTCTAAATTGGGCCATTCCAAACCTAAATGTAGAGTTTTCCCACCCAATGCTATTGCTATTAATGCTGAGAATGTAATACATCAGACACAGCCCCTCTGGAAAGCCACTGGGAAAAAATTTGAAGTCCCTCCCATGTTAGCCCCTGAAGATCAGTCTGACTTAGAAATTACTGAATATCCATTGGAAGTTAATACTGATCCCAAGCCTGCATTCCCTCTTCATATGGATACTAATACCTATTCAGAGGCTCCTAACCTACTTCGGCAAGTTACAGACAATCCTGAGATCATACTAACTAATCCCCCCTCTCAGGCTCCACTTGACAATTCCATAACCAAACTCTTAGAGAAAACTGTTTTCAGAAGTTTTACTCCTATAACCTATGCTTCTGATGATATCCAAGTTGGAACCTCTATTCCCAATCTGTCTAAGAAGAAGGAGACATCTCCCTCTCTTCTTGACAGATTAGGGAACAGGTTCTTGGTTTTGCAGGAAGATTTTGATAGTACTGCTCAAGAACAGGACCAGGATGATCAAAACCTTCAAGCTAGCTCGAGCTCAACTCCACTTCAGGGACAAAATCAGCAGTCAGGTAAGGCTAAAGGTAAAAAGACTAATTATTTCAGTCAAATCAATAAAATGATGCTGAGATCTTCAACAAAAAGTCATAAGTCTAGTGAACAATGATAGGTTCTCTTTCAATAAATATTTTGGTCTGGAATTTAAGGGGTATGGAAACATCGATGTTGAGATTACTAAACCTGATCAGGATTAAGAGGATCCAATTCTTATGTATTATTGAGCCTATGCATGATAACTCAAAATTTCAATCTTATAGGGAAAAACTTAAATTTGCTGATGGACTAACTCTTTTTAATGGCAAAATATGGCTGATGTGGTCTAGTTCCTTTTCAGTTAACCTTATCTCTGCCCATGAACAGTATCTGCATGTTAATATCCTCCATGGCTCTCTAAACCTTCTTATGGAAGCTGTATTTGTTTATGCTCTTAGGAATATAGAGGGTAGGAAGATATTATGGAGAGATTTGGCAGCTGTAAGTCAGAATGATACTATTTATATTGGTGATTTTAATTCTATTACCTCTGTTTCTGAATATAGAGGACCTAGCACTCCTGCTAGAGGTAGTATCAGTGACTTTAGTAATTGGATAAATACCTTAGGAATACAGGAAATTACCACTATGGGAAACCTATTTACTTGGTGTAATTCTAGACTTAGAAATCCCACTTCAAAAAGGTTAGATAGAGGACTTAGCACAATTTCTTGGAATCAGAAATTTCCCTCCTCTTCTATACAGATTTTAAATAGACAAACCTTTGACCATTCCCCTCTTCTGTTAAATATCTCAAATCTCTCTAATCTGAACCCAAGACCATTCAGATTTCTTGATGTTTGGCTTAACCGACCTGATTTCACTATACTAGTTCAAACCAGTTGGGATAAACACATTAGAGAAAAAGGAATGTTAGGCTTTTTCCTCAAATTGGTTAGGTTAAAAAAGGAAATTAAAATCTGGAACAGGGAGTGTTTTGGCAATATTGACTCTAATTTACTACATGCAGAGGAATCACTTAGAATTCAGGAAACAGTCTTTGACCTGAATCCCTCTCAAGCTGAACTCATTAAGTTAAACCAGAAAATAGCTTTACTACTTAGGGCTCAGAAAGAAAAAGAAAAATTTTGGAAACAAAAGGCAAAAATGAAATGGCATAAATTAGGTGATAATAATACACAATTTTTTCATAAGGTTGTACAAGAGAAAAATTGTAGATTGAGGATTCTAAAAATTAAAAACAGGGCAGGCCAGTGGTTAAACTCTCAAACTGCAATTCAAACTGAGGCTATTGCTTACTATTCAGATCTGTTATCTGAATCTGATCAAGATCCCAATCATACATATTATGCTCATTTCCTGAGTCAAATCCCTACTATAATTACTGCTCAAGATAACTTAGATTTAGCAAAACCAGCCTCTGAATCAGAGGTTGAGGCAGTAATGAAGGGATTAAGCAATAATAGTAGTCCAGGACCTGAAGGATTTACCAAAAAGTTTTTTTCTAAGTGCTGGTGTATAATAAAAAAGGACCTGGTAGATGCGGTTAATGATTTCATTCAGGGCTCACCTATTCCTAGAGGTATATCTAGCACATGGATTACATTGATTCCAAAAAAACCTACACCGAGCACATTTGATGATTTCAGGCCAATTAGTCTTTCTAACACAATTAATAAAATATGCTCTAAGGTATTAATGGAAAGACTAAGACCCTATATGGCTAACCTAATCTCCCAAAACCAATTGGCTTTTATGAAAAACAGGGATATCTCGGATAATATTCTCTACCTACAGGAATTGGTGAGATTTTTAGATAAAAAGGCTAGAACTCCAAACTGTATCCTTAAACTAGACTTACAAAAGGCTTTTGATAGGGTTAGTTGGGATTTTCTTAGAGGTATCCTTAGGAAATTTGGCTTTGATGGATCTTTTTTTAATGCTATTTTTTCAAATCTTTCTCAAGCTTTTTTCTCAGTCCTAATAAATGGGAATCCTGTGGGTTTCTTTCCAGCGACTAGAGGAATCAAGCAAGGTGATCCACTCTCCCCTTTTCTCTTTAACATTTTCTCAGAGGCATTTTCCAGAAGTTTGTCATTTATTTTTAATACTGGGAAGATTTCTCATTTTCAAATGCCATCAGCAATTCCTCCAATTTCACATCTCATGTATGCTGATGATACAAATATTTTCATGCAAGCCTCTAAACCTAATTTGATTAAAATCAAGGCTTTCTTAGACATTTTTGAACTCACCTCTGGCCAAAAATTCAATTTCCACAAATCTGATTTTTATTTAAGCAAGAGAGCCACTAGTGTTAAATTAATTCAGATGAGATCTATACTAAAGATGAAACAGGGAACCTTTCCTTTTCAATATCTTGGCTATCCAATCTTTAAGGGTCGTACCTTAAATAGATATTTTCACCCTTTAATGGAAAGAGTTGATAATAAACTGAAAAACTGGAAAAATAAGTGGCTAAGTTCAGGGGGAAAGTTAATCTTGATTAAAAGTTGTTTATAATCTATACCTCAGCATCTTTGGGCAGCGACTTACCCCACAAAATATATTATCAGATTGTTTGAAAAAAAATTGGCTAGGTTTTTTTGGGGAGAAACTGATGGGAAGAGAAACAAAACATGGAAAAAAATTGTCTGAGCTTGCTAAGCCAACATCACTAAACGGCCTAGGCTTTAGATCTATCAGTGGCATAATAGATGCTTGTTCCCTTAAGCTTTGGTGGAAAAGCCAGTTAGGTCTAACCCTATGGTCAAAACTGCTTTGGTCTCTACCTGATTCATACAGAACCTCTACTACATGGAAAAGAATTTGCAACATCAACTCCATTGCTGAAGAAAATTCTTTAATCATTCATGGTAAAGGTGCTTGTAATGCTTGGACATCTAACTGGTGTCCCTCGGGACCACTGATTAATATGATCCCAAGCAATTTACTACAGACCTTTATGCATTACTCAATATCTGATTTCATTAGAGATAAACCTGATATTCTAGGGCAATTTTTACCATATCTGGACAATGATTCTGCATTATTTTTGCAGGATGCTGTACTGGTAGAAGATAGGGAGGACAGGATCATTTGGAAACCTAATACCACGGGGGCATTTTCCTTTAAATCAGCTTACTTCACCATCATGAACTATACAGATCTGTACACCACATGAACTGTACTCCTGCGGAACCAGTTTACATCGAAGTGGATGCTCACAGCCTCGCAGCAAACCTGTACAAGAACTTCATCACATTTTGTGACTTTTACACCACAGCCTAGATGCTGCTAATACTCTTCAGCTCTAAGTTCTCTTTTTCTCTGATCTCCGAAAGATTCAAGTTCTCTTTTGGAATTCCTTGTGGTTGCCTGGCCAAAGGAGAGAATTAACACGAGGGGTGGAGATTCTCCCCTTTGGATCGCAACTACAAAACAGTTAGGATCTTCGTTGTATAGTCATCCGTAATTATAGTTAGTTCTTAGGACTTTTGGAGGCAACGATGCTGCCGCAATGGACACGAATCAAACTCTGGATGTCAAAATTGCTTTTGCGGTTGTTCAAAAGGCCTGGGGAACCTAATATAAATCCCCCACCTTAGGGTGCTCATTATTTTAAAAAAAAGAGTTTTGAAGCAAAGTCGCAAGAAGGACGTTACAGTCTGAAATTGATTCATATTTAACTTCTCCCTTGTGCCCGAAATTGATAATCCCAATTATGACGTGCTTTAGTTTTGGAAAGAGCATGTTGATACTTATCATGTGCTTTCCATAATGGCAAGGAATGTATGGGCCATTCCCATTACATCTGTTGCTTCCAAGTCAGCTTTTAGCATGGGAACACGTACATTGACCAAGTACAGATCATCTATCTTACCAAAGAATGTTGATGTTTTTGTTACAACACAAAATTAGCTGCTTGGATATGATGAATATGATGACAATGTTCTTCAAATAGGAAGAGAAGTTCAAAATGAGTCATCATGAGTATTCATAATAGTTGGCCAGTTCTTCAAACTCTATATGGTTAGAACCTAGAGGGTGGTTTGGTTGGTCCCTTTGCGCAAAGAGTGGGATTATAAAAACGTTGTCAATTGCAAATTTGTTTCAAGTTGTTTCCTTTGTACAATTTGTATGAATTCTTTATTTTGAAGTTGATATCCATAGATTTTTACTTGCCGGTGGTAACTGAATTAATTGCAAATTGACAATTGAAATATTATTGATTGCAATTAATATCATATCGTTGCCCTTGTTATCATTATGGAACTCTTCATTTTAGAGTTACATTCATACATTTTGTACTTACGGGTGCTAATAGAATTAATTGTAAATCGACGACGCATAACCTCGATGACAAGTATTCTCGTAATAAACTATAGATTTTATTCCCATAATTTGTTACCGGATGTGAGAGCAATTATTAAAATTACATTTTCTTTGATATTACTCGTGTTGGTCCATCACGAGCATACATTAAACAGTATGTTTCTTGATAAAGATAGATGAAGAGTTAGTCCTCCCTCTACATTTTTCAAGATGTCTCCTAGCATTACTGGTACCTTTACTACCCTTAGCATGGTATGAACCTACCACACATATCTTGCATAGAGCACGCAGCAGATGCTTTCCCTCGTCAACAACTCTATAAAAATTAAAGCTTTACCACACTTCTGAACGATTACATTTTTTCTCAATATCCTTATCGTTAATGAAAATCAGTGTCTCTTTATTACCTCTTGGATAATTCCCTTCCACAACACCCTGAGTGTTACTATCCAAATACACATCCATAATACCGCCTTCAATCAAATATGTCGGTAACAAAATAAAAAAATGGAAATACTAACGACAACGAAGAAAAAACACAAGAGGGGATAAAAAGTAGAGGGTTATTCAAACGATGAAGATAAGAGAGGATGAGAGCAGATTAATGAGGGTCTGAAGATGAAGATAAAAAAAGGATGGGAGCAGAGTAGATGAGCAAAAGAGGAATTAGGGTTTACGCAGCCAAACCCTCCAAATATATTAGTGTCTCAGAAGATGATGGAGTAGATTACGCCTACTATTTTATCAATGGTCTGTATTAATTATACATTTTTAATTAATTTATTTTTATTGAATTGACTAATATGTTGGACCATGGTATGTGCTGAATTCATATGGCTGTTTGGAGCATTAAACTTTTGGCCCATTTAAATTAATTATTCAGAATTGGCTTTTCAATAACTATTTTTTAATACAATTAATTTAAGCTTTTTTCTTTCTTTTTTTGCGATGTTATAATCTTGTGGTATAAGAGCGCCCAAATATTTGCATCTCCCGTGTTAACTGGTTTAATTAAACTTATATATTAAGTCTCAATTATAATTTTTATGATATTTGATAATAAATTTTATTAAAATAATATTACATCAAAGTCGTGTAATTAAGAGATCGAATACATTTCTACTCTACATTCAATTATATTACATCAAATTTGAGTACTCTACATTAAATTATATTACATAAAATTCGAGTAATTAAGAGATTGAATACATTTCTACTATAGATTAATTATGTTACATCAAATTCGAGTAATTAAGAGATCGAATACAATTCTGCTCTACATTAAACTTATAATTATAAAATATTTATAAAAATATAATACCGACTATGTAATTATATAATCTATAATACCCATGAAGCTATCAATTTCTTTAGGTAAAGAATATTTGATAAATTCAATCTATCTTTTTATGGTTTAGTCCATATATTTATAATTTATGGATGAGAAATTTTACATTTTGGATGTTATTTGTACTATAAAAATGAATTCACGATTTTTTTAATGAGTTTTATCATGTTGTATCATGCATTTAAACATAATATTGGTTATGAATTTTTTCGTTGTTGTGTGTAGATTTTGTTATGATTTATTTTGGTTGAACGTGAAATAAGTTTTTAAATACAAAGATTTTACCGTTATGTATAAAAAAAATTTACCGTGTGCTAGTTTGGCAAAGAGGGGTCCTCAAATTGACAGTCTAAATGCAAAATGTCGATTGAATTTTCATCCACGTCATAGCGACCCCCTATATCTGACCCCTGGATTGGAGAATGAATTTATGGCGACCCCCTATATCTGACCCATGGATTGGAGAATGAATTTATGTTTGAAAGCTAGTTACTGTTAAAGCAACTCCAATGGTGTTTTTAGACCTGCTTGCAAAATTCTACCAATTAGAGTAGTGTACCAATTATAGTAGTGTAGCCTACCGTTGTTGTAGAATACACGTCTACAGCTTTCAAGCAGGTGTAGCTTGTGGGAGCAACCTGCTTGATGTGGGAAGTATTGAATGCTTCAATGGTAGAAAATGTATTCCACGTTCAATTTGGTTGGATAACAAAAATAAATCTATTTTTGATGAGATAATGACGAGATAATAATATTATTGTTTTACAAAAATACAAGAGCTATTTTTTTTGGTCGTAACGCATGGAAAAGCACACTATACATAATTCATTCATGGTTAAAAGATGTTAAATTTCAAACATTTATATAATTATTTTACAAGAAATTTATACAAACTTATATAATTATAAAATTATTTTTATGCACATTTATATAATTTTAAGAGTCCATATCTTGAAAGACGGTCTTTCCATAAATCATGGAAATATCAAGATTTAAAGTGTAAATTAGAAGAAATGGAGATAAAATTTTTGGGTTGCATGAATTGGGTTATAAACTTTATCACTACTACACGTTGCATAATAAAATTTTAATATTGCAACTTAGACCTTTCACCTTTTATTATTCTAATTAAATCCCGTCTTTCCATAAGCCTATGGAAAAATCGTCCTACCCAAGACTTTGCCTAATTTTAATTAGAAATAAAAATAAATATGGTAAAACATGTGGGACCCTTCAAGCTACACATCAATAGCTTGCCATTGCGGGAGTGTGTAGCTTGTCACATCTTTAGCTTGAAAAGATGATACAGCAAGTCAAGCTACAACTTCTTGTAGCGTATGGTTGGAGATGCTCTTACGTGGCTAGAGAAGTTTACTGTATTGAACGCCGATATTGGGGATGCTCTAATTTCTGAAGTTGTTCACTTCTAATAGCAACAAAAGTTTTTGACTTCATTTATAGAATGTTATAGCTCTAAATTAATTATGATGAAGATTATGGTAATTCATGTGGCAGAAAATTACACTTGACCCATTACTCAAAAATACTTGATTTTTGTTATTCTTGCCTACATATAGAAATATTACAGACCTGAACCGACCAGTGCCTATTTACCTATTTTCTAGTAGCGTAACCCAACCCGATCTAACCCGAAGAACATTACAGACCCATCAGAACCTGATTTGACATTTACATGATCTGACCCGACAAACTAACTTCAACACTTCTCAACCCAAACACATTTCGACCCGACCCGACAAACAGAATTCAACACGCTTCAACACCAGTTTGGACCCGACCCAACTCGACAAACAAAATGTGACACTTTTCAACCCGAGATCGTTATGACCTGACCTGACCCGACCCGATAAACATATTTTGACCTGTTTTAACTTGACCTGTTTCAACCCGAACCTGTTTGACCCTAACCCAATTCCAACCCAAATAACCAAATTGACCGCTCTAATTACAATCAATGACAGGCACGTACGTACATTTCTCTATCATTTTCTTGACAACCTAAATCTATTTGGATAAATCTTAGTCATACTATCAATCTACAGTGCCGGTGTGTTAAATTTTTTGAATCCCTTAGTACCACTGAATTTCTGGCGACCCGACCGCATTTGAATTGGTCCATCCAATAGCACTGTAAATTCCGGTCTATCCCGCCAGGCTTATGTCGCGACCAATTTGGCGTCGCCCTCTGCACTGCATGATCCGACATGGTTCTTTGATTCTGGTGCTACCAACCATGTCACTTTTGATTTCTCTAATATGTATGTTCATTCTGATTACACTGGTAATGATGGCTTAAAGGGTTGGCAACGATACGTCTCTTCCTATTACGCATTTGGGCCATCTGTTAACCAACCTATTCACTTACATCATATTCTTTTGGTTCCTGAAGTCTGCAAAAACCTTCTAAGTATCTCTCAAACTACTAAAGATAGTGATACTTATATGCTTTTTTCCTACTCATTGTTATGTGAAGGATCAGCAAGGTCGAAACTTCTAACCAGAACCATTGAAAATGGTCTCTATTGCCTCAGCCCACCACCTCAGATGTCCACAACCCTTTCCTGTGATATTCTTGGCGCGTTCACTGGCTTACAAACCTGGCACGAGCATTTTGGTCATCCTCATGAGTCATCTCTTTGTTGTTTGGTTCCTGCTTTAAGCTTCCAGTCTCTTTAAATAATTTACAAAACATTTGTGAGTCCTGTAAGCTCGATAAGATCCATAGTTTATCTATTTCTCATATTTATGAGTCCAGTAAGGCTCATTTTGATCTTGTTTATTCAGATGTTTGGAGCCCTGCCCCTGTTTCTTCATTTAATGGAAATCGTTATTTATTGATTTTTGTCAATGATTGCACAAAATTTGTTTGGATATACTTTCTTGCACAGAAATCAAAAGTTCTTCATCAATTTCATCTTTTTCATAAAATGATTGAAACTCAGTTTGACACTAAAAGTAAACAATTTCAATCAGGCAGGGGAGGGGGGTGAATATTTTTCTGTATCATCTTATCTTTAAAACCAAGGCATCTATCGCAGAGTATCTTGTCCTTATACACAATCTCAAAATGGGCTGTTGAATGTTGTCACCGTACGATTGTTGATAAGGGTTTTTCTCTATTGTCGGGTGCGCGACTTCTCATTGTCTTCTAGGAATACTATTTTTACACCTCTGTCGATTTACATAATCGTACCTTATCTCCTACACTCAGTCATAAATCTCCATATGAGTCACACTTTGATAAAATCCCTGATTATGATTCTTAAAAAACATTTGGTTGCTTGTGGTATCCATTTCTTCGACCATATCAATCAAACAAGCTTGAGTATCAATCTTCTCCATGTGTATTTATTGGTTACAGTTCTCACCATAAGGGTTATCTTTGCTTGCATTTACCATCTAATCATGTGTATATTGCCAGTCATGTTATTTTTTATGAATCCACATTCCCTTATTCTGATCACTTTGTTCCTTTATTGTTTAGTATGTCTTCTAACTCTAGTTCTCTACCTATCTCTTTACTGAAATTCTGCCTCTACTGTTGTCCTCAATCCCGTCCCACCACCCCAGTCCCTATCTGATCAGTCATCTCCCGTCATCTTGGTCAGCTTGCCATCGGTTGCTCCTGGCGTATCCACTCAGACGCCGCCATCTGCGTCCAGCCTGATGCCTCCACCAGCAACTGATCTGTCACCTCCTTTGCCCAGTCCACTGGAGGCTCCACATTCCGTGGACAACCCGCTGGCCATGCCCCTCTCTGGGAGGTCATTGACGTACCTCTCAAAGTTAATATTTATAAGCCCTAATTGCTTACTAACTACAAGTAAGTAGAGAGTGGTAAATTGGGGTCGTCCATGAAGAAGGGGGATCTTACTATGGATTTAAATATATAAAGTTCATATTAGACTAGAAGTAGATATATATATATATATATATATATATATATATATAAGCAAGTAAAAGGGAAGGGGTTGGTTGGTTTTGTCAAAAGTTATGGAATTAAAGACAAGATAACTAGCAAAGTCAAGTAATTATGCTAATCATGCAACAAACTAAGAAGAAGAGATAAAAACTACAAAAAACAAAGCCTTGGGGGCAGTTGATATCAACTTCCAAACCTAATATAGATCATAGAACCATTCACTCATTCTATCACATTAATTACCTATGGGGAATACTATCACTTCCATTTTGAATATCAACATTCATTTCTTCTTAAGAGTAATTTGCAAACGCAAACAACATTTTTGCAAACCTCATTGATAATAACTTTAGGCAAACAATGCCTAAAACCATTGAATTGATAACAACAAGCATTCAACCAAACGCATAGCCATTTAACCAAATAAAGCATTCATTAGATTAAACATAGAACAAACCACATTCAAGATTCAACCTTTCATTGCTTCTATAGGATAAATATGAGAACAATCCACATTAACATACTTATCTAGCAAAAATCACAACACATTATGCACAAGAAGTTCTAATTCCATGTTCTTGGATTTTCATGCCAAATGAGCTGAGAAATTTGCAACTTTCCTAACACCCTACCACTGCAGTCATACACACACTTTATATGCTCAAACAACCCGTGGCATAAATGAAGTAAAACATCACATTAAGAACACATGAATGTTAAATAACAAAAGCTTCCGGAAAGAGTGAAATAGAGGTTAGAGCTCGAGAAGAAAAATCCAATGATTCCACCCTTGTAGGATGATTATTCTTGAATTATTTTAAGAACTTGGACCTAACTTCCGAGTCATAAGTCATTCGCTTCTTAGTCTTCCTTCTTTGTACCTTCTATCTTCTACCACGTTTTGGCTCGTGGCCTTCAATAAACCAATTCAAATTTGATATGAATCCCCTTGCGAAGAATCTGGATTGTGGAATTAGGATCTTTGACAAAACAAGGGAACTCGCAAACCCTTCAATACCGCACAAAATTCAAGGTCTCGAAACTGAATTGATTTATGGCAGCTTCAAGAAGCTAAAACCATATTTAACTAAGATACCTAAAATAAATGGTAATATAAGGTAACCTGGTCGAATTCTTCAAGAGGTAACCTTGAAAAATATTACCTTATCTAATCTTACAAAATCTAATTCTAATCCGAATAAAACCGAAAATACTAAACCACAATGGACTGTATTTTCAAAATTCAGCTCTTCAAAGCCCACATATCCGAGCTATCAGTCCAATAAATTCAAAAATGAAATTATTTTACAATATTTTACATTGATCACACTACCTCATTAAAAACCCAGTGAGGAAAAAGAGTATAGTGTTCTTAATGATGTCTTCAGTTCGTCGACAATCTAGAATAATGAATCCAAGATCTTGATGGTGACTCCTTCTTCAATTCTTCATCATAAAGTTGATCAATAAAAGCATTTAAAGCACCATTATAGTGTTTGATATTCATATCAAAAGTGCTCACGATCAATCTACAAATTAAGCTCACAAAACGGAATGTAGATGCTTGTAAGGACCAAAAATACATTAGACTAAACATAGGTTACAAACTGAAGGATTTAGATATGAAAACAAAAAATGATCATCTAAACCCCTTATGGTGTAAACCTACCTAAATCTAGGAATCTTCTAACAAAAACATGACAAAAGAGATGTTAAATTCTTCGGAAAATACATGTATTTGACATCTCATCAAATTTTACCATACTTAAACCTTTACTCATCCTCGAGTAAACAAGAACAAACAAATACCTAAGCGTAAACTAGCATGCAAAGGTTTTCCCAAAACATCCAACATCATTTTCCTAGACTACCCGAGCCCAAAGACATAAGAATATCTCACACTCTCACATCCCAAAGCCTAACATAATATAAACAACCAACAAACCATAACAAAAGTGAGGTATACATATAAAACAAGCTAACTTACTCTACCTAAAAATCCACCCAATAGACAAATCAAGAGAAGCATAAAAATTTTCAATTTCTCTCATTTTTCCTAGGAGCCCTCTCGGGTTTTCATCCTAGCTTCACACATTTTCCTTTTTCAATGCTCACTCTCAACTTTTTCCAAACCATTTGGCCTCTCATTTTTGCATAGGTCTTCCTTTCGGGTTTTCAACCTATTCGGGCCTCTCACTTTTGCCTAGTTTGCCCTCTCGGGTTTTTAACTTAGCAGGATAATTTTTTCATTTTTTTTCAAACAAAAAGAATCAAAGTGGAGCATATGCACACTACAATGCAATACAATGAGATATATTTCTATTTACCTCCCCACACTTGAAACACACATTGTCCTCAATGTGAAAAAGACAAGATAAAGAAATGTGAGAGAAAGAAAAAAATATTCACAACTAGGACCTTGAAGGTCTTTCCTGGTGAAGGAAATGCTCACATCTCAATGAATGTTCTCTTCTCCATATTCTGGAACTCCGCCCAATGTGAAACTTTGATTTATCCACTACAAAGCCACAACTATGAAAATCCTGATCTACACTCACAAAGACAACAACTAGTAGTACTCCTAGATGGTGGTTTTGGTAGTGGTTTTTAGTGGTGGACTGTGGTGGTATTCTTGTGGTTTTGGGTAAGGATTTGAGGATATGGTTGAGGCTTTTTTTTCTTTTTTCGAGAAAAGAAAAATACTAACCTAATTTAAAAGCTCGGGTTGCCTTCCGAGAAGCTACGTATTTTAAGGTCGTCGACACGACCCTAATGTTATCCATATGGTGAAGGTTAAACCCCTTCACCATGAGCATCCAAAAGTAAAGAGGTGGGGGTACAAAACTTTCAATAGTAAAGTCTTGTGGAGGTGGAATTAGTTTTAAAGAAGTAGGGTGGTTAGGAGGCTTGGGATAGTTTTTTGGCTCCTCTCTTATCTCCCTCAAAACTTTCAAAAATGGTGGAGTTGGTTCACTAGGTAGGGGTAGGGGTGATGATGTAAGAATAATGAATGTAGCACAATCATATATTCCTCCACTTCTTTGTCTTCCACAACCAACTCCTCATCCTCTTCGAACTCGAACTCATTTCTCAAGGTGACCTCGCTCAACGAATCTTCGAGTTTGACTTGGAATGGTGTATCTTCGGAATAACGAGCTTCCATTCAGGCCACCACTTCCAATGTATTGTTGATATGCCCCTCCATAGCCTCAAGACTAGAGGAGATTCGAGTGTTTGATTTTTCACTAGTCTTGGCCAAGTTTCTAAAGTTTTCTATTGCATTCATGATCTCCTCATGTGTCAAACTTGAACCTTCTTTTGGACTTGGTTTTGGGGTATGGTGTAAGTTGGTGAAGACCACCTATGTTTTTCGTATTGTTGGTTTTCCGGCTCATTCTCATACCACCAATCTAGATTACAACTCCACTCCGGATTGTAAGAATTGTGGTATGGATACCACTGTTGAGTTTCTTGCCCTTGAAAACCAACATCTCTAACCTCTTGGTAGCACTCTTCATAATACCTTTGGTTTTGGAAACCAATGGGTCTTTCCTCCTGATAATGCTCATCTTTGAACATATGGCAAGACTCGGTAGGATGGTCAGAATGACACATCCTACAAAACCTTGCTTGTTCAGCCTCTCTTCTGATCATGAGTTCCCTCAAGGTGAGATGTTCCATTTTTTTTATAAAAAAATTCTTTTTCAAAAGTTTAGAATCATATTGCAAGGATTCTCGATAAAAATTCACCAAGAACTCAAGCAATACCTACTCCGAACAAAAACAACCACAAAGAAGTGGAAAATAAAAATAACTATACAACCAAATATGCCCAAACACTTAAAAATAAACGCATCTTCCCCTGAAGTGGCGCCAAGATTTGGAAGGTTGTTGTCGTACCTCTCAAAGTAAAAGGTTTATAAGCCCTGATTCTTACTAAATACAACTAAGTAGATAGTGACAAATTGGGATTTTCCACGAAGAAGAGAGATCTTTCCAAGGGTTTCCACTTCCAAACCTAATGTAGATCATAGAACCATTCACTCATTCTATCACATTCATTACATATGGGGAATACTATCACTTCCATTTTGAAGATCCACATTCATTTCTTCTTAAGAGTAATTTGCAAATGCAAACAATGACATTTTGCAAACCTCATTGATAATCACTTTAGACAAACAATGCCTAAATGTATTTCTTCAATGGCATTATAAGCGAAGAACCATAAATTTGATAACAACAAGCATTCGACCAAACGCATAGCCATTTAATCAAACAAAGTATTCATTAGATTAAACCTAGAACAAACCACATTCAAGATTCAGCCTTTCATTGCTTTTATAGAATAAATATGGAAACAATGCACATTAACATACTTATCTAGCAAGAATCACAACACATTATACACAAGAAGTTCTAATTACATGTTCTTGGATTTTCATGTCAAATGAGATAAGAAATTTGCAACTTTTCTAATGCCCTAACACTTCAATCATACAAACACTTCATATACTCAAACAACCCATGGCATAAATGAAGTAAAACATCACATTAAGAACACATGAATGCTATATAACAAAAGCTTCAAGAAAGAGTGAACTAGGGAATCTTATTCCATAGATGTGGAAGCTTCAATCAATTTCTCCCAAGTAAAAAAACTAGCCTAGATAATCAAAACACATAACATAGAACAAAAATCTACAAAGAAATAAGAAGAAAATGGAAGAAAGTAGTGAAAACTAGGGTTTTGGAACCTCGAGTCGGGCTTGGAAAAATGGGGAAGAGAGGGGTGCTATTTATAGTCCAAGAAACTTAAGGAAAAAAAGCCAAAAATGTGAAATTCTGGGCTGTGGACCGTAGTAAATGCTGCGGGTTGCAATGACTAATCTGCCCTCTTCTTATTTCCATCGCTACGGGTGAACCTTTGCTCTGATTTTGGAGTTCTTATAGTATATTTTATAGTGCTCGAGAAGAAAAATCCAATGATGCCACCCTTGTAGGCTGATTCTTCTCGGATCATTTTAAGAACTTGGTCCTAACTTCTGGGTCACAATGCATCCGCTTCTTTGTCTTCCTTCTTCGACCCTTCTACTTTCTACCACGTTTTGGCTCGAGGCCTTCACTAAACCACTCCAAAGTGATCACGAGAAATCTACAAATTAACCTCACAAAAATAGAATCTAGATGCTCATAAGGACCAAAAATTTATTAGAGTAAACATAGGTTACAAACGGAAGGATTTACATATGAAAACCAAAATTGGTCATTTAAACCCCTAATGATGTAAACCTTCATAAATCTAAAAATATTCCAACAAAAAATGACAAAATGGATGTTAAATTCTTTGGAAAATACATGCATTTGACATCTCATCACTCTCCATCTCCCAGCCTGCGGTCACGGGCACTCCCGTGGATGCTCCTACACCGGCTTTTCCCTCATATTTTTGACTTTTTGATGAAACCAAACATTCTATGGTCACTCATTCCAAAACAAATAATCTCAAACTTAAATCTCTTGTCTTTACTCGTCACCCACTTCCTCCTTCTTAATCAACTATGTTTGAACCTAAAACATTTTCTCAGGCTTCCAAGCAACTTGAATAGAAAAATGCAATGCAAGTTGAATATGATGCCCTTATGCATAATGGGATGTGGGCTTTAGTTCCGCCTCCCCGTAATGCTAACATTGTTGGTTTTAGTGGGTGTACAGGATTAAGAGCAAAGCTGATGGATCTATTGAGCACTATAAAGCTCAACTTGTGGCCAAAAGATTCAATTAGGATGAGGGTGTTAATTATGTTGATACATTCAACCCGGTGGTCAAGCCTACTATCATTCGGCTTGTTTTATCTATAGTTCTTACGATTAATTTGCCTTTGCATCAGGTTGACATTAAAATGCATTTTTGAATGGTAATATTCCTGAGACAGTATATATGGTGCAACACCCATAACAGACATTCCTGCTTATAGTTTCCAAAAAGCATGCAAATTTGGAAACAATACATGCCTTGTACAAAAAACATGCAAATGCTATTTCTTTCAGCTACAAGAAGGACACTTAACGACTCAACATTAAAAGTTTGATTCATAAAAATTACTACAAGTTCTCTTATGCAGGTCATACGAAGAGATTAAAACTCAACATTATCAGCCATATTACTTGTGTGGATAGTGAAGGTCGTTGTGAAAAAAAAACAAAAGAGGAAAAGAATGGATATGATTACAAAAACAGGTTGCCTAGTTAAAATTCGAGTGAAGTTACAACAAGATTATTATATTGTGGCTCATCGCATCACATAACATAACCACGAGTTAACATGACCATCATGGAAGTATCTCAGTAGGAGCGAATGGATGAATAATGATGATAAAAGGAAGGCCATTACATCAATGGAACAAGCAGGTTTAAGACAAACTGTAGGATACTAATACATGGCTTTTGAAGCTGGTGGAGAATAAGATCTAGGGCATATGAGAGGCCTTCGCCGTTCCTCTCAAAGATAGTGTTTATATTCCCAAATTAGGGCTAACTACTAAATAGTAGGTAGTGGTAAGACGAGGTCGTCCACGGGGAAAATGAGGTTTTATTGAGTGTTAAATGTAGTTGAAAAGCACACAAAGTTGTCACTCTACATGTGCGGTAACAAAATTGGGGGATTTTGGTTTTAGAAAACACTACGAGTACTTTAACAAATAAATTAACCAACAATTAGAGAAAATAATTCAACTACGATCACGCTAGCACGAAAGATGTAATTAATATAATAGCGAGTCTTTGGTGCAATTGGTTTACATTTCTAGTCATCCTTTCATCATCAAATAATTATCCTATTTTTATGCATTAATTACATATTGTGGAGAACTTGTCAACACCTTTCGAGTGAAAACATTTCTCTCCTCTCCTCGGTTATAGTTAGAGTGAGCGATCGGCGCCACACAAAAACCCTTACTCTCAGGTCACTCTAGACGATCGATGTCATAGACTTCCCCGAGAATAGAAATACACATGGAGACCCAACACAACTACCAAAATGTCCTACAAGCAAGAAACACATAGATAACACAAGTATATCTACTAATTACGACTACGAGGATTGGCCTTCTTGTTAATCGTTATAAGTGAGCCACATTGATAATTAGTCAAACCCCCCATTCAAATTCATCCTATGTCTAAGAAACTCCATATCAACAATTATAATTAGTTGTCACTCCTAATTATAACCTAGCATTGACCAACAATAATCACATTGACAAAAAGTCAAAGTCTTCCGAATTTGACCAAAAACCTAGCAAATAACTAACCCACAATCTTCAACTAGTTGATCACTCTAGTGTAAATCATGTATTAATCACACAAGAAAGCATAAATATACTTGATAATCAAAACACAAAATAGGATAAAATGAATCTCACAAATTCATACTAGAAATGCTTACAAATTGCTCCCAAGAGTATATTTAGCCTAGATTATGAAAACACATAACAAAATAGCAAGAATCCATGGTAAACATAGAGTAAATGATGAAAGTAAATGCAAAACTAGGGCTTTGGGAGGGTATTTTTGGATATAGATCTAAAATGAATGAGGAGAGAGAATTTAAAAGCTGAAAATCAGATTTTAAAGCTAGGCTAAAAACACCCGCTATGGGCTGCAATGTGGGCTGCGACTCGCAAGACACATGCTGACCAGCTACTGGTTTCGTTGACTTCTACTGCGGGCCGCAATGTGGGTTGTGGCCGGCAACGGAGTTGCTAGATTTCAGCTTCTACTAAATAAAATTTGGCCTTTCTTCCAATCTTCTACCAATGACAATTTGTTCTTCTTCCAATCTTCTACAGAAGACAATTTGGCCTTCTTCCAACCTTCTACTTCATTTTTTTTTCAACACTTGAACTCTTCGAAACTCGAACACTCTAACAAGATCTAGAACACTTCATGAATTAAATAATTAGGATATAAAACATATAAAATCATCCTAGCCCCTTAATTTATAAAATGTTAGTTTCTTTTCAATTAAGTCCCTAATCTATTACAAAATTAGATTTCGAATGTGATAAAAATGGGATACAAATTGAGAACATCAAAACACCCCGCACTTAAACCTTTACTCATCCTTGAGTAAAGAAAATAAAGGCCTGAGGTGGTTCTTTAAAGAGAACCTCTATCCCATAACACATTCGAAACCCTTCCTTGAGAATTATTTTAACACTAAACATGAGAGACTACCCAGCCCCATATTTATGCCTAATAGATTCTACCAAACTAAATTTCCAAGAAAAAATTGCATCCAAATGAGGTCTTCATCATCTAAAAATAAGGTAAAAGAAGTTAACCCTACCCAAAAAATTTCCAAGATGGCAAAATGAGCCTTCAAAATTGTTTTAGTTCTCTCAATTTCTCCCATTTTGCCTAAGAGCCCTTTTGGGTTTTCATCCTAGCTTCTCATTGTTTTACCTCAAGCCTCACCTTTTTCTACACAATTTAGCCTCTCATTTTTGCATAGACAGCCCTTTTGGATTTTCAATCTATCTGGGCCCTCAATTTTGCCTAAGTTGCCCTTAAGCGGGTTTTCAACTTAGCAAGATTAGTTTTTAAATTTTTTTCCTTTTTTTAAACCTCCTAAGAAGTTATTAAATACAATTCAAAATGAATAATATCACATCAAAAGAACATGCTAGTAATGAGCTTAACTAATTCCCCCACCTCACACTTAAAATATAGCATTGTCCCCAATGCATATAATCAAAGCGTAAATGTGGAATAATGGAAAAATGAAATTACTTACAACTATGACCACGATGGTCCAGCTCCTCCTTGATAATGAGCTTGGTGAACCTCCAAGATAATAGTGTCAAGCTTGGTTTAGACCTGCTGAAACTGCTGGTCGACATGTAGATGAAACTAGTCAAATCTACCCTCAATATGAGCAAGCCTATCAAGTACATCCTATCTCAGATCAGGGTTATTTTGCTGGTCCTCTTAGGGACGTGCCTGGGGAGGTAGTGCATGTTGACTAGATGGCGAATCTCGCAACTTAAGTTGCCCCGTTTGTAGTGCAACCTAAAAATCACTGCTATACGCAGTGTCTGGCTGTATGAAGATATCATGGACCAGTGTATCCTCAGTGATGGCCAACTTTTCTGCTTGTGAAAGTTTCATGAATAAGAGATACTATGGTTCGTACCTCTAAATGAAGTCATTCCCAGCAACTTGCATTATGCTAGAGTCGCGTAGTCTGTCTAAGTCTAGGTAGCACTCATGCCTTCCTGAAATTGACTCGGTTGTGCTTGAGTCATGTATCCCCAACTCTCTAGCAATGATGGTCACCATCTCTCCCATACTGATCTTCCCCTTGTTCAGTTTTGACAGATTGATGCATCTGTCAACCCAAAGATCTATCCAGTCTGAATGACCCAGTCCCGCAAACGCCATAGCCCAAAGATACTTTTTAAATAGATGGGACATTAAGTGAGTTCACCCTGACACAACACCCCTATGGCCAGTAAGTGGTGGGCATTGCACAAAGCTGGATGAACGATGAGGGAAGCCTTATCAGTATCACATCTTGCTCTCCCGGGGATCGTCGGCCAAAAGGTCATCTCGTTGTAATCAGGGGCATTGATGAAATCAACATCTTCGATCCCAAGTTCATATCCAAAAATTATAGATAAGGCATCATAACTCATCGAACGTGGCTCTTCATTGAGGTGAAAATGGATGTACTTCCCACCTTCCCATTCCTTCTTTGTGAGTATGGCAAGAAACTCTAATGTGTATCTTGGGAAGGTCAATGCCTGCATGTCCAGAAAATTACACAAGCCAACCTTCGTAAACAATTGCACATGTCGCCACAATCCAATTTCCTTAAAGTTGGACAATGGGCAAAATTTATGGAATGATTTTCCAGTTAGGGGTGACTAAGTTTTCCCACCGTGTAGCAAATGACCCTCTGACGCGGGACAGCTCGATGTAGTCAACCGCAGGAGGTCGGGAAGAACTAGAAACACAAGTGGATTTTCTTTTCGGGGCCATAAGATATCTAATTAGCAAAAAAAAACTCCAAACATCAACAAGGATACCCAATGGTACAAAATTCCATGAAGTGTCACAAAATGTCACAAAAAGTGTAGCAAAGTATCACCAAGTGTCACAACAAGTGTCACATACCTCAATCACCAAAATAATCATCCCCAATATGCTACTAGCTCACCAACACTCAACAAACACCCAAAAATACAATACCATAAGACAGTTGGTGTCACACAATCCCAATACTATAGCAAAAATTGAAATTGAAGAACACCCATTTTCAACACACTTTAAATTCAACAATGAAGTGAGAAGTATTACCGTTGGAGAGATGGAACGAGTGTAGACAATACCAAGATGTGAAATGCAAGCAAAGATGGATTAGACCAAAAATTCAAGAACCCCAAATTTCTAGGGTTCTTGAGTTTTCAAATCAAATTTTGGGTTAATGGAGAAGGATTTAAGTGTTTGGACGTGGAGGAGTGGAAGGAGGATGAAGAGGTGAGTGTTTTGGTCGAAAAAGAGGGGTAGGGCGGAAATTTTCGGCGAGTTGGTGGTGGAATGGTGGGAGGAGGGATGGTGGCCAAGAAGAATTAAGAGGGAGAAAAAAATGGGGAAAGCTGGGATTATGTGGCGGACGGGCTGGAATGGGCAGTACATGAATCGCTGCAGGCCGCAAGTGAGGTTACAGTCCACAAGGGAAACGCTACCAACGGCCTTTCCTTTTTTTTCATTTTCGCAATCTTTTTTATTTCTTACCTAGGCTATGGGCTGCAAGGGAGGTTGTGGCCCGCAAGAACCAATCTGCCTCCTGCCATCCATTTTTCACAAAAATCCGCCTTTTTAGCCTCCATAATTCTTCAAGAGCATTCTTTTCCTACAAAAACACCACCATTTCATACCCGGCATAATATTTCTCCAAAAAAAATTCCAAAAAGATTATCAAAAACTCAACATAAACTAAAACAATAAAATTGACACTAATATTAAAAATAAAATAACACTTGCATCGACGGAATACTCCGGATGATCAAAACCAAGTTTATTTAACATCGTCGGCACGACTTATTCACAAGGCCACAAAGTTGAAGCTACATCAATGGGATTGCAGTACTGGTACCCGGATGATCAAAACTAAGTTTATTTAACGTCGTCGGCATGACTTATTCACAACAAAACCACTACTCATTAACCAGGTCGTCGAAGAGTGTTTTCTCAACTAGTTCCGGTTGGAAGGTCTCATAGTAAGGCTTCAAACGGTGGTCATTCATTTTAAAGACTTTCAAAATCTCCTCACTTATTATTTCAACCACTCCATGTGGGAAAACATTCACCACCACAAAAGGCCCAATCCATTTTGACCTCAATTTTCCCGGAAATAAACAAAGGCATGATTGGAATAGAAGATTTTTTTTTACCAACATCAAAGTCTATTCTATTGATTAAGCTATCATGCTTAGCCTTGGTTTTTTCCTTGTAAATTGCAAAGTTTTCAAAGGAGTTATTCCAAATCTCCTCAATCTCTTGCAATTGCAATTTTTGGTGCACAATGGCTTCATCCAAATTCATATTGAAGCTTTTTAAAGCCAATATGCTTTGTGTCCAAGTTCAACTGGTAAGTGACACGGTTTCCCATAAACCACTCGATATGGAGACATGCCAATCGATGTCTTATAGGCCATCATGAACGCCTATAAGGCATCATCTAGCCAAATGCTCCAATCTTTCCTATTCAGGTTAACCATTTTCTCAAGGATATATTTAATCTCACAATTGGAGGTCTCGGCTTAGCCATTTGGCTGTGGGTGATAGGCCGTGGAGGTTTTATGAGTTACCCCATACTTATTCATTAATTCCTCGATTGTGCGATTGCAAAAGTGGGTTCCTTGGTCACTAATCATGGCTCGGGGAATTCCAAAATGGGAGAAAATGTTGGCTTTCAAGATATCCGCTACCATCATTGGTCCTCGTGGCCTTTACCTCGACCCATTTGGACACATAGTCAACGAAAAGAAAAGTATAAACACACCCAAAAGAGTTTGGGAAGGGTCTCATGAAGTTAATCCCCCATACATCAAAAACCTCACAATACAAGATACTTGTTTATGGTATTTCATTCTTTTGGGAAATGTATGTTCTTTGACACTTGTCACAAGATTGGAAAAATCAATAGGAATGCTTCATCATGTGATGCCAATAGAAATCGCTTTATTACACCTTAAAAGCGGTTCTCTTGGGGTTCTCTTGGCACCAAAGTGCCCACCACATGCAAGGGAGTGACACATATTTAGAATTTAACTCACTTCACTCTCTGGGAAACATCTCCAGATCATTTGATCCGGGAAATGCTTCTATAAACATGGATCTTCCCACACATAGTAATTAGCCTCACTCCTTAACCTATCTCTTTGAGCTTTGGAGAAATGTGGGGGAAATTGTAGGGAGACAAGAAAATTAACTAGATTGGCATACCAAGGGTGAGCCTCTCCAATTGAAAACAAATATTCATTGGGAAATTCTACCTGAATGGTCTCCCTTTTGGGCTTCTCAATAGAACTCTCTGACTCATCAATCGGTGTCACCGACTTAAATGGTCGGCCACCACATTTTCACTACCCTTTTTATCCCTCGCCTCTAAATCAAAATCACTCAAGAAGTACCCACCTAATCAATGGCTTCCTTTTTAGTAATTAAATGTTGAAGAACCGCATGGTCCATGAAGACAATGACCTTTGTACCAAGTAGGTACGATCTAAACTTCTCGATGGCGAATACTACCGCCAATAACTCTTTCTCCGTGGTGGAATAATTACTTTGTGTGTCATTAAAAGTTATCAAGGTGTAGTGATGTGTCCATTTTAGATGGTTATTTTAGGCTTTTTAGGATTAGGTTTTGTGCAATTTTGTGCTCTACATGTGGCATTTTGCCTTGAAATCATCTAAGGAGGGATAAAGGCGGCTTTGACGTTTTTATCACTTTTTAGATGATTTTGTGTGACAAGGTGATTTGTTTGAAGACTTTGAAGATTTGAAGACTTTGAAGACTTTGAAGGTGATTTGTTTGAAGACTTTGAAGCTTCCATTTCTATGTAGTAAGGAGCATTTATATCTATCTATTTAGTGTTTTTGCTATTGTGCTTTTATTGTGCTTGAATGTTAATTGTTGATGCCATTGATGTTGTTGAAAGCTTGAATGAAATACTTGTATGAATTGCTAGCTAGGGTTTGGGGGATTTGGGTTAATTTCCCCCCTTTTCTTGTTAGGAATGTATGAGTATGATTTAGAGCTTTTGATTGTGTTAATGGATTGATAATGTGCTAGATTAATGTGATTGATGTTGAACTCTTTGTCATGTTCGTTTGTGTAGCAAACGAGAGAGTTATATGCTCTTGGATGAATGTACGTTGCACGTTCATCCAACCTCGTGTAATTGCATGAATTGGTTAAATACTTAGTCACGGTGTAGTGGTCATAAGCATTGCCAAGCTTGTTGGTTCTTCGTGATTAAATGCCACCAATGATACCTTGAGTCGTGGTCGCGACAACGGGAGTTATTGGTGAGGTTTGACGAGAGATGTCGAACTCACTCTTGCAAACTACGAACTAAGAAGGATAGGAGTTTAGTCTCCACAACAAGTAGTTGAAGTATTGAATAGATAATTTTAACTCATCCTTGAAGCATTTGTTATTTAGCATTTGTGTATTCTTGATGGTGTGTTTCACTTCACTTGTGCCATGAGTTGTTTGAGCATAGGGAGTGCTTGTATGATTGAATTGGTTAGGTGTTAGGAACGTGACGAATTCCGTAGCTCCTTTGCATGAAAATCTATGAGCATGAACTTAGAACTTCTTGTGATTTATGTGTTGTGATTCTTGCTAGATGGGTATGTTGATGTTGAGTCATGTAATGCTATATGATAGAATGAGTTAATGATTGAATGACCTACATTAGATTTGGAAGTGGATATCCATTGCCCCCAAGGCTTTATCTTTGTAGTTTAAAACCCCTTTTCTTTAGTCTTGTTTGATGATTAGCATAGTCACTTGACCTTGCTAGTTATCTTGTCTTTTTACTTTCGTAACTTAGGAACAACCAACCAACCCCCCCCCCATTTACATGCTTTTATGTGTGTGTATATATATCTACTCCTAGCCTAATATCAACCATTGTGTGCTTAAGCGCTTAGGAAGATCCCTCTTCTCCTTGGACGACCCCAATTTGCCGCTATCTACCTAGTTGTAGAAAGTAAGCAAAAAGGGCTTATAAATTATCTTTTGCATAGGGGGCGCGACGACCGCCCGCTATCATGTAGTATATAGCATGTGGGATTCTCCCTACCCTTTGACCTATAACCACACCAATGACATAGTCACTAGCATCACACATAATCTCAAAAGTGAGGTCCTAATTAGGGGGTTGGATAATGAGGGCGGAAACAAGTATTGCCTTCAAAGTGTCAAAGACCCTTTGGCATTCTAAGTCAACCACAAAATCCACCTCTTTTTGCAAAAAATTGCATAAAGGGGAGGCAATCTTAGAAAAGTCCTTAATGAAACGCCGGTAAAAACCTCTGTGACCTAGAAATGACCTAACTTCTCTAATACTCGAGGGATATGATAGGGATTAGATCATGTCAACCTTGGATTTATCCACCTCTAGACCTTGAGAAGAGACCACATAACCCAATACAAAGCCTTTTTCCACCATGAAGCGGCATTTTTCTAAGTTTAGTACGAGATTGCTTTCAATGCATCTCTTGAGCACTAACGATAAATTTTTTAAACTATCAAATGAATCTCCATGAATGGTGAAATCCTCCATGAAGACCTCTGTAAAATGCTCGATTCTCCCTCTTGGTTCTCTACCACAGTAACACCACTTTTCTTAGGCACAACTTGAGTGAGACTTACCCACTTGCTAACGGAGATGGGGTAGATCATATTGGCTTGAACAAATTTGAGAATTTCACTCTCCACTACCTCCATCATCAGCGGGTTAAGCCAAAGTTGGGGTTGCCTCACCGGTTTGGCCCCATCATCTAATGAAATACGATGCATGCAAATGGAAGGGCTATTTTCCAAAGAGACCTTCAAACAATCTTTGCCATTAATCACAAACACATCTTTAATATAATCATCAACAATACCAATAATATCAATAACATGAAAATAATTACCTTCACTAGGAAGCTTATTGGCATGATAAATGTTGAACTTCACGATATCCCCATTAAATTCCATAGTTAAACACCCAATATGCACATAGATTTTAGTTCCAGATGTTTTAAAAAATGGCCTCCCTAACAAGATAGGGGTGGCATGTTTATCACTCTCTATATCATGAACATAGAAATCGGGGGGGGGGGGGGGGGGGGGGGAATCAAACTATCAACTTTAATCAAAACATCTTCCACAATTCCCCTAGGGTAGGCATTAGAATGGTCAGCCAATTAGATCACTACCCCTGTTTCTTGCAATTTTCCATAATATAGGGATTCATATAAAGAGTATGGAATCACATTGATTGATGCTCCTAGATTTAGCATGGCATTTCAAAAATTCTTACCACCTATGATGCAAGGGATGGTAAACATGTTGGGATCATCACATTTAGGGGGAAGTTTATTTTGAAAAAGGGCCGAAACTTGACCTCCAATTTTTATCTTCTTGCCATTTTTCAAATTTTTGTTCCTTCTAGGGGTACATAATTCTTTAAGGAATTTAGAAAATATAGGAACTTGGTAAATAGCATCAAAGAGAGAAATATTTACCTTACACTTGCGGAAGACCTCAAAAAGTGCCTTGTTCACGTCCTTGCAATTTTTGTCCCGCAAAGCCATGGGAAAGGGTGGTTGTGGAAGGACTTTTTCAATTTCATGCTTCTCTGGTTGTTGAGTGACCACCTCTTCAACCTCATTTCCCTTCACCACAAGTTTCTCTTCTATTTCCTTCCCGACCTTCACAATTTTCTTAGGATCTTTGGTCTCCTTTCCACTCCACAAGGTTATAGCACTAGCATTAGGAGGTCAGGGGGTTAGCTCCTATTGTGATGAAAGTTTCCCAGAATCCCTAGCTTCCAACCGAGCCACAGAGGATTCTATTTGACTAACTTGACTTCAAAACTCTTGAATCTAGCAGAAGAGTGGTCTTCCACATTTGCAATTCGAGCTGCGATTCGGTCTTCCAAGTTAGCGACCATGTTGGTTATAGCACGCATGAGCTTCTCATGCTCCGACTTTAACTTCCCTTCCTAAGGGTTAGATGACTCCTCTTCCCTTGGGTAGGGTTGGTGTGGTGCCCAATTGTGACCTTGATTTCCTTGGTATTGATGTTGTCCACCTTAATGATTTAGTTTATACACACCTTGGCTACCTTGATGACCAACTTGGGGATTTGATTATGCAGCTTGATTTTCTTTCCACCTAAAGTTTAGGTGGTCCTTCCACCTAAGACTGTAGGTCTTAGAGTAGGGATTATACTTCTTGCCATTGCCTTGTCCCCTTTGGAAACCTTGAGCACCTTGGTAGCCTCTATTTCCTTAAAATCCTTGTCCTCGTCCTCCTTGATAACCCATTGCCTTAGCCTCCTCAAACCCTTCATCTTGGAGTTGAGGGCATATATCGGTGGAATGGTCCAATGAACACACCCCACACACCTTAACTTGATTCGCCATCCCCTTCATTAGCTTATTCATCATGGAAGCTAAGGCATGCACTTGCTCCTCAAGTTTGGGGGTTTTCGGAGGTGGAGCCTCTTGTACCCTTGCTCTTTCTCTCACACCAAATAATCTTGTCCCATTAGCCATGTCTTCAAACAATGGCATGGCATCCTTCAGCCTCTTGTTGGAAATCAACCCATCACAAGTGGCATTGATCATCCTCATATCTTCAATGGAAAAACCATCGAAGAAATAATACACAAGATCTCCTTCCTTTTATGGGTGGTAGGGGCAATTGGCTAGCAACCTCTTAAACCTCTCCCAATATTTGTATATGACCTACCTCCACCCAGGGTCATTAAAATTGTAGCTTAGAATTAACCCAAATAGAGGCGGTGTTTTCAGAAGATAGAGATTTGTAGTCCCGCATCATGTTCTCACTGCTACGGTACGTAGAGGGTAGTTAACGGTAAACTGGGTTTGTCCACAGAGATGCTAGGTCTAGTGTATCAATCAAAACACAATCTCGTACGGGTCATCAATCTGTACGAGTGAAAGGAATATCTAGTAAAGCAAACATGCAAAGGGGGGTTTGCGTTTTCAATCTATGAACTACTAAGCATAAAAGTAAAAAAACACAACATTAAACTAAGCACTTGGGGAATCATTGAGAAACTAGGTCAATCTAATGCTTTTATCCTTGATCCATTTGCATAGATATTTAGGATATATAAACCGAGTAGACAAAGGTTCTATTTATAGTAGTAGGAAATTGGGCCTGAAAATACGCCCAAAATAGGGTAAACCCTAGCTCAGCCGCTGCCCGGTGCGGTGCGTCATGGATAGTGCGGCACGTTGAGTGTCCTTGGTGTGGGGCACGAGGCATGGCATGAGCTGTGACCATTCATGTACGTGGGGGGCCAAATCTGGTGTGTGGAACAAAGCTTCAAAAGGTGCAGAGTATGAGGCTTTGCGCAGGCCGCATCTAACCCTTGGCGTGAGTCACGTCATCTCGTGCGGGGTGCCATCAGGGTGCTGAAATTGAAGGTTCTGATCCATGCCCGTGGATGTTGGCACAGGCTGTGATCAGAAAGGGTGCTTGCTGAGAAAATTCGGCATGGAACATGTGATTTCAACACTGGTCTTGGTATATTGAGCTTAGAACTGTGTGGGATGCCAAGAACGCGGGATCATGCAGCCATAATTTTCCACGTAAAGGGGGTCTTCACTTCATATTGACGGCATGTGGCCTCTAGTGCAGGTCATGTTGTAGGCTCGTGTTGGTCTTCTTGGTGCGGGGCAGCTCCTTTGGTGATGGTCGTCGGTGCCAAACCATGAATGGCCCACGCCGACCCATTTATGCTTCGGCCATCTAAACTAGTTTTCTTCGCTACGGGTTCACCGTTAGTATGATTTGAGAGTTTTAATAGTTGATTTTATAGTACTCGAGAAGAAAAATCCAATGGAACCTCTTTGAAGGCTAATTCTTCTTGAATCGTTCTCAGACTTAAGCACAACTCATCAGACCATGATTCCTCATTTTTTTGTTGGCTGCTTTGAACTCTATTGCCGCATATCTTTGGATTCAATTTCCTTCTAACAAGCATTGGTAATCGTGGCCTTTGTCTACTACCATTCTAATGTGAATGGCCTTCATCTCTACTACCGCCCTTGCGAACGGCATTCAATATCTTCTATCGCTCTTACGAACTGCCTTTATATAGAATGTAAACAAAAAGTACCCACGGGCGAACTACTAAATATGATCACAAGAAAGATCAAGGAGCCCGTGGATACAAGATGTCTATTAGTACCAATTAAGTCTACAAAATGCGGGTAAACAAGAAAACCAAACATGGCCATCTAAACCCCTTGTCACGTAAACTCGACTAATACTAGAAATTCACCAAATAAAACTCACTAAAAAGTATGCTAAATGCATCGGTTAACGCATTCAAAATGAATTAGATCAGTACAAAGATTCACCTGAATATTCGAAAATGTTTCTTAATGTTTAGCCCTGCTGACTTAGTTGCCAGAAAGAACTTATCCAAAAATTTGCTCTTCATCTCCTTCCATGATGTTATACTTCCCGGGGGAAGGTAGAATAACCAATCTTTGGTCACATCCTTTAAAGATAAAGAAAATGTCCTTAGAAGAAAATTATCCTCTGAAATTTGGGATGTCATCTCACATAGTGGAACTTAGAAAAATTCTTGTTCACGTCCTCCCCACTTATCCCATGGAAAGATGGTAGACAATGGATCATCTCGGACCTAAACTCACAAGTGATATTTTCCAAAAAAAATGAGGGAATGTGATGCAAAGGGGTTGGCTTTCTAGGTTAGGATCCATGAGCTTCCTCAAGGTTCTATTATCTTCCATCATAGTTGGTGTAACTACTTCAGGTGATGATTGGGTGGCTTGGTTAGCAAAACGAGCTACTCTTCTAGCTCTTTGGAGTGTTCCTAAGAGATCGGGGTCATAGTGCAAGGGTTCTTATCTATTGGTACGAGTATCGACCATGAACCAAAAACCAAAGCAATACAACCTTATCCCAAGTAACAATCCAAAAGGCAAGCAAAACGTCAACAAAAAAAATAAAAACAAAAACACACAAAACTACACTAACACTTTAATAAAATACGCCTTTTCCCGGCAGTGGAGCCAAAATTTGGGAGGCCATCGTCGTGCCTCTCAAAGATAGTATTTATATGATCAAATAATGGTTAACTATTAAATAGTAGCTAGTGGTAAGACAAGGTCATCAACAAGGAAAATGGGGTTTTATTGAGTGTTAAATGTAGTTGAAAAGCACACAGAGATGTCACTCTACATGTGCGGTAACAAAGTTGGGGGTTTTGGTTTTGGAAAATACTATGACTACTTTAACAACTAAATTAACCAAAAATTATAGAAAATAATTCAACTACGATCACACTAGCACAAAGATGTAATTAATATGATAGCGAGTCTTGAGCGAAATTGGTTTACATTTCTAGTCATCCTTTGATCATCGATTAATTATCCTATTTTTATGCATTAATCACATATTGTGGAGAACTTGTCAACACATTTCGAGTGAAAACATTTCTCGCCTCTCCTCGGTTATAGTTAGTGTGAGTGATCGGCGCCACACAATAACCCTTACTCTCGGGTCACTCTAGATGATCAGCATCATAGACTTCCCCGAGAATAGCAATACAGATGGAGACCCAACACAACTACCACAATGTCTTACAAGCAAGAAACACATAGATAGCACAAGTATATCTACTAATAACGACTACGAGGATCGGTCTTCATGCTAATGTTATTAGTGAGCCATTAGTCAAATACATTCAAATTCATCCTGAGTGTAAGAAACTTCATCAATCAACAATAATAATTAGTTGTCACTCCTTATTATAACCTAGCATTGACCAACAATAATCACATTGACAAAAAGTTAAAGTCTTCAGGGTTTGACCAAAAACCTAGCAAATAACTAACCCACAATCATCAACTAGTTGATCACCCTAGTGTAAATCATGCATTAATTACACAAGAAAGCACAAAATATACATAATAATCAAAGCACAAAATAGGATAAAATGAATCTCACAAATTCATACTAGAAATGATTACCAATTGCTCCCAAGAGTATATTTAGCCTAGATTATGAAAAGCCATAACAAATTATCATGAATCCATGGTAAACATAGAGTAAATGATGAAAAGTAAATGCAAAACTAGGGTTTTGGGAGAGTATTTTTGGATATGGATCTAAAATGAATGAGGAGAAAAGCTGAAAATCAGCTTTTAAAGTTGGGCTAAAAACACTCGTTGCAGCTCGCAAGACTCATGCTGACTGACCCACTACTGGCTTTTTTTACTTCTGTTGCGAGCCCCCATTGTAGGCTGCAGCCCGCAACGAAGCTACTGGGTTTCAGCTTCTACCAAATAAAATTTGGCCTTCTACCAATCTTCTACCAAAGACAATTTGGCCTTCTTCCAATCTTCTACTTCATTTTTTATTCAACACTAGAACTCTTCCAAACCCGCACACTCTAACAAGATCTAAAATATTTCATAAATTAAAGAATTAGGATATAAAACATATGAATTCATCCTAGCCCTTTAATTGATAAAATGTTAGTTTCTTTTCAATTAAGTCCCTAATCTATTGCAAAATTAGATTTCAAATGTGCTAAAAATGGGATACAAATTTAGCACATAAGCATACGATGAAAGAATGCATCAACTTTGTTAGTAGGGTTTGGATGAAATAAATTGAAAGTGGATATGCTTAGAAAGTTGTTGATACGCTTTTGGAAATAAATGACAAGGACAAATATTTCTCCTTCGAAGTCAAATTTGAAGTAGAGACAAGACTATTTATAGTATTTTGGAGGGATTCAATTATGCTGGAGGACTAAAAACTCTATAATGATGCCACCATATTAGACACTACATACAGAACAAACAAGTATAACTTGTTTTTTGTGCCAATAGTTGGAATCAACAATCATTAGAAGATCACAATGTTTGCTTGTGCTTTTATTGCAAATAAGATGGATGATACTTTTGTGTGGCTTATTAACACATTTAACAAGTCTATGGAAAGAAAGGAAACTATCGCAATATTCACATATCAAGATCCTGCAATGGGCAAAGCAATACATGAGGCATGATACAACTGAAAATTTGTTATTTCCAAAACCGAACACTGAATATGGTAAGTTAGAAACTGCACCTACTAGATTTTAGTATGTGTGAAATATCTTAAAACCATGATTAGTTACTTCAAAAAATTAGGTATCCTGAAATTGTTACTTCCGAAAATTGACAGTATGCATAACATAGCTTATATGAAAAATTAGTTACTTGAAAAATCATGTATTCTGAAATATTTACAACTTTCATTTTTTGTTCAATTTCCAGGTCTTAAAGAACACAAAACACAGGTTGTGCTTATGGCACATAAAACTAAATGCGATCCAACATTATGGAAAATTGAAGAAAGATTAATCGTTTGAAAATGCTTTGGACTATTGCATGAGAGAATGTGCAGGTCCAATTGATTTTGAAGAGAAATGAAACTCCATGATTTCCAACTACAAGCTAGAAAATCACACATGGTTTCAATGGGTTTACAGTTGTCATGAGAAGGGAAAAAAGGCCAAAATAAAAATATGGGACAAGGTTCTTGGGCAAGAAAAAAAAATTAGAAAACATCAATGGTGTAATTTCATGGCGGAATCATATTTCCAAAAAATGCTACAATTTATTTATGAAAATCAAAGGAAACTCGGAAGCTAGAAGAGCTCTTGAAGAAATGTTTGACATGTGTTCAGCAAGAATAGAAGAATTGTTGGTTTCGAAGACCAATGCCATTGAACAATCAGCCACATGTAGTCAATGCAACTCCACAATAACAAGTACGCCTAATTTACTTGATCCAGTCCAAGTCAATACAAAAGGAAGAGGAAAAAGACTGAAGTCGGGCTTGGAAAAGAAAAAAATACAGAACAAAACTACTAAATTCGGCATAAAAACACTAGATGTAAAGACATTGTAAAAGTAGGATTAATTGTGATACGTATTGCATTTATTTACTTATATGTTTCTTTTTTATCATAAACTTAACGAATGGTATTTCAATAAATATTATAGATAACATGGTGTATTCGTTTGCTTACAACTATAACTAATTAACTTATGACCTGCATTTGTTTCACATAATTTCAGTGATATGAAAATGTTCCATTGAAAATCATTGATTAGCTATAGTATTACTTGCCAACTACAATTTCTTTATATATAAATCGCTTTCATTATCCTATAAGTTCAGTAGATCATGACAATGAACTGTGTAAAATATCTAAAATAAAACTTAGTATTTATAAAACAGTACTTTTAACATTCAACATGTGTTTGTTTCATATAGCCTTTAGCCATAAAATTCAAAACATCTTTTCACATTTGCTTAACCAATCAACCATAACATCCAAAACATCGTTTCAACCATAAACCAATCAGTCTCAATATAAGCTGATTAAAATCCATGAAAATCAAATCATCTAAAACAAATTTTAAAGACATCGAAACAATTATTCAACTTTAAAGGTACGGATCTTCAATTCCTTCAATACCCAGGGAAAATGTAGGAAGCGAGAAAGGGGTTTTCTTCATGAAATCTTCAACCATCTCATCAACCGACTCATGTGTTCTTGGGTTATCCATAACTTCATGTGTATGCATGGCTTGCTCAGAAATTCAATTTGAAACACGTGGTTGCAGAATGGAACTAGCATTTGCTTTCTCAATATTTTTCACCAAATTTAGCATAACAACCTCCATGTCTCGTTTGAACATGAGACAAGCCTTATGAACATGAAAAAAATGCTGAAAAATCAGTCCAACAAAACAATTTGAAACTCACAAAGTAAAAAATCAAAACAATATGAACTACAAACTACACTATTTAAATTAAAATTATCATAAGGTTGAAAAAACATGCACAAGTTTCAAATCAGAACCAGAAATACAAAATTTTATTTTTTTACCAAAGACTTATATTATTGGGAGATTTATCAATACCCTCATTGGTCATCAAACTATTTGGAATGGGGTATGAAATAATTCCTAGCTCCTAAGCATGGCCATCGACACTAACATTTGGAGTACGAAGCCCCTAGATTCCTGGCTCCTACTTTTCTCTTCCAGCCTGCCATTATTGCTCAAAGGATACCCACCCTCAACCATAACTCCTCTATCATACCCAATTTTCTCAAGAACATGAACCCTCTTTAACAAAGATTTGTTCGACCAATGCATGTATAGTGACATTCTAATAGGATTTGTATGATCTCTAAAGGGAAACCCATACATATACCCTAAAAATAGCACAAAGACACAACACTAATAGATGACACATTTTTGCTAATGGCTTTCAAACTGCCAACTCCCTCACATAAACGATCTAGCAATAAATCACACCATTCAAGATGCTTAATGGTTCCAACATTTTCTAAAGCACCCATAAGCTTCATATCTACCATATTCCTTGTAGTCAGGTCCAAAAAAGTGCACATTACATACATAACAAAGTAGCTTTTAAATAGGTCACCACCACTACTCAGTTTTATCATTTTATTAAAAAGAATAGTCAATGTGATGTGGCCATAATTATCAGCACCCAACCCAGCCTTCCATTTATCCCTAATGTCTACATCCTTAGACATAGCCTTCCCATCGTAACTTACATCCTAATATCCTAGGTAATCTACACCATTTTTGCATGCTTTAACCAATGCATTTGGCATAGTTTTTAGTTACTTTTGGTTGGCGGTTTGGCGACATTAGTTGAGATTACATGACAATGGGTTTAGACAACCATGTTTAGTTTTATATTCTGAATCCCGTGTTTTTATACTTAATTAGTGATTCTTGACAACTTGTGTTCACGGGCTTCTTGGTCTTCATTATGAGTACCTTTGGTAGGTCGTCCGTGAATGCTATTTGTTACATTACATTCTTGTGAAGGTTTTTTTATTTTAACGGTAGAATATTTGAAGGCCATTCACATTTGAATGGTAGTAGACAAAGGCCACGAACATCAATGCATGGTAGAAGGAGATTGAAGCCAAAGATATGCGGCTTCGGAGTTCAAGACAGTCAAAGGAGAAAATGGTGAATTGGTCCGAGGAGTGTTGCCTTTAAGAATGGTTTCACTGGACTCATCTTCGTGAGTACTACAAAATCAACTACTAGAACTCCAGATTTGGACTAATAGTTCACCTATGACAAGCAAACAAAGTTCAGCAAACAAAGCGGCAGCAGCCAGTCGTGGATTGCGCATGGTCAAGCACCAGCAGCCCATGAATATATCCATGGCCTGCACTACACAATATTCCAGGGGTTCCGTGAAGACCTGCATGAGACCTTTACGAGGCAAGGCACCGAGCCATGACAAAAACACTGTGTCGTGAAGCAGAGGGGTGGAGAGTTAAAGAATTTGGCTAAGTATGGAGCCAGTCTGTGAAAATCTTCACGGACCAAGAGAAGACTTCTGAGCAAGACCCCAAACTTCTTGCGGTCCGTGAAAACTGTCATGGGCCGTGACAAAATTTCTTAACAGAAGCCACAAGTTGTTCGTGGTCCATGAAAACCTTCACGGACCGTGGCACGATCCCAACTTCACAAACCACGCTAGATTCTATGAGTTGCGACTATGAAAATTCACAGACTGTGGTAGATATAGCATCATGTGTCTATGCAGCTTCACGGATTGTGGCATTCGTTCCGGTCCATGCCATTCGTGTAGCGCATGAAACCTTAGCAGTTGACCTAGGGTTTTCCTTCTTTTGGCCTATTTTGGGACTATTTTTAGGCCTAATCTCCTACTACTATATATAGGACCCTAGTCTACTCATTTGGGAGGTTGGATCATTTTTTCTAAACACATTTGGAGAGGAGAGAGCTTGGAGAGAAGGAAGGACTTCCTTTTGTAGGTATTGTAATCTTTTCATTTCTTTTCTTCTTTCTTTATCCCAAAGATGTGGAATTCAAATATATACTTGAATTCCATGTCTAATTTGAATTCCACATCTTTGGAGTAGTAAAATTAGCTTGGGATTCATTTTGGCACTTGGTATTTTCTAAATGCTTTATGAGATTCATTAGATTCATCCTATCGTTATGATATTATTGTGATTGTTCTTGAATGTTATAAATGCATGATTAGTACACCACATATAAGCACACACTTTGGGATATACTCATGTATGGTGCAATTATTGATGCCCCCCTGGGAAGAGAAACCTGGATGTTAGAATAGGTAGGGGAGAATGCGTCTGCATGGGCATGTGCACGGGGGATTCAAGAATGCTTTAACCTATTTTCCATCACCCTAGTCTTAGCTGACTTTGTAACTATTTTTCAAGAGGTTTCGAGTAGAGATAGTGAATAGTAGCAAGCTAGATGTTGTGTTAAAACCCTAGTATTAGAGATAATGTGCTTACAAACCTTGGGCCTAGCATATATAGGACCCGGTAGGAGTAGTTTCATTCATGGTGAAAGCCCGAGATGTAATAGCACCGGGAGAAATAGACCTACAATGATGGTCAAACCTCGTTGTACTCCCCTAATTACGAAGGCGGTGTCAATAGAGGGTTGTGAGCGCACCCACCATGACAGGGTTGGGGAAGTGTATGCCATCGGCCACACCACGTGTTTTGAACACACTGATAGGTTTTTTGTATGTCTATATGTGAATGAATCTAGGATTGAAGCATTAGAACTACCATGTTGCTAAATGATTCCCAGGTGCCTAGTATTAATAGTTTACTTGGTTATCAATGGCATGCTTATAGTTAGTTGAAAACACCAACCCCCCACCCCTCGGCTCATATTTTAATTACAATCGGGTTGGGGCAGGTCAAAAATTTAGCGTCGTTGCAGGGGATACTTTTCAGTTTAAGTATTAGTTGAGTATGACATGTTAGTAGAGTAGTTAGTAGTGTCTTTTATTGTTTTTCTTTTGTTTATTTTGTTTGCTGCAAGTGGAGTTTTTGTCATAGATATCTTGTAACTTTGATTATGTTTTCTATTGTGATATTGGAAAGATAGTGTGACCCTAGTTTATGGTACGTATCTGTACTATAAATCTAGGTGTTTTGTATTCTCTAACTAATTCCACAGGTAATCGGAGGAAAATGAGAAAGAGAACTAGATCGAAGGCTCAACCTAGGGGTTTGAATTTGAGGAAGCATCGCACAAGATGGCAGAAGATAGCTGCACTTTGAGAGAGCTTATGGCCTTGAACTTAGAGAACCAACCCTTATGTATCACATTCCCACCTTTCCCTCCAAATGTGACTTGTGAGCTGAAAATTGGGATGATACATTGCCTTCCCACTTTCCACGGTATGGCGGGAGAGGATTCGAACAAACATATTTCAAAATTCCATTTGGTGTGCACGAATATGAAGCCGTCGGGAGTGTTGGAAGATAATTACAACTTAAGATCATTCCTATTTTAACTGCAAGATTTAGCAAAAGATTGATTGTATTATCTACCACCGGGTTGCATTGGGTCATGGATAGATATGAAGATGCAATTCTTGGAAAAATACTTTTCAGCATCTAAGTCGGTTGGGTTGAAGAAGCAATTGTCCAACATTACTCAAGGAGCGACCGAGAGCCTATATGATTATTGGGAGAGGTTTAAGAGACTCATATCTAGTTTCCCTTACCACCTATTCAAAGAAGGAGATTTGGTCTATTAATTCTTTGGAGGCCTTTGTGACAAAGACATGAGGATGGTAAATGTTGCATGCACTGGTTCAATAGCCAATAAGAGCCCAAAGGATGCGATGGAACTTTTTGAAGAGATGGACAATGGGATGAGGCAATTTGGTACAAGGTCTAGGGTTAAGGTCTTAGCTAAACCCGCACACACACCAAAGTTAGAGGAGCAAGTCCAAGCTCTTGCATATGATAAAAGAGTTTTTGCAAGGAAAGGTGCACAAAGTCAAGATGTGTGGGGTTTGCAACCTTAACCACCACTCCAAAAAATGCCCCGAGGTCGTTGGTGATGTGCAAGAAGTGAACGCGGTGGACTACAACAATCAGGAGAGACATCAATTTTCTAGGGGTCAACAATAGGGTTCCGAGGGAACCAAGGCAAAGCAAGACCAGACCCCTATACAAATACATTCAATCTGAGGTATAGAGATCACCCTAAATTCCGATGGAGGGATGGCCATCAACCTCAAGGATATAGGGGTGGACAAGCACCACCTCAACCTTATCCTAAGTGTGAAGGTCCATCCAACAATCATACCACACTTTACAAGTCGGATAGGGAGGAGATCTTGAATGCCATTGGTCAATTGGGGAAGAAACATGAGATCTTCGCAAAAAAGACTAGGAAAGAAATTAAAGACCTTGGTACTAGAGCCTTCTTAAGTATCAAGAACCTTGAGATTCAAGTTGGACAACTCGCCACCTCGGTGAGCCAACTTGAAGCAAAAGAGTCCACCAAACTACCTTCCTAACCGTAGGTGAATCCAAGAAATGTGAGTACACTCAAGCTAAGGAGTGAGAAGAAAGTTTGCAAAACCGAGAAGAAGGTGACACAAGAGGATGACAAGTTAGTGGATGCCACCAAAGAATATTTCGAAAAAGAAGAGATAGTTGTCAAGGAAGCACCCTCCAAGGAGCTCCCACCACCCGATGCACAAGTTTCTATTCCACCTCCATTTCCAAGTGATTTGAGGGGAAAGCTAAAGGTGGAGACAAATGAGACCAATATTCGGAAAGTCTTAAAAAAAGTGGAGGTATTTATCTCTCTCTTGGAATTGATTAACAAAGTGCCTTCATATGCTAAATTTCTTAAGGTTGCATGTACTAAGATAGGGCGTAGACCACCTAAGAAGTTAGGGAAGCTAAAAGTTGGGGAAGTCGCCATTTTGAATCATAAGAATTTGCCTAAGAAATGTGATGCCCCGGATTGTTTTCTATCCCAATGTTTTTAGGTGGAACACTTATTGAAAATTCCATAATAGATTTAGGAGCTTCTATTAATGTGATTTCATTTAGTCTATTTGAATGTCTTGAAACTGGTGAACTGAAAGAGACTAGAGTGATTGTTCAACTCGCCGATCACTCCCAAGCTAGCCCTCATGGGCTAGTGAAGGATGTGATGGTACGAGTAAGCAAGTTGGTAATTTCGGAAAAATTTTACGTCCTAGATGTAGCGCACGATAGAAATGCACCCCCAATCTTTTTCGGGGGACCTTTTTTAAAAACATCTAGGACTAAAGTTGATGTCCACTCGGGAATCTTGACTCTAGAGGATGACATAGACAAAGTGGAATTCAAAATTTATAAATATAGACATGATTAAAAAAAGCCTTCTCTTATGTGCAAAGGTGTGACACTTTTTGATGAGCATGATATTCTTGAACCTTCTTGTGTTACCAATGAGCATGAATCTCTTATTGATAAGTTTGTGGAGGACCCCGATGAATTTCATGGTTTGGTCAATGATATATCCATACTAGATTTTTTTTCTATGCTAACCAAATTTCTGTGGGAAAAGGGAAGCGTCGAGGATTTGATACCTCCTCGACATCCTCCTAACCCCAAAGTGACATTCAAGGAGTCAAGGTTGGCAAAGCAAGGAGAGACATTTCTAGATTCTGACAAGGGCTACAAAGGTATGGATGGCTTGTTGTGGAGACCTCTCTGCAACGACATCATCGTGGGAAAATTTTCCGTTGGCGATTCTGGAGACCCACCGATAAGTGCTTCAAATTAGAATGTGTGAAGAGGAAATAAGTCAGGATGACGACAATAAATATACGTGGTTCTTTTGTTTCTTGTTTTAAGTAGTGACTTGGTGAATTTTCATGTCTTATTTAAAATAAAGGATCTTTTGAATGAAATTCTTGCTTGATTTGGAGATCTAGATTTGAAAATGTGTGCTTATATGTAGATGTAATGGATTTTGATGGGTGACATAGTTTTTTTTCAAAAGTTGAGAAAAACTTAGGAATAGTGAAAAATCCGGGGTTTGCTTCGTGATAATGCTTGTCACGAAGGGAAGGCTCATGCCATGATAATGGCCACGAGACTCTGTCTTATAAAGGTGGGAAAACTGGGGAGAAAATATTTTTTGTCGATTTTTTATTTCAATTCCCTCCCCCCAAAAAAACTTGTCTCAAAAATGCAACTTTTCGAAAAGGGAGTTTGGATTTCAAAACTAAAAATGAATTTTTGATTCAAGAAATGATATTTCCTATTTCTTTAGGATTTTTAATGCAATTAGTACTTCCAACATTAATTGATTGTACTACTTTTCCCCTAATTTGAAATTCCATCTTTACCTACATTGTACCCCTCTCTCTTTTTTACCTATGCTGAAATTTCATTCTCATGGTACAATTCTCCACCTATTTCATCATCTACACACTCTTTCTTCTCAAGAAACACTCAATCACACACATTTGGTGTGCTCAAAAAAAGTGAAGTTTTTCTCCCAAAAATTAGCATTTTTTGCTTCTTCTTGTGTAGATCTTACACTTCTTGGATTCAAATTTTGGGTAACCCTTTGATCTCTTTGTATATATGCTTGATTGACATTGTGGTGTTGTTATGAAAAGCATGATTTTTTAATGATCATGTGTTGATGTGATGTTGTTTGAGCTTGTGTGTCCAATCTTGTGATGATGAATTTATGGGAGTCTTGAATGTACTATTGATCTTGAATGATGTGTTCTTCATTTGTGGGTGATTAGAGAGAGCATGAATCTGGTTGGTGAAAGACATACATGAATTTGTTGGTTGATGAGGAATATTCTTGTTTTAAATGACCTTTATGCTTATACCATCATGCTTTGAATGTTTGGTCTTTCTGGGAGGATGTTCTTTATTGGATGACATCATGGGCCATGCATTGTTTATTATCACATTACCATTCTTCTCTTTCATTGTGTTACGATGCCTCCGAAAAAAGGTACTTTGGAGAAAGAGAAATCTTTGCGGGTGAGAAACAGAAGAAGCCGGTAAAGAGAACACATCATTCAAAGTACCCTTTTTTCCAACCCCCCACAAGTATGTGGCCGACGATTCTATGGGTTTGACCAACATTATCGGGACTGCAGCCCGGAGATGGAGGAATTTGAGGGAACCAAAGAGGAGCATTTTGGAGACTATTGCTTGCAAATGCACCTTGATGGCTCTAGGCTTACTTAAACCGGTGACCTTTCTTCAGGGTCGGATAGTCCTAGAAGGTTTTCTCGATGTGCACTCGAAAACCTACATAAGGTGCACTTTATGGTTTATTTGGAAGGTTACAGATGAGGAGGGTCACAAGGCGATTAAGTTCAACTCAGATGACAAGGAGTACCAAATAACCTATAGAGAGGTGGCATTAGCTTTTGGGTGAAAGACCATACGGTACATTTCACGAACTCATCGCCAAGGAATGCCATTCTCCCTTGGGAATTTTTGGAGACAACTAATCGAGACCGGAAGGAAGAATTTGAGCAAGAGCACAGCTATTGTCCACCCAGAATTACGTTATGTTCATCGACTCCTTTCTATGAGCATTCTATGCCACAGTGAATTGACACATTGTCCAGGCTCCGATGTACACCTTCTTTGGGCGATGACACCAAAGAGGAACATCTACCCATATTTTTTTATTGTTTTTATTCAAGAATGCATAGCTATGGGAGAGCAGAAGAGTGGGAAGATTCATATGGGAGGCATGGTTGGCTTTTTGGCGCAACATTTGGGACATCATATCTCGCATAGGGCGTTGGCCAATATGGGTAGGTCGGGATCGACCTATACAATTGAGAAGTTATCTAGAGCATTCATGGTGGGAACTACAACTTTGGAGGATAAATTTGTGTGGCTTTACAGTGTAGCACCTACTTGCAAATTCATGGTTCTTCCACAACCGGAGCGCACCTCTATCAACCTTGATACGAGCCTAGATAACTTGTTCATTGAACCCGAACTTTTATAGAGTAATGGCCAACCTGGATATAGACCTAGAAGAGGCCAAAGGGGAGACATGTTTGAGAGCACTTCCGAGCCGATCTCATCTTCCCATGGGCATTATAGATCAACTACACCTACTTGGGGAGAAAATCAAGTTCTTCCCAAGTGCTTCAGGAGATAGTTCAAGTTAATAGAGGAGTGAAGGCACAAGTTGAGGAGCTAAATATGAGGGTGGGTTGCCTTGAGGCCACAATCCAAGCAACGGGATTCATTGAAAGGTGTTTCACTAGCCACGAGGAGGTCGGCCCTTCGAGGTTGGAAGCGTAAATATCACTAGTTTCCCTACTTCACCTTTGATTTGACATGAGAATGCATAAGGAACTATGCATTGTATGGGTGTGGGGGGGATTAGTAAGTACTTAGGAGTTCTTATTCATGGATTTCTTCGTGCATGCATGCTTTGTTTGTTTTTCTTGGTGGATTTTTGGTTACTTGTGATTGGGATGCTTTTGGAATATTTTGGTGGTTTGCATGTTATGCTAGGATTTTAGGATTCTAGTTTGCATGTGGAATGTGGCTTCAGGATTTGGTGGTATATTGGTTTGTTTCTTATCTTTTGTAGTATGAAACTCACTTTTGGGGAAATTTTGTACTACACCAAAAAAAATTTTAAAAATAAAACTTGGACAAGTCAAAAACCGGTAACATGAGAAAAATATCGCCTAGGTAAAAGTTAGAGACTTGGCCCGGCTAAACTTACAAGTCTAGGTAAAAGTGAGAGGCCATGTGGAAAAAGGTGAGAGGTGAGTGTATTTTGTGGGATAAAGCTAGGATGAAAAGTCGAAAGGGCTCCTAGGAAAAATGAGATAAATTGAGAGAAAAAATGAAAAAAGAAACAAGAAACTAGGTTGGCGATACATTAGACTCCTTGGTTGCAACTAGGTCGAGATTCTTGAGTTATCCCTATGTTGCAACCAAGTCTATGGCTTTTGAATTTCCTCGGTGGATTTTTTTACTTGAGGATTGCTCTTTGATTACTTTTGGGATTACTTTTGGGACTACTTTTGGGAAAAGTAAGATTGGCTTTATTCCGATCTTTTTTCACTTATCTTTTTCCATACACATTTACTTGCTTTGGGTGGTTTGGTTGCTTTAGGAACTATGGGGAGTGTGAGAGCTGTGAGATTTTCACCTTCTTGGGGGAATTAGGGTATTTTTGGAATAAGTTGAATGCATTAGCTATTTTTGCATGCTTTATTCTGCTTGAACCTTTTTCTTTGATTTTATTTACTTGAGGACGAGTAAAGGTTTAAGTGTGGGGAGTCTAATCTGCACCATTTTGCATGTTTTAACCAATGCATTTGACATAGTTTTTAGTTACTTTTGGTTGGCGGTTCGGCGACATTAGGTGAGTTTACATGACAATGGGTTTAGATAACTATGTTTAGTTTTCTATTCTAAATCCCGCATTTTGTATACTTACTTAGTGATTCTTTACATCTAGTGTTCACGAGCTCCTTGGTCTTCATTATGAGTACCTTTAGTTGGTCGCCCGTGAATGCTATTTGTTACATTATATCCTTGCGAAGGCCGTTAGCTTTTAATGGTAGTCATTTTAAAGGCCGTTTGCATTTTAATGGTAGTAGACAAAGGCCACGAACATCAATGTGTGGTAGAAGGAGATTGAAGCAAAAGATATGCGACTTCAGAGTTCAAGACGATCGAAGGAGAACATGGTGAATCGTGGTCCGAGGAGTGTTACCTTATTCCGAGAATGATCCATGAAGAAATATCCTTCAAGACTGGTTCTATTGGATTCATCTTCTTGAGTACTACAAAATCGACTACTAGAACTCCGATTCAGACTAACATCTATTTTGTGACAAGCAACTGAAGTTTAGCCAACGAAGCACCAGCGGCTGGTCATCGACCGCGCATGGTCAAGTACCAGCGGCCCGTGACAATTTCACGGTCCGCACTGTACAAGATTCCTGGGGTTCCGTGAAGACCTGCACGAGACCTTCACGAAGCAAGGCACCGGGCCGTGAAAAAAGCACCGTGCTGTGACAAAAGCATCGGACCGTGAAGCAAGGGGGTAAAGAGTTGAAGAATTTGGCCAAGTATGGAGTCGGTTCGTGAAAATATTCACAGCCTGTGAGAAGACTTCTGATAAAGACCATAAACTGCTCACAGTCCGTGAAAAACTTCACAAACCGTGACAAAAATTTTGAGCAAAAGCCACAAGTTGTTCGCAGTCCGTGAAAACCTTCACGGACCGAGGGAAAACTAGGAGCAAAAACCGCATGCTGTTTGCGGTCCATGAAACCTTCACAGACCGTTGTACAATCACAGACTTCTCTAGATCCCACGGGTTGCAGCTATGAACTTTTATGGACCGTGATAGATCTGGCATCCCATGGCTATGGATGCTTCACGGACCCTGGCATCCGTGCCAGCCCGTGAAACCTTGGAGGCTGGTCGAGGGTTTTGCTACTTTTGGCCTACTTTGGGCCTATTTTTAGGCCCAATCTCCTACTACTATATATAGGACCCTAGTCTACTTATTTGGGAGGTTGGATCATTTTTTGGAAGCATATTTGGAGAGGAGAGAGCTTGGAGCGAATGAAGGAGTTCCTTTTGTAGGTTTTGTAATCTTTTCTTTACTTTTCTTATTGCTTTGTCCCAGAGATGTGGAATCCAAATCTATATTTGAATTCCATGTCTAGGAAGTAGTTAGATTAGCTTGGGATTCATTTTGGCACTTGGTATGTTCTAAATGCTTTATGAGATTCATTATATTCATCTTATCTTTGTGTTTATGATATTATTGTGATTCTTCTTGAATGTTATAAATGCATGAGTAGTACACCACATATAAGCATACACTTTAGGATGTACTCATGTATGGTGCAATTATTGATGCCCCTTGGGAAGAGAAACCTAGATGTTAGAATGGTAGGGGAGAACGCGTCGGTGTGGGTGTGTGCATGGGGGATTCAAGAATGCTCTGACCTATTTTCCGTCGCACCAGTCTTAGCTGACTTTGTAACTATTGTCCGACAGGTTGCAGGTAGAGATGGTGAATAATAGCAAGCTAGGTGTTGTGTTTAAACCCTAGTATCACAAATAAGGTTCTTACGAACCTTGGGCCTAGCGTATATAAGACTCGGGGGGAGTTGCATTTATGGTGGAAGCCCGGGACGTAATAGCACAGGGGAGAAACAGATCGGCAATGATGGTCAGACCTTGTTGTACTTCCCTAATTAAGATGGCGGTGCCAATGGAGGGTTGCGAGCGCACCCACCGTGACAGGGCTGGGGAAGTGTATGCTATCAGCCACACCATGTGTTGTGAACACACTGATAGGTTTACCAAGTGCCTAGGATAAATAGTTTACTTGTTTGTCAATTGCATACTTTTAGTTGTTAGTTAAAAACACCTCCCTCCCAGCTGTTCCTTTTACTTGTGAGGATTGATGACCCGCACAAGGTTATATTTTAATTAGTATTTGAGCCCTAGCATCCTTATGGACAAACTCAGGGCTTGCCGTTTACTACCCCTTGGTAGCTTAGCAGTAAGAATGGGTGCAGAATATAATGCTTTATCTTTGACCTGTAATCTCCTCGGCTCGTATTTTAACGACAACCAGGTCGGGGCAGGTCACTAGGAATACAAAATATGACATAAACTTCATCCAGACTAATAATGTACTTTTAGCTAGCTACTTCCTAAACGCAACCCATATTGATCAAACCTCTCAACCAGCCAAGGGATGATTCTAACATGGAGGTATGTAATTTCAAAGTGTAGTACCCCACCAAAGCCTGTTTCTTCAATGTCTCTCTTCTGCTTACAAGTGAGGGAGATGATTACAGCCTTCAGCTTCACAGGATATCAAATTTTAGAAAATATTTTAGCAAACCTAAAACACAAAACTCAACATAAATGTAAGCATACACAATTTAAAATAACTAATCCATTCAGGATACTAATATATACAAAATGTAAGTAAACATCTAATAAACGAAGAACCATTCTTAAAAAAAGCAAACAATCACATAATATATATATATATATATATATATCTAGGACATCACATTTAAACAAATGAATACAAGTTCTAAAATATCATTTTAAAAAACAACAATTAAATAAGCATAATTAACAAATACATTGTGAATATTAACATATGTAGCATATAAGAAATTAAATAGAGTTTCTTATTAAGTATGAATTGAAGACATGCATAGTATAAATAACAAATAAACCCGAAATGCTAGCATATGCAACATTTTATATGACGAATACATATTATAAAGATATTGGAAGAACACTGTAAAAAAAACTTATTTTTACCCTCTTCATCAACACTTTCAACAATCTACTTCTTCAAACGACTGTGTTGTTTCACGACACCTCCCTCGACAACAGCACGTGCCTCAACCACAACTATTTTTCTGAGAATGACCCTCTACCAACCATGCTCTCTATTTTCCTCTTCCCACCATATTTTTTCACAACCTCCTGTTGTCCATTTGAGGACTTCTCATCACAATCAACATCCAGTTTCTTTGACTTTTCCCTTAGTTCATCACTGGCCTTACAAACATCTTACTTCTTTGACTTCTTCACTAGTCCAGTAGTGGACTTACCAACTGCTTCCTTCTTTGACTTCTTCGAAGCATTAACATATTTTCTTCCACCATCTTCCTTCAAGTTCTGCTTCAAAATTTTCTTCTGAGTAACAAACGATCTAACAGAATTCTTCTTAATTTTCTTCTATTCTTTAGAAGATATCACTAAATTAGCTATATCATTCTCCTCAATATGTTCTTTTCCATTCCTGTTTAAATCATCCAAGTCAGCTTCTTCTAAACTTTTTCCCCTACAGATTTACTACCATCATCACCATCAGCTACAGCAGCTTCAACAATATTAGACCCGTTTTCAACAGTAACTAAGCCTGAACCAACCACCTAAGACCCTTCAACAACACCAACAACTTTTGTAAAAACTACAATATCAGCTTCATCAGAAACAACAACAGAAACCCCATCCCCTTCAACACCAGCTTTAACTTCAGCAGAAACTCTAGCAACCATAGAACCCTCAACCTCATTTACAACCTCCTTCACTACCTCAGCTTCTATATAACCCTTAACCTCCCCAACCACCTGAACAACATGTGAATCCCCACCCTCAACAACTTTTGGACCCTCACTAACCTATGAACTCCCACCTTCCACATTCTTACCAACACAACCTGATTCTCTACTTATACGAAGAATATCACTCAGCAAAGTATCGTAATCAAAATCTTTCAAATCTTGAGATGATCGACCATCACCATCCTTAAGCTTGTGTACCATAACTTTTAAATTCCTCTTCTTTGTCTCCTTAGGAACAACAGATGAAACCTCTAGAGTTGTAAGACCATTTATTTTGGCCCACTTATGTTCCAATGTAGCAACTATACAACAAATGAAAACACAAACAGTATCAGCACAGTACCAAAAAGAAATGAAATACTTAATCACATAAATGAAATTCAACATATATAAAAAATAAAACAACCTCTAGCAACATAAGATTCCTGAATCTTCTTCAGCTCATTCTGAGGAGAATATTCTTCCCATAAATCTTTAGTGCGCCATTTTCTTACCAATGGTTTTACACCTAAAAAACATTACACATTTAAAATATAAAAGAACACAAAGAAAAAAATGTAATAAAGAAAAATTACAACCACCTTCAACATTTTTTCGGTTCCTTATTCACAAAGAGAACTTTACCTCCTTCAGGAACACCTGGAAAAATACATATACCTAACAGTCGGGAACTGTATATCCATAACTTATTCATCAATTAAACTAACATATGCATGACTTTACTAAACTAATGCACAATATAGCTAAATTAAAAGTAGCAGTCAATATGTAATTTATTCTAAGATGCATAGTATAACTAACTAATGCATATAGTAGACTAACATGTGCAACTATTAAGAACATAGTACATAAGATTTCTGAATCTTCTTCAGCTCATTCTGAAGAGAAGGTTCTTCCTAGAAATCCTTAGAGTGCCATTTTCTTAGCAATGATTTTACGCCTAAAATACACTACACATTTAACATATATAAGAACAAAAAGAATAATAATTAAATGTAATAAAGAAAAATCACAACCGCGTTCAACATTTTTTCGGTTCCTTATTCACAAAGATAACTTTATCTCCTTCAGGAACACTTGGAAAAATACATAAACCTAATAGATAGGAACTGTATATCTATAACTTATTCATTATTTAAACTAACATATGCATGACCTTACGAAACTAATGCACAATATAGATAAATTAAAAGTAGCAATTTATTCTAAGACACATAGTATAACCAACTAATGCATACAATAGACTAACATGTGCAACTATTAAGAACATAAATACATGCTATCAAATCAAAAGAATAGAGATATTAATAACTAATTCATAATTTAACATAACATATGCACATTATAAGAGTCAAGAACTATCATACTCTAAAAGTCAAACACAAACTAACTAATACATATAATATACTAGCACGTGAAACTTCTAAATAAACAAATGTATACTATTAAACATAGTCAAACATATGCAGGTCTTATACAACATAAAAGGTAACATATACAAAATCTTACTAAAAACCCGACAAGAAAAAAACGTCAACAACAGTAAGGCTTGAAAATATAAACCAATAAACACAGCAAGTCATAAAATGTGTCAAACACCAAAAATTAAAAACGAAGAACAAGGACAAACCATGTGAAGGAGAAGGCTGCGATAACCTCTTATCTTTCGGAGCCATAGCTAGTTTCTTTCCCCGCCGCTTATCATAACTGGCTATAGCATAAAAATCTCGGCCAATTTATTTTGGTCGACTCATAACAAAGTGCAAATATAAAACAAAACCAATCAAAAATAATAAACGAAGGAAAATTGAACAATAATTAAACCTTAGAATTGCTACAATTCAAAAAGAAACGACAAACTTACCAAAATCACTCAACAACCGACGGACAAAGACCCCGGAATTAAAAAAATACAAAAGGTGAGATAATGGAAGAAATGTGGCAAGGAATGAAGAAAGTCAAAGAAATACGGTGAGAATGCAAATAGAAAAGACAATGAGAGAAAACACAAAAGTGAATGAGAAGGAAGAAGAGAAATTGCTAGGGAAGAAATAAAGAAAAGTAAAAATAAAATAAAATTATTATTTCTAATTGGTTCCCAATTTTTGATTGATTGAAAAATGAACCCCATTTCGCAAAATAGTCCCTAACCTATCCATAAACTTATGAATATGCCACATTTCCCAAGACTTATTCAAGATTCCACCCGATGATATAATTTTATTTTTAGAGAACAATACAGCACTTGATTTCATTGAGTAGTATACCTAGAACACCCAAGAAATTCAAAACAGAGAACGACTATTAACCATGTACTAGAATGCTACTAATTTTTAGGTATCTAAAACACTACTTACCAAATTATTTTTGTCTCTCTTTCTTTAAAACTCTAAACAGAAACTCATGGCACAGAGATCCAATGTCTTTGCTTTCCTTACAAACATTGTTCGGGAGAAGGTTCAAGTGCCACTAGTGTAGGAGGCTCTATTAAAGGCACCGTTAGAAGATGGTTCCTTTGTAACCACCTTTAATTGAGGTCCGGAAGCATTTTCTAATTAGGAAATGGCATTAAAGGCGGTTATAAATTAATTAAAGGTGGTTACGCCTTAAATTAAAGGCGGTTCTAGCCTAGAACCACCTTTAATTGAGGTCCGGAATCATTTTCGAGTTTGGAAATGGTACATTTCTGAGTTAGAAAATAGTTTCGTAGGTCACTTTTTCATTTTAAATGAGGTTCTAATTAGAACCGCCTTTAATGAGGTGATACCCATACTTAACCATTTCTTGGCCCAAATCTTTCCCCTCTTATTTCCTTCTTCAGCCCAGACTTATCCATTTTTTTCATTCTTCATCCCTCTTATTCCATCGTTCTCACTTCTCACCTTTATCCTCCCTCCGCCTAAACCCTATTTCTCATCACTTTTTTCCTCCACCTAAACATCGGCGCCTCCACCACCTCACCCTCTACCATCTCACTCTCCATATGTAGCTGAGCCGCCACATCACGCCACCGTACCAGGTCGAGCTCTTGCATCTCCACCACCAGCACCTCCTCTTTTCACACTGTGCATCCACCACCGATGCCTCCTCTTTCCACACCACACCCCACCATCGCCGCATCACCCTTCATCCGCAGCTAAGCCTCCGCCTCAAACCACTGTGCCTGCTCACATCTAGCGTCTCCACCACTGCAGAGAAGGAGAAACCCACCGCTCAATCGGTCCGCTAGGGTTTATCACTGGAGAAGGGGAAGCTCACCCGATCGGTTCGTTGGGGTTTCTTATCGGAGAAGGAGAATCGCTGCCGCGTAAGCTACTCTGATGCTTGCCACCTCTTTCGTCGCTAGGGTTTTAGTATATTACATTTTGCTTCTTTTATGTGTTAATCTATTCTTGGTTTTGTTGTGCAACAAATATGCACTTCTTAATGTATTTTTTCTCTATTGGTGTTGTTTTGGCTGTGTTGTTAATTTGTTTTTTTAGATCTGTTAATCGTTTGGCTGCCAAAAATCGATCAATTTTTGGCAGCTATTTTTTTGAAAGGTAAGAAATGGTTTTTGAGTTCGGAAAATATCCTATTAAAGGCGGTTTTATCGTCAAATTAATGGCAGTTTTTTACCGCCTTCAATTATAATTTTTAAAGGCGGTTCCTTAAACCGCCTTATTTTTAAACGCACAACCATTAAAGGCACCAAAAAAGTGCCTTTAAATTGCCAATATAACCACCTATAATAGGTCATTCCTACACTACTGTGCATGTAGGACCAATACCACAATTAGCAATAGTACTGGAACCCAACCAGTGGCGGAGGCAGGAAATATATATGGCGAGATTAGAAATAAAGTCAACCATATTTAATTTAAAAAATATGATAATACTCATACTTGAAAGTAACATGATAAACAATAAAATTCTTAACATACATATAGATATCATTTGAACAATGGTAATCTAACTTATAGAAGGAAACGAAGATAATTGCATTCTCCGAATTTTTATTTTTTTGAAAATGTCGTAGAATGGACTCTTTGTTGATTGTTGCAAAAATTACATTCTCGATGTATACAACAAGACAATCATTCATAATGTCATCTCCCGTGCAATTACGCAAGCCAATCTTCACAATATTTATAGCAGAAAACACTCTTTACACAGTAGTAGATGCAATCGGCAAAACCAATGCCAAATCAATCAACTAATATACAAATGGAAATGTTCTATGCAAATCAGTTTTAACTAATCACAGAGAAAGAGTACCCAAGTTTTCAATGCATGAAAATTGAGCGTCATGGTGCATAGCATGAATATAGCTTCTCAATTGAGCTTCAAGATACATATGAAAGTGGAGAGAAGTCTTCCAGATACATAGTTGAAAGATGAATCAATTCGAGAATATTAAACTGGAAGAAAGAATATTTTGGATCAAACCATGCCATTAGTGTAGAAAGGGGTGATAAAGGTGTTTCTATCGAACCAGAGAAGACATCTTAGAACCGTGTTCTCTGGCTCCACCTTTGATTGATTTTGATCATAGGCGCTTCCAAAACCGCCTTTGTTTGGGGTCTAAAATAGGTTCCGAGTTCCTCTAAAAAAATGCAGCACCAAGCAAACAGAAAACATGAAACAAACAATATCAATATTATATAAACAATAAAGATCTGGCCAAACACAAAAATAGAGAAAAACATTAAAAAAAAGTCAAAACTCTTCCTTTTTTATTTTCCAGTCGGTGTGCTTTATACCGGAGGTGGCGCGGTGGAGGACGTGGTGGAAGAGGATGCGGTGGCTGAGGTAGAGGACGTGGTGGTGAAGGCTTGATCAAGTGCTGGAACCGATCTCCAACCGCGGCGATGGAGGCGTAAGGGTGAGCATGAGGGTGGACAGACGGTGAAGGGTGGACGGTGGGCGGATGGCAGAAGGTGGGTTGATCATGGGTGAGAGGAAAAGGGGAAACCCTAAGGAGGATGAAGCACTAGTAGAGAGCCATCTACTAAAGGCTGCAATGGAAGGCGGTTTTCAAAACTTTGCCTAAAACTGCCTTCTATTGAAGTTTCCAAACCTGGAATCTTGGATTCGTACCCTGCCTTCCTATTTAAATGCGGTTAAATTGCAATGGAATGTGGTTTTTTGAAAAACTGCCTTTAATGGAAATCGATTAAAGGCGGTTCTACCTTTAGAGCCGCCTTTAATTGAGGTCCAAATGCATTTTCGAGTTTGGAAATGCTTTCCTAGGACAAGTTTTCAATTTAAAGGTGATTCTGCCTTTAATGGGCTCAAACTCATATATACTTAATTATTTTCTCTTGGCCCAAACCTATGTTTTTCATTCTCTCCCACACCCCAACTCTTCCGCCTCATCATCCCTCTGTCGCCTCACCATCCCTCCACCGCTCAGCCCCACCTCACACCACCATCCGCCCACCCTCAGCTTCCCTCAACCCTCCGCCCGCCTATGCGCCATTAGCCCATGCCACCTATCCGGTGGCGCTAGCCCCACCTCCAACTCCAGGCTTCAGGCTCGCCGCTTGCCCCACCTCCACCTCCACCTCCACCTAGTGTTCTTTTCGCCGCCTAGGGTTCTCTCCAACACAATCCGCCAATCGATTGAAGATCGATGGACCATTCACTGTGAAGTCAAATCCACCAGTCTGGTGGAGATTGATGGATCGTTCGCCATGAAGCCAGATCCGTCATTCACCGTGAAAGCCTTTGTCGTGTTGCTACCGATAGCCTCTGTTGGAGCTGGCATGGGTATTTTTTTTGTATAGCTGTTGTTTTTGTATTTAATTTCCTCCGGTGGAGATCATGTATTGTTGTTATTTTTGCGATTGGAATGCAATTGTTCTATTTATTCTCATCATTGATGTTCTGAATTTTTTCCTTGAGATCAATCTGGCTGCCGGAAACCAATTGGTTTTTGGCAGCTTATTTCTGGAAGCTAAGTCATAGTTTCCGAACTCAAAAACTATTTAATGGTGGTATTTTTTTTTGCCTTTTTAAAGGCAGTTTTTAACCACCATTATTGGCATTTTTAAAGGCGGTTCTTGGAACTGCCTTCTATTGATGGACAATGGAAGACAGGGCCAAAGAAGGCATAGTGAAAGTGCCTTTAATAGTCTAATATAACCACTTTTAGTAGCCCCATCTTACACTAGTGGAGGCTAGAGAAGAGAAATGTCAGGGAGGGAAGGAAAAATGAAATGTGAGACGGGAGAAGAGAAATGTGAGAGAGGTTGGAGAAGAGAAATGTGGGGCGGGAGAAAACCCTTATTAGTGGGGGGGTTGGGCCAAAAAAAGGAGCTCATTAAAGGCAGTTTTACAATTAGTACCGCCTTTAAAATAAAATGGGTGACCTGGGATAGCACTTCCGAACTTGGGAGTGCTTTCAAACCCCAATTAAAGGTGGTTCTACAAGTAGACCTTCTAATTGATTGCCATTAAAAGCGGAACCGCCTTTAATTTATTTCAAACTGCCTTTAAAATGAAAAAGGTGACTTGGGAAGGAGTTCCGAACTCGGAACCTCTTTTGGACCTCAATCAAAGGCGGTTCTGATGGAACCGCCTTCTAGTGCTGCCTTTATTAGAGCATTCTCTACTAGTGTACAATGTAACTAAGCAATCTTGTGCGAACTCTAAAAACATCATATAATGGACTCATTGTTCATTGTTACAAAAATCATCTTCTTAATGTACACAACAAGGCTATCATTCATAAATCATCTCCCATGAAATTACGCAAATCAGTCTTCACAATCTTCCTAGCAGAAAACAATATCACCACAATAGCAGTCGCAACCGGTAAAACCAATGCAAACCTAATCAATCGCTATACCAATGGAAATATAATATTCAAATAAGTTTCAACTAACCTTAGAGCAAGAGTACCCAATTTTTCAATGCTTAAAAATCGAGGGTCATGATGCATAACAAGGATATAGAACATCAATTAAGCTTCAAGATACATATGACTAGTATGGAAAAAGTTTTTCGACATAATTGCAAGATGGATCAATTCCGGAACATTGAACCGGGAGAAATAATTTATTGGATCAAGGCATGAAATGCAACTAAGAAATCTTGTGCTAACTTCTAAAAAAGATTGATCATCTCTTGTATGATTAAATCAACAAGATGAACTTGTAAAATAAGAAGTCAATAGCACGTAAAAATATTTCTTTATTAATCAAATATGATGTACAAACATACCAGAAGAAACACATCTTTGTGATAATGATAATAATTGGTGGCCACTTGCCCCCTTCGTCTTCCATAACCACGTCTTGTCATATTGTCATCAATATGAAGTGGTGTGATCATAAGAGGGGAAAGTTATGTATCGATGTCATTTCCGAGATGTTTCTACCCAAAAATAATCAAAGGCATCAACACATATTTCCTCTTCATGCACAAATAGGGACGCAGATTGTATATGGCTAGCATAATTGGTGAAGAAGTGTGTTTCGATGACATGATATCAAAGAGATTCATACCATCAGTACACAAAACTATCCCAAAATTCATTGGTTCCTATGCAAACTTCGAATACATCTTGTCAAATTTCTTCCACTGATCTGCATTAACCGGATGAAGAATAATATCATCATCATGACAACCCTTTCCCGTGTACCATATCATGTTTTTTGCATCCTTAGCATTCTTAAACAACATCTTGAGCATCAGAACAATTGGATGGTACCACATGTATTTGGACGAGATTTGTTTCCTTACATTCACAACAAGCTCTGCATGAACAACCTCAATTCTCAATTTATTATAACGAGACACATGGCATACGGGGAAAGAAACCTCATGCTCCAAATCACCCCTTTACAAAACATAATCATTGGGACAAACATGTAATTTTTTATACTCCATTCCCACTGGACACAAAATTATTTTGGCATCTTTGAGGTTGTCCAGTAAGCCATTGCTGACCGGAAGCTTCTCAGTTAAAAACTTAAGCAACTTATTCATGCTAGTATTGCTCCACGAACCAATACCTTTCATGTTAAACAATTCCATGTCTTTCTTTTTGCAACCTGGATACAACAGTATATCTTTCTCATATAAAAAATTAGATGAAACCTCGGACCTTCCTCTAAATTCATCCACAGCCTCCTCACACACGTCATCCAAATTTACATCCCCACAACATTCTCCCTTACTACCAACAACCACCTCTAGCGGTGGTTTTTCACCATGATACGTCCAAACCAAATAATCTTTACGAACGCTCTCTTGTACATATGGAGTTTCAACAAGTGTCTGTCGCCAGTACAATTATGATTCTTACAATCATGACAAAGATATAAGATTTGCTTCTCACGACCAAATGCGTGCTCTATAGACTCCTCCATAAAACAAACAAATTCATCACTCAACGCACTAACGTTGGCATACATATACTTACGCCTCTTGATGGCACGATACATCTCTACAAATTAATGAATGTGCAAGAATTAAAGTCCCACACCATATACACTTCTACACTGCAACTAATTCTAATCATGCAACATTAAGTTACAATCCTCAACATGCAACATCACATTAATACATTCAAAACATATCCTACAATGTCACATTCATAAACAAGACATTAAGTACATCAACAATTCTACCCAAGAAACCCATTTCATGACTTTAATTCAAGGTACATTAACATGATCAAACACACACAATATATATGCCTACAAACCATTTCCAACATATTCCATCATAAAGAACAAACTAAATCAAAATAAAAATGGTACCTTTTAGGTCTTCATAATTGATGATCATTCCATGTCTTTTTCATCCAAAAAATGCCATTAATGAACTCAAAACAACTAAATACCACTTTTTACCCTCCAAAAAAGTGGGTAGGTGAGCATAAATTGCACTTTTAGCACCAGTATATGATCCTTCATACCGGTGCTATCTATTTTTCATACTCATAGGCACTGGTACAAGCACCGGTGCTATAAATTGACATTTACTGCGTAATTTTAACATAAAAACATGTATGGGTCACTAGTGTGTAGACTACCAGTGATGTAATTATACATAGGCACCGATATTTAGTTTTTTTTCTTCAGTACCGATGTATATGTAATTTCTAGCACCGGTATTGAACTACCGGTGCTGGTATATTGGTGGTGCCTATGTACTAGTTTTTCAGATGTGCGAAACTGCCATTTTCAATTAAGTTTGCAATCATAGCAAATGCTATTGGACTCGTATCTAGTAGAGTTCACAGCAAGTAATGCCGAGAGAGTCACTACATCCACAAGTACATAGCAGAACTGCTTCACCGCAACTCAGAACCAGTCTTCTCAAATTTAAAAGGAGGGCAGCCAAAAATGCAGGTATGCTACCTCTCAACTTCTTTTGATTCTAGCATGGTTAATTATAATTAAAATCTTGCCAAATGAAAACTAATTAACACGGTGTTGGAGGTTTTCACTTTGGATGTTAGAATATGACTTATCTAAATCCTTTTGTGTTTAGGATTTGTTATTGAGTAGTTCCAATTCTGTTTAGGAATAGGATTAGCCTAGTCTTATTACATTTTTGTTTTGGATTATGTATTTTGGAAGATCTATATAAACACTCATCTGGGTCTGTTTGTAATATGCGTGAGATTTGAAGACATCTGTTCTAGTCTGAGAAACTCTTCTGAGTTTGTTAATAGAATATGTTTTCATTTTGTGGACGTAGCTAACACATTATTAGTGAACCACGTAAAATTCTCAATGTTCTTCTTTAATTCTTTGTTCGTTAATTGCACCTTTCATAACATCAATCATAAACCTCTCATAATTATATATAATAGTTTAGACATAGTGTTTGCCTCATAAGCTCATAGATGTAGCTTAAACTCTAAGCAATGGAAATCACGGACTCTTTTTTGTAAACACTTTAATTTCTGAAAATAAAGTACATTTATATTCCTATTTATAAATAGGACACTGAATGTTTTATTACCGTGCAGCTAAGATAAAAAAAAGTGTGCATGTGTTAGAATAAACCAAGTTGATTTTTAGATAAGATTTTATTTTTGATGACTAGGATAGAGTTATGTATAGACTAGTCTACTTTGTACTCTATTTGTACTTTTCTTAATTAATCAGAATCATTATGGGAAATCACTCTTTCATGGTATCAGAGCAAGTTCTAATCGTAAACCGTAATATTTTTTAAAAAATTTATTTTCAGCCTCCCTCCTTCTTTTTCCGACCGATCAAACCTCCATCGAAAACCGAAAAATTCCGACCAAGTCCCGGTCAACTTCCAGCATCTTTTCTCAAATCTTCGACGTCTTCAGGTCCGCAACGGTTCCTTCCAGTGGCGGTCGTCTTCAACTCCACCCACTTGTCCGGCATCATCTCCACCGAAAATTCCGGCGTCAATTCATCTTCGTCCGCAGCGGCTCTGCCTCCAGTGGCTATCCTTGGCATCTTCTCAGAATTGATTCTTCGTCTGCCATACTTTTCTAGTGGCAATTCTTTGGTTCTAGACACCGGCTTTCTCTATTTTTACAGGCGTATATTTTGTTATCTCCAGCGTAATCTTCGGCGACCCCCTCCAGTCTTCTCCGGCGCCTCTCTCCTTGCCTTTCTGGATCCCTTTACGGTTGTCCTTCTGCATTCGAGGCGAAGCCCAGTTCAACCAGTCATTGGTAACGGTTTACAGAGGCAGCAGCGAGTCCTCCAGGCACGTGCTCTCAACTGCGCAAGACCTCCAGGCACATGAACCCACTCGTGAATGCCCTCCAAGCGCCAGCGGCCTTCCTTTAGCCAGTGCCTTGCGCGCCATTTTATTTCAGCCCTTGCCACTTTACCACTTTTCTGTATGGCCCCTTTTGTTGGTATCTCAGAATTTAGGCATTCAGGCCATCGGTGGATTGTAGAGTTTGGCGCTACTAAGCACATGGCATCATCTCCTACCATTGTTGATTAAGTGAGGCCTTACCATAGCTCTTCCCACGTCTATGTTGGTAATGGTTCTCAAATCCCTATTAATCATATTGGCGAATCTTAGATTTCTAAATCTTTGCCTATTTATGATGTGCTTATTATGCCTGATATCACTAAAAAATTGCTTTCTATTAGAAAATCAACTCGAGATTTAAATGCTGTTGTCTGCCTTGATTATCGTTCATTTATTATTCGGTATAAAATAACTAGGGAAACCTTGGGTCATGGTCATATTGAGGATAATCTTTATGTCTTCGACTATGGTGCATCTGCTTTAATGTCTACTATGGAGACAAATAAGTCGCGTGCGTCCTTTGAAATATGGCATGCTAGACTTGGTCATGTTCTGCATCAATTATTTCTAGTTTGCGTGCTTCTGGATCCTTAGTTGTCTCGTCAGTTTTTCCTAAACCCACCCTTTGTGAAGCGTGTGAAAAAGCTAAAGGGAAACGTTTATCTTTTCATACAAATGATAAACGTGTTGCTAGGGTATTTGATATAGTTCATTGTGATTTATGGGGGTCCTTTCCTATTATATCTGCCAATGGTTTCTCCTACTATGCCATTTTCATTGATGATCATTCCCGACTCTCGTGGTTTTAGCCACTTCGTCGTAAATATGATTTTTGGGATGTCTATCGCCAATTTGAGGCTTTTGTAGAGAACCAGCTTTTTTCCACCATTAAAGTGTTTCAGAGTGATGGGGGGACTAAGTTTGTAAATGGTCGCTTACGCTTTCACTTTCTGACAAAATACATTCATCATCAGATTTCTTGCTCGTATACTCCTGAGCAGAACGGTCGGGCTGAGCGCAAGCACCGCCACATTACTAAGCTGGGCTTTTCTATGTTGTAACACTCTCATGTTCCTCTCTCACACTGGCCACATGCCTTTGCTGCAACTGCTTATACCATAAATTGGTTACCCACTCCGGTTCTTGGCGGACGATCACCATTTGAAGTTGTTAATGGTCGGGTTCCCATATACACAAACTTTCATGTATTTGGTTGTCGTGTGTACCCTTATCTTTGTACATATGCAGCTCACAAACTCACTTCTTGCAGTTTGTCCTGTATCTTTCTTGGGTACAACTTCCAGTACAAGGGTTGTCGATGTTTGGATCCTACGTCTAGAAAGATATATGTCACAAGACATACTCAGTTTGATGATACTTTCTTCCTTTATGCTGATGGTTCTACTTCAGTATCTCCGTTCTCTCTGGATGTCTCTACTTTTTTATCCTGTTTATACATCAGCTGATGCTCCTACTTCTTCCATGATGGCATCTCCTCCTGCTCAGTCTGCCACTTTGGTTGCCAGCACTCCTGGTTCATCGATCTTGTCAACCTCACCGACTACGACACCATGTTCTAACTGCTCTGACTATTCAGACCATCCAGTGGTCGCTCAGACTCATCCTACTTCGCACATCCTGCACATCGACCAGCTCACCTGGTTCACCAACTAGCCCATCCAATTCTCTGGCCACCTCACCGACCCTTCGTCGGCCACCTCACCGGCCCCTTCATCAACCACCTCACCAGCTCCTTTGCTAGTCACCTCACTGGCCATTTTGCCTACTACAACTGCTCCTCCGGTCTCTCCACCTCGGCTTCGCACTCATCGTAAGGCTACTCGATCGAAGACTGGAGCTATTCACCGTAGAGATTATTTTGATATCATTGCTCACGGTCTTACTTCCGCCTTACTTGCTCAGTCAAAGCCCATGGATTATCACACTGCTCTTCAGGATCCGGCTTGGGTTTATGCTATGGATGATGAGATGGCAGCTCTTCTTGGACAACACTTGGGATTTGGTGCCTCGCCCATCGAACGTCAATATTGTTGTCTCCAAATGGGTGTATATGCTGAAGTATCGACCAGATGCCACTATTGAGCATCATAAAGCTAGGCTTGTAGCACAGGGTTTCTCACAAATTCTGGATTTTGATTTTGACCACACTTTCAGTCCAGTGGTCAAAGCCTCCACTGTTCGGACAGTCTTCGACATAGTCACCATGCGTTCCTGGTTGGACGTCAAGAACGCTTTCCTTAATGGTATTCTTGATGCTCCTGTCTATATGAAGTAGCTCATTGGTTATCAGGATTCTGCTCATCCATACTATGTTTATCGCTTACGGGAGGCCATTTATGGTCTTAAGCAGGCTCTTCGGGCTTGGTTCCAGTGCTTCAGCGGTTATCAGAAATACCTTGGTTTTCAGTGCAGCTCAGTCGATACTTTTTATTTTTTTCTCTCAAGACGGTCACCATTACCGTATCTACTTATGTATGTGGATGATATCATTCTTACAGGCAACCACTTGACTCTTCTTCGTCAGTTCATTGATCGGACACACAGAGAGTTTGTGATCAAGGATCTTGGTGCTCTCCATTAATCTATTAGTCTTCAAGTTTTGCCTACCTCCTCAGGATTACTTCTTGGCCAAGAAAAGTATGCTCGGGATATTTTAACGGTATGTCTGATGCGGCACCTATTTCTACGCCATTTGTCGCCGCTTCTCAGCTTCACAGCTCTACCAGTCCTCCATTCTGGGATCCTACACTTTATCGTTCCCTTGTTAGTGCCCTCTAGTATCTCACCATCACTCATCCGGATTTGGCTTTCTCGGTCAACATTGTGAGCCAGTATCTTCAGGATCCCAGAGATGACCATTTCACTGCAGTGACACAGATTTTGCAATTTTTTATGGTACTCTTCATTTTGGTCTTAGCTTTCGTTCTGCTAGAACTCCTGAGGAGTTAGGGTACTCTGTTGCTGACTGGGCCTACTGTTTGGAGACTCGACGGTCCACTTATGGTTATGTGGTTTATCTTGGTGGGAATCTTGTTTCTTGGAGTGCCAAGAAACAACCCACTATTTCTCGCTCCAGCACTGAGTCTGAATACCGTGCTCTCGTCAACACTGATTTAGAGGTGGTTTGGCTCACTCATTTGCTTCGTGATCTTAGGGTTCCGCTTTCTGGTGCTCCATTGCTGTTATGCGGCAACAGCAGTGCTATTTTCTTGGCTCAAAATATGGTGGTGCACAAACAGGCGAAGCACATCGACATTGACTATCATTTTGTTCGTGAGTTGGTGACATATGGCAAGCTGCACATTGCTCATGCCCCAACTTCTCTTCAGATTGCAGACATCTTCACCAAAGGACTCTCTCGTCCGTTGTTCGAGTTCTTCAGGTCCAAGCTGTGCGTCGGTGAGCATCCAACACTTCGCTTGAGGGAAGGGGTTAGAATTAAGCAAGTTGATGATTAGATAAGATTTTATTGTTGATGACTAGGCTAGAGTTATGTTTAGACTAGTCTACTTTGTACTCTATTTATACTCTTCTTAATTAATCAGAATTCATTGTGGGAAATCACTCTTTCAGCATGCATCAACATTTGCAGCTGTTAATACTGAAGCAAATCGTGCAACCAAGTGAAATCATCTTCCTCCACATTAGGGCACATGACTTCATTACCTTCCTGCTCCATTAATGGTGGCAACTGCAGCTGATGGTGAAGGCTGGTGTTGGATGCATCAAGATAAAAGGGATGACTCCAAAATTCCTGATCTAATGGATTCATCATTATATTTTCCACAGGACTCAAAATCTCCGCCAAAACCGCCCAGTCTAGGGCCCCAATATCATCAAAAAGTGTGGCAGCGGGATCGTAGTAAAAAGAGTATACTTCACTGTAAACATTCTCATCAACCACGTTGTTATAAGCCTCTATTATCTCATCGTTCTTCTGAATGGAATCTGAGGTACCTCAAGATGCGGCTAGGGACTTGCGTTCTTACTTCTCGCGCTTTCTCAAATGGTTGTGCCAGTGATTCTTTATTCCGTTATCAGTTCTTCCAGGTAGTTTTGATGCAATGAGTAACCATATGTAACAAATTGAATGCACACATTACAATAGTTTAGGTAAATGATCATTTAACCTAATATGGACTCGTGAGTTGACTATGAGAAATGCAGCCCTAGAAAGGCAAATATACAACTTGTCGACTATTAGCTAGAGCCGAATTCTTCATGTAATTTACGTATGGTCTCCTCTTCTTCAGGAGTATAGTTTCCCCTTCTAACCCCTGGCTTCAGGTAATTCATCCATCTCAATCTGCAACTCTTTCCACATCGAGCTAGACTTGAACATTTTTAATATCACTACCCATGTTACATATATAACTGATTTGATGATGATTTAGAACTAGGTTGTACATATATTTCATGTTACATACCGGCAAATCGAGGCAGTTGATGCCAGTTCCAGTGGCCGTATCTTTGGACATAGGCCCTCAACTTACTGTCTTCTTCTTCACTCCAAGCACCCTTCTTCAGTCCATTCTTGTCAACATTGGCGGAACCAATGGTACGCTAGGTAGGGATGGAGCCCTACCTAGATCGGCGGCCGGAGCTAGGAGGAGGCGGGAGCGCGTCTCCGGCGCGGATGTGCGCGTCTTCGGCGCGGCGGCAGCAAGGGCTAAGCCCTGCTCGCCGGAGAAGAAGGCCGCGTGCGGCCTTCTTCTTTTTTTAATTCATACGTACTAAAACGACGTCGTTTCACGTTAGTGAAACGACGTCGTTTCATTTGGCCTTATTTTTTTAATACCTAAGTAGTAAAACGACGTCGTTTCACGTTAGTGAAACGACGTCGTTTCACTAAGTAATATAAAAAAATGAAATCAGAAATGGATTTGGCCAAAAACTGAGCCCAATCCAATAGCCAAACATTAATCCATTCTATAAAGCATGCTTGGGGGCGAGAAGAACAGCAAGTCAGCACTCCTCCTTCCTCTGCCTCCGCCGTCCGCCGCCGCGCCACCGCCGTCCGCCACCGGCTGCTGCCTGCCTGCCTCGTCCCGCCGGCCGCCGCCTCTCCAAACCACGGTAAGTCTTCTCTAGTTCTCTTTATGTCTTTATGCTAATATTTATTAATTTTAGGGTTTATAATTTATTGTCTTTTTAATTTATTTCTTCAAAACTTAAATATGTGTATAATGTGAACATGATTTTTAGATTGGATGTTGAATTGAATTTATATGGTTGTATTATATATGATTGTTGAAGTTTAGTTGAATTGTATAAATTGATTTAGTTGAATTGCATATTTAGTTGGAATTTAGTTGAAATTATAATTGTTTGATTTATTTTGTATAATTGTATGTGACAATGAAATTGTCAATTTGTCATAATCGGTTTATGGAATTATCAATTAGGGATATTTGTTAAATTGAATTTAGATGAATATGATTTTATAAACTTTTTGTTATCTCAATTTGTTATTGTTTCATAACTCTTTTAGATTTTTTTAAAAATAAATCAATTTGTTATTGTTATCTCATTTTTTTTGTTATTGTTATTGTTTTTTATGGGTGGAACTAGAAAAATTTTTCCATGAACAAAAATAAAAAATTTCTTATTCCGCCCCTGCTTGTCAATGAATGGGGCTCTAACCATTTATTGCGTTTGAATTTTGGCACTTGTTTTTGCTCAGTAATGAAGTATGTTTTGAGGAGTGGAAGGATATATACCTAGTCTGCAGCTGTACAAAAGAAAGACGTGTTAAGGTGGAACATAATATTCGCGCGGTCAACAACCGTGTTAGTTACAGTTAGTCCATGAGTGCGGTAAGCGACGTGGACACAAATATTTAACCATGGAAAGTCTCAGAAAAGGCGGCATTTTCATAAGGTTATGGACAATTCTTTAGGGGCATTTGTTTTAAATATTATAATTTTATATAAAATTTAAATATTACATTTTATAAGTTAAAACAAGTAATAATATGTATTTGAAAGTGAAAATATAAAAATATATCATATAAAATAATATTTTTAAAAAATTTAAATTTTATATGTAATTTAAGAAATACAGTATATAAGATAAGAAATAAGTGGCCTGTCCATAAGCTTATGGACAGGCCGCCTATCAGGAGACCCACTCTTTAACCATAACTGTTTACCGCTACAGTACGCAGTACATACTCTCTTCCCAGGTGCATAATTTGACACTTTCACATCACACCATTGAATACAGAGAATGTTTGTGTAATTGAAAATGACCTATTAATTCTACATAAAAAATAACCTATTAATAGTCTTTAAATATTTTGTTCGTACCATAACAAAATTTCTACTTTCCTTTTTAACTAGTTCGTCGCACAATTAACCTCTATGTGTACATTATTTATATATAATCATTCAATTTATTGAATTATACCCTCACTAACTCCAAATTTTATCATTATTCTACTTTATGACACTTTTCATGACATCATTCAATGTGAAACCTTAAATAAGTTGATTTTCTACGTCAAGAAATGTTGCAATGTCAGCTTGCATATAAGATTGAGTAAAAAATAAATAGAAAATTTATTATAGGATTGAGGAATATATGACGAGTCTAAAAAAGTATATATATTAGTGGGAAAGTCTCAGAAAATGCGGCATGTCCATAAGCTTATGGACAGGCCAGAGACTTTATTGCAAAATGGGGCGTATTTTGTATTTAACAAAAAAAGGATTATTTCATATAATATTTATTTAGGTGCTTTAGCTTAACTGCGAAGAAGCCCTTTCCATTTCAATATCTTCTCCGTTCGCCTTCCGTTCGCTTCTTATGATCGCCTAACTTCATTTCTCCATCTCCGGCGACATTGACGGCGGCGACGCTCCTCCTCAACTCATTTCCCTCGCTCACTCTGGATATTTCCCCCGCTTGCTATTCCTCAACGCTCCATCTCTACTGCCAGAGTTTTGGAAATGTCCAGAACATTTGAAACGCGCACGGTTACTTCGACCTCACTTGACCCTACTGATAAAGTGATTTTCCGTAAGGAATTGTATTATTGATGACTGAATATATAGAGAAGTACAGTAGAGGTAAAATAAGGAAAGAACTCTAATAAGTAATTTGATTTATTCTAACACCCCCCCTCAAGCGAAGTGTTAGATTCTCAAAGACACAAAGCTTGGACCTGAAGAACTCAAACAAGGGACGAGAGAGACCCTTGGTGAAGATGTCTGCAATCTGTAGAGACGTGGGAACATGAGCAACACGAAGCTTGCCCGAAGAAACCAACTCGCGAACAAAATGGTAATCAATGTCGATGTGCTTAGCCCGCTTGTGCGCCACCATATTCTGAGCCAATACGATCGAACTTTTGTCACAAAGTAGGAGAGGTGCACCGGACAGAAGAACACAAAGATCGCGAAGCAAATGAGCCAGCTAGATAACCTCAGAAGCAGTGTTGGCCAAAGCACGATAGTCTGACTCAGTGCAGGACCTAGATACAATGGGTTATTTTTTCGCACTCCAAGAAACCAAGTTTTCACCTAAGAAGACAGCATAACCACAAGTAGAACAAATAGTCTCCAAACACCTGGCCCAATCTGCATCAGAATAACCAAGCAACTCAGGGGAAGAGGTTGCACGAAAACTGAGGCCAAAGTGTAAATCTGGACATTGGTGAGAATCTGAGTGACAGCCAAAAAATGATCCTCCCGAGGGTCTTGAAGATACTGGCTAACAGAGTTAACTGCAAATGCCAAATCCAGACGAGTTATGGTCAGATACTTGAGAGAACCAACCAAAGAGTGACACAGAGTTAAATTCTTGAACTGAGGACTCACACTGCTATGAAGCTGAGAATTTGGCAGAAATAGCATAGAAACAAGAACTGCATCTGACATACCATCCCAAGAAAGAATGTCTGGAGCATACTTTGCCTGACCCAGAAGAAGTCCTGAGGCAGTGGGCGTGACCTCCAGGCCAAGAAAGTAGTGTAAGACACCTAAATCCTTGATTGCAAACTCCTGATGGGTGCGATCAATGAACTGCCGAATAAGAGTGGAATCATTCCCAGTCAAAATGATATCGTCAACATAGACCAGTAGATACAACAATAACGAGCCACGAGAAAGCACAAATAAATAAGTACCATAAGAACTACAATGAAAACCAAGCTACAGGATGGAGGCACTGAAATGCTGAAACCATGCTCTATGCGCCTGCTTCAGACCATAAATGGCCTTGCGTAGACAACAAACATAGTCTGGATGAGCAGGACCTTATAGCCAACAGGTTGCGCCATAAAAATTGGAGAATCAAGAACACCATTGAGAAAGACATTCATGACGTCCAACTGATGAAGAGACCAAGCATGCATAGTAGCAATAGCAAGAACTGTCTAAACTGTAGATTCCTTAACCACGGGACTGAAAGTATGGTCAAAGTCAAAACTGGGAATCTGAGAGAAACCCTGAGCTACCAAGCGCACCTTATAGCAATCAACTAAATAGTCTAGTTTGTACTTCGGACGATAAACCCATTTGGACTGAATAATGTTGACATCCGAACGGCGTGGAACAAGATCCCAAGTATGCTGACTATAAAGAGCCGCCATCTCTTCATCCATAGCAGAAACCCAAGAAGGGTCCTGAAGTGCAGAATGATAATCAGTCAGCTCTTTCTGAGCAAGAAGAGCCGCAGGAAGACCATGAGCATGAATATTCGAGTAATCATGTCGCTGAATAACACCAATGGAAGATCGAGTAACCATGCGAGAAGTCCTCGGCGGTAGATGGCCCAAGATCGGAGGTGCAACGAGATGTCACCACAAGGCATGTCCGTGTCGCCATCATAAGACTCAACCGAGGCGACATTCCAAGGTGTGGCTGTGGCACCAACATGAGGTGTGCCCATGGCACCAGCGCGGGACGAGACCAAGATGCCAGCACGGGACGCGGGCGAGACACGAGCCTGTGGTGTGGATGCAGGACTGGGCAGCAGTGCTGGAATTGCACCCGAAGCAGCAGGGTGGTGTGGTGGCTCATTGTCAAACAAGTGAAACCGAGGCAATGGAGAGCACGAGGCCGGCTGAGAAGCTGGCGGCACTGTCACAAAATCTGGATCAATAAATGTTGAAACATCCAAACCTGAAGAGAGAGAACCAATTCTTGATGCCGAAGCAAGAGGAAATAAGTCTCGTCAAACCGAGGCACTAAAACCCCTTATACTGCAAGCTGCAACCAGTAAAAATGCATGAAATACTACAGAGAGACAACTTATGATCAGCAAATGGACGAACAAAATGAAAAACCCAGCAACCAAATGGATGAAAGTTACCATAAATGGGATCTCGACGATAGAGAAGACCATAAGGTGTCAATCCCTGCAGGACTGGAGTAGGCAACATGTTGATAATGTAAACAACAGTGGTGAACGCATCATCCCAACGGGAAATCGAAAGATGTGAATGAAAGAGCATCATGAGACCCATTTCAACCACATGGCTTGCGTTCTACTCCCCCATTCTGTTCCAGAGTAGACTCATGAACATCCTAAAATATCATGCACAACCAGAACATTAGCCAAATGTAAGTTCTCAGAAACTCTAGAATCACCAATATGAGATATCATAACAGGAGCACCATTACCAATAAGAACACGAGATTTACCATTATAAGGAGTAACACTATGTAGGCCTGAGGCAGAAGACGTCATATGACTTGTTGCTCCGGAATCATGGTACCAGTCTGATAGGCGAGAAGAAGAATTTGACTGCTAAGAATAGTGATAATTTTTTGCCAAAGGAGTACTCGTTGGATAACCAATTTGTGCCTGCATCTGGTAACATATCGCAGCATAATGATTGAGTCGTCCGCACCAGGAGCAGTGAGGACAACCACGACCAGGGTTGAGACCAGCCACTTGAGAACCCCGCCAGGGTTGCCATCCATCGCATCTACCACCTGATCGGCCACCTCGACCAGCTCGAGTCGGTGCGTGATCCCACGTGAGGCCGGCTTGGGGTGTATCGCTGGTCAGAAACCCCACTGGCCCGGTGGCTAGTCCTGATTGTCCCTGTAAATTCATCAAAAAAACTTCATGGTTTTGGCACGGGCAAGAACATCGACATATAAAGGAGTAGGGACATCATTAATCAAAGGAGTAGAAATATCCTTATACTCAGGACCAAGAGCAGTAAAAAAACCATACAATTTTATCGATATTTGAAACTGGAATTCCCATGACAGACAGTTGTTCAAAAATCTCCTTAAATTTGAGATAAAGTTCATGAACATTAATAAACTTATGAATACCATGTGCACCTGCATGAAGACAAAGAATGGTGGAGGCACTACTGTTCTGATAGATGGGAGCAAGATTGTCCCAGATTTCTTTGGAGGTGGCACAATCTGGGAGTTCCTTGAGAACTTCAGCGATGAGAAATGAAAACTAAAGACTGCAGACACGTTGATCTTCATCAATCCATCGATCATACTCCTCATTTAATTTCAAGCAGTCTGTGGATCAACTTTCCTACCACCTGGAGGAGTTGAGATTGTGGCAGCAAAGGACAGGGTCGGCGGTGGTGGTGAGAGAGTGGGACAAGGTTTAGTGCCATCAATGAAAGCGCACAGAACTTGAGAACGAAGGACATAACCTTCTTGACACTTCCACAGAAGATGGTTTGATGGAGTTAGTTTTATCTACATCATCTGGAGCAGAGTGTTGTTAGAGAGTTTTTCTTGAGTCATGAGGAAGAGAAAGGGGGATGCTGGAATTTGGAGAGGGGTGGAGTGTGAATTTCATGCGCACCTACCGGGAAGAGGAAGAGAGATGTGTAGCCGAGAGAAAGAAAAGAGAGGAGGATAAGGTTTTAGGTTTTGGATCAGAAGAGGCTCTGATACCATGATAAAGTAATTTGCTGTAAGGAATTGTATTATTGATGACTGAATGTTTAGAGAAGTACAATAGAGGTAAAATAAGGAAAGAACTCTAATCATACTAATCACAATCTAATCAGTAATCTGATTTATTCTAACACCTACGATGATGGACAAGCAGCTCGATCTCCCCGACGATCTCCTTTCGTCCAAGCCCCCCAACCACTCGTGGACTCCCAAAGGTACTATAAATCCTAGATCTCAATCGATTAATTTATAAATTGATTATTTGTTTTTTTATTCTGTTTGCTTTGTCTCAATTTGAAGATGAGGTTTATTGATCTGAGTGTGTTGTGCTTCATTTCCCTAAATTTGTGCATTATTTGAAATCCTCATTACTGTTTTTTGTAGTAGTCGAATTCTTGGATCTAGTCTAATATGGTCATTATTTCATTTTCATACAAATTAGCAAGAATAAATGCCACTAGGATAGAATTGTCGTGCTTGAGGTTTGGGACAAGGTTGAAGAGTTTATGAGATCTCGAACACGCTGACGTGATGGAGTTGGCTTTTGAGAGGCACATATGGAAGCTAACACCAGTAACATTGTTGTTGTTACCATTACCAATACCATTACCATTAGTACCAACTATACCTTTGTCGCTCTTTTGGTAGAAGTGGGTATCTTCAAACAATAATGCAGTGTAGGATGGTGAAGTATTCGACAGACAAACTTTTAGATGCATCAATCTGATTATAAATTGTATTTGTTTAGCAAAATTATGTATATGTTAATTTAAATGATGTATAAGTAAAGCTCTGTATTTGTGTGAGGTTGATGTTATGATATGCGCTTGTTTAATTATTTGTTGCATTCGTTAGTACTCAGTATGAAATAATTAGTTGTATATGGCTTTTTATTTCCAGTTGATCATTCATTTTGAATCAGGAATTGCATTGTTTAGTTAAATGTTGAATTCGTTAGTATTCAGTTGGTACTAGTTAGTTGTATATGACTTTTTATTTTCATTTGTTGTTGAATGTTCATTTTGAATTAGAAGCTGCATTTGTTCAATTATATATTGCATTAGTTAGCATCCAGCGTGTACTTATTAGTTTTACTATGTATCATTCAATTCGAATTAGAAACTGCATTCTTTTACTTAAATGTTGCATTCGTTAGTATTATGTATGTACTAGTTAATAGTATATGACTTTTTATTGTCAGTTGTTGATCGTTCATTTTGAATTAAAAAATTCCATTTTTTAGTTAAATGTACTTGTTAGTTGTATATGACCTGTTATTTTCAGTTGTTGTTGATGGTTTATTTTAAATTAGGAACTGCGTTTGTTTAGTTAAATGTTGAATTCGTTAGTATTCAGTTGGTACTAGTTAGTTGTATATGACTTTTTATTTTCAGTTGTTGTTGATCGTTCATTTTGATTTAGGAACAATGTTTGTTTAGTTAAATGTTGAATTCATTAGTATTCAGTTGGTACTAGTTAGTTGTATATGACTTTTTATTTTCATTTGTTGTTGATTATTCATTTTAAATTAGGAACTGCATTTGTTCACTTATATATTGCATTTGTTAGTATTCGGTGTGTACTTGTTAGTTGTATTGTGTATCATTCAATTCAGATTAGAAACTGCATTATTTTATTTAAGTGTTGCATTCTTTAGTATTATGTATGTACTGGTTAGTTGTATATGACTTTTTTATTTTCAGTTGTTGTTGTTGATCGTTCATTTTGAATTAGGAATTGTGTTTGTTTAGTTAAATGTACTAGTTAGTTGTATATGACATTTTATTTTTATTTGTTGTTGATCGTTCATTTTGAATTAGAAACTACGTTTGTTTTGTTAAATGTTGAATTCGATAGTATTCAGTTGGTACTAGTTAGTTGAATACGACTTTTTATTTTCCGTTGTTGTTGACCGTTCATTTTGAATTAGGAACTACGTTTGTTTAGTTAAATGTTTGAATCATTAGTATTAAGTTGGTACTAGTTAGTTTTATATGACTTTATTTTCAATTGTTGTTGATTGTTCATTTTGAATTAAGAATTGCATTTGTTTAGTTATATATTGCATTTGTTAGTATTTAGTGTACTTGTTAGATGTACCTTGTATTCGGTGTATAGTTTTAGACTAACATATGCATATTTTAACAAAACATAAACGATTCATAACTTAACTTATACATTATCTCCTGAAAAAGTTTCATAATTCATATTTAGAGCTCTAAAAACAAGTGCATGTTTTAATACAAACAATACAATGTATAAGGTAACAGGTGCATAATATATACAAAAAAAATCAGCAACAATTATTTGTTTTTTGAATATTTGCCACATGTTTTTTACATGTTCATAGCAGCAATTATCATATTCTGATGAAACTCCGGCATCAAATAGTTTGAATAATCATGTCAATATCCTATTCTGATGGTCAGAAACTCTCTATTGTTACAAGAACGAAAATCATATCTGTTAATAACTATACAACTCCAAAACAAACTTCTATTCGTCGGTTCTGGTGTTCCACCTTTCTTCTTCTTTCCAGGAGAAGGAAGAGCGTCAAACCATAACGATGAGAAGAGAGCTCTAATCAATGCACCCACAATGACCTGATTGAATGTATGAACCTGCAGCGAAATGTAAAGCCACGATTAAGGCCAAAGAAACATGTTAGGACAACAAATCCTCCTTTTTCACAATTCCATCCTTTTTCTCGTACCTACCATCCTCTCTCTTGTTCCTGTCATTACCACTGTATTCTTTTCTTCTAGGATCCCCCTCATCCCTTGCTTTGTCTAACAGTTCTTGTTCGATCACCTTGATGCTTCTGATTGTTGTCCCGATGATCTCTACCTCTTTCACCATGCCTGCATAACAGGTGGACTTCTTTTCTCCGTTCCCACTCTTCATCACCATTTTTATGCCTAGTACCTAGTCCTGTGTTATCCTTCTTAGCTTCATGGTCTCTTTGGAGCTTGTCCTTTTTGGTGCTTTGAAGCTCATCTCCATCAAAAACCATGGCATAGCTACAATCAGACCAAGGATCAGATCAGATGCATGTGCATAATATTGTACATTTAAGCTTGAGTAATGGCCAACCTTGAATTGTCATGGTGACCATTTCTATCCTTGAGTACATATTTCGAATGTTGCTGGATATTTCTAATAAAGCAATGCTAAATGCTAATAAAACACTATACATTCTTGCGCTCCTAACTTCATAATGTACACAAAAAGAAGCCTAAGGATACAATGCAAATCGAATTTGCAATCCGCAATTTATTACGTTTGATTCATGACGAAATAGTAAACTTATCGACCGTATACAAAATGTCATCTGCAAGAAAATTTCACAATCCAATGAAAACGGGAACTCTTTCGCAATAGTATACTAGCTACTTGCTGACACATAGAAAGCACATTGAGAGGTAGTTGTCCTAAGCAAACACTAACGAATATTTGATTCGTAGATATCACTTTGGTAGTAGCATAAATCAAACTACAAAGCCATAAAACAATCAAAAAAGACAAATCCTAACACATTCAAACAGGAAAAAGTAGCCTTTATGCAGCTAAATCAATCAACATTCCAAAAGCCAAAAATAGAAGCTTTCAGCCTTAAACAAGCAGACAAAAAGTAAACCGGGTCTGCAAAACTAGAAAAGGGCAATCAAATTCATCTCCAGAAGTATATGTGTTGGGATTCCAACAAATCAAAATAATGCACCAATTCAAATGGGATTCCTTTCACCAAAACAAAAAATCACCTAAGAATCTGAATGTCCTGAAGAGTGGGGAAGCTTAAGGAAGTTGTAATCAGAAGTTGGCATGGTGAAGGGTGTGTTTGGCAGAGCTGTGCTTATAAGCAAAGCTGGCTTATTTTGAAAACAGGGGGAAACCAGCTTCTGCTTTTCCTCAAAAAATAGCTCTTGTTTCTTAAATAAGCACTTTTTTAGTTGTTTACCAGACACAAAACAGGTGCTTAGCTTATAAGCAAAACACTTATAAGCCCTGCCAAACAAAGCCGAAGTACACGCCACCAAACCTGTTCCAATAGTATTCCAAGAGCTCTTTTCGAAGCAGTCTTAGATAATGAGAGTAAACTATACATTGTCATAGGATTATGCCCAGTATCCTCATTTTGGGAGAGCTTATATCCGATGATTCTGAAATAAAAGTAAGATTCTAAAGATGTTAAAACTAGAAGGGACTTAAAGAAACCATAGAAGACGCAGTTGTGTGATACCTTCACCTAACATTTCACTAGAGCTACAGGAATCTTCTCTAACATGCTCTATGCAATAGACCATCTTTCAAAGCTATCCCTAAGTAATCTGTTCATCTTGTGCTTGCTACTCAAATAGAATGTCCAACATCATAGCAGTTTTTTCAGATGCCTCACTGACAAAATCCATAGAATCTTTCACAGAAGCTTTGAATGATATCTGCAGTTTTACACAAGTTTTGTTTAGAACCTGCAGTTCATTCACAGTGAAGTATATTGATCTCTGTTTCGGTAACATCAAGCCATGTGATCTCATCCTAAAGAAAGCAAAAAAAATCCAAGTAAAACCTAATCAACTGTACAGTAAATTCCAAACACGAAGTTACGAAGCCAATAGCAGAAAGATTAGAGAGATACTTGTAAACTATCTGTAAACTATCTACCACAATAGCAGAAAGATTATTACAATGAAAACTATCTACCACAATAGGAGATACTTGTATATCATATACTTAATGTGACTTTTCATGTAATAACAAAACCGGCATTCCTTGAAGCATCGGACAACCAAGTAAAGTAAGATGAAACTCCCTAAAACCAAACCTAACCAATAACAACAACCAAGCCTTTATCCAGATCATATCTACCCATCGTTTATGTTTATATTCAAGTATAGCGTACTCCAAAAAAGTTAAACAGATTAAAACGATAAAAAGAAGAAATAGTAAAATCGAAAAGCTGACGAACGATTATCAGATCACACAAAATGGAAAACAAAGAACAGATCTTTGAAATTGGGGAAAAACCTCTCTCGTCAATGACGTCGAGGGAGCAATGAACGATGTGGTAGAGCTTGAGAGCATCATCCGCGTCAGTAAAGCTCTGAATGTACAGAGGATTGTTCTGTAAACTGGGGATCCGAAATTTTTGCAAATGATTCGACCCATAGAATACACTCAACCCGACCCGGGAATTTTGTTCAGTTTCTTTAATTGCAATTAAGCATGACATATCCATTTATGGACAAACCGTCTGTCAAGATACCTACTCTATATTAATAATATTTAACTTACGAGTCTGTTTTTTGTGAGACCGTCTCATGGTGAGACCAAGAACTAGAGGTAAAATAGAAAATGAGCAAACTAAATTCGAGGGCGAAAAATTAATAGAACTGGACTAAATTACAAATTATCACAACTACAAACTAAATTCATGAACTTTTAAAACATCAATATAAAACCCCATCTTGAAATCTTTGTAATTTAATCATCGGTCTCACCGTGAGACAGTCTTACACAAGACTTTATTTTAACTTATACTCCCTTCGTTTCTTTATTAGTGACACACTTTCCTTTTCGGGTTGTTTCTTTTATATTGGCACACTTTTATTTTTGGCAAGATTCTTTCAATTTCATTAACTCATTCTACTTTTTACTTTCTACCTTCAATTTCACGCACTCATTTCTTTCACCTAAATCCAAACTCATGAATCTATGGTGCCAATATTAGTGAAACAGAGGAAATATATCAATTTAACTTTAAAATTAAAATGAATCATTTTTAGCAAATCAATAAGTACACAGTAGTTTGATTGAGACAAAATAGTACGTTCTTAAACATGCAGTGATGCATACATAAACATAAAATAATTGGAGAATTATAAGTCCATGACGATTTGGAGGTCATGTGAAAAATAAAACACGAGGTCCCTAAATATATTAATATAAAATTATCAAATAAAATTTATAGTATTATGATTTTTTAAAATAAAATATAAAGATAAATATAAATATAAATTAATAATATTACTTAATTAAAATTAAATAAATTATAAAAATACTACAAGTTAAATTCTTACGAGCATGAAGATAGTTTTGTTGAAAAGAAACATGCAAATATGCTAAACTAAGAAGTTAGAACGAGAAATGAAAATAACTTCCAGAATGATCAGGTTTAATTTTTTTAAAATAAATAATAATTATATACTCCCTCCGTCTCAAGATTATTGGTCTATTTACTTTTTTAAAGTTAAACTTGATAAATTTTGACATTAAATAAAAATTAATATGTGCATAATAAAAATATTATGTTAAATATTGTCAGATTCATGTCAACATCTATTTTCTAAATATCAATTTATATGCAAAAATATTATTAGTAACTAGAGATATTAACGGTCAAACATGATTATTGAAAATTATAAAAAAAAAATTAAGTCAATAATTATGGGACGAAGGAAATATATATATAAAATAAATAATATATATAGAGAGAGATTGCTAATTATAAAATTTCCTATTCAAAATGGGCGGTTGAACATGGTCAAATCCGTCCCTGATTATAAGTAGTCAAAGCTCAAATTATTCTAGCAAGGAAGATTACAAGTTGGTTTCCTACATTATTTTCATTGACCTCGTGGGTTAAAACTAACACTCCCTCTCTCTCGGCCTAATTTACCCATCAATTATTATCACACCGTTAAAAAATTATATTTTATCATTAATATATTTATGTTCGAATAATAACAACTAAAAAATTAATATTTAAAAATTATTTATTACGATGTTCAATAATATTATAAAATTATTGCTCATATATCTATTTAAATATATAATCAAATTTTGATATAGAATAGTGCCAAAAAACTCTTTCCTCGTCCCACCAATAATGACATATTTACTTTTTCACGGTGTTTAATGATCATATTTGACCTCCAATATATCTAGCTATATAAAACAATTTCACATAAAAAATTAATATTTAGAAAATAGACGTTAAGATTAATCTAACAAAATCTAACATTATTTTTATTATAAATATATTATTTTATGTTTATGGTCAAAGTTTATTAAGTTTACTTGAAAAAAGTGAACTTGTCATTAATGGTGGTGGAAAGAAGGGAGTAAGTGAGTAAGCAGGGCTGTCCCTAACTAATATTTTGGGGGACCGAAACAAATTAGGAAAAAAAAAGCCCCCATATAAAATTTAATATCAAATATTTATAAAATGGAATTCAAGTGGGAAGGGAAAAATTATTGAGATAACTGTTTATAATATCAAGTGTTTTTTTCTCTATATATATAGTAAAAAAAAACCTTTAAAAATGAGGTTTTTATATAATTGCTAAGTTTGAGGGGCTGGGCAAGCATTTCATATGCTTCTATACTGGTACTGGGCTATAGTGAAGCATGGCATGTAGTTAAGGGTTGGGACTGAGGAATATGAGTTTATTTCTTGGGAGGTGGTTAGGCGAAATATGATCAGAGATAGAATAAATTACTCTCTTTGTCTCAATAAAAATGATACAATTTCTTTTTTCGTCCATATCAATAAAATTGACATGAATTGAAAACTATTTAAAATAAAAAAGAATATGTTGTTAAATTTCCACAATGTCTTCTTTAACTTTAACAACTTTCGGATTGAGCTCACTAATTTCCCAAAATAATACTACATTTCCATAATAATATTCCACCACATCAACTTGCATGAGTACGAGTGTTTGATTAAAGGCAACAATCAAAGGCGGTTCCATTGTTTTTCCGAAGAACCGCCTTCCAGAAAAGGTTCTGAATTTGGAACCTATGTGAATCAGGTCTATAAATTTACGGAAGGCGATTGGACCGACTTAGAAGTAGGTTATCCTAGAATGGCCTTTGAGCAATTCTAATTAAAGATGGTTTCCAAATGAACCATTTTAAATTGAGCCTCATAAATGCAGTTGTGTCAAATCGCCTTCTATTGTCCGAGATTTCAAGTTCGGAACATGGCATTGCATTTTGAAATGGCAGATATAATTTTCAGTCTTAGAAGCTGAATAAGCACTTGGTCCAGATTTCTTCATTGCATCAGATAGAGATTTAGGGTTTAACGACAAAGTTCCAAATTTGGAACCTTGTCCAGTAGACATAAATGCAGCTGTTTTTTTGTCTTTGTTGCTTGAAGACCTCACTCGTGTGGAAGGTCTTTGGGCTTCATGAAGAACTAATGTAATATCACTTTGGCATTGGAAAAGGTATGAATATTTCAACAATTCTATTATATTAATGGAAGAAAAGTGAATTGGCACTACTAGAAAACACCCCCCCTCCTCCTTAGCAGCGGTTCATAGCAGCTATTTTAAAAATTTACTGCTATATAAGTGAGTAGCAGATATTATTTATTTTTAGCAGCTATTATTTAATAAGCGTTTCGATTACAAATGGTTAAGAAGCTAAATATTGAAAAACTGCTTCTCGAGTGAGGTATTTTAGCATTGGCGGGAAATCATAGCGACTATTTCCTAAAACCATTGTTATATTAAGTTAGATGGGAAAACATAGCACCTGTTATTGAAAAATAGCTGATGCATTCAGTAGGTCACAACCTTTTGAACATTGTAGCAGCTATTTTTGTGTAAATGTAAATAGCTGATTCGGTGTTAGAAAATCTTCTTTGTTTCAAAAGGACGTTGGTCTCGGCCATGCATAAAAGAGAATTTCAATAATAATAGGTCACAACCTTTTGACATTGTAACTACTATTTTTGTGTAGACGTAAATAGCTGCTTCGATGTCAGAAAATCTTACATGTTTCAAAATGACGTTGGTCTCGGCCATGCATGAAAAGGGATTTAAGTAGTAATAGGTCACAACCTTTTGACATTGTAGTAGCTATTTTTGTATAAACGTAAATAGCTGTTTTGGTGTTAGAAATTCTTCTTTGTTTTAAAGGACGTTGGTCTCGGCCATGCTTGAAATATAATTTAGGGTAATATGAAAATATAACTCTATATGTTGGAGAAAGTGCAAATATAACCCTGAGTTATTTTTTAGTGAAAATAAAATCCTAACTATTATACATATGTGCAAATATAACCCTAACTATTATACATGTGTGCAAATATAACCCTAAAGCCATTACTTCGGCATTAACTAACCAGGGTTATATTTGCTCTTTCAATTATCGCAGGGTTATATCTGCACTTTCATTATCGCAGGGTTATATCTGCACTTTCATCAATTATATAGGGTTATATATGCACTTTTCTCTATAATTTAAGTAGTAATAGGTCACAACTTTTAGACATTGTAGCAGCTATTTTTGTGTAGACGTAAATAGCTGCTTTGGTGTTAGAAAATCTGACTTGTTTCAAAATGACATTGGTCTCGGCTATGCATAAAAAGAATTTAAGTAGTAATAGATTACAACCTTTTGATGTTGTAACTACTATTTTTGTGTAGACATAAATTGCTGCTTCGATGTTAGAAAATCTTACATGTTTCAAAAGGATATTGGTCTCGGCCATGCATAACAAAGAATTTAAGTAGTAATATGTCACAACCTTTTGAATTAGACACATTAGGTTATAAGGTGAGTATTTAAAACTTGAGTTGATATGCCCACATTTTCGGTATATGGGTTTTTATGCCTTGAAACCAAATTCAATCAATTTGTAATAAATAATTGATAGTTAAACATAAGAGTCCGTCTCTTGAAAGACGGACTTTCCATAAGTTATGGAAAGACCAAGGTTTAAAGTGTAAATTGGAAGAAATAAAGATAAAATTTTTGGGTTGCATGAACCGGGTTATATATTTTATAACTATTAGATGTTGCATACTAAAAGTTTAATATTGCAACTAAAACCTTTCACCTTTTATTATTCTAATTATACCCCGTCTTTCCATAAGCCTATGGAAAGACCGTCTTTTCCAAGACTTTGCCTAAACATAATCGTTATATATATATATGAAAATAATAAAAGTATCATGTAAGATATTATTAAATATATCTTCAATGAGGGAGTATATAATTTTAGTTAAACTTATCCAAAATTTTAAAAATATAGCTACAATTTAATTTTTCTCCAGTAATTAATTATTTTTTAATTTCATAAATTATGATACGAAACCCGGTTGTTTTATGATTATTCTTGAATTGAGTGCATAATGTAAAAAAATTAAATTACAGACAATTGTGTGCTCAAAATTTGGGCTACAATGGGTGAACGGAAGCGCCTCTAACATAAAAAAGACGCTATGGTCCAAAAGTTTGTTACGACGTTATCCTTCTCTCAAAAATACATGATTACTTCTACACAATCCTGAAAAATTACACCATAGCCCAATGTTGTATTACCCTATTATCCACTTCTCAGAAATAAATGATTTTTGTTATTCTTTTAAGAGTCGGACTCTTTTAATAATATGTTATCATCTTCAAGAAATAAAAGGTCGTAATTTTATTTTTATATAGTTGAACTAAATGTTTTATATAAGTACATAGTATAGTTAAACTAAGAGTCCGTCTCCTGCGGGACCGTCTTACCGTAAGGTCAGGGCCTGAATTGATAATAAGGAAGCATAAAATAGGAGGTGATCAAAATTGGGGGGTCAAAGTACAATAACTCTATTTTCGGAGCTAGTTTTAAAATTTTCAATGAAGTCCAGGGACAAAACTGCAAAACTAAGGAAATCAAATCTGCGTTCTTTTTCTTCGGGAAACCCTAGTCGGAGGTGCATCGCCATCGCCTCGTCTGTTCCGCTGTCTCTTTGCATCGCCGTCACCTGATGGAGTGGCTTCGACGAAGGTCTTCTCCGGTACGTAAGCAACTTGGTTTCCAGGTCGGCTCGTGATGTGAGCATCTCCATCAGTTTTGACCTCTTCTTGACATTTCATACCAATTGTATCGCTGGCGGATGGCGGAGATGCAGAGACCGGCGACGGTGATAGAATGATCGGCGGTAGGAGATAGAAGGATCAACGGTTACAAAAAGATATCTGAACTCCGATCTGAACGACGGTTGCGCCATTCTCGTCTTTGTCAATTTCCTTCGGCGAACTCAGATCTTGTATTGAAATTTAGGGATGAAATTGATTGTTACCGATTAAAAATTTTCAATCAATTACCTTGTTGGTAAAGAAGGGGACGGTCATGATTTGCCTCATCTTTCTCAAGTGATCGCCGTAGACGGTGAACACCATATCTTGACCATTTCCGGTGAAGCTATCGAACACGACGTTCCTTTGGGACCCGAACTCGATGCCCTAGGTATGGATCACCTCTTTTGCAAGGTCCGGCGAAGAGACCACCACCAGATTATGCTGGCCCATCCGAAGGAGGAAGATCTCGCCGAACTTCTTGGCGTAGTCGGAGAGATTCCGGTGGTTTAGATCGTCACCGACCTGCAACCAATTACCAAAAGCCGGGACCGGGATCATACATTTTGGGCTGAATTTGCATTTGGGCCTATTTCTAAAACTCAAATTTAAATTAAAAATCATCATATTAAAATAGATAACAATCAATGAAAATGGTAAAAGATCAAATTATAAATGTCAAACATCAAAATGAAAATCTAAAATATGCATAAAATTAAAATATTCAAATATCAAATTATATTATTTAAATATCACACAAAAATACTAAAAAATCAAATAATTAAAATTAATTGAAAATCACATAATTTTTTATAAAAAAAAATCAATATCAAATCAAAAAATTTAAACATCAAATATAAAGCATCAAATTAATTATTTAAATATCATATAAAAATACTAAAAAAAATCAAACTAGTGTTGAAAATATACATTCCACTGTTGTAGCATTTGAAAAAACTATTTTGACGTTCCACTCTAACCACTAATCTTATTATTTTTTACATGATAATTTACATATGTAAAATGATACGTACCACTTTACGTATATTACAGATGAACAAGATATAAAACATTATACACCGACAACTCAAAATTGAAGGAATTCATTGAATAATAACTGGTTCTACAAATACATATAAAATTAGCATATAAAAGTTGCAAATTTTAATTTGAAGTTTTACATTAACATGTAAAAATGCCAATCGTCATAACTATCGAACCATCAAACATCATTCATTGCAAAAGAGTTCAAATGCCCTAAAAAAATCACTAACCTACAAATAAAAAATTTTCAAATCAAGTTAAAACATCAATTACAATCAAGCGCCTCAACACTAACACTAACAGTCAACCATCATAACTGAAAAAATCAATGTAAAACAATACATCACAAACAACCAAATTCTATTTTTCCCCGACTTGCTTAGTTACAGACTTGCTTTCTCCCCTGCTGGTTTTGAAGAAGATGACTCTTCTATTCCATCAACGCAATGATCGAAGGTCGACTACGGTTCTCTATTCAAGGGAACACTTTCGAGAGCATGATTCATCATAGAATTTTTTTATATCTCATCAATGACATCGTAAAGCTCTATTTTGGAAGGTATTCTTGTGAAATAATATAAAATATCACATACATTAATTAAAACATCAATATATGTAATTAAAATATCACAGTAGCATATATTACATCACTGACAACTACACTGAGAAAAAGTCAAATACATTATTTAAAACATCAATCTCAAAATTTAAAAATATCAAACAATACACACTAAAATTTCAAAAGAACAAATCTGAACATCAGCTGCATACTTAAATATGAAAACACTACAAGTATCAAATACTGAAATTAAATCATCACACCAAAATAGATAAACAATACGTAGAGCTTAAACATGAAAGATTAAACATAGAACCTGAAAGATCAAAAACAGTATTTAGAAAGTAACATCTGCAAAATAATAAAATTTACAGATCCTGTTTCCTTCTCGATTGTAGCAACAGTGGCAAAAGCATTCTTATATTGTAATCCTCATGATTGATGGTAATTCATTATAAACTTAGAATCCTATTTCTGTTAGACTTTGGCTTGTTGTAGCCCTATATATTGTAATTCTCATGATTGATGAGGTGTGTCATTGATTAATATCAATGCATCATAATTAAGTCTTATATGTTTTATCATGGTATCAGAGCCTAAAATATGAAGCTCTAAGAAAATATTCCACCGTCTTTCCGAGCCACCGCTGCCGCCGTTATCTTCGTTCTACCGATCGACACTGCCACCATCTAGCCGTGGTAATCCGTGCGCTGCCTCTCCTGATCTGACCAGTCTGTGCGTGAAGCCACACGCGCCGATCCCGAAGCTCACGCGCTGCCACGTTCCCATCACGCGCCACTGTCGGTTGCTGCACCTACTGCTAATCCGTACCTGATTTTGAACTATGTCTACCTCCGGAAGTAATCCCGAAGAATAGGCCCATACTGATACTAGTTTTGAGGCTACTGCGCTTCAGAACATGAATGGCTTTAGGGTAATTGCGACTTTACTGAAACTGTTGCAGTTGTAATCTGACCCTATGATACCTATAAATGTTGGTCATTTGTCTACTGACCTATACTTCATTGGCTCTTCTAACGGGTCTGGTTTGGTTATTGCACCCACCATACTGAAGGGTCAAGCGAATTACCTTGAATGGTCTCCTACAAATACTGTTCTTACTGAAAATGAATACTACTCTACCGCTAATGAAGTTGAATACTGCTCTACCGTTGCTAATGCTACTGTTGTTGCTGCTACTTCTACCTCTACTGAAGTTTAATGATTAGCAATTTCATAATCTTCTTTGCAAGTTGGGCATTCTTGTCATCATGCTCCAACTTGAGGGAGAGTGTTAAAGAAATAGAAACTCTTTCCTTGTAGGAAATGTTATAAATGGTAGTTACCTTATAGAATTAGTTTCCTTATAGAATTAGTTATAGATGACAATTCCTTATAAACTTAGAATCCTGTTTCAATTAGACTTTGGTTTGTTGTAAACCTATATATTGTAATCCTCATGATTGATGAGGTGTGTCATTGATTAATATCAATGCACCATAATTAACTCTTATATATTTTATCACCAATGTATTTCCTTTGTCCCTAACTTACCGCCCCAAATGAAAGATCAAGTAATTTCATCAAGCTTGGAGCATATAGAATTACGGAGCTTATAAACTGACATGACAAAATATCCAACTGATTGCAAAGTAGATTTGGCCAAAGTTATTCTCCTATGTAATGGAATTCCCTTTTGCTTCTATCTACTGATCTTTCTTTGGAAATTTGACACAATATTTTCAAACATCCTGCTTCTTCTTCTTGAGCTGAGTAGGTTAACCCCCAAATATTTATCCGGAAGCCCATACCTATGAATATTTAACGCATAAGTAGCCCATGTTCTCCACCATTCAGGTGTGTTAGGACTAAAGAAGAAGAATGGTTTTTCAAAACTGATTCTCTGACCCCATAATTTGGCATATGAGTCTCTGAGCTAGAAATCTGACATTAGCTTCCGAGTTCTTCACAAAAATGATGCAGCCATCAACACACATTAAATGAGAAACTACTGGACCATCAGTGTTAATTGGAAAACCCAAACGAGGAACTGTAAATGAGAGAAACCTCTGTGCACTTGAGGTGTGAGTTTATTAGACATTTATAGGCAATACAATGCTTAATTAATACAACTTGGGCTTACAGCCCATTACTCAACTCCTACACCCCCTCAAGCGAAGCGTCGGGTTGACCGAAACGCAGAGCTTGAAATGAAAAAATTCAAACAACAGCTTTGGTAGCCCCTTGGTGAAGATATCCGCAAGCTGCAAGGAAGTAGGCACATGACTGACACGAAGCTTGCCAGAAGCCACCAGCTCCCGAACAAAATGATAATCGATGTCGATGTGCTTCGCCCGTTTATGAGCAACGGGATTCTGAACCAAGAAGATCGCACTGTTGTTATCACACAGCAACAAAGGCGAACCATCCAAGGGAAAACGCAACTCCCGTAGTATATGAGAAAGCCAAACCACTTTAGCCGCTGTGTTTGCGAGAGCACAATACTCCGACTCTGAGCTCGAGCGCGAGATAGTGGGTTGCTTCTTGGCACTCCAGGATACCAAATTACCACCCAAGAAAACTGCATAGCCGTAGGTTGAACGACGCGTCTCTAAACAACGGGTCCAGTCAGCATCCGAGTAAGCACAAACATCAGAGGAACCACCCGAGGGGAAAGTAAGACCCATATGAGGTGTGCCAGCCACATATCGAAGAATCCTGGTGACAGCTGCAAAATGATCCTCCCAGGGATCCTGAAGAAACTGACTAACCGAGTTAACGGCAAAAGCCAAATCCGGACGGGTGATAGTCAGATACTGAATAGCACCAACAAGCGAGCGATAAAGAGCTGGATTACCGAAAGAAGCATTGGAGCTACAGGAAAGCTGAGAAAGTGGTACAAATGGAGCGGTGACTGGAGAAGTCTTAGTCACGCCGGCTCGAGAAAGAATATCACGAGCATACTTGGCCTGGCCAAGGAAGATACCCGAAGGAGAAGAGGATACCTCAAGACCAAGAAAATAGTTCAAAGAACCTAAGTCCTTGATCGAGAATTCCTAATCAGTTCTGGTGATAAACTGATGAATCGTACCCGCATCATTGCCAATAAGGATGATGTCATCAACATAGACCAGAAGGTACAACAGCGTAGAACCCCTAGAGAAAACAAACAGGGATGTATCCAAAGAACTGCAAAGAAAACCAAGCTGGAGGAGATAAGAACTGAATCTATCAAACCATGCCCGAGGAGTCTGTTTAAGGCCATAAATATCCTTCTGAAGATGACAAACATAATCAGGACGAGCAGGGTCCTTATACCCGACAGGCTGAGCCATATAAACTGGAGTATCAAGAACACCATTAAGGAAGGTTTTCTTGACATCAAGCTGATGCAACAGCCACTTCCGAAGCGTAGCTATAGCAAGAACAGTCCGAACTGTAGCAGCCTTGACCACCGGGCTGAAGGTGTGATCAAAATCAAAACCAAGAATCTGCGAAAAACCCTGAGCAACCAGACGGGCCTTATAACGATCAATAGTCCCATTGGATTTGTATTTCAGACAAAACACCCACTTCGAACCCACAACATTGGCATCTGAAGGCCGAGGCACCAACTCCCAAGTGTTCTGTCGACGAAGCGCATTCATCTCTTCATCCATTGCACTGACCCATTTCGAATCCTTAAGAGCCGTACAAAAATCTCGAGGCTCAGAATGAACCAAAACCGCAGCTAGAAGACCAGTGGGAACAAAATCAGGATGAGATGTAGGACGACGAGTACCATCCTGATTTCTGGTGGTCATATGATGAACCCTCTGTGGCGGAGCATCAGAATCTGAAGAGGACCCATAGGAATCGGAGGAAATCGAAGATGGAGAAGCCGGCATTGACGGTGAAGTGATCAATGGAGTAACCGGGACCTCTGGAATGGGCACGGAGGCGGTAGGCAAGCCGAGGACAGAGACTGATCACAAAGAGCACAAGGATCAGAAACTGCCGAGGAGGACAAAACCGGCATAGAAGTAGACTGCCCAGGATCCAGAAAAGTAAGAACATCCAAGGATGAAAAATCCTGCTCAGAGCTCCCATTAGCTAAGGGAAAGCACGTCTCGTCAAAACGAGCATGGCGAGTGATATAAATTCGACCAGTGACACTATCCAGACAGCGAAACCCCTTATACTGAGAACTGTAACCAATAAAGATACAAGGAATGCTACGGGGAGAGAGCTTATGTTCAGCATAAGGTCGGACAAAGGGATAAACCCAACAGCCAAAAGGCCAAAAGTTTGAGTAGTCTGGAGTTTGACCAAACAAGAGACTGTAAGGGGAAGCACCATCAAGAACAGAAGTGGGCAACCGGTTTATGGTGTAAACAGCAGCTGCAAAAGCATTGTCCCAGTGTGACAAGGGCAAGTGAGAATGGAACAACATAGTCAACCCCATTTCAGTTATATGGCGATGCTTGCGTTCAGCACGGCCATTTTGTTCCGGAGTATAGGGGCACAATAACTGATGATGAATGCCCTTAGAGGCAAAACAGGAGCGTAGACGATGATTGAGAAATTCCGCACCACCATCACTCTGGAAGGTCTTGATAGTGGTAGAGAATTTTTTCTATACAAGAGCCTCAAACTGCATATAAACGTCTACAAAATCTGATTTTCTGCGAAGAGGGAATAGCCAGGTAAAACGAGAATGATCATCCACAAAGATGGCATAATAACCGATAAAACTGGGGCAGGCCCCCATAAATCACAATGAATCAAGTCCAAAACCTTCAAAGCCCGTTTGGGATTAATAAGAAAGGATTGCTTTTGACCTTTAGCCATAACACAGGGAGTACACAGACCTAGCTTAGGTAATAAGGAAGAAGCACACAAAACACCAGTCTTAATCAAAGTAGAAATAATGCTAGGGGCCACATGGCCAAGACGAGCATGCCATAAATCAAATGACGCTCGAGTTTTATTCTGAGAAATAAAAGACAATAAGGCAGCCTCTCCTCTGTCCAGCACATAGAGACCATGCTCACTGTGGCCTCTTCCCAGAATCCCCTTGATAACTTTGTGCTGAATAATAAAATTCCGGTCATCAAATATCACATATGCATCAAGTTCCTTAGTAAAACGACTTATAGACAAAAGATTTTTAGAAACTTTCGGAGCATATAAAACATCAGACAGTCGCAAAGAAGGAGTAAGATGACAATCACCAATGGAATGAATACCAATAGAATCACCATTACCAACTGAAATTCGAGAAATACCAGAGTATGGAGTGACACTCTCCAAGACAGAGGCGGAAGAGCTAAGATGATTGGTTGCTCCAGAGTCGATGTACCAATCAGAGGTGACATGAGAAGGCTCCATGTGAAGCGAGCGCTGGAATTGTTCAGCCAGCAAGGCAGATGCACCATGGCGAGGACGCAGAGGAAAAAGCTTGAGGCACGTCTGAGCAGTGTGGTTGGGCTTGTCACAATAATGACAAGTGATATCATAACGAGCAGAACTAGGACCACCGGTGCCACCAGAGTATGAAAGACGTCCACTGCCGCGACCCCGGTCGCCGGAGCGGCCATTCTGGCTGGCGCGTGAGCCCCATTCGCCGCCACCACGCGCGGGCGCGTGGCTCCACGGGCCACGCGCCACCACCACTCCTGTCGGATTTTGCCTCTGCCAGAAAGGCAACAGGGGCTGCTCCAGGACCCCCAAAATTCTACAAATTCTTCAAAAAAGCCTCTTGATTCTCCGCCTCAGCAACAACATCAACATATTGCGGAGTCGGAGAACGAGATAGCAATGAGGCACTAAAATCACTATAATCAGCCCCAAGAGCATGCAAAAACCATAACACCATATCATCATTTGTAGCCGGAGCATCCATGGCAGCAAGTTTATCAAACAATACCTTAAACTGGAGATGTAAATCATGCACAGAACCAGTTTTGCGAAGATTCAAGATTTGCACACGCAAGCTTAACACAGAAGACTTACTACAATTTTGAAAAATAGTAGCAAGAGTCTCCCAAATTTGAGCAGCAGTCTCATAGGCAGAGATTTCGGACATTACCTTAATAGAGACCGAAGAGAGAAGAAGACAACACAACTTTTCATCATCAGCAATCCACTGATCATAGGAAGCCTTCAACCGGTCATAATCCTCATGCTTGGGGGTAGAACCCAAGGGAGAGGCGGCCATGAGGAATGTTGGCGGCGTCGGCAACGAAGGGCACGGAGCGGAACCATCAAGATGCCCCAACAACTTCTGAGATCTAAAGAGAAGTTGCACCTGCTTCCTCCACATCATGTAATTGGAGGAATCAAGCTTGATCGTCAATAGATGAGTAATATTGCTGTAAGAAAGCTTATCTTCTACCATGATTGAATGAAGAGAGAAGAAAAAAAATCGAAGAAGGAGGGAGGGAGAGAGACGAGGGGCGGATGAGGAGGGGAAGGAAGAGAGACGCAAGACGTCAGTTATGGAAGAGAGAAAGCCAAAAGGCACTGGCTGATACCATGTAAATGAGAGCAACCTCTGTGCACTTGAGGTGTGAGTTTATTAGACATTTATAGGCAATACAATGCTTAATTAATACAACTTGGGCTTACAGCCCATTACTCAACTCCTACAGGAACGAGATTGCCATTGTCCAAGGCTGACGAAAATGCTTGTTGGCAAATTATAAAAAAGTATGGAAACAGAGGGCAACCTTGTCAGATTCCTCCTCTCGGAATGAAGGATTCTGAGAAATTTCCATTGATCATTTTCGTGTACGAAATTATCGAGATGCATTGTTTGATCATATGTAACCAGCTTTGCTGAAAATGCATTACTTATAGGATCTCTATAAAAAATTTCTCATGAGACTCTCTCATACGCTTTGTACATATCCAATTTGATTGCCGCGTATGAAACTTTTACCTTCTTCTTTCTTCTTATGAAATGAGTCAGTTTGGGAGCCATAAGGATACTCCCTCCTATTTGCCTTCCAGGAACAAAACCATTCTAGTTTTCAGAGATTAACCCAGTGATTATTGTATTATATGAACATGTGATTTTATTGATGGTACAAGGGTGCTATATAAAGGCACCATATGCAGAAGTACAAATGGAAAATGATTCTAACTACGGTACAAGATATACATAGAATATGACAAAATATCTCCTTAACACTCCTACTCAAGTTGGAGCATGTGGATCACAAATACCTAACTTGCCGAGAAGAGTCTGGAATGACTATCGTCCAAGAGATTTAGTAAATAAATCCACAGGTTGACTGGAAGTGCAAATATGATGAGTAGAAACTTCTCTGGACTGTACCAAATCACGAAAAAAATCACAGTTAATCTCAATGTGCTTTATCCTTTCATGAAACACAGGATTGGTTGCAATATAGAGGGCTGCCTGACTGTCACAATATAAAGGCATCGAAGAAGAATGACCAACTCCCAAATAGCGAAGAAGAGACTTAAGCCATATCAACTCACAACAAACAATAGCCATGGCCCAATACTCAGCTTCAGCCGAAGAATGAGAAACAGTCAGTTGTTTCTTTATCTTTCATGAAATAGGTGATTCATCAAGCATGACAAAATATCTAGTCAAGGAACGATGCGTAATTGAACAAAAAGCCCAATCAAAGTTGCAAAAAGCAGATAATTGAAGAGAACTCTGAGCAGAAAGAAATAAACCATGACCGGGATGACTCTTCAAGTAGTGCAGGACGGGAAGGGATGCATGCCAATGGGTGACACGCAGATTATCCATAAAATGCGCCAAAGTATGGACCGAATAATTGAGTACCAGATGAGTAATAGTCAGATAAATGAGCTTCCTAATCAGATGGAGATATTGTACATGATCAAGATAGAAGGGACTGGTCGAGCGTGTCAAATTGTGTTGTTGTTCCATTAAAAAATCTATAGGCTTTGCAGCTAGCAAGCCAGCGTCATGTAAAATGTCAAGGGTATATTTCCGTTGGGACGGAAACATACCGTCAGGTCTCCTAGTAATATCAATACCCAAAAAAAATACTTCAGAGCACCAAGATCCATCATGTGAAAGCAAGAACTGAGATACTTCTTGAACTCGATCATCAGGGTCGAGGAAGTACCAGTAATAATCAAATCATCAACATAAACCAAGACATGCATGGTAACACCATTGCGCAAATAAGTGAACAAAGAGTAATATGCCTAACTTTGAACAAACCCAAAAGTGCGTAGGGTAGTAGCAAGTTTTGCAAACCAGTTGCGCGGAGCCTGAGAAAGACCATAAAGAGATTTGCGAAGCTTGCAAACCAAACCCGGTGCAGGAATGGTATAACCAGACGGAAGATGCATATAGACTTCCTCATCCAAATCACCATGTAAGAAGGCATTGTGAACATCCATTTGATAAATATCTCAATTCCGAATTGCAGCAACAGCCAAAAATAATCGGACAGAGCTCATCTTGGCGACAGGAGCAAAAGTCTCAGTAAAATCAGTTACTTCAATCTGTCGATTTCCAAGAACAACAAAGCAAGCTTTCTAGCGCTCAATAGAACCATCTGACTTGAACTTGGTCCAAAACACCCATTTGCACCCAATGGTGTGTTTGTCAGCAGGAAGAGGAGATATAATCCATGTATTGTTCCGCTCAAGAGCACTAAGTTCATCAGCCATTGCTTCTTGTTAGTGAGGATGGCGAGGAGCCTCGGAATAAGTAACAGGGTCTGAGCTATCAGTCACCGCAGCCAAAAATGCAGAATGTGAAATCAAAAAATTATGATAAGTAAGATAATCAGCAATAGGGCAATGAGTACCTAAGGACAGATCAGGCGAAGTAGAGAGAGAAATAGAGGGGGGGTTATTTCTTGAGTAGAAGTGTAGACATAATCTTGCAGTTTAGCTGGAGCACGACGGATGCGAGTACTCGGCGGTCAAAGAGGCATCGGAGGTACAGAATCTGAGGAAACAGACTCTGGTGCCGAGAGCAGCTCAGACGGCAGAGCAAGGCAGTCCAATGGAGACTCGAATAGGCTCAGCCACAGCACCGGATGTGCTGGTGGTAGAGAGGGGCAGGCCGGGTTGACTCCCGATAGCAGCTGGTAGGAGGCCGATGCCGTCGCCGGCGGTTGGTTGGTGAAGATCGGAGACGTTGCCAACGGTTGACCATGCGGCTGGCAGGAGAGGGACCTGTGGTGAGTCGAGCAAGGTAGGGGATGAGGTTGACTATAAGTCAACGGTAGGTGGCTGTAACTCCACCAGCTCCAGTGGCAGGTGATCGGATACCAGAGGATGAACTAGAGCGGCCGGTGATGGCATCGTCTGAGGTGGTAGCGTGGCTGGCTCATCTGTAGGAGGCGACAACATCAAATCCTTGGAAGGAGGAATGTCAGCAATTGGAGCAAAAGGAAAGAATTTTTCATAGAACACAACATCTCAACTGTCAATCACAATACGAGACTCCAAGTCATAAACATGCCATGCTTTCTTAGTAAGAAGATATCTAAGAAAAACACATTTGTGACTTTTATATGCAAACTTATCACACGACTTTGGAAGCTAGGACGCGAAACACAAACAACCGAATACACGGAGATGGTTGTGGTTGGGTGCACGACCATGAAGAAGCTGATAGGGCGAACAACCATTCAACACCGGTGTTGGAGTGCGATTGATCAGGTAGGCAACAATAAGAATGAATTCTCCCCAAAATTCAATGGGAAAATGAGCCTGAAACCGAAGAGCACGAGCCACGTTTAAGGTGTGACGGTGCTTTCGTTCTACGCGCCCATTTCGTTTAGGCATGTGGACAATGGATGTCTCGAACTGAATTCCTTTATCATCAAAATAACGTCTGAGAGGAAGAAATTTGGTTCCATTGTTAGCTCTAACTCTTTGAACTGACCAACAGAACTGCGTCTGAGCAAGGGCAAGGAGCTCCTTCATCTTGACAGGTACTTCAGTCTTAAATACTAATAAAAAACCCAAATAGCTCGGGAATAATCATCTAATATACTCAAGATGGAAAAAGCTCCACTAGAAGATGTTGAGCTATAAGGCCCCCAAACATCACAATAAATAACTTCAAACAAATAACTAGCCTTAAAGGTACTTAAGGGAAAGCTAGATCTAGACTGTTTTGCCCAATGACAAATGAAACAAGGAACATTTTTATTCAAATGACTATGACTTAAAGTAATATTTGGTATAGAAGACAACACTGAACTGGAAGGATGACCAAATCGCTGATACCACAACGAAGGGGAACTGGCGGCGGCAGTAAAGGCAGACGTCGGCGATTTCAACGACAATTTCCTGAGTTTGCGTAACCAATAAACCCCACCTTACTGATCAACCGTGCCAATCACTGTTCTCGTGCTGATATCCTTTATGATAGATAATTTTTTGGTAAGCAAAACTAAGCATTTTAACGCTGCAGTTAACTTAGCAAAAGACAATAGATTGCATTGTTATTCCGGAATGAAGAGAACATGAGTAACAAGAATATTTCCAAAATATAAGTTCCCATGATGAGAAGCAGTAGCTATAGAGCCATCAGGAAGAATAATATCAACATGATCAGCAGGTTTAATGTTATGTAGAAGATTCTTGTTGCCAGTCATATGATATTAAGCTCCGGTATCAAGAATCCAAGGTAAAATAGACTTTCCTGACGTATTGTCAGAATTAGTCAACTTAGAAAACATGTTAATAGCCGAGTTCCACTGCTCTTTGGACAAGGCGGGACCGAAAGCTATCCGATCAACGTTGGAAAGAACAAAAGCGGCATTGGCGGCAGTAAGAGACGTGGCGGTGGCAGAAGGGGCTGCTCCGACAAATGGCACGACTGCTGGGGCACTGGTTCGTTGGTGCTGAGCTCTCTGACCAAATCCTTATTGTCGCTGTTGCTCAAACCATGCAGGATAACCGTGAATTTTAAAACAAGTAGCAGCATCATGACCCTTGCGGTTGCAGTGAGTACAAAGTAAAGATTTTTGATCAATGGCAGTGGCAGGCGACCCGGATCCCTGTACGGTGGCAGGCGGCTTTGGCGTAGGTTGAGGTCGACGCCCAGCATAGGCCATATTGTCCGGGGAAGACTCACGAGCTTGAACAACAGTCTTGTGATGCTCCTCTTGAATGGCAAGCGAGTGAACACGACCAATAGGAGCTAAAGGATCAAGTGTCAAGATGTGAGATCTCAATGAATGATATTCTTCATCCAGGCCTATGAGAAATTGATGAATGATCTCATTCTCATGTGACTAAGCATCAATTTCAACATGAGGGTAAACACATGTCTAAGCAGGTAAGTAAGTATTCAATTCATCCCACAACTTCTTACATTTGTTATAATAAGCAGCAACGGACTGACCATTCTAGCGATAAGTATAAATGGTTGCACGTATTTCACACATGCGTGGACCATTACCAATAGAGAAGCGCTGTTTAAGGTCATCCTAAAGTTCCTTAACATACGCATGATAAGTGACACCAGAACGAATGGATGGATCAAGTGTCTGAACTACCCAACCAACAAGCATAGAATTCACACTATTCTAGTCATTGTAAAAAAGGCCAGAGGGTGATGACTTAAAAACAGAACCATTAAGAAAACCCTCCATATGTTTTGCAGAAAATGCATTAAACAGGGATTCACTCTATTCATTATAATTATCTCCCTTAAAGATCTTAGGACAGATTCTCAAACCTAGATGATCTGACGGATGAATATAGTAGGGATGATTGGTAGGCAAAGCATGAGAAGAGTCACCAAATGATTGGCGTATGGCCTGTGCAGCGGCCATAGCTGCGGCCTGTACAACAACCTAGAAGATGGCAGAATCCGTAGCAGGAAAGCTCAGAAGATGTGGCTGTGGCACGGTGGGGACGATGTTACCAGTGGTGATCAGATCGGCTCCAGCAGCGGTGTTGACAAGCGGTGGTGGCGTGTGGACTGGTGGTCCTGCGGCATCGGTGACATCATCAGAAACAAGATTAAGAGCAAGGTCAGTATCTTCAATTTCAACATGATCAAGAGGATTCATGGTGACATGAACAGGGACGACAACAATAGATCCTTGAACGGCGGCGGCGGCGCGTGAAAGACCGGCGGTTGCGAAAACGGCGCGTGAGGTGCGGTGGTGATATTTTAGGATTTAGGTTTTCAGGATTTTAGCTCTGATACCATGTAAAATATGTGAACGTGTGATTTTATTGATGGTACAAGGGTGCTATATAAAGACATCATATGCAGGAGTACAAATGGAAAAATATTCTAACTACGGTACAAGATATACATAGAATATGACAAAATATCTCCTAAACAATTACCTTTTCAACATATTTTGTAGGACTTCAGCAAAAATCTTATGTTGTATTTTGCAAAGACTTAGACGAAATTGTTTTTTGAGAAAAGTTCATATATAACCCTATATAATTGACGAAAGTGCAGATATAACTCTGTACTAATTGAAAGTGCAAATATAACCCTATCTATTCAAGTTATGTGCAAATATAACCTTTTTCAGGCAGTTGGAGGCTGAAATAAACTGAAAAGACTATTTTACCCCTCTGTAAAAAATGTAAAATTAAAAAAACTCTAGAATTATAATCCTAACCCTCGGAATCAATCAGGAATTCTTGTCTCCACAAATCTTTATCCATTCCTAAATTATCATCTATGACCATATAGATCCCCATTCTCTTTTCTCCTTCATCTTTTCAAGCCTTTTAAATCTTTCTTGCAGCAGAGCTATGGAGGGACCTCTAATGTTTACAGTCTGGTTGTTTTTGTTGATTTTCCTCCCCACCATTGGAACAAGAAGAATGGATTATTAGTATGAGAGATGTTTTCATTTTCTTCTCATCTTCGACCCGAGAGATTACAGGGAATCAACATCCGGGTTCGACAAAATCGAGCCACTTTTTTGCTGGATTCGGTATCAAACCTCAGAACGATGCTTTAGGAAAAATGGTTTGATCTCTTGTCCGAATCTGGAAGGTAGAGGTGGTCCTCTTGAAGCTCGCTCAGGCGGTTGGAGCGGAGGGGGAAGCGAAGCAGCGGGGGCTGATGGGTGGCAGGATGGGCAAATTGGTGGTAGGGCTGGGTAGTGGTGGGTCTCAATTTTTCGGTGCCTGGCTGAGTAGCACTGGAAATGGTGACCGATGGTGGCAGAGGTGGGTTTAGGTGGAGGAGGGGGAAGAATGGTGGTGGGTTTTGTGGCGGAGGATGGAAGAATGGTGGCAGAGGTGGGGTTTAGGTGGCAGAGGAGGGAAGAATGGTGGTGATGGGGCTCTAGTAGTGGTGGGTTTGGTGTTGGCGGGGCTTACGTGGCGGGGCGGGGCTGAATAGAGGCAGGTGGTAGCGAGGCTTTGGTGGTGGTGGTGAGCTTAGGTGGGTTTCGTTGCTTGGACCGACGTCTCAATTTTTAGGTGAGGTGGGGCTAATAACAGTGGTGGTTGAGCGGCACCGTCTTCGTTAGTGATATTGGGGGAATGGACGAGCGGGTGGTGGTGAAGTAGGCTCTGGTGCTGGAGGTGGCGGGCGCTCGTGAGATTGGGGGAATGGATGAGTGGGTGGTGGTGGCGGCCTGGCGGTGAAGGTGGAGCCAGGCGGGTGGGGGTGGTTGTGGTGGTTGGCGGAGAGGGCATAATTATCCATCTCAATTAAGGCTTGGGTTATAAGGGTATTTTAGTCTTTGCAAGGGGGTCAATGGCCGTAATTTGTTTGTCAATGTCGGAATCATGGTCAGAGGGTTATATTTGCACTTTCCTCAACATATAGGGTTATATTTGCATACTACTCTTATTTTTTTGGTCCTCTAAATATAATACAATACCATCCTTTGGTCTCTAAGGCCAATACCACGTTTGTTCAGCAACCAACAAATACAAAATAATTTGTTTGCTCCCCAAAGTGGTTTCCGGGCAGTTTTGGACGGTTTTCCGATAAACCGGACTTATTTTCCAATATGACCAGGAGTATTTTCATAAATTTACTAATTAAAAATCAGAAAAATAAAAATTATATTTTAAAGAAATCTACGCGCGTGCATTTCACGCGAACAAAAAGTTAGCTATTGAACGTGTATGAAGCCACGCGCGTCTTCTTCCTAGCGCCGCGTAGGCTTCACACGCATCTTCTTCCTACCCAATATCAGCATACTCGCTGCTAGTAACTCCTGGTGGTGGCCTCCGGTTGGTTATGGGACAACAATAAAACATGGCTCCGGCTTGGTGGTGGCCTCCGGCCACTGTTATCAATTCCAACCTCCATCCGTTAACTCCTCATGCGCGCCGTTGTGATTCAGGCACAGCTTCCGGAGACCCGACCCGGAGACTCAACCCATTAGGCGAGAATTGGCAAGAATTGGTTTTAAATAGGCAATGAAGCGCCGCCGGCCCAATCTACAGATGAAGCGCCGCCAACGGGGGATTAAATAGGCAAGAATTGGTTTTCCGTTTTCCATCTCATCCGGAACAACAATGGTTGGAACAAAAGATTGGTTTTCCAGAGCACCGCCGATGGGGGATTCAACGGGGAAGAAGATGGTGTTTTCTTATTTTTATTTTTTTAAGCTCAGGGGTATAATGGTCATTTTACATATTTTAACCAATTTTACCGTTGACTTATCTGAAAATCACATTTGGGGACAAACCAAATCATTTTGCATTTGTTGGTTGCTGAACAAACATGATATTAGCCTTAGGGACCAAACAGATTATAAGATGCTGTGTTGAAGACCAAAAAAACAATTTAGTTAAAAGACTTATAGATCTATAATCCTTAGCAAAAATTGGGTTCCTGGTCTTTGAAATGAATGCTATCAATGTCTCATTCCATTCTTTGTTCATAAGTTGTCCCTTTTGGAAATCAATCAAGCATTCCAGTAATGGAACTTTGATCTCATTCCGATGCTTTTGATAAAAGCCTGGTGGGAATTCGTCTGTTCCCGGAGATGACCTTGACTTCATACCTTTCACTGCTTCCCATAGTTCTATTTATCAGAAAGGCTTTTCCAACATCAGCAAATCAGCTTCCGATAATCTGTATGGTATGAAGCTTAGACAGACTTGCAAGGAAGAGTGGTAACTTGGCATGTGAGGATAATTGTCATCTAAATTATATACATTTCTCAATTGCTTAACCATTTCATTTTGGATCTGAATTGGAGAGACCATCTTCAGTTTTTATTTCCACTATCTTCTTGGACAATGATTTTTTTTGTTGCCCATCTATGTAACATTTTGGAATTTGAGTCTCCTAGCTTGTCCCAGTTGAGCTTCGCCCTTTGCTGCCAATAATCAGATTGATAGTGGACTAGCTTAGTAAGCTCTTTCTTAACCTGATGTGCCAGCACTGTTTCCTCCTGAGTTGGTCTAATACTGAGGAGCTTCTTCAGCTGATTCTCCAGCAAATTGACACGACCGTCAAAATTTCCATAAGATGTTTTGTGCCAATTTCGGAGATGAGACATGGTGATCTTTAACCACCTTGAGAACAAAGTTGCAGAGTGTAAGACTGCTATTATCAGAAATTTGAGATGATGCAAGAGACCAATTTTTCATTACAATGTTGTAAGCAACGGGATCCCGTGCCCAAAAAGCCTCATATCTCTTGCACTTCATCTACTTCTGTTTTCTATCACCCATTATATCCTGAATTAGAGCACCCTGATCAGATATTGAAATCTGTAAAATAATGGCCAAGGCATTGTGAAAAGTCTCTGACCAATTCTTATTAGTAAACACTCTGTCAAGTCTTTGGAGAATGAAGTCATTCCCTTTCCTATTATTACTCCAAGTGAACCATGTCCCTTCCAGTCTAATTTCATGAACCTGAAGAACATTTCGGCATTGTTGAAACTGAGCAACTTCTGAAGGAGATATTAGAGTACCTCCAAAATTTTCAGCAGGCGTTAAAACTTGGTTCCAGTCACCCATGCACACCAGTGGATAGTCACAGTACACTTGATAAGACAATAGTACATCCCAAACTTTCTACCTATCTGAACGATCAGGGGCACCATAAACAAAAGCAGAGACCCATTTATCATGTCTCTGATCCCTAAAAATAATGATAATTAAGTTACTAGAACTGCCGACAATATCTAGCTTGATATCATCTACCCAAAAGAGAGCAGCTAGAGCACCCGAAAGTCCTACAGGATCAACAACAAAGTTATTATGAAATAGAAGAGTGAAACCAGTTATTCAGCTTTCCATCAGAGATTTTTGTCTCCATAAGGAATAGAATACCCGGTTTATGTAACTTCAACAGCCTATTTAGGTAAGTCTTCGACAGAGGCTAGATGAAACCTCTGCAGTTCCAGCTGAGAATCCTCATGGGTGATTGGGTGGTTGTTTGGGATAACCACCGCAAGCCCTTTAGTCATACTTGCTGCAACCTTAGACAAAAGCTGTAGCTGGGATTGATCTGGTAGAAGGACAACATCATCTTTGATCTTGAAAATGTGTAATTCACCATGTTTGGTGTGTCTATCATAGATAGAATGAATAGAGTACAAGGAGCTAATTACATCGAACCTAGACTGTTCTATATATGTACAGTATCAATCCTAATTAATATAAAATCAATCAGGATATTCTATCTATTCTATCACCCCCCTCAAGCTAAACGTAGGACTACAGGATACGCAGAGCTTGGAACGAAACAAATAAAAAAGATTACGAGACAGACCCTTAGTGAAAATATCAGTAACATGTAGAGAGGATGGAACATGACTAACACGGAGCCTACCAGAGGCAACAAGTTCATGAACGAAGTGGTAGTCGATGTCTATGTGCTTGGCCCGTTTATGTGCAACCAGATTTTGAGCAAGAAAAATGGAATTGCTATTGTCGCAAAGCAAGAGAGGCGATGACGAAAGGGAAACCCGAAGCTCCTTAAGCAGATTACACACCCAGGTAAGTTCAGCAGCAGTGTTCGCCATAGCGGGATACTCGGACTCACAACTGGATCGAGACACTGTCGGTTTCTTCGTAGCACTCCAAGAAACAAGTTTTCCCCCAAGAAAAATGGCATAGCTATAAGTGGAACGCTGAGTCTCGAGACAACGAGCCCAATCAGGATCGGAGTAGCCCAGAAGGGAAAGACCACTAGGAGATGGTCGAAAAGACAGACCATGATGAAGCGTTCCATAGACATACCAAAGGATCCGAGTGACAGCCTGATAGTGATCTTCTCGAGGCGACTGGAGAAACTGGCTAACAGAGTTGACCGCATAGGAGAGATCAGGACGAGTGATGGTCAAGTACTGCAAGGCACCGACCAGTGAGCGATAAAGCTTGGGGTTCGAGAACTCAAACCCCGAGGTACAGTGAAGCTGAGAGCCAGGATCAAAAGGTGTGGAAACAGGAACAAAATTTGTCATGCATGCGCGCTGAAGTATCTCCATCGCATACTAGGCCTGCCCCAAAAAAAGTCCAGATGAAGATCGAGAGACCTCCAATCCTAAAAAATAGTGAAGGGCCCCAAGATCCTTAATGGCGAACTCACGATCAGTGCGGGTGATGAACCGACGAATGAGAATAGGATAATTTCCGGTTAGAATGATGTCGTCCACATATATTAGCAGGTATAGAATCTTCGATCCATAGGATAACACAAATAAGGAAGTGTCGGCAGAACTACACCGGAATCCCAGATGAAATAAATAGGAGCCGAATCGCTGGAACCAAGCTCGAGGAGCTTGTTTGAGACCATAGATAGCCTTGTGAAGACAACATACATAATCAAGATGAGCGGGATCAGTGTAAATACCATGATGAAATTTTAGCATAGGTGAAAAAGAGAGAGAGGGAGACAGAGAGAGACAGGTACAATGTAGATAAAAATGGAATTTCAACTTAGGAGAAAAGTAGTATAATCAATTAATGTTGGAAGTACTAATTGCATAAAAAATCCTAAGGAAATAGGAAATCTCACTTCTTGAATAAAAAATGCATTTTTAATTTTGATATCCAAACTTCCTTTTCAAAAAGTTTCATTTTTGAGATAAGTTGGGAGTGGAAAATCCAAAATAGACAAAAATAATTTTCTGCCTTGTTTTTCCACCTTCACAAGACAAAGTCTCATTTCCATGATGACCTGCCCTTCGTGACAAGCATTGTCACGAAGCAAACCCCAGATTTGTTTTACTATTCCTTAGTTTTTCTCAACTTTTGAAAGAAAATTATGTCACCCATCAAAATCTATTCCATCTTTACATAAGCACAACGTTTCACATCTAGTTCTCCAAATCTAGCAAGATTTCATTCAAACGATCCTTTATTTCAAGCAAAACATGCAAATTCTACCAAGTCACTACTTCAAACAAGAAAACAAAATAACCACGTATATTTATTGTCATCATTACAACTTATTTCCTCTTCACACATTCTAATTTGAAGCGCTTACCGGTGGGTCTCCAAAATTGCCATCGGCGACTCCGCCTACGATGATGTTGTTGTGGAGAGGTCTCCGCAATAAGCTATCCATACCTTTGTAGCCCTTGTCGGAACCTAGAAATGTCTCTCCTTGCTTTGCCAACCTTGACTCCTTGAATGTCACTATGGGGTTAGGAGGTGGTCGAGGAGGTATTGAATCCTCAACGCTTCCCTTTTCCTGTTGAAATTTGGTTAGCATAGAAAAACAATCTAGTACGAACATATCATTGACCAAATCATGAAATTCAGTTGGGGTCCTCTACAAACTTATCAACAAGAGATTCATGCTCATTGGTAACACAAGAAGGTTCAAGAATATCCATCTCGTCAAAAATTGTCACACCTTTGCACATAAGAGAAGGTTTTGTTGAATCATGCCTAGATTTATAAATGTTGAATTCCACTTCATCTATGTCATCCTCTAGATTCAAGATTCCCAAGTGGACATCAATTTTAGTCCTAGATGTGTTTATAAAAGGTCTCCCAAAAATGATTAAGGGTGCACTTCATTGTGTTCTACGTCTAGGATATAAAAGTCCGCCGAAAAACCAACTTGCCTACTCGCACCATTACATCCTTCACTAGCCCACGAGGGCTAGCTTGGGAGTGATTGGCAAGTGGAAAATCACTCTAGTCTCTTTAAGTTCACCAATTTTAAGACATTCAAATAGTCTAAATAGAATCACATTGATATAAGCTCCTAAATTTACCATGGCATGTTCAACAAGTGTTCCAACTAAAGAAATCGAGATAGAAAACATTTCGGGGTCATCACATTTCTTAGGAAAATTCTTATGATTCAAAATGGTAACTTCTCCAATTTTTAGCTTCCCTAACTTCTTAGGTGGTCTACGCCTTTTCTTAGTACATGCAACCTTAAGAAATTTAGCATATGAAGGCACATTGTCAAAAAATTCCAATATAGGGATAGATACCTCCACTTTTTTGAAGACTTCCGAATGTTGGCCTCATTTGTCTCCACCTTCTGCTTTCCCCTTAAAGCACTTGATGGAGGTGGAATAGAAACTTGTGCCTCTGGCGGTGGGAGCTCCTTAGAGGGTGCTTCCTTGACAACTACCTCTTCTTCTTCAAAATGTGCTTTGGTGGCCTCCACTAACTTCTCATCCTCTTATGTCACCTTTTTCTCGGTTTTGAAAACTTCCTTCCCACTCCTTAGCTTGAGTGCACTCACATTTATTGGATTCACCTCCGGTTGGAAAAGTAGTTTTCCAGAATCTTTTGCTTCAAGTCGGCTCACCGAGGTGGCGAGTTGTCCCACTTAAATCTCAAGGTTCTTGATATTTGAGAAGACTCTAGTACCAAGGTCTTCAATATCCATCCTAGTCATTTCCATGAAGATCTCATGTTTCTTCCCCAACTGACCAATCACATTCAAGATCTCCTCCCTATCCAAATTGTAAAGTGTGGTATAATTATTGGATTGACCTTCACCACTAGCTTAAGGTTGAAGTGGTGCTTGTCCACCTCTATATCCTTGGGGTTTATTGTCATCCCTAAATTGAAAATTAGGGTGATCTCTATACACAGATTGAATGTATTTGTACAGGGGTCCAGTCTTGCTTCGTCTTGATTCTCCCACCCCTAGTAATTTGAGGTCTCTCTTGATTGTTGTAGTCCATGGAATTCACTTCTTGCACATCACCAACAACCTTGGGAAATTTTTTGGAGTGGTAATCAAGGTTGCAAACCTCCACATATTGACTTGGTGCACCTTTCCTCGTAAAAGCTCTTTCATCATAGATGCAAGAGCTTAGACTTGCTCCTCCAACTTTGGTGTGTGTGCGGGTTCATCCAAGACTTTAACCCTAGAACTGGTATGAAATTGCCTCATCCCATTGGCCATCTGTATAAAAAGTGTCATCGCATCCTTCGTGTTCTTGTTGGCTATTGATGAGACATCAAATGCATGTATTTTCCAAAGCATTTAACATCACTTTTGTCTTATTTTTTTTGTAATATTGCTAGATTTATGTAGGTTTACATGATAAGGGGTTTAGATGACCATTTTTGGTTTTTATATCTAAATCCATCATTTTGTAACCTATGTTTAGTCTAATGGATTTTTGGTCCTTACGAGCATCCAGATTCCTTTTTGTGAGCTTCATTTGTAGATGTCTCGTGAGCACTTAGGAGTGGTTTAGTGAAGTCCACTCAAAAGGATGGAAGAAGATGGAAGGCTACTCACAAAGTGGTAGAAGATAAAGTGAAGAAAGGAGAGCAAAGCAAAGGGTGAAGAATAATCCATGTTTTGAAGCAGAGTTCTTAGAATTTTCCGCGAAGAATCAGCCTCCAAGAGTTGTACCATTGGATTTGCCTTCTCAAGTACTATAAAATCAACTACAAGAACACCCAAAGCAGATCAACAGTTCACCCGTGGGAAGCAAAACAAGAAGCCCGGGCGAGGCCATTTCTGAATTTTTGGGCTGAAACCTCCGCCTCCCAGGCGATGACATTTCCTCCCGGGCGGGAGCCTGCTGCATTTTTTGGTTTTTCTTGAGAAAATTAGACTATAAATATCCCCCCTTCTTCCCCATTTTCGCAAGCCCGACTTGGGGGCTCCAAAACCCTAGTTTTCACCATTTTCTTCCATTTCTTCTTATTTCTTTGTAGATATTTGTTCTTTGTTATGGCTTTTGATTATCAAGCTTAGTTTTATCTTGGGACCAATGGATTGAATCTTCTATATCTATGTAGTAAGAACCATATCTCTCTATTTAGTGCTTTTGCTATTGTGCATTTATTGAGCTTTGAATGTGAATTGTTAGTGGCATTAATGTTGTTCGAAGCTTGAGTATATGAATTGCTTGTATGTTTACTTTTTGTGGTTGGGAGAAAGTAGTTAATTCTCCCCTCTTTTAATGTGGAATCCAAGAGCATGAGTTAGAGCTTCTTAATAATGTTGATGTGTTGATAATTTCTAGATGAATGTGATGATGATGAACTCGTTGTCATGTTTGTTTTAGGTAGAAAATGAGATAGGTCTATGAATGTTGATCGTTCTTGACTAATCTTGTGTAAATGCATGAATTGGTTAAATTCTTTGACACGGTGTAGTGTTTATAAGTGTTGTCAAGCTTGTTGATTCTTCATGCTCAATGCCATCAATGGGATACTTTTAGTCGTGCTTCAACTAAGGGAGTCATTGGTGAGGTTTGACAATAGATGTCGAATTCACTCTTGCAAACTACTAACTAACAAGAATGGAAGATTTATCTTCACAACAAGTAGTGGAAGTAGTGATTATATTGTTTCACTCGTTCTAGAAGCCTTTGTTATTTAGCATTCATGTGTTCTTAGTGCTTTGTTTTACTTCATTTATGCCATGTGTTGTTTGAGAATAGGAAGTGTTTGTATGATTTAAGTGTTAGGGAGTTAGGAAAGTGACGAATTCCTTAGCTCCTTTGCATGAAAATTTAGAAACATGAACTTAGAACTTCTTGTACATAATATGTTGTGATTCTTGCTACATTAGTATGTTAATGTGGATTTTTCTCATATTTATCCTATAGGTGCAATGAAAGGTTGAACCTTGAATGTGGTTTGTTTTAGGTTTAGCCTAATGAATGTTATGTTTGGTTAAATGGCTATGTCTTTGGTAGAAGGCTTGTTATCCAATCCATGGTCCTTCGTGTATAATGTCGTTGATGAAATACCTCTATGGTGTTGTTAATTTGCCTAGAGTGATTGTCAATGAGGTTTTCAAATGGTCGTTGTTTGTCTTTGCAAATTACTATTAAGAAGGAATGAATGTTGATCTTTTATTGGCATTACCCATAGGTAACAATTGTGATAGAATGAGTGAATGGTTCAATGATCAACATTAGGTTTGGAAGTGGATATTAATTTCTCCCAAGGTTTTATCTTTTGTAGTTTTTACCACATTTTCTTAGTTTGTTTGTTGATTAGCATAGTTACTTAACGTTTCTAGTTAGTTTGTCTTTTAATTTCATAACTTAGGACCACAACCAACCAATACCCCCCTTTTTACTTGCTTTTTTATATATCTATATATATATATATATATATATATATATATCTACTTCTAGCCTAATATCAACCTTTTATGTTTAAACACTTAAAAAAGTCCCTCTTCTTCGTGGACGACCCCGACTTAATTGTAGATAGTAAGCATTCAGGGCTTATAAATATTAACTTTGAGAGGTACGGTGATGGCCTCCCAGCTATAGAACCATTGCATGCGGCATTTACCATCCTCATGTCTTTGTCACAAAGGCCTTTAAAGAAGTAATTGACCAAATATCCTTCCTTGAATGGGTGGTAGGGGCAACTAGCTAAGGTATCTTAAACCTCTCCCAATAATAGTATAGGCTCTCGGTTGCTCCTTGAGTAATGTTGGACAATTACTTCTTCAACCCGGCTGACTTAGATGCTGGAAAGTATTTTTTCAAGAATCGTTGCTTCATTCCATCCACGGCCCAATGCCACCTGGTGGTAGATAATACAACCAATATTTTGCTCCATCTTGTAGTGAAAAGGGGAATTCTCTCAAGTTGTAATCATATTCTGACACTCCCAACGACTTCATATTCATGCACACCAAATGGAATTTCGACAAATGTTCGTTCGGATCCTCCCCTGCCATACCGTGGAAAGTAGGAAAGCAATGTATCATCCCACTTTTCATCTCATAAGTCACATTTGGAGGCAAAGGTGGGAATGTGATACATAAGGTTTGGTTCTCTAAGTTCGGGGCCATAAGCTCTCTCAAAGTGTCATTATCTTCAGCCATCGTGTACGATGCTTCCTCAAAATTCAAACCCCTAGGTTGAGCCTCCAATATAATTCTCTTTATCCTTCTCCTCTGATTACCTGTGAAATTAGTTAGAGAATGTAAAACACCTTGATTTTTGGTATAGGTATGTACTATAAATTAGGGTCACACTATCCTTCCATTGTCACAATAGCAAATAGAATTAAAGTAACAAGGAAACTATGACCAAAACTCCACTCACAGAAAATAAAACAAACAAAATAAAAATAATAAAAGACACTACTAACTACTCTAATAACATGCCATACTCAACTAATACTTGAACTGAAAAGCATCCCCTGCAACGGCGCCAAAATTTGACCTACCCCAACCCAGTTGTCGTTAAAACACAAGCCGGGTGGTCAAAGATAGAGATTTACATTCTGCACCTATTCTTACTGCTAAGCTACCAAGGGGTGGTAAGCGGCAAGCCTTGGGTTTGTCCACAAAGATGCTAGAGCTCAGTACTAGTTAGAAACACAACCCCGTGCGGGCGTCAGTCCGCATGAGTGAAAGGAATATAGCTATTAGTGTAGACATGCAACTGGGAAGGGGGGAGGTGTTTTCAATAACAACTACAAGCATGTAATTGACAAGCAAGTACACTATTTGTACTAGGCACTTGGGAATCATTTAGAAACATGGTATTTCTAATGCTTCAATGCTCGATTCATTTACATATAGACATAAAAAAGACCTATCAGTGTGTTCACAACATGTGGTGTGGCCGATGGCATACACTTCCCCAAACCTATCATGGTGGGTGCACTTGCAACCGTCCATCGGCACCGCCATCGTAATTAGAGGAGTACAATGTGGCCTGGCCACCATTGCAGGTTTATTTCTCCCCTGCGATATTACGTCTCAGGCTTCCACCATAAATGCAACTAATCCCTCGGGTCCTATATATGCTAGACTCTAGGTTTGTAGGCACCTTTTCTATGATACTAGGGTTTCAACACAACACCTAGCTTGCTACTATTCACTATCTCTACTTGCAACCTCTCAGACAACAGTTACGAAGTCAGCTAAGATTTGTGCGACAAAAAATAGGTCAGAGCATTCTCGAATCCCCCGTGCACACACTGATGCGGATGAGTTCTCCCCTACGCATTCTAACATCCAGGTTTCTCTTCCCAAGGGGGCATCAATAATTTCACCATACATGAGTATATCCCAAAGTGTGTGCTTTTATGTGGTGTACTACTCATGCATTTATAACATTCAAGAACAATTACAATAATAGCTTAAACACAAAGACATGATGAATCTCATGAATCTAATAAAACATTTAGAACATACCAAGTCCCAAGATAAATCCCAAACTAATCTAACTACTCCCTAGACATGGAATCCAAATATAGATTTGAATTCCATATCTTTGGAACAAAGCAAGAAGAAAGATAAGAAAACTTTACAAAACCTACAAAAGGAACGCATTCCTTCTCTCCAAGCTCTCTCCTCTCCAAATACTTTTCCAAATATGATTCAACCTCCCCAAATGAGTAGAATATGGTCCTATATATGGTAGTCAGAGATTGGGCCTAAAAATAGGCCTAAAATAGGCCAAAAGTAGCAAAACCCTAGGTCAGCCACCAAGGTTTCATGGGCCAGCACGAATTCCACTGTCCATGAAGCACGCATAGCCACGGGATGCCAGATCTGCCATGATTCATGAATGTTCATAGCCGCGGCCCATGGGATTTGGCGTGGTCCGTGAAGCTGGACCATGGCACATGTGGCACGATCCCAGCTTCATGGACCACACCAAATCCCACAAGCAACACGTGGTTTTTGCTAAGAGTTTTCCCACGGTCCGTGAAGGTTTTCACGGACTGCAAACAACTTGTGGCTTCTGCTCTGAAATTTTGTCACGGCCCATGAAGGTTTTCATGAACTGGCTCCATACTTGGCCAAATTCTTCAACTCTTCATCTAGGAGCTTTTGTAACGGCTCGATGCTTTTATCATGGCCCAACGCCTTGCCTCGTGATGGTATTGTCTGGTCTCATGCATGTCTTCACAGAACCCCTAGATTCTTGTGTATTGCAGGCCATGAAGATTGTCATGGGCCACTGGTGCTTGACAATGTACGACCACTGGTACATCATTGGCTAAACTTCGTTTGCTTGTCGTAGGTGAACCAGGAGTTCTAGTAGTTGATTTTGTAGTACTCAAGGAGGCAAATCCAATGAAACTAGCCTTGAAGGCTATTTATTCCTAGATCTTTCTCAGACTAAGGAAACACTACTCAAACAACGATTCACTATTTTCTCCTTTGACCGCCTTAGACTCCAAAGCTGCCTATCTTTGGCTTCAATCTCCTTCTACCATGCATTAATGTCCGTGGGATTCTTTTATTACCATTTATATGTGAATGGCATTTAAATATTCTGCTGTTAAAAGAAAATGGCCTTCACAAGAATGTAATGTAACAAATAGCATTCACGGGTGACCTATTAAAGGTACTTATAATGAAGACCATGGAGTCCGCGAACAGGAGATGTCAAGAATCACTAATTAAGTATAAAAAATGTGGGATTTAGAATAGAAACCAAACTTGGTTATCTAAACTCCTTGTCATGTAAACTCAACTAATGTCGCCAAACCTCCAACCAAAAGTACCTAAAAACTATGTCAAATGCATTGTTTAAAGCATGCAAAATGGTGCAGATCAACATGTCATGATTCAATAACCAAGAAATGGGAAACAAAATAAGTATATGAAACCTGAAAAACCAAACATCAAACTTCATCTAAAAATCCTTACCTTGTTAGGGTTTGTTGCTCTTCCCTTTGGAGAAATACGCCAATGCACTATGTCCAAAGCAATAGAGTGTCGGTTTTGGTGCTATGTTGATATGAGACCAATGTTTTCCATTGGGATTTGAATATTGTCTGACTTTTTTTCAGGTGGGAAGTATTGGTGCGATGTCGTCGGTTGGGAATGCGAAGGGTAGGGTGGTCGAGTATTTATATACATGCAGTGAAACATTGTCATTTGGTGCGACTTTGCAGGCTGTGTCGCATAGGAAGAATAAGTCAGGGACTGTAGTGCAACGTCACGGGTTGTGGGTTTGGGCCCATCATAAGGGCCAACCATTTTTGGATTGGGCCTGGACTATAGGTAATCGAATTGATATACGGTGATATTGTGATAATAATTGATCTATGCAAAATACAACTGAGGCTTGCCTGATGTCGCATATAATAAACACTAGGTTGTATTAGAGTAGCGACTTAATCAAAAAATAACTACGGCCCGGGTCAGTGGTGGACTAAAAGCACAAAATCCAGATATCGCTGCAATGTCTTCGTCACCGAGTTTGAAGCAAAGCAAGAGTGATGTTGCATTGATGGATTGCAGGCCAAATATCCCAAATTGCATAGTCTCAGTTTCTTATGAAATATAAAAGTAATAAAATTACGTCCATCCAGTTTTTACCACCATGTTCAAATTCGAACATGGACTCATCATAGGTTCGAGCCAAAATTATTCACAGACAGGGCCTTACAAAACTCTGGGGAAATTAAACTATAGCCCAAACTTCCGTGCTTGTCCCTGTGTGTTAAGAGACATTCACCAGAATAAAAAAAACAAATGTTTTGTATGGAAATTATGCATACTATCTTACAGGCACGCGAACCTGGGTAATCTTTTGGATTTTTTTATATAGTGTTCCATTAATACTGTAATGATAAGCGTTATGGGAATGAAACTTTTCCCCACATATATAGAATCACATGAAATTTCATATTCTAGGTGTTTTTTTGTTGAAATATAATAGTAATCAAATTCTGTCCTTCAATTTTTACAAAGTGCTAGTACGCAGTCTAGGGTAAATTGTAGATGATTACTTAAAAATATACGATTGTCGGTCTTGTGATCTTGTGGAAGTCTATGGGGAAATATAAGAGCCATTTTTTTTACTATGGGTTTTTACAAGTTCGTTAACATATGGATGACACTGCTTCTTTTTGGGACAATCAGAATCGAATTTGGGACCACACGTTGTCTGTTTTATTTTTGCACTTAGCTCCCTCCAAGAAACTGGGAGTTGTCGAAATGAAAAATTGGATATACGCTATGAATTCACATTTTCACGACCACCATGTTCGAATTTGGCCATGAACCAGTCACCAGAATGGGCCCAAATTATTCACAAACAGTGCATTACAAAAATCTGGGGAAATTACACTATTGCCCAAACTTCCTTGCTTGTCACTACGGGTAATAGACATTCACCGGAATAGAACGACAAATGTTTCATATGGAAATTATGCATACTGTCTTACTGGCACGCGAACCTAGGAAATGTTCCAAGTTTTTTTTATAGTATTCCATTAATACAGTAACAACAAGCATTATGGGAGCGAAAATTTCTGCCACATATATAGAATCACATGAAATTTCATATTCTAGTTTTTTAAAAAATATAAATGTAATAAAATTCCATCCTTCAATTTTTACAAAGCACCAGTACATGGTCTAGAGTAAATTGTAGATGATTACTTAAAAGTATACAATTTTTGGTCGTGTAATCTTGTGGAAGTCTATGGGGAATGATAAGACAATTTTCTTTATTACTATCGGTTATTATAAGTTCGACTATACATGGATAACACTGCTTCTTTTCAAGGCAATAGGAATCGAGTTTAGGACCATATGTTGTCTTTGTTATTTTTGCACTTAGGTCCCTTCAAGAAATTGGGAGATGCTGAAATTAAAAATTGGATATATCATTATTTTATTCAATTTTTTCCGACAATTTGTTCCGATTTGAGCATCAATGGGTCCACATAAGGGCCTGGAACCTTTAAACTGAGATTTTTATGACAAATTTTGATTATTACACTATGGCCACGTATGCAACATCGGACACATATCGCATGTCATGAAATATATACCAAATATCTAGCGATATCGATCATTCTGAAATTTCTAACAGGAACCAAAAATTTCAGATGAAAATTTGAAATAAAATTTCTCCCCAAACCTATTTTTCATGTCAATTACTATCACCACTAACACTCATTTCCATCTCCAATACATATCTCACAAACCCAAAACATCCATTCACGCCATAATGAAATGGCTCATTCAAATTGATTCCTTCAATCATTAACAAGAATCCAAGGATGGAGCAGCTAGTTTCAATTTAATTGAGGTACTTTTCAATCTTTTACAGGTTCCTTTAGAGATTTTGTTACCATCTATACATTCTATATGTTTTTTCGTCAGTCATGAAAGAGAAAATAATTTCATGAAGGGTGAATCATTGTGTTACATGTTATATACTATATGTTGTGTTTGTTACCAATAAGATGACATGCTTGTAAAGAGTGAGAAAAATGGCTTAGATTTAGATGAACACAATGTGAGTATGTGACGTCGGTCCTTAATCGCTCGGTACGATATGATACCGAGTTAGCATCGACGTCTCAGAGGTGAGGAATTGTTGAGTTTAGCATTAATATCCATGATTATCCGAAGTTAATTTTAAATCAGTCTTTGTGACCTTATTATTTATGAGTTTGATGTCGCTTTGATACTGATCAGTTACTATTTCCATATTGCGAAAATGTCGTCGACATATTACGTGCATTTTTGGGTACTGCCCAATTGTAACATAATTTTTGTCTCTTGTGTATTGATTGTAAAAGGATCAAATTGAGTTATCAGTGGATTCTAGCATATCAGATGGATGTAGTTGACTTCTCACAAGTCGCCCTAGAAACATAAACGTCATACAACGTAGAAAATGGAGGTTAAATACAATTATTGTTTTAATTTTATAACAACCTTATGTATTTTAATATATTGTTACATTTATTTGTAATATACTAGTATGTCATAATTTTTTTGGTTTAAATAAACATGTCAATTAATTATTCGCACAATAATTGAACAACAATAGAGTGTTGTATGATTTTCAACCATTACTCAATTTATCACATTATTTATAACATGAAACGTCTATCGAAGACCGATTGTTTGCATCATCGAAGACCGATTGTTTGCATCATCGAATATTTGTTATTATACTATTTTACAAGAAATGAGAGCTGGTCGACTAAACTGCAACGTCACATTACCTAGCTTCAAAATGACATATTAGCAACATGCACAGACCGGCTTCCCTTTTTTGCAACATCTTTTTGTCAGTGATCCACGTCACTAGGGACATGGTGATATGTGTGATATCACTTCTCAGCGACTCCGACATCAGTCGTATTATGAACAACATTATTTGGTGCGATGTCGACGCACTTCCTCTCCTATCGGCTTACATTCCTTTCACCGATGTCGCATGCTTTATAATGTCAATGTCATATCCAACAATGTTAAGCCGGGGTATCATAATGCCAACCTTCTATCATGGTGCAACGTTGGTCTCAATTCATGCCGACGTCGGTCCAAAACCGAGGTAAAAGGTACCATTTACCTTTGTTTTAAACCGAGGTAGAAAGTGTGCTTTTTTACTTCACCCACATTTACCTCGGTTTCTTCAGGGGCTAAAAACCAAGGTAAAAAGCACTGAAAACCTGAGGTAATAAGTGTTGTCTCTTGTAGTGTCTCTTGAACTTTCCCTTGTACAGCCAGTAGATAGTACCATACTCCTTCACTATAAACTTTGCCTCGTCCATGACTGGTAAAGTGAGTGTGAATGGTGAATATGGGTTTGCCTTCATCCTCTTATTCATCGGAAGCTTGAAGTTCCGCACCAAAAGTGAGATCATACCTCCAATAGATATTTTCCCAGTGCCTGACGTGCCAAGGAAAGTTTGATACACCAAGTGACAAAATCATCCAAAAGATTGGGGAAAGATCTCCCTGTGAAAATTAACCAAAGCCTCCTAAAATCCTTCTCAGTGGTAATGGTGGCCTCCCCGTGACAACTGACTACCACAGTCAATAACCTGGCTACATACCTCAGTGTTGGGTGCACTATGTCACAGCTTTTGCTTTCCTTCCCCCTCAGCTATCGGGTGATGGTAGCCCAAAACACATATGGATCAAATGTATCTGGTTCATTGTACCCTGGTAAATTTTTATGCTGCTTCCATTTGAAGATGTTCGCTAACTGAGCATAAGTCAGGGTATGGGGTACATCTCCTAAATGGAATCTCACAGAATGCCCCATTTGTTTTTTGTTCACCTTCTCGACCATAGATAGAAACTCTAGTGTATACTTAGTGTATGTGGGGGCTGACACAGTGGTGAGCTTCTTCATAGAAAACCTTCCTAGTAGGATCCTGACATGTTTGTAGAGTTTACAACCCTTAAGAGTCTCTTCATCCACAAAATTTGTCTCCAGAATAGGGCATCCTATTAGGTATCCCCACCTTGTCCTGTGCTCTTCAGCGAGCAAAGTTAACCCAATAAAGAGTACACTAGGTTCCCCTCTCTGTGTACGACATAATGGATACAAGCAATATAGCAACTAATAATAGACAAAATAGAGCAAACATTCTCCAAACACCCCAAACAAAGAACAATATCCCTTAAATTAATTCTATGAACCACACTAATCAACCAAAACTTCAAGCATGCAAATAACCAATCTAAAAACATCCACAGCTCCAACTCATCCATATATTGAAGATAGTTCGGCCAAGTACCTCAAACATTAAATGTGGTGAAATGTTTGCTTGAAGAATCTGCACCACCCCTCCTATATCAAATCAAAACAACTCCATCACCCAAAATAGATCAAAAATTAAGTTTTTGGGAGAAAACTCAATTTGAGTCCTAACTGTTCTTCAAATCTTCTAGGAAAAAACTGCGGACTTTCTGAGGTTGAATTTTAGTGGGTTGGATAGAGCTCGAAAAGATGAAGATTTTGATATAAAGTGGGGGTGAATCAGATGAACATTAGGGAAGTCATGGCTAAAACAGTTTAAGGGAGACTATATGATAATTTGAGAGGGAGAGAGGGGATGGTGTTGAGTGAGGTTGCTGGAACAAGGGGGGTTATATAGGGGTTAGGCTTGGTTTTAATGTGGCTAAAGAGGTAGGCAACACAGATCCATAGGTGTGATCTGTGCCGACATGTGGTTACCGTGCTAGCTCATGTCAAGGTCGTGTTGGCGTGTGCAAGCACTACAAGAAACTGAACCTATTACTTTGCCCCTTTTACTTGAGTTTTTTTTTCTTAACCCCAAAAAATCGAGGTAAAAAGTTATTTTACCTCACTTATTTTTTTTGAAGTAAAAAATATTTTTTGCCTCGGTTAAAAAACCAAGGTAAAAAGTCTGCATGACCGACATTGCACGTATGTCTGGCTTACCAACATCGGTTGTTTTTGTGATAGAGATTGCACATACCTATACCAGACACATATGACCGATGTCGCACGGATGTATGGCTTACCTATGTTGGTTGTTTTTGTGACCGAGGTCGCATATACCTATCCCAGACACATATGAACGACGTCGCACACATGTCAGGCTTACCTACGTCGGTTATTTTTGTGGCTGAGGTTGCACATACCTATCCCAGACACATATGGTTGATGTCACACACATTTTTGGCTTACCCACGTCAGTTTTTTTGTGACCGAGTTTCGTACATACCTATCCCAGCCACATATGAGCGATGTCGCACACATGTCTGGCTTACTTATTTTTGTGGCTGAGGTTGCACATACCTATCCCAGACACATATGGCCGATGCTACACACATGTTTGGCTTACCTAAGTCGGTTGTTTTTGTGAGCGAGTTTCGTACATACCTATTCGAGGCACATATGGCTGACGTCGCATGCATGTATGGCTTTCATTAGCTCAATCCTTCTACTACCACGCTTTAGATTCCATGGCCTTCATCTACTAACATTCTTTTGATTGGCCTTTGATATCTTCTACATCCTTACGAACGACCTTCTATAAAAAATGATGAAAATTACCCACGAGTGACCTGCTAATGATGATAACAAATGAAGATCTAGGTGCCCATGGATACAAAGTGTCCATTAGTACCAATTAAGTCTATAAAACTGGGGATTTAGACAATAAAAGAAAACATGGCCGTTTATACCCTTTGTTGTGTAAACCTAACTAATACTAGCAATCCAACAAGTAAAACAAGAAAATTATTATTAAAGGCATTCGTTAATGCATGCACTATGGTGTACATTAGGAGGTGTGTTGGTTTCCTAAACAATTGTTTTGGGATTTGAATCCTATGTTATTAACTTAAGTATAATGGTATAGGTTGGTGAGGCGTTAACGAGGGCCACTTAACTTGTTGGTGAGTGTGCCAAAAAAAGGAAGAAATTGAATAGGTGACTGGGGTTGATAGATTTTCCTAGGGAATTATTGTGCAATGGATCAAGAGATGAGATAGACAGGTTGCATGGCATTTTTAAGGAGAAGGATGGAATTATTGTATCACTACTTAAGGAGCGTAGGTCTCTAAATGAGAGTGGTTTTTCTCATACAGGTTATCCCTTTGTATTCATTCACAAACTTATGGGTACTCGGTATTTTCACCATTAATATGGAGATATGTATGTCAAAATGGCAGAGGTTAGGCGACATGAGGCTTTGCTTTGGCCTAGTGAGAAAAACCCCGAGTTAGATGTCATTGGTTTGAGTGAGGCGCATGTTTTGGAAAAGGCACTAGAAAGATCTAGGTTATTGTTGATGATGGGTTTCTCCAAATTCTAGGGGTTGGGAGTGAAAATTTTTGACTAATTAGGGTACTAGAGGAAATTGATACACTTACTAATTTAGTGGAGTTGGAGGGGTGCAATATTAACCAAAATATGGTTCTTTTTATTCCCGAAGGGTTAATAGCGCACTATGGGACTACTACCGAATCTTTTGGGGCTAAAATACGGAGTGTTAGTTTTGTTGATAAGTCGGTTGGAGAGGGTGAACTTGCTTATTCTAAGTCGGTTGTGCATCTGTTGTTCCAGCTTGGGTAACAATCCATAAACTCCCTATTCATTTCTATAATACATCTGCTAGTATAGGTATGAGTAATCAGATTGGTAGATTCCTTAAAATGGATGCTGCAACTAGTGCACTGACTAGGCCATCGGCAATCAAAGTGTGTGTAGAGATTGACCTTCTATCTCAGTTTCCATCAACCATTGTGGTTGGAATAGGTAGCAAGGTAGCTGAGTACCCAATTGAATATGATAAACTGCCTTCGTACTATACTCAGTGTAGGATAATAGGTCATAGTCATGCTACTTGTAATTTCCTGCACCCAGAACTGAGAAAAAAGCATAATTCCACAATAAATGGAAAAAAGGTAAACAAAGCCACAGATCAGGTAGAACCTTTTAATGCCTTAGATTCCCAGCCTACACTGGACTTAGAGGTTACAGAATCCTTGGGTCTAACTGCCAATCAAAAGGATGTAGGGTGTCAGTTACAACAAAGCAAGACAGAACTTCAACTGAAAAATAGCATTGTACAAACCTTTCCAGGTATACATAAGAAAAGAACTGTTTCCTTTTATTCATTGGATGACATCTCTAAGCCAATCACCACCACCTTTTGGAGAAAGAAAAAACACCAGAATGAGTTAACACCCAGCTAGGACCTCCAAAGAACAGAAAATACTGTTAGGATTTCAAATGCCTTTCAGACCTTAGAAGCTTTAAATGAGGGTGATGATGAGGAGGAAGCAGTAGAAATATTCCATGAAACACTGGAATCTCAAGAAGGAATAGTACCCCATAAAACAACAGACACAACAGAAATTCATCACATTGAAGAAATCAGCCCACCTGTTAGCCACACAGAGCCCCCCATATCCTTGGTAACAAATACACCTGTCACCCCAGAGGCTGGCAACAATCCACTGAGCATCATAGGTGATGGGCTGACACAAGAGCCGGAGCTGCAATCTCAGTCAGTGATTATTGAGGTAAAGAAGGGAGCTCAAGCTTTAACTGATCAGAGCACAAAGGTAGATCACAGCTCACGGTCACAGGTTAGCACACTCAAACCAATACCTACCTCACTCTCGGATAAAATTGATAAGAATCAGGAAAAGCAATCAATTAACAGTAAAGCCTCTGCTGTTAAATCAAGAAACCTTAGATCTTCACAGAAAGCAACCACCTCATTTTTTAAATAATTAAATACAACATAATAGGAAACATGCTAGTGTGGAATGTTAGAGGCTACGGAACATCTTTGGATAGAATAAAATCACTTTTGCTGTCTCACAAGATTGCTATTCTTAGTTTGATAGAGCCTTGGCATGAAAAAAAGAAAATATTCACTCTGATGCATGACCTAGGCTTCAAAAATGCTTACCCTGCTGAAAATGCTAAAATATGGATCTTATGGAACCGTGCTTTTAATGTTATCAGTTTAAAAGAGTCATATCAATTTGTGCAGGCAAGAATCACAAATATTCACTCATCTTCCAGTTGGAATTGTTATTTTATATATGCTAGTGTAAATAGACAATCGAGGGAAGCTCTTTGGAATGATTTAGAAAACCCCCCTCCAGAACCTTCTATTTACATTGGAGACTTTAATAATGTGTTCTCAGTAACGGAGTATAAAGGAAGGAAATCCCCACCCACAAGAAGCATGAAAGATTTCAATGCCTTCATTAATAACCTGGACTTGCATGACATCCCCACTGTTGATAATTCCTTTATATGGTCTAATAACAGATTCAAGAATAAATGTAAAGACCTTCTATTCCAGAGATTAGATAGGGGATTATGCAACTTGGACTGGTTGGAACTATTTCCAAACAGCTCAATTCAGGTCCTTAATAGACTGACTTCTGATCACTCTCCATTAATGTTGTCCATTCAATCTGCTGAAGAAATGGTACCTAGGCCTTTTAGATTCCAATAAATGTGGTCTAATAGACGAGACTTTCAAAATCTAGTGGAAAAAAACTGGAATTTACCGTCCTTCGCAACTGGTATGTGCAGATTAGTGCATAAGCTTAAGAGACTTAAGATTGACATTAAAGCCTGGAACATAAACACTTTTGGAAATGTCAATCAAAACCTGGTTAAAGCTGAAGCAGAGGTCAGTGAGCTAGAAATAAAATTTCAACAGTCAAAAGCAGAGTCAGATTTAGCTGAATTTAACAAGTCCAAAGCCTTGCTTCTTAGATCCCAAAAAGAAAAAAACATCTTCCTAAAACAGAAGGCAAGGCTAAATTGGCTAAAACACGGGGATGCAAACACCAGCTATTTTCATCATACCATCAGGGAAAGGAGAGCTAAATCAAAAATCAGTAAAATCAAAGATGGAAATGGTAACTGGATTTCTGACCCACAGCTGATTAAAGATGAAGGAGTTAGATTTTTTAAGGGATTACTTAATGAGGACGCCCCTCAAAAAATAGGAACTTACCTGAAATATTTTTTAGCGGAAATTCCTTCTCTGGTTACTGAGCAGCAAAACCAACTCCTGCTAGAATCCTTCAATATCCAGGAACTGAAATTTGCAGTTTTTATCTAAATAAATCAAGTGCTCCGGGATCTGATGGTTTCTCTGGGCATTTCTTCACATCCTTCTGGGAAACTATTAAAGAAGACTTTTTGGAGGCAGCAAATGATTTTTTAAGTGGTGGCCTTATCCCCAAGGCCATCACAAGCACGTGGCTCACTTTAATCCCCCAAAAACCAATTCCAGACTCTTTCTCAGATTTCAGACCGATCAGTTTGTCAAATTTTGTCGATAAAGTCTTCTCAAAATTGCTCATGGGAAGGATTAAACCATTTATGCATATCCTAATCTCTCCTGAGCAGAGTGCTTTCATTAAAGGCATGGAAATAACAGACAATATACTTCAAATGCAAGAGATGACCAGGCTTCTGTCTAGAAAATCTAACGTCCCTAATTTAGTAGTGAAACTAGATATGCAAAAGGCATTTGATAGAGTCTCATGGTCATTCCTGAATTCCATTCTTCTTCACTTTGGCTTTCACGGGAAATTTGTTAAACTCATTATGCATAACATATCTGCTGCAAATTTTTTGGTTTTAATCAATGGAGTTACTTCAGGTTTCTTTGCATCCTCTAGGGGTATAAAGCAGGGAGATCCTCTTTCACCTTTCCTTTACAATTTGCTCTTAGAAGCTTTTTCTAGAGGGTTAAAAAAACTTTTTAGTACAGGGTACCTTCAGAATTTCAGTCTAACTAAGAGCTGTGCTCCAGTTTCACATTTAATGTATGCTGACGACACATCAGTATTTTTGAATACAAACCCTAGAAACATGAAGAGGTTCAAAAAGTTTCTTAAAGCTTATGAACAAACCACAGGCCAAAAGGTCAATTTCTCAAAATCAGAATTATTTGTATCTCGTAGGACAAATCCTTCTACAGTTAACTCTGTAAAAAGGATTCTAGGAATGGAAAAAGGAGTTTTCCCATTTAAATATCTGGGAGTACCTATATTTTTCGGTAGGAATTTGCAAGTACACTACCAGCCATTATTGGAAAGAATGGACAAATCAATCCATAATTGGAAGAACAGATGGCTCTCCACTGCAGGTTAAATTGTTCTAATTAATCACTGTCTTCTCTCAATCCCAACTTATATCTTTTCTGTTTTGAGTCCACCAAAAATAGTTTTGAAAAAAATGGAGAAAATGGCTTCTAGCTTGTTCTGGGGATATTCTGATAATGCCAAAAAAAAAATGAAGATCTTGGAAAAACATGAGTGTACCTATAGAAGAGAATGGAATAGGTTTTAGAGATTTAAAGGCCATTGTAGATGCTTTTTCGTGTAAACTGTGGTGGGAACTGCAACTCAATTCCACGCAATGGACCTCACTATTATGGTCACTCCCGAAGTCTTACAAAATATCTCATACGTGGTCTAGAATCTGTAAAATTACTGATAAAGCAAATAGCAACTCTAGAATAATACATGGTATCGGTGATTGCTCCTTCTGGAACGCTAACTGGATGGGAGAGGGAGCTTTATATTATAAATGACCTCAAGATAGAGATATCCCCTTTTTGGACATCTCACTAAGGTCATTTATTCAAAACAAAGCATCAATCCTCCCACAACTGGAGCCATTTTTGGCGACCAATTTGTACCCAATTCTGCAGGAGGCTAAATTGGAATATACTCATGAAGATAGACACATCTGGATGCCAGCCACAAATGGAATCTTCTCCATCAAATCTACATACAACATTTTCAGACAGAGAAAGCTGAAGATCCTCCATTTTCAAAAGGTATGGTTACCTTTTATTCCTAAAAAGATGTATGTGCTTTTATGGAGAGCTCTGAATGGTTTACTTCCTTTTGACAACATTTTAAGAAAGATAGGGTTCTATTTAGCATCCAAATGTCCAATGTGCCAGACTTACAGTGACTCGTTAGATCATTTTTTCAACTCTTGCCCCTCATCTATTTCTGTCTGGAACTGTGTAAATGAATTTCTAAAGATTCAGCAGAAATCTTTCCCAAATTTGAAGAGCAGAGTTGAATTTTACCTTTCTTTTAATGCAGAATCTAATATTCAATCTAATATCACCATCGCTGCCCTTCTTGTAACAATCTGGACTCTTTGGATTAAAAGGAACAATATCCTGTTTGACAACGAACCCTTCTCCAAAGATGCTTGTGTACATGAAATAAAAGACATGATATACCAAATCTTCTCAGTGAATCACCTGATTGGTAACCTAGACAAGCATAAATATTGGACACATGCTAACATTATTCATCACATTACACAAAAGAAAAGGAAAACTTTTAAAGCTGTTACATGGCAGAAACCTCTTATTGGACACAAAATCAATACATATGCAACATGGATCAGGGGGGGTTTTCTGCTCTAGCAGTGATAGTTAGGAATTGTGAGGGGAAGGTGGTTAAAATGAGGGCAAAATCTTTTCACTCCCTATCGCCTTTACATGCAGAATTGATAGCTATCCAATGTGGATATGAACTATGTTCAGAGCTGGTTTTACATCGATGTGAGGTTGAATCCAACTGTTTAATTGCAGTACAGGATATTCAAAACCCAAACACCTCACCATGGAGGAATTACTCTATTTGCCAATCTCTAAATTTGAAACATCATATCCACCCAATCCGGCATACTCCTAGAGAGACTAATATTGCAGCTGATTTCTTGGCGAAATTTGCTTTAGAAAATAACTTTGATGGTGATTTAAAACTGAGTTTAGCACCTCCTTTTCTTAAGGGACTCCTTCATCTGGATAGATGTGGAATTCCTTGGATTCAAAATGAGTCTCAAGAGCATGTTGTATAAGATGTAATAATCGGTTACATGTTTTTTACTGGCTGGACTTATGAACTTATTATAGGATAGATACTGCTAATAGTTTTGTGTTTATTACAGGTTCTATTCTGCTACATCCTTGGCTGGATAGAACCATCGAGACACGGTGTCCTCGAGCCTTGGAGTCCTCGAGCCTTGGAGCACTCAAGACATGGAGCCCTCGAGACATGAAACCCTCGACACATGGAGCCCTCAATACAAGGAGCCCTCGAGATCTGGAGTCCACGAGCTTAAGAGTCCTCGAGCTTTGGAGTCCGCGAGCTTAAGAGTACTCGAGCCATTCCCTCGAGACACGGTGTCCTCGAGACTTGAAGCCCTCGAGTCTAGGAGTCCTCTAGCTTATCCTCGAGCCATGGACCATGGATCCTTTGAGTCCTCGATCCAAAATTTACAAGATTTAGAATATAGACTAGAATGAAAATTAGGGCAGTTGTTCAATCAATTTAATAGATATGAAAACAAATTTTTTCCTACTTTTTGTTGTATCTAGTTTATTATTCAATTAATAATCAATTTAAAATTAAGGGGCTTATACTTATTTTTTTATATAGATGATCAAAAATGTCCCTGGAGCACTCGAGACATGGAGCCCTCGAAACATGGAGCACTCAACACATGGAGCCCTCTAGACATGGAGCCCACGAGACATGGAGCCCTCGAGACATGAAGCCCTCATGCTTTGGAGTCCTCGAGTCTTTGGAGACCTCGAGACACATGGAGTCCTTGAGCCTTGGAGTCCTCGAGACATGAAGCCCTTCAGACTTGGAGTCCTCGAACATAGGAGTCCTCGAGCCATAGACCCTGGAGCTTTTGAATACTCGAACCCTGGAGCACTCGAACCCTGGAGCACTGAGACATGGAGACTTCGAGACATGGAGCACTCAACACATGAAGCCCTCGAGCCTTCAAACTTTCGAAGTTCACAGCTTCCGAGCACTCTAACCTTATAGAACTCGACCACTAGTCCAATGGTCCATTACTACCACTAGATCATTCTTTTGAAGGCAACGAGGTTGCCTTACCGATGTAATATTCCTAACATTATTGTACTTCTTTTGGTGCTTCATAGGTTTGGGGAACCTAATAAATATCCCCCACCTTAGGGTGCTTCAAAATTAAAAAAAAGAGTCTATGACCTTCATTTACTACCATTCTAATATGAATGGCCTTCGACATCTTCTACCTTCCTTGCGAACGGTTCTATACATATGTGATGAAAATTACCCATAAGCCACCTACTAATAATGATCACAAAGGAAGATCTAGGCGCCCGTGGATACGAGGTATCCATTAGTATCAATTAATTCTAAAAGCACAGGATTTAGACAAGAAAGCCAAACATGGTCGTCTAAACCCTTTGTTGTGTAAACCTAACTAACACTAGCAATCCAACAAGTAAAACAAGTCAATTATTATGCTGAATGCATAAGTTAACGCATTCCTAATGATGCACATCAATCCCCCTACACATAAGCATTTACTCATCCTCGAGAAAATAAAAACAAGAAAAGGCCTAAGTGAAGGGTAGCATGCGGATATAATATAGCTTATGCATTCAACTTATTCCTAGATTACCCTATTCCCCCCCAAAGAAGCAAGAATATCACAACCCTCACACTCCCCAAAGAACCTAAAGTAACCTAACCACCCAAAATAAAATGAAGAAAAAGGTAAGAAAGAATGATAAGTGTTAAGTTAGCTTACTTTCCCATAAAGTTACCCAAAAGAAATCAAAGAGTCATTGCCAAAAACAATCCACCAAGGAAATCCAAGAGGCCCTCAACTTGGTTGTAACTAAGGATAACTCTAGCTTCTCAACTTAGTTACAACCAAGGATGATGCCAATGTATCATCCACCAAGTTTCCATTTTCTCTCAATTTCTCTCATTTTTCCTAGGAGCCCATCTAGGTTTTCATCCTAGCTTTCACACATGTTGAGCTCACATTCTCACCTTTTTCCACACAGTCTCTCATTTTTTCCTAGGTTTGTAAAACTAGCCGGGCCTAGCCTCTCATTTTTACCTAGGCCTTTTAGCATATCCGAGCTTTTCCCAATGTTGCATAAGTTTCCCTTTTGGGTTTCCAACTTAGCCAGGTATACATATTTCATTTTTACAACAAGTTTATTTTTTTGGTGTAGCACAAAATTCCCTAAAGTTGGGCTCATACTACACGAAGATAAGGAAAAACAAAAAAAAATTACACCGCCAAAGGTTCTAAAAAAACTACCCCAAGACAAGTTATGATTGCTACCAAGAAAGTCACACCACCAAATAAGCATCCAAAACTATCCCAAAACAAAGCAATCACCAAAAACACCGAAGAAAACAATAACTCCAAAGAAAACACCAAAAGCACTGAGGAATCTCAAGATGAAAACTCCCTAAGTGCCCAACTACTTCCCTCCCCCACACTTAAACGATGCATTTTCCCCAGTGCATCAAAACATAGAAACACATAAGTGGAGTTTGGAAATAGTGACACTTACTCTTGCAGCCCCGAAGGGCCCTCTTTCCCTTGCCTCATCATGTCCTTCTCAATGTACCTCATAGCTTGAATGGTATCCTCCATGGAATCCAACCTAGTGCCAAACTCCTCCAATTGTGATTTCATGCCCCCTACCGCAAGATCAGCCTCTTTCACAATTTGGGTAGAGCTAGCAAGATGCTGCCCAAGAGTGTGTAATTGGTCGAGAATGCCCGTTGTAGTTAGTGCAGCTAGGTAGTGCTCTCGATGACGTCTCACCATCCACCTCGTCGATCTATACCTCCGGGTTGGATAGAACTCTATAGAACTCCTTCTTGAATCGTGGGTCGGACTATAGGAACAAATCATCTAATCTCGTCTCATGGTCAATGGTGGCACACTTTGGCTAAGGAAGGATCATGAAACTACAAGTGGTTGCACCGCTATATAACCACACAAATTGGACCTCCGAGGTTGTAGGTGTAATCATAGAGGCTCGAGCTAGCTTTTCAATATTGTAGTTTGTTCCCGATCGCCCAAAGCTAGCCAATGCAGATTGAGTGATTAGATGACCCAAATATTGTTCCAAAAGCCCTACCATGCCTCCCATCAAAACATTCCCTCCTTTTATCTCTCCCATTGTTACGCATTCTTGTACCAAAGCTCACACTAAGTTCGGGTACAAGTTACCCTCAGGATTCATCGCCCCAAGGCAATGCACATCCGAACCCGGACACTATGTTAGTTAACCATGGAAAAATTATCTTATTGACAAGAAGAGTTTAACATAGGCAAGCTCCAGATGAACTATAGTGGTGCTTTTGTACAAGTTCTTCCTATCTGTGCCCATTAAGAGGCTCCAAAATTTTCCAAACAAGAATGGTAAACCTTGTCAATGTTTCCTTGGAACATATCTTCTATATCTCCACCTGAAAGCTTAAGCCACCTCCATGTGTGTCATTCTGTACTCTTTGTCGTCCAAGTGGAACTTGATTTCTCGATGTCCCTCTGCATTGTAACTTGCTATAGAGTAGCTAGGAACACAAAGGTCCACCTGATATAGGTCTTCGAGTGATTCTCAAGGAAACCTTCTAGGACTACCCCTCCTAATAAATAGGTAACGGGCTCGAGTAAGCCTAAAACCTCTAGAGTATCCTTGCACGCGAAACTGGTCTCCAAAATGTTCCTCTTCAGTATATTCATGTACCTCTACCTTTGGGCTGCAGTCTCCGAGATATTAGTCAATCCCATGAACTTCTCTGTCACAAATGTGGGCTTGCAAGAAAGGGGAGTCAGCGGCTCATTTTTCACAACCTTAGATGGTTTCTTCCTTATCTCACCCCATGAAGGTTTCCCTTTCTCCGGCACACTCTTTTTTAGAGATATCATATCGAAATCAAGGAGAAAGTGATAATGTGATAATAAACAAGGGCATGCCCACAATATCATTTAAAGAAAACATTCTTCCTAAATAGCCTAGGCATTTCAAATCATGCTAATCTTCAACATAAAGGCTATTCAAACAAGAACCATTTTCAACAAACAATAAACTCATGGAAATTAATATCAACTCATCAACAAGATCATGCAATCAAGAATCATCCTTCCTAAATCACCCAACACATGAAGATCATATCATACAAGTATAGTAGCACACCAATCCACCCAAACTTACTTCAACACAAGATTATTCACATAACCCAAACAACTTCATAACAAAATACTCTTTTTTCAAGATTCATGCTTCACATAACACCACCACAATGTTAAACAAAGCAAGTAAAAATGAAGTTAAAGGATTATCCAGAATTTGAAGCTAAGAGTTGAAAGATCCACACGAGAAGAAGCAAAAATGCTAATATTTTTTAGAGAAAAGCTACAATTTTCAAAGTTCACCAAGATTATGTGTGAGTGAGTGTTTCTTGAAAAGCATGAATGTGTTAAATGACTAAATTAGGTGGAATAATGTACCAAAGATCTAAAATTTCAGCAAAGGTGATAAGGAAGGGAGGTACAATTAAGGTAAGGGTGGAATTTTGAAAATTGCAATTTAGGGACAATAGTACCAATGTATTTAATCACAAGGGATGTTTGAATTACTATTTACATCAAAAAATCCTAAGGAATAAGGGAATTTCAAAACTGACGAACCAAAAATGTACGTTTTAACCTTAAAATTCAGATTTTTTGAAAATTTGCATTTTTGGTGCAATTGGATAGCTCAAATGGGGTTCCGACACATATACCTTTGTGTCAAGGGCATCCTCACAGACCCCTTAATGCCAAGGGTTTCTGGCACAGACTGTATCTCGTGGAACAGGATGCCAATTCCTGGCATAAGGCCCCTCGTGCCAAGGTACTGTGACACGAGCCGTATCTCGTGGAATGGCTCGTGGCAAATTCTGGCACGAGGGTGATAGAATTTTGACCCTTAAATTTTGGCTCGTGCCAAATTCTAGGTGCCCGTGGATACGAGGTGTCCATTAGTATCAATTAAGTCTACGAAATGCATGATTTAGACAAGAAAACCAAACATGGACGTCTAAACCCTTTTTCGTGTAAACCTAACCAACCAAGCAATCCAACAAGTAAAACAAGCCAATGACTATGCTGAATGCATAGGTTAACGCATGCCTAATAATGTACATAAGAGCCTTTCCAGTTTGTTCTACAACTGGCTTTGTCAATCTTGTGTTTTTTATTTTGGCAAGTCGCCATCTGTTAATTATATTTGCTCGTCCTCTTTTGGAATGAAACCTGACTTCCTCCAGATACTATGAAGGTCTGAAAAGAAATGTTTGATATCATCGTAGACAGTGCAACTAATGCGGGGGATTCCTTCCGGACCAACATAATATCTGGAATCAGTGCAATGCTCCGTGCTAGCCTCATGAAACTTGCAGAACATGGTTGTTGGGAAGTGCTTGGGATCCATTTTTGATGCCTAAGTCAATGTATGATCAATGTATGAAGAGTGTCCAGGAAAATTCCCTTAAATGTCCTTCCATTTAGATAATCTATTTATAGATGGTGATCTTTGCCAATCGTTGTTTATGTGTTTCTAATTCGTGGTGTTAGTGGAATAATCGTGGATGAGAGTAATCTTTCCTTCTATATTTTTTTAGAGAGGTTTTCCAAAAGGGAGGTTCAATTCAAACTGTGGGATTAGTGAGGCTCTCTCTTTTCTTTGGCGAAGTGTCCTTTACCATGTTCGTTGGGCTCGCTATATTACCTGTAGTTCCAAATTCGTAACCAAAATAGGAAGTTGTGTGTTATTGGAATCGAATCACTTATTTACTTGGAATTAAATCCGATATTTTTTTTTTCAAAGGCACAAATTATTTACAAGTTTTGAATTTTATTGATCCTTAGGCATTTTGTGCAGAAAGCCAATCTTGCAAGGGTTTTGCCACTACCAAATCATCAAGGGCTTTCACATTATCGTAAAGGCTTCAAGAATGACCCCAATTCATAAGCACCATAAATGACTTAAAATCCCCAAATTGTCGTTAAACTTTGTTTCAAAATGCCTAAAAACAAATGTCTTCGGATGATGTCCACAAAGTACAACTCAAATGCTTAAAATCCCAAATTAACAAAGTCCCAAATTCAAATATGAAAGGCTGCCTTCCTTAAACATGTGCTCATTGGTCTCCACTATCTCCCTTGGCCACTTCATCCTTGTCCTCATCATTTGTGAAAATTGGCTTGGATTTGAGCGGCTCTTCATCTTTTCTCAATTCTAGCTGCAATCCATGGGTTTCTATAAACCAAGCATGTAAGGCTTCTGCTGTCGTCAACATCTTGTGCCATGTTGGCCCATATGAAATTGAAGTTCCTACTTATCGTACTCTTCTAACCACTCCAGGAACCCATAAAACAAAATACTTCAATGTAGTCGCATTTGATTGATTAAAAAAACAAATAAATTCATATATAAAAGGGTGGAGCTCAATACTCACGAGAAACTCGATGCCTCAGCTCTATCCAGTGCTTTTTTATGTGACCTATCTGCACTCTTTGCCGACTCTTTAGGGATGGGACAATGCTCTTACTTGTTGTCACAAGCCTAGCCTCAACTGCTTATGATGGAACCAGCTCTGGTCGTAAAACTCCAATCAAAGAGGCTTATCTGCAGGGTCTACTACCGCTTCCTTGATCAAATATGTGATCAAGCCACCGTACGGGAGATCCTTTTTATTGGTCCCTGCAACCTTGAGCATGCTTCAAATGATCAAGTTTTCCATGTTTATTAATAGAAGAGCATCCGGCTCCCTATGGTTGGCTCACAAGTGTGCCCACCCGTCGAAAACACATTAAAATGAATCCACTCATAAATTAGCTGATGATCAATGGTCAACACACCAACATTATAATGTCCCACTTTGCCCATAGTATATGTTGTCCTATTCCTAGACATTTCTACGAGACATAATGGGGTAGCTTCGGTCACTCCTGACAAATTTTGTTGGCAATAAAGATCTAGCAGACCGTGGGGATCGTTGGCTCTCAAATTATCCATATTATTAGTGGTGTATTTTCTCACGAGTACCATGGAACCATTCACCTTCATGAAATCGTGGTTATTACTACCTCGCCATAAATTCGCATAGAATTGGATAACCTCATCAACATGAACACTCTGCTCTAGGCATAGCAATTTATCAAGGTATTGATCTTTAAAACGAGCAAGGAAATACCCTAAGCACAAATCTTCAACATCATTGACACGAATAACCTTAGGATTAGCATATCTCTTACGAAAGAAATCCACACACTTTTGTTCCGCAGTGTTATTGAAATAAATTCTCCGACCGCCGCTCATCGGTCAATGGACGATGACTCCGAGCACTCACCCTTGAATTACCTCACCTACTCTGCGCCATTGTGTTTGGATTGGATTTTTTCATCGAATTGAAATTTGAATTTTTGGGGAACTATTTTTAATTTAGGGTTAAATTGTTCGAATTGATGTTTGAAGCTGGTTTGGGATTGTTTAATATCTCGACATGGTATCAAACTCGGATGTCTATCCTAGGGTACTTAAAAGAGCCAGCCATATTCCAAACTTGGGAGAGCTTCTCAGGCGTGTTCCGAACTTGGAACCAATACTTGATGGGGGAAAATAGTAGCATTAAAGGCGGGTTTTCAAAGGGTAATTAATACCCTTTGAAAGAGGCATAAATCCCCCCAAATTTCCATCTCTAAAACCTTCCAAACTCTCCTCTTCATTCCTTTCATCTCTAATCTTCCAACATTTAATCATTGAAGTATCGAAGGTATGTATTAACTAGTTCCACCACTCTAAATTTCAATTCTTAAAACTTTATCTAATATATTGGAATTTCATAGGGAAAAGTTTCATTTGGGAAGAGGAAAATTATTGGGGGTTGGGGGGGTGGGGATTCCCTCAAATTGGAACTCACACTTGTTGGATGAAAAGGTAAGTGTTAATTCCTTCTCACTAAATCATTCTCTAAATCAAAGCTCTCACTTGTTGTATATATGTGCATTATATTAGGGTTTGGGGTTATTATTTTTGTTGTTGATTAAATGTTACATTTTGAATGAAAACCTAGAGTTATGAACATAGTTTTAATATTATTTAGTAAAATGTGTGAGTGTAGGATCAATAATGTCTAAGAAAAGGGTTGTGACTATTCTTTGCGTTCACATAATACTAATCCTGCTACATCGGAATATGATTGAATTGATGAAGTTGGATCCAACAAAGTCAGAATCGCAAAGACTCATTGTAGAACATTAGAACATAGAATGGCTAGAAAGGAGTTAAATTTGTTGGTCTTCAATAAGTTGGGAAAGTGTTAGTTGGAAGAACGTGCTAAATGGTCTAGTTGGTTTGGAAAGGTTGGTAAAACAAGGGTTGACATTGGATAACTTAGTTGACATGAGGTCCCCAAAGAGTACAAGGACACCCAGTGAATGGAGTTCAATTTACTATTACATTTTAAAAGTCATATTCCCCAATCTTTCCACATTTTTTAAAAATAAATCTTTATGTTTGACACAAAGGTAACTTGTACTCGCAGTCTGAATCACCGTCACTACGCCTTACCTCCTCCGCCGCTCCATTCATTTCATTTTCATTTCGCCACCAGCGCCACCACTTTGCAATCCAGCGTCACTCTTGCTCGTGACTTAGAAAAAAATTACCTCCTTCACCACTCAATTCATTCTAGCCCTACTCCACCACCAGTGCCACCTCTCTGCAAACCAGTGCCACCTCTCTGCAATCCAGCGCCACTCCTCCTCACAACCTCATAAAAACACCTTACCTCCTCCACCGCTCCATTAATTTTGGTGCCACTCCTGCTAACAACCTCCCTTGCAAAGGCTTTAGTATCCCCATCGCAGACACTCTAACCACACCAGCTAGATCTGCCACCACCCATCGAGAGGCCAGTGACCACCCCCAGCTTTGCCACCATCGTGATGGCACACACCTCACCTTGAAACCCTATCCTACCCGTCGCAATACCACCCACCCACGTCGCCACCGAGAAACCCTAACGCATCCCACAATGATACTACCTAGCCCCGAAACCATAAAAAAATCCTAATAAACCCCACCTAATGCAACCCAGCCTTGATGCCACCCCGGCTAATGCCACCCTGGCCAATGCCACCACAAAACACTAGCCTACACCACCTTGATGCCACCCAGCCCCGACGCCACCTAATGTGCCCATTTTATATAGTTATTTTGGGGTTTTTAGGATTTACTTTTGGACACTTTTGGGCTCTGGATGTGGCATTTTTCCTTGAAATTCTCTAAGGAGAGTTAAGCGACTTTTACGCTTAATCACTTTTCTAGAGGATTTTCTGTGACAAGGCAATTTGTTTAAATATTTTTGAGACTTTGAAGAATACCTTTAAAGATTTGAAGACTTGCGGGGTTGCACGTCGCGATGGACGTGTGGCCAAAACTCTTTTCTACTTTTTGTACTATAAATATCAAACCTTATTGTCTCTCGCTTCTTCCTCTCTTCTTTTTCTTCCCGGCTTTGGGACATAAACCCCTAGGTTTTTTCTTTATTTTCTTAGTTTTTGTAGGATTAATCATGCATTTTCATTATCTAGGTCAGTTTGTACTTTGGAGCAATTGATTGAAGCTTCCATATCTATATAGTAAGAACCTCTATTTCACGTTATCTTGAAGCATTTGTTATTTAGCATTCATGTATTTTAATGTGATGTTTTACTTCATTTATCCTATGGGTTGTTTGAGTTTATGAAGTGTTTGTATGGTTTATTGTTAGGGTGTTAGGAAAGTTGCCAATTTCTTAGCTCTTTGACATGAAAATCCAAGAACATGGATTTAGAACTTTTTGTGCATAATGTGTTGTGATTCTTGCTAGATAAATATGTTAATGTGGATTGTTCTCATGTTTATCCTATAGATGCAATCCAAGGTTGAATCTTGAATGTGGTTTGTTCTAAGTTTAGCCTAATGAATGATATGTTTGGTTAAATAGCTATGTATTTGATAGAAGACTTGTTATTAAATCTATGGTTATTCGTGTATAATGCCATTGATAAAATATCGCTGTGGTCGCCGATCACCTAGAGTGATTGTAAATGAGGCTTGCAAATGGTCGTCGAATTGCCTTTGTGAAATACTATTAAGAAGAACCAAATATTGATCTTCGATTGGGAAGTGGTAGCATTCTCCATAGGTAACGAATGTGATAGAACGAGTGAATGGTTCAATGATCTACATAAGGTTTGCAAGTGGATATTAATTGCCCCCAAGGCTTTATCATTTTTAGTTTTTATCTCTTTTTCTTAGTTGTTTCATGATTAGCATAGTTACTTAACTCTGCTAGTTATCTTGTCTTTAAATTCATAACTTAGGAAAACCAACCCCCCCCCATTTACTTGCTTATATATATATATATATATATATATTTACTTCTTTCCAAATATCAACCTTATATGTTTAAACCCTTAGAATGCTCCCTCTTCTTCATGGACAACCCCGACTTGCCATTATCTACTTAATTGTAGATAGGAAGCATTAGGGCTTATAAATTTAATTTTGAGAGGTACAACGATGACCTCGCAAATTTTGGTGCCACTGTCGGGGAAGAGGGGTTTGGGCATATTTTGTTGCATATTAGCTGATTGTTTTTATTTTCCACTTGTTGGTGGTTGTTTTTGTTCGGAGTGGGTATTGCCTGAGTTCTTGGTGAGTTTTTATCAAGAATCCTTGCAATATGATTCCAAAATTTTGAAAGAGAAAAACAATTGAGCGTCTCACTTTGAGGGAACTCACGATGAGAAGAGAGGCTCAACAAGTAAGGTTTTGTAGAATGTGTCATTCCAACCATTCTACCGAGTCTTGTTATATGTTGAGAGAGGAGACCTATGAGGGGAAAGAACCCTTAGTTTAAAAAACCAAGGGTATTATGAAGAGTGCTACCAGGAGGTAGGAGATGTTGGTTTTCAAGGGAAAGAAGCCCAAGAATGATATCCATACAATAATTCGTACAATCCAGAGTGAAGTTGTAATCCAGATTGGTGGTATGAGAATGAGCTAGAAAACCAACAATACGAGAAAAATAGTTGGCCTTCACCATCTTATACCATGCCCCAAAACCAATCCCACCATAAAAGTTCAAGGTTGACACGTGAGGAACTCATGAATGCAATAGCAAACTTGAACAGCTTGGCCAAGACTAGTGAGGAAGCGAACACTCTGATCTCCTCTAGGTTGAGGCTGTAGAGGGGAATGTGAGGATTATATTGGAAGCGGTGGCCTGAATGGAATCCCGTGATTCCGAAAATACACCATCCCAAGTCAAACTTAAATATTTGGGGAATGAGGTCACAATGATGAATGAGTTAGAGTTCGAAGAGGGTGAGGAGTTGATTGTGGAAGACAGCGATGTGGAAGAAGAGGTGATTGTGCTACATTCATTATTCTTACCATCATCACATATACCCTCACCAAATGAACTAACTCCATCATTTTTTAAAGTTTTGAAGGATATAAGAGAGGAGCCAAAAGACTACCCTAAGCCTCCTGACTACCCTACTTCTTTAAGACTAACTCCACCTCCACAAGACTTTCTTCTTGAAAGTTTTGTACCCCCTTCTCTCTACTTTTGGATGCTTATAGTGAAAGGGTTCAATCCTTCACCATATGAACAACATTAGGATCGTGCCGATGACCTTAAACATATGGAGCTATGTCGTACTGACGACATAAATAAATTCGGCTTTTATTTTGGTTTTTGTTGTTTTGTCTTGTTCTTTTTACAGTGTGTTTTTCTGTAATTTTGTAGCAAAGACAAGTACATTGCATTGGAGGAGATGAAGGAATAAGATCCATGATAAAGGGAAGAGAGCTTGGAAAGTTGGTAAGAAAACTTTTCTAAGTGTTGGGAAACCCGGTCTGTTGCGAGTCACGGCCGGTATTAATATTATACCGGTGCATTTGTAATTATTACACCGGTACACACAATGACCGGTGTAGATATTTAGCTTTTTGGCGGGTTTTTTTGGATATATGCACTAGTAAGTTCATATTACCAGTGTCAAAATTTTAGTTTTGGCGCCAAAGTACTAAAAAATACAATTGGTATACACCAGTAATCCAGTACCAGTGTAATAGAGAGAAACTGCACCAGTCATAACAACCTACACATTGACTACTGGTGCAAAGTCAGGGTTAATCTACACAGGTTGACAATTTACCGGTGCATTTGTATTCAAAGGCACAGGTATTGATGTTAACATGATTTTTACCGG